>CM076583.1:662616400-663908171 GCA_034641835.2 Pinus albicaulis
CCTTTTGATATACTCCATGGTATCTTTGAATATGGATGACCAATAATATCCTAAATGAAGGATTTTATAGGCAGTCCTCTTATCAGCAAAGTTTCCACCACATGGTTTATCGTGGAATGCCTTGAGAATCTCAGCAATTTCATCTTCTCGAACACACCTTCTGAAGATGAGATATGCACATATTTTATACAATTCATCATTAACCCATGAGCATAATGCACTTGTTTGAATAATTTTTCTTTTCTCTTTAGGAAACAAGTGTTAGCCATCCTTAGTAGGTTCTTGTGTAATAGCCTCCTACCATTCTGTTTATGTTTCCATTGGGATGATGTTTTCCCCATAGACCTTATATCCTACCACTGTTAGTTCTTGAAAACATGTCGTGCATACACACACCAAGATTTCCTTCCCCTCAGATAATATTTACTTCAATTCTTGATTTTCCTTTCTCATATTTTCAAGTTCTAAAAACATGACATGAGTTTTGACCTTAGCTGATGAGGAGGATTTCCTTTCTTCTTCTGATGCTTTTTCATCTGTTTGCTTTCTGGTTGTAGGAAAAGGTTCTGTAGGTAGGATAACTTTCACCCTCTGTTTTGGTCATCTATCCCCAATTGGTTCATCAGTGGGTTCTTTACCAATTATGGCTTTGGAAGGCCAAGTTTGGGTTTCTGCTTTTTCTTGACTTCCTCATGAAGTCATGGTCTGTTTTCCCTGGCTTGTCCTCGACCTCATTCGCTTGAATTCTTGAAAGGTCTTTCCTTGATGACCTAGGGCATCCATCACGATCAATTTGATGAGTCCATTTTCGGTCACACATGCTTCCAGTTGCACTGTTTTCTTTACTGCTGTCACCATATGCTTAATGTTCCCTAATAAGTAGAATGGAAGATTAATATTTTTCTAGTGCCAAAGGTGATTAAGTAGAGGGAAGTGATAGTTAAACACTATCATAGATCTTCCCTCACAAGTGATGTATTTGACTAAACCCAAGGCAACATCTCCCCATGGCTAAGGGAGTGAAAACTTGTTAATTCCTCTCCCTTTCTTCTCCATTTTTTCTTCTCCTTCTAGGAAGTCTTCTTTCAAGGAGGGGTCATTGATTTTTCTATTAAACCACCTTCGTCCCTCTACTATAAATGTAGTTACTTGGGAAATTACCTCTTCAGTCACCTCAATTTTCAGGCCCCTAACTCAGGTCTATTTTTTATTCAAATTCTAAACGAATTCGATTGCCACTGCCTCATCCGAGCCTTCTATCTTCTACAAATTCTCAATCCATCAGGCGTATCTGAATATATGGTAGGCTTCTGGGTAGTTCTGCAAGGTGCCCATATAATTTGGCTCGTGCCTGACTGCTGCTCCATGCATCTTGTTGTTGTTTCTGAATTCGCTTATGACTGCTCAACCCACTGTAATGTCACTACACTTCTCACTTATTCTCAGCATCTCTGATTATCCCAATTGAAGAGTTTGCAATGAGGATACAACGCTTCAGTCAAGGATGTCGATGGGAGGTGACAGGTTTTATGGATTACCGAATCGTACCTCACGCCACTCTTCATAAATTTCCCGTTATGGAAAGTAATGGGTTCTAAGTAAACACACTCTTTCCAGCCGGATTTGTTGGAAATATGATGCAGAGTGTTGTCCTTGATGGCAACCCACTAAATAAAGATGAAGACATGCGACTGTTGACATGTGTTGTCCTTGATGGCAACCCACCTGATGAAGTTATTCTTGACTTGATGGACTTGGTAAATAATGTAAATCTGATGATTGTTGACAATATGATGCTGAATGTTGTCCTTGAAAAGCAACCCACTTGATGGAGATGATGACAACTTACTTGATAAAGTTGTACTTGAGAGAATATGTTCCTGATGAAGAAAATATGATGTTTCTACAGTGTGTACAAAAGGCAATGAAGAAAATAATTCAGAATGTGCTCAAAATATGATGAAAAGAGTATGTATCTTTGTATACGCGGATTGGCCTAGGGGAAGTCGCGTATGCACGCAGAAAATAACGTGCCAAGTCGCGTATGGGCTAAAGCACTCAAAAAGTGCAAAACCAAGGGTAAATTGACCCATGGTATTGGGTAATGATCCGCCTAATTGACCCCGTCCAGGTTGTTTTGGGCTCATGTTATTGTTTTGGCCCATGGTATTGAAAAAGGGGGCTCATGGTATTGAAGAAGGATAAACATATATAAGGAGAAGAATTTCATTGCGCAAATCATATGTGTGGGGGCAAGATGTCTGAGCTTGAATGAATACTTCTCTCTGAAGTATATCTGAATGGAAAGGGTTACACTTGAATGATAAATCTGAATGTATGATGCACCAATGATGAAGAAGGGGATCTAGATTTGAATTGCTCTTATATTTGCTAGATCTGATTATGGAAGGCTTAGATCTGTGATGAGGCGAACATCTGTCTGAAGCAAAAGGGTAAATCTCAACTGAATATCTGTGCTGCTCTGTAATGATTGAAGATCTATACGCTACTTCGCCGCGGAGGAAGCGCGTATATACGCAGCTTCAGCGAAGAGAAAGCGCGTATGCGCAATAAAATATACACTGAGGTATACGCTGGTTTGTGTGGACTGAAGCGCGTATATACGCGACATCAGTGAAGGGAAAGCGCGTATGCAAACTAGGGTTTGCGGAAGCAAGGGGTATGAAACATCTGATCTGTTCTGCTGTATTACTGCTATCTGATCTGGGTTGTCTGAATTGGTATGTATCTGTTGATGATGTATGTTTGTGCTTAAAAGTATGAAAAGGGTTCAGTCTGGAAATATGATGAATTGTGGCCTGCAAGTTGTGTTCTATTGAAGTTGTTGGATCCAGTGTGAAAATTGATGAAACGTGGTCCAAGGTGGTGTTGAGGGTTGTAGCCTTCAGTCAGGGGGTTGTAGCTCCCTTCCAGGAGAGGCTGGTAAACGAGATCAGGGGGTCGTAGCTCCCTTCCAGGAGAGGCTGGTAAACGAGTCAGGGGGTTGGAGCTCCCTTCCAGGAGAGGTCGGTAAACGAGCGCAGGTGGGTGCCTGCGTGCTGGTAGGAGTCTGCACCAGCACATATGTTGTAAGATGTTTTCTCTATAATAAAATATTGAAGGCTGAGCAACTGCAGCGGTGGTTTTCTCCCGACTTGGGTTTCCACCCAAAAATCCTGGTGTTCATGTGTGATGCTTTGTGTGATGATTTATTCTGTTCTTACTGCACATGTTTACTGCTTATTGAATATCTGATGAATAAATGAAGGAATAATTTAAGTGAAGAATTAATGACATAAATAGATATCTGTGTATACGCGAGTTTCGTAAAGGGCATCCGCGTATATACGCAAGTCTGGTTCAGGAAAGTAGCGTATGCATTTTAGAAGCAAGAAAAAGTGAAAGTTTTGAATATGCAGTAAATACTGATTCACCCCCCCCCTCTCAGTATTTTTCCCAACAATTGGTATCAGAGGAGGTCCTTGTGGAGAAGCTTGATCGCTTAAAGGAGATCCGTCGCAATGGGAAGTCAAGAAGGAATAATGTCTATAAAGCCACCTATATTCAATGGAAGCAATCTGATATTCTCGAAGGTACGTACAAAATCATATCTGCAAAGTCTTGGTGCAGATGTATGGGCAATCGTGGAAGAAGGTTATCAATACCCGGCAAGTATTCCTACTGATGCAGCAGAAAGAAAGAAGTATGAAACCAATGCCAAAGCAGTAAATGTTTTGCTGGGAAGCATGTCTGAATCAAAATTTTCTAAAGTGATGCAGCTACATTCAGCAAAAGATATATGGGACAAAATCATTCTGAGCTATGAAGGAGATACAAAGGTAAAAAATGCAAAACTCCAAACTCTTAGAATTGAATATGAAAGTTTGAAGATGCATAGTGATGAAAGTGTTGCCAGTTTCTTCCTTCGTCTAGATGATGTTGTCAATCGAATGAGAAATTTAGGTGAAACTAAAACTGATACTACTCTGGTTGAAAAAGTCTTAAGATCCTTGACTCCAAAATTTGACTCTAAAGTCTCCGCTATTGAAGAAAGGCAAGATCTGCAAACTCTTACTATTGTTCAATTACATGGGACTCTGACTGCTTTTGAAATGAGACAAGGAGGTCCTTCTCAAGTAAGAGAAGTTGCGTTTAAGGCTTCTACAAAAGGAAAGGAAAAGGAAGTTGTCAAAGAATCCAACTATATTTCCGATGAAGAAGAAGCAAATTTCGTAAGAAAACTCCAACTAGGAACTGGAAGATTCAAAGGTAAGCTTCCCTTCAAATGTTTTGAGTGTGGAAAAGTTGGTCATTATGCTGAAAAATGTCCTTATAAAGGAAAAGAAGTTGTTAGAAGGAATAAGAACAGATCTAGCTCTAAGAAAAGTTACTATACTAATGAAGATAGTGATGGGTCATCTAATAGTGAGGAAGATTGTGAAGAAGATCTTAGACTTCTCATGGCCTTTGAACAAAAGGAAGAAAAGGATATGTTTATGGATGCTCTAGAGGAAAATGATTTTTTTGAAGAAAATAATCAACTCAAACTTCGCTTAGAAGATTGCAAAATTCTCTTAGAAGAACAAAAGGTGATCAGAGAGACTGTTAAAAAGCAGCTTGAAGACGCAAAGAAACATATTGAAAAACTAGAATGTGAAGTGGTAATTCAAAGAAAAGAAGTAGAGAAAGCAAAGACCTTGAATCTTAGATTTGCTAAAGGATCTGAAACCTTAGATGAGATTATCAAGGTACAACGTTCTCCTCTTATAAAGACAGGTCGGGGATATACCGGAGAATCTTCTCAAACTTCAGCACCAAACTATCTAAAAGCAGTTACAGGTGGTTTACTACATTCAGCCACTCAGCAAGGGAATAGAGGATCTCTACAGGAAAAGAAGGACCATCTCAATTCAAGGAACACTAACAGGGATAGCTTTCAAAGACTCTACAACCAACAGGTAAACTCAAATAGAAGATTCCATGATCGCAGAAATTTCTACTTCAATGGGCAATGTTTCACTTGTCACAATTTTGGTCATAAAGCTATTCAGTGTGTGGCATATAAAACCATCATGACAAGAGAAGCAAGAAAGAAAAGGTTGGATACTGAACCAAAGAAGAATACCTATAACAATTTTTCTCCTCTTCAAAGTGAAGTCGAATGTACTTATTGCAATAACTTTGGCCATGAAGAATCCGAATGCAGGAACAAGATCCAGCCTAAAGAACATGTTCCCTCAAGCTCCAAAGTGTGGAAGAAGAAAGAACCGCCGGTTGAAAATTGTGGGATAGCATTATTTGCAGAAGGTGAAGAAAATCAATGGTACATCGATAGTGGGTGCTCAAGACACATGACAGGTGACAAAAGCAAACTTCATACTTATAATGCTCTAGAAAAAGAAAAGAAAGTTACATTTGGAAATGATACTCCTGCTGTAATTAAAGGAAAAGGGTCAGTATTTCTAAAAGAAAAGGTGAAGGCTAAAGATGTCATGTATGTGGATGGATTAAGGC
The DNA here is from genome assembly GCA_034641835.2 of Pinus albicaulis. NCBI lineage: Eukaryota > Viridiplantae > Streptophyta > Pinopsida > Pinales > Pinaceae > Pinus > Pinus albicaulis. Next base: position 662,621,915 of record CM076583.1, read on the forward strand.
ATAACCTGTTAAGTGTTAGCCAAATGTGTGATCAAGGAGCAGAAGTGGTCTTCAGTTCCAAAGAATGTATGGTTCGTGATCTTGATACAGGTAAAATCATTATAAAAGGAAAAAGAAATCCAAGCAACCTGTATGTACTAAACGGCATAGATCAATGTTACTTGAGCAAGTCTTCAGAAAATTGGCTATGGCATAGAAGGCTGGGGCATCTGAGTTTCTCTCAAATCAACAAAGAAAACAAACTTCAAGCTGTTCGTGATCTTCCCAAGGTCAATCTTCCAGAAAATACCATATGCAAATCTTGTCAATTTGGTAAGCAGACCAGAGTTCGATTTAATGCCAAAGAAGGATCATCAAGTAAGCCTCTTGAACTCATTCATACTGACATTTGTGGACCTATGAGGAAAAGGTCATTACGTGGGGAAGAATACTATATCCTATTTATCGATGACTACTCCAGAATGTGTGAGATCGCATTTATTAAACACAAAGATGAAGCTTTTGAAAAATTTTAGAAGTTCAAAGCTCTGGTAGAAAATGAATTGGATTCAAAAATCAAGTGTCTTAGATCTGATCGAGGTGGAGAATATTCATCAAATGAATTCTTTGAATTTTGTGAACAACATGGCATTAAAAGACAATTCTCTGTAGCAGGCACTCCATAACAAAATGGTGTAGCAGAAAGAATGAATAGAACAATTGTTCAAATGGCTAGAGCTATGATGGCTGACTCTAATCTTCCTGACATGTTCTGGAGTGAAGCAGCACGTACAACAGTTAACATTCTCAATAAAGCTCATGTTCGGGTAAATAGTGACAAAACTCCATATGAACTCTGGTATGGTAAGTCTCCCACTGTAAAGCATTTTAAAGTTTTTGGAAGTAGATGCTTTATCAAAAATAATGATGAAAAGCTTGGCAAGTTTGAACCTAGATAAGATGAAGGGATACTTCTTGGTTACTCATCTTCAAGCAAAGCATTCACATGTTACAATAAGAGGCTTCAAAAGGTTGTTGAATGTATTGATGTTGTTATTGATGAGTCTCCTGCAGCTTCTAAAGAAGAAAAACAAACAACAGAAGAAGATGATAGCAACATATGGCCTTCTACATCAAATGGAAATGATATAGGCAGTGAATCCAATGAAGAACCTGAAAATGATCTATCTGAAAAAGCTCCATCCAGATATGTTCAAAAGAATCATCCTGAATCTCAAATTTTGGGAGACAAGGAATCAGGTGTACGAACAAGGAGAACTCTTGCGGGATCTTCGAGTAATTTGGCACTTCTATCCACAATTGAACCACACAATGTCAATGAAGCTAGCAAATATGAATGTTGGAATAATGCCATGGATGAAGAAATTGAGCAAATTGAAAAAAATGACACTTGGGATTTGGTACCAAGACCTCATGATAAAAATGTCATTGGAACTAAATGGATCTTCAAGAAAAAGTTAAATGAGAATGGGGATGTTGTAAGAAACAAAGCTAGACTGGTTTGCAAAGGGTATACTCAACAAGAAGGTATAGACTTTGAAGAAACTTTTGCTCCTGTAGCTAGACTTGAAGCCATAAGAATGTTTCTTGCTTTCTCAAGCTATCAACGAATCAAAGTTTATCAAATGGATGTTAAGTCTGCTTTTCTTAATGGTAACCTAGAAGAAGAAGTATATATAGAACAACCGTAAGGATTCATTTTGGGAAATGATGCAAATCTTGTTTGTAGACTTAAAAAGGCTCTGTATGGACTCAAACAAGCTCCAAGGGCTTGGTATTATCGTCTTGACAAATATCTTCATCAACAAGGATTTTCAAAGGGGTCTGCTGATAGCAACTTATACACAAAAGTTGAAAATGATAAACTATTGATTGTAGTTGTATATGTCGATGATATCATTTTTGGGAGTAACGAAGAATCTATGAGTCAAAAATTTGCTTCTGTCATGCAGCAAGAATTTGAAATGTCTTTACTTGGGGAACTAACTTTTTTTCTTGGCTTGCAAGTGCATCAATCTACAGATGGTATATTTCTATCACAAGAAAAATATCTTAAGCAAATTCTGAAGAAGTATGGCATGGAAGAATGCAAACCTGTAAGTACACCAATGATACCCGGATGCAGTCTCAGTTCTAATGATGATTCTCCCACTGTGAATCAACCAGAATACAGATCGATGATTGGAAGTCTACTTTATCTCACTGGGACCAGACCAGACATTATGCATGCCGTTGGGATTGTTGGACGATTCCAAGCTAATCCAAAAGAGTCTCACCTTCAGGCCGTCAAAAGGATATTCAAATATCTACAAGGAACTCAAGACTTTGGTCTATGGTATCCAAAGGATGCTGATCTTACTCTTCATGCTTGCACTGATGCAGATTGGGCTGGAAGTGTTGATGATCGGAAAAGCACTAGTGGTGGTGCATTTTACATGGGGCCCCGGTTAGTATCTTGGTTCAGCAAGAAGCAAAATTCTATTGCCTTATCAACAGCTGAAGCAGAGTATGTAGCTGCCGCATCTTGTTGCACTCAACTCCTATGGATGATGAAAACCTTGCAAGATTTTCAAATCAAATGTGCAACTTCTATCTCCATTATGTGTGATAATACAAGTGCCATCAGTATCTCAAAGAATCCTGTTATGCATTCGAAAACCAAGCACATTCCCATCAAATATCATTTCCTACGTGAACAAGTGCTTGAGAAAAAAGTGAAGTTGGAGTATGTTACCTCCAAAGAACAAGCTGCTAATATCTTTACCAAACCTCTGCCCAGGGAAGCGTTCGAGCATCTAAGACAGAAGCTGGGAGTGTTCTCTGCCAGTCAAAAGAACAAATCTGCATAAATTTTAGAAGGTGACTTGGGATACGCGGGTTTCCTGAAACACAGTCGCGTATGTACGCGAGTTCATGCACAGAAAACCGTGTATGTCTAATTGCTGACAAATTTTTGGTTGGTTCAGCTCTCTTCAGCACAGCTGCAGTGCTGTTTGGTATCTCTGATACTGTTTGGTATCTCTGGTGGTGTTCCAGTTCTCATAATTCTGTTTCTAATGTTTTGATGAAGATGCCTTGATGATTTGTTGGTGGAAGTTTTCAAGATGCACAAACTAAGGGGGAGCCTTAGTCATTTGGAAAGATTGCTTGGTTGCACAGATTCAGGGGGAGCATTAGCTTTGCTGACTATAATGCAGTGTTGGCATTATGATGGTTCTGAAATATGTTCTCTCTCTTGAGGACTTTCGGGTGTTGGTCATAAATGGTCATATTTGTATTTTGATGAAAAGGTCTTGTTGAGACCCATGATGTAAAATTGTAATATTCAGTCATGTAAGGACTTGTCAAATTTTGTAAACCCACTTGGTTGGGTAGCTGAGTCAAATGTGTAAACCCACTTGGTTGGGTACTTGAGTCTCATATGTAAATCCACTTGGTTGGATAATTGATGTAAGTATGAGTCTTTGGTGATAGGATGTTCATAGAGTCATGTACTTCATTGACAAATATGTTTTAAGCTTCAGCATGAACTCAGGGGGAGCTTGGCCACTTCAGCACATATCAGATCTGCAGAATGTTTCTTCCACATGAGGAGAAAAGGGGGAGAGTGTCGGTTTTGATCCGCCCTTTGCCCTTGATGTCAAAGGGGGAGAGTGACATGGTGTTTGAATGAAGAGAAGTGACATGGTGTTTGAATGAAGAGAAGTTAATGATGTCAAATATTTGGGAGAGTGACATGGTACCTATCTGTTGTGGTAACCAAACACCATCATGGTTGCCATCAAGTCCAAAGGGGGAGATTGTTGGAAATATGATGCAGAGTGTTATCCTTGATGACAACCCACTAAATAAAGATGAAGACATGCGACTATTGACATGTGTTGTCCTTGATGGCAACCCACCTGATGAAGTTATTCTTGACTTGATGGACTTGGTAAATAATGTAAACCTGATGATTGTTGACAATATGATGCTGAATGTTGTCCTTGAAAAGAAACCCACTTGATGGAGATGATGACAACTTACTTGATAAAGTTGTACTTGAGATAATATGTTCCTGATGAAGAAAATATGATGTTTCTACAGTGTGTACAAAAGGCAATGAAGAAAAGAATTCAGAATGTGCTCAAAATATGATGAAAAGATTATGTATCTTTGTATACGCGGATTGGCCTAGGGGAAGTCGCGTATGCACGCGGAAAATAACGTGCCAAGTCGCGTATGGGCTAAAGCGCTCAAAAAGTGCAAAACCAAGGGGGGTAATGATCCGCCTAATTGACCCCGTCCAGATAGTTTTGGGCTTATGGTATTGTTTTGGTCCATGGTATTGAAAAAGAGGCTCATGGTATTAAAAAAGGGTGAACCTATATAAGGAGAAGAAATTCATTGTGCAATTGGTGCGTGTAGGTGCAAGATGTCTGAGCTTGAATGAATACTTCTCACTGAAGTAGATCTGAAGGGAAGAGTTACACTTGAAGACAAATCTGAAGGTATGATGCACCAATGATGAAGAAAGGGATCTATATCTGAAATGCACTTGTATCTGCTAGATCTGCTTATGGAAGGCCTAGATCTATGATGAGGCGAACATCTAGGTGAACATATGTCTGAAGTAAAGGGTTGAATCTGAGCCGAATGTCTGATCTGATGAAGTATGCTGCTACGTAATGATTGAAGATCTATACGCTACTTCTCCGCGGAGGAAGCGCGTATATACGCGGCTTCAGCGAAGAGAAAGCGCGTATGCGCAATAAAATATACACTGAGGTATACGCTGGTTTGTGTGGACGGAAGCGCGTATATACGCGACATCAGTGAAGGGAAAGAGCGTATGCAAACTAGGGTTTGCTGAAGCAAGGGGTATGAAATATCTGATCTGTTCTGCTGTGTTTCTGCTATCTGATCTGTGTTGATAAGCATCTGTTGGTGATGTATGTTTGTGCTTAAAAGTATGGAAAGGGTTTAGTATGAAAATATGATGAAACGTGGCCTGCAAGTGTTGTTCTATTGAAGTTGTTGGATCCACTGTGAAAATTGATGAAACGTGGTCCAAGGAGGTGCTGAGGGCTGTAGCCTTCAGTCAGGGGGTCGTAGCTCCCTTCCAGGAGAGGCTGGTAAACGAGATCAGGGGGTCGTAGCTCCCTTCCAGGAGAGGCTGGTAAACGAGTCAGGGGGTTGGAGCTCCCTTCCAGGAGAGGCTGGTAAACGAGCGCAGGTGGGTGCCTGCGTGCTGGTCAAGTCTGCGCCAGCACATATGTTGTAAGATGTTTTTCTCTATAATAAAATATTGAAGGCTGAGCAACTGCAGCGGTGGTTTTCTCCCGACTTGGGTTTCCACCTAAAAATCCTGGTGTTCATGTGTGATGCCTTGTGTGATGGTTTATTCTGTTCTTACTGCACATGTTTACTGTTTATTAAATATCTGGTGAATGAATGATGGAATGATTTAAGTGAAGATCTAATAACATAATTAGATATCTGTGTATACGCGAGTTTCGTAAAGGGTAGCCGCGTATATACGCAAGTCTGTATCAGGAAAGTAGCGTATGGGTTTTAGAAGCAAGAAAACGTAAAAGTTTTGAATATGCAATAAATACTGATTCACCCCCCCCTCTCAGTATTTTTCCCAACATAGATAAGAAGAAGGAACATGATTAAACTAAAACAAAAAAACAAAAAAATATCGAAAGCTTAAAACGAGACAATAATACAAACGGTGGAATAAAATCCCCTCTTATTGACTACTATTAGTAAGAAAGGTAGAAAGTTACACACTTGCAAAAGGATCCTTATAGCTATGGATTTCTAAGACCTAGTGCATGGAGGTTTTCACCCTTGAGCTAATGTTGTAAGGCCTCTCTCTTCTCCTAAGGGATTGAAGTTTTTGGGTGGCCAAAAACCGAATCCTATAACTCTACTGTTGCTCCGGATTACAAACTACTAGTTTTATCATGGGAAATTTGGCCAGCATAACATTGTGTTCTCATTTTCTTCTTCTCATGGTGGAAATTTATAGGAAAATTCAAATCCTTCTTCCCTTTCTTGGTACACTTGTGGATGGTGACCCAAGAGAGAGGGTTGATTCCTTTGTGTGCTCACTTGAGGTCCCAAGCTAGCTCTAGGCAGCTGTCCTTGGCCGGAATCAAGTGGACGATCCTCTCCTGAAGTGTGTCAAGTGGTCCCGGTGGGTGACTTCCTCCACTCCTAGGACCACGCGGCTTTTTAAGGGAAATCCACGTAGACCAACATGCCTATCAAAGAAAAATGAGCACAAGGCACATTTTTCCTATGTATCTGGTGCATAATTTGACATTTTTCCTCTTAAACTTATATATTTTTAAATTTTTTAGATTCTTTAATGTTTCTCATCCCTTTAAATCCTTTTTCTTCACATTTCATAATGTCATTTTTTCTTGTCTATTTTTCCAATGATAACAATAGGCTTGTCACTCTTGCTTGAAGGAGTGGCTTTTGACTTTGGAGTTTTCTTAGGCGTTACTCAATCAACCTCATAAACACTGAGAAAAATAAAGGTGGCTCGGTCTCTATTTAGTTTTTTCAACTTCTCCAGTGTCAGGAGTTTGATCAACCCATGATGGAAAATAGATGTATCACTGCATTTTGGCCTTGCCTGAACCTTGTATGACATCTTTCATAAGCTCCTAAACAAGAAAAAGGGAATATTAGGATATTGATTACCAGTGAAGTGCAACAAAGTCTTGTAATGGTACTGATATACCATATGAAATCTCCCCTCAAAAGTAAAGTATTTTTGGATTACTAGAAACAATTTGGAGTAATCTTCTTTCATGTAGCTCCTTGGGATTCCAGATTTCATGTCTGCTCCAATGTGCTCAGGTTTAATAAATTCATCATAGTTATGCATCTTAAACTTAGTGGCCTTGAACCACTCTCTATCCATCCTTGGTATCTCTGTGGTTTGAGCATTCGTCTCAGGTTACACTACAAAACTTAGCACCCCCACCTTCAAAGTTGTACCTATGAAATTCACTGTAAAATATTTTGATACCTAAGCATGAAAACCTTGAAGATTTTCATAGAATTTCATGCATCCAACGTTGCTGAAAGCTTCTGCAAAGTTGCGGTCTTCATTGAGTAACTTGAGATCCATGGGTTCATATCTTATGCATGAGCCTCCTTTGTTTGTTTTCTTCTTCATGGCCATCTTCCTTTATACTACGCTTCCTTTTTGATATTGTGAAACCTGCAAAGATACAAATTGAACAGTGAGTTTCTTGTGATGGAGTTGGACTCTTCAAGGATGATAATCAACTCATGCATGAAAATGTTAAAGTGAGGATGACAAAGAGGATATTTGGAGGTGAGTTTAAAAAGGTGAAATTCAAATATGGGAGGGACAATGACAAATGGGAGAAATTAAGTGTAATGATGAATGCCACTCATGATTATGCATGTTTGGATGACTCTAATAATGGATCACATGACCTCACATTAACCCTAAACCTCTAAAAACCTGAAAACTCATCAAAGTCTTCATTGGTGAAGAAAAAAATGATTCCACATTGTTTTCCATTATAAATATGGTAGATTTGGTACAGACTGGTCAAGTGAGTCTGTAGAAAAAACAACCTGTCTGTAGTTATATTCGCTATAGACTCAAGAAAATTTAGACAGCTGGCCACTACCTAAATCTAAAAAAATGCATGTAGACCTTTGGTATATTTTGATGGATTTGACTCTGATGACATAAGCAATGGACTATTCTAGACATAGGATAATGACCATTTTCATGGGTTTTCATCAATTTCAAGAACCAATTTTATGAGACAAATGAAACCTAGGCTAATGATCCTATTAGTCAAAAATTGAAAATTTATGTGTGATAGTAGTGGCTCCACTAGGGATGGTATGCCCCTATAGTACAACAAAGAACTTGTAGTTCCAATGCCTTCCATCAAAAAATTGAAATTTTTGGAAATGGATGAAGACTTTGCCAAACTCTTATGGCCTTCTCCTCGGGCTCAAGCTTAATGATGAATTCATATTTATTAGCAAAACATCATAACAAAAAATGAAATATGTACAATGGAGTGTAAATTAGTAAAAGAAACTAGGAGGAATAGTGCTTTAGTAACCTGCCATTAACAGGTCGCCCTCCACACAACTGTCCATCCATTTCCTGAATCGAAAAAATATTTTTCCCATGGTATGCAACTATCACAAATGGCCCATTTCTACTTTTCTAAATCTTTCCATGCTTCCCATTTTCCTCAATTTTGGCTTCCCACTTCAGAACTACATCTTGGAGTTGGAAATCTTCTTCTTTAGCCTTTCTGTCAAAAAAATTTCTTCACTCTGTTTTGTGATTATTGATGACTATCATATACCTCTTCTCTTTTTTCCTACAAAGCTATGAGCTGGTTCATCCTCCTTTGGATGACATTAGGTTCACGTTCAAGTCCTTGCAGCAGTTTCATTACTGGAACCCACAAAGGAGTTGGGAAAATAGATTCAACTCCATATACCAATTCATAGGGAGATGTACCAATGGATCGCTTAGTGAAAAATCTATCAGCCCACAAAGCAAATTTTAGCTTCAGATTCCATGACCTTTTATTTGGCCATTACACCTTTTTTATTATCCTTGCTATGCTTTTATTGGATGACTCTACTAGGCCATCACCTTAAGTGTAATAGGTTCTCGAATTACCAAGAGTGATATGATATTGATGAAAAAAGTTAATCAATTTTTTGGATTTAAAATCATGTGAATTATCAGTAATAATCTTCATAGGATAGCCAAACTCAGACAAAATATTGTTCTCCAAAAATTGAATGATGAATGAGTCAGTAGCCTTCCTGGTGGGGACTGCTTCGATCCACTTGGTGAAATAATCAGTGGTTGTCAAAATCCAGTGATTCTACCCTGAGGATGTTGGGTGTATTTTTCCAATGAAGTCCAGTCCCCATTTTTGAAAAGGAGCTTCAACATATATTTGTTTCAAAGGTAAAGGATATAGCTTCTTCTCACCATCAAAAACTTGGTAGTCATGGCATGCACAATATTCTTGTAGATATCCTTCAACATGGTAGGCCAGTAATACCCTGCTCTAAGTATCTTGTTGGCTGTCGCATTGCAGTAATGGTTTCCTCCAAAATATCCCTTATGGAACTCTTCAATGACTTTTTCAACCTCTTCTTCCAGCAAACATTTCAAAAGAATTCCATCGGTGTCCTTCCAATACAATTTTTTATTCAAAATGCAGTATCTCAATGATTTTAGAATTACAAACCTTGAGTTGGGCTTGGTAAATTGAGGAAGGGATTTATGATGTTATAGAACAAATTTAAAATCTCTGTACCATTCATACAAAATAAATTTTTCTTCAATAGGGACCATTTCTTCTTCTTCTACGAGCTCTAAAATTTCTGCAATGAAATTCATGTCCAGGCACTAAAAATTTTACTGTACTATCATTTTTTCTAATCCCTGACCATTCACCAAGTTAGTAAGCTTAATTTATATATCATATTCCAGTAAAGTGGTGATCCATTTCCCTCTTTTTCCATCAGGATCAGCTTGGGTCAAAATATCTTTCACCGCGGTGTTAGGCACAAATTAAATAATGTGAGAATGCAAAATATAAATTTTCAAATATTTAAGAGCTTTGAATAAAGCATATGCCTATTTTTCCATAAAATTATACTTCAATTAAGAGTTGGCAAGATTCCTACTGAAAAATGAAATAGGCTTCTCACCACCTTCCTACCTTTTCTGCAATAAAACTCCAACAATTGTGCATTCAGAGGTGAATGTAAAAACCCGAAATTCACTTGAAAAGTCATGAATTATGAGCATTGGGGCTTGAGTGAGTTCTTTCCTTATTTTAAAATGATTTCTTTGATTCTACTATCCACATAACATCAGAATCCTTATTTAACATCTTGGTAATGTGCTTGACTATCTCAGCAAAGTTTGGGATAAACCTTCTAACAAAAGTTACCTTTCCAAGAAAAGACTAAATCTCTTTTGTATTCCTTGGCAGGTCTATTTTCTGAATGGCACTGAATCTATTAGGATCAATATTTATTCCATCCTTTTATATGATGTGTCCTAAAAAATTTCCAAAAGTTAGAGAAAAGACACTTTTAGTAGGATTGAGAGATATACCGAATTTTCTGCATTTCTGCATAATTTTCTTGAAGTTCTTAAGGTGTTCCTCCCCCCTCTTTGAAAACACAATGATGTCATCCAAATAGACCACCACTGATTTGTATTTCTCTTTAGAAAAAGCAATATCCATCACCATTTGGAAGGTTTCCCCTGCATTCATTAAACCAAAAGGAATTTTGGCATACATGAATATTCCCCATGGCATGGTAAAAACAGTTTTCTATTGGTCCTCAGATGTACCAATATTTGGTTGTAACCTAAAAATACATCAAGCATGGAAATTCTTTTATATCCAAAAATATTCTACAGAATCTGATCCATCTTGGGAAGAGGGTAGTTGTCCTTTATATATTATTTGTTTAAATTTCTGAAATCAATACAAATTCTAATCGCACCACTCTTCTTTATGATACGTACTAGATTAGACATCCATTTTCAAAATATTAAAGGGACAATGACCTTTGCAACAAAAATTTTCTTAATCTCTTTCTCAATCAAAGGAATGAGCAAAGGATCAATTCTTCTAAACTTATTCTTGAAAGGTTGTTCATTCTCTTTGATGGAAATAGTATGTTGGGTAATACTAGGGGCATAACTTTTCAAATAAGCATAGATCCATGAAAATACATCAATACACTTCTTCATCATATCCACATACCTCTGTCTCATCTCCATGGAAAGAAACTTGGATAATTTGACCATTTTAGGAACTTCTACACTGATAATATAGGAAGTTTCCACCTCTTCATCATCAGCCTACATCCTTGGAGACTTGAAAAGATCATTTCGATCAAATAAGTTCTGAAGGGGAATATGCCCTTTTGGAAAACAAATTTTTTTGAGCTGCAAGACTTCAAGACTCACCTTCGTTTTAGCAAACATATCTTGCTGATCTACTTGGATATTCTCAAACTCCTCTTTCAATTCAAGGAAATTTCGGGCTTACTGGTCATTATCAAAAACTTGCCAATGAATGATGTTATCAGGGATTTCTGGCCTATGTCTGACCTCAACCTCATATTTTTCACTAGAATGAGTAGGAATGAAAAATAAACTTGCAGATACCCCTAGAGAATCACCTACTAAATTTTGGTCTTTAGTTTTGACAATGAAAGCATATTCTTGAAAATTCTCAATCATTTCAATGATTAAGTTTCTATAGGCCCTCATCTTGACATATTTAGTTTGGTAAGACCCTTCTACCTTCTTAATCACTAATTCTGAATCACCGGACACTAATATATTTTTGGTGCCTAAGTTCTTCAATGTTTCTAGACCCAAAAATAATGACTCATACTCTGCCATATTGTTTGTATATTCAAATTTATGTTTGAATGAAAAAAACTTACTTTCATCATTAGGAGTGGTAATCCGTATCCCTGCTCTAGGCCCCTCTCTTCCAGTGAAGACATCAAAGTGTAAAAGCCACCAACCTTCTTCATTTTCCTCAACACATCTCTGATTTTCTGCTTACTTATTTTCTATCTTTTTCTCAATTTATTCCTCATCAGTAAGTTCATTAAACAAAATTAAGGACCCCAATTTAGTTTAAACTACATAAAGAGGAAAATTTTGAGGTTTGACTTTACTACTCACCACGTAATCCGTCGTGCTTTTCTTTTACAACCTCCTTTGCTCACCAAAGACTGGAATGGTCGCATATGTCATATCCATCTCCATAGTCCATTTAATTTTGGCTTCCCAAGATCTTGATAAAAACATGACAAACTTAGAAGGAATGTCGGATACCACTATGTCCATCACCAATGACTTAGTAGGTACTTGAGTTAGGCCAACAACAACATATTTAATGAGACCTATGCATTGGACCCTCTTGAAGTGAAAAGAAAACAAATATTTGTAAGGTCTAGTGATCTCTAAACCCATCCTTTCCATAATCAGCTTAGTCATTAGGTTGTGAGAAGCTCCTGAGTCTAACATGGAATTGTGCAAAGTGATATCATGAATATTCAGACTTACACAAAAAGGAGGAACTTCTACATTCTATTCATCTTCTACCCTTGGTCCCCAGAAAATGGTAGGATGATATTCTTGCATATTAACGATGTCTGAAGGTCTGGGTTGAGTGTTCAACATATTGATAATTTTACTTTTGTATTCAGTAACCCTGATGATTTCTCCAAAGGGAACTGGAATTTTGATTTTTGAGATATCATTCTCTAAATTGAAAGTGGATGAAACCTTTTCAATTCCTTTTGCATGAGGTGGTGGTGTTGTATCCTTCTTTGGCTCAGCTGGTTTAGGAGAAACTTTCTTTGGTTGAGCTTTTTTTGTTGTAATTAGAACATTCCTATTTCTCAAATTGTATTGTTTCTGCATTTCAGATGTTGCATGTTGGTATCCCTTTAAGTAATCAGGCTTTCCCTCTCTTCCCTCCATATCATGACTAGACTCATCATGTTCCTCTTTAGTTAAAAAAATACTAGAAATATATTCATACAAGAAATGAATAATATCCTCTTGGAAATCAGGTTGTGTTTCCTCTTCATCAAGTAAATTTTGTTGAAAAGGAGGTCTCACTTTTGTGTCAAATTGGTTTCTATTTTCTCTTTTTCTTTGTTAAATTTGGCGACTCCTAAATTTGAGATTCCTGATATATGTCACTTGTTGTTCAGGAGGAAAAGGAGTGGCTCCAAGAACAAGTTTGTCCATAATTTTCTCCACGGTCTTCATCACGTAATCAAAATTATCATCTGAAGATGAAGAAGGTTTCTCCTATTCGTTTAATTTTGTCTTACCCATCTTATACCTCTTCACTGCTGCCATGTTCACCTCAACTTTCACTGCATCATTCTGCATGCCATCCAAATAAGCAACCTCTCTTTCCCTTAAAAACATGGAAAAATCCTAATCAAATGCTTCTGCATAGTGTAATTAAGCAGCTCCTAGGGGAGGTTTAATATGAGAAGGTATGGAGTTATAGAACTTGTTAAATATAAAGAAAAGTCTTGGAAAGATTCATATAAGTATATTTTCAATTTTTTATACTCTGTTAGAGCTTGAACATGATTTACCTTACTCCCCCACTTTCTCAAAAAACTATCTTCTAGTTGGTCCCAATTCAGCAAAATAGCTGGAGTTAAAGCCTTAAACCATTTTCTTACATCACCATTGAAACTTTGAGAAAATAACTTCATTTTCACATCCTCATGATCCACCTCCTCTCGGTGAATGAAATATTTAAATTGGTATACATGTTCTTCAGCTGATATTTCCTATTCACTCCTAGAGGTTTTAATCCTAGTTGAGTATCCATCTGGGAGGTCATGAAGGACAACAAGAAGGACAAGTGGAGCATATCTTGTAGGTCTAGCTGGAGGAGGAACTCCAGCCATGATAACAGGGACTCTGCTATGTGGAAAATCAGTAGATGAGCTTAAATTTTGACTTTTGGAAAACACAGTCAATGAGGATGAAGTGATACGAGATGTTGTAGATGGTATTTGAAGTATAGATACAAATGAACTCCATTCTGGAAAGGGTATAGCAAATTTATTTTCAACAAAAAATCAAAAGGATCCAAATCTCTTAATTGTTCAAATGACTCTCTCTAACAACAACTCTGATGTGACAGTCTTCTAGAATTCTTCTTTCTCTTCTTTTAAAACTAATTAAGATGTGTCAATACCTAGTATTTGTAGGTCTAGTATTATATCATTCAAATTATTTATAGTCTTGGACCTAAACAACAATTCTTCAATTTTATCATCAAATTTTTTATCTTCAGTACTTTGAATAATCTCAGAGGAAGAAACCCTTAAATTTGATGAAATACCTGATTTTGAAGAGTGTCTTCCAATGCCTCTGAAAATCCTTTCTAGATTATCCACAATTGTAGGTGGGTTAGGATATATATTTCTCCTTGTGTATCTCTTTCTCGAAGCCACCTTTAAACATGAAAATTTTTAGTGGAGACACCAAGGTAGTTTTGTAACCTTGAAATGTTTTGAGCTCCTGCTACCTCCAAGAGTTCAACATCATTGTTTGAGCACAAAATTTAGGAAGTATGTCTTCAGAATCCCGGTAGACGCACAAAAATGTTATCACTAAGTTGGTAGAAATGGGCTGCTCCACCAAACAACCTAGAGTAACTCTTTCAAACTACCTTCTACTGAAAATTAGCCTTTTAAGCCTAAGAGGGCTCTCTCAAATATATTGATATATTATGTAATTCAAACTCATGGATAGCTAACTCTAATTTTTTTTTTTCAAATGTGTTTATTTGGAGGTGAAAAATGTATAAAATTCATTACCATTGGGCTTATGAATTCAGTGTTAAGAAACTCATTGAAAATGGTTCTTCTTGTGGAATTTGAGCCATATAGATGTCTTTATGAAAAAGGAAATACACATAGATACACAATAGTTTAATGCTTGAAGGAAGTTAAAGCATGATTAACATGAATTCTAAGTAATAAAACATCAAATCACTGCAAACAAAATAACAATATACATGTGACAAATACTCATGAAAACATCATATGAATCTCAAGTGAAGAAAGAACCAACAGTCATTGTCTATTACTGATAAGAAAAAACGTTTACAATAGTAGTAGTGTAAATAACATCACTCAACCCTCTATTCTTCGAAATTATACTTATTAATAGGCTTCAGTCACTTTACATTAGATCTTCCTACATGGCTAGATCATCGAACTCCTTTTCTGACACCTACTTAAAAATAAGCAAATACATGGAAATGAAACTGACATCTACTAACTTTATGACTTAGAGACCTATTAGGGCTCTTCCACTTATTTATTACATCAACTAACTAAAAATACTGCATATTTACATCAAATGGTCATGTGCTTAGGTGGCACTAACCATGACCAAATCATTAATGCCCCCATTAAGTTAGAAGACTAGTCTTCCTACTTTTAAGGAGGTGGTTTTACGATAGATTATGAATGTCTTCATAATGAGATGGTGAACTAGATAGCCTTGTTGAATATTATGCCTCTAACAAAAATATTTCTCTGATACTCTTTTAGCTTGCCACGTGGATGGCTTACCTCTAACGAACCATAAAAACTCAAAATTACTACCAAAAATTTCTTGTTGTAGAAACATGGGAGTCAAGGCAAGTTTGTAGAAACATTTCATAGCAAATTGATTTCACCAATATATGCTACATGTTAGCTCTCTTTGTTGATTTGGAAATGTTTGTTTAGTAAAATGAGCTAAATTAAAAAAATTCCCACCTTCATTTTGACCATATCCATTATTTTAAACAAAAATACACCTACAACAAGTTCATAGCGAAATTTGGGCTTCAACCCTGGGATTCGCTACGAACTTGCCTAATTGGAAAAAAACTCAAAAATTGTCCTTTCTTCTTCAAAAATTTTCCTGTGGATCTGCAAATGCTACTTCTTAAATGATGCAAAAATGTCAAAAAGGTAATTAGTCTACTCTTAATTCTTTGGAAGCTTCGCCTTTAGCAGTAGGATCTTGAATCCCTTCTGGTTCATTTATGACTGTGATTTTGAGACCCTTTTTCTTTAACTCTGCTTGTATCTTCTCTATTTTCTCTTCTAGCTCTTCAATTTTGCCTTTGAGGTTCTTTCTTTTAGCTTGCAACCATAAATTTATCATTCTTGTGTGCTTCATTGCCCTTCGTAAAGGAAGTGTCTTTTTCATCATTTTATTGGAATTGGTCAATGAATCATAATATTTATTTAGTTTCTCTTTTTCCTTTTCATTGAAATATTCCATCAGCGTCTTGTCTACCTTGGCTTCCTACAACTCCGATTTGGTCTGAAAAACCTCTTCTCTATCCTCTCTTAACTGCTTTTTTAACATTTGCACTTCAGTTTTGTCAGCCATTTTCTCTTCACCCTTCCTTTGCACAATGATCTCCTTTGTTGCTAGAGATCAATCAATGATATCTTCTATGATAGGTTATTTTCCTTTGTCATTAAGCTCTATATTTTTACCTGCCATGACACCTTTGGCAAGTTGCAGCCGAGTGAGTGGTTTTCTTGGCTGAAATATAAACCTTGCATCTTCCCTTGAAAAACAAAGCTTCCTAGTAGTTACACCCCTATTTTTATTCTTATTTCCTTTAAAATATTCATCTCTAACCATTGGAGTCTCCTCAATGTCTATGGCTTTAAGAATATCTTCAAGGTTTCCTTTCCTAATTGTTTGGCTTCTGGTTATCCTTCCATGGATTTTCTTGTTGATATTTTGTTTGTTGCTTGCAGGTGTAGGATGTGGAATTCCTATCTATTGTGCAGGCTCTACTTCAATATCCATGGGCTCTATAATGGGTTCCATCTCCTCTTCATTCACACCTTCTGTTTCAACTGCAGGTTTGTTACTGTTGCTTGAAGGAGTGGCTTTTGACTTTGGATTTTTCTTGGGTGTTACTAAATAAACCTCATAACCACTGAGAAAAATAAAGGTGGCCCAGTCTTTGTTTGGTTTTTTCAACTCCTCCAATACTAGCAGTTTGATTAGCCCATGATGGAAAATCGATGTCTCGCTAATTTTTGGCCTTGCATGAACCTTGTCTGAAATCATTCCTAAGCTACTAAACAAGGAAAAGTGAAGCTCAAGATAATGCTTACCAGTGAAGTGGAACAAAATCCTGAAATGGTACTGATAGACCATATGAAATCTCCCCTCAAAAGTAAAGTATTTTTGGATTACTAATAGCAATTTGGAGTAGCCTTCTTTCATGTAGCTCCTTGGATTCCATATGTCATGTCTGCTCCAATGTGCTCAATTTTAATAAATTCATCACAGTTCTGCATCTTAAAATTAGTGGCCTTGAAACACTCTTCATCCACCCTTGATATCTGTGTGGCTTGAGAAATGATCTCAGGTGACACCACAAAACTTAGCACCCCCACCTTCGAAGTTGTACCTATGAAATTCACTACAAAATATTTTGATACCTGAGCATGAAAAACTTGAAGTTATTGGCAGAATTTCATGCATCCAACATTGCTGAAAGCTTCTGCAAAGCTAGGGTCTTCACTGAGTAACTTGAGATGCATGGGTTCATATCTTATGTAGGAGTTTCCTTTGTCTGTTTTCTTCTTCATGACCATCTTCCATTATACTATTCCATTTTTTAAATTGTGACACTTCTAAAGAGAAAAATTGAACAACGAGCTTGTGATGGAGTTGGATTCTTCAAGGATGATAATCAACTGATGCATGTAAAGTTCAAAGGGAATATGACATAGATGAGCTTTGGAGGTGAGTTTAAAAAGGTGAAATTCGAATATGGCAGGGATAATGAGAAATGGGATAAATGAAGTGTAATGATGAATGCAACTTTTGATGTAATATTCCCAATTTTCTACAAGATAATTGGAATATTAGAGTTCTTAATTTTCCTAATTAATTATGTAAATAAGAGGGTGGAGGAACCCACAAACCTCAAATATGAATAAAATCCACTTTTTATGTGTGTATGTGGATATTTTATATCTAGATCTACATTGTGGAGTAGTGGAGAAAATTCTTAAATGAAGGAAGAGTGGAGATCATGGATATTTAATGTAAAATCATGAGGACCTTGGAGGAGGTCAACTAAGATCATACTGCATTCAAAGTATGATCATAAAGCACTTATGATGAAATCTTGAAGGAAGTGGTGCGTCTAATGCACACATGATGGAGGGAGTGGGAATTAAATGCAGAACATGATGGATATCATGGAGAATCAACAGAGTCTTCATGGAGGCTAGTGGTCACATGTATAACACAACTATGAGGTGAGCCAGGGCTATGGAAGGCTCATAAGATATATAATGAAGATGAAGGCACAATAGAAGGAAAGATTTGGATTATTAATTCTGATCTGTTTAGAACTAGATTTGTCGGTTGAAATTTCTATGCACGCTTATGTTGTTTAGCTAAGTCTACAGTGATGTTTAGCACAGGGTCTTTTTGAGAGGAAATCCCACTATTACCCATGGGGGACTTCAAATACCTACTCAAGGAAAGTTTCTATTGATATCCATTCATCATAAGGCATTGGTGCCATCTTCAAGAGGTTGTTTCTAGCATTTTCAGCTAGGAAACTAGTGGAGGATTCATCCTTTCACCTTGTGCTTCATGTTCAGGCTTTCAGGAGTAGCAGATATATATCCATCATTTAGTACATTCTATTTGACCTCCATGCAGCAGTAGTCCCCTCAAGGATTACACATTTTAGTCTTGTAGATCTATTGGAGAAAGGAATTTTAGAGTATTTCAGCTGGAAATACTGTGGGGGACCATCTCCTCACCTTGTATTCACTATTTCCATCATTCGGGAGTTGATTTTCATTATCTAGCAATAATATTGATCCTATCCCTCCTTGACAGCACAATTTTCTAAATTTTTTGAGTATTCAACAACCATCTTCAGTGGAGGAGAAAAGAGCAGCTAGACCTTGAGATTTTAGCCCAAGGATCTAGTGAAGGGATCATCCCCTCAAGCATAGATCTGATTGTGTGTCATATTGTACCCATATTTTTGTCAGATCTTTCTTTAGATATGAATACCCAATAGTTATATGTGCAAGCCCTAAGAGGGTGATTTTCCTAGATTGATAGATCTGGAAAATCCTTTCTGGGTTATCTTCGGTATCCATCATAGATCCCAGGTCTACATTTTCGACAACATCGAAGCTCCAGAACTGCATAGATCTAACTTTACATTTTTCCAACAGTTGCAGTCCCAACAATTACAATAAGGACAATGCATTTTTCCTTCTAGCAGTCTAGTAGTTATGTAGTCCCTCTTATGGGGTCATTTCAGGGTCATTCTAGGCCATCTCTTTGGCTTGAGTGTCTCATATTTTGAGCATTTTTGTACTGGTTTATCCACCTTCATATTAATAAAATTGGTCAACTATTCTATACATTTTGATGGTGTATTTAGATTTATTGTTTAATTTATTGTTTTTCATCTATTGTGTTTTTGTATTAATGCATTCTCCCTTTTGGGACATTACAGTGGTATCAGAGCATGATCTTTGGCTCAGCCTGTGGACACTTCATCTTTTGTTTGAAAAGAAGAAGCATATAGTAGATATCTATGATGAAGGAGGATTGCATTTTTTCCACTCTTCTCTTTATATCTTTGCAAGATCTCTCCAAGGAGGTCAATCAAATGAAGAGAGAAAGGCAAAGGAAGGATCCAAGAAGATTTGATGAGGAAGGTCCAAGCACTTCCTATCAGCATGAGAAGCAACCGAAGAAACAAAGAGCTTCACATTATTCCACTACATCCACTTTATTTGATAAGAAATAAGATTGGTCTGAATATGAAGGAGACTAGGGGCATGAGACCATAAGTACATATTTTTTCGAGTACAAAGCACAACCTAAAGATTTGAAGGAGAATCTCTCTCTCTAACAGTTCTTACAACTCAGAGAAGAAACAAGATCTAGAAGCAACTATAGAAAAAAGATGCATAGATTCTTATTACCTACACTTGATGGATCTTCCACAAGCACATTGATGACTTGGAGGGAAGATTTATCTACATTACTTCTACAATATCCTATAGCAGAAAGAGACGCTATGGAGATTGCAGCGGTGCACTTAGAAGGTGAAGTAAGAGATTGGTGGTTTAGTCTCTTGTCACACATGAGAGTGTCTACTTATGAAGATTTCATTCAAAGACTGAAGGAGAGGTATGGTAGAAGGAAACTAGAGACATCTCACATAGTGACATCTCCCATAATTGAGGATATAGTACATGAAGAGCCCAAGGAAGATGTTGTCATTATCACTCGGGAGGAGGAGCCTCTAATAACACCACCAGCTGCAGATTTACCTACATAAAAAGGAGGATCACTTGCATCTTTGCAAGATGGTCCTGAGTTCTTGAAATTTGGAGCCCCATGCATGATTCATGAGATGCATGAGGAAGAGGAAGATACTAGTGTTGTTATAGTTGAAGAAAGGCAACCATCATCATTACTAGCAATTGGAGAGACTATTACACCTATTGGAGGAACTATTTTAGATGTGCAATATGCTCCTGAGATTCAAATTATCCAAGGTTTGCATATAATTTCATCTCATATTATTTCAGTACCTCGCATTGACATATGCAAGACCATGCCATCAGGGAAAGTGCATAACCAAGGATTAGAGCACCTTGCTGATTTACAGTAGCAAATTATCACTACACAGAGGACCCTTGATTTGATCAAGGAGAAGATGTATTTCTATCCTAGTTTTTCATGGTCTAGCTACACCCAACACTTTGTGTTGAAGTGTGGAGTTGCAAAATATTGGAGGAGCATAATATTATTCAATAGAGTGCTAGACTATGAGTTTAGCATTGTATATGGCCATGAGACAACACATGTATCATCATGCATATCTACAACACTATCACTTAGCAGTGACGATGAGATGAGGGCCCCACTATCTTGGAGCATCCCGAAGATAGCTTCACTCCTGAAGCACTGGAGGGACAAATGATAGATGGTAGCCATCTTGAGATAGATAGTACTTTCCATTATCGAGATAAATTTTTCTTGATGAGCTCCTCACATTTCAAAGAGGGATCTCTACCTATATCATGTATGGAGCCTTATGGGTTCCAATGGGCCATTGATGGGAGGATCTCATGGAGAGACATAAATGGCGGTGCACATCAAAATTCTATGGTGTGAAAAGCTATTCACATGGAGGATGTTGGAATTATACATTCGGAGGATACCAAGATTGAGCTTGGCATGATTCATCATCCACATTGGGATGAATGGATCTGGATGAGGAGCAGGAGGTTTCCTACCTTCCTACAGATCTATGATACCAGACAGCAAGAAGCATGGTTACGTTGGTTTCTTTTGGGTGATTATGGGTCTTACCCAACATATAATATTTGCAGGATCCATGCCATGCATATCGCTGATGACATGTAGCAGCAAGAGGCATGGTTGTGATGGTTATTGATCAGAGAATTCGGACACCTCATGATGTATCTTATGTCCATTTATTTTCTTTTGTTTGGGATATGTCTCATGTCTTTACATGTATTTCTATTTGGGATATATCTCATGTTAATGTATGTATTTTCATTTGGGACAAAGCATAACTCTCACATGATGTGGCATAATGGAGATTATTTTTATTGTTCCGATGATACATTCCACATGTCCATTAGTATGTTGTTGCTCCATGACTTGCATCATGATGATGTAAGGAGGCAGCAAGAATCCTTGTTTCTTTCGTTACTATTGGGAGAGTATGGGCTGATTTCTCCCCATACATTGCATGATCATGATAGAGGATGGCAACATGAGGCCTGACATCATTGGCTTCTGTTGGGGGATTATGGTCATTGTACTTGGTATAATGACAATGTGATGGGGCAGCAAGATGCATTGTTGCGGTGGCTTCTATTGAGAGAGTATGGCTCTCTTACTTTTTTTCATGATGATCTAGCATGGTAGCAGAAGGCTTTGTTGCATTAGATTTTATTGGGAGAATATGGTTTGACATTGTTCATGTTCATCCATATGTCTCTACTTCTTGTTTTTCACTATGTTGATGTTATGTTTGGATCCTACATGGCCAACAGGGCTAATGATGAGAGAATTTATAGATGCAATCTATTGTATGTATCATGGGTTGGAGAGATATTTCATGAGTTTGGACTTTCCATTTTTGGATGAAACCACTTCATTTCATGTATCTCATGTATAGAGGAGATATTTGGGCATCATATGGTTTCCACTTGGAGATTCATTGATGAAGAAGGGTATCTAACTTTTCAGTTGGAGGCCATTCTAGACATTTTAGAGAGGTAGCTTTGGAGCTGGACATGCATGACACATTGTGACAGATAGGGAGAACTTCCATATGAGGATTCCATTTGGAGGGAGGATGCTTTTTTGTAGCATCCAATTTTGCAGTTTCTTGAGGAAAAGAAACATTTTGGTAGGGAGGACTGTAATATTCCAAATTTTCCACAAGATAATTGGAATATTAGAGTTATTAATTTTTCTAATTAATTAAGTAAATATGAGGGTGGAGGGACCCACAAACCCGAAAAATGAATAAAATCCACTTTTTAGGTGTGTATGTGGATATTTTAGATCAATATCTACATTCTGGAGTAGTGGATCAGCTTCTTAAATGAAGGAAGAATGGAGGATCTTGGATGAGGTCAACTAAGATCATAGTGCATTTAAAGTAAGATCATAAATAACTTTTGATGAAATAGTGGAGGAAGTGGTGCATCTAATGCACACATGATGGAGAGAGTGGGAATTAAATGTAGAACATGATGGAGATCATGGAGAGACAACACAATCTTCATGGAGGCTAGTGGCCACAAGTATAGCGTAGTTATGAGGTGGGCCATGGATATGGAAGGTTCAAAATCTATATAATGAAGATGAAGGCACAATAGAATGCAATATTTGGATTATTATTTCTAATCTGTTTAGATCTAGATTTGTCCGTTGACATTTCTATGCATGCTTAAGCTGTTTAGCTAAGTTTGCAATGTTGTTTATCATAGGGTGTTTCCAAGCAGAAATCCCACCCTTACCAATGGGGGACTTCGAGTGCTTACTCTAGGAAGGTTTCTATTGATCTCCATTCATCACAGGAATTGGTGCCATCTTCAGGAGGTTGTTTCTAGCATTTCCAGCTAGGAAACCAGTGGAGGATTCATCCTTTCACCTTGTGCTTCATTTTTAGCCTTTCAGGAGTAGCAGATCTATATCCTGAATTTAGGTCATTGTATTTTACCTCCATGCAGCAACATTCCCCTCAAGGATTTCATAGCTCAGTCCTGTAGATCTATTGGAGAAATGAATTTACCTGTATTTCATATGGAAATCCCATGGGGGACCATCTCCTCACCTTGTATTCATTGTTTTCGTCATTCTAAAGCTGATTTTCATTGTTTAGTAGTAGGCTTGAGCCTCTCCCTCCTTTACAACCTAGTTTTCTGAAGCGATTATTCAACAATTATCTTCAGTGGAGGAGGAAAGAGAAGATAGATCTTGAGCTTTTAGCCCAATGATATAGTGAAGGGACCATCCCCTCAAGCATAGATCTGATTGTGTATCATATTGCAGCCATATTTTTGTCATATCTTGATTCAGATCTGCATACCCATCAATTATATGTGCAAGCCCTAATAGGATGATTTTCCTAGATTGATAGATCTAGAAAATCCTTTCTAGGTTATCTTGGGTATCCATCATAGAGTGCGGATCTACATTTTCAGTATCATTGGAGCTCCAGAGCTTCCTATATCTAAATTTACTTTTTTCTGGTAGTTGTAGTCCTAACAGTTGTAGTAGGGACAATGCATTTTTCCTTACAACCATCCAGCAATTATGTAGTCCCTCTTATGGGGTCATTTCAGGGTCATTCTAGGCCATCTCTTTGGATTGAGTGTCTCATATTTTGAGCACTTTTGTACTGGTTTATCCACCTCCATATTAATAAAATGGCTCAGATTTTCTGTACATTTTGATGGTGTATTTAGATTTATTGTTTACTTTACTTATGTTCATCTATTATTTTTTTGTATTACTTCTTTCTCCCTTTTAGGATATTACACATGATTACGCATGTTTGGATGACTCTAAGAACCGATCACATGACTTCACATTCACCCTAAACCTATAAAAAATTGGCAACTCATCATACTCTTTATTAGTCCAGAAAAACATGATTCCACAGTGTTTTCTATTATGAATCTGGAAAATTCACTACAAACTAGTCAAGTGAATCTATAGTGAAAAAAAACATGCTTGTAATTATATTCGTTGCAGACTCAGGAAAGATCAGACAAGTGGTCACTACCTAAATCTAAACCAATGCATGTATAACTTTGGTAGCTTTTGATGGATTTTACTCAGATGACATGACCAATGGACTATTTTAGACTTTTGATAATGACCATTTTCATGATTTTTCATCAATTTCATGAACCGATTTTATGAGAAAAATGAAACCTAGACTAATGACCCTATCAATCAAAAATTGAAATTTTATTAGTGACAACACCACCTTTTCAGGGCTAGACTCTAGGTCACTTCAAAGACCTTGATGACACTTTCCAAAAAAATATATTACACAAAGGCAAAGCTTATAACTCAAAACTCGATCAAGAACTTTGCCTAACCAATCCTAGCCATGATATTTATTCTATCAAACAAATCATGAAGATGTAATCTATAGGTCATATAAAAACATCTAAGCATAGGGAATTCATACTTATCTGAGAACTGTCAAGAAGGTTTTATTCCCTCTCATAATAGCTGCAATATCATCTATTAGGTCATACATTCATTACTGTTCATTAACTAATCAAAACATGATGAGATCCATAACTCAAATATGTCATAAACCATGCTTATAACGAACATATAACCAACAAATAAATAATCATAGAACAACCATTACAATCACATAATAACAAACACACTTACACATAATACACATGATGAAAATATCTCTTATTGAGGTATAAAAAATTCAACCAGTTTGGGGACTTCCACGTACCACTTGAACATGGATTAGGTTGAACCATATGTTTCTTTCAACCAATCACCCCCATGTCATATTCCAAGCATGAATGTGGGACTTAAAACAAAAAAACCATGGCTTCCTCTAGATTTAGTGCAATCCACCAAGGGATTCCTATGTCCAAGCCCTCATTTATACAACCAAGATTTACCACAATCCACCAACGGATTCCTAGGCCCAAACAAGAAACATACAAAACCAAGATTCACCAAAATCCCACCACATACTGGTCTAGGGATCACTAGGAATATTCAAGAATTTATGCCTTTGGATATCTCCACCTAAACTATGACGAATGCTTTTTTCTACACCTATAGGCTTTACCATATATTCATCCATTCATCAGTCGAGGATTCCTAGGCATAACTAGGGCAGACACAATCATGCTCTACCGTAATATCACCTTCACCGGTACAGGTATTCCTAGGCCATGTGTCTCCTCTTGAGACCACTCCACTCAGTTTCGAAACCATTTGGCGAAAGTAAGAAAAACCCATCGCACCATGGCTATCTAGAAATGGAAAGGAAATGATGAAAATCATTGTAACACCTGGAAAAAAACCATGCCAATGGTAGAAAGAGAACCAAAAACACACATACATTTACCATGCATCCCAAAACTAGAGATAAAATAACACATGCAACTCAATACCTGGAAGTAATCCCATTGTAGTCGCTTTATATCACTCTTCCTTTCTTGACCTTTTCTTTGCTTTTCTTTCTTGCTCCAAATTGCAAGTATGCCACACTACTCCAAGAGTTCTCCAAGAAAACTATAAGTGTCCAAGAGTATGAGAGAGAGAATAAAGAGAGAGAGCTTCAAAACTGAACTGAAAAAAATCTATGAACTAATCCTCATAAACCTTTTTATCATTTAGGCCTCTATTTTCTTCATTTTCCATTATTTTTCTTCATTTTCCTCCTCACATGCAACTTGTGATCTTTAAAATTCCTTTTCTCCTATTTTCCATTATTTTCATAAATAAAAATGTCAATAATTCCTCTTGAATTGTAAAATCCTTTTCCATTTCCTTTAGAAATTTCCCTTAGCCATAATAAACCAAAATGAACACCCACACTAGGATGTTTTTCCCAACATTAAACTTCGAATATGTGTCCCATGGCATTGGTATTATTTTTCCTTTATTAACTTTATTACATGTATTTTTAACAAGGTTTGTTACAAAACCCCCCCCCGGGCGAAAACCATCCTGTGTGTTCAATGACACCTACAACAAGCAAAACCGCTGAAAAAAAAACAAAAACATACTACATTATGGAGCTTTAAAACTTAGCTTGATGCAATATTTATAATGAAAATCTACTAAAAAGAAACCAACATGAAAACATAACCAAATGACACCCATATCACTTATTGGATCTTTATAACTCAAATCATAGAATTATTTACATCCCTATACATATATACATATACCAAAACACCATGCCAAAACATATAGCAAAACTGCTTTGCCTGAACCAGAAAACAAGGAAGGATACATAGCCCACATTTGCAAAACCGTCTCCCATGTAACCTCATGGAGTCCAAAGTGCTTCCACTACATTTTAACGTACTTGATTTCTCGATTCCAGAGCATGAGAATATTTATCTACAAAATAAACTAAGCTTCCGGATGGAATTCTCCTTCTGGTTCCACCTGCAATACAAACCAATCAATAATATTATCAACATCCTTTACATATCTTTTAAGAAATGAAACATGGAAAACATCATGGAATTTCACTATTAGAGACATTGCAATTATGTAGGCCACCGGTCCAATCCTCTCAAGGATCTCAAAAATCTCACAATATCGAGGTCCTAACTTCATACATGACCCAATCCTCAAGGAGATTTTCTTGGGCTTGATGCAAAAGTACATATTTTTCACAACTTGAAACTCCTTAAAAATCTTGTGCTAATCTGCATAACTTTTCTATTTGTCCCATGCTGACTTTAGATTATTCTTGCTAACTTGCATTTGTTATTCCTTCTCAGCCAACATGTTCAATCCTATCAACAACCTATTCAATGGATCACTCCAACTAATGGGAGTATTAAAACTTCACCCATATAGTGCCTTGAATGGACTCATCCTCATAAACTTTTGATACCCATTGTTGTAAGAAAAATCAATGAGTGGAAGATATTTTTCCCACTTTCATTACTAATGCATAATATCCAAAAAAGAGAGAATGAAGTAATAATAAAACACAATATAAGGACTGCAGCAATGTAAAAAAATAATCTAAAGACACCATACAAATGTACAGAATAGTTGAGCCATTTTATTATATAGTAGGTGGAATACAAGTACAACAATGCTCAAAATATGAGACACTCCAGCCAAAGAGATGGCCTAGAATGACCCTGAAATGCTCCCACAAGAGGGACTGCATAAATATTGGACAGCTAGAAGGAATATTTCACTGTCCTTGCTACAAATGTTGGGACTACAACTGTCAGCAAAATATAAAATTTTAGATCTAGTAGTTCTGGAGCTTCGATGAGGCTGAAACTTTAGATCTGGGCTTTATGATGAATAACCAAGATAACCTAGAAAGGATTTCCAGATCTAAAAATCTTAGAAAATCACCCTCTTAGGCCCTACTACTATGTGTTTATTGGTTATGTAGATCAACCGCATGAGCTAAATATTTGATGACTACAATAAGGCACAACCAACTCAATGCATAGAGGGTTGATCCCTCCTTCATATCCTTAAGCCAAAAGCTCAAGATTTGTCTCCTCTAACCTCCTCCAATAGATGCATCTGCTGTATACTCAACAACTAAAGAAAATTGCACTGTCAGAGATGGAGGCTCTATAGCCTGATGCTAGATGCTACAATGTAGCTCCTAAATGAAGCAAATAGTAAGTGCAAAGTGAGGATATGGTCCCTCACAAGATTTCTAGTGGAAATACTAGAAACTTCCTTCCTCCTTCAGAACTACAAGACTGGACTGTGCAATCCCTTAGGGAATTCTTGTTGCATGGAGGTATGAAATGATGGCCTCAATTCTGGATATGAATATGCTGCTCCTGAAAGGCTGAACTTGAAGCACAATGTGAAAGGATAAATCCTCCACTGGCTTCCTAGCTGAAATGCTAGAAACAACCACCACATCTCAAACCCTCAAGCATGAATGTGTTATTTCTAGGACTAAATGTGCACATGAGAGTGGCTGAATGTGGCACCAATTCTTGATAATGTATGGCATCTCAGAATAAATTTCCCAAAGAAGGAACTTGAATTCCACCGTGGGTAAGGACGAGATTTCTGCTCTGAAACACCCGTGTGCTAAACAGCACTACAGACTTAGCTAAACAACATAAGCGTGCATAGAAATGTCACATGAAAAATCGAGATATAAACAAATAAAAAATAATAATACAAGCCTGCATTCTATTTTTTCCTTCATCTCCTTTATATTATTTGGGAGCCTTCCATAGCCCTGGTCCACCTCATAACTGCATTACACATGTGGCCACTATCCCCCATGAAGATTGTGTTGTCTTTCCATGTTCTCCACCATCTCTGAATTTAATTCCCACTCTCTCCATCATGTGTGCATTGGATGCACAACTTCCTCCACTATCTCATAATTAGTGCTCTATTATCTTACTTTGAATTCACCATGATCTCATTTGACTTCCTCCATGATCTCCATGATCTATCATTAATGTGGCATGATCTCCACTCTTCCTTCATTTAAGAAGATCCTCCACTACTCCTTAATGTAGATCTAGTTCTAAAATATCCACATACACACATTTTAGGTAGTTTTTATTCATCTATGGGTTTTGTGGGTCCCTCCACCCTCTTATTTACTTAATTAATTAAGAAAATTAAGAAATCTAATATTCCAATTATCTGATGGAAAATTGAGAATATTACAGTCCTCCCCACCAAAATGCCTCTTGTCCTCATGCGACTGCAAAAGTGGATGCTACAAAAAACATCCACCCTCCAAATGGCATCATCATATGGAAGGCCTCCCCGTCTTCCACAAATGTGTAATGCATGCCCAACTCCAAAGATGTTCTCTAGAATGTCTAAAATGGCCTCCAACTGAAATGTTAGATGCCTCTCCTCATCAAGGAATCTCCAAGTGGAAACCAAATTATGTCCAAAGATATCCTCTATACATGAGATACATGAAATGAAGTGGTTTCTTCCCAAAGTGGAAAGTCCCAACTCATGAAATATCTCTCCAACCCATGTCACAAAGTAGATTTCATCTCTCAATGATCTCATCATTAGCCTTGTTGGCCTTGTGTGATCCAAGAATCACATCAACAAAGTGAAAAATAATAAGTAGAGACATGTGGATGAACATGTACAATGTCAAACCATAATATCACAATAACAACCAGCACAGAAAAGCCTTATGCTGCCATGCTAGATCATCATGAAGCCAAGTAAGAAAGCCATACTCTCTCGATAGAAGCCACCACAAAAATGCCTCTTGCTCCCATGCTAAATCAATATCCATCTAAACATGAGAGCCATACTCTCTCAAAAGAAGCCACTGCAACAATGTCTCTTGCTGCCGCACCACATCACCATTGTACAAAATGTAGTGGCCATATTTTCTCAAGAGAAGCCACCACAACAATTCTTCTTGCTGCCCCATCACATCATCATTATACCAATTATAATGATCATAATCTCCCAACAGAAGCCAGTGCAGTAAGGCCTCCTGTTGCCATCCTCCATTAATACCATGCAATGTATGGGTATAAATTAGCCTATAGTCTCCCAATAGTAACCAAAGAAACAAGGATTCTTGTTGCCTCCTTACATCATCATGATGCATGTCATGGAGCAACAACATACTGATTGAAATGTGGAATGTCACATCAGAACAATACAAATAAGCTCCCTTCTACAACATCATGTGAGAGTTATGCCATGTCCCAAACTAAAGTACATACATGAACATAAGATATATCCCAAACAAAAGTACATGTAAAGACATGAGACATGTCCCAAACAAAAGGAAATACATGGACATAAGATATATCATGACATGTCCAAACTCTTTCAGTAATAAGCAGCGCAGCCATGCCTCCTGCTTCTGCATAACATCGGTGACATCCATGGCATGGTCCACACAAATGTGAGATGTTGGGTAAAACCCATACTCACCCAAAATAAACCAATGTAGCCATGCTTCTTGTTGCACTAAATCATAGATATGTAAGAAGGTTGGCAAACTCTTGCTCCTCATCTGGATCCATTCATCCCAATGTGGATGATGAATCATGTCAATTTCAATCTTGGTATCCACCAAAGTCAGAATACCGATCTCCTACATCTGAATAGATTTTCACTTCATGAAATGTTGAAGTGCACCTCCTTTGAGGTCTCTCCACGAGATCCTCTCATCAATGGCCCATTGGAACCCATAAGGCTCCATACATGTTGTAGGTAGAATCCCCTCTTTGAGTTGTGAGGATCTCATCAAGAAAACTTCATCTTGACAATGGAAAGTACTCTCCCTCACAAGATGTCTACCATATATCATCTGTCCCTCTAGTGCTTCATGAGTTAACTTGTCTTCAGGATGCTCCAACAATAATGGGGCCCTCTTCTCATCACTACTGCTAATTGAAAATGATGTATATTTTCATGGGGATACATGTGTTGTCTCATGGCCATATACAATGCTAAACTCATATTCTAGCACTGTATTGAATAGGACTGTGCTCCTCCCATCTTCTGCAACTCCAAACTTCAACAGAAAGTGTTGGGTATAGCTCAACCATGACAAAATGGGATAGATATACATGTTACACCATTTTTTGGTCATCTAATCGAGTGTTATTAGATGGACCCAAGTACACCATGTAAGACCAATTTTACCCTAAGTAAAATTGCATTCACTATGAAAAATAACTTAGTAAACCACATTTATTAAGTTTTTTATGGTCTAAATAGGAAACCCCATGAGGAAATATTAAATAAATCTATATTTTTATTTTATTTTAATCAAGGAATAATTAATTAAATAGCAGTTTGATTAATATTCCTAGTTATATTTAACCCAAAACAAATAAATTAATTAGATAAATCATTATTTATATTATTATTTCCTAAAGAATAGTTATTTAAATGTTATTTAAATAATATTCTTCATTAAATATGACTAAATCACCCTTGAATAATTAAATAAATTATTATTTATTTAATTATTACTCAACCACATCCTTAAAATGATAAATAAATCATTTATTTATTTATTATTTAC
The DNA here is from genome assembly GCA_034641835.2 of Pinus albicaulis. Taxonomy (NCBI): domain Eukaryota; kingdom Viridiplantae; phylum Streptophyta; class Pinopsida; order Pinales; family Pinaceae; genus Pinus; species Pinus albicaulis. Next base: position 662,652,868 of record CM076583.1, read on the forward strand.
AAATAAAGGGATTTGACCCAAGTCAAATTCCTTTTCCCTCCAACAAATATAATAAAATATTCCATAAAAGTTGGATCTTGATTTGGTTAATAATATTTTAATTATGCACCAATGTCTAGATTAAATAAATATTTTGTTATAAATAGAAGGGTTTTCCCATTCATTTATCACCATTTATTGCCTAAATATCACTTTGGAACTATACTTTTGGTCTAACTATTGATCCACCATCATAGTCATATTTTTCAACCATTTTTGTCTGTGTTTTCTACACCATGAAGAGAGAGGAATTCTACATCTGAAGTGATGAGGACTTTCAAGAACCCATCCCATTGAGGAGAACTGGGAACACCCTCCTGTGTTTTCCTCCCAGGTGCCCCTAATACAAAATTCATTTAACATATTCTTGTCTTGTCTATTGGATGCATGGAGTAAATCTTGTTTTTTCTACTATTTAATGTCTTCTAATGCATAGATTTAGATTTTTGTAGAATTTATCTTGATAACCTGACTGTAGATTTGAAGATATTGGTAGTCATATCTACTATTAGGGCTGTTGGTTATGCAGAGCTAAAGTGGTCTTTTTTCGTACGCTTGGAATTAAGATTCATACTAATAACTGGAGACTCCACACGGGTTTACGATTATGACCGTTGTAATTTTTCTAATCCTTGCATATCCAACTGCTTCAAACCCTAGGATTTCTCTTCAGCCCCTTATTTTTTCTTTTCTTGATTTTTTTTTAACCTTTAAAACCCTAAAACAATTAAAATTATAACTTCTGCCTGTTTTCGGACCTATTGCACAGGTGACAAACATCAACCGCAGCTGAGATGACAATTTTTTCTGAAACCTGCTGCCAAGAGTTCTGGAAGTGCAGGTCACAATTTTTAGCCCAAAACCTGTGACCTGGCCCCTCAAGACACACCTTAGAGCCCAAAAAGTGCGACCTCTACTGGAAACGGGTCAAAAACTGCGACTTGGACTTTTTGCGGGAATTTTTCTAAAAGCTTTCTGGGTTTGTCTGAGCCTTTGTTTAAGGTTGTCTGACTTCCGTATCTGCCCATTTTGGACGTATACTTGTTATTTTTTTCTAAAATAAGTGGAACCTAGCCCCCTAGGGCTTCAGTACCCTCCACTTCTTGTGCAAGAGTTTTTTGTTGTTTCAGGTTGTCTGAAATTTCAGAGTCTTCAGCCATTTTTTCAGATCTGATACCTCACCTTCAGATCTGCTTCAGATCAGCTTTTTATCCATCCAAATCACCTCATTTAGCTTTTTTTGGGTTTTCCTTTAGGGTTCACTCCATTTCCCTTTTGGAGATAGCCTTTCGCCACCTCTTTTTACAACAATTGTTCCTCTAATCTGTTGCTATTTCTGCACCAATTTTTAGCAGATTTGGTCCTTTAGATCGTTGTCCCTCCTAACCTTAGATATTTTGGGGTTTTTTAGTGTGTTTTGATTATTTTTTTTCTCACCTATAGACTAATTTTTGAGAGGACCACCTCCTTGGGTTTAGATTATTGCACTATTAGCTGTTTATTTTTTGTTTTTGCAGGCTTATATACTGTCATTTGCAGGTTTATTTGCAGCTATACAACACACTTTTTTCTTTTCTCTACAAACGTCTGGGTTTAAAAATTAAAATTTACACACTCTACACACACACCTTAAGAAAAAAATGGTTTGATTAACACCGCCAAGAAAAGACTCTAAAACATTGAAGTAATCTGATCCTGCACCTCTCTGCCCTTGTTTCGACATTGTAATCAGTTGATCCTGCACCTCCCTGCCCTTTTCAGCATCTTTTTCTTTTTTGTCATGTTTGTGTTGTCATAATTGCACCACCAAGGAATTTATCTCGAAGACTTCTTGTCCTTCATCCTCAGTTTCCAGTAGGAAGACTTACTCCTCCGCATAGGATTCGAGTTAGTCCTCCACCGAGTCTACACTCTGACTCTTCTTCCAGTCCATTGGGTTCTCCTTATTGTTACACTATTGGTTCTCCCCCTATCACCTTCACCATGTCTAGTGTAGGACCTAATGTTGGTGGTAACTCCGGCCTTCATGCTGGGAATACCACTAGTGGGATCGCAACGGACACTACCCCAGCTGCGCCCTTGCTCCCCTTCATGGCAAACCTCAGCCTCCCCGATTTTGACTAGTTGATAAACGACCCTATACACCAAGATTATTTTTGGCCTGATATGTTGATGAAGCTCCCTTCCGACATCCAAAAGTTTTAAGGCCTTGCTGGAGAAGATCCTTCAAATTGTGTTCGATCTTTCCACATGTGGTGTTCGTCTAACTCCATTAATGATGACTCTATCCATCTTCAGTTGTTCCAATGAACGTTTATAGGTGAAGCTTCTAAGTGGTATTTTTATCAGGCCCCTTCCTCTGATACCACCTTTGCATCTCTTGCCTAGGCTTTTTTGTCTTACTTCCAGCTTCCCCTTCGTTACGACACTGGTACTAAAATCTTGACTTCTTTCTGTCAATCATCTATGACCCGCCTTTCTGATCATGTCCAGGAATGGCGAAGAAGAAAGAGCCTATGTTGAGCTCCTACTTTCGAAGAATTTGTCTACATGGACTGGTTCCTTAGATCTCTTTTTCCACCTATCGAAAAATATGTCGCATCTCACTTTCCTCAAACCGAAGAAGCCGCCCTCCAAATTGCATTAAAATATGACCTGATCTACACTCAATCGGGTTATGTTTATATCGTTATGCCTGATCTTCCCAGGCCTGGTGGTGCCAACACACCGGGGGCATCTCACGCCGCTGACGGTATCGTTGGAGCTCTCTCTAATCCATATGCTCAACCTCCCATTGGCTATGGCTTTCCTCAAGGTGGGGCCAGCACCTCCTGCACTTTTCCCCCTCTCGGTAGCACGTATCCAGGATACGGCATACCTCCTCTTTTTTCCCAACCTCCTGTTTACCATACTTCTACCCAACCTCCTTATTATCCATATCCATAGCCTGGTGCTCCAGCTCCTCCAGCATTAGCACCTCCTCCTCCCTTAACTTCTCAACCCCTGCAATAGCCACCACCACCCCTCAGGGGAAGGTGTATGCACAGAAGTGCATGAATAATCCTCCTCCCTCAAAAAAGAAGAGGAAAGGAACTCAAAATCAAACTGCCCCTGGTAATCCTAGACTTAACCAAGGTAACACTCCTAACACTATGAACCAGCAATAGGGCACTCATCCCAAGCAGGACAGGCCTATTGGCATGAATAAGCCCTATTATTGTTGTGGTGTTTATGGTCATAACACGCATGATTGTCCTATTTTTCAATAGATGTGGCAACTATGGGAGTCTCAAGCAACTTTGATAGGACAGTAAGCCATTCCTTCCGTTCCTCCCAGTCCTATACCTAGTCAACCGGTTGTTCTTACTGATCCTTTCCCTCAGCAAGGATTCATGGCTACCCAACCACCTGAAGGTCAGGTGGCCACTCAACCTCTTCCATCTGGTACCTCTGATTACCAAATTCTCATGATGACCTCTGATCAACCTTCTATACCTTCTCCTCCTGGCCCTTCACCTTCAGCTGATACTCATGAACCTCTTTATCCACTTAGGACACTTCCTCCAAGCCTTAACCATCTTGGAGCCATCCCGCCTGGTCACTACCCCTCCGGTCAGACACCATTCCTAGCCCCCCCTCCCGGAGTCTAGACGGTACCTGTTATGGCCATCCTCTCTCTACCTAACTTGACCCTATGGATTCCCGTTTGGTACCTTGATCCTCCAGCTGTTACCCCACTTGGTCACCCCAAACCATATCTCACTTTGACTTCAGTTAAACCAGACCCTATGACTTCTCTCATGGCTACAGTGCCTCAGCCACCTCAGCAGGAACCTCCTCCTATTGCGGCAGCTTTAGGTAATAGGGGAAAAGCCAACAAAGCAACCAAAGATAGGACTACCCCAAAAAACCTTTCCCCTCCTCGGCCGCCAAGGCACACTATCTAGTGCACTTTGTGTCATGTTGTCGAGCATGCCACCCATACTTGTCCGGAGTTGTCCCACCTTAAGCCCATGGTTAATGAGACATTTTTGGAATCTGACATCCCTAAGGTCTATGCCACTATACCTGATTCAGTCTTGAAACTCAAATCATTGCGCACAAATCACCCTTGTGCTTTATGTGATTTCTATGGCCACTACACTCACCTCTATCCTCGCCTCGAAGAATATCGCTCCTCTTTGGAAGCCTTTTGCCAATTTGAGGCTGAGTGTAACAAGTGCACCCTCTCCTTGCTCACGAGTTCTACTTCGACGGAACCAGAGGACCCACCTACTCCCATTTACATCCCTCCTCCTGATGTCAACATGACTGAGCCTTCGGCCACCATTTTCTACCTATCATCATCCATAAGACCCTCGGTGGAAGCCCCCATGGAGACTTCCCCTGATGATCTACTTGACCTCCCTTCAGCGATCACCCTAGGCTCAACATTGGTAGATCCTTTATTTGCTTACTCTTCGGTCATCCCCCATGACGTTGTGCATGTGAGCCTTTCTTCACATGATGATGAGTCAGGTAGCTCTACCACGACAGGTGGTCTCCCTTCCTCCAGTCACCCCATATTTCACTCTGATTGTTACACTATAAAAATTTTCTGAAACTTGGTCAATTACACTTGTTCCTAAGTCATAATGGTAGATAGGGTTAGAGACATTTTATATTTTTAAAGGTCTAGATCATGGGTTAAAGGTCTCATTCCATCACCAAAAAATGTTCATTAACCTTGTTTCATTCTTCAAAGATCTTATGCCACGTTTTGAAACCCATTTTTAAAGTTTTTTTTTGAAAATTTCATGAATAATCCATGAAACCACGTTTTCATAGCGCGCTCAGTGTAAAAATTTGATTTTGCACTACGAAAATGCTGGTGATTTCATAGTGCAAAAAACAGAATTTTCAAATCATGCGCTACGAAATCGGGGATTCTCAGTTTTGCATTTGAGCTGTCACATCTGTCAAATACAATTGAATTCCTCATCATTAGGTGTCATCCACGAGTTCTCCTTCACACATGCAACCATTCATTGTAATTATTAGGGGTCATTTTTCATCGATTAGGGGTCATTTGTCATTGGTCCTTTCAAATTTGAGAATAGTTGGTTGTTTTCGACTTCATTTGTCTCATGCAAGACAATAGTGCATGCATGTTTATGTTTTGAAGAAGAAATTACTGGTGAAAGACCTGATTTTACTGAAACAAATTCAAGCGAGGCTATAAATTATTCAAGTGAGGCAGAACTGAAACAAATTCAAGTGAGGATTCTCATTCAAATTCAAGTTATATCAGTATTTTCAAAACTTGCTATCAAGTGAGTTTGAAATTCATTGCTGGTGGAAGTAGAATTGTTATCAAGCGAGGCATAATTGTTATCAAGCGAGGGTGAAATCATTTACCAAGTGAGCTAGTTCATTCAACAGGAAGCTCTGATTGCTAATTTTCTAATTTGCTGAAGACACGGGGTTTTCAGAGGGATTATCATATATTTCTGAAGATACAATATTTTCAAGAAGAAAATGACTGAAGAAAGGAGTCATAGGTCTGGTCATTGCCTAAGAACAGAACCTGAAGGTGTAGAAGCCCTTACAAAATACAAGTCTGTTGAAGAAGTCTTTAAGAAAGTAGGTTGCTAGAGGATTTGTGAAAAACTTCAAGGAGGGCACACTCAAGTCACCAAATAATTTGCCATAAACTTCACAGGATCAAACTCAAAGATTGGATTCCTCAATTTACCAATTTCCCCTGAAGTGATATCATCAGTTACAGAAATTATGAGAGGAGAAGACAGGTGGTTTAAAAACTTCAGTTTTGACATGGTACCCTGAAAAATATTTCTAAAACCAGAGTTTACATAGGTTGACTTGAACAAAGTTGTGCCAAGAATTTATGTCAAAGATCCACTTGCCAATCTGCACTGAAATATTCAAAGGTACTTCACCTGTGAAGGGAGATACCACAAGGTGTATACCTATCACTTTAAACTCTTGCTTCATTTCACAGGGATGATATCTCTAGATTTACCTTTTTATCTTTTTAGAAGTATGGCTAAGATTTTTGAAAAGGTACAAATGAAATTTGAGTCATGTGAAACCTCATTATTTCACCATGGCTTAGTCAAGTTAATAGTCTTACATGAGCTGCAGAAAGCAAACAGAGATTGGGCTAAATTCCTCTTTTTGAGTAGAATTGGGATTGAAGGAATAGGTGTTAGTCCTCAAGCTAAAGAAAAAACTCGATCAAAGATTACTGCCCCTGTAGAAACAAAGTCAATAAGATTTGTTAAGCTCAAGCCTCAAAAACAAGTTAAAGAATTAATGATAAGAACAACATTGAATATCCAAGATACTTCTAAATCCGCATAGAAGAAGAAAGCTCTTGTTAAGGAGACAATTCTAGAACAGTCAACTAGTAAAACAGATCAAAAGAAGTTTACAAGGAGTCAAAGGTTAAAGGAAAAGGGTAAGGATGTAGTTATAGAGGGGTCAAGAGGTAATTTGAAAGATATACTTCAAGCTATTGACATTGAAGAGTCTCCCCTGGTACAAGCAGACTTCATCAAACTGGATATAGGTGGCAGCAAATCAAAGAAATTGAAGACATCCAAAATGTCAGATTTTCAGGATGAAGTGGCAGAGTTTATCTTTAAGCCCATAAAACCCTCAACTAGGCACTCCAAGAAGTTGAAACAATCATACATGGAGATAGATCAAACTGGAGGTGAAAGTGCTAATATTTTTGAAGAAACCACAAATACATCATTTTCAATGCTTGAAGAAGATAGAAATAGGGTTTTAAATATTCAGAAGGAAAAGAGCAGCTATGAATATGTCAAAGACAAACTCAGATTTGAAAATAATGAGATTGATAAGTTGAAGAAAGATGTGATAGTGCATGTAGAAGAAAGGTAAAAATTTGAAAGGATGAAAGGACTATGGGAGATGGAGAAAAATCTAAACCCTGAATTAATTGATAGTCAAGCTCAATTCTTCATATGGACCCTACCTGCAATCAAAGAAGCAAAATTCATTAGGATGGTCAATACCAAGTTAAGGGAAAAAAATAGAAGGCTTAAGAGGAGAGTAGAAGACCTGGAAATACAGCTAGCACAATTTGAATATCAGCCATAGCTAAAATAAGTGAAAATTGTAAGTGTCATCCTTTAACAAATTTTTGAGGTTATGTGGTAATATCTCATTTTTGGAGCTATTTAAAGTTGATGTTTATGGGTTATGAAAGTTTATATACACCGAGAAATATAGTATTCAAGGGTTGAAAACTAAAATTTTGGAAGGAAGCTGTGAAAAGTGAAGACTCAGCAGTTTCGTAGCGTGCTACGAAACTGCTAAAGGTGACACACAGCAATTTCGTAGCGTGCTACAAAACTGCTGTAGGATGCAGTTTGAAGAATTTTTTCAATTTTCAAAGGTGAAAAGGGTTTGGTTTTGAGCTTTGATGCTGGTGGGAGGTATATGTAGAATATCAATGAATATCCAGGAGGTTTGGCACAGAAAAATGGAGGTTTGAAGCATGATTTCAAATGGAAAAGTTTGTGCTACGAAAACAACAGACTCAACATTTTTGTAGCACAGCAGTATTAACAGTTTTTGCACCATTTTGAAGGTTTGGGATTTGCACAGCTGGAAGGTCGAATTCAAATAAAGGTTATAAGACATTTTCCACATGTTTTGAGCAACAGTTCTTTAGCAGTTGGTTCGAATGGACATAAATGAGGCATTCAACCATTATACAGGGAACATGCTCCTATTTTGCAGGAATGGATAAGAAGCAGGTTGATGGGGTCTAACAGCAAGAACATAAACAAAATCATAGTCGAAGTCTAGAATAAATAGCTGTCAAGCATAGTTTTTAATGATTAGATAAAGTTTTTAAATGTTGTTAAGATATAATAAATAGTGTTTTAGTCCAAGTTGTATTAGGACTATAAGACAGACAGTTTAACTGTCAGTTTGTAAATGAAGTTTGTTTAGAAGTTGATAGGTGTCAAATTTGAATTTATTCTCAAATTTTTGGAAGGAATCCAAGGATGTAACGACCACTCTATAAGAGGGAAGAAATTGAATTGCATAGGTTTAGAATTTTCATTGAACAAGCATACTTTTTGTGATATCAGAGAACTGTGTTTTTATGTTAATACAGATAGTTTTGTTTCATCACTCAGTATTCAGAAAGGGTTATGGATGTTTGACTGTCTCATGATTTTTCTCTTTAAATTACTTGTAGTGGCATGAATATATGTTACTTAGAATTCACTGAAGGTGCTCTAACTTCCTTCATATGTTCATGAACTATGTTTATTCTCTGTCCTACTATTCTATTGATGCATCTAAGCCCTAAAATGCCTTGACTTCCATATGAAACTGATCTTTATGTTTTTTGAAAGCACATTTGACTCCATTTACCCAATAGATGTTTGTTGATTAGTAGTACAGCCAATTATTCACTTTATTCAGTTTATTCATAGAGTTAGCCATATGATATTTATTTGCAAATCATTACCCTAATGAGAGAGCCCTCTCAGGTTGAGGAGGCTAATCCTCAACTAAAATTTTGGTTTGAAATAGTTACTTAGGGTCTCCTTGAATAGAAGCCTATCAAGGTATGATTTTGAGATAACACCGATGAAGACATTATGGAAGCGCTGACCGATCTTGACTTTCCGTGGGATGATAAGCACCACCGTGTGTACTTCCTCCCGCAGTAATCCCATGACCAATATGCTGTGGAAAATAAAGACTTCATTCCTAATGAAGTCAATTGATTTAGAAATCCCATTCCTACACCTGATGCTTTCGAGGAAGGAAATATGGCCAATATCTCTCCTACCATTAAAATTGACATTTCTGACAAACCAGGGATAGAAAAAAATATCACCTTGGGAGTCCATTGCACCCCTGAAGAGGTTGAGGCTTACACCAAGCTATTCAAATAATTCCGTGATATTTTCACTTGGTCCTATTCAGAAATGCCTGGACTTAATCCTACCATTGTCAAACACCATATTGATACATGGACTGATGCCAATCCTGTTCGTCAAAAGATGAGACCCATTAATCCTTCCAGATGAGAAGCTTTCAAAGCCGAAATCGATAAGCTCAAGCAGGCTAGTTTTATCTATCCCATTGAATACACCACTTGGGTGTCCAATCCGGTTTGCATTCTCAAGAAACAAGGCACCATCCATGTCTGCACTGACTTTCATGATCTGAACAAAGATTGTCCCAAAGACAACTTCCCCACACCATTCATTGACCAAATCATTGATGAGTGTGCAGGGCATGAGGTTCTATCTTATATGGATGGTTTCTCTGGGTACAACCAAATTTTTATTCGTCATGCTGATAAACTTAAAACCGTGTTGATTAGTCCATGGGGGACCTTTGCCTATCGAGTCATACCGTTCGGCCTTAAAAACGCAGGAGCAACTTTTCAGCAGGCTATGTCTTACTGTTTCCATGACCTGGCTCATATTATCCTTGCTTATTTATACGACCTTACCAGACATTCTAAACATCGGGCGCAACACCTCCATGACCTGCGTACCGACTTTCTCTGATGTCGTAAGTATAACATCCACCTCAATCTGCTGAAGTGTGTCTTTTGTGTACCTGTCAGCCGTCTTCTAGGCTTCATTGTGTCTAAAGATGGTATCACGCTTGACCCATTGAAAGTTCAAGCCATTCTTGAGCTTCCTATCCCTCGTACATTATGCCAATTACAAAGCCTCCAAGGCAAAGCTAATTTTCTTCGTTGGTTCGTACCTGACTATGCCACAAATGCACATGGGTTCCTTAGACTCCTCCCCTCTAATATCCCTTTTGTTTGGGATACCTATGCTCAAGGGTCTTTCAATGCCCTAAAACATGCTATCACGTCTACTCCCTTGATTTTCCCACCTAACTTTGATAGGGATTTCATCCTGTATATCTCTGCTTCCACCCACTCAGTCGCTGGAGTCCTCATTCAGGAAGATGACAATGGAATTGAACATTTTATCTATTATGTCAGTAATAACTTGGTAGGACCACCTGTATCCTACTCACATGAAGAGAAATTAGCACTGGCTATAGTGTTCTCGGTCCAAGAACTTCGTCATTGCATTCTCATGTGTTCCAACAAGGTCATGACTAATTCCAACCCTATGGCCTTCCTATTGAGTCGTTGAATCATCAGTGGGAAGTACGCCCGTCGGATCATGATTCTCCAGGAATTAGATCTTTAATTTTTCATGTCAAAAAGTAAGAAAGGTTTAGCCCTCACTGAACTCATTTTTGAACTACCTACATGTACGTAAGATCCACTAGTTAATGAGAATTTCCTCTATGAACATTTATTTTCCATTACCACCGATGACCCTTGGTATGGGGACATCCTCACTTATCTGCAAACCCAAAAGTTTTCCCTCCATCTTGACTGTGATGCTCGACAACATATCCGACACCAGGCCCCCCGCTACCTTCTTATCGGTGATGACCTTTATCGTCGCGGTGTAGATTTTGTTCTTCATCGTCATCTCATGCACACTGAATCAGAGAAAGTCCTCATTGCCTGCCATAGCGACGCTTGTGATCGCTCGGTTTGGAGTTCTAAAACAATTGGTCTCTGACCATGGCCGACATTTTGAAGATGAGATATGGCATGAGCTATCCTCACTGTTGGGCTTTGAGCACCAATATTCCTCCTCTTATTACCCCCAAGGTAATGGCCAAGTTGAAACAGTCAATAAAATTCTTAAAACCATACTTCAACGGATGGTGGATAAGCACAAAACCAACTGGCACCTTATGCTCTTCCCTGCTTTGTGTGCCTATAGAACTTCTGTTAAAATCGCCACCGAGTTTACTCCTTTCCACCTTGTTTTTGGAGAGGAGGCAGTCTTACCGATCGAGTGTGAAATCCCTTCCCTTCATATAGCCATCGAACTTCTCCCTGAAACCCAACCTTTAGAAAAAATAATTATCATGCTTGAACATGCTCACGAAGGCCGTTGTGTTGCATTGCAAACCATTGAGGCATCTAAGAAATGCACCAAAACTCAATATGACCGAAAAGTCCAACCTCGTACTTTGCACGAGGGTGATCTTGTTCTAGTGTATGACGAGGCCCATGATGTCCTTGGTCATGGGAAGTTTCAATCATTATGGCTAGGACCTTACATCATCAGTAAGGATTTAGGAAAGGGGGCATATCTATTAGAAGACTTCGAAGGCCATCCCCTTCCCAATCCTCGCAATGCACTCTATCTAAAGAAATATTACCCTTATCATTTCCTTCTGAAAACACATGTTTTATTTTATTTAGGTAGCCAGCTCATGCTTTTTAGTGATTTGATACTTTAGGAGGACACATTTTTCCAAGATGTGTCACTTCACCCCTCCTCAAAATCGACTTTCTTCACTTGCAACACTTGGACTGGGGGCACCAGTTTTCCCCCATACTTGTCCATGCTCATGTTTATTTTCGTCTTGAGTTACCATCTTGTACTCATGTTTTTACAGCCCCCATTGGACCTTTTCTGTGTGGCAGCACCATTGATTCACCCTTTTTTAGAGAATTCGAGTGGATTCATCATTGCATCCATGGAGTCTATCCTAAATCCCTTTACATCCTGCTATAGTCCTTCATCCTTCATTGCTTGGCCCCTCTCTTGTGTAGCGCATTATGGCCTTTAGTCCCATTGTCCCCTATCCCTCATGATGTTGTGTCAGTCACTGCCAGGTCATCCATGCCTTTTATGCTCTAACAAGGGAAGTCATCCATTTGCTACTTAGTACCCTTCATTTCATCATCATCATTGGTGTCAGTCTGTCAATCGCTCTACTATTTTCTCTGGTGCCTTAGTTGAGGATCCCTTATTGCCTCACATATAGTAGACCTCCTTCTGTCGACATCAACTCATTCATTCTAGAAGATAGGTCTAGAGGGCGGTGTACCTTGGCTCTGGATTCAACTCTTGTTCAGTGCCCCAGATCAGGTAAAGGGACTCCTTATTCCCCTTTCACTTGATTGTTTCTCATCTCTAACTCCTTTCAGCATGATCGAGATCTGTATACTTGATGGTTCAGTGATGTAGTAGCTGATATCGGTGATTCCCAGGTGTGTGTGAGATATCCCAACCCTCATAAGGGGGTGGCCCTATAGGTAGCCCCCACATACCCGGATGACTTCTTCACTTCAACCTTCGATGTAGCTCCATATATTTGATGATGCTGGCCTCGACCATTTGCAGTACCTTCTTGATTGCATATATTAGGCAGTTTTTTAGAGCCCTTTCCTGTTTACAGTAGCATCTATGTTGTATTTATATCTCATGTACTTAGATATTATTGTACAAGTCCTGGCTGTTATCCCAGGCACAATATGTATGTGGGATTCGTTATCATGTTATTTATCTAGCTCATGTTTATGCCACAATATATTATATTATTTTGTCCTGTGGTTTTCCGGACGCCTCATTGTTTGTACTTTTCCTCGGCGGGCATAGGTATGCCTCCCCCACCGCCTATAGCATAAGTACTCACTCATCAAAGGGACTCGTCACCCCTATAAGTCTCACCTCCTCAGGGTCTAGTTCTTTCAGCACTTTGGCCTAGCTTATACTCCTCTCTCTTTGAGTTCCCCTTCGATGTCTAGTGATTGAGTTCTTACAACGTACTTCGGTCATACGATTAGCTCCTAATGCTCGTACGCTGGGGGCCAATCTGTTACACCATTTTTGGTCATCTAACCCAGTGTTATTAGATGGACCCAAGTACACCATGTCAGACCAATTTACCCTAAGTAAAATCGCATTCACTATGAAAAATAACTTAGTAAACTACATTTATTAAGTTGTTTATGGTCTAAACAGGAAACCCCATGAGGAAATATTAAATAAATCTATATTTGTTCGATTTTCCTCAAGGAATAATTAATTAAACAATAGTTTGATTAATATTCCTGGTTATATTTAACCCAAAACAAAGAAATTAATTATATAAATCGTTATTTATCTTATTATTTCCTAAAGAATAGCTATTTAAACCTTATTTAAATAATATTCTTTGTTAAATATGACTAAATCACCCTTAAATAATTAAATAAATCATTATTTATTTAATTTTTAATCAACCACATCCTTAAAATGATAAATAAATCATTTATTTATTTATTATTTACAAATAAAGGGATTTGACCCAAGTCAAATTCCTTTTCCCTCCAACAAATATAATAAAATATTCCATAAAAGTTGGATCTTGATTTGGTTTATAATATTTTAGTTATGCACCAATATCTAGACTAACTCAATATTTTGTTATCAATAGAAGGGTTTTCCCATTCATTTATCACCTTTTGTTGCCTAAAGATCACTCTGGATCTATACTTTTGATTTGAATATTGATCCACCATCATAGTCATATTTTACAACCATTTTTGTCTGGGTTTTCTACACCATCAAGAGAGAGGAATTCTAGATCTGAAGTGCTGAGGACTTTCAAGAACCCATCCCATTGAGGAGAATTGGGAACAACCTCCTGTGTTTTCCTCCCAGGTGCCCCTAATACAAAATTAATTCAACATATTCTTGTCTTTTCTATTGGATGCATGGAGTAAATATTGTTTTTATACTGTTTAATGTCTTCTAATGCATAGATCTAGATTTTTGCAGCATTTATCTTGATCACCTAACTGCAGATCTAAAGATATTGGTAGTCATATCTGTGGTTAGGGCTATTGGTTATGCACAGCTAAAGTGGTCTTTCTTCTTACACTTGGAATTAATATTCATACTAACAATACATCTTCTCCTTGATCAAGTGAAGGGTCCTCCGTGTAGTGATAATTTTCTATTCCAAATGAGAAAGGTACTCTAATCCTTGGTTATGCACTCTCCCTGATGGCATGGTCTCACAAATATAGATATGATGTACTGAAATAATATGATATGAAAGTATATGCAAACCTTGTATAATATGAATCTTGGGAACATCTTGGACATCTACAAGAGTTCCTGCAACCGATGTAATGTCCTCTCCAATTTCTAGTAATGATGATGGCTACATCTCCTCTATTGTACCAGTGCTAGTATCTGCCTCCTCCTCGTCATGCATCTCATCAATCATGCATGGGATTATAACTTTCAAGAGATCAAGAACATCTTGCAAAGATGCAAGTGTTCCTCCTCCTGATGTAAGTACATCTACAGCTAGTGGTGGTGGTAGAGGCTCCTCATCTTGAGTGATAATGATGACATCTTCCTTTGGATCTTCATGAACTATCTCCTCAATGATGGGAGATGTTTCTATGTGGTACTTCTCTGGTTTATTTATACCAAACTTCTTATTCAGTATTTGAATGAAATCTGCATAATCAGACACTTTCATATGTCACAAATGACTGAACCACCAATCTCCTGCTTCACCCTCTAGGCGCAACGCTGAAATCTCCACATCCTCTCTTTCTGCTACTGGATATAGCTGAAATAAGGAAGCTAATTCTCCCCTCCAATCCCTCAATGTGCTTGTGGAAGATCCATGAAATGTAGGCAACAAGAATATATGCATATTTCTTCTATTGTTACTGCGGGATCTCCTTTCTTCTTTGAGTTGAAAAAACATTTGGAGAGAGATATTCTCCTTCAGTGCTCTAGGTTGTGATTTGTACTTAGACAAATATTTTCTTACGGTCTCATACCCCAAGTATCCTTCATATTCACAACATTACACTCTCTTATCAAAGAAAGTGGATCTAGTCTAATGATGTGAAGCTATTTTCTTCTCTGGTTTTTCTCGTGCAAATAGGAAGTGATTGGACCTTCCTCTTTCTGATCTCTTTTTAGATCCTCCTTTTGCCTTTCTCTCTTCATTTGATTGACCTCCTTGGAGATATCTTGCATATTTTTAAATATAAGAGTGGAAAAACAGCAATTCTCCTTCATTGTAGATCTCTACTACGTGCTTTTTCTTTTGATGCAAATGATGAAGTTCCCACAAGTTGAGCCAAAGATCATGCTCTGATACCACTGTAATATCCAAAAAGGGAGAACGAAGTAATACTAAAACAAAATATAATAAATGAATAAATGTAAATAAATAATCTAAAGACACCATACAAATATACAGAATAGATGAGCCATTTTATTATATGGGATCTGGAATACAAGTACAAAAGTCCTCAAAATATGAGACACTCCAGCCACAGAGATGGCCTAGAATGACCCTGAAATGCTCCCACAAGAGGGACTGCATAACTGTTGGAATTTTGGAAGGAATAATGCGTTGTCCCTACTGCAAATGTCGGAACTCCAACTTCCAACAAAATATAAAAGTGTAGATCTGCCAATTCTGGAGCTCCGATGATGTTGAAACTTTAGATTCGGGCTCTATGATGAATACACAAGATAACCCAAAAAGGATTTCAAGATCTTACAATATTGGAAAATCACCCTCTTATGCCCTGCAACTATATGTCTATTGGGTATGTAGATCTACTGCATGAGTTGAAGATGTTATGGCTACAATAAGGCACAACCAACTCAATGCATAGAGGGTTGATTCCTCCTTCAGATCCTTAAGCCAAAATCTCAAGATCTATCTCCTCCAATAGATGCAGTTGCTGAATACACATCAACTGAAGAAAATTTCATTTTCAGAGAGGGAGGCTCTATACCTTGATGTTATATGTTGCAATGTAGCTCCTAAATGATGGAAATAGTAAGCCCAAACTGAGGATATGGTCCCTCACAGGATTTCCAACTGAAATACTGGAAAATTCCTTCCTCCTTCAGATCTACAACACTGGACTATGCAATCCCTTAGGGAATGGCTACTGCATGGAGGTATGAAATTATGGCCTCAATGCCAGATATGAATATGCTGCTCCTAAAAGGATGATCTTGAAGCACAAGGTGAAAGGATGAATCCTCCACTAGTTTCCTAGATGAAATGCTAGAAACAACCACACCTCTCAAACCCCCAAGCAAGAATGCGTTATTCCTGGGACTGAATGTGCATATGAGAGTGGATGAATGTGGCACCAATTATTGATGATGTATGGCAGCTTATAATAACCTTCCCAAAGTAGGCACTCGAATTCCCTAGTGGGTAAGGGTGGGATTTCCGCTCGGAAACACCCATGTGTTAAACAACAATGCAGACTTAGCTAAGCAACATAAGTGTGAATAGAAATGTTACATGAAAAATATAGATCTAAATAGATCAAAAATAATAATACAATCCTACCTTCTATTGTTTGCTTCATCTCCCTTATATGCTTTAGGAGCCTTCCATAGCCCCGGCGCAGCTCATAACTGCACTAGAGATGTGGCCACTAGCCTCCATGAAGACTGTGTTGTCTCTCCATGTTCTCCACCATCTCTACATTTAATTCCCACTCTCTCCATCATATGCATTGGATGCCCAAATTCCTCCACTATCTCATCATTAGTGCTCTATGATATTACTTTGAATGCACCATGATCTCATTTGACTTCCTCCATGCTATCCATGATCAATCATTAATGTGGAATTATCTCCACACTTCCTTCATTTAAGAAGCTACTCCACTACTCCATAATGTATATCTAACTCTGAAATATCCACATACAGACATCAAAAGTGGATTTTATTCATCTATGGGATTTGTGGGTCCTTCCACCCTCTTATTTACTTACCTAATTAAGAAAATTTAGAACTCTAATATTCCAATTATCTAATGGAAAATTGGGAATATTACATGATGCATCACATACATCCTGAAAATTTCCTCTAGAATACTGTTAACCCTCTCTGTCTGTCCATTTTTATGCAGATGATAAGTTATCCTGAAGAGAAACTCCATATTCAAACCTGCAAACAACTCTTTCCAAAACCGGTAAATGAACTTAGCATCCCTATATGACATAATATTATTTGGTACACCATGCAACCTCACTATATCTCTAATGAGTACCTATGATACACAACTAGCTAAATATTTAGAATTAATTAGAATGAAGTGTGTTTCCTTTGTCAACCTGTCAACCACAACCATAATGGACTCATGTTGTCTAGATGTCCTTAGTAAACTTGTGATTAAATCCATATAAATGACCTCCCATTTCCGCTCCCGAATTTGAATTGGGTGTAATAAGCCACCTAGATGCTTACATTATGCTTTTACATGTTTACAATCCAAGCACATAGCCACAAACGTTGTAAATTCCTTCCCCATATTCATCCAATAGTAGAAATTATTCATAGTTGTAAATGTTTTCTGGTATTTTGGGTGACCTAAATATGACTTAACATGAAATTCCCTCAAGATAAAATTCTTTAGCTTACTGTTGTCCGACACTTATATATTATCCCTAAATATGGCTAAACCATCTTCTGTGAGATTATAGTCCACATCCTGATCACCTGTAACCTTCTATAGCCTATTTCTAAGCTCCCTATACATGTCATCCTATTGTATTTCCTGTAAGATGTGATCCTTTAAATATGTCCCATAAGAACTCATAGATGTTATATGATTTACCAATATTATTCTGTTAAGAGCATTTTCAAACCTGTTCTCTTTACTCTTAATTTACTTGATCTTGAATTCAAACTCATTGATCATTTCCAACCATATAGATTTCCTGGCATTCTAGTTCAGTTGGGCAAATAAGTACCTCAATCCATTGTGATCACTCATCAATACAAACCTTCTGCCAAGAAGATATTTCCACCACATCTTTAATGCATGTATGATTGTTGAAAAATAAAGATCATATGTAACATAATTCTACTCATGCCCATTTAGTTTTCTTTATTCGTAACATACCACTTGTACCTCCTGCATAAAGACTCCACCAAGCCCTCTCTTGCAAGCATTGGTGCACACCACAAACTCTTTATCAGGATCCACTGATATGCCTTCCTTGGATACATCATTCCCCAAGTAATATAGCTATGACTAAAATAAACTACATTTGCTAAGTCTGGTATTCAACTAATGCTCTCTTAGAAGTCTCAATATTTATGCTAAGTGTTCGACATTATCTTCCTCATTCTTAGAATATATTAATATATCATCAATGAAGACAATTAGAAAATTTTCCAGACAAGGATGCAACACACTATTAATCAAGAACATAAAAGTAGTTGGAGCATTAGTCAAACTAGAAGGAACTACAACAAACTCATAATTCCCATACCTGGTTCAAAAAGTAGTCTTGTAGATGTCCTCTTCCTTGATGCGTACTTGATGGTATCCTGATCTCATATCAATATTTAAGAACATCAATGCTCCCTTCAACTGGTCAAACGAGTCATCAATCCTCAACAACAGATACATGTTCTTGGTGGTTACCTTGTTCAAATGTTTGTAATTAATGCATAACCTAAGAGTACCATCGTTTTTCTTTACAAAAATATTGATGCACCCCACAATGACACACTTGGCCTAATTTACCCCATGTCAATAATTTCCTACAACTGCAACTTTAATTTCACTAACTTTGGAGTGCTCATCTTTTAAGGTGCCTTTGTGCTAAGCCTTCCCCTAGCACCAACTCAATGGAAAATCACACTTCCATATGAGGGGAAAAATCTGAAATATTTGCGAGGAATACATTCTGAAACTATTGTAGATTCGAGTACCTACTCAAAACCTTTGCATCCTCAAGATCCTTACCTTTATCACTAGAAGCATGTGCTTCAAATAGCGCATGCCCTTTTCTGTGAATATGCTTTTCCTGCATAGTTGTAACCATTCTGACTGGCATTGTCTTCTTCCTACCCTCCAAGATTCTTTGTTCTCCATTGTTAGCTAAGAATTCAATAGCCTTGTCACAACAATCCACGTTGGTCTTGTGAAGATACAACCAATCCATACCCAAAGAATATTTTATGATCCCAATGGAAGTACATTTAGATGTGCTTATGTAGGAATACCATTCAATTCAAATTCACAAGCTCTTACCCAATAATGAACTGTTTTATTTGTTCTTGTAGGAAACTTCACTAACCAAGATTTTACATGTAATTCTTTATTGAAACCACACTTATCCACCAATTCAGGATTAACATAACTATAATCAGATGGAGGGCCAATAAAAATATAAACAGCTTGATCACAAAGATTACCATCCATATCGATAATACATTCTAGGTGATATGCTTGCCTATTATACAATAATGCATAAATTTTTGGAATGTTCTTCCCAACATCTCCAACTATCTGTGCTTCCTGTGTACTGTAGATATGAGGCCTACCACCCTAATTTTGTGGACATTGTATTTTTAAATGCTTCTTACCACATGTCCATCACTGAAACCATCCCTTACTATCACTTTTTTTCTATTTTTCTCTAAGTCAAGGTCCATTAAACTTCTTTTAAGGTACAACATTCTCTTTCTCAACTACATCTAGGGGTCTTGTTTGCTTCGTCTTCCATTTACCTTGTAATATTTCCAAATGGGAAAAGCAGGAATATAGTGCATGAAATAAAAGTGGAAGAAAATATTTAACACCTGAAACCATGAGACCAATATGGAGTCATAACATTATGTATTAGAGCAGCAAATCAATACAAAATATTGAGGCATAAATCATATACAATGAGGAAACAAGCCTCCCATAAGCAATCACTCCCAAATATGAGATGTTGTTACAATACAAAATGTCGAAGAGAAACTACAACACAGTCATATTAAGCATAAATATAGTTGGAGATGATACAATGATATACAAATACTAATATATGCCCTAACAGAGTCTAGACATACAGATCTGGGCACTAGATCAGCTTTCTAAGACAACCCAAGAGGGTTTCCAGAAAATGCACACAATGTGCAAATGTAAGTTTCAGACGTAGGGATGAAGATATGATGCAACAATAGAAATGAGAAGATATGGCTGAAGCTAGTGTAGAAACCTAGAGCTCTTCTCCAATATATCCTTTGGATGAAATAATGGCTCATCCACTGAAGAAATCACCTCCCAAAACAACCACTGCAACTACCCCTGCAACTCCTCCCTAAAATAATGCAAATCCCGACTAAAATAGCATTGTAGGGAATAAATACTCCTTGGACTAATGCCAAATGTATCAAATAAGCCCAAGGGGCTTCTTTACATGCCTCCCAGTGTATGGAAACCTTCCTCCACTACAAAACTATCTATGAAGACACCAAATATAATTCTCCACTACTGCACCATACAATACAGCACAATATTCTACAGAAACTACGTTGATGAAGAAATATGTAGCTTGGCCTTAAGCCTGAGTGTGGAAATGAAGTGAAATTCTCCTCCAAGAGGTCTCTCAAGGAAATATATGGGATTCTTGCTCGGGAACACCCTGTGCTAAACAACACTACAAGCTCAACTAAGCAACTGAAGAATGCAAGAAGTCTAAACAGACCACATACAAAATAATAATCCAAAAACATCCCCCTCATATGGCTACCATCCTCTTCCTTATATAAGTTATGAGCTTCCTTACCCTTGGCCCCACCCAATTATTTCACTTCCTCCATGCAATAAATCTCCCTCCAAAACTATGCTATTCCTCATTAATTGTCCACTCCTCCATAACAACGTTGTTGATTTGGTCAAAGTTGACCTATTCAACATGTTTCATACCCTATTCACACTCAAAGGTTATTTATTTAGCTACTTAGAGGGTATCCTTTCACACTTGAACTTTTTTTATTATTTATAAGGAGATTTATGGGCCTCCCTACCCACTTATTCACCTACCAAGTGAAAACATAATCTATAATATTCCATTTAACTAAAAGCTAAATTTTAGGATTATTACAGTCCTCCCCTCAAAAATGTTGCTTGTACTCAAGCAACTATAAGGGTTGAGAAAAATTCTCCCCTACTCATATTGTGTCCTCCTCATCAAATAGCCTCCACCATTGCTTCATATATTCTACAACAATTCTATCTCTCAATGGTTCCTCCCAAATGTACAGGTTGGCTTTTGGTGGATAAACCAAATGGATTTTATCACGAGAAAATGTAAGGTCTATATGGAAACCTTCTTGTTGTCCAATGGCCTCTTCAAGGTATGAGGGATGACTAACATAGGGGATGTCATTCCCCATGAGAGACTCCCATCTCCATGCTATCATCCAAATGAAATGAATCACCTTCCAACATGGTAATTCATAGAAAAGTTCCTCCCAAATGTCCATGAGAGGCACATCCCAAGTGCTCGAAAAAATCATATGGTTCACTTCATAAAGAAACAAGTCATCTACTATAGTGGCCATATCATTCCCCATACTCCTCCTGAAGAAAAAATCATAAAATTTGTGGGAAATTTCATTCCCCATGGATACATCCAACCAATGTGCCTCCCCTCCAATCATGTTCCCAACAAAGATAAGCACATCATCATCATATGGAATCACAATCAAAGTCATGCTAGTTGCCATGTGTAGTAAAGGAGAAGGAAAATGGTCCCTAATGTGCAACCAGTGCAGTTTTTCTCCTAACTTCCATAGAATATGATATAACAAGTGCTTCACCCACCACTTTTTTTCTGCCCCATTCTTCTTGTATACTTGGAGAAGGTGTATGATGTTTTGTGTCAATTAAGCACACCATGAAGAATACATCATCTCCCCAAAATCTTCTATGGAATGACCAACATCATCATTTCCCATCGCCCCAAGTAGCCCATGAATTCAAAAAGAAAGAGTGCCCCCTCTTGGAGCAATGCCTTGCACATGAGTGTTAAGAAAATGAAATTATATAGTAAATATATCATGATGCTCAGAAATACAACCCTTACCATAAACTTGCTTCAAACTAGTGAGGTAACTCATGGATGAGATCCCTCTCACACCCAATGAGTAAGGAGGTGGTGATGAAAATTATTCCCAAGAGCTATGTTTCTCCTCACTCTCCAAACAATCTATGCACTTCCTCATATGATAGTGCATCTCCTCTTTTAAGTCTTCTGATATGAATCCCTCCAAAATAGTATGGAATTCTCTAATGAAACTAGTGGGATTGGAAAGAAAGATCTCATAGGTTGCATGTAATAGCTGGTCCTTGAGCTTTGAGGCTCTAGCTAAGAATATCTTATCCTGATAAAATATTAACCCATCTCTCACTATATATTTTCCATCAGAAAACTGGTCATCGAGTATCCTTCATGTAAAGATATCCTTGGAGTATTCCACCAATAGCTGGGATCTCCAATAAGGATCGAAACTCTCTAATGAAAACATTGCTGATATATACTGTGTATCCCCTATCATGTGGTTGCCTTCTTGCTTGACATCTCCTATGTCAAATTCAAGCACCGGTATGCTGCTAACATGTTCCTACTGCACCTCCTGTAGCTGGTCATGCTCAAGTGAAAATTGAAGCTTTTGGAGGTTAGTCTTACATAAAAAGCTATCATCTCTCCAAAATCCATTAATTCTGGCCAATGCATGCATGAGTAGCCACCCTTCTCTACGAAATGGGGAAGATTCCTCCCTATGTGGAAGTATCCTTCTGTTGCCCAATGTCATGGAGTGGTATCCTTGCACCATGATGGTGCCATCCTCCATCCCAGAATTATCTTCTCCCAGTGAAAAATGGCTGATAAGAGTGGGTACTGATGATATTGGGAGAATGTCTCCCTCCTCCTTGATCCTACCCAAGACTCTCTGTGTTGTGCCAAATCCTCCCAAGATTATCACCCCTCCTGGATCAGTGAGTGGTGAGGTATCTCTCATCTCCTGATCTGATGGTCTCCCAGGTGGAATGTCTCCATGTAATGAGACATCAAAGTCTGAAGTAGACTATATAGGTGAGTGTATTGATTTTTACCTCCTTTCATTGTGCAAACTAGTCTCCCTCCTCTATATATAAACCCCTTGAAATAAACAAGGGTGCATGCTCCCCATTCTTTTATGTTGATCCACGTTTTCTTCTTATCCTTTGATCAAGGTCTTACTACCCATCACTACTGTCACATGCTGCTCCTTGGGAACTTTTTGCAAAGATGTAAAAGCCCCTCTAACTGAAGAAATAACTTCATGCCCATCCCCATGTGGTGATGGTTCTTCTCCTAAAGTGATAGTTTTTTTACTTCCTCTCTGCTCTTCCTCATTAATATTTGAGAATACCTCATCAACCATGAGAGACCCTAGATCTTGGTCTTCCCTTGAAGGAAGAATCTTCATATCTTCCTTTTGAGAAGAAAGCTCTACCTAGAATGGGGATCTTTCCCCTGGAAAGGTATCATACAGGTTTTTATCCCAATCATTATAAATATGAAGTGGAGTGGTTATAATAGATATTTCCAACTCATGCAAACGTTTTGAATCTTTTGGTTTGGCTAGCTCAATCAAATATGTTTAAAATTGTTTCACATCAAATATCTTCACTAATTTCTTAGTGAATCCTACATAAGTAGCTATATTTGCATGGTTAAATTAAGAATATTCATAAATCCACCAAGTATAAGCCTTAAATTTAAGATGCAGTGCTACTATCCTAAGGGCTTCCTTTTCTGAAACTTGATGTAGATGCAAATATGAGTCTATCTGCTCTATCCAATCCTTGGTTGTGCCTTTAGATGACCCATCAAAATTTGGTAGAAAGAATCTACCTCTTCTATTTCTATTGTGATTGTTGGGCCTTATATTCTCCTTGAGTTGGAAAAACCCTTGGAAGTTCAAGTGCTCCTTGAATCTCCAAGATTGAGATTCATACTTTTGAAGATATTCACTCAAAGTTTCCTCCTTTGGTGCATATTCTTCCTCCATCTCTCTTGCTGTGAATCTAGGCATAAAACTACACTATGGATCATAATGTGTGGCTGCATGCTCACACCCATCATGTGAAAATCTAGGGCTTGCTTCATATTCAAACCCCCTTGGAGATTCCCTACACATCTCCCTTCTCATCTTCTTGATATCTCCCTTGATGCTCTACATACTTTGAAAAATAAGCTTTGAGAGATCCTCTTCCTCTCTTCCTCCAAATAATGGAGTCTTGTCTTTGTTCCTTCTGTACATCTCTCTTCTTATGAGAAGCTTTTCCTTATGGTGAAATATTGGCTGAATACATGAGATCAGCCAAGATTATGCTCCAATACCACTGTAATATTCCCAAATTGGAAAAGAAGGAATATTGTGCATGAAATAAAAGAAGCAACAAGTATTTAACACATGACACCATGAGACCAATATTGAGTCATAACATTATGTATTAGAGCAGCAAATCAATACAAAATAGTGAGGCATAAATTATATACAATGAGGAAACAAGCCTCCCATAAGTAATCACTCCCAAATATGAGCTATTGTTACAATAAAAAATGTCATAGAGAAACTACAGTACAGTCATATTAAGAATCAATACAGCTAGAGATGATACAATGATATAAAAATTCTGATATAGGTCCCAATAGAGTCTACACATATAGATCTGGGCACTAGATCAAATTTCCAAGACAACCCAAGAGGGTTTCCGGAAAATGCACACAATGTGCTAATGTAAGCTGCAGCCCTAGGGTTGAAGATATGATGCAACAAAATAAATGAGAAGATATGGCTGAAGCTAATGTAGAACCCTGCAACTCTTCTCCAATATATCCTCCAGATGAAAGAATGGCTCCTCCATTGAAGAAATCACCTCCCAAAACAACCACTGCAACTACCCCTGTAACTCCTCCCTAAAATAACGTAGATCTAGACTGAAACTGCATTGTAGGGAATAAATACTCCTTGGCCTAATGCCAAATATATCAAATAATCCAAAGGGGTTTCCTTACTGGCCTCCCAATGGATGGAAACCTTCCTTCACTGCAAAACTAGCTCTAAAGACACCCAATATAATTCTCCACTACTGCACCCCTGCAATACAGCATAATATTCTACAGAAATTGCATTGATGAAGAAATATGTAGCTTGGCCTTAAGCCTGAGTGTGGAAATGAAGTGCAATGATCCTCCAATAGGCCTCTCAAGGAAAGAGATGGATTCCCACTTGGGAACACCCTGTGCTAAACATCACTGCAAGCTCAACTAAATCTCTGAAGAATGCAAGAAGTCTAAACAGACCACATACAAAGTAATAATCCAAAAACATCCCCTCATATGGCTGCCATCCTCTTCTTTATATAAGCTATGATCTCCCTTACCCTTGGCCCCACCCAATTAGGTCACTTCCTCCATGCAATCAATATCCCTCCAAAACTGCGTTATTCCTCATTAAATGTCCACTCCTCCATAACAGTGCTCTTGATTTGGTCAAAGTGGACCTATTCAACATGTTTCATCCCCTATTCACACTCAAAGGTTCTTTATTTAGCTTCTTAGAGGGTCTCCTTTCACACTTGAGGTGTTTTTATTGTTTTTTAAGGAGATTTATGGGCCTCCCTACCCACTCATTCACCTACCAAGTGACAAAATAATCTATAATATTCCATTTAGCTAAAAGGTAAATTTTAGGAATATTACATACCTTTAATATTCTCTTTCCTTTTTCAACCTTGTTGAGATTTTGTCTTACACTTTGATTTCTCATAACAATGATTCAACTTACCAATGATTTCTTTAAGTGACTTAGGCTAATCATGTTCAATATAATCTCTAAATGCTAATGGTAATCCACTGGAAAATATATGAAATTTTAATTTCTCATAATTAAGATACGGTACATACCTTAAAAACTCCAGGAACTTGGTCGTATACACCTCCTCTTTCATCGATCCCATATTTAGATCATATAAATCCTTGTCATTACTATCTTAGTACCTCTCTGAAAAATATTTCTTCCTAAAAAGTCTCTTAAATTCATGCCAACATAAATATTTTGTCCTGATGTCTTTAACACACTTCACATCTCCCCACTAGATGTTTTCTTTCCCTATGAGGCCAAATATAAATTTTCTAGACTTCGTGTTCTCTGTGTAATCATGAAACTCAAATAAAATATTCATCCCAAGTAAACATACCTCTACATATTATGGTTTCTTAAAATCTCCATCCAAGGTAGGTGGATTTTCTTTATTGAACTCATGTGAAAAATATCCTTGTCATTTCTCATGTAAGGATGATAATGATGATGATCATGATATATGTCAAAACTAGGTCTTTAATAGAACATGCGTCCATCACCTCTCTTATCCAGTGTGCCCAAGAACCTACCATATCTGATCATGTTATCTCTATCCGACCTATTCCCACCATGAAATTTACTACCATATGCTCCATTAGTCCGCTCCTCCTAATCATGAGTGATCCTAATCGGTCCATATATATGCAATTCTGAAAAAATCTGAAGAATGAATACATTAAATTCTAATTATTTTTCACGTGCCTGAATGATTTTGTCATTATCTGCCTTGCAGCCTCTTATTTCTATCTTCAAACTTCTCAAAGTGTCTGCTATATCATAAGAGTACCTATCACCATGCTACTCATATGGTCTATAGGGAGAATCACATGAGCTATAGTCTATCATATTGCTAGTCATATTTTATATTCTTCTTGTAAGTATTCCATGTCAGCTAAACCAAAATATATCATAACCAACATACCCTAGTATATTTCAGGGAAGGATATCTTGTTTGCAAGAACAACCAGATTAGCATGATACATGTATAATCATAATCATAACAATGTATCAACAACATGAATGACAACACCAACTACATACCATTACCTTATGCATGATAATAATAACCATAACAAAACTTGATTGTATCCATATAGATAACATTCATTCACAACAATGCATATTCAACCAACATGCATCTAAGATGAACACATCTCGATAACAACATCATTGCTTCTACATGAAAACACAATTATAAAAGTGACCACCTCCATGCACACATTACAAACACATATACCATAGGTATAATGAATGCATATGCAACCAACATGTATGCATGAAAAACATATTCTACCCATCTATTCCAAGGGGTGAACCATGTTTTGATACCACTCTGTAACACCCTCCTCCCACACTTACCCAAGTTTACCAGTCCACCAGGGTAAATATGTGGTAAACAATTACTATTCTATGATTAAACTCGCCAAGTATTGTTAAGGAACTAGAATAAAAAAAACCAATCCAAATTAACATTCCTCAGGTGCTACAGGACCCCCAAGGGCTAAACCACCCTTCTAGGTGTCCAAACCTTGAGCTCAGTTACCTTTTCAATAATCTTAAATCCCAGTCACATGAAAAAGGTTTCATCCATTTGGCTTTAGGCCTCTAGTCACATGCATAACCATTGAAAGGGTGTGACTGTAATCTTTTTCAACCAGTTTTGTGCCTCATACCACAAAATTCATTCCACCTTTTTAGGGCTAGACTCCAGGTCACTTCCCAGAACTCGATGAGACTTTACAAAACACTAAATTATAGAAATACAAAGCTTCTGACACAAAACTTGATCAAGTTATTTTCATTACCAAGCTTATCCGTGACATTCATTCCTTTAAAACATCATGAACATGTAATCTACAGGTCATATAAACACATCTTATCATAGGGAGTTCATATATATATGAGAATTGTCAAGAAGATTTGATGCCATCTAATAATAACAAAAATATCATATATTAGTTCATAAATTCATTAGAATTAATTTACTAATCAAAACATCATTAGATCCATAACTAAAATATGTCATAAACCATGCTTATAACCACCATATAACCAACAAATCAATAATCATAGAACAACCATTATAATCACATAATAGAAAACACATTTACACATAATACACAAGAGGAAAACAACTCTTATTAACATATGACAAATGCAACTAGGTTAGGGACTTCCATGTACCACCCGAAAATCGTTTGGGGTGAACCAATTATTTCTTTTAGCTAATTACCCTCGTTCCAAATTCCAAGCATGAATGTGTGAATTACAAAAAAACAACTAGGTCTTCCTCAAGCTTTGCCACAATCCATCAAGGGATTCATAGGCCCAAGCCGTCATCTATACAACTAGGCTTTACCACACCACAATCCATCAAGGGATTCCTAGGCCCAAACAAGAAACATACACTACCATGCTTTTCCACAATCCCACCGCATACTAGTCTACGGATCACTAAGCCTATACAAGCATGGATTCCTCCAGATCTTTCCACTTAAATGATGAGTAATTTGTATTTCTCCATCTCTAGGCTTTATCTTATATTTATCCATTCACCGGTCCAGGATTCCTAGGCTTAATGAGGATCCACTCTCTAGGATTTACCATATATACTTGTAGGTTTTAACCCTGTACAAAAATTATTTGCAAACGAATTTTTAAAAAACAAGAAATAAACAATAGTGAGAGCATAAAACATAAAACAAATATACACAGATATTTTCATCTAGATCCCAAACTGGGACTACCAGCTTGATTTTTCATTATATTCCTTTTAGTGTAACAACACATATATATACATGTCAAAGCATTCATATACCCCAATCCATTAACCCTGGATTAGAACATAACCATAGTGCCTTGACTGGATCTACAAAAATACCATGAGATGAAAATAATCATGCCCAAACCATGTGCAAACCCATGCAAAAAACCATATGCAGGTCTCCCCACCTAAAATAGGGACAAAAATATTTCCCTGAGGCGCTGCCCTCAACCCTGTGCAGGGGGGATACCAACCCCTTACTACGCCTGGCGCAAGCGAAGGGGCACGTCTACTCCCCTCACACCCCCTACTTCTAATTGTGGAAATAATATAAACGCACACCCAAAATTCTCCCACTTGTTGTTTTATTTCCACAGGGGGCCACATGAGAGCTTAATCATTGATTCAACCCTGCAATTTCCATTGTTTCTCTAAACCAAGAGAACTTCTCAGTGCTCACAGACTTCATCAATGCATCTTCAACATTCTTCAAAGTGTCCACCTTTACCGACAACACCTTTTTATCCTCAACCATATCTCTCACAAAGTGATACCGAATACTAATGTGCTTTGTCTTTGAACAATAAGCAGGGTTCTTAGCCAAAAAAATTGCACTTTAGCTATCACGGTCTATCCTTACAGATCATTGCACCAACCGCATACTTGAACAGAACCTCTGCAACCAAACTTCTTCCCTTCTTGCAAGAGTGTCTTCCATGTATTCTACCTTTGTAGTTGACAGAGTCACTACAGACTATTTTTTATGCATCCAACTGACTGCACCTCCAAATAGACTAAACACATACACACTTGTAGATATTATTTGTTCCATATCTACAACCCATTTTTCATCAAAGGAGAAACTATGGTGTCTTGAGCTTGAAGAGGAGATGGATCTTCTAGATTCTACTCCTTCCTAGCCATTTCTCTTGTCTTAGGTCTTGTAGGCTGTTTTTAAACATTATTTTCTTCTAGTTGATCAACATCAATAATAGCCTTACATTTATCCTTTGCTACCAATATTTTACTTGCTGATGGAGGGTGCTATTATGGCTTACCTTTCTACATTAGGCTTTCAATTGTCTATTTTCTTGCTGCAACAAAAGAACCATGAAATTGGATTTTGAAAGATCATATTTTAACTCCTAATATGTTCCTCTTTCTCCTTGATGATCTCTGCTCATGGCTTATCTCCATGCTAATTTTTTTCTAGGTCTGTCATTTCAAGTTCAGAAGGTATCTATTATTCATGCTGCAAAGGTGAATCATGTATATCTCTAGGTGATTCCTCTCTCATGGTCTCAACTTGCACTTCTTCACTAATAACCTCCTTTGTTAATATTTTTTCTTGAGACCTATTTCTAGGTTTAGAGCTAGGCATATCCTCTTGTGCCTCGGGAAAAAATACTGGCTTCTTACCTTTCCTATATGTTCTTGAAATATTTGTTGTAGCCTAAGCTCTTGTCACTGATGGCATACTTGATGTTTCAAATCCTTGTGGTCTTGATGATGATGAAGGAGTGGCTGAATTTTTTTACTGATTGGAGACTATTAAAAGAGCAGTTTCCTCTAAGAAAGCTTCCCATCATACATTGACTTGTGCCAGCTGGTGCAGAACTATTACTTTGAATAAAGCATGATGAAATAGGATTTCCTAGTGATTTCCTATTTTCGATTTCACCTTCTCATTCATTTTCACCAAAATTCTAAACAAATAGTTGGGTAGGTTTAGGGGCTTGATAAAAGTGAAATGAATTAATAATATGATATGATACTGATATAACCAGCTAAACCTCCCCTCACAAGTGAAATAATTCATGATAATATTCATCAAAGGGTTGTAGTTTTCCAACAACTATTTCTAGGAAATATATGAGAAGGGTACTCCTTGTACTATGGTTTCAGGAAAATATTATAATTTTCAAGGTCTAAACCCATCCCCTTGAAAAAAATTTCAGCTTTGTTAGAGATTTCGGTTGCTGAAGATAATATTTATGCTAACACCATAAAATTCGTCCCTCCAATTGTGACATTATCTCTTTTGAAATTGAGGGCAACTAAGCTTGTTATATCATGAATATAACCCACCTCTTGCACTTTATTACAAAACCCTAGAAAACCTGCCTCCTCAAATGACCTTCTTATAAAATATGATGAATTGAGATCTTGCATATGAATGGGATCATATCTTGAGAACTTTCCTGCTTCGAATTTCATATTTTCACTGTTCTCTACCATGTTTTACTTTGATTATGACAAGAAACCTTAGTTTCAAACAAGAATAGGTAAGGGGACTTGAGTTGCAGAATAGGGGTGAAAACACAGACAATTGAGGGTATGGAATGGAGGGGATGAGGGGAAAGAAAAATTCTGAAAAAATTATGGGGAGTGGGGATGTGTTTCAGGAAGACAATGATAGTGGAATTCTTTGATTTGAGTGAAAGAAAGGGGGTGTGTTATCACTCCATCGGATCTATGAATTCTGAAAGTAGACCATCAAAGGTAACCACATAGCACTTTCACCTAGTAGCTAGCCCTACTAGGTAGGAGAGGGATCTCTTCATGAGATCACAACCAAATTAACTGGATAATCAAGATTTTATGCTAGGTATAACAAGCTCTAGGTTTTGATTGATTGATTTTGGGTGCTAGATGGTAAATTAGGTCTAGTAAAAACTAGGTCAGAGCACTGAAAATCATACTTGCTAAGATGTGATGGTGAAATGTAGGCACACACTTTAGAACATTCAGGTATCTTTGTGAGAGTGAGGGATTTCTAGGGTTTCAAAAAGAGCATGGAAATCATGAATTATTTTATATCAGAGGAAAGTGAAACACAACTGTGATAGTTTCTCAAATACAGAGCATCAAAATACTGAATTCTACTTATCTATCTTTGAAATCAATCACATTAAGAGATGGAAATGAATATTGAAGTAATAATACATTCAAACATATGAAAACATAAGAGGCAACACTACTAAAACACATACCACATGAATCCCACCACAATAGTTGCAACTCTGTCTATTAGTTCCTACCAAAAAAGACTGAATAAAATAGTGTTCAAAGATCAATTACACAACATCCAAACCATGGAATGAAAAATAAGATGATAGATATAGAAAAAAACATACTTCTCCCAGCCTTAGGGGGCTAATCCATGACTTGTGGAGCTGAAACCAAGTGTTTCTCCAACTGAACAAAAAACTGGGGAAGTTATGAACTGTTTCTCCTTTCAGAAAACCAACTAGAGAAATCCTCTCAAAGCATTAATAAAAGGTAAATAATCCTATTAAACTTGATTACCATCCATTTTAAATTCAATCTTAACCCTTTACCCTTTTACAATTACCCTTTTATATTTTTCAAAGTTAAATTTTCAAATAAAATTACATAGGATAATTACAAAATAAAACAGTGAATTTCCAGAAGCACAACCAATTTCTTCTGAGGCCTTTTGAGTGCCTTCCCATCATCTAAATTTGAAAATAAGAGCTGTTCTAAGTAGTTGGTCAAGTGTATATGAATCTAGGATGTTAAATCAACAAATTTGACCTCCTTAACCCTGCTAAAAGCTCTTTCTTCCAAGACTATTCCTAGAAGCACAACGAATTTCTTAAAAGGAGGTAGAGAGGTGATTTTTGACCACTTTTTTGAAAATTCCTTGAAGACTAAGCCCTAAACCTGAAACCTAACAAAACGAGTTCTCTTAATTTTTTATTAGCTTTCCAAAAATGTAAAGTTTTTCCTTTTTTGATCCCTTTATAAAAAGCACGACAAATTTCATTGCGCTTATGGGGAAAGAGAAAAAAATTCTTTAATCTACACTTAAAATTTAAAATTTGTCTGAAATCCCCAAAATTTGAAAAATTTGAAAATTGTTGTGTGAGGTGCTATTTGAGGTTATGATAAAGTGTGTCATGCAACCAAGGAGGCATTAACAAGAAAATGGAGTTTTCCCCTCTCCTTTTGATTGATTAGGGTTTCTTTGAGATTTTCTTGCAATTTCTT
The DNA here is from genome assembly GCA_034641835.2 of Pinus albicaulis. Lineage (NCBI taxonomy): Eukaryota > Viridiplantae > Streptophyta > Pinopsida > Pinales > Pinaceae > Pinus > Pinus albicaulis. Next base: position 662,685,284 of record CM076583.1, read on the forward strand.
AACCTTGAGATTGCAAATCTTGTTTCTGGAATGGTAGTGGTCAGCTGTGTGCCTCAACATCTGATTGTCTTTGTTAGCCTTGTGAAGGAGCTTCTCCAGGTGTATTTTTACTCTTTCAAGCCAATAATTGTTTTCCATTGCAATCCTTTCATCAAAGGTGAGTTATTCAACAAGAAGTGCCTTCTGTTGTTTTTCATGCTCCAATGCTCTTTTTAGGCTCCTTGTTTTTGCCCTTTTACTTGTGATCTAGGCCTCATCCTCACCAAAATCGTCATGCCCAATCACTCCTTTTCCTTTGACATATTTCCTCTTAGCTTTCAACAAGTCCATTTCCATGAGTACTTTATTTTCCTTCAACTTTTTGTTATCTTTATCAAGGGAGGAGATAAAAAACTATGCCCTTGCCAAATTATCTTGCAACTCTATGATTTTGGCATATTTTCCATTGATGACCAATTTTAGGGTTTCATGTTCCTCTTAGGATTCCAATTCCACCATCTCAATGTCATGGTGAAGGGTTTCTTTCTCTTGGACCATTGTCTCATGCTGCTCATGATATCCCTACTTTGTTGACGTAGAAGGCAAGGCCCGTTCCACAATTTGTAGAGCAAACACTTACCTATGTCATCTCTGATAAGTTCTGACCTCTTTTTCCTTTTTCATCCTTTTAGGTGAATGGTGCTCCTCATGGCTTGATACTTTAGCTCTGTTTAGCTACTCCTCATCCTTGTCACTTGGATTTTGTTCCTCCCTATTACTTGGTGATCCCACATCATGCTCTACTGAAGACAATTCTTACTGTTGTAGTGGCTCTAACACGTTCTCCTGGACTTCCCTTTCCAAAAATAACTCCCAAGTGATTTTATTCTCTTTAAATTGGCGAATATTGATGATCTTAATGAAACTCTAGTGGAAAAGACATTCAGTATGATCTATGCCCTTTTCATGTCTCATCAATGCTATCTTGGACACACTTTTGAAGAGGTAATTACACAAGTTAGGAGATTTCACAACTATAAAATGCATTAGTAATATTATTTGGTACTGATAAAGTCTTGAAAAATTTCCTTCACAAGTGAAAAAACTCATTATGGACTTCATCAATGGAGCATATTTATCTAATAACTATCTGAAAGGAAATACATGAAATGGAGCATCTTTGTAGGTTGATTTCAAGTAGGGTTTGAAGCATTCATCATCAAGATTCATACCCTCAAACCAATATTCTCCATGATTTGGTATTCCAGTGTCTAAGGAGATGGCTTCTAGTGTGAAAGTGAGCTCTATCCCTTTTGTACCAACCTTGTCCTTTTTCAAAGAAATGGAAAATAACCTTGTGAGTTGTTCATTATATCCCACTGCTTGTACTTTTTGGAAAAACTGTACATGGTTGACACCTTGAAAAAAATTGAGTAGAAAAGGAGATGAGGTGATTGGATAGAATTGAGAGTTCTCAAACCTAAATATCTTTCCTCATTTATACTTCTTCCTCTCAGAGGGGGAGGTGTCAATGTCCATGGCAGTAAGAAAACCCTAATGAAGAGGAGACAAAATAGAGTGTTTTTACTAGGTCTATGAATGAGATGGTAATATGAGTTTGTGATTGCCTAATTTGTTTTAGGAAATTTAGGGGAAGACGGAATGGTTTTATGAAGTAGGGGGAAGTGAATTTTTGAATTTGTGTGAGGGGAAGGGGGTGAAAAGGCCAAAACATGGGCCTAGGGTAAAAACAAGGTATAAATTATGGTTTGAGTGGAGTTCTTGGGAAAAATAAGAATTGTCTGAGGGGAATATATGAAAGTGATTCAAATGGAGTGAATGGAAGTGTACAACGTGAGTTCCAGAGTTTTCAAATTGAAAAAATTACCATGAAACAATTTCTCCAAATTGACTTAAAAAACCCTAGCTGAGAGAGTGAAATTTGTATATGCTTTGAAAAATGATGAAGAGAGGGGTATTTCTCTTTGCTTACTTGATTGTAGCTTATATATGACCTTCAAAACGCTAAAATTTCTTACTTGCTTCAAATTTTCCTTTAGAAATGAATTCCCTGCCTCTTTATTTAGATGTTCAGTGAACTTGGCAGATGCACAACAAGAAGCACAGTGAGGTGTTTATATGTGCATCAGAAAGCGTAACGAAGATTATGGAAGCATAACGAGGTGTCTAGATGCGTAGCAAGGATAATATTTTTCCAGTGAGAGCTAAAAAATCGACTTTTTTTCAAATGAGAGTTGAATTTTTTTTGGGATAAAGTGAAATGATAAATATAAAACTCCTTTATTTTCTTTTTATATCATATTCTTTAACTTTAGTGGGGTGGCCCAACAAAATTCCATTTTGATTTTCAACTTGATCTTTTGAATTATGAACTTTTGATGGATTTTGAACACTGATTTTCTTCTTGGAACTTTGAACATTTGCTAGTGGAACTTGAGTATTTGCAGCCACTTCGAACTCTGAAGTACTTATTAAAAATTAAGAATATGAAATTACATTGAACATAAAATTACATTTTTCTTTGAAATCAAATTTATTGAAGAAAATAATTTATTTTCACTCCTTCACTTGCTGGACTTTATGCATGAAATGATGATTTGATGACCATAATGGAGACTCTAGACTATATGAAACCATAATGAAAATGAATGTAATGATGATGAAGAATTATGAATGATGGTACATTCAACTGAGAGGTGAAATGAGACAACAACTAGTAAAATTTTGGATGGAGTAAAATCAGACCTAGATCTACATCCACTGACCAAATTTTTGCTTGATGTCCTAATGAAATGAAAAAAAAATTACTATGGGACCTTGGAAAAACATGATAAGAGTCCATTTGATCACTGCTGATAGGATGTAAAGAATGAAACTAACATTGGCTCTAGTTGGGGATGACAGCTCCTTGGAGGTGTCAAGACCACTGTAGAACAAGTAGCCCTACCATTGGAAATGGAGTCAAAAGTTAAAAACCAAATTGAATACTAAAAACTTGACTCGATAAACTAAGTCAAAAATGGACTGACTAAAATAAAAACTTACAAAACTTATTGATGGCAACATATCACCAAGACTTAAGGGCTTCAAATCTTGATGAAAACTACCTACTTGCTGAAGACATATGTACAATCATGTGAAGTGATCATTCTAGTGTAGAAAATATAGAAGATGGCTACATACTTGAATTATGCTCTCACTTTCATTGAGCAGGCAGAAAAAAAGGATGGGTAACTCCAAGTGTTCACTGAAAATGTCCTCATGATCCATAAATTCAAAAAAGTATATCATCCCTATTGAATGAACCAAATCAGTAAAAGGATCTTCAAAAAATTTAAATTCTACCCTATCTTGAGATTCAGCAAAAACACAAGCACACCCTTCATTCTAATTTGTAAGTACACTTGGTTGTTGATCCATAGGAAGGCATAAAGAAGTATGACCTTCTATTATCTCTGTGTTGGTTGCAAATTCTTGAAGCACAAGAAACTCTAACTCTACCTCTTGCACATTGTCTATCCTAGGCTCATATTCCTCCAATTCCTAGTCTAAATCATCCTTGAACATAAAACATTCTTCAAGATTGTAAAACATGACAACCCTATCCTCCTCATGAAATACAACAGTATCTGTCAACCAATCTCCTTGCAGGAAATCATCATCACAAATTGGTGTATTCACAACAATTTCATGTATAGTTTCATGAGTTTCATGACTGTCATCATTTAAACTCAGATTTTCATTTTCAATGATGGAAGAATTTTCACTAACACATTCTTCACTATGTAGACACTGCAAAGCTACATTAGCTTTCATTGTAACATGATTTTTTAGGATTTGATCTATCTCATCTTCAGACATAGGAGAAACTTGAGTTTTATGGCAGTTAACATTGGCTTGATGATTTTCATTTTTAAGATTAGGAATATGCATTTCTCTTTCATGGTCGTGGTCTTTTTCATCCAAGGAGGAAGCTACTGATTCTTGTTCAGAGTTAAATTCATATAGGTCTTCTATGATCTCATCATCTAGACACTCTTCATCCCCATAAAATTTTTCAAGAAACTCAATGAAATCATTAGAGATCTCACAAAAACTATCAATCATTGACAAGGAAGAATTAGTGCTTTGATAACATTAAAAGAAAAATGAATGAAAATCCTTCAGAGAATATAAAATAGTAGATGGTAGAACTTCATACTGTGATCTCTCTTTTTCCTCCAAGGTAGCCATGAACAACTTCATCAGACAATCTTCAGGAAACTCAATCCTTAGTCTATGAATATGAAAATTAAATTTGACCAAATGAAAACTAGAATAGTCACTGTCCTGGCCCTTAAACTTTAATAGTCGTGATTGCCAATGTATACAAGGAATATGGTTCAGAAAACCAGGAAAATGAGCTTGATTCATAGGAGCATACCTTCAAGAGGTTGAGTCCATTTTCACAACAATGAAGTCACCAAGCAGTTCTTCAGAATACTATTTCTTGAAAGTTGGAGTCGCCATGAAAATTCTAAACCTTTGGATTCTTCAACACTGGAGTCAGTAGGTGAATAATGAACATATTTCTTGTGTCTGATCGCTTTTCACCATCAACAATCATATATGATCCTTTTCATTCTTTCTCAAGGATGATCTGTCACTTCGTATCTCTAGTGGAGTCGCTAAGATGTTATCACTCCACTGGATCTCTGGAGGCTGAAAGGAGACCAAAAAAGGTAACCAGAGAACACTTTGACCTAGTATATATCCCTACTAGGTAGGAGAGGGCTCTCGCCATGAGATCACAACCAAATTTACTAGATAATGAATATTTTAGGATGCATATAACAAGCTCTAGGGTTTAATTGATTTATTTTGGGTGCTGGATGGTAAATTAGGTCTAGGAAAAACTAGGCCAGCGCAATAAAAATTAGACTTGCAGAGATGTGATGGGGAAATGTATGCACACACTTTAGCAGTTTCAGGTATCTTAGTGAGTGTCAGGGACTGCTAGAGTTTCAAAAAGAGCATGGAAATCATGAATTCTTTTATATCAGAGGAACATAAAACACAACTGTGATAATTTATCGAAAACAATGCATCAAAATAATGAATTATGATTATCTAACTTATAAATCAATCACATTAAGAGATGTACATGAATATTGAAGGCATAATACATTTAGACATATCAAGAAATAAGAGGAAACACTTCTAAAACACATACCACATGAATCCCACCACAATAGTTGCAACTATGTCTATTAGTTCTTTCCAAAAATGACTGAATACACTAGTGTTAAAAGATCAATTACACAACATCCAACCCTTGCAATGACAGAGAATATGATAGATATATAAGAAAATAGACTTATCCCAACCTAAGGGGTCGAATCCATGACTTGTGGAGCTAAAACCAAGTCTTTCTCCAACGAAACAAAAAACAAGGGAAGTTATGAATTGTTTCTCCTTTTAGCAAACCACGAAGAGAAATCCTCTCCAAGCATTAATGAGAGGTAAATACACCTATTTAACTCTATTACCATCCATTTTATATTCACTTTTAACCCTATACCCTTTTACATTTTCCAAAGTGAAACTATCAAATAAAAAATAAATAGGATAATTACAAAATATAATAGTGAATTTCTAGAAGCACAACAAATTTCTTGTGAGGCCTTTTTTAGTGTCCTCCCATCATCTAAATTTGAAAACGAGAGTTGTTATAAGTAGCTGGTCAAGTGTAGATGAATCTAGGATGTTCAAGAAACAATTTTTTCCTCCTTAAGCTGGCAAAAATCTCTTTCTCCCAAGACTAATCGTAGAAGTGCAACAAATTTTTGAAAATGAGGCAGAGAGGTGAATTTTGACCACTTTTTTGCAAATTCCTTAAAAACTAAGCCCTAGACCTAAAATCTAACAAAATGGGTTCTCTTAATTTTTGATTAGCCTTCCAAAAATAGAAAAAATTTCCTTTTTGGAGGCCTGTCACAAAAGTGCAACAAATTTCATTGTGCTTTCGGGGAGAGAGAAAAAATTGCACCAGTCTACACCAAAAATTCAGAATTTGTCTGAAATCCCCAAAATTTGAAAAAATTAAATATTGTTGAGTGAGGTTGTTGTTTGAGGTTATGATAATTTTTTTCATGCAACCAAGAAGGCATCAGCAATAAAATGGAGTTTGTGCCTCTCCTTTTGACTGATTAGGGTTTCTTTGAGCTTATCTTGCAACTGCTTAACCTTGACATTGAAAATATTTTTTCTGGTATGGTAGTGGTCAACCATGCTTACCAATGGAGCATATTTATCTAATAAGTATCTGAAAGGAAATACATGCAATGGAGAATCTTTGTAGGCTAATTTCAAGTAGGGTTTGAAGTATTCACCATAAATACTCATACACTTGAACCAATCTTCTCCATCATTTGGTATTCTAGTGGCTATGGAGATGGCTTCTAGTGTGAAAGTGCACTCTATCCCTGCTATCACAACATTTTCCTTTTTCAAAGCAACGGAAAATAACCTTGTGAGTTATTAATTATATCCCACCTCTTGTACTTTTTGGAAAAATTGTACATAGTTGACATCTTGAAAACATTTGAGTATAAAATGAGATGAGGTGATTTGATGGTAGTTAGAGGGCTCAAACCTCAGTAACTTTCCTCCTTTATACTTCTTCCTCTAAGAGGGGGAGGTGTTGGTATCAATGGAAATAAGAAAACCCTAATGAAAAGGAGAAAAAACATAGTGTTTTTATAGGTCTTTGAACGAGATGGTAATATGAGTTTGGGATTGCCTAAATTTTTAGAGGAAATTTAGGGGAAGAGGGAATGATGTTATGAAGTAGGGGGAAGTGACTTTTTTAATTTCTGTGAGGGGAAGGGGATGAAAAGGCAAAACAGCTAGGGAAAAAACAAGGTATAAATTAGGGTTTGAATGGATTTTATGGGAAAAATAGGAATTGGTTGAGGGGAATATGTGTAGGTGATTCAAATGGAGTGAATGGAGGTGCAAAAATTGAGTTTCATGGTTTTCAAACTGAAAAAATGAGTTTGACACAATCTCTCTAAATTGACTATAAAAACCATAATTGAGAGAGAAAAATTTATATATGCTTTGAAAACTGATGAAGATAGGGATATTTCTCTTTTCTTACGTGATTGTAGCTTGTAGATGATCTTCAAAACCCTAAAATCCCTTTCTTGATTCAAATTTTCCTTTAGAAATGCATTCCCCACCTTTTTTCTCAGATGAGCAACAAACTTGGTAGATGCACAGAAAGAAGCGTAGCGAGGTGTTCTGATGTGTAACGGAAAGCACAATGAAGAGTTTGGAAGTGCAGTGGAAAGCGCAACCAGGCGTCTAAATGTGTAGCGAGGAGAAATTTTTGCCAGTGAGAGCTAAAAACTCGACTTTGCTGCCAATGAGAGCTGAAGTTTTGTTGGGAGAAAGTGAAATGATAAATACAAAAATCCTTTATTTTCTTTTTATATCATCTTCTTCAAGTTTAGTGGGGTGGACCACCAAAATTCCATTTTGAATTTGAACTTGATCTTTTTCATTTTGAAATTTTATTTTGATTTTTGAACTTTTGATGGCTTTTGAAAACTTATTTTCTTATTGGAAATTTGAACATTTTTTGGTGGAACTTGAGTATTTGCAGCTACTTGGAACTCTGAAGTACTTATTACAAATTAAGAATATGAAATTTAATTGAACATAAAATTACATTTTTCTTTGAAATAAAATTTATTGACGAACTTTACTTTATTGTCACTTCTTGATTTGTTGGACTTTATGCATGAAATGATGATTTGATGATATGGGAACCCTAATACCTAACATAGACTTTGGACTCAATGAAACAATAATGAAAATTAATGTAATGATGATGAAAAATTACGAATGATGCTACATTTAGCTGAGAGGTCAAATGGGCCAGCAACTAGTAGAATTTTGGAAGGAGTAAAATTAGACCTAGATCTACATCCAATAACAAAATTTTTGCATGCTGATCTAATGAAATGAATTTTTTTTGACTATGGGACCCTAACAAAACATGATAAGAGTCCATTTTATCACTGATAACAGGATGCAAAGAATGATAGTAACATTGGCTCCAGCTAGGGATGACGGCTCCTTAGAGGTGTCAAGAACACCATAGACCAAGTAGCCTTACCATTGGGCATGGAGTCAAAAGTTAAAAACCAAACTGAATACTAAAAACTTGACTTGATAAAATGATTCAAAACTGGACTGATTGAAATAAAACTTACAAAAATTATTCATGGCATCATATCACTGAGACTTGAGGGCTTCAAATCCTAGTGACAACTACCTGCCTGCTACACACAGGCTGCACACTGGCGGTTTTGGGCTGGTTCAGATCTGCAACTATTTAAATGGAAATTCAGTGTCTTGGTTAACAAGAACCACCACATAGGAAAATTGTTTGTCGCTCTTGTGTTAAAACGTTGACTAATATATTTTTGGAGGATGGTGGGTCTGTTGGACAGAAATGTGAATTATTGATAAAACACGCTTCGCTAGACAAGTGATAATCTAGAAAAATAGGTTAAAGACTATACGACTACTTTTCCTAACTCAGAGCAGACACAAAAAGGATTATAGGCTTACTTGTAATCCAAGTGCTTCTAAATGGCTCCTTCTGTCGCTTCCGTTGTAGCTTCAAATTCAAGTGGTTTCGGGAAAAATGCTTCCTACAAGAAATAACACTAAAAAAGTAGAAGATAGAAATAATATAGATGTCTATTCAAGTTAGTTTTCTAAATCAATAAGGAATAAACCGTATACATCAACTAAGATCTTAAAATATGGAAAATCAAAGCCAATACAAATGCATATAGGGAAAATTTAGTTGTATTCTTTATTGATGATAGAAGGAGAGGTTACAACCTAGTGACTAATTTGAAGTGACCATTCTAGCAACGTTCCTAGCCTCATCATAGTATAAATATCTCCAGCAGCTGTTACACAAATCTAACTATCAATTGAAAATCCACCAGCATTTCTCTACCCAAATTCTTCCTTATCAAACAGTCAGATATGTGCTCAATTTATAGAGGATCTGAATGTTGTTTTGCAATCAATGACTTTCCATTGATAGGCAAGACATGTTCCCAATCATGTAGATTTCAAATGGACACTTGGATTCAAAGCTTGGCACATTTGAACTATTCTAGAAGGCACTAGCCAAGTGGAGATTCCAGAACAATTAGAATTTCTCTCTCAATGTGACCAACACACCCATAGATGTTGGGAAGCGCTTTGCAGAGTAGCATTGCATGGGGATACTGGCATATGCAATGCAATTATTCCCCTTAGAGGCAGCGTTGGTGAGCTCTCATATGCTATATAATAAACTTCAAACCTTGGAAACCTTTTTTTGTTGAAAGTCATGCTTGATTTGTCTTGCTCTTGTCTTAAGGCATGTAGCAACTTGAAATGATATGGGATGATAGACCCTTATTCATTGTTCCTGGAGATGATTTCCAGTTATCTAGGTCATTGGGAATGATGCCCAAATTGACCTATAACAATTTCCCCCTAAAACATGAGCTCAAAATAATAATAAAATTTGATTGAGATGATTTACACTGTGATGGGGTGGAGATGAAGCGAAGTGGTCACCTACATCAATCTTACAATACATTACATCATGATATATCCTCTTTGATCATAAATTTTGAGGGTAGGTGTTTCCATGTTCATCAAATAAACAGTCTAATAACATGTACATAATTCAGAAATTCGTTGACATTGGAATGTTTCCCAATGCAGACATGCCTACAGATATAGGCCCATGTTCGAATGAAAATTTGTATGTAAGGTCACCGTACAAATGATGTGTACAAAAATCCTGAAATCGCAGCCCATATGGCTAAAACTAGATCCGGAGTCTTCTTATCTCGTTCACTCGATCATTCGGGTACAATTGTAGCCATGCGAATCTATGATTTGTCGTCGAACATGGAAAGACATCGTTTTATTACCAGCCAATGATGTGAGCTGTTAACAAATGTGAGAGAACCACCATTAATGAAAATGGCCCTCAAGGTACTACAGTACATTTCGTAAGGTGTGAATAGATGATTTGATGTCGAACGCCAAAAAAAAAAATTCGATCAAATTTCTAGAAGCGAGGATCTTGTCGATGCTATAACAAGCCTCATGGTATTAGAATCTGATGTTTCTAAGTGAACTTCCTGGATATTGATTTGTTGTTGACAGGAAGCCACCTTATTGCGAAACGGGAGTTAATAATTTTGGAGACAAGGGTATTACTTGATATAACAATTTTCAAGGATGACGGTCATGAGAATAAAGGTTTACGAGTATTGTAGAAGGATGAGTTTATTCACTAGATGAATTCTCTTGAACATATGGGCGACACTATGACAACTTGGCAGCATTGACCCAAAACTGAAGTGAAGGTATGATGAACCATAGGTGTGAATGAACTATCAAGATGATTAACCAATCCAAATAGTCAAGAACATGGAGTGAAGGAAGTGTCATGTTCAAGAGCGACTTGCTACCATAAATAAATTTTGCTCACTTTTCCCAAATTTGCCCTGGTCATTTGTTGACCAGTAAATCTTTATTTTTTAACAAGCTTGAGGAGGATAACATTTTCTTGATTTATAATTCAACCCTTCAGGTGAATAAAGTATTTCCATTTAATAATTTAACGAGTCTAGTGATGAATGAAACTTGATTCTAGCCATGATCGACAAGACCGTTGCTATTTTATGTTTTAACGAGCTTCACAACAGTGATAGCCCAGTCCTTTTTCATATTTACAGAGTTTGAAAAAGAGGACGAAAGAAAACTCCATAAGTAATTTTTCTTAAATTTTTCACTTAGATCTGAAAAAGTGTAAAATAATATCTGAGAGAACATCTTTCGTCATGTTTAACCAAGGTATTCCTTTTTTGTAAATAATCTATCTCAGTTCGGAAAAGGGTTAAACTTATACTGAGTAGATATCAATTCATTTACTTTTACGAGCTCGAAAAGAAAATATTTTCACATTATCAGAGTCTGAAATGAGTTGAAAGAAGACTCCAGAGGTTCGTTTTTCGTGGTTATCGAAGCTCAAAAAAGAGATAAAAGCGCGCTTCAAATCATTTTTCATTTTTAACAAAACTAGAAAAATAAGGAGAAAAAGTATGCTTCGTGGCCAAGTTATTCTTTGAATAAATCTTCATGACTAATCTATTCATCAGTTGTATTTCCTGTTCAAAACAACATCAAATGGATTAAGAATACATGTTTCATAATAAAAACATAATAAAAATATAGTCATAGCAATAAATTTAACTTGCAAATAATTAAATAACTATTAAAAGTAGTTTCACTATTCATTTTTACCAATCCATAGTTACCATTTTCATTTTGGAGCTCTGAACCTGATTTTTCCCCCGAACTTCAGCTGCTAATTGAAATCATTTCTATGGACATATTTCATCACCGTTTGATCCAGGTTAGTGCCATGAACCACCTCTTTCCTTTTGTATTCATTTGATCTCAATTTTTTTCAAATTTTAGGGTTTTAAGGCCCCTGGGGTAAATTCTGCCCAAAATGAGGGCAACGCACCCCTGAATGTCGAAACCTGTGTTGCATAGAAGGTACAATGAAGTGTAATTGCATGTGAAATGCAATGTCTCTTGTTAGGGAGTGCGTTGGGCAGAGTCTATGTTTTTTATTTTCTCATTATGCCCAAAATTTTCCTATTTTTTTGCAATAAATGGAATCTAATGGATTTTATGGTTGTATTTCAGGTTTCCATCAGATTAGAATGATGATTACATGGAGGGAAAGAGATATGAAGAAAAATATATGATTTCCTTGAATGATCTGGGTACCATAAGAGCCCTAAGAGATTGTGGACTGCTTAAGTACTTCAAATTGTCTGAGATAAGGAAAAAAATATAACTCTTGGAGTTCTTAGTTTGAGTATGGGATCTGATGATAGAGACATTTAATATTAAGAACCAATTGGTTCCTATAATAGTTGAGGATGTGTGTTTTCTCACTGGTTTGTCGAGGAGAGGTTTCTCATTTCACTCTCAGGGTCTACCATTGGAGGAGACACAGTGAGGGATTATATTCTGCAATATTGCTATCCGGTGGCAGAACCTAGCAAAGATGGAAAAATAAACATCTGAGATGTTAGAGATTTTCCTTTGAGAACTATCCTTTTCATGATCACTAAACATTATGGCACCATTACACTACATGTAGCGAATAGATCGTATATGCAGTATGCACTAGAGTGTATGGAGCGAATAGTCTTCAACTAGTCTAAAGCTATTCTATCTCAGATAAAGGAACAACTGAATAAAGCGAAGGGAGGAAGGAAGAATAATTTCAGTTATGGTTCTATCATTATATCCTTTGCCTTGGAACAAATTCCACTGATGCAGCCACAACATGTGACACTGGATATAGCTATTCCTAGAGATCCTCGGATGCAGATATGGGTAGAACTCATGGGTTGGAATGTAGGCCAATCGATTGTTGTGTTCTCTACTGCATTCTTTGCCTGGTTCTAGCAACATATCGTCGCCATCGATGAGTATGCATACGCAGGTGTTGATTTCCGTCCAAATTTAGCATTACCAGAAGGCGCTCAGTGGGGTGCAATAGGTAAGAATGTTTTGACCATGTTTTTTTATTTTCCTAAGGTTTATACATTTTTTTTGTATTTTTTATTTGTTTCCAAGACTAAAATAAATGTTTGATGTAATGCAGATGTTGGTCATGTTCAAGTAGTAGTGGAACCGGAGCGCGAAGTAGATGTGCCAGTAGAGAGGGCTGTCGGGAGAGTAGTCCTTTATGATCTTGATATGGATGAGACTCTGACTGAGATTCAATACACATAGAAGGTTTTACCTTTGGTATTCTAGATTTCTGGATCGAAGAGATTCCTATGTGACTCCAGCGACACACTATTGGGGTTCCTAACCGTTGGATGCGGTTACTTTGTACGATAGCTATATCTATAGCATGTTACCATGAACACCACTATTTTACTTGTGAAATTCTGCATACATTTTAAGGTCAGACGACTAATGTGTCTAAGGCACAAATTTTGTAAAAATCTATAACTATCTATCTATATGATTTCAGAGAGTTTCCTATGTTTATTGTGCAATCCTATTCAATGATGTGAATGTTTTCTTTACATATGTTGCAAATGTATGTATAAAACTTGATTAGCTAATGAATCAGTCAATGTGTTCAAATTTCTGGAAATGTGTTGATATTGAATAAAATCAACATGTCTTTCCAAAAGTCAAACTGTTAGGAACAATCTAAGAAGTGTTGGATTTCTAACAGTATAAATACTAGTAATTTGTAATACCACAAGTTGTGAGTCTAACCTTATGATTATGCGGTTAATACCAAATGAAATGGCATTAGAGATAATTTTGATCAATGCGCTATACTAAGCAATATTGTTCGTCGATCTACCAATAAAAGTCCCTTGAAAACTCACTAACTCACCATTCGGAGCGAAAATGGCCCACGCTACAGAGGATAGATTCTGCATACTATGACTAGCACCATTAGCATATCACAAATGGTTCCAAAAATTCGGACATCTGCGATGAAATGTAAAGAGGATTACTAATGTCAAGAAAAATCTAAAAACAAGTTAAGATAGTGAATGAAAATCAACAACATATATACAATATAATACAAAAAATTACTACGCTCATGATTAAGCATAGTAACATTTCAAATACAACCCATTTCTAGGTTGCACCAATGGAATTCCATCGTAATCAACTAACTCATAGGCACCCTTAGCCAGATAGCTTGGTGGCAGAAACTCATGCAACGTAGAAATATCAGAATCACCTGTACTCTCTCTTAAGCCAGATAGAGTGGAAGAGATCATGTAGCAAGTCTCTATACTTGCAATTTCTGTTGACGTCGTCAGCGGCAGTAATGCAAAGGTTCCCATAAGAGTGGAATCCTTTAAGAGTCCTACACCAATGTTCTAAAGTTCTATTTGGGGTATGTGAACAAATAGAATGCTTCCAGTTACCTGCGAAGCAGAGGCAAAGAAGGATAGTTGATTAATGACTTTGATTGTACCTTTATGTGGAAAGTCAATTATTCTAAAATATGTAGAAACAATTGCAGTCATTACATATACCCATGGAATTCCAAGTAAAATATTATAGTCAAGGGGTCCATCAACAACCTCAACATCAATATTCACTTTTCCCCCCCCTAGTTTGACATGCGGGTTATTAATAATACCACAAGGTTTATATGTACGTCCATAAAATGCCTTCAACATCGCTGATGATTATGATAAGTGTGGTGAGCCAGGTGACTTCCAACTGTTTAGTGACATAATGCATGTAGATGCTCCCTCATCAATAATAATGCGATGAACAGGGTGATTGAGAACATTTACCTGTATGGAGAGTGCCAATTCTGATGGTAGTTATGGCACATAGCCCGTATGATTAAAGATGAAAAGATTATAATTATTCGAATCAATTCCACCAATGGCCAACAATAAAGCCTGTTTTTGGGAGGGACAATTTTGTAATACCTCAAGAGAAGACATAGCTAAAGGGGATTGAGCCAAATCTTCAACTATATTATAATTTTGTTCTGCTCGTGCTCAAGGATTATATGTTGATTTATGAATTACTGCCTTTGGTCGCTTGATTGTTGTTATAGGGTAAAATTCTTGGTTTGTTGGTTATCGTATATCCCTATCGAGGCTTTCTGGTGCCCTAGGTAGACAGTAAGATTAGCTGTATAGTTCACAAAGATGGCATATGCATGTTTATATTAACTTAAAACCACTTGATAGGAAAAGATAGAAGATTACCTCTTTAATGATCTTGGGGTCCTTTGGAGAGCACTAGGTAGCGAAGCAGTGGTTCTCCTTCACCAGCTCCAGATCTAGGTCCTGCAATCAATTAAAGCACCCATGTAATTTCTAACATAACATGCATTTCCTGTCAATTAAGCCAATATATAATAAACATTTAAGTTGTGCACATCTAATCCATTCATCTCATGCTATATAAGTGATTAAACAATAATGACAATATCAACGCATAGAATGGACAAAATAGATATAGTTCTATTGATTTATAAAAAGGAGGATTACAACCGTCGGTTGCACCAAGCCCTCCTCAGCCTTCTAATCTCTCTATCTCTCAAAGTGGTGATGTATTGATCAACAAGTTCTCAATGAACCTATTTCACCTTTGACCCTCACACTATAACAATGATCTCTACTTCACAAGTATTCAAACTTTGACAATCCTTCCACCTTGAACCAAAAGCCTTCAACTCCATTTTATAGGAGATGGAGAGGGCAATCATTTCCCTTCTCTTTCCACCAGTTCTGAATAGAAAAAACCAAGATGTTTCCCCAACCTCCATGATTTTTCCTTCTTTGAGAGTTCAGTTGTTTATGGCAATGCCCAATAAGAGATTAGTGCTTTGTAGTTTCCTTTTTGTACTAACTCTCTTGTGAGAAAAAGTTGGAGATTCAAATCATTCTCCACGGGTTTTACCTGTTTCAAACTTAAAACATGGGTAATGCTGCCCTCTAGTGTAAACAGAGCATTTCCCTAGCCACTAACACGACCTATTCACTGATCAGCTACATTATAACGCTCTTGTGTTGTTATAGAGAGGCGTTACCTTGCCAGAAATAGGTTTAATTTAGGTCTTTGTATTCCTTCCATATTTGTCTTCTCCTCTGAGCTAATGAGGAGGTATTTTGACCTGTAACATATGCCCCCTAAAGTGTGAGGTCAGAGACGAAGACAATGGACGAAGTACTTTACAATGTGTGTAGTAGAGATAAAGAGATTGAAAGACTGAGGAAAACCTGAAACAACAACATATGTCAAAAAATATAGTATCTACCTTGAGTCGGGCATTCCCATGCTTAATAGCTTAAACAACATGATTTCTTTAGAATAGAGATATGAAGAATCTATCCACCGATAAGCACAATGTGGGAGTGTCTATCATAATAGGATAAGGCTGAAGAAGCTGTCTCCATAAACAATATCGCAACTTGGGGAACGGAACACAACTTTAATGATGTAACCTTTTCCCCTAGGTATTGACCGCCGATTCGCTTAAACTGCATATTCCTCAACATGTGAATGAAGGAGATATCATCGAACATGTGAGAAATCGTCTGATTACTAGCCGATAATGAAAACGGTTAACATACGCGAAGGTTGCCACCGATAATGATGATGGTCTCTAAGATGCAGAGTACAATATAGCGAGTGTGAATAAAATGAGTTGAAGTCAAACACTCATAGAATCATTTGACCAGGAGCCAACGATGAAGACTCCTGATCAAACACAAGACTACCTGCCACTGATGTCTGCAAGTATCTGGGTACTGATGGGTTTCTGGATCAACTTCCTAGATAAGATGTTGAAGTCGTTAGGAAGAGATATGTTGAAAGGTAGGCATCGAGGCGTCCTACATCAGTCAACACGAAATGGAAACCAACTGATTTTGTTTATGATTGAGATAATGAAGAGTAAATTGGGATGTCAGACGACAAATAATTTCTGGCATAATGAGCGGTTTGGTTGATAACGGGAGTAGTAGATAGCAAGATCTACTTGAACAATAGAAGGCACTATAACAGTCTACTAGGCAGCTAAGGCTTAATGAACACGAAAGAGTGTGTTAGGATTTTACCGGTGCAGGGAAACTCGGAGATGAAGGCTAATACTCATAGATGGTAGGGTTCGGCTAACTGTGAAAGAGTTTTCTGGGAAGTGCCATGTTCAAGAATTTTGCTACCAAATCGACCTTTCTGAAATGTAATAGAGGTAGTATCCATTTTGTCCAAATTTTTCCCCGTCTGATTAAGTTTAACGAGTCCAGACGAGTAAAATCGGTGAATTTTTCATATTTAGAGAGTCTGAAAAATATCATAAAAGATAACTTCGTGCCCTGTTTGATTAGGTTTAACGAGTCCAGACGAGTAAACTCGGTGAATTTTTCATTTTTAGAGAGTCTGAAAAATATCGTAAAAGACGACTCCATTGGGGTAATTTTGTCATGTCTTGCTAACTGGGCATGGAAAAGGGATAATAGTAAGCCCAAAATAGTTCATTTTCCGTAAGTTAATCCATTGAAGCCAGAAAAGTGAGAAATCTATGTTCGATGCACGTCTACCTTATTTTGTTATGAGTAAGAGGAGATGGAGTAAACTCAGTACACTTTGTGAAATTTTAACGAGTCCAACAAAGAAAAACTCGATGCCCTCCGTGGAATTTTAACGAGTCATGTGGAGAAAACTCGATTACCTCTGTGAAATTTTAACGAGTCACGCAGAGAAAACTCGGTTACATTTTCGGTTTAAAGAGCTTTGAAAAAGAGGAAAAGAATGGCTCCTTACTCTCTGTCGTGGTAGTTTAACGAGCCTGACAAAGTCAACTCGGGGTTTTTTCAGTTTTATGAGCGAGAAAAAGGTTCCTAAAAATAAAGCTTAGTGCTTCTTCATAATTTTAATGAGTCTGAAGAAGAGAACTCTAGGTTTTTCGGATTAACAAGCAAGAAAAATACCATATAAAAAGAACGCTCGACATCAACTTCGTATAAGTTTAACGAGTCCGAAGAAGGGAACTCGAGGTTTTTCGGATTAACGAGTAAGAAAAATACCGTAAAAATAATGCTCAAGTAAACATGAGTATGTTTGCACATGAATCTTGATCACTCATCAGAACATTAGTACCAAATCTCAAAAGTTGTGGCACATGCACAGCAAGAATTCACGACTTTTTCCGACTAGTTGTAAGAGAGTCATGCCCCAGAATTGGCTATAAGAAGGTCGGAAGACCTTCATTTTCACTGTGTTGAGTGGTGTGAAGAAGCTCTAGGGTGAGAAAGGGTGAAATATTCAGCTGATGATTACAGTCAATCCGAGCAACGGTTTTCCTTCCTGCGAGATCCAGGTAAGAGCTAAAACCTCCTTCTATCATTTAATTTTCTTTTTGTTACTTTTTGCTGGTTCAAAATTAGAAAATTTTGAGGTCCTAAAAAAATTATTGCACCTAACGTGGGCCATAAGTGTTACAGCTGCGTTAAACGCATAACTGGTGAAGGTATGCTGCGTTAGCGCACTCTATTTTATACTAGGGCCAGCGTTAGGCACACCGTGTTTTTTATCAACTCGTTTTTTACTGTTTTGAAGTGGTCCGGCAAGTTTTGATCAGTTGAAAATGTTTCATTTGTAGGTATTTCAGCTGTTAATCATGAGTATCTGGCGAGAGAGATAACATGAATGGGAAGAACGAGAGATGGTGACGGATTCTGCAAGCTTGATGGCTCTCTGCAGATGTGGATTGCTAAAATATCCCTGCTTAGAACTGATGAGGGGTCAAGAGGACCTCCTGAGGTGGCTAATCCAGTAATGGGACGAACAACACCATGTATTTCGGATTGGGGGAAATGAGCTCTCAAACGAAAAGGATGATGTGTACTTTTTGACTGGCCTATAATGCCATGGGCCGAGGTCGGGGTCCAAAGCTGACCCATGTTCCACTGCTGATCTGATTCGTGTGCATTGCATACGTGACACTTAGGCTGTGAGCAATCGGGTATCGATCACCCAGGTGGCTTTGAGACCATTGAGGTCTATCTTATGGATGATTGTTCACTTGGCAGGTGCCAAGAGTCAGCATGTGGCCACCAAGGCCCAGGTGCTCCTAGCATTGGACTATATGCAGCCTCAGGTTTTTGACTAGTGTGACAGAGTTGTCCGTCGGGTCCGAGCAGAGCTTACCACATGTAAGACCCGTACCCAGAGAGAGTTTGGGTACGGTACACTGATTGTCTCTTTCGTACTGGAGCTGATACCACTGATGAGGCCCAGGATCGTTACAATTCCATTGGGCCTATGTGAGCCGAGGCAGGCTCGGTGGGTTGCTTTGCTTCTGCAGACTGGAGAGGGTCCCGTCCGCCACTGTTTTGATGATGGATTTTTTGATTGGCTAAACTCACATATTATTATGATTGAGGATTATCCCTATACAGGGATGAAATTCACAGGTGATCTGGAGTTAGTGCTTCCCCCTGGCACCCAGTGGGGGCTCGATGGTAAGAAAGAAACGATCAATGTATTTCATGGAAGTACTTTGTTTTTTGTCTTTTGAATGTTTATGAATTTTTTGTTGTTGTTGTTTAAATAGGGTGAAAATTATGTTTTGACATGAAGCGTTTGTTTGCTTAACATAGATGTGGCACCTGTTCGGCCAGTTCTGGCCCCTCGCTATGCACGGCGAGGACTGCAGCCACCTAGGGCTGGCGCACCAGCAGAGGATGTGGAAGCCGCCGAGGATGATGATGCCCAGGTTTTACATGAACTCTCCAAAAGCCTAGAGGGTTTGAGTATGGGCATACCACCCCTTCCTATGCGAGAGGTTCCATTTCGTTTGCAGCGGCATACCATAGGTGTGCCGGATAGATACTTGGTGCCTCTGAGGAGGATAGCTATAGTAGTTGTATGCTACCATGATCATCAGGCCTAGCTGGCGGAGCGGATGTATTAGTGTCAGAGCGTGGCTTAGTGTAGCCAAATTTTTGTAAAACACCCATGTTTTGGAAGATTTTTTGATGTGACTATTGTACTAGACATGACATATATATATATATATATATATATATACATACATACTTTTTGGTGATTTTGTGTTTTTTAATTTTTTATTTATTTTTCAATGGGATGAAAATATAATCATGTATAAATATTTTATAATAAATGTAACAAATGCCAATCTAACACATAGTTTTCCAAAGAATCGACTAATGCATTAAATTCTCTAGGAACGTGCTCAAATCTAATTTTTTGAAATTGACGTTCTAAAAGTCGCACCCTTAAAAAATAACATAACAAGACAGGATGATGGACACGGTAATGATTTTTTAACTGCATAATGACGAGTTGAGAGTATAACCTTACCACTAAATTGGAGATGTCACGAGATGCCACTTCCGTGAGGAGTTGGATCACTGACATGTACTCGGAAACATTATTGGTGGTGCTACCCAGGAAGATTCCCCCGAAACCAAGAAGGTCTGACTCAGGAGTGTAGAGAACCCAAGCAGCTAAAGCAATGCGTCTAGTGTGACGACTAGCATCGTCCACATATCTGACGTATGATAAGGAGGGTGACGAAATCTGTGTGAAAGAAAAATATTATTCATGAGAAAAAACACCTCGAAAACATAAAATTATCCAGAAACATCAAAACAATAGGAAAAAATTATATACATAAAATTACAAAGCATATCCCTAGTGCGAAACTAGGCAAAATACTTCTTTAGATAGAGCCCGTTGCGGGGCTCTGTGAGTGGAATTCCATTACAGTCTTGAAGTTCGTAAGCCCCTTTTGAGAGGACTTTAGTGATGATGTAAAGACCAAGCCATAATGGTTCGAGTGTTCCTGCCCCCAAGAGGTCATGTTTTTTATCATAGAGCAGAACAAGATCGCCCTCTTGGAAAGAATGAGGCTTGACATATTTGTTGTATTGAGCTTTTACTTAGTGCTAGTGAGCTTCGAGTGCTCGTGTAGCATCTCAATGAGTTTCGTCCAAATGATCGAGTGAGAGAAGGCATTGTTCTGTGGCGATGGTGCCAGCCAGGAGTTCAACGGTGAGTTTGAGTGATGGAATTTCGCACTCGATTGGAAATACTACCTCCAGGCCGAATGCAAGTTGGAATGGCATGAAACCTGTGGCAGTTTTGACTGACGTTCGGTATGCCCAAAACACGAAATACAACTTCTGATGCCATGTGGTTTTATGATTTCTGACCAATCGACGAATCATGGTTTTGAGGACGCCATTTACAACTTCGACTTGAACATTATCTTGAGGATAATAAGATGAAGAATGATCTTGACGGAAACCTAGCATGGATGTTAATTTGGTCATCATATGATTTTGGAAGTGGGATCCATGATCTGTGACAATAGATATGGGCACACCGAACTGATAGATTACCTGATTGAATAGTAAGAGAGCGGTGGTTTCGCCATCGGCCTTGAAAGTGGGAATGGCTTCTGCCCATTTCATAAAATAGTCAACCGCAACCAAAATGTAGTTGTGTCCATTTTCTGAAGTGGGATTGCAGGTGACGAAGTCAATTCCCCATTTAGCAAAAGGATCAATGGAGATAACCAGATGAAGGGGGGCAAGATGAGCGCACATTTTCTTTGTGGAAATTTGACATGGATGGCACTTCTAGATCCCTAAAATGCAGTCTTTAAACAAAGTGGGCCAATAGTAACTTGCGCGCAAGATTTTTTGGGCAGTAGATATGCCCGAAAGATGACCACCACATGCCCCTACGTGGCAGTCATTCAAAACATGTTCTGCCTCATCGAAAGTGAGACAACGTCGGAGAATAGTATCAACCCCACGATGATATAATGTATCGTTTAGCACGAGATAGTGCTTTCCCTGGTGGCAGATATGATGACGGTCGTCGGACGTGAGAGTTGGGTGGAAGCGTTGGGTTTGTAGGTAGACCAAAATTTCTTCATACCATGGGTCCAAAGAATCGACCAAGTATACAGATTCATCAGGAAATGGATCATGAGCTACTTCTACTGGGTCGATTCTAGGAAGGTCCGATAATAATTCGATGAAGACGAGGGATTTCTTTGCTTTGGAAACTGTGAAGACCAAATGAAATTGTTGGAGGATGATGATCCATTTGGAATATTTTCCTCCAATAATTTTTCTAGACAAGATATGTTGCATGGGATTCTCCAAAGCAATAACCGTACTCTATTGCAGCAATATATAATGTCGAAGTCGGGTGACAGTTAAAAATACCGCTAGAGAAAGTTTCTCCACATGCGAATAACGTAATTCTGGTTCGATTAGACCTTTGGAAAAATAGTATATCACATGTTCACTATTGTCACTGTGAACTTGAACCAGAACCATTCCAAGTGAGGATGGTGAGGCTGCCAGGTAGAGGAGAAAGTTGCGTGAGTATTCAGGGGCACTAAGGAGTGGGTCTAAAACAAGTGCATGTTTTAAAGCATCAAATGACCGTTGAGCCTGGTCATCCCACAAGTGTAGTGTTCCTTTCTTCAATAATCGTATAAATCCTTTCGTCATCTCGGCATAGTTAATGATGAATAGGCGTAAAAAAATTTCCTTCCCTTGCAAACGTTGGAGTTGAAGGATGGATTGTGGTGCAGGAAATTCAAAAATCACCTTAACCTTATTGGGATCAACCCTAATCCCGTGCTTGGAGACAATGAAACCTAATAGACATCCGGACTCAACCATAAACACGCACTTATGAGGATTCAAAAGTATATTGTAGAATCTACACCTAGCAAAAAAATCTTTCAGATGAGCGAGGTGATGAAGTCGTTTCTTGGAATGGGCTAGAAGGTCATCCAAGTAAGCCTGTAAAATATGTCGAATGTCATGAAAAGCGTAGTCCATAGCCCGTTGAAAAGTTGCTCTAGCATTCTTCAGACCGAATGGGACTTTACGGTATGCAAATGTGCCCCAAGGACAGATGAAAGAAATTTTATGCTAGTCGTCTTTTTTAATTTCAATCTGGTTATAGCCCGAGAATCCATCCATGAAGGAAAAAGATTCACATCTGGCATAATCGTCAAGAATATGATCTATAAATGGTGTAGGATAATTTTCTTTGGGACAAGCGGCGTTCAGATCACAATGGTCAACACAAACTTGAATGGTGCCTTGTTTTTTATCAACGGGAACCGGATTGGAAACCCATTCCCCCAAAGGAACGGGATAGATGAAACCAACATTTAAAAGCTTTTCTACCTCAAGTTCGATGGTGGCTGCTTTGCACAGGTGGACAGGTCTGAGTCGTTGCCGAATTGGTTTTGCATTGTCATAAATCTTGGTTTCGTGCTCGACGATAGACGGGCCTATGCTAGGCATTTCGTCATAAGACCAAGCAAACACATCGCGGAATTCCTTGAAAAGGGATGTGAAGCATGCAATTTCCTTAGGATTGCAATCGGCTACAATCTAAATATTTTCCATGATACCTGTTTTGACTGAGATATCAATGAGAATTGTCTTAGAAAGATTACCCATGTTCCCTTCAGAATCGATAGGTTTCACAGTTGTGTAAGCGGAGGAAACCATCTCAGGTGGGTCAAAGGATGGGATTTCAATTTTTATCACGTCCAATTCAATCATCGAAGCGCGATGGTGAAACTCTCCCCAAGTTCATTCTTCTAAAGACGTGATCTCTCGAATAGCTTCATCTATAGGCCAGACTTCATTGAGGAGATCCTTAGAGAGAACTGTGATGGGAGGGAGGTTTGTACCTTTGGTCGAAACCATATCAGTGGAGGGTTTAGATGTTATTTGGATGGCTTGGTAATCCAACTCGTCTAGTGAGAGAGGCATCTGATCTCCATAGGAATCAATGTCTGAAGGTGCCGGGATGATCCATGGGTCGATAGAGCCATCCGAAGTGGTGGATATCATTGCAACCGTGTTTGGGATCTGTGGCAGCGGGAGAGGAAAACAACCCAGTAGGGAATATGCCTTCAGAAGACCAGTACCAATACTGATGTAAGAGTCAGGAAAGCCTCCTATTAGGGGTATAGTGCCACTTGGTAACGTGGCATAATCAGGGGTGCAGAAGGATAGCTGATCCACTATGACTATTTTCCCATCCAATGGAAATAGGATGAGTCAGAAGACTGAAGACACAATGGCGGTCATGGCATAAGACCAACTGCAACCAAGAAATAGATTATAGTCTAGGTGGTGTTCTACGACTTCAACATCCACGTTTACCATTTTACCATTCAGAGTGATGGGAAAGCTAGCAAGGTATCCTTTTGGGAGGAACGTGTGGCCATCGAAAGCTTTGAGGGAATTTGATGGTGGTGTTAAGGTAGGAGAACCTAAATTGAGCCAGCAAGCTTGTGACATAACGCAGGTCGAAGCACCTTCATCTATGACAGTGCGATGGATTGGTCTCCCTTTCGACACAACCTGCACCTAGAATGTGAGTTGGTGTGAGAAGCGAGGTTTATACTTTTCCATATCAAAAATAGCTAGCATGTAATCCTGGGGGTCTATTCCACCAATGGCCGAAATCAAGGCTTTCCTTTGTGCTGGACAGGTTTGTAATAATTTGAGAGAAGACATAGCTGACAGTGCCTGTGCCAAATCTTCTACAATGTTGTAGTTTTGGGATGCACGTGCAGAGGTGTTATGAGTCGTGTGTTGAAGTGTCCCTTTGGGGGGACGAATCACGAGGTCAAAAGTTGGTCGTTCGATATGCAAATCGTTGGGCGGCGGTGGATTTGAACTAGTACCTGGTTCTTGAGCATCTATGGTAGGATTTCCATAAAGCTTGGCTCAAGTTTGAAGTTCAACACTCTCAATGCCATAAATGGTGGATGGTCCTTTGCCGAAAGGATGTGAACCACCATTTCCCCATTGATGGGGTTGTGGCGGATTGTCAACCATGTGTTGATGTTGCTGCTGTTGATTAGGGAAAGGATTATGAAAAATGACAGGTGTTTGCCCATAATCCTTGTTGGCAATAAAATCGGTGCATTTCTACAGCAGAGGACATTTTTATGTCAAGTGGTCCTCCGCATAGATCTTGCAAGGAAATTTCATGGGTTTATCCTTCCCTTTGTCATTTTTAGAAACATTTTTCTGATTAGGGTTATTCTGATTGTCCGACTGCTCTTCCGAAGAAGTTGACTTTTTCTTGTTCTTCTTATTTTTCCCACTAGGTTTTTGTGAGGTTTGCACAGAATTTAACTCAGCGGTAGGAAGAGTAGTCGTTTGATGAGGGGTAGTGGTAGCTGAAGATGGCTGGGAGGCTTGCCCCTGAGACTTTTTTGTGGCTACCCCAGAGATCGTGCCAACAAGACCGTCGGCATGAGCTCTAGTTTTCTGAGTAGCTGGAGGATTTGGGTTACAAGGGGCATTGGGGAGAAAATCATATAGCATGCCAGATTTTGAATAGATTAAATCCAAATGCTGGGCACGACGAATGCATTGATCTTTTGTAACCGCACTAGAAAGGCCAATGTCTTTAGAGATGTGGGGTAAGAGAGACTTAAAAAACCAATTTGCTAAGAGATAATCCGGGATTGGTGCTTTGACTAGCCTCCTCCTACGTCTCCATTCATGAATGTGATCGGAGATGTGGGTGACGGTGTCTTGGAGCAGCGAGGTTGATGGTTCTGTTCCGGTTTCAAATCTAATTTTTAATTGGAGGTTCTTTAGAAACTTCGTTGCTAAAGCGCCAAAAGTATTGATGGCAGCGCATGGTAATTCAATATACCACTTGGTGGCATTTCCTGTAAGGGTGCAGGGAAACAGTCAAAGTCAGAAACTACCATCCACCATGGAATTGGATATAGACCATGGATGAAAGGTAGTGATGTGTGTGGCTGGGTCGTCCCCTTGTTTCCTGTCGAACTTTGGGATGTCAGAAGGAATCTTGTGCAGTACTGGAGGCCAAAGAGGGTTGTGATTGATGGGATCGTTAGTCAATTTATGGATATCGGGGATGTTCATAGCTGCCAAAAATGGAAATTATGGATTTTCCCCTGAATCTGACCAAGGCAGTATGGGCTGACTACTTAGACCATAGGGTCCACCCATTAATGTGTTACTAGGACAATAAGCAGGAATTTGATAAAAAATTCCTATAGGTGGAGGAGTAGGGACATACAGTTGCTGTCCATAGGGCATATTGTATTGCGGGGCGAATGGTTGGTTGCCCCAAGTATAAAAGTGCCCTCCCATTCTAGATGGAGGTTGGGGTGGGTTAGCCCAAATGGATGCAATAGAGTTTCCCAGAGGCATGCTACTACTTGCATAGTTTGGAAACGACATAGACCCTACACCTACATTTGAACCACTTAAGGAATAGTATTGACAATAGGTTATCCCATTTGTCCTGAGGATTGCAGAGGAAGTGAAATGTTCCCTACTACCTGCATGCTGGTGACACTGCCCCCTGGTATAGTGGCCAAGGGGTTTGAACTCAGCAGAGGGTTCCAACTAAAAGGGTTGCTAAAAGGAACCGAAGTAGCCACACTCGTGGGAGGAGCGACCGTGGGTCCCATCGTGGTCATGGTAGGAGTAGATCCCGAAGGATTCAGTGAGCTACTGATAGTTGTGATGACCGTGGGGTTGGGATTAGGTATATGTTGACTACTGGGGTTACCAAGTGATGGCATAGAACTGACCACCGACAGGGAGGATGGTGGCAAACCTGGGATGGTTGCCATTGGCATCGACCCTGTGGATGCTGGTGGTGAAATGGATGTTTATACGGCCAAAGAAATATCTTGGCATGGTGGAATCTGAACTATCAAAGGCCCCAACGGATCAGTGAGTGGAGGATTGTAATGAGGTACAACCCCTTCCGTGAAAGGGTCCTCCGGAAATTCCGTATGATATGAGGCTATGTGAAAATCAGGATTATTCAATGGAGACTGCTCTTCCGTAGAAGGCATGGGTTTACCAAGGTTCAGTTCTTCCTCAATAGTTAGAGGAGGTAGACCTTGCTGTCATCAAGACAGATGGCGTGGGTCGGATGACACCACGGTGACCTGTTTAGTTTTAACCAATTTTAGTAAATTGTGATGTATTATAAAGTCTCAATGACAGTAACCACACACCTAAAAAAGAAAAAAGGACTCTCTAAAATCAATCAGCAAGCAACTAGAATCGGGTGCCTTGTTTGAGTACTACCATTTGCTGGTGATGAAATCCAGTATCACAATAGTATACAGAGAGGGTTGGTCAAAAGTACAGTTACGGTCACTCTATATCTTCGCCCAAACCTCAGACGATAGGTGTAAGCACTCTCGTGAAGACGAGTACCCTCCTAAAGACTGAAGACAGAGTGGGTCTGTTTGTTTCAGGTACCAAGACAGCTCGTCCCAGTCACCTTGTGTAAGTCCCTAAAAATTATGGCCACTAAAGATACCTCAAATCACAGAGATCATTAGGGGGGTCCACAGTCAAGGACAGTATGCTATATGGGCATAATACCTAGATCCCAGATCTAGTTTTGACATCCCCGAAGGGAACCCCAATATATAACACAACCACTGGATGCAGTCAAAGGCAGGATACCTTCTTGTGCACCCAAGTGTTGTCTCGCACTGAGCTCCGGTAAAGGAACAGTCCCGATAATATGGGTGCAGTAGGATTTCACTCGTTAATGACTCTAGTTTCAAGTTTTGAGATCTTGGGTGATTTTCTCACTTTTCCTAACCCAATATCCTAGCCTGAACTACTATTTGTGTGAGCTCAAAAAGATTAATGCGATTGATTTTATTATCGCTTGATTCTTAGTGTACTTGATTATTAGTCTTGCGGAGGGGGAGTGGACATATGAAATGTATTGAGACTCTGACTCAAGAAACCATGCAGAACATGCTCTAGATATTTAATTCGATGAAGAGTATTTCTACAAGGAGAGGTTTCTTTTCAACATCCATGCACTAACATTAAAATAGCATAGTTCAACTTTAAATATTTAAATTTATATCTGCCTCTTCTTAAAAGTCTATGAACTGAAATTTTCAGAATAAAATTAGCTAGATGTAGAAAAAAAAAAAAGAAAAAAAAAATTTCTCTAAAAAGTAAATTCTTTTGACACTAAATTTTCAAACAAGAGCAAACAAATAGAAATTCCAGCTTAGTAAACAAGCACAGGGATTCAGTCAAGGAGAGATACTGATGGCCAAAAAACTCTGCAACCAAAACACAATCACAGCAGTGAACAACAAATTTTGGCTGAGTAATGCACTGTTTCTGGGTAAAGACAACGTTAATCCAGAGACTAACGCACTGTATTTAAGCAGAGTCAACGTTATAATGCACTGGAAAACACACAAAGGTAGCATTAGCCAGGGAAAAGTTCTTCAGATGGTCAAAGAGAAACAGGATTGAACTTTGCGAGCTTTTGAAACATCCACTGGGCAAAAATACTGGTCGGAAGGATCTGTGAACAGAGGAAAGAAGAAAGGAGGAAAGAAATAGTCCAGAAACTATGGGTAAACTCCCTAGCGAAGTCACCAATTCTGTTGTAGGGTAAAATTCTTGGGTTTTTGGTTATCGTGTATCCCTCTCGGGGCTTTTCGGTGCCCGAGGCAGATAGTAAGATTAGCTGTATCATTCACAAAGATGGCATATGCATGTTCATATTAACTTAAAACCACTTGGTAGGAAAATATAGAATATTACCTCTTTAATGATCTTGGGGTCCTTTGGAGAGCACTAGGTAGCAAAGCAGCGGTTCTCCTTCACCAGCTCGAAATCTAGGTCATGTAATCAATTAAAGCACCCATGTAATTTCTAACATAACATGCATTTCTTGTCAATTAAGCCAATATATAATAAATATTTAAGTTGTGCACATCTAAGCCATTCATCTCATGCTATATAAGTGATTAAAAGATAAAGACAATATCAACGCATAGAATGGAAAAAATAGATACAGTTCTATTGATTTATAAAAAGGAGGATTATAGCCGTTGGTTGCACCAAGCCCTCCTCAGCCTTCCAATCTCTCTATCTCTCAAAGTGGTGACGTCTTGATCAACAAGTTCTCAGTGAACCTCTTTGACCTTTGACCTTCACACTATAACAATGATCTCTACTTCACAAGTATTCAAACTTTGACAATCCTTGGACCTTGAACCAAGAGCCTTCAACTCCATTTTATAGGAGATGGAGAGGGCAATCATTGCCCTTCTCTTTCCACCAGTTCTGAATATAAAAAACCAAGATGTTTCCCCAACCTCCATGATTTTTACTTCTTTGAGAGTTCAGTTGTTTATGGCAATGCCCAATAAGAGATTAGTGCTTTGCAGTTTCCTTTTTGTACTGACTCTCTTGTGATAAAAAGCTGGAGATTTAAATCATTCTCCGCGGGTTTTTCTCGTTTCAAACTTAAAACACGGGTAACACTTCCCTCTAGTGTAAACAGAGAATTTCCCTAGCCACTAATGTGGCCTATTCACTGATCAGTTGCGTTATACTGCTCTTGTGTTATTATAGAGAGGCGTTTCCTTGGCAGAAATAGGTTTAATTTAGGTCTTTGTATTCCTTCCATATTTTTCTTCTCCTCTGAGCTGATGAGTAGGTATTTTGACCTGTAACAATTGTCAATTTAGGAATAACAGTAGGCGGTACTGATTCTGTAGATGGATTTGTTGTTAAGGTAGTAGGTTTATTAGTGGCTTTATTACCATAATATTTATTATGCGTTGCACCAAAATATATATTGAAGGTTTTGTGACGGATAACATTAACACTTGGGAGCTAGGAGTTGGATCCGCAACAACCGTGTTTGTTTCCGGATTTGGAAATGGGTTTGTCAACATAGCTGATGCATGGGAAGTCTTGATGATTTTTGAGACTTCAGCGCAATGAGAAAAATCCCTAGCAAAGTGTTCCTCATTACAGATTATGCATGGATAACGAGGTTTCCAAGGTCTAGATGGTTGATCAAATGATCTTTCCTACGGGTCAGAAGTTTTATTTTTCTTTGATTTCCCCTTTTTCTTACTTCCTGGTTGCTTGTCACCTTTGCCTTTTTCAAATGACACGGAATTAATTTTGGAAGTAGGAGCAGGATCAGATGGAGTAGTGTGAAGTGTGCTTGCAATTCCTATCAAGTCGTCTTTGGCATGAGAGTCCTTTAATTGAGGAGGAACATTGAAATTAGATCTTGGAGCACTAGGAATTTTTTCATAGAGCATGCCAGACTAAGCATAAATCATGTCTAAATATTGGGCACGAGCAATAACTTGATCTTCTGTGACGACGCCACCCTTAGACACATCCTCAGTTATAATGGTAATAGGGACTTAATGAATCATTCAGCAAGGAGCTGATCCGGAACAAAGGTCTTAACCATTCGATGATGATGACGCCACTCATGAATATGATCAAAGATGTGAGTAGCATTAGTCTGTTTGAAATTAGTCAAGAGTTCTGTTCCAGTTTCATATCTGATGGGTAACTGGAAATGAGTAAAAAAGACAGTAGCTAGGGCTGTGAGATTATCAAAATAATCTTTAGGTAATTCAATGTACCATTTTTTAGCCGGACCTGTGAGCGTACGCTGGAAAAGACGTAGTCAAACAGAATCATCATTCAAGGAATTTGATGAACACCATAAATGATAAGTCATAACATGATTCGACGGATCTTCTCCAGGGTTTCAATTGAACTTAGGAATATCTAAGGGTAATTTGTGAGGTATCACCGGCCACCAAGGAGCATAATTATTTGTGTTGAGATTTCAACAAGATGAGGAGCTTAGTGGAAAGGAGTCGCCTTCACTAAGTGGGCCCGCAGGGTATTTTTGGTGCAAAGTCTATTTTTAGACATATGGATAATGTTCTATGAGTTGCAAGATGCTATTTTTGGATGGTTGGTCAAGTCGGGAAAAATAGATGGACTTCTATTTTTAGACATACTGGGCGGAATCTATTTTTAGATTGCCAGTCTAAAAATAGATATGTCGAATATTATTAGCTCTTAATAATATTTGGACTATAAACATTATCTTATCCCCTTGGAGCACTTCAGTTTGATGCCTGGATGTGGCACATGCACCTGACAGAAGGAATTACAGTATTCCTAGGAAGTCATTTGAGCCATGGCCATGGTTTACTCGGCCAGAAACTCGTGCCGCAGTTTGGTGGAGTTGATGAGACAGTTAATGGAGTTGTGTTCAGTTTAACTTAGTTGAGCTAGTTGTATCTAGTCTAACTGATTGATACAATTAGTGAGAGTGGTGTGAATTAATTATTAATTAATTCACTAATTATGAACTCATAAATCAACTAAAGAATACATCATTTAACTTCAGTGCATGGACAGTTTCAGTGGAGACCAGTGAAGAGGTAGGTGAAAGAGCAGTGTGACTATCAGTTGTGACTATACTGGTGCATGAGATTTGCACACACATTGATTGAGAAGCCAATGAGGATTTCACAGTACATAATTGTGGGATTTGAACCTTGATCAATTGATTATGCATATTGGATTGCGCAGTAGAGGCTGGCTAACAGGTGGAGCAGATTGGAGCAAGTGTTTTGTATGATCTGAGCTTGTGTAGTGTGTAACAATTGGAGATAGTGCTGAGAGCTTGTGAGGAGTTTGTACTATGATTTTTACATGATCTCTATCATTATAATATACAGATAGTTGGGGGTTTTCAGCTTTAATCTTTCCCATAAATACTGTGTTTATATGTGTGATTGTTTATGGTTTTAATGTGCGCATGCGATTGTTTAATTTCCGCAAATTGATGATCAATAGTAGAAGCGGTTATGTATTATGCATGAAGCTCAAATAGTGTGTGATCAGGATAATCTCGGTGAATAATTTAACATTTATTCAAATTTATACATGGTATTAGAGCTGTATTGATCATCGGAGCAATTGAAAAACATTGAAGCGGTTGAGTTTTGTGCTGGTGGAATTCAAATTTGCAGCAGTGTTTTCTTGGTGTCGAAGTTGAGATGTATTTTAACGGATTGAAATTGGATTATTCCCTTGAGGGAAGCTCGAACTATATTGCATGGAAGGATAGGATGGAACCGGTGTTAGATGACAATGGGTTGAAGGAGTTCATAGATGCTGAAGTCCCAAAGCCTACTTCTAGCGATGCTGCCGTAATTGAGGCTTAGCGAAAGAAGACAACAAAGTGTCGAAGGATTCTGTTGGAGGGCGTGAAGGATCATATAGTGTCCAGCCTGCATGGTAAGGCTTCTCCATTCTTGATGTGGAAATCCTTGACAGATTTATTCCAAAGCAAGAGCGACCAGAAGAAGTTGGCGCTCAAGAATAAATTCAGAAACATAAAGATGGAGAAAGGCGATAGTATGCCCAAGTACCTCATGAAGTTCATCTAATGCAGGGATGATCTGGTAAGTGTGGGGGTGACTGTAGATAATGAGGAATTGGTGAGCTTGGCTCTCCTTGGGCTTCCGAAGAGTTGGCATTCCTATCAGGACTCTGTCAATGGTCGGGAGAAATTGCCAGGATGGGAGTGACTTTGGTCGGATCTTGTGCAAGAAGAGATAAGGTAGAGTACCAGGGACAGATCATCATCAAATAACTCTGATGAAGAAAATTATGCTTTGGCTACCAGAGCAAAGAAGGGGAAGAGCAAGAAAGCTTCTCATTCCGGTGCGAAAGGCAAGAAGCAGGACATGTCCAAGGTGAAGTGCTTTCACTGTCACCAACACAGACATTATGCCACAAATTGTCTGCAAAAGAAGAAAAATAAGCAGGTTGCTGGATCTGCAGCTGGAGAGGCCTTAGCCTCACAGTTTGAGCTAGATTTTTCACTGATCACATGCTTGGTCTCAAGTGTGGCAGGATCAGTATGGTTTCTGGACAGTCGTGTGTCTTTTCACATGACAGGAGATCGAGATTTGTGTATTGATCTGGATGAGAAAGATCTTGGAGTGCACATTGAGATGGGAAATGATGGTAGATACAGTGCGACCGGTATCGGTACCATTTCTTTTGAGAGGGAGTCTAGTAAACCCTTCGTATTGAAGGAAGTGATGCATGTTCCAGGATTGAAGAAGAATCTTATCTCTATGGCGATGTTAGAAGACAAGGGATATGATGTTGTCTTTAGCAAAGGAAAGGCTTTCCTGCGCAGTAAGGAAAATGGTGAGACTTGGAGGATAGGGGTTCGAATTAAGAACCTTTATCAATTGCAGGTAGATGGCTATGCAGCAATGGCAGGCAAGGAAGAAGGAGTGGTGAGCCGGGATGATGGCGAGTTGTGGCACCGGAGATTGGGCCACCTTCACCATGGAGCTTTGAAGATACTGCAGCAGATTTCTACTGGGCTTCCTAAAGGCACCCTTGCACAGTCAGATCAGTGCAAGGGGTGTACCTTGGGAAAATTTATGAAAGCCA
The DNA here is from genome assembly GCA_034641835.2 of Pinus albicaulis. Taxonomy (NCBI): domain Eukaryota; kingdom Viridiplantae; phylum Streptophyta; class Pinopsida; order Pinales; family Pinaceae; genus Pinus; species Pinus albicaulis. The sequence goes on from CM076583.1 coordinate 662,718,280, forward strand.
CCTTTCACGAGAAGGATAGTCGCGCCACGAAAATCCTTGAGAGAATTCACACAGACGTGTGTGGACCTTTCTCAGTAGCTTCGACAACAAAGCATAGGTATTATGTGATATTTGTTGATGATTTTTCTCGTAAGTGTTGGATCTTCTTCATGCAGAAGAAGATCGAGACGTACTCAAAGTTCTATGAGTTCAAGGCATTGGTTGAGAAAGAATCGAGGAAGTAGGTGAAGGTTGTTAGGAGCGACAATGGTGGTGAATTAATCTCTGGAAAATTCAAGGACTTTTGCAATGCAGAAGGAATTCAAAGAGAGCTCATAGAACCTCATAACCCACAGTAGAACGGGGTTGTTGAGCGGAAGAACAGAACGATCGTGGATGCTGCACAGGCGATGTTGCATGATTAGGGCCTACCCATTCACTTGTGGGCGGAGGCATGCAATACTGTATTATATGTGCATAACCATTGTCCTCACAGGATACTTGGCATGAGTACACCCGAGGAGGCGTTTTCTGGTAAGAGGCCTGATATTTCCCATTTGAGGATTTTTGGTTCACTTGTTTACATTCATGTGACGAAGGATGCCAGGAAGAAGCTGGAGCCGACCGCAGAGGTTGGGATATTTGTGGGGTACACTGATACGCCCCACAACTATCGTGTGTATCTTCCAGACAGTCGCAAGACTGTTGTGCGACGGGATATCAAATTTCAGGAGGAGAAAGCCATGGAGTGTTCGCTTGAGAGGGAGCTACACTTGCATGCAGAGGAGGAGCTATTAGTTCCCAAGGATGAGTCTCAGGATGTGGATCAGCCACAAGATGAGGTTCATGGAGTGGAAGAGACCACTCATGCAGCGCCAACCATCGCAGGTACACACTACGTAAGCCGAGCGACCGGCTCAAGATGTAGAAGATGTAAGGAAGGTTGTATTTGTAGGAGAGACCTACATCAAGCGAAACAAGGTAAAAGACAGTCACCTGACCGGTACACTAGATACATGGCTCTCGTGACAGAGCCATCCTCTTTCATGGAAGCTGTGGAGGATCCCGCATGGGTAGATGCCATGGTGGAAGAGTATGATTCGATTGTCAGAAATAGTGCATCGGAGATTGTCCCGAGGCCGGAGGGGAAATCAATGGTGGGTTGGAGATAGATCTACAAAGTGAAGCAGGCAGCTGACGGGAGTGTGGAGAAGTATAAGGAAATATTTGTTGCTCGAGGCTTTTCACAGATAGAGGGTATCGATTATGAGGAGACCTTTGCACCTGTCGCAAGGTATTCTTCCATACGGATGATTCTTGCTCTCTCAGTGCAGATGGGGTGGCACATTCATCAGATGGATGTGAAGACTGCATTCCTCAATGGGTTGATTGAGGAGGAGGTGTACATAGAGCATCTCGAAGGTTTCAAGATATTTAGTAGCGAGTCACATGTGTGTAGACTCAAGAGAGCGTTTTATGGGTTGAAACAAGCACCTCATGCTTGGTACACATGAATAGACAGCTATTTCACCGAACTTGGATTCTCCAAGAGTGAGGCGGATTCTAACCTGTACCAGATTGTGGTGGAGGGTAAGTTGCTGATCATTGTACTTTATGTAGATGATTTTATTTTGATAGGTGATGAGCTGTTTATACTCTCATGCAAGGAGGATCTTGCAAAAGAGTTTGAGATGAAGGACTTGGGCCTCCTTCATTATTTCCTGGGATTGGAAATTTGCGCGAGGTAACGTTTGTTTTCAGTAGGCATGCCCGTATACTAGAGAAGTTCAACATGCATGGTCGCAAGCTCGTTGATACTCCTCTTCCCCGGTGGTTGGAGGAAGGAGGATGCTACTTTCAAATGCTAAGAGGGATGCCACCGTTTATCGAGCGCTGGTGGGGTCGCTTATGTATCTAGTCAATAACAATTCGATATATGATATGTAGTTAACCAGCTTTCACAAGCTATGGTTAAGCCTACCAAGCTCTTCTCTGAAGGTGGGAAAACATGTATCGCGTTATCTCGCAGGCACATTGGGATATAGATTGTGGTGTCAGTAGTATACGTGATGAGGTGAAGCTGTGGCTTCACGAATGCAGACTGGGTAGGGAGCCCAAACGAAAAGAAAGAGCAATATCCTGAGGGATTTTCCGCACGCCCGATGCACGCTTTTGCAGCACAAAGAGAAGTGTAGATCCATGGCACTCGCCTAATAGAGGCCAAGTATATGGCAGTGAGTTTGGCTGCATGCGAGGCTATATGGATGAGGAAGATCCTAGTCGAGTTGTTTGGTTCACACTTAGAGCCCACTGTGATTTATTGTGATAATCAGAGTTGCATCAAACTCTCAGTTAATCCAATATTTCATGATAGATCTAAACAAATTGACATCCGGTATCATCATATCAGATATTGTGTGCAGCGGAAGATCATGTTACTTTCATACATTCCCACGGAGGATCAGGATGCTGATATCTTGACGAAGGCACTCACCAGGAGCAAATTCGAATACCACAGGGGCAAGATAGGGGTTGCAGATAATCCTTATCTTGTTGAGAGGGAGTGTTGAGATTGCAACAAGATGATGAGCTTAGTGGAAAGAAGTCGCCTTCACTAAGTGGGCCCGCAGGCTATTTTTGGCGCAAAGTCTATTTTTTAGACTATGTCTATTTTTAGACATATGGATCATGTTCTATGAGTTGCAGGATGCTATTTGTGGATGGTTGGTCAAGTCGGGAAAAATAGATGGACTTCTATTTTTAGACATACTAGGTGGAATCTATTTTTAGATTGCCAGTCTAAAAATATATATGTCGAATATTATTAGCTCTTAATAATATTTGGACTCTAAACATTATCTTATCCTCTTGGAGCACTTCAGTTTGATGCCTGGATGTGGCACATGCAGCTGACAGAAGGAATTACGCTATTCTTAGGGTTTAGTGGAGCTATTGCATGGTTGACTTCAGTTAGAACTCATGTGACAGAGTTTGGTGGAGTTGATGAGACAGTTAATGGAGTTGTGTTCAGTTTAACTTAGTTGAGCTAGTTGTATCTAGTCTAACTGATTGATACAATTAGTGAGAGTGGTGTGAATTAATTATTAATTAATTCACTAATTATTAACTCATAAATAAACTAAAGAATACATCATTTAACTTCAGTGCATGGAAAGTTTTAGTGGAGACCAGTGAAGAGGTAGGTGAAAGAGCAGTGTGACTATCAGTTGTGACTATACTGGTGCATGAGATTTGCACACACATTGATTGAGAAGCCAATGAGGATTGAACAGTACATACTGGTGGGATTTGAACCTTGATCAATTGATTATCCATATTGGATTGCGCAGTAGAGGCTGGCTAACAAGTCGAGCAGATTGGAGCAAGTGTTTTGTATGATCTGAGCTTGTGCAGTGTGTAACAATTGGAGATAGTGCTGAGAGCTTGTGAGGAGTTTTTACTATGATTGTTTCATGATCTCTATCATTATAATATACAGATAGTTGGGGGTTTTCAGCTTTAAGCTTTCCCATAAATACTGTGTTTATATGTGTGATTGTTTATGGTTTTAATGTGCGCATGCGATTGTTTAATTTCCGCAAATTGATGATCTAGCGAGAAGAGGTTATGTATTATGGCGAAGCTCCACAAATAGCGGTGACTGGATAATCTCGGTAAAGAATTTAACATTTATTCAAATTTCTACAAATTGGATCATTAGTTAGCCGATTTAAATCTGGTAACTCTAAATTTGCAATAAAGGGAAACTGTCGATTAAGGTCAGGTTGAGCATAGCCAGGGTATGATGGAATTTCTTGAGCAACAAGTCCTTCAGCACCAGCATAAGGAATCTGCTATTGGTAACCTAGATAGGAGTTTTTTTGCATAGCAAACACTTGAGGATTATGTTGACCGAAACCTACATATGATACTTGTTAAAATGAAATTTGAGGCATTTACGCCTATGGCTGCCAAGGGGTCTGTCCACCAATTTTAAAACCTAAATTAGGATAACTTGGATTCAGTTGATATGTATAATCAGGTTGCAGTTGTGACATATCATAAAATGGTAGACCAGCTTGCGAATAAATGATTCTGGATACAGGTTGTTGTAAATTAACCAAAGGATTTGGAGTCTGTGGACCCAACATTTGATTGTATTGAGTTGAAGGACCTGCCTGATAAGGTTGATGTACAACATTTTGATTTTGTAACAGGGATAAAGATGTATTAAAAAGTGGTAATGAAGTGGGTGTAGCAGGCTAAACTGGTTGATACGAGTGTACAATCATTTGTGGTTGGATAGTCAGAGTGGGATGCCATTGACAAATATTCGTTTCAACATTAGATTGACCAAACATTTATGGATTACTGTCATATTCGGTGACCAAAGGTTGCCCCGCAGCATGAGGAGGATAATAGGAAGGAAAATATTGTTCTCCAAATGCTGGGAGTCCAGTTGATATGGTACTTGAATGAATTGACCCAGAAGGACCGGCTTCATATTTCCCTGAAGAAATGTATAATGAATCAAGTCATTCAGTACTTACGATAGGATTACTAGTTAAAATGTAGGATGATGACATTGGTAAAGTCCATGGATTTGAATATGCACCATAGAAAATTCTATATAATGATTTGTAACCTGATGGGACCATAGGGCCACCATGAAAATATGACTCTGGTGAAGTTGTAAACATTGACAAGGTAGCTAGGGCAGGAGCTGACATAATTGGAACAGATGGCCCAACCGAAGATGTTGGTTCAGTCATGGTTACTTGACCAAATATATACCCTTTTGAATTGAGGGGAATTTGAAAAGGAGCAGGATCAACAAACACAGATGGTGTCGATTGAGAAAAAGACTTGTACAGGTAAAGGTCCTCCCCAAAATGGGTTGGAGTTAAAGGTGTAATTTTTTTTGTGGGATTTCTTCAATCGCAATTAAACTAGGGGGAAGTATTGCACCATCAGGCCCAAAGTATATTTTAGGTGGTTGAATGTGTGATATGAGAGATTCAATAGCTACATAAATTCATGGGATGACCAAGGTAGGAACAACTTCCAGTTGTACGACTTCAGGATTTAGATGTTCTGGAAAAGAGGTAGGATCTCGATCAATTTCTGGTTGAACAACATCGGGTACAAGAGGGAAGGTCTTACTGATTGGATGGATCATGACCATGGGTAGCTATGAAGACTCTATTTAGACAATAGTAGAGAGACCAGGATGTGTAGAAACAACTTGAGCTAACTCTGGTTTATTCGAAAATGATGTTTCACCAGAGGTGTTTCGGGAAAAAACACCCTAGAGGTTTGTTGGGTCAGGGCATGTTATTCAAGAAGGACTCACACAACCACACTTGTATGCTAAAAACTAGATAACATCAATAGTAGAACTCACCCGTAATCCTACGTTTGATGTAGATCCCACGGGGTCCAAACCCCCAGCAACCCTTCTTCCTCCTTAACCTAAAAACCAAGAAGAAACGTGCACGGAAATCTAGTTGTACAACATATAATTACCCTACATGTCAGTGAAAACCATGTGAAACATCATGTAAACAATAATAAATGCTTAAATAATAATATTTTCACATATACAAGTAGATGTTAACATGTGACTTCAGGAACAAGATGGTTCTTCTTCATTATGAACATCATGTACAGTAATAAAATGTGGAGAGATCACCTGAATCCTTCCACGATCTTCGAACAGACCGTCGTCTAGATCCGTCCCGCCCTTGCCTCGCTAAGATACTTTCAAGACTTGTGCACTCGAGATGGCATATGAACTTATGAACATCTCCAGGAAACAAGGGTTTCCTCTAAAAATCTGGGAAAGTGCAGGAGGCACGGGAATTTAAACTTGAATTGGGGCTCCAACAGAGTATAATATCTATAAAAATTTCTCTCTCCCTTAGGCCATGCACATGAGTGGTTTTTATACTCCCTCAAAGTAGTTTCAATTAGTTGGAAATAGTTGGCCACATGCTAGGGTGGTTGAAATACTGGAGTAACCATCAACCCAGCCCGAAAATAGGGAATTTTTTATATATATTTTTAATGATTTTAATGGCATACGCGGAAAAGTGTGTATGGACTTGCGTATACACTCAGAAAAGTTTGGGCATACCCACGTATGGGATTTTTAACACTGTTTTTTATGAATTTTATTCAAGTTTGTGGGAATGGGTGCCTAAGGCCATAGAGACAATCATGAATCACATGAGGGTGAAAAATGATGCTATAACAAGAGGTACATATTATACTTTATTCGGTAGATCTTGATCGCCTTCGCCTACCAGAAGTAACTTCTGGTGGTAAAGGTGGTTCTAAAGCAAGTCTATGCAAACAACAAGGGAAAGGATGTTGTTCTTCCAATATTACTGATTTATTTTAACCAAAAACAAATAAACAAAATAAAAGGGTTATGCTATGAAAAAGGGTTTACCAAGAAACTGTGAACTGCAGAATACCTCCTGGCGAACTAATAAGTACGGGCAGGAAATCTCCCCGAATGATGTGTTCGGTGTATCACAATTTACAAGGCGACTGACTTAGTTCACTATGGATGGATAGCACCTAAAAGTTATCCTCGCAAATATACCTGAAGGTACGTGGAGGCCCGAGTCCGTATTAGCACTGTCTGATGTGAAACCACACAGTGAGGGCACCCCTTTATACTTATCATACTGTAACACCACCTGACATACCTGAAAATACATGGATGAGCTACGATATAATTACATACGTGGAGTGAGTTATCACACTAGGAATGTATCACAGACAAGTTAATGATAGCCGCTATGTTTTACAATGCCGGAAAATGTCTCTAGCCTAGACCTTCTAAATGTTATTGTTATGGTTCCAATGCTTTGTTAGGTAAATTGAGATTAATTTTATGTTGATCTTGCTTAACAATTTTCCTTTCAAAGGTTCACCGCGATGATGTATTGGAAAATTCCTAAAATGCAACTAAGAATGATAAGCAATCTTTCACTTTTAGTTTTTCAATGAAAATCCTAGCTACTAGAGGGAAAGAGCAAACAATTTGTGAGAAAAAAAAATCAGAAAACACAAACTAAACGCAGATTTCCTAATTTTTCCTTTTGCAAAACACACAAAATCCTACATGCAAATGCAGATTTTTCTTTTCAGTTCCTTTAATGTTATGAATGAAGAAAAGAAACTAAGTTCACTAAATCAACAAAAATTAAATGCCTTTTACTTTTGAGAAATGAGGAATATAAACAACAATTTCTCTTTGAAGGAAAAATGAGGAATGAAACGACAATTTTTCTTATCAGGAAATGAATATTTTATGACAATTTCCTTTTTCAAAAGCAAATGGATCTAATGCGACATTAAAAATACTTTGAAATAAACTTGCTAATGATAAAGAAAATTTCTTTAAACAAACATTGAAAAAAAAAAAATTCAAAGGAGGAAGAAATATATAGATTCACTAGTCAATATGAGGTTCAAAATCTTCAAAACACAGTAGAAAACAAACTGAATCAATTTGAAAAGACAAATTCAAGGGAATTTGGATGGTTTTAGGAGTCAACGTAGTCTCTAAGGGGAGACAGTTTTCTACAATGCAGGCCTGAAAGGGAGATAGTGCTATGCAAAGCACTGTGTCTTGTCCAAGAGTGTGTTGGGAGCAGTGTATAAGGAAAAACACCATTGTTTAACACACTTTTTTTGCAAATTAAGATTTGAAAAATTTTGATCTTTGTGAATAACAACTACTGGGTGGATAAACAAAGAAAATCAGATGCTATAACACCTATAACTAAGAGAAATTCTCCCCAGCAGAGTTGCCAATTTGTTGGACAGAATTGTGAATTACGGATAAAACACACTTCCCTAGACAGGTAATAATCTAGAACAATAGGTTAAATATTGTACGACTACTTTTCCTAACTCAGAGAAGACACACAGAAAGGATTAAAGGCTTACTTGTAATCCAAGCGCTTCTAAATTACTCCTTCTGTCACTTCTGTTGTAGCTTCAAATTCAAGAGGTTTTGGGAAAAATTCTTCCTACAAGAAAGAACACTAAAACAACAGAAGATAGCAATAATACAGATATCTATTCAAGTTATTTTGCTAAATAAATAAAGCATAAACCATATACATCAACTAAGATCTTACAATATGGAAAATCAAAGCCAATACAGATGCATATAGGGAAAAGTAAGTTGTATTCTTTATTGATGATAGAAGGAGAGGTTACAACCTAGTGACTGATTTGAAGTGACCATTCCAACATTCCTAGCCTCATCACAGTATAAATATCTCCAGCAGCTGTTACACAAATCTAACTCTCAATTGAAAATCCACCAGCATTTCTCTACTCAAATTCTTCCTTATCAAACACTCAGATCCATGCTCAATTTATAGAGGAGCCGAAGGTTGTGTTGCAATCAATGACATTCCAAAAATAGGCAAGACATGTTCCCAATATTGTAGATGCCAAATGGATACTTGGATTCGAAGCTTGACACATGAGAACTCTTCTAGAAGGCACTGGCCAAGTGGAGATTCTGGAACAATGAGAATCTCACTCCCAATGTGACCAACGCACCCATAGATGTCAGGTTGTGATTTCCAGAGAAGACTTGCATGGGGCTACCTACATATAAACGCACATAGTCCCCTTAGAGGCCTTGTTGGTTATCTTTCATATCCTATATAATAAACTTCAAACCTTGGAAACCTTTTCTTGATGAAAGTCATGCTTGATTTCTCTTGTTCATGTCTTAGGGCATGTAGCAACTTGAAATGATAGGGGATGATAGACCCTTAGTCATTGGTCCTGGAGATGATGCCTAGTTAACTAGGTCATTGGGAATGATGCCAAAATTGACCTGTAATAGGGTCAAAACCCCCGCCCGACCATTTTTTCAACCCTCTGGTGGTTGTGATATATATATGTCATACATATATATTACAATATATATTGCACTAAACATTAAAGAGTTATAGCAATGGTTTATATATATAGCAATATATATATATATATATATATATATATATATATATATATATATGTATATGACATGTTGTGGTTTCGAACTATAATAAGGTCCGGCAATATATGAATTATATGCAATATATAAATGCATGTCATTAAAACATATGGTTAAGGTTTCGGTGGTCTTGGGGTTGACCCTAACCGTTCGGACCTTTTCCAGCGGTGCAATCTGTTCCATAATAAATACATATATCTTCGCTTTCAATGCTAAGCGACATGGTACCCCAATCAGTAAATGAACTCCGATGAAATTGTAGCCTTTCCGGGAGGTCAAGGGTTCGATTCTCCCTGACCCCCAAATTTTTGGAAATGAGGCTAAATTGGGAAAAATCCGAGCTGCCATGTGTCAGCACTGGATTGGCCCATTGCAACCAATCACACATAGACATGTCATTGATCTGCTAACATCACCCTTGACATGTGGCATTTTCCTAGGATGACACGGGTCTTGCTGACATAATCTGACCATTGACTTGATCGTTGACTTTGAATTTTTGTCATTTTGCGCTAGTTTGTCATAAACTTTGACTGGCCACATCTTCCTCACACGTACTCGGTTTTAGGCACCATTCACACCATTGGAATCCTTTCGACGATCACTTTAACTTGATCCTATTTTCATTTGAAGACGTTGAACTGGAGGCAAAACTAAATCCATTTTGGATCAATTATTTTACTAGCCCATTTGAGTCTGAAAACATATAATGTAAATTCGACTATTAAGATAACTAAATTCAGATTAGTTAAGAGTCTGTTCATATATTTGTACTGTTGTAATTGTCTTGACATGATATATATGTATATGTGTGTGTGTGTGTGTGTGTGTGTCTAAGTATCAATGTATCGGTTCTACTTGGATTTTGAGAGACAAAATATAAAATATACTTCCATTGGTTCTACACTACTTATATATATTATTTTTTTTGTCAGTTATGTGATTTTATATGTGAATACTGTAGGTTTTAACCATATACGTAAATTATCTGCAAACTAACTCTTAAAACAGAAAATTGACAATAGAAAGAGCATAAAATATAAAATAGATATACACAGAGATTCTCCCCTGGATAATAAAACTGAGACTACCAGCTTGATTTTTCATTATATTCCTTTCAATGTTACAACACATATCTATTCATGCTGAAGCATTCATAAACCCCAATCCATTAACCCTGGATTAGAACATAATCATAGTTCTCTTGAACAGATTTACAAAATACCATGGGGAAAGAACCATCATGCCCAAAACCATGTGCAAACCCATGCAAGAAACCATAGGCAGGTCTGCTCCCTAATATAATGTCTATTTTTTTTTTTAATTTTTGTTAGGTTGTTGCCTCAAATTATGAGTAGGGGGGCTACTGCCCCCTTGCTAACCCCTCTATAAACTCGTTTTTGAGCCAAAAAAAGAATAGGGGAGCATTCCACCCCCATATCACCCCCTGCTTCACACCTGCAGCTAGTCGTGGAAAGAATATAACACACACCCAACTAAAAATTGATGTCTTTGGTACTCTTAACTATGTGCACTTTCCCTTTTATTACAACATTTGTTTTATTGTTAATAGTATACATTTGCGTGATGGATATGAAAGCATAAATGTTAACATTTTAAGAGATATAGTTGTGGTGGGAGATAAAAATAAATAAGTACCTGAAGAACTATGTGCAAAGAAACCAATTTTCTTTAGTAGAATCTAGAGCCAATATTTTCACTGAAGGGCATAAGTGGTTTATAAAAGGTGCCTCGATAGAAATTAATAAATTCCTTGATAAGTTACCTCATCAAAAAACCACACAGTGAATCTAATGCTCAAATTTTATTGAAGCTCTCAAATGGTGGTCACATGAATTTGCATGAGTGGGTTGGGTCAATTTTGGAATATTTTTGTGAAGAATGAGCAGTAGAAGAATGAAATTTTTTTGAACTTGTTAAAGTCATATTATTCAATGATTTTCATGATAACTTATTTTTCTCGATTCCGACCCTTTTACATAATTTCCTCCTTGAAAAGGGTTTAGTTCATATCATCGAATGCCAAACTCTGTTGGAGAATCCAATAAATACCGATTGACAAAAGCATAGACAGACTAGAATAAATTCCTAGAAACCCACTGTAAATACACAAAAGAAGATTTGGACTAATTTTTAAGAAAATAAACATGGTTGTAATGTAATCCCTCACTGACTGACACTAAGTTGGGATGACATTGGGGGGTTAATGAGTTGTGAGAAATAAATAAATAAAACGGGTTAATGATTCATGAGAAATAAATAAATAAAATGAAATAAGTAAAGTCAAAGAAGTAGTGGAGAGTTATTAATATTAAAGGAAGATGATCGACTATGGGGAAACACCAAATAAAAATTACTTGACATAACTATAATCATAAATACAACTAGTTGACTGATATCAAAAAAATAGAAAGTGACAAAAGAAAATAACGATAGGAATAAATAAGATAAGAATACCAAAGAATGAGAATAAAAAATCATAAATGTGTGAGCAACATGAGAATCCTCAGATGAGTTGAGAGGCCAGGCACTTCTTTCTCCAAAAGAAAATAATGGTCTACCTGTAAGTCCTCGAGGGAACATAGATGTAGTGGAAACTGATGACTCTAGTCCCACCATCCATCCAATTTTGACAATATCTGTAGAAAGTCTCACTCTGAGAGAGTTCCTTCAGCAAACATCATAACATTATTCAAACATACCCACTATGTTTCATAATGAGAATGATCAAAGTAATCAATCAGTAGTCATAAAATATGATGAAAATTAACCAAACAGTGAGAATAAAGAAATTTAACAAGTACTTCTCCAACACATCAATCTCATGATTGTTCCACCTATAATATTGGATAATTGGCACTGCCTATCTATCTAGTGGTAGTGCATGTGTTAGCATTGAAGATAAAAGTTAGTCTAGGATATGTATTGGGAAGTTGGCATAATATGAATTCTAGTGACAAGAAGTGAGTTGGCATTGATGTCAACTAGGCTAGCATGCATTTTGGTTGTATTAGATGTGTTGGCATGATGTTAGGCACATTATCATTGTTGTCCACTAGGTTGGATGTGATGGAAACAAATTTTATATTTGAGGTTCTTTTTGTATCAAGCTGAAGGGCAGTCCCATGTTTGTTTCAATCTCTTATACATAAACATTATCGTAATAGGCTTATTTTAAAATCCATAATATGATGGCTATGATGATGGGGAGTCCTATACTTTGGAGCAGAATATGCCTTAGAATATTAGGTTAGATACTAGTGGTTATGGATTTTTTTGGCTATTTTTTGTAAAGATCTTTCCAATGGTATTTTCAAATCCACAAATGGCCCCATGGATCAAAATTTATGGAAAGACAAAGTAAGGATCTCAAAGCATAGTAGCATGCCCAGAACCCTGGAGGATTATTTAAAAGATACTCGGGATGGCATGGAGGTAAGGTCATGGAAAAAATTCTTAGAAGGGATGGAAGGTCAAAACCCTTGAAGTATTGAAACTAGGGAGGTTTATTTAGAAGTGCTATAGCATTGCAGTGAATTGGGGTGGCAAGAAGCCTAGAAGAAAGAACCCCAGAACCCTATATGGCCTAGTAGAGGGTTATGGGACAACTTCAGTCCAAGGTAAAAAGAAATAAAACTATAATCCTGACACTGCATAATTCTTGAAAGCCCATATGGATTTAAAGAAAAAAATATTAAGCTGTGGGAATATCCAACAAGTAATATAGATGAGAGACAAAGATGTTTCCAACATTTGACATTCCATTAGATATAGAAAGGTGTCCCAACACTTAGTTTTGTAAATTTTTCATGTTTTTTGGTGACCAAGGACTCTTCAACCATGAATAAGGCTAAACATTTTGGGCAATAATTTAAAGGAGCATGGGCCAAAGTCATATAAAAGGTTCAAAGGGAAAGTGCTAAGGATAGGTCGACCATGCCTAGTACCCCGCGAGCCTGTTAGTTTTATGAAATTACATTTAAAGAATTTCTATGGGAACTAGGGAATCTAGGATCCAACTGATATATATCGGCATTGCAATGGGGCCCATAGGTGGAGATATGTAGAAGCCGATAGATGAAGGCCTTAAAAGCCCAACAGGTGGAAAGGAGGCCAAGCATAGAAACACCAACGAAAGTGCGAAAGGAACAAGATTAGGGCATTAAAAGTGGTATAAACATTTTTTCCATACCTAGAAGCCATAAGGTGTATGAAATTTACTTTCATAAAGGATTGTGGGCATGCATGTATCCGAGCTCCAACTTTGGCGGGATATGCATATAAAGTGGGGTCAGGCAGTATTTTGTGATGGTTATGGGTGGTTTGGTGACCAAGGGTCGTGTGTGTACAATAAAAGGAATTAGGCCCTCGTAGGCTAGAAACTAGGCTTAGAACCAAAAGGCATAGCTTGAGGTCACAACACCTAGTCCAATGGTGGAGGAGTAGGCTAGACAGACAAAAAACAAAGAGCTAAAGGAATTTTGATGGATATGGCAGCAGTCATTTTTAAAATACCTCTGGACCTATAATAAAGTGCATTGGGGGAACATGCATGGTGTGATGAGTCAGCAACTCTGTGGTGACTACAAATATTGTTGAGTCAAGGAGGCAAGGACCAAAATTGTGTAGAATTATTTAATGGGCATGTATTGAGTAGAATTAAGTCACCTCTAATCTCTCGTGCATGCTACAAGGGATTAAATAAATAATAAAGCCTTGGAACAAAATATTTTATCACATGAACGAGAGCCATGCCTGAGGTACATGATGATATTTGTGAATCAATTAAGAATATATACAAGCATAAATATAGTCATGTTGGTAGTATGAGGAACTCCTAGCTTGAAAATTTTAACTGAGATTTAATTCTTAGTATGGAGAATCATATAGGTGCCCATTCGCTGAATTGATTGTAAAGGAGTTACCATTCTTGAGTGAATAAAATGCTCAGGATCCCATTCTCAATGTTTAATGTAGTTGTAATGGCCTTGCACTTTCATGGAACGACAACATGAAGAGCCATATATAAGCATTATTGTAGGAACTGTGTGGATGAAAGAAAAACAAGATCGCTCCTTGTGTTTCGGAGCAAGCGAAACCCAAGATTCACATTGAGAAATATTAGAGGAAGTTGCGTTATTGAGATATTGGAGTGGAAAGCTCTTTTTGTGTGCTGCATATAAGAGGCCAAGTGAGAATGGGCTACATAGAGAGGTTGTGTGTACCTATGATGCTCAAATAATGACGAGTGTGCTATGTTGTTGTGTGAGGCCGAGAGTTCTTGTGGAATAGAAGGGGTCGAGAGCTGACTGTATGTTGTTGAGAGCAGAGGGATGAGTATAGTGTGCTACTACAAAGTGAGAAGAGGACAAAGAATCTTGTCTAGGCCAAAAGGCCGAAGAGGTGAAAAAAGTTGATATTAGGCATAGTGGCTTCCATCTATGAAGATATTAAAATAGGCATAAATGCTACCACATGCAATGAAGTATTAATTCCATAACGAGTGTGATTTAGAGCCTGCATAAAGGAAGTTGGTGCTTCCACCTTAGTAGGTGTCTTAGGAAGGCTTGGGGGCTAGTTCCTCCTACAAGTTGGTGCTTTCATAAATCCAAGGAGTTGCAAGTTGGTGGTTGCAACAAATCCATGAATTTGGTGCTTCATATGGTGCTTCTGATAAGCTGACTAGGTTTCCACAAAAGGAGAGAGTTGGTGCTTCCTACTAGTGGGTGGTAGGAAAAAAGAAAAGGGATTTGGTGCCTCATGTTAGTGGTGTCTCAGAAAAAAAGTGTTGTAATAGACTAAATTCTCTTATTTAAATCATAATAGAAAGAAATATTTGGTGGTTTTTCTCCTAGAAGGGTTTCCATGTGAACCCTTGGTGTCCAATGCATATGGTGCTCCTGGTGTGTGTTGTTATGTTTACTTATTCACATGTTTTTGTTATAAATCGTTGTTAATTACTCACATGAATGATTGCCAAGTTTGAATGAAAATATAATTGTCTTAAAAGTTTAAATTAGTCTTAATATTGATTCACCCCCCCCCCCCTCCCCAAGTATTAACAGTGTTTCCAAAAATTGGTATCATAGCCATGTTCCTTCAAGAATAACTTAACTACTTGAAGGTAGCTCAAAAGGAAATAATGGGTAATCAAATTTGGATAATAGTAGAAGGAGTTGAATTTTTAAATGTATTAGAATCCAAGCTTTGGAAGATTAGAATGAAATCGTATTTTATGGTAGTCAATGAATGCATTTGGTTGTCCTTGATATATGGAGAGACGAATGAATTCAATACAAACTCTAATGAAATCATCATGAAAGGGTTGTTTAAGACATATGATGATAAATTGAGGCATTGTCAGTCAACAAAGGAAATGTTAGACATATTACAATGTCTATATGAAGGAGAAAGATATGCAGCTCAAGATGAGGTCGAAGAACCTTGTTTCTAAAATAGTGATCCTGAATATGTGAAGGTTCTTGATAATGAAAACATGAGAAGGAAAAATAATTAGACGACATCCAAAATAAAAGATGCTCAAAGGATTGAAGATCCTTCTTCTAGTGGACAAGTTGTTTCTCATCACTCTCAAGAGGATGTTGGAGACACAAAATAAGGCCATGCTACTGAGTATGTTATTTATATGTAATGAATTTAAATAAATAGGTTAATCATTATCTAGATGTTTATTTGAATCACTTGAAGATAGAGATAGCCATGCATCTAGTAGTAGCAATGAAGATAGACCTATTATGCTAGAAATAGAGAATGAGGGATCCTTTGAAAATAAGATAGAATATCCCCAGAAGAGAATATGATTATCTACGGAAGTGATGAATATGTAATACTCCTCAGATATGTGGAAGGTTCCATGGACATAACAAGGAATTTAGCTCTTTGTGGTGATTTGGCTAGAACATCTAATAGAAAAGAGAATGATATCAATTAGAAGATATTGTTGAACCCTTAGTTAAACTGAGAGAGGGGGTGAATCAGTTTAACACATTCATGGAATTTTAAAACTTTTCCATTAAAACTTATTTACACCTTCAGTTCATGTTCAACTTAATATGCGAGTAATCTTAGAATGTTAGCAGCAACTATTAAGATAATGTAACAACAGACTTAATATGAGAGTAGCAAGTATTAAGCAGATTAGATAAACCATATCAAAACATAAACATCATGCACAGAGACACCAGATATAAGTGGAAACCCATAAAGGGAGAAAACCACATCTTATTATTGTTGTGATGCAAAGGCAAGATCCAACTACCTCTCACCACTAATTTTCTATAGGCTCCAACCCACAAGACGCTCCTACCTCAATTCTGCAAGCTAAAACTTGCAAGGAAGGTCCAACTCCCATCAATTTTCTGCAGGCACCAACCTCAGTCAGCTACAACTGACTTCTATCAAGCTACAACTTGATTTGGAAGCACCAACTTCCTCTATTTTCTGCAGGCTACAACCTACATGAGGCTCCTACCTTAGTCAGCTACAACTGACATCTATCAAGCTATAAATTGATAGGAAAGCTCCAACTTCCTTACTCTTTCAAAAGAAAAAACTTGTTGATTTACCTTGGATATCAGCTCTATTATGTTCCTTCTTTTTTTCTGTCCATCAGTCCTCATATTTTCCCTGTATCATCTCTGCATCTTCTCAGATTCTCTATCAGCTCCTCCTTCTGCTCTACCTCGTTGCTTCATTTATGCATTCTCTAACCTCTCTATGCATATCAATGTGATATCATTTATAGAGTTCATCACATGAATGATTGTATTCCATAGGGAATTCAAAGTGAACAACCATGACACTTTGACTTCTTCCTTCTCATTTCTTTATCCAGATCATTCAGAGGAATATAGCAATATGTATACATTTTAGTTTTACAGTGGAGTTTTGTTTTCCTACCAGAGACTTTCCAATGCATTGCAAACAATATAAAATAAATTAAACATTTACATTCACATTTTTAGTTACATACATCAATTTCACCCAGCCACTTTTCTGGCCCTTGGCTTGCTGGTTTTCTCTTTTCTGCTGTTGTCATATAATTGTTCTACATACCTCCTGCATTTTCATGCTTGTAAAATGTCCCGTGTCCTTTTTAGTTTCTGCATACTCTCCTACTTTCTGTGTATGTACACCTGTCTAGCCCACATTTTCATTCCTTTGAATATTTACATGTTCACTGCAATTGTGTATCTGCTGTATATATAACTACTTTTCCAAGTTTAGTTCGAAATAAATCTCAAAGTCTTGTGCAAATTAAATGCCTCTCCATTCATTTTCCCTCGTTGGAAATTAAATAAATGTATGCGGAGGCCTTTCTTTTCACATCTGATAGTTATCAAAACCACATTCCCCAGATTTCAAATCTGATTCAATTTAACTCACATTCTAGCAACTATAAAACTATGCGGAAGCTTTCTGTCTATAGGTATGGTGGTTATAAAACCCCACGAAGCATACAATATGCCCATTTAATAAAACCCAACCAATGGTTCTCTCCTTCATTTGTTTCGAACGAATTAATCTCAGTCTTATATCTTTAATTTTCGCCCTTATAAGCTATAATCCCAATGGTTAATCCAACTGCCTCATCAATCTTAACTCTGTGGTTTAAACCCAATAGCAATTTACCTTCCGTCTATTATATCGTAAGCCTGAGGTATAAACTTAGGTTAACACATAAAACCAGAACTTTGGCCTTCACTATAACTTTAACCCTCTACTTTTATTAAACTCAAGGTATCAACTATCAAGCAAATATGCGCCCTTCTCACCTTATAGTTTACCAAAGGTTGACTTTGGTTTCACCAATACTCCCGCACATGAACTTTATTATCAGAACCATTACATAATGTCCACAGCATATCAATTCACATAACATATGTCAACAAATGTTAAGAACCATTATAACAACCTTTGAATGTATAACGCATACACCTCATACGAAATATTGACCTGGGGTTAAAACCAACGTCAGCAATTATAACGAATGCGCCCTTCACTTAATCACACAGGTTCATATTTAAACTTTGATAACTACCCAACACCAACATATAATGTTTTTCGGGCCCACAACAGACTATACGTACCTTGTGTTAACATTCATACATCGCCCGATCGTGACCATCGTAGATTTCCCCGCACAAACCATCGGACGGTAAAAACACATGTCACATTTTTTTGTTCTCCGAGCTTTAATGCTCCAAATTAACGCGATGAAAGTGGTTTTCCCAAACCTCTTATTGCCACGTGTCCTCCATCTAATGGAATCACATTTTTTTCACAAAAACTCTTTACCACTTCTTAACCACGCGAACCCACTGGTTTTCAGACTCTAGGTTTACTATTCCTTTAGGGTTCCGCTCCACACAAGGTTCCATTCGAACTCAAGTTTTTATGTTCTTATTTCTTCATTCCGTGGTTCCACATTCTATCAACACAAAACCTAATTCACTTTCACAATGGTGTTGTTCCATGGTTCCACCTTCACTTTGTTGGTTTTTCTCCAATTCCAAGTTCAACAGCCCCAGAATTCAACAAATAATTGAATACTATGTCTTCGACATTCCATGCCAGAGATTTGTTTCAACCAATATTCCAATCTCCCTTGACTGAAATTCTGATTTTTTGATTCCTTCTTCACACAGGTTTTAAATATATAAACTCGATCTTCCCAATGTTTCCAGATAGATGTATCAAATACAACAATTTCCTCTCTATTATAACCCAGCAATTTATAACTCGAATTAATCGACATCAATCACAGAACTTCAACAGACATGTCTTATACACTCTCTCTCAAGAACTCAAACATTCCTTATGCATACAGTTCATAAATCAGATTCTTAACACAAGGTTCTACTGTATTTCTACTATAGGGGTTATTCACACACAGTTACTCACAGAGACTCAAACCATTTTCTAATATCGACCATTCAGTGATCGGTCTTCCTTGGGTAATATATATGCGAAATTATATTAACCCTTCTATTTCACACAGGGCATCAGTTCAAGACATGAAAACCGACATTAAATTACATCAATACCTTCCTCACATGCAGAGCCTCGGTTAAAGTTCATCATCTACTTATTCACAGTATTCTAACATTCCTCACACAGTATTAGACTAAGGGATACATATATGGCCCACACAAAATTTACACAATTGATTATTCATTCTTGATCTCACAGTCAACCCTGTCTCAACAATTTATGGATTTTCTTCAATTATCCGCAGAACACCATAAAACCCTTGCCACGGAGTTTATTCAAAACTGTTTATAAACCCTGATAGACTCACAATCATCAATGCATAGATAATTGCACACCATACCATCAATAACACATAGGACCCATTTAGACCCCCAATTACAGAGTCTCATCACACTCATGTAACTCTGCTACTCTTTTTTGCTACCTCTGCTACCTCTCTGCTACTTTGCTTCTCTCTTTGCCTTGTT
The DNA here is from genome assembly GCA_034641835.2 of Pinus albicaulis. Taxonomy (NCBI): domain Eukaryota; kingdom Viridiplantae; phylum Streptophyta; class Pinopsida; order Pinales; family Pinaceae; genus Pinus; species Pinus albicaulis. Next base: position 662,737,798 of record CM076583.1, read on the forward strand.
GTTGTTTCAGGTACTCCTCCTTTTCCATCTCCTTTGCCATCAATGACAACATTTCCAAAAGTATCCCCCTTTGGAATTGATAGCAACACATCCACCAATAATCTAATGCTTCCTCCAAGACTTCCTCTGCTTTCCTTTTAGAAGACCCTTTCTTCTGTTACTTGCTTTTCCTCCGCCTTTGACATCAATGGCAAAGGGTTGCACATTTCTCAGTGTAGATTCTATCTTTGCATTTCTTTTCTCTGAGTTGTGTTTAGGCCTATGGAATGGTGTACAAGAATTGTTGAGAGAACACTTTTGAGGATTATTGAACTTGAATATACACTGTAAATTGATACAATCCCAAAGCATAGACTCCTTGCACTTGTATAGAGTGTAGGTGATGATAGAACAGTTCTATATAATTAGACTTATATAATTTGAGATGCATTCTTGGAACAAAAATAAAATACTGAGAATGCTTCAAATATATTTATCTCTACTATGATCTTCATCCGAAATCCATATCTGTTGAGGAAGTTGTAGATTGAATATGTCTTCCTCTGCAATACTCATCTGCAATACTACACCTGCTCAATTATGATGATGATGCCAATATATCTTTTATAGCTGAGGTTCACCTTTCCTGCCTGTTGGTGGTGATATGAGCTAGGATGCTGACAAGGATATTACATTCTATGGCTGAAAGGTCCTTGTTACTGATGTGAACGATGAATCAACCAGAATTTGATCTAAGAGATCAAATGCCTTTACTGCTTGCATAGTGTACTTTCAAAACAAACCCTTGAGGCTAGATATATTCAGTGTATTAGTCAATCTCACTTATCAATCATGCAATTTCCTTTATGACATAAGGAGGTATTGATGTCAATGATCAATCTCTCTTTACTGATCAACTAGTCCTTCATACTTCAAATGTTTTAGTTGTTCTATCATGATGATATTCCACACAAACATATTCAAGATGTTTAATTTTAAGTCTCAACAAACAGACTTCACATGGTGTTAAGAAAAATATTAATAAAGAGGCCTTGAAGATATACATGTACTAACTTCAGGAAGGATTATATATAGAAAAAGATATTTCTTTAGTGCTCAATACAATGCCTTAAGTATAGATAAAATAATCAACATTTTTCCCTTTCATTGACCATTTTGTGCTTTAAAATGCAAATAACGCTGGGATACTACCTTGATGTATTTTTTCCATAATCCCTTGATCCTGAGGACCTGTACTAGACCCCTGCTCCACTGAAAACACTTTTTCCTTTGTTGATAGGCATGCTGCTTGTACCAAATACCAATTTATACTCCTTTCACTTCAGCTTGCACATGATCCCATAGTTAAGATAACCTTCATAGTTTCTACTATTGAGCTTTCCACTATTCACACCAACAATCATCAATATACTGAATTTGATCTTGGCATCATTAACCATTGTTCTTATTATGTCTTTTCGTTCAAAGGAATGTCACTGCATTTTCCTTTCTAGGATTGCTCCAGAATCATTGCTGCTTTATATACATAATTCAAATATTCTAACATAAAGATTTTTGGGAAGACATCTTCAATTTCTATACTAGGAATCTTCATGGGCATATCACTCAGATATTTATCACTTACTTAACTGCACCCTTCCAAGGGGAATTTTCATAGATGAAAGATGTACTGATATAATGATGATAGGCTCTTCTCTTACTCATCCTTCTTAATGTGATTCATTGTTAATAATAGCAGTATGATGCACAATGTGATCATCACTTAATGTGTTGATGTATTCTTAGCTTACATGTTCATGGCTGATGTTCTGTCTACCACCAAGGCTTCTTGTTGTCTTCTCTTCTTCCATCAATCTGTCAGCTATTTAATACTTCAGATAATATTCTTCCTATATAGTTCTCTATTAGAGGAATTTCCTTTCCCTTCCTGATATCATAGCTATTCTCAGGGGACTATTTATGAACTTCTCTCCCCCTGGGATGTTGCTTCATATTTATCATTGGTTGGATATTTTATTTGCCTCCTAGAGCAACTACCCCTGAGACTATGATGGATTCATTAAGTTATTGAGGTAACAGGCTCCCCCTTTCTCTTTTCCTTCCATACTTTATTGGGGTTCTTCGTAATATCTGCACTCCTTTTTGATTCATAGTTTTGTTTGATTGGATTTGATTTCATCATCTGTCTGGAGTTCTTTAATGTATATGGAAGTTTATAGTCCTTTGCTTTGTGACCAAGCTTGAGGCATACATAACATATTACTTTGCCAAGGTATGTTTAAGCTTATGTATAATATTTTATTCCCCTTTTTGAACACAATTTATAATCAACAAGTTTATGTCCAAAATTATTGCATGCATAACAATAGCCATGGAAATGAATTATGTACCTGGGGAAAGATTGTCTTTTCCATTTTATTTCTTGAGGGGTTCTTCTCATTTTTTGCATCCTTTGCTGGTTGGACTGGATTTTCTTTGTCTTGCAATATGATGCAATATGTCCAGGTTTGTGCTAGGAAAAACCAGTGATACTTCCCACAGGAGGAAAGAACCTTCTTTGACATCTTCCAAATTTATTCAATACATCCTCAGGAGCGTATGAGCCTTTAGCAGCTGATTGTTTCATCCTCTTATTCTCTGTCCTTTCATGTATCTACTTGTTTTTGTTTGTTTCTCTACAAATCATGTTCTTGCTAGCTTCTACTTCTATAGGAATCTGTTGAGCTGCATCACTGTCCTTTACAACTTTTACAAAAATGACATTCTTGTTATCTTCAACATTGGACTTACTGGTTTCTCCTTCATATCCTATCCCAACCTTTATGAGAGGTGACCTTTGAGCCTTATAATCTGGTCCAGCTATCCAGAGATTTTCATTTGAGGAGTATTCATTAATAATTCTCTTTGGGCCTTTTCTATTTTATTTCTCAGGCTCACTACTTCTTCTTCCAATTTCTGACATTCCAGACTTTTCTCTCTCATTTTTTGCAGTAGAGTGTCTTCTACTTTCCTTGCTTCTTCAAGTTGTGTCTTCAGGCCAATAATCTCTTTCTTATCTTCATATTCTTTCTCATCACATATTTGCACCAATGTCTTCAGCTCTTTATTTTCATTCTTCAATCTTTCTATTTCAGCCAAGGCTGTGTCAAGATTGGCTTTTTCCTCAGTTGCAATTTCTTCATGGTTCTTACTTCCATTCACACTAGCAGGTACCTCATTTGATTGAACATTTTCCTGTTGACATGAATTTTTCTTCTTCTTAATTCTCTTCTCCTTCTTGACAATGCAGTCCTTAGTGTCTACTCCATGCATGAAATGCAATCTATCCCAGATTTCTTTTGCAGAGTCTAGATCCATTATTAAATAAAGATCCCTATTATGAATATTATTATATATCACACACTTTGCCTTGGCATTCCGCTATTGTTCTTGTAAAGAGGGAGAGTCTATGCAGTAACCATCACATACAAGTTTCCATACCTCGGGTTCATAAGCCAATAATCTTTTTTTAACATTATCTCTCCATTCAGGAAAGTTTGTTGTATTTAACACAGGTACATTTTGATAGTCCATGACTCAACCAGATCTCCGTCAAGCTATTAAGCTTACACGAAAGGAACTTGGATCTGATACCAATTATTGAACCCTTAGTTAAACTGAGAGGGGGGTGAATCAGTTTAACACATTCATGGACTTTTAAAACATTTCCATTAAAACTTATTTACACCTTCATTTCATGTTCAACTTAATATGTGAGTAATCTTAGAATGTGAGCAGCAAGTATTAAGATAATGTAAGAACAGACTTAATATGAGAGCAACAAGTATTAAGCAAATTAGATAAACCATAGCAACACATAAACATCATGCACAGAGACACCAGATATAAGTGGAAACCCATAAAGTGAGAAAACCACATCTTATTATTGTTTTGATGTAAAGGAAAGTTCTAATTCCCTCTCACCACTGATTTTCTGTAGGCTCTAACCCACAGGAGGCTCCTACCTCAATTTTCCAAGCTACAACTTTTAAGGAAGCTCCAACTCCGATAAATTTTCTGCAGGCACCAACCTACAGGAGGCTCCAACCTCAGCCAGCTACAACTGACTTCTATCAAGCTACAACTTGATTTGGAAGCACCAACTTCCTCTATTTTTTGCAGGCTACAACCTACAGGAGGCTCCTACCTCATTCAGCTACAACTGACATATATCAAGCTACAACTTCCTTACTCTTTCAAAAGAAAACACATGTTGATTTACCTTAGATATCAGCTCTGTTCTGTTCCTTCTTTTCTTCTTTCCATCAGTCCTCATATCTGCCCTGTATCATCTCTCCATCTTCTCAAATTCTTTATCATCTCCTCCTTCTTCTCTGCCTCACTGCTTCATTTCTGCATTCTATAACCTTTCTATGCATATCAATGTGATTTCATTTATAGAGTTCATCACATGACTGATTGTATTCCACAGGGAATTCAAAGTGAACAGCCATGACTCTTTGACTTCTTCCTTCTCATTTCTTTATCCAGCTCATTCAGAGGAATATAACAATATGTATACTTTTCAGTTTTATAGTGGAGTTTTGTTTTCCTAACGGAGACTTTCCAATGCATCACAAACAATATAAAATCAATTAAACATTTACATTCACATTTTCAGTTACATACATCAATTTCACTCAGCCATTTTTCTGGCCCTTGGCTTGCTGGTTTTGTATTTTCTGTTTTTGTCATATAACTGTTATGCATACCTCCTGCATTTTCATGCCTGTAAAATGTCCTGTGTCTTTTTCAGTTTCTGCATACTCTCCTACTTTGTGTATGTGCATCTGTCAAGCCCACATTTTCATTCCTGTGCATATTCACCTGTTCACTGCAATTGTGTATCTGCTATATATATAACTACTTTTCCAAGTTTAGTTCCAAATAAATATAAAAGTCTTGCACAAATTAAAATGCCTATCCATTCATTTTCCTTGCGCTGGAAATTAAATAAATGTATGCAAAGGCTTTTCTTTTCACATCTGATGGTTATCAAAACCAAATTCACCAGATTTCAAATCTGATTCAATTTAACTCACATTCTGGAAATTATAAAACTATGCGGAAGCTTTCTATCTATAGGTATGGTGGTTATAAAACCCCATGAAGCATATAATATGATCATTTAATAAAACCCAACCAATGGATCTCTCCTTCATTTATTCCGAACGAATTAATCTCGGCCCTATATCTTTAATGTTCACACGTATAAGCTATAACCCCAATGGTTAATCCGCAAGCCTGAGGTATAAACTTAAGTTAACACATAAAACCAAAACTTTGGCCTTCACTATAACTTTAACCCTCGACTTTTATTAAACTCAAGGTATCAACTATCAAGAAAATATGCGCCCTTCTCACCTTATAGTTTACCAAAGGTTGACTTTGGTTTCACCAATACTCCCGCACATGAAATTTATTATCAGAACCATTACATAACATCCACATCATATCAATTCACATAAAATATGTCAACAAATGTTAAGAACCATTATAACAACCTTTGAATGTATAATGAATATGCCTCATATGAAATATCGACCTGGGGTTAAAACCAACGTCAGCAATTATAACAAATATGCCCTTCACTTAATCACACAGGTTCATCTTTAAACTTTGATAACTACCCAACACCAACATATAATGTTGTTCGGGCCCACAACAGACTATACGTACCTTGGGTAAACATTCATACATCACATGAACGCGATCATCGTAGATTTCCCCGCACAAACCATTGGACTGTAAAAACGCATATCGCGTTTTTTTGGTCTCCAAGCTTTAATGCTCCAAATTAACGCGATGAAAGTGGTTTTCCCAAACCGCTTATTGCCACGCATCCTCCATCTAATGGAATCGTTTTTTTTTCACAAAAACTCTTTACCACTTTTGAACCACGCAAACCCACTGGTTTTCAGACTCTGGGTTTACTATTCCTTCAGGGTTCCACTTCGCACAAGGTTCCGTTCCAACTCAAGTTATGATGTTCTTATTTCTTCATTCCATGGTTCCGTGTTCTGTCAATGCAAAACCTCATTCCATTTTTCCACGGTTCTGCCTTCACTCTGTTGGTTTCACTCCAATTCCAAGTTCAACATCCCCAGAATTCAACAAATAATTGAATACTATGTCTTCGACATTCCATGTCAGAGATTTGTTTCAACCAATGTGCCAATCTCCCTTGACTGAAATTCCAATTGTTTGATTCCTTCTTCACACAAGTTTTAAATATATAAATTCGATCTTGCCAATGTTTCCAGATAGATGTATCAAATACAACAACTTCCTCTCTATTATAGCCCAACAATTTATAACTCAAATTAATCGACCTTAATCATATAACTTCAACAGACGCATCTTATATACTCTCTCTCAAGAACTCAAACATTACTTATGCATACAGTTCAATAATCATATTCTTAACACAGGGTTCTACTTTATTTCTATTGCAGGGGTTATTCACACACAGTTATTCACAGAGACTCAAACCATTTTCTAATATAGACCATTTAGTGATCCGTATTCCTTGGGTAATATATATGAGAAATTATATTAACCCTTCTATTTCACACAGGGCATCAGTTCAAGACATGAAAACTGACATTAAATTACATTAATGCTTTCCTCACATGCAGAGCCTCAGTTAAAGTTCATCATCTACTTATTCACAGTATTCTAACATTCCTCACATAGTGTTCGACTAAGGGATACATATATGTCCTACACAGAATTTACACAATTGATTATTCAGTCTCAATCTCACAGTCAACCCTGTCTCAACAATTTATGGATTTTCTTCAATTATCTGCAGAACACCGTAAAACCCTTGCCACGAAGTTTATTCAAAACTGTTTATAAACCTTGATAGACTCACAATCATCAATGCACAGATAATTACACACCACACAATCAATAACACATAGGACCCATTTAGACCCCCAATTACAGAGTCTCATCATACTCATGTAACTCTGCTGCTCTCTTTTGCTGACTCTGCTACCTCTTTGCTACTTTACTTCTCTCTTTTCCTTGTTGTTGTTTCAGGTGCTCCTCCTTTGCCATCAATGAAAACATTTCCAAAAGATATACTTTAGGAAGAAGATGATATCTATTATAAAGGAGATCAAGGCGAAATATTAAGAAAATATAAAGCAAAAGGAGCAGTTTCATGAATATGAGCTTGAGAATGAGAAGTTGAGTAAGACAATCATAGATTTAAATATTCAATAAGAAGAGGCTAGCAGACTAAATGTGAGGTTACCCAATCAATTGAATGAAAGACAAGCCCTTTTCATGAAATTAAAAGCTAAAGTAGTCTCATGGAGACATGACATTGAAAAGGTAGATAAAAAAATGTATCAATACCAAAATCTTGAGGAGAGCAATAAGTCCTTAGATGAGATGCTTGCTAAGAAAATATCACGTCCCATGAAGATTGGTTTGGGCTTCGCAGGAGAATCATGCTCCTAGAAAGAAAATTCTGAAGGGTCAACTAACCAAACAAATGAAGTGAAAGAATCCAACAAAAACAAGAAGAAAGGATTTGTCGGAAAATAACGACAACAGGGAAAGAAGAAACAACAAGAGAAGAAAATACATTAGCAGAATGTTAAGAAAAAATAACAAGGAGAGTAGCAGAAGAGATCTAGGAAAATACAATAAAGAATGCAAGGAAACATTACAGAAAATCATGGAAGGCACATGAAGAACGAATAAAGGTCATTTCCCCCTTAAGAAAAAATCCCTTAGAGAAAATTTATCTTCATTCCTCAAAATCATTTTCATGGTTATTGTTTTTCTTGTAGTAATTTTGGACATAAATCCATATATTGTAGACGGCATGAAAAAAAACACGATGTGTTAAATAGAAAAAACCCAATAATGCACAAAGTGGCCAGGAGAAGGCATGTTGGAAGGAGTAGAAGCCTTGACAAGAATTTTAGTAGATATGCCAATTCCTACACCCTATTCTTAAGCTATTTTGAATGTTGCAATTGTGGCAACCTTAGGCACACAAAAGTGAACTACATATCTGAGAGGAAAAGGAATTTCACTCAAACTATGCATGATACTGAAGAAAATCAGGCACTTCATATGAGGATATATATATGAACATAGGCAGTTGATTATCCCTTATAATTTAATGTAAAAAGAACACGCTGAAAATAGGAGAAAATAATCAAGGAGTCTCTTTTATCTGAAGAAAAACTAGTGAAAAGTCAAAAGGAATAATCCTCATATTTCAGTAATGAAGTCCTCTATAAGTGCCTACTACAATGAGTGCAAGACTCAATTGATGAATGAGAGGAGTATCCCAATCAATTATACTGTGAATACAAAGAAGAGGGCCAATGAAAATAAGGTCTGGTTAAAGAAACAAGAAAAGAAGAAGAAGTTTCCTCTAGCCATGCACAACCAAGAAAAAGCTCAAACATGGGCAAAGAAGTAGCTTGAGGGTAATGCCTCTATTTGAACTTGACCAAAGAAGGTTTGGAAAAGGAAAGAGGACATTCTACTCACAAAGAGTAGATCCTTTATTTCTCTTCACTAAAAGAAGAGAGCTAGCTCAAGAGAGGTTGAATGACTCAGTTGCAAGCAGCCAAGAAAGGTTAATCAAAGAGGTGCATCTAAAATTTGGAGGTATAATCGAGTCCCCATGTTGATTACAGTAATGTAACTACTTATTTCAAATGTATCAACATTGAAAGATATAGGAGAGTGAAACAAACATGGTCTTAGGGGGAGTACACAACAACACATTATCTTGTGAAAATAAGATGAGCTGCAACAAAAGTGTGTAATGGTAAGAAGCCCTCATACAAGTAAGGTCCACAGGATTTGTCCCCAGGAAGATGAAAGGAAAAAGATGGAGGAAATCAGAGAGCATTGGTTAAGGGGGAGAAACTTTATTAATCAGTAACAAAAAAAAAATTTCATCCTTAGGAAGAAAGATTTCAGAGGAAATGAAAAATTTTCAAATTCGGTGAAATACCCTAATTTCATTTAAGTTGTGAATTTGATTTTTCCTAGTAATCTTGTTTTCATGAAACATAGTGGGTAGAAGCTTTGAATGTCCCTTATTTTTAAATTGGTATATCTATGTCAATTGGTGCTCTAGGTTTTTATGGAGCAACCTTTTGTGCAAATGGGAATTTATTTCTGAAAGTAAGTATTAGAATTTTCCTAGTTCAAGATCCAATTTGTATTGATTTCTTGGTGAAATTGGTATTATTTAAGCAACAATTGATACTAGGAGTAGCTTGATATCAAGGGGAGTAGAGTTGGTTAATGAATATCCTTAGGAGAAATGAGCACAATCCTAGTTTTGGTAACAAGAGTGAAGATCAAGACAGAATTCATCATTAATGGTTGGTATTTTCATGCAACAAAAATATCAAGAGCATTGTTAATTAGTATGAGTTTCCTTTTAACTAGGAAAAAGGATGCATTGGTATAGAGAGTACTCAACCAACAACCATAAGGTGTCCATAACTATAATACTATAAAATAGGGAGAAGAAGCATCTTGTATACCTTTTCCATTGTTGTCAAAGGGGGATATAAAATCATTAGAGAAGTTGTGATGGCCCATCTAGGGGAGAGAAATCCATTGGTGGCTCATGCTAAGGAATGTATCAACATGAGAATTGGTCATCAATGTGGAGAAGTGATGATGTGTTTCCATCAATGCCAAAAGGGATTTTTCGATAGTAGGAACCTCCTAGATGGTTAATGGCAATGAGTGTGTTGGCATTGATGAAAACATTCAGGCTAGGAGATGTGTTGCAGAGTTAACATGGTCTAATTTCTAGTGACAACAAGTGAGTTGGAATTGATGTTGACTAGGCTAGCATGGATGTTGGTTTCAGCAGATTTGTTGGTATGATGTTAGGAATGTTAGAATTGATGTACACTATTGATAATTATTTAACATGAGTCATTTTTTAATTAAGCCTTAAGAAGCCATGTATCAAATATTATGACAGATTGTGAAACATTTAAGGGTTGGTTGAAGAGAAATGATTTAAGATAAGTCATGTGCCTAAAAATTGAAGCATATGCACCAAAAAATTCCAAACCAAGCAAAAGGGCAAAGGTATGGTGCAAAGGACACAAAAAAAAATTATTAAAAAGCTTGCCACATCCACAATATGCACGCTTGGGAACTCTTCATATGGTAATTTCCACGGGGGTCAAGAAGCAAAAGGGGGAAGAGAGCCACACCCCCGCAGAATTAAGGTGACGTGCCACGTGGTGGACCCCAGGTGAAGATGATGTGGCAGAGAAAAGCACAGGCAAGAGTGAAGTGCGGACCCCAGAGACCTGTACACTGTGTATTTAACCAGCCTTACGAAGGATATTTTTCAAGAACCGGATGGCTTATGCAGAAGAAAGGTAAGGTAAGTTTCTAGGTGAGCTGGTACCGAGGCTCGTACTAGTATTAAATCTGGCATGCAGTGTTCACCTGCTTCTAGCTGACACCCAATCCCTACACACTGCATGCTCCACTGTCAGTGTCCTTACGACACTCCCCCCCCTTTTATTTCACCTCTCCGCCTTTTACCTTAGAACTCTTAGTATTAGATAAAAGTCCTCCCATATTTTACTGCAGTAAAATTCATAGGTTTTCCAGCTACGGTATAAACTAAGTGGGAGCTAGTGCCAAGGTCTACCTAGTCACTATCAACACCCTCGCGTCATTTTCCCGAGAAAATTTCCCTACTGCACAGGTACTTCATCCCTCATATTCCCTCTGCTTTCCTTTCATTTTTCAAAGTTTAATATGTCAGTCATGGGAAGGGGCACACCCAAGAAAACTGAACCAGAGACTCCTCAGGTCCGTGAAACCAAAAACCCTCCCGGGTTCAAGCCTTTCATCGACCTACAAGCCGAAATCTGTGATCCCCAATACCCTTTTCCCATCATCAGTAAAAAACCCAAGATTTTTAGGCAACATGTCGAAAATAGGGATTGATATCGGGTGGTTGTATTAGGTTTATACCATCATATTACCCCCCTAGTCTACCCAGTGGTCGATTTTCTTTGCTAGCTTAGAGATGCTTACGACGAGAATTGAGGCACATTTACCTCTGCTCAGGGGAATAATATTTTTTCTCTTTCCCCAGAAATTATGAGACAAGCCCTCCACTTTCCCACCAATGCCACCTATACCAGTTTCAGTGAAGTGGCTTTAACCTCCCAGTTCACCAAATTGCCATGGGAGCACCAAAATGACTTCATTTCCTCTATAAACAGCAACCAAGCTACGTCTCTTCCAACTACATAACCTTTCCCATTGAGTCTGTTCAAAGAATAAGTGCATCCCATCCTTGCCCTCATCGTGGGTCTTTTAGGTGTAAGCAGTTTGGGGGAAGTTTCTAGGATATGTGTTTATTTCTTGTGGTTAATGTCTCAAAAGGTGGTAGTTTTGGATATCCTTGGCTTCTTGGCTGCTAACATCAGACCCAATTCCAAGAGCTTTCAGAAACTGGTCACTTCCGTTTTTGTTTGATGGTCTTCTACCTTTTCTTATATCAGCATGCTGACAAGTTCGTGGGTTTGGGCTTAGATAGGGTATATGATTTCAATTCTCAACCCCAACCTGTTTTTGACTGGAACTTTGCAGTACACCAATTTCCAAATGGGGTGGGTTATTCTAGTTTCCTAAATGAGTTCATGCCCATTGTCTATACTATCATCCATGATTCACCCACACCTAGGGTTTTTCCTGAAATGAAGAGCTGGCTACAAGCTAGTAAAACCCAGAGCACCAGGGATTGGTATCTATTTGAAAATTACACTAAAATTCGAGTCTATGGAGCCAAAGTTCCCCCTTACCAGCTGCCTGTGTTTCCTGCTCGATGAGTTTATGCTCTAGAGTATATTCGGCAGACTCTCAAGTCTGACCAACTCGACTTTGTCCCTCCAAAGAAAGGTTTCATCCTGAGACTCCCTATCATTATTGGCCCGTTTATTGTGAATTCAAGACACACCCTTCCCATTGTTGAGAAGCTGTTGCAAGTCATGGACCTAAGACAGGGGAAGACTTGGCCCTATGATCCTTGAGAGATTATCTCAAACAGAGGAAAGAGGAATAAGTCCACTCCTTATGCACATGAATCAAGACCGTTTATAGAGTGGAGGGCTAACCTTGAAACTTGGCCTTTGATTTCACAGATGAAGACAGATTCATCTGCCACAGGGGAAGGAGAAGATGTCAATAGAGGCCAAGAAGAAGAAGAAGTGGGTCCCTCAGGAGAAGGTTCTCCCCTTCGCAAAAAGAAGAAAATAGTCTCAAGCGAGGCAGAAGTCATAGGGGAAGAACAACTGCCTGAGCTTTTTACACCATATGGCCAACCCGACAGGAGAAAAGCTGGGATCAAAGTGTTGAGAGACAATATTACCTCCTCCGACTTCTCTGAAGTCTCACAGGCCATCGCAGATTATACCTCACCAGTTGTAATTGAAAGGACCCTGAAAAATAGAACGATCAGGGATAAGTACAAGGCTGAGATGGAAGGTTATGTAGAAAAATATCACACCAAGGTTTTAGCTTCCATGAATGTGGACACAGAACACCTGGTATTGTCTATGGCTGAGGCCATCTTGGATCCTAATGCAGGTACCACTAGTTACAGGGTGCTGGAGTATGCAATTGACATGGCCAAGGTACCAGCACCTGAAAAATGTAGCCTGTTTCAGGTGTTGGGTGATATGTTGAAGGACGAGGTAATGCAGGTCACTATTGCACTAAGAAAATTGGAGAAAAATCATGAGCAGGTGAGGGAGACCCTAAAGAAGGAACAGGCCAATTCCCACGCTCTTTCAAATCAAGTGCGCGGTCTCACAGAGTCGATCAAAGGAAAGGAAACTGGAGACTCGAATCCGCAGTGCTATGTGATTGTTCAATTGTAAAAGGAGGGCACGTATTTGAAATTCAAGGTAAGCATACCAACATCTCACCATGTGCAAACGGCCGAATTGGTGCAAGCAGAGAAAGAAAAAGAAGACTTGGCTGACACACTGGCAAAGGAGAAAGAGGAAAAAGAAAAAATGGTGGAAACAATCGCCACTCTTCAGAGGAGGCTGATGGAGCTGCAGACTACCTGGGACATGCACAGCTATGTTCCAACTACAACCCCACTAGAGACTAGTTCACTATCCGAGCAGATGACCACAGCGAAAGCTGCAAATGATATACTAGAAAAGCAGAGATCCACCGCGAGGCAGAGAATCACCGAGTTGGAAACCTCCTTGATTGAGAATACTAGAAAACTAGAGACACTACAAAAGGAGATTGAACAAGAGAAGAAGGCAAGAGCCGACCAGCAAAATACCATCAATGATCTCAACAGCCGCCTGAAAGGTAACATCACCCTTAGGGATGGAAGAAGAATAATTTGGTCAGAGACCATTTCGGCCGTAACAAAGCAGTGGGAGTTCCTAAAAGTCATCGAGGAAATAAAATATTCTGTACTCTATCTCAGGAGGAAGTTTTAGGAGGGAGATCTCAACTTGTCCAGTAGAGCCCATCACGCCAGGGGATATGTTTCTTTCTTGAAAGGGTTGAGAGCTAGTGAGGCGGAGCAGCATGGCATAGCGAGTCAATTTAAGGAAGTCGTCGAATGCCAGAAGATTATTGATAAGGAGTCGACCTGCGTTATAGCTTCGAGGGCCCTACAACAGTTGGCAGCCAGTGTGGATTGGATTGATGCAGTTTGGGCCGAGATCACAATGGCAGGACTTCCATCATGCTGGGACCCTACCACTCCTTCCATGCTACGATCATTACCAGAATATGAAGCACGTCTCCAGGAATAAAGGGATCGGACGAACATCTTGTCAGATAAAACTACTCGGTTAAAAGCAGAGACAATTTTTTCATCGCTTTGCCCAGAATTCGGTCTCTTGCATCTGATAAAACATAAGATCCCCACCGAGGCAAGTCTAAATGATCTCACTAAGGCCTTCATCAAGGTGGAAGGATTCGCAGCAATGCCTGAACCTTCAGCGGAAAATCAGCAGATATGCACCCAGTTTTCCAGCCAGATCTCCAGCTCGTTCGCAAATGTTTCGCCACTAGTGTCAACAACCGCCTCAACCCATTCTCATCAATGAAATATTGTTAATTCATGATTTGGCCCTAGTGGTATTTTTACTTTTACTTTAGTTATTTATTTTCAAGTTTCAGGTGGAATATATATATCACCCCAGTATTTTACTTTCTGCCAAGACTGTTGTTTAATATTTTGTTTCAAAATGGCCAAGTGCCTAACTGAAAATGATGAGAGGTCTTGATTCCTCATCATAAGTTTTGGTTATCTTGATAAGGACCTTTAACAAATTTTTGGCATGCGAGGAAGATATTTTTCCAAAAAATATCTTCTTGCTCATGTATGGAGGATTCTATATAAGCAAGATCAGAAGAGGAAAACAGGTTCCAGATTTTCAAAAAAAAATTGCTATAAAAGAATTTTTGTATGCTTGTGGTTGAAACCCTAATAGAAATGCGAAGAGCTCGTTGGGTCTCAACAAGAAGGAGTTTTACTTTAAAGTGAGGATTATGGTATTTATGTTTTATAGTGTGTAACTCTGTCTTATGTGATATTGTTTTACTGTTTATTTCTCTGTTTCCACTTCCTTATATCATGTTCTAGAATGTGAGTGGCTCACTAGCTTTTGGTATAAATTTATCACCATTGATACTTATACTGAGCTTGTCAAGAGCTTTAAATATAGCTCAGGCATGGTATGCTGTTTCACTTTTCACTTCACTCATTATTCCTCTATATTAAATACTGTGAGATGTTATTCTTTCAAAAAAATTTATATGTATGGATTCTTATCTTTTTAAGCCCATCTCATGTTCAAATATGTTTACGGAGTTCCCTCTCATTAGTAGTTAATATCCTTCTATATTTTCTATGCAAAAAACTTCGTCTAATTTTTAAATCTCTGTAAAGCATTTTAGAATCCAACCCTCCTTAAAGAAAGCCATCTTTAAGCTGTCTGATGTATCTATATTAAGGACTCATTCCTTGCCTCTACGACATCTCGTTATTTTACTGACTCTAAGAATATTCTGGTTCCATTTATATTACATTCCCTTGTGAAAATTGAAGTAGTAAAGAGCCTCATACTGTAAAAGTCTTGAATTATACCTTACGCTCCTTACTGCATAAGATGTCATAGGCACTGGTCTTTTACAACTCAAGGTTGTCTCTAGGAGTGACAACATATTTTTGGCGCCGTTGCCGGGGATCGAAGTTGAGAGAAATTAAAATCCCTGGGCCTCGACAAAACCTTATTCACTCTTCAATTAGGTGAGCATGGAGAGTTGAGAGTTGTATATCCCTCACCTTGGCGACTCTACATTCATTTTTCAGGTAAATATATTTGCAGTCCTGGCTCCTCGGAAGCCACACCTGAGGTCAGACCCAGAGAGAATCCTACATAGAAGAAATTGGAGGGAAAGACAATTCACCCATACTGAGATCCCACAATTTTCTTTAAAAGACTTTCTGTCCTCTTCTTCTCAAGTAGCCCAAGTCCTAGGTTTTGACTCTGTGGTGGAAGAAACCAGTTATTACTCAGATAGTCTTCCTTTGGGAAACATCCAAATTAAGGACGAGGTTGAATCAATAGATACCACTAATTATTCATTCCATCCCACTCTAGAGGCTGAAGAGGTCAAAGAAGTCATTGATACATCTAGTGTTAATATTCCGCCTTTTTCTTCATCACCACAAGCTGTTGTCCAAAATATTCCCATTGTCATTCACAACTCACTTCCACCTTCCCCTCCTCTTACACATCAAACCCTTCTGTTACCTCCACCTACTACTCCAATGGAAAATGTGTCGGGCTTCTTGTTGAATAAATATGCCCCCTTGGCATTACCTCAAGTGTTGAATGATATGCCAAAGGACTATCTAAAGATCCTACCCTGTTTCAATGGGGAAAACAAGATAGAAGCTCAAACACACCTTGAGGTATTCTTCTCTTTCGTAGAAAATTTTAATGTGGAACACCTCGATGTATTCCTAAGACTGTTTGTGCAATATCTTGATGGTGAAGCTAGAAAATGGTTCAAGACACTGGGAGACCATTCTGTCACCACTTGGGAAGGAATGGAGGACAATTTTCTCAGAAAATGGGGAGAGAAGAAAGATCATGGACATTGTATTACTGAGTTTAACACACTCAAGAAAAGACATAATGAAGGGGTGGCTGAATTTATTAAGAAATTTAACAAGTTGTACCTGAGCCTTCCCGCAGATATGAAGCCTCATCAGAATGCTGCCAAGGTTGTTTTCCTGGTAGGTTTTGTCTCAGAATTTGGCTTCTCTCTGAGAGAAAGAAAGTCAACTACCCTGGATGATGCCCAGATAGATGCACTGGTGCTGGAGGCAAATTTTTCCTCTACTGGTAAATCCAAGGGAAAGCCTGAACAGGATACTAGACGAAGGGGGAAAGAAGAGGTATCCACCTCGAGCCAAGATAAAGATTTAGATAATGACAGGCTTGAGGAGATGAATAAGATGATCAAGAATCTCTCAAGTAAGTTGGTTAAACTTGAAATGGAGGCCAAGAGTTCACCCTCCAAGAATTTCCAAAATGCTCCAAACAGAGGTTATAACCCTCAATGCAGGAAGCCACCCTTGCAAATACTAGAAAGGGGACAGAAGGAACAGCAAGACCAGGTAGCACATCCTTTGTATTTAGAAGGACAAGTAGATGGTTATACTAAAGACACCACTTATGAGCAAGAGGAGGCATACCTTGCTTTCTCAAACAGTGATGAAGTGGAATGCCCCCTACATGAAAGTGACGAAGTGGAGGTGCAGTCACACACAGAAGGAAAAGCTAATGAAGACACCGAAGATCCTGAGATTGATGACTACTGCAAGCAGTTCGTTGATTTCATGCAAGATCAGTTCAATAGAAGATATGACCTTAGACCCTCCAGGAAGAAGAATAGAGAAATAAGGCTATGTGTTGATTTAAGGAATCTGAACAGAGCATCCTTAAAGGATAATTATCCACTGCCCAAGATGGATCACATCTTGCAGAAAGTGGTAGGAGCTTCTCGAATGTCGATGATGGATGGATTCTCTGGGTACAATCAGGTGGCTGTACTACCAGAAGATCAAAATAAGACTTCCTTTACCACTTCGTGGGGGACGTTTACGTACGCCAGGATGCCTTTTGGGTTGCTTAACATAGGGGCCACTTTTCAGAGGGCCATGGACATTGCTTTTATCGGAGAGCAAGATAAGTTTGTGGTGGTATATTTGGACGAAATTACTATGTTCTCAAAAGATGATGCAGAGCACATTGAACACTTGTGCAGAACCTTCGAGAAGTGCAGAAAGTATGGCCTCTCCCTTAACCCACAGAAGTCCTCGTTTGCACTGGAAGAAGGCAAGATTTTGGGGTATATTGTAACCAAAGATGGAGTAAAGATAGACCCTAAGAAAGTAGAAGTCATAAATGGTATTTCCCTCCCTAGAAATAAAATGGAATTTCAGGTGTTTCTAGGCCGTATAAACTTTCTGAGGAAGTTCATCCCTAACTATGCTGAAATAGTTAGGCACATAACTGACATGATGAAGAAGAATAATGAGGTCAAGTGGTCACAAGAATCATGAGAGGCTTTTGCCAGGATTAAAAATGCATTTTCTGAAGCCCCTGTGCTAGCTGGGCTAGACTATGCCAAACCTTTTATGATCTTTTCTTTTGCATCACCTCATACAGTAGCAGGAGTCTTGTTGCAGAAAAATGAAGAAGGGTATGAGCAACCTATTTCCTTTTTTAGTCAGGTGCTTCGTGATGCTGAGCTGAAATACAACATATTGGAAAAGTAGGCGTATGCTCTGGTGAAGTCCTTAAAGCCTTTCATATGTATGTCCTCCAGTCCCATGTTACTACATTTGTGCCCACAATAGCTATTAAGGATATCCTTGTCCAGGGAGATAGTGAAGGAAAAAGAGGGAAATGGATATCCAAAATACAGGAGTACGAGCTAGACATCTGCCCTATCAAACAAATCAAGGGATAAGGGTTAGCTAAAATCTTGTCTGAATCAAATTGTCAGGATCTGGGTATAAACCTGTCCATGATGGCAAACGAGGAGTCTGAGAGGAAAGAAGAACCACAGGGAGTAGAGATAGCTTCTCATAAAACACATATGAAGTACCTCATCAGCCCCTGGTACAAGGAGATAGTGGAATATCTTCTAACACTCAGTTGCCCACACAGCTGTGACAAAGCTAAATACATAACACTGAGGTTGAGGTCACAGAAGTACGTGGTTGCAAACGGTCAGCTGTACTGGCAAGACCCCTCAGGCATCCTGCTCCTGTGTCTCACTGAAGAAGAGGTAGAGAGTATAATGGCTGAGTTTCATGAAGGAATCTATGGGGGCCATTACAGTTGGAGGGCTACTGCTCATAAAATCCTGAAGGCTGGTTTCTTCTGGCCCAATCTCTTTGGAGATGTCTTTGCCCGGGTCAGAGCTTGTGAGAAATGCCAAATATTTGTTGAAAGAAAGAAGCTAGCACCTCTGCCCATGATCATTGTTCATGTAGATGAACCTTTCTAGCACTGGGGAATTGAATTTATCGGTGAAATACATCCTCCATCAAGCGGTCAGCATAAGTGGATACTAACTGCTAGGGATTATTTCAAAAAGTGGGTGGAAGATATACCCACCAGGAATGCAACAGATACTGTGGTGATAAAATTCATGGAAGAAAACATCATATCCAGATTTGGCTGCCCTGCCAAGATTGTGACCGACAATGCACAGGCATTTAAATCTGCAAAGTTTGTCAGCTTCTGTCAACAGTATAATATTGCACTAGGTCACTCTACAGCCTATTACCCACAAGGAAACGACCTAGCAGAGTCTTCAAATAAAATGCTGGTAAGAGCACTAAAGAAGGCTATCAATGAAAATCAGAATAATTGGGATTCCCATCTAAAATTCGCTCTATGGGCCAATAGGATTACCAGCAAGAGAGCCACCGAGAAGTCCCCATACGAATTAGTATATGGGAGGGAAACAGTTTTCCCTGGACATTTAGCATTAGTAGTTGCTAGATTCATGCAAGAAAGTCAAGAAGAACCCGATGATGTGACCAGGAGAATTGACCAACTGGTGGAGCTAGAAGAAATGCGGAACCATGTGAGTCGGAGGCTAGTTGAATACCAGGAGAAAATGAAGGATCTTTTTTATCAAAGTGCCAAGGACAGAAAGTTACAGATAGGGGATTTAGTGCTCATATGGGACATTCGAAGGGCTGATAAAGGGAAACACGGTAAATTCAACCCCCTCTGGTTCGGCCCCTTTAAAATTTTAGAACAAGGTGGCAACAATACTTTCAGGTTGGAAAATTTACAGGGAGATCTGCTCAACGCCCCTGTAAACGGTTAGTTTCTCAAGCCTTATTTCCAGTTCTGAGTCAGGGCAAGAGAGCATGATGTATGATATTGTATATTAGTTATTGTTTTCGTCTTTGATTGAATAATGTGTGTGACGTGATGGATCATGAAGAGGAAAATTAAAAGTGCTGAGGAATGGTGCCAATAGAAGATAAACAGGTGGTCTGCGAAGTTCTCGACATGCTCAAGAATGAACGTGCTATCCCCAGGTGGAGCCAATGTTGATCATTATTTAACATGATTCATTTTTTAACTAAGCCTTGAGAAGCCATGTATAGAATATTATGACTGATTGTGAAACATTTAAGGGTTGGTCGAAGAGAAACGATGTAAGATAAGTCACGTGCCTAAAAATAGAAGCATATGCACGAAAAAATTCCAAACCAAACAAAAGGGCAAAGGTATGGTGCAAAGGACACAAAACAAAATTGTTAAAGAGCTTGCCGCATCCACAATACGCATACAAGGGAACTCTTCATATGGGAATTTCCGTGGGGGTCAAGAAGCGGAAGGGGGAAGATACCCACACCCTCGCAGAATTAAGGTGACGTGCCATAGGGTGGACCAGAGGTGAAGATGATGTGGCGGAGAAAAGCACAGGCAAGAGTGAGGTGGCAGAGTGAAGTGCGGGCCCCAGGGACCTATATGTTGTGTATTTAACCAGCCTTACGAAGGATATTCTTCAAGAACCGGATGGCTTATGCAGTATAAAGGTAAGGTAAGTTTCTAAGTGAGCTGGTACAGAGGCCCGTACCAGTATTAAACCCGACATGCGGTGTTCACCTGCTTCCAGTTGACACCCAATCCCTACACGTCGCGTGCTCCACTATCAGTGTCCTTATGACACTCCCCCCCATTTATTTCACCTCTCTGCCTTTTACCTCAGAAATCTCAATCTTAGATAACAGTCCTCCCATATTTTACTGCAGTAAAATTCGCAGGTTTTCCAGCTACGGTATAAACTATGTGGGAGCTAGTGCAAAGGTCTACCCAGTCACTATCAACACCCCTGCATTGTTTTCCTGAGAAAATTTCCCTACTGAATAGGTAATCCGTCCCTCATATTCCCTCTGCTTTCCTTTCATTTTTAAAATTTTTATATGTCAGTCATGGGAAGGGGCACACCGAAGAAAACTGAACCAGAGACTCCTCAGGTCCGTGAAACCAGAAACCCTCCCGGCTTCGAGCCTTTCACCGACCTGCAAGCCAAAATATGTGATCCCCAATACCCTTTTCCCATCAATAGTATAAAACCCAAGATTTTTAGGTGACATGTTGAAAATAGGGATCGATATCGAGTGGTTGTATCAGGTTTATACCATCATATTACCCCCCCAGTCTACCCGGTGGTCGACTTTATTTTTTGGCTTAGAGATCCTTACGATGAGCGTCGAGGCACGTTTACCTCTGCTCAGGGGAATAAGATTTTTTCTCTTTCCCCAGACATTATCAGACAAGCCCTCCGCTTTCCCACCAGTGCCACCTATATCAGTTTCAGTGAAGTGGCTTTAACCTCCTAGTTCACCAAATTTCCATGGGAGCACCAAAACGAATTCATTTCCTCTATAACCAGCAACTAGGCTATGTCTCTTCCTACTGGAGAAGCTTTCCTGTTGATTCTGTTCAAAGAAGAAGTGCATCCCATCCTTGCCCTCATCGCAGGTCTTTTAGGTGTAGGCAGTTTGGGGGAAGTTTCCAGGATATGTGTTTATTTCTTGTGGTTAATGTCTCAAAAGGGGGTAGTTCTGGATATCCCTAGCTTCTTAGCTACTAACATTCAGACCCAGTTCCAAGAGCTTTTGGAAACTGGTCACTTCTGTTTTTGTTCGATGGTCTTCTACCTTTTCTTATATCAACATGCTGACAAGTTCACGGGTTTGGGCGTAGATAGAGTATACGATGTCAATTATCAACCCCGACCTGTTTTTGAATGGAACTTTGCAGTACGCCAATTTCCAAATGGGGTGGGTTGTTCTAGGTTCCTAAATGAGTTCATGGCCATAGTCTATACTATCATCCATGATTCACCCTCACCTAGGGTTTTTCCTGAAATGAAGAGCTAGCTACAAGCTAGTAAAACCCAGAGCACCGGGGATTGGTATCTATTTGAAAATTACACTGAAATTTGAGTCTATGGAGCCAAATTTCCCCCTTACTAGCTGCCTGTGTTTCCTGCTCGATGATTTTATGCTCTAGAGTATATTCGACAGACTCTCAAGTCTGACCAACTCCACTTTGTCCCTGCAAAGAAAGGTTTCATCCTGAGACTCCCTATCACTATTGGCCCATTTATTGTGAATTCAAGACGCACCCTTCCCATTGTTGAGAAGCTATTACAAGGCATGGACCTAAGACAGGGGAAGACTTGGCCCTATGATCCTCGAGAGATTATCTCAAATAGAAGAAAGAGGAACAAGTCCACTCCTTATGCACATGAATCAAGACCGTTTATAGAGTGGAGGGCTAACCTTGAAACTTGGACTTTGATTTCATATATGGAGATAGATTCATCTGCCACAGGGGAAGGAGAAGACATCAATAGAGGCCAAGAAGAAGAAGAAGTGGGTCCCTCAGGAGTAGGTTCTCCCCTTCACAAAAAGCAGAAAACAGTCTCAAGCGAGGCAGAAGTCATAGGGGAAGAATAGCTGCTTGAGTCATTTACACCATATGGCCAACCCGATAGGAGCAAAGTTAGGATCAAAGTGCTGAGAGACAATGTTACCTCCTCCGACTTCTCTGAATTCTCACAGCTCATCGCAGATTGTACCTCACCAGTTGTAATTGAAAGGACCCTGAAAAAAAGAACGATCAGGGATAAGTACAAGGCCGAGCTGGAAGGTTATGTAGAAAAATATCACACTAGGGTTTCAGCTTCCATGAATGTGGACACAGAACACCTGGTATTGTCTATGGCTGAGGCCATCTTGGATCCTGATGTAGGTACCACTAGTTACAGGGTGCTGGAGTATGCAATTGACATGGCCAAGGTACCAGCGCCTGACAAATGTAACCTGTTTCAGGTGGTGGGTGATATGTTGAAGGATGAGGTAATGCAGGTAGCTATTGCACTGAGAAAACTGGAGAAAAAGCATTAGCAGGTCAGGGCAACCCTAAATAAGGAACAGGCCAATTCCCGTGCTCTTTCAAATCAAGTGCGCGGTCTCACAGAGTCGATCAAAGGAAAGGAAACTGGAGACTCAAATCCGCAGTGCTATGTGATTGAGAAATTGCAGAAGGAGGTCGCGTCTCTGAAATGCAAGGTAAGCATACCAGCATCTCACCATGTGAAAACGGCCGAATTGGCACAAGCAGAGAAAGAAAAAGAAGACTTGGCTGACACACTAGCAAAGGAGAAAGAGGAAAAAGAAAAAATGACAGAAAAAATCGCCACTCTTCAGAGGAGGCTGACGAAGTTGCAGACTACCTGGGACATGCACAGCTGTGTGCCAACTACAACCCCAACAGAGACTAGTTTGTTGTCTGAGTAGCTGACCACAATGAAAGCTGCAAATGATATACTAGAGAAGCAGGCACCCACCGTGAGGCAAAGAATCGCCGAGTTGGAAACCTCCTTTGCTGAGAATACCAGAAAAATAGAGACACTGCAGAAGGATATTGAACAGGATAATAAGGAAAGAGCCGACCAGCAGAAGACCATCAATGATCTCAACAGCTGCCTGAAAGGTAACATCACCCTCAGGGATGGAAGAAGAATAATTTGGTCAAATATCATTTCGGCCGTAACAGAGCAGTGGAAGTTCCTGAAAGTCATAGAGGAAATAAAATCTTCTGTACTCTATCTCAGGAGGAAGTTTCAGGAGGGAGATCTTAACTTGTCCAACAGAGCCCATCACGCCAGGGGATATGTTTCTTTCTTGAAAGGGTTGAGAGCTAGTGAGGGGGAGCAGCATGGCATAGCGAGTCGGTTTAAGGAAGCCATCAAATGCCAGAATATTATTGATAAGGAGTCGGCCCGTGTTATAGCTTCGAGGGCCCTACAACAGTTGGTAGCCAGCGTGGACCGGTTCGATGCAGTTTGGGTTGAGATCACAACGGCAGGACTTCCTTCATGCTAGGACCCTACCAATCCTTCCATGCTACGATCATTACCATAATATGAAGCATGTCTCCAGGAAGAAAGGGACCGGATGGACATCTTGTCAGATAAAACTGCTCGGTTAAAAGTAGAGACAATTATTTCATCGCTCCACCCAAAATTTGTTCTCTTGCATCTGATAAAACATAAGATCCCCACTGAGGCAAGTCTAAATGATCTCACTGAGGCCTTCATCAAGGTGGAAGGATTCACAACAATGCCTGAACCTTCAGTAGATAGTCAGCAGAGGTGCACCGAGTTTGCCAGCCAGATCACCAGCTCGTCCGCAAATGTTTCGCCACCACTGTCAGCAACCGCCTCGAACCCTTCTTGTCAATGAAATATTGTTAATTCATGATTTGACCCTAGTAGTATTTTTACTTTTACTTTAGTTAGTTATTTTCAAGTTTCAGGTGGAATTTATATTTCACCCCAGTATTTTACTTTCTGCCAAGACTGTTGTTTAATATTTTGTTTCAAAATGGTCGAGTTCCTAACTGCAAATGATGAGAGGCCTTTATTCCTCATGATAAGTTTTGGTTATGTTGATAAGGACCTTTAACAAATTTTTGGCATGCGAGGAAGATATTTTTCCAAAAAATATTTTCTCGCTCATGTATGGAGGATTCTATATAAGCAAGATCAGAAGAGGAAAACAGGTTCCAGATTTTCAAAAGAATTTTGTTGTAAAAGAATTGTTTTATGCTTGTGGTTGAAACCCTAAGAGAAATGTGAAGAGCCCATTGGGTCTCAACAAGAAGGAGTTTTACTTTAAAGGGAGGATTCTAGTCTTTATGTTTTATAGTGTGTAACTCTGTCTTATGTGATATCGTTTTACTCTTTATTTCTCTATTTCCACTTCCTTATATCATGTTCTGGAATGTGAGTGGCTCACTAGCTTTTGGTATAAATTTATCACCATTGATACTTATACTGATCTTGTCAAGCACTTTAAATATAGCTCAGGCATGGTATGTTGTTTCACTTTTCACTTCACTCATTATTCCTCTATATTAAATACTGTGAGATGTTATTCTTTCAAAACAATTGACATGTATGCATTCTTATCTTTTTAAGCCCATCTCATGTTCAAATATGTTTACGGATTTCCCTCTCATTAGTAGTTAATATCCTTCTGTATTTTCTATGCAGCAAACTTCATCTGATTTTTAAATCTCTGTAAAGCATTTTAGAATCTAGCCCTCCTTAAAGAAATTTGTCTTTAAGCTGTCTAATGCATCTATATTAAGGACTCATTCCTTGCCTCTGAGGCATCTCGTTATTTTTCTGACTCTAATAATATTCTGGTTCCATTTATATTACATTCCCTTGTGAAAATTGAAGTAGTAAAGAGCCTCATACTGTAAAAGTCTTGAATTATACCTTACGCTCCTTACTGCATAAGATGTCCTAGGCACTGGTATTTTACAACTCAAGGCTGTCTCTAGGAGTGAAAACATACACTATGCTGGTCGTGATGGCAGCATATGCTATAATTGATGTTTTTTGTGTATAAATATGAGGGGGAGTCACATGGTTGTTGCAATCTCCTGTTAAGAATCATAATAGTAGGAGGCTTATTGGAAAAAACATAATATGATGACTATGATGATGGGGAGTCCCAGAATTTGGGGGATATTGTTCCTCATAATATTATCTTATATACTATTGGATATGTATTTGTTTGAAAGTTCTTAGAGAGATAATTCCAATGGTATGTTGAAGCCCACAAATGCCCCCCTAGATCAAAATTTATGGCAAGACAAAGAAAGGATCTCAAAGCATAGTACCAAGCCTAGAACCTTGGAAGCCCACAAGCCTAGAGGATTATTTAAAATAGACCCAGGATAATAGGGTGTTAGGGTCATGAGAAAATTTACTGGAAGGTCGAGAAGTTTGAAACCCCGAAAGGAATGAAACCTCGAAGGTTTATGTAGAAGTGTTATGGGATTGCAGTGAGTTAGGGTGGTTAGGAAGCCCAGAACCCCAGAAGTTTGGGAAGCCTAAAGGAATATTTAAAAGGTGGTTATGGGATGAAATCAATTTAAGGTAGTGGAAACTAAATCTAGAAGCCTGAATCCGAAGAAGGCCTGAAAGGATGAAATTATTTAAAGAGAAAAAAAATTTGTTGGGATTTTACAACAAGTAACAGAGATGGGAGACAAATATTTTTCCACTTGGTTTTGTAAAATTTTCATGTGTTCTGGTGAACAAGGACCCTTGAGATGTGATTAAGGCTAAACAATATGGGCAATAATTTAAAGGAGCGTGGGTCAAAGTTAAAGGAAAGGCACCAAGGGAAGGTGCTAAGACTAGGTGGGCCATGGTCAGAACCCCACGAGCCTATAAGTTTTATGAAATTGCATTTAAATAAGAGATATGGGAACTAGGTCATATAGGATACATAAGCATTACAATGGTTCTGTCAGGTGGAGGTCTACGGAAATCAATAGAGGAAGGTCTTCAAAGGCCGATAGGTGGAAATCACACCAAGCACAAAACAACCAATGTCATTGTGTAAAGGAATAGGGTCAAGTATTTGAAAGTGAGACACACAAGTGGGCCATACCTATAAATACAGAAGCCCATAATGTGTATGTAGTTGAATTTCATAAAGAGTTACAAGCATGGGGGTATCCAGACTCCATCTCAGGTGGCATATGCATATGAAAGTGGGGTTAGTGGATCTTGTGCAATGGTTTTGTGTGGTTTGGTGACCAAGGGCCATGTGCATATAATGAAAGGAATTAATCCCTTGTAGGAAAATAAAGAGTCTTAGCACCTAGAGTCCTAGATTAAGGTAAAAATACCTAGTCCTATGGTGGAAGAGTAGGCTAGAGGGCCATCAAAGAAAGAGCTAAATGAATTTTGATGGATCTGGTAGCAGTGTTTGTAAAAATAACTTTGTTCCTATAGTAAATTTTGTTGGGGGAGCATGCATGGTGTGATGAGTTGATAGCTCTATGAAAGGATTCTTCCATATTTGATATCACGCCAAGTTGGCATCGCACCATAGTTGTAGATAGGTTGATAGCTAGATCTGTAACCTAGTGGGAAAGTGCCTAGAATCACGAAAGCCTGTAACTATTGTAAAATGTATTTAAAGAAAATTTACGGGGATCAGGGCCTTCAAGATATAAATTATATAGTGGAATATGTTTAAAAAATGGATTATTTGGCAACGCTTGGGAACTATGTGCCAAATTTAGCATGGTTGTCATTGGGATAAGCAAGGTTAGAGAAGCTAAGTAAATGTGCACAATAAGGTTGGTGTAGCTAAAGTAATGGTGATTGTAGAGATTATTAAGTCAAGGAATAAAGGACCATGATTATGTAGAATGATTTAATGGGCCAATTAAAGATGTTGAAATTACAAATCCAGTCAGCAAAGAGACATGACCATAAGTGAGTTAGTTTACCGAATACATAGATAAAGTGTTCTAGACTAATGAGTCATTGTCAAGAGACATTGTCGATACAAAAAAAAATAGCACAAGTAAGAGAAGTCGACCTACCATCACTCCTGATGTAGATGATGAATCAAGCAATAGTCAGAAATTAGGAAAGTTGAAACCTTCAATAAGCACAATGGGATTAAATCAAATTCCCCTCTAAGCGTGATGAAGATCCAAGAAATAATTAGTTTGTTTGTGATTTTTTTTGGTCTTCAAAAGATATTATTGAAAAAAAAATAAGCAACTGGCTCAATTCATAACCACATTGAAGAAGCAAGCATTAACATGGTTTATGAATCTTACATAGAGGCAAGCAAAGGTGAAGGATGAAATCAGGAATATATTTCTAACCTTCTTCAAGGCTTGGGATGTCAAAAATCTTGCAGCGTAGAAAGTAAAATAAATCAAACAACAAATAAGAGAGACAGTGAGAGAAAATGATAAAATATTAAAAAATGTATTAATTCATATCCCATATGTTCTAAAAGAACAACTATTTTTCTAATGGTATGTCCTTGGCCTCCTCTAAAATATATGTGACCCCCTAAGAATACATGAAGTTACAAATTGTGAAGAGGCCCTTAAGTTGGCACAACATATTGAAACATATGATGAAGGCTAGTCCATTGTCTCATCGACTGATAAAAATATTCAAGATAAAATTGAGAAATTGAAAAATTCATTGCAAGATTTTACACTTCAAAAGAACAACTTGTAGTGCACCAATTGTTGGACCGAAGGAAATACTAAGGACGCTTGTAAATATGTTGATTATTTTTATCATATTGTCCAATGAGTACAATAAGATATATATTGTGACATATGCCAAGTTTCTTCTACTCATACTACTAAATACTTCCAGTGCATTCCTCTGAATGCAAAGTGTAAATGGTGTGCTATTTGAGAAGATAATACACGCTTAATGCAAGATTGTCTACTTAATGGGAAAGAAGGAAGAATTATCATGTTGTGTGCCACACAAAATTTGTATATAATTTCAATGAGCCACCATTATATGATGGACGAGAAGAGGTATGAGGAGGTTATGGTTTTCCTCAAGGGGAATAAAATGACAAATGTTGTGGACGATATCGAGCTCGAGGATTATTTTACTATTTCAGTTGTTGGTAGGAGAGACATACAACCCCACGTTTTCCATTGAAAGATAATAGAAACCTATGCATCTGTAACATGTGTGGATTAGGAAATAATTCATTTGAATATTTCCCTAAAATTATAAATTATAAATTAAATAAAAGAATAATCAATCTATTGCTAACCATTCCAGAACATGGCATATTGAATTTGAAGGATCTTCATGTTGTGATGTGGTTAGGAACTAGAAAATATAATAATTAACAAGTTATTTGTACAACTAAAAATTCAACTATATACTCCGATATTTAGGAATAGAACAATGCAATGGAAAGACAAGTTGATATATTTTCTAAAGAAGTTGAAAAGTTTTCATACTTGGAGAATTTTTATAACTTTTAAAAGAGGGTCATTTAATGAGTTGTCTAGTAGAACTTATGAACATGTTAAGAGGTTGTAATGAAAGGATAAAAAATTTCAAAAATGTCTAATATCTCTTAGAAGGAAAGTAGTTTGAACACCATGATCCACATGTCAATAATGAAATAAATGGGTATATGGTAAAACAAGACATCGTTGACTTTGGTTCTTAAGTCAATATACTCCTGAGACAAGCATGGATAAGCATGGGTAGATTGAATTTACACAGGATGAATAATTATATTAAACTTACCAACCAAATATTCATAGAGCATATTGGGACATTATGGAAAGTGAAAAAATTTATTATGGGCATCCCAACTACATTTTATTTTGAAGTCATAGATTTAGTTGATGGAATAAGTACATATCCTTATCTAGGCAAAAGACTGTGGGGTCAGAGGATGAAAGAAACTATATCACTATAGAAATACAGAATTAAGCTTAAAGGAAAGAAAAATAAAAATATTATTTATTTGGATCCACGTGAATGAAAGGCATGGACCAAATCTTGCAATGAAGAAGAAGAAATAAGGGGACTATACCATGTACTACATGAAGATCCAGATAATATAGAATCAAATTACTTTGGAGAAATTTTGTTAAGATCACCTCTCTCTATTGGGAAAAATTTAGACACAAAGCTCTACGAGTGGAAAGACGAAAACTATGAATAAAAATATAAATTTTGTTGGACGATTTTGAAGTGATCCCAATGATGAAAATATGTCCTTGTTATGTACCTATTCTAAAAGAGAAAAAATTTCGAGGAACATCATCACTTCTTCCAATAGATTACTACAAGACTCCAACAATAGGATTAACTTCAACGAATGGGACTCAACTATGCACCATGTTGAACAAGTAACAAAATCCATTGGTGAATAGGGAAGGATGCAGATTTTGGCGCAAACCTTTAGGGTTCAAGAAGTGAGATAGTGGGAAACCCACTCATCCTAGCTTCAAACATGGAAAACAACAAAAAAAATATCTTACTGAACGATTTAGGGGTAGGAAAATTTATGCACAAGTAAACATACCCATCCTTAGCCTTGGATAGGAACCCATTTGTCACATACAAAATTGAAAGTCAAAATGGCGAAGGATGGAATACAAATATGAAAGGGTATGATCTCATATGTTCATAAACACCTTAGATGACTTGCTTGATAAGTGGTATAAAATAGAATAAGCCTGAGGGGAATCCTTGCAATGGAATTAATTGAGAGAGCATTTCATAAAATATTTTTAATTCAAACCAGAGGAATGAGAATTGAAAATTTTAGTTCAAAAAATCAAGGAATTTATAAACGGAAAAAAAAAAATTTTGACTACAAAAAATCAATAGTTGATATCTCATTAACCTATAATTTCATGTCATATACATCAAAGCCAAAAATGGCTAGCCAACTAAAAATGGAAGAGGAAATTATCCATGGCCAAAGTTTTTGCTAGAAGAAATATCATCCAGAGAAGCACAAAAGAATAAATCAATGTATAAACGTTGCAGAAAATAAATCAGGAAACCACAAAAAATACTTTTTCCACCTTCCTACCAAGAGATAAAATTCGTGGACCAATGGTTTAATGAATCAAAGGAACCCAATTAGATGGATGCAAAAGTGAAAATATCATAATTTGACATATAAAATGACTATCAATCAAATATTGTCTAACTCGATGAGTATTGGTTGAGCAAATAGATAATGGAGTTCATGTAGGTTTTAACCCTATACAGAAATTATCTGCAGACTAATTCTTAAAGACAGAAAATAAACAATAGTGAGAGCATAAAGCATAAAACATATACACAAATATTTTACCCCTGGATGCCAAAACTGAGACTACCAATTTGATTTTTCATTATATTCCTTTTATTTTTACAACGCATATATATACATGCCGAAGCATTCATAAACCCCAATCCATTAACCCTGGATTAGAACAAAACTGTAGTTCCCTTGCCCAAAACTACAAAATACCAGGGGCTGAAAACCATCATGCCACAAAACCATGTGCAAACCCATGCAAAAAACCATAGGCGGGTCCGTCCACCGAAAAATAAGGAAAAAAAACTGTGGAAAGAATATAACACATACCCAACAGTTCAATGACTTGCTAAAATAATACCAATATGTATTTACCCATGACTACAAATATTTAAAGGGACTTGTTAAATAAATAGGGAAGATGAAACTAAACCTCATTCCACGAGCAAAGCCAATAAAAAAAGATCATATAATCTTTCTCATAAGTATAATCCCATTGTACAAAAGGAAATTGAGGGAATGTTTTTTTTGGTATCATATACCCAATAGAGGCATCAGAATGGGAAATTAGTCCCAGGGTCATGCCTCCCAAAAAGCATGAGTTGAATAAATTACACATATGTTTCAACTATTGTGGGTTTGATATACTAACAGGGAGTCATCCATTTCCTAATCCACTTTAAGATGTAATTATAAATTAATTCCCATGTCACAAATACTACTCTTTTACAGATGGTTTCTCTAGGTATGTCCAAGTATCTATTGCATAAGAAGATCCAAAAAAATACAACATTTGTCACTGATTTTGTTTCTTTTTCTTATCGTGTAATGCCTTTTGGACTAAAAATGAACCAACATTATTCTCATGGATCATCTTCAGAGCCTTCCAGGAGTATATTTATATAACAATGTCGATCTAATTTGATGATTGGATTATTTATACATTGCTAAAGAACACATACATTGGCTAAGATTGATGTTTGAAATATGCAAACATAATCACTTATTATTGCACATCAAAAAATGTATCTTTATAACATTTAATTTAATACTGCTAGACCATGTGGTTTCAAAGGATGGGATCAAATTTGATATGGCGAATATTAAAGTTATTCTAGACTTGAAACCCCCTGTAAAACAAAATCAAATTAAAACCTTTTTGCATCACACTAGCTATTACAAACAGTTCATGAGGCATTACTTAGATATAAAATTCTGCATAGATGAAATTTTAAATAAATACGTTCCATTCACTTGGCCAAAATATTGTGACAAATCATTCGACTTACTCAAGAATAATTTAGCCGAAGAACCTATTCTTAAGTTTCCTTACTAGTAAAACAAGTTCCATGTGCATGTTGATGTGTAAAATGTTGGAATCAGAGCAATTCAAGTATAACCCGTTGATGAATTGATGGATCATACTAATGCCTATGCTAGTCATAAAATCAATAAATCTAGGATAAATTATTCAACAATGAAAGACAAAACACATTTATATTCTATGCAGATCACCAGGAACTAAAATACCTCACTAATAAACTAGCTCACCAAGGGCACATTTTTCGATGGTTAGTATTATTTCAAGAATTTGAATTTGAAGTTATTATTCGACCAAGAAAGAAAAATTCTTGACCAGACCATTTACCCCAACTTGAATATGGAGAATAGCTAATGGATATTTATGATGACCTCCCAAATGTGCACATATTTATAATTTTAGTCCCTGCAGAGTTGGCTGAAATAGTGATTTTTTTGCATACAGAAAAAGCACCTAAGGATCTATCTGAAAATCAGAAAAAGGTTCTTGAAATAAAATAAACGCCATTTACTTTGATAAATGGAAAATTATAAAACCTAGGTATTGATGAGGTACTCCACAAATGTGGCTTAGAACATGAAAGGAATGATATCATTAACGAATAACATAAAGGGGGAGTCAGAGGCCATTATTATGGAAAAACAATCACGAGGAAAATACTGCAAGCATGGTTATGGTGGGCAAAAATATTTTGAGACTTTGAACTGCATGTAAAAAAATGTGTTATATACCAACTATCTAGGTATCCAGTAGCTAAACATCATATTTCTTTACATTCAATTTTCATGTCACTACCCTTTGATATCTAAGGAATCAAATCCATTGGACCATTTCCCAAAAGAGATAAAAAAATGGGAGTAAAATACATCATAACAATAGTAGAATATCTATATAAGTTGGCGGGGATGAGTCGTTTGAATCGTGTACCAAAGAAGTAGAAAAAACATTGATATATGAAAATATAGTAACACGGTTCGACAATCCTTTGGTGATCATTAGTGATGCATGGGATCAATTCATGAATGCTATAATACAAATACTAACGAATAACTTCATGATTGAAAAGAAAAATACCACTTCATATCACCCACAAGCAAATGACGTTGTCAAATATTAAAAAAAAAAAAAAAAACATTATAGAAGGGATTAACAAAAAATTTCAACCTAGATAAATATTATTGGGATGAAAAGGTACCAACCATGATTTAGGAATATGACACAATGTAAAAGAAATCGATAGGATTGGAAACTTTCCAACATATGTATGGACAAAAGTAGTCATTCAATTCCAGTGCTCAATGAATCTAGTCAATGTATCAAGCATACTGAAGTATAATACAAATTTTGAGAAGGAACGACTCCAACAATTACAACAAATTGGGAAAGAATGACTTCATGTACTCTATCACCAACAAACTAGTAAATAGCAACAAAAAGCATGGCACGATAGAAATTTTGAAACAAATAATTTTAAAGTCAGTGATCTAGTAATTTTATACAACAACTGAGTGCAGGGAAAATTGAGGAAATTGGAAATTACATTGTTGGAACCCTTTATGATTGAAGGCATACAATATTTAGGGTCTATGTAGTTTATTGCAAGGGAATATGTTCAAGTAACTTGTCAATGGACACTGAATAAAAAATTATGTTTCCTAATATCAATGGTGTGTTCCTGGTGAAAACCTTTCTAAGGATCCAAGAATGTGGGTTAGGTTTAAATCCACTCTATGGAGGCCTAACTGACAAAAATTTGTAAAATTAGTAGTTTTATTTCTTAAAATTTTTTTAGCAATTTATTACAAAAATAAATTATAAATTAGGAATAAATTAACTGATAGAGTAGTTGGGAATCCAATAAAAAGAGAAAATAACCATCAAGTAGACAATATTGATAGAAATATGAAACCATAAGTGGATATGTGTAATCTCTTAAATACCAAGGCTAAACAAAACATGGATTGAAATCGATCAAAGGATGGAAGACAAAAATAACATGGATAAAAATTCATAGACATCAGATAAATCAAGAAAATGACTCGAAGAGAAAAAAAATAATTTGGTATCTCATTGACATCAAGAACATATGAACATAGGATAGATAACTAGGACAAAGACATTGATAACATGTTAGAAGGTCCAGGTTACAGAAAACTAGTTGTAAATAAATTCCAAGCACGAGTCTGACTGTACAATACACAAGAGAAAAAATGAGAGTTAAAAAATCAAAGTATTCGAACACATAAATCCAATCATGACAGTTAACTTACTCCACAAATCCCATCATTTAAAAATTACACCAAAAATCATTTAAAATAATTTCAAAATCATCTACCACTCTGCAAATAAGGTAGTGATAAGGGGGCATGCACGTGCTACATTGAATTGGAGTATCAACTCAAAATTCTACATGATGATTCATAGAAGAGGATGAAAGAGGAATGATGGTGCATTGAATTCTAATTCCATAGAAGTTAATAATGCCTCCAGTGTGATTAATGTTCTACCATAGATTTTGGTGCGTGTCAATTGCAACCTTGGCGACATCTTCGACATCTTAAGCCCTGTGATCTCTGATTCCAAATTGTTATATTTTTTGACAACTACTGAATTCTAGAGTGATTTTACAATGGTGAAAATAAAAGTTCCATTTGAGGGATAAAACTCTAAAATATATCCAAAATCAAAAGCAAGGTTTGATCTTTGAAGGAAAAAATATCTGGAAGTATACATGCATTGCATAAAGAAGGTGAATGTAGATGAGCCTTTTTGGCAGAAGCACTATGATTTGTTTCTTCGATGTGCAAAGCTAGGTAACTAATCAAATTCAATCTTTGAGTAGTTGGAGAAGGAAGGAATCCTTGATATTCTTGGTTCCTCGCTAATGGAAGACATGCAAGATATGAAGGAAGAAGCTGCCAAATATTTGATAAGTAGATACCATAATGGGAACCTCTAGTTTTCCTAGCCGCATTCAATTTCTCGGATTGCCATCCATTTGATTGCAGGATTGTTGTATAAATGAGAGAAGGTGGCCAATATATTTGACTACAAAAAGTCGCTCACTAAATTTGTTTGTGCAAAATATGCCAAGAATTCTCAAGGGTTAGTGATTATACAACTCCAAGAACCTCTGGTAAGATAGACTTCTATAATTATTTCTCTTTGTCTCACACCT
Organism: Pinus albicaulis; assembly: GCA_034641835.2. Taxonomy (NCBI): domain Eukaryota; kingdom Viridiplantae; phylum Streptophyta; class Pinopsida; order Pinales; family Pinaceae; genus Pinus; species Pinus albicaulis. Next base: position 662,772,619 of record CM076583.1, read on the forward strand.
GCTAGTCAGGCCTATGATGTCAAGTTGATTATGTTAGAGGCTATCAACAGGATGATGGCCTCTGGAAAGACGTATAATTGGGAAGAATACCTCATGGACCTCATAAGTACCAATTTTCAAGACATCCATAACTCAACTAAACACATTTTCTTCCCTACTCTTCTTATTTGGTTAGCAATGAAATATAGTCAACTGGTTAGGGATACAAAATTCACTAGGAAGGATATGTCGCTCATCCATAATTTTAATATTTTTTTTGCATGGAAATAAATAGAGAAATTTGGAGGTCTAAAATGGGCCTCCTAAGGAATATTATAAAATAATAGTGTAAATAATAAAATAATATTACATTAAATCATCAAATTTTAGAGGGAAGAAAGATAAAACTACTTTTTCAACTTGTATTTTCAACTTATCTCCCTAGATTTTTGCTCAAATTTTGAGTGGGAGCACTCATTTGATGCATAATCTAATTTCTTGGTCGAGGAGTACCCATGTTGCATACTTTTGATGGATGCTACTGTTATCATTCTATAATTTTAATATTGGCAAGAATAATCATAAAATGACAACACCAAACTACTTTGAGGCCTAGGATCTAGCCTTCCTAGACTTAGAGAGGGATATCTCTAGTAAGATTTTAGATTTGTTTATAATGTGTTCTGATATTATGCTAGTTAAACTGATTGTGAAAATGTTTTTTAATTGATAGTTTTGATTGGATTAAGGGATCTCTTTAAATTATTTCCATTGGGCTATGGAGTCACAACATGTTAGGTGGTTGCATCAATTTTCTAGAGAAATTGTAAGGCAAGCTAGCTGTATCTGTTGGATATTTATAACAAAGTGAAATATGGAATGAAGAAAAATTATTTCAGAAGTGGTTTAAAAGAAATTAAATATTATTAAATGAGACATCAAAAGAAAAACACTTATATTGTAAAAGAAACCATAATTAAGGTGCTCTAAGTAGGAAATATCAATCTTCATATTTCTTTTTTACAATTAGAATATAGGTGATACATTGAAAGAAATAACAGTGGAAAACATTAAACACATTAAAGAAAATACATCACTAGGAAAATAAAACTCAATAATATTACAAAATGGTCCTTTATTATTGATGCTCCATCTCCAAAATTACAATCCTCTAACATAAAAATCTTACAATCTATGGTACAACCCCTAATACTAAATAAAAATGCAGTATTTAAACTAATTCATACGGATTTCCGTATCAACAGGGGAAATCTGTTATTATTTACAAATGATAATTGAAATTGAAAAATTTTACCACTACATGGACACGTTAAAATAACTTTGACAAATTACTGAAGTCTCCATAAATCTATTATTGGGTGCTATAATGGATTTTTGTGCTAGCAGATCAGAGGATGATATGCATTAGTGATACACTGGTCTACAGAATTAATTGTTTGAGCTGAGGTGATTGTTCTGTTGTCATGCTGAGTTGTCACCCATTTTGATAGTTGCATAACGTCTCCCATTCATGTGGATTCAGAATCTTGATTCTGATTAACTTCCTATAGATTTCATCAGTCTCTGTATACTTCATGAATTTTGGCTTTAACTAGAAAATGTGTTTGATTTCATGCTGTATAAGAACGTCATTATTGAGAACTTCATAGAAAGCCCTTCCTATCATGGTGTTCTTCATATTGGAATGCTTTGATGCATCCTTATAAATATCAGTGAGCTTATTTACATAATCTAGCTTAGCCATAATCTTGTCATTTATCAGAAATAAGGAAGGCAATCCTTTTTTGTTCAGAGGTTCATTTTTGTTGAACAATCTGCTAACTCCAACTTGTAGCTGATGACACTTTCCTTCTATCTGTGTAACCAAAATCTTTCTGTTTGGTACTATCTTGACCTCAAGTATGGTTGTTGTCCTGTCCTCCACTCCTAGGGGTTCCAATTCAAAACTTCTTTTCGAGTTTAAAAATTTGATGATATTGTTAGCAGTTTCAGGCTTATCTCCAATTTCATTGTTTTTATTTTCTATCGCGGCCCTCACTAAATCAATTAGATATCTTTGTTCAAAAATCATTTGGATGGATGGCCATATCTCATTCATGGGGTCAATTATATTCAACCAAATGATTTATTTGACTCTTCCTACCATATTCCCAATAGAATATTCTTGAAGAGCCTTCTGCAGAATTTATGTCAATTTCTCGCTTATCTGCAACTCTGTAGCATGTGTTGATTCATTTCTCTTTATCTTATCTTGTAAGGTATTGACATGGTCTTGCAGCTTTTTGATTTTTGTTGTTTGTAAAGAAATTTTTTCCATGGCCTTAGCTAACTTATCATAGCCTCCACTTGATGTACATGTAGTTGTGGTTGTTGCTGAATGAATGACAACAAGAGGGACTCCTTTTAACGAAATGCTGGCTTTTGCTAATTTTTTTTTCTATTTTATCAAATTTTCCATCTCATTTTCCATTTTCTTGATCTATGCTGATTGTTCAATGATCAGCTTCATCATTTCAGACTTTTGTGTTTCTCTTTCCTCTATATCCTTTCTTAGAGGATCTTCCATTGCTGGCATATTAAGATGCTTCCACAAAGTAGCTATATCTTCATTTTTCTTTCTTACAATTGCTTCTACATCTGGTATTTTTTTTGGGTCATACCCAATTTGGATCACTAAATCCTCCAGGGATTTAATTCTTGTATCTTTGGTCATAGAGGAAATATTTTCCATTTTAAGTTGTGCTTGTGCATTGGACAATGAAACCTGCAACTTAGATAGGCTCATGGTTGTGCTGGTCAATGTGGAGGACATGATTTCTCTAGTCTGCTTATGCATCTGCATATGATCTGTTGGATGAATATATTTCACATCCAATTCAAAAGCACTGGAATTGTAGTCTGATGTTGTTTTAGACTGAGGGATCTGTGCTTCCATGAAAGCCATTTTCATTCTTCCTTTCTCTAAGTCAAAGGATGATAAAAGCTCGCACTGTGAACTAGTTGTCTTCTTCTAGAATGGGTTGTAGGTGATGGTTTTGAGTATCTAATTATTTTTTTGTATCTCCTTGAATGTATCATATATTTTCTCCTCCTTTTTCCTTGTAGTGGCAGTAGATGTAGGATTTTGCAAGTTCTGCTACTGGAATGGAATGGTGGGAGAATATGTGGAAAATATTGTCTTGCCACCTACTAGAGAAGAGCTTGGTGAATCCCTAATTGTAATGACTTTCTACTGCTCCTTTTCATTGCTCTAGTCAATGTCCATGTGGACTCTAGCTCTCTTTCTGTACTTCATCTTAAATTATTTTCTTGATGTATCAATCTCCATGTCAGACTTATCATCTCTTTTCCTCTTGCTTCCTATTTCTTTCTCTCATTATTTTCCCTCATCTTATTTATCTCTTGTAGTCTTCCTTTCTTGTGGAGTTGGGGTTTGAATTCTTGAGGTAGAAATCACCTGTTCTTCAGTCTCTTGTAGTGTATTGGATGCCCACTCTACTTGATTCATGTATTGTTCTATCTCAAGCCTGTGTGTCTAGATATATGGTGTTGACTTGTTCTCCACCATTTTCTTGGAGATGATTCCCAATGGGTCATAGGACCAGGTGAATCTATGACTAAATTTCATCTCCCTCAATATATTATCGACCTCCTCCCATGATGCTTTGTTTTTGCAAATAAAAAGGACCAATTTAGGACTTGATCCTGAATTGAGATTTCTTCTTTGCAGAGACAAAGTGGATTTCATCTACATTTATCATTTGTCTTATATATTCCAATGCAAAAGACCTCATGGAGAGGAAATTTGGCAGTTTGTACGAGGGGAAATCACACCCATAAACTCGAATCTCTGTATAATTTTGCTACAAGTACCAATATCCGATTCTCACTTGATCTGTTAACTACACAATTTTCTTAATTTCTTCATTCACCCTTGACTCTATTTTACTACTGAGTTTATTGATTGTTGGATGTACAAATAAATCCACAAAACTCTTGTATGTGTAATTATTTTGTTCCTTCATTAGTAAAGTGGTCCAAAAGATGACAGATTTAGTCTGAGAGTCATCATTTTTCTTTGTCATCTCAAATTGAAACCTGTTGGAATGAAAATAAAACATGTATATAAAAACATAAGTGTATTTGAACACCTCCTCTGTATGAAACTTTAGTAATTGATCATTGATGGCATCAATGAGGAATTGGGAAAAATTGAACATGAATAAGGGCTTAGAATCTGATGAAATGATGGATAAGAAACCAATTGTAGCCTCATCAACCCATTGGTATGTATGATACCCTAGCCAATATCATAAGACAATAACAATATGTTGGGTCCTATCAGGGAATATGGATGAGGTGTATGGAGGATAATTTATAGTAATTGGGGCATCAGTGGCCATGAAGAGTTATAAACTTTTAGCTTTGCTAGAAAAGTCGAGCTTCTGATATAACTCTCTAAGGGCTTCATAAGAGAAAGGAATTGTTTCTTCAAGAGTGCGGGCCTACATCATCTGCTATATTGATTGGAAACTGACTGTAAACAAAATCTCTCAAGTTGGGCTCACTACAGCTGTTTGATTGAGGTCATAACATGCATGTCACTTTCTAATAAACTCAGGACAACTATGGGTCTTTGGGAAAATGTAGTATGGAAGTTTGGTTTACCACAGGCCTATTTCATTAACCTCATCTAGCAATTTATCTTCAAGCCAAAAATAGACATTGAATAAATCAAAGTCTGACTCTCTATCGTGGATCCTATAATCCCTATCAGCTAAAGCCACATGACCCATGTATGCCTGAGGGTAGACCATATGATTGAATGACTGTTGATATTGATTTGGAGGCCTTCTGTAATATGCAATTAATCTGACTGTTTGTAGAGAAGAGTGGGAGTAAAAGGAGATGTGAACTTAGAAATGGAAATGTTTTAGATCAAAATGGGGAAGGGACAAGATAGAAAGGGAGTTGTGATCAATATTGTAGAGAACTGATAATCCTCTGTTGATAACTGGAGGATTTTATTTAGCGATATTCACTATAAATTCTCTACAAAAAGACCACCTGTCACATTTGAACATGATCACAAAGGTAAACCTTGCCTTCGGTAATGAATTTGGGTTTTATCATGTCATTGGGTGACAGTTTGGCATGGAGCAAGCCCATTGGATAACGGCCTAAGACATTAATTATCCAATGGGATTGTGGTGGGACCCTCTTTGATTAGACAGAATATATAGGTGAGTGGAGACGTGGCGCAAAGGTAATGGGTAATGGTCAGTTAAAAAGTTCGAGGGGTAGTGGTTTAGTTGGTAGCAGAAACCACTTTTCAAATGGAGGTCCTTGTGGTAAGTGGTAATGTATGGGGGGGTGCAAAATGACCTTGGCGTGACACATATGTTGATCAACGATTGTCATTGATGTCAACCGAAGCAGCACCAGGGGCTAACCAAATATTGGATGGGAATTTTTACCTACCAAATTAATATATTCTGGGTCAATAATCTTTTTGATGGTTTCTACTTGTCGAGATGTTTCCATTGATATATGGCATGCCATGTAATTCTTCATGGTTTGAGAGATATTCATGTTTGAAGTTTGTACCCCTATTTAGTGGGCTAAAACCCCATGGGGTTGGGGCATGGGTAATTGAAAAGTCATAATTAATATTTTTTAAGCTCCTAAATTCCCTCCCACGTTCACTTGTTGAAGCCCCTCTCATCTTAAGCATTTATATAAATTGTGATCTTCATTTCCTCAGGCAACGGAATCGGCCATCTGAAACAGGTCATCGTGGAATTTGCGCTCTAAATTTTTTTATACAAAGGTTCAGAAGCTTAAATTTTTATGAGGTGAAGCCGAAACCCTAAGGAAGCTGCTGAAAAAATTTCAGATCAAGGTTCACAATATTTTTGGATATATGATCTGTGGAAGTCAGGGTTTTTGCAGGGTCCTGAAATTTATCTCAAAGAAGTGACCTTGGTAAATTCGTCATAACTCTCTCTGTGAGTATTGGATTGGAATTCCATAAAAATTGGTGGATAGTGCACAGTCTTTAATTTTCTCGCTATCAATTTCAAAGCCAAATGAAGAAACAGTGACACGTGGCATGACATACAAGTGTGCTCTACTGAAATAATCCATAATTAGGGCATTGTGAGAGATTGGGTATAATTCTCTCTTGAAGAATCCAAATTGGGTTAGACCTGTGCCATTGGAAAGATGACTTAGAGGACTACTATAGGAACGAAAGTTAGATATTGAGGATCTGAAATAACAAAGATACACTAGATTCAATATTGAGCTCCCAGAAGGCAAGAAAAAGCTATATCATTTGTTGTCAAGGGTTGCAAAAGACCAGACTTTATATGGCAGCAAAGAAAAGAAATGTGTAGCAAAGGGTAGCATGAAAAGAGCAGCAACCAAGGTGTATAACAGTAGCAAGAAGTTCATCATATGAAGTCTTCAAGTGGGCGGCACTGCTTACAATCATTGTAAATATTTCATTGTACTTAGTCATTGTAAATACATTATTATACAAATTGTACTAGTGAAAATCTGCCAAGGGTTGAAGAGGCAGTGTTGGGAGGTCTAGGATCATCATTAGGTGGTTGTGTCAAAGTTTGGGTTATGGTTTAGTATATCTTCTTCTTCTACATCATTCTATATCATTGTAAAGTGGACCATTTTCCCTGGTATGGGAGTCCATTCCTCTTTTATTCTTCTATAGGGTGGTAGGATGGTGCTAGGTTGAGTTGTAGCTCATTGGGTGTTGGGGCATCTGTTCAGTTGACTACTGAAGAATCTCGGGCGTTGGAGCGTCCATCGAGTGGGAGCTGGAGAAGAATGTTTTTCTAGATTCTAGGAAGTTGGAGCTTCATTTTCAATTGGAGTTGAATATTAAATAATTATTAGAAAAACATTAGGTGGTTTTTGTCCCGGAGTGGGTTTCCACGTTAAAAACTATATGAATTTGTGTTCCTCTTTTTTGTTGCTATCATTGTACAAACACTGATAATAATTGAAGATTAACTAATGCTCTAATTGAAAGGAATACTAATTCACCCCACACCCCCCGCACCCGCACCCCCCCCCCAGTATTTCCAACAATTGGTATCAGAGCTTGGTTCCTTCAAAAGCAGTTTAACAACTGGAAGGAGGTCATGGAGCATACCAAGAATGGTGTACCTCTATTCAATGAAAATAATTATACACTTTGGAAAATACGAATGAAGGTCTATCTCTTGGCACAAGGTTATGAAGTATGGGACACTGTTCAAAATGGATTTACATCAACCACGGATGAACAAGGTAAGAAGAATTTGGTAAATGATGCAAAAGAAAATAATATTATTATCAGTGGACTTATTAAATCTGCTTATCATAAGGTGTTGGGTTGTAAAACCACCGAAAATGTATGGGACAAGCTTGAGAATATATATGCAGGTGACTCAAATGTCAAAGAAGCAAAGCTTCAAATCTATAGAGAAAAATTTGAGCAAGTCAGAATGAAAGAAGATTGCAACATTGCTACATACTTCCAATACGTTGATGAAATAACCAATACTCTAGAAGGATTGGGAGAGCTAGTTGACGAGAAGACTATTATACGATAACATTACCAGGGAGATTCAACCCAAAGGTATCGGTCTTAGAATATAGTGAAAATCTGGACAAACTCAGCAAGGAAGAATTACATGGAGTTCTCATAGCATATGAAATGAGACTTAATGAAGAAAAGGGTACTTCAAATCTAGAAACTCCGTTCGTTGCATCTAAGAAAACCAATAAGGACAAACAACCTTCAATTGAAATGACATGCACCTGCAAGTGTGAAGAAAAGGGAGATGATGGAGAAGGTATTTCAGATGAAGAATATGCTTACTTTACGAGAAAACTAAAACCTGGTAAGGGAAAATTCAAAGGTAAACTTCCATTGATATGTTTCGGTTGTGGTGAGGTTGGTAATTTCGTAGAAAAATGTCTGAACAAAAGTGATGGCAACTCAAAAGGAAGGAAAGGCTTTAAGAAATTCAACAAGTAAGGCAAAAATAAAGGATCCAAAAGGAACTTTCTCTCTAAAGAAGATAGCTCATCATCCTATGAAGAAAGTGACAGCAAAGAAGAAGCCAATGAGAAATCATTGTTTATGGACAAGCACAATAAACAAGAAGTATCAAACAATGAAGAAGGGTTGACCATAGAAGAATTTTATGAGGAGGCAATCAAGCTTATAAAAGAGCTCAATGCTGAGAGGATCCATTCCAATACTCTTGAAGAACAAGTTCAAGGTCTCAAAATTGAGGTTGAAGAACACAAATGTATTGAAGAGTCACTTCAAAAGAAGTTGGAAGAAAGCAACCAAGAAAGGGAAGCATTAGAAGCCGAAGTAGTCTCGTTGTGTAAGGAAGTGAAGAAGGGAAAAAATGTCCAAAACTATGCCAACAACTCAAGGGTATTGGAAGAACTCATCAACAATCAATGATCTTACAACGATAGAACTGGCCTCGGTTACAAAGAAGAAGAATCAAGATCTTCTACAACAAAATACAATGAACCTATGAGATCTGATATACATGTAGACTCCATTGGACAAGATTCGCAAGCACATCCTTGGAATACGATTCCTCGATGAAAATTTTTCATCAAGGTACCAGCATATTTTTCATGGCTATTGGTATTCATGTGGAAAATTTGGTCATAAAGCTGTAGAATGTCGCACGTACCCTAGGAACCAATACAATTCCAAGATATTCTTCAAATATGAACCTCCCAAGGCTCAACGAAACATCAATAGATTTTAACATTTAAGAAATAATATGGAATGTTACAAATGTCAGAACTTTGGACACATAGCTAGAGACTGCAAACTTGAAATTCCTCCAGAAGAATATTCAAAGCCATAGAATGACCGAACATGGAAGAAGAAGAAGACTGATAATTGTGCTCTCGCTCTCAAGGCTCAAAAAAATAAAGATGTGTGGTATGTTGATAGCGGTTGCTCAATGCATATGACTGGAGATAGAAGGAAATTTGTATCTCTGAAAGAGAAGAAGGATGGAACCATATCCTTTGGAAATGGTGGATCTTCAAATGTTATAGGATCAGGTACCGTCACTCTCGAAAGAAAAGATGTTATAGCCAAGAATGTTCTATTGGTCGAAAACATGAATCACAATCTGCTCAGTGTTGGACAAATGTCCTGATGATGGATCCCAGTTGGGGTTCAAAACGTCGATACATGTTCTTCAACACTGTGGATAATCCGGAAAGCATCTTGAAAAAATTTGGACAAATGTGTGATCAAGGACACACAATTCTATTCAACTCCACAAAATTTGAAATCAGGAAAGGCAGGTATGGTAAAATTGTGGCTACAACAAGTCGAGCTCCAAACGACATATATGTTATGGATGAAGCAACTAAAGCATGTCTACTAGCTAAAGAAGATGAAAGCTGGTTATGGAACAAACGAATGGGTCACATAAAATTTGAAAATCTTGTCAAGATAAGAAAAAAGGAAGTAGTATGAGAAATGCCGAAAATCTCAAAACCTTCCAACACACTATGTGAGGCATGTCGGCATGGCAAGCAGACAAAAGTCCAATTTAAAACAAAAGAAAAATTTGCATAACATCCATTGGAATTGATACATACTGATCTATGTGGTCCTGTGAGAACAAAAGGCTTAGACGAAGAATTATATTTCATGTCAATGACAGATGACTATACCAGGATGACAACTGTCACTTTCCTAAAGAAAAAATATAAAGCATTTGAGTGCTTTAAAATATACAAGGAGTTGGTTGAAAATGAAACTGATTTGAAAATAAAGTGTTTAAGATCAGATAATGGTGGAGAATTCACTTCCAAATTATTTCAGCAATACTATGACGAAAATGGAAAAAAAAGGCAATTTTCAACAGCACAAACACCTCAGCAAAATGGAGTTGCTGAAAGAAAGAACAGAATCGTACAGGAAATGGGTAGAACAATGTTGAAGGACTCAAAATTGGATGAAAATTTGTGGGTTCAAGCAATTGGTACGACAGTCTTCATTATCAACCAAAGTCTTCTAAGAAATAATTGCAACAAGACTCCATATGAATTATGGAAAGGAAAACCAGCTAATGTAAAATATCTTCGGAAGCAAATGTTATATCAAAAGAGAAGATCAAAATTTGGGTAAGTTTGAATCATGTGTTGATTAAGGTATTTTTGTTCATTACTCACTCAAAAGAAAGGCCTATAAATGCTATAATCTAAGACAAAAGCAGATAGTGGAGAGCATAAATGTTACATTTGACAAAGATGGTGTTCTAGCGAGTAATTATGAGGATCTATAATCTTTGAAACTTGAGACAGAGGCTGAAAAAGACACAGATAAAATTGTAGAACAAGAAGCAACTATCAATGAGGAAGAAGTAAACAGTAATCATCAAGATATACCAGAACAACAACAAGAAGCTCCTCCAAGGAGAAAAAAATAGTGGATTCAAAATAGCCATCCATCAAATCAAATCATTGGTGACATAAATGGAGGTCTACAGCTTCGTTCATCACAACAAGCTCATGTTGCTTTTCTAGCAACCTTTGAGCCTAGTAGTTTTAAGGAAGCCAACCAGAATGAACATTGGGTAGTAGCTATGAATGAAGAATTGGATCAAATTGAGAAGAATAACACTTGGGAATTAGTTCCATGACCAAAAGATAAAAATTTCATTGGGACTAACTAGGTGTTCAGGAAAAAATTGAATGAAGATGGGCAGGTTACCAGAAACAAAGCAAGATTGGTTTGCAAAGGCTATGTACAAGTGGAAGGAATTGATTTTGACAAAACATTTGCTCTAGTTGCCAGAATGGAAGCCATCCGAATGTTTCTTGCCTATGCATGTTCAAGAAAAATCAAAGTCTACCAAATGGATGTTAAGTCAGCATTTCTGAATGGAGAATTAGAATAAGAAGTTTACATCGAACTTCTACTATCACAAAAAGAAGACTATGTTTGCAGGTTAAATAAGGCTCTATATGGTCTCAAGCAGGCTCTCAGATCATGGTATGCTCCTCTTGATGGATATCAATGTCATCAAGGGTTCAAGAAAGGTACTGTTCATAGCAATTTTTATGTACAAATAGATAAATTTAATTTAACGATCGTTGAGGTATATGTGGATGATATAATATTTGGTAGCAATAATGATCAACTAAGTAAGAAATTTTCTACAGAGATTCAAAGTGAGTTTGAGATGTCTTTACTTGGTGAGCTAACATACTTATTAGGGCTTCAAATATCTCAGCAAGAGAAAGGAATATTTATATGTCAAGCCAAGTACATCAAGGAAATGCTCAAGAAATTCAAAATGGAAGATTGCAAATCCATCCTTACTCTGATGGTAACAAGTTGAAAATTGAGCATAGACGACTCATCTAAGGATGTGGATCAGAGGTTGTATAGATCTATGACTGGTAGTATTTTATATGTAGTAGCCTCTCGGCCAGATGTTATGCAAGCAGTTGGACAAGTAGAAATATTCCAAGCAGGACCAAAAGAATCACATACTATTGTCGTCAAAAGAATTCTTCGATATCTAAAGGGCATAGAAGAATATGGCTTGTGGTATCCCAAGGATAACAATCTCATTATTCAAGTCTTTACAGATGCGGATTGTGCAGGAAGCGTTGATGATCGTAAGAGTATTAGTAGAGCAGCATTCTATCTAGGTGGTTGTCTCATATCATGGTTGAGAAAAAAGAAAACTTCAATCTCATTATATACAATGGAAGAAGAATACATTGAAGCAGCATCATGTTGTACTCAAGTCCTTTGGATGAAATAAAATTTGCAAGATCTTCAAGTAAAATTCAGTGAGCCTATTCCCATATTCTATGACAACACTAGTGCCATCAGCATCTCCAGAATCCTGTCATACATTCAAAAACAAAACACATTATGATCAAATATCATTTTTTTAGAGAACAAGTCGCTGAAAAAGAATATCAAACTTGAGTATGTTTGTACAGAATAAAAAAATGTTGATATCTTCACTAAACCTTTACCTCGTGAAGCATTTGAATATCTTCATCAAAAGCTTGGGATTCTCCCAAGTTCTCATTATATTACAGGTCTCCAAGACGGTTGTGTGTTAGGGGGAGTGGAAGTGTGTACTGGTCCACATGATGGTTGTGTTTCAGGGGGAGTTACCCTTTGTCATTGATGTCAAAGAGAATTTTGTAGGAAGAGGTGTCATGATCGCAGGTGGAGTACCTGTGTTTCCATCAATGCCAAAGGGGGAGAGAATGTTGTAGGAAGAGGTGTCATGATCGCAGGTGGAGTACTTGTGTTGCCATCAATGCCAAAGGGGGAGATTGTTGATCAACGATTGTCATTGACGTCAACCCAAGCAGCACCAGGGGCTAACCCAATATTGCATGGGAATTTTGACCTACCAAATTAATATATTCTGGGTAAATAATTCTTTTGATGGTTTCTACTTGTTGAGATGTTTCTGTTGATATATGGCACTCCATGTAATTCTTCACGGTTTGAGAGATATTCATGTTTGAAGTTTGTACCCCCAGTTAGTGGGATAAAACCCCATGGGGTTGGGGCATGGGTCATTGAAAAGTCATAATTAATATTTTTTAAGCTCCTAAAGTCCCTCCCACGTTCACTTTTTGAATCCCCTCTCATTTTAAGCATTTATATAAATTGTGATCTTCATTTCCTCCTTAGGCAAGGGATTTTTCCATCTGAAACATGTCATTGTGGAATTTGCGCTCTAAATTTTTTTCTATGAAGGTTAAGAAGCTGAAATTTTTATGAGGTGAAGCTGAAATCCTAAGGAAGCTGCTATAAAAATTTCAAATCAAGGTGCCCAATATTTTTGGAGATATGATCTGTGGAAGTAAAGGTTTTTTCAGGCTCCTGAAATTTATCTCAAAGAAGTGACCTTGGTAAATTCATCATAATTCTCTCTCTGAGTATCGGATTGGAATTCCGTAAAAAGTATTGGATATTTCACAGCCTTAGAGACAAATGAATAAGAAGTTACATGTGGCATGGCGTACAAGTTCGCTCTGCTAAAATAGTCCATAACTAGGGCATTGTGAGAGATTGGGTATAACTCTCTCTTGAAGAATCCAAATTAGGTCAGAAATATGGAATTGGAAAGAAGACTCAGAGGACTACTAAAGGACTAAAAATCAAATATTGAGGATTTGAAATAAAAGAGATACACCAGATTCAATATTGAGCTCCTAGAAGGAAAGAAAAAGCTAGATCGTGTGTTGTCAAGGGTTGCAAAGGACCAGACTTTCTATGGTAGAAAAGAAAAGCAAGGTGAAGCAGAGGGTAGCATGACAATAGCAGTAGCCAAGGTGCATAAAAGCAGCAAGAATTTCATCATATGAAGTCTTCAAGTGCGCAGCACTGCTTACAATAATTGTAAAGGTATCATTGTAAATACATTATTATACAAATTGTACTAGCGTCTATTTGCCAAGGGTTGAAGAGGTAGTGTTGGGAGGTCTAGGATCATCATTAGGTGGTTGTGTCAAATTTTGGGTTATGGTCTAGTATATATTCTTCTTCTACATCATTCTATATCATTGTAAAGTTGACCATTTTCCCTGGTACGGGAGTCCATTCTTCTTTTATTCTTCTATAGGGTGGTAGGGTGGTGCTAGGGTGAGTTGTAGGTCATTGGGTGTTGGGGCATCCATTCAGTTGACTACTGAAGAATCTTGAGTGTTGGACCATCCATCCAGTGGGAGCCAGAGAATAATGCTTTTCTAGATCTTAGGAAGTTAAAGCTTCATTTTCAATTGGAGTTGAATATTAAATAATTATTAGAAAGGCATTAGGTGGTTTTTATCCCAGAGTGGGTTTCCACCTTAAAAACTTTGTGCATTTGTGTTCATCTTGTTTGTTCCTATAATTGTACAAACACTGATAATAATTGAAGATTAACTAATGCTATAATTGAAAGGAATATTGATTCACCCCCCCTCTCAGTATTTCTAACAACATAGCAGCGAAGGTGGTATTTGATACCATTTATTTTGGAACCCCCACCCCTCCTCCCAACATTCAAAGGTTGAGGGGGAGCCAAAAAACTGTGTGGGTTTCAGATGAAGAGGAGATGGGCAGAGATGAAGATAAGATAGGGGGTGTTTAGTGTAGATGTGACAGGTGATGACATGGTGGGGTTAGGAAAATTAACGAGTGGCGGGGATATAGTTTAATACTTAGGGTATAGGAGAATATGGGTTTTTAGAGGTTAGGATAAGCAGAAATATGATATTTTTTGGACTTAGGATATAAATTTTGACATAAATTATTCCATAATGTATTCATATGAAGTCTAATCTCTGAAATTTGGAACACATCCTTTATCAAAACTTTAAAATAAAAACACCCTTTGTTGTTTGATTTTCTTCTTCGATCATAGAAAACATGAAATCTTTAAATTTCACTTTATAAGATAAATTGCATGTTTTACCCTATTCTTTCTTCTCTTCACCTATACCTACCCAAACTACGAATCTAACATTTTTTATTCTTTTGGAGGGTGCATTTGGGCTTGCAGAACCTGAATCAACTTTACTTTAAAAATCTAACCTACATCTATCCTTATTTCTTCCATTGACTCAGATTAAAATGTTGAGTCAATTTAATTTCTACCTATCTACTAATATGCCAAGATTAAACGTTTGGAAAATATATATTTTCTAACCTATCAACAATAATTTAAAATTATAAAATCATTCTTAAACTCTATGATTGAACAAACCTATATAATCAGTAGTGGCATTTTAATTTGTAGCACTTTCAGTATTATTTATTTTGGGGTTTTCTTTTTTTTTTTCTTTTTTTTTATACCCTCTTTATTATTATTATTATTATTGGAAATCACTTGAATATTGAAAAAAAATTTCAATATGAAATTGCAAGGAAGCTGAAATATCCAATCACCTTGATATCCTGTGATTTATAGGATACTAACAGTGGCTCCAGCTTGGGATGGAACTTTTCCAAATGAAGTGTCAAGAACCTAAGACCAATAGCCTTGAATGCTCCATTTTCTGCAAAATCTTCATCGTATTTCATTTTCTATTTTTTATGACTGCTCATTAAAACAGGCTTAGGGCCTTCTATTCGAGCTTCAACCTTGTTTAATGAATTATTGAAAACACAAACGTAAAACCGTGGTATTTACAATAATGAAAAACCAACCTGGATTTTCAAGAGAGATAATGTTTCAGCATGCTGCCATTGACAAGACCTCCAGCCAACTCTATACCATCCAAATCTTTAAGAAAATAAGCATTGTTTCCTCTGAAAGCATCAATGATATATGGCCCTTGCCAAATATTTTCAAACTTTCCATGTTTTCCCTTATCTTCTCTTCTGGAATCCCATTTGAGATATTTGTCTCCTAAATTAAAATCATTAGCCTTTGTTCTCTTATCAAAGATATTTTTGATATTCTCATGAATTACTTGAGTTTTGTTATAAACTTCCTCTTTGTATTGCTGCAACTGAATGATTTCATTAATCCTTCTTTGTATATCATTCTTTTCAACTTTAATTTCCTTAATAATATTCATGACTCGAACTCCTAGAGAAGAAGGAAAAAATGCATCCATTCCATAAATCAATTGGTATGGAGACATGCCAATTGAATTCTTGGTAGTAAGTCTATAGGGCCAAATAGAATTGATGAACTTGTTGTGCCATGATTTCTTATTATATTCTAAGCTCTTTTTGATGATATTCACCAAAATTTGTTTGAAGATTCAGCCAATCCATTACCCTGAGGGTAATAGGTTGTTGAATTCCCCAGATTTACATGATACCTATGAAAAAAATAAGCCATCTTCTTGGATTTAAAGCTTGCAACATTATCTGTGATGATTTTTCTAGGACAACGAAATCTATAAAAGATATTGGTTTCAAGGAATTTTATGACGACAAAGTTAGTGGAATTTCTTGAAGGAGTGGCTTCTATCAATTTGGTGAAGTAATCTATGGCAGTGAGGATCCATTTATGTTGGGCAAAGGATGGGGGATGAATTTATCCAATGAATTATAATCCCCATTGTTGGAAAGGGCTCTCAACAGAAATAGGATTTAAGGGCAAGGGTAGTAGCTTTCTCTTTCCTTCGAAAATTTGACATTTGTGACAAGAAGTTACCATCTTATGGATGTCAGGAAAAGGGGTAGGCTAGTAAAAACTAGCTCTAAGGATCTTATTAGCAGTTGTTTCTGAATAAATATGACCACCACAGTCACCTCCATGGAATTCCTACATAAATTTATCTGCATCATCCTTTATAAAACATTTAAGAAAAATAACTCCAACATCATTCCAATAAAAAACATTTTCCAAAATACAGAATTCGACAACTTTCAATTTTATGAATCTTTCTTTAGTTTTGTATAAACCAAGAGGAGCATTCAAATCAAACAAAACATACAAAATGTCTGCATACTGGGGAGAATTTAGGAATGCTTCATCAATCAATGGAGTCACAAGTTCCTCTTGATCATCCAATGAATGGACCATGTTGATGTTCAATGCATGAAATTTTGATTCAGCCATCAATTTGGCTAATCCTTGGCCATTAATCAATTTGGTAGTTTTGATTTCCACATCATATTCCAAGATCACAACAATCCATTTACCTCTTTTTCCATCAGAACCATTCTATGTTAAGATATATTTTACCATTGCATTGGGCACATAAGCAATGATATGTGAACGTATAATCTAGACTCTAAAATTCTTTAATGCCTTGACTAAGGAAAAGACATGTTTTTCCATGATATTATATTTCAATGATGTATCTCTTAAAGCCTTGCTGAAAAAAGCTATTGGTTGTTCATGTCCTTCATTGTTTTTCTGCAATAAAACAATAGCAATAGTATGTTCAAAAGAAAAATAAAAAACCACGAAATCTTTAGTAAAATCTGGGCTAATCAGGATTGGGGCTTTTGTCAATGCTTTCTTGACTAAATCGAAAAATTGTTTAGCTTCAATGGTCCATTTAATTTTTGAGTCTTTCTCGAGCATGTTGGTAATATTCCTCAAAAGTTTTGTAAGGTTTGGTACAAATCTCCTCAAAAAGTTGATTTTACAAATAAATGGTTGAAGCTATTTAAGATTCCTAGGATGACTAATCTTGAGTATTCCTTCTATTCTGTTAGGGTCAATTCTAATTCCATCTTGAGAAATAATGTGCCCTAGCAGTTTTCCTTCTTTAAGTCCAAATAAGTTTTTCTTAGGATTCGGGTAAATCCCAAACTTTCTGCATTTTTAAAAAACTTACCTCAAATGTGCTAAGTGCTCTTCATAAGTTTTTTAATACACAGTGATATCATGCAGATAAATTACAATAAAGTGGCCAATTTCATCAGCAAATTCAATGTCCATGGCCCTTTGAAAGGTAGCTCCAGCATTCATTATTGCAAAAGAAATTTTCACATACATGAAAGTCCCGCAAGGAATATTAAAGGTTGTTTTGTCTTGATCATTAGGATGCACTAAAACTTGATTATAACCTAAAAATCATTCTAACAAAGAGATCCTACTGGAACCTACTACCCTCTACAATATGTGGTCCATTTTTGGTAAAGGGTAATTGTCCTTAAGAGATACTTTGTTCAGATTCCTAAAATCAATGCAACATCTAATTCCTATGTTTTCTTTCATGTTGGTACAATGTTCTATACCCATTTGGAATATCTGACTGGTACTATGATTTTTGACTCATACATCTTATTGATTTCTTTCTCAACCAAAGGCATCGAAACATGATTTATTCTATACAGTTTCTATTTGAAATGTTTTTGATCCTCCTTGATTGGAATATTGTGTTGTATGATGCTAGTATCATAAGATTTTAAGTCCTCATAGCTCCAAGAAAATACATATATGAATTCTTTGAACATGGATATATATCTTCTTTTTGTAATAATAGGTGGTGATTTTGACAATTTTGGGATTTTGGGATTTTTTTTAGTGCCTGTGTTACATTCTTCAATGTTTGTACCAGTTGGCTCCATTTTTGGTTTCTTAGCCACATAATTAAAGTCAAATAATTCTTATAAAGGGACCAACCCTCTAGGAAAGATATTAGATTTGAGTTGCAGTACTTCGAATTCCTCCTTTTCAGGGTCTTTATGAATTTCCTTTTTATGTACAATTTTATTGGTTGGAATATTTACATGAGTATTCATATTAGAAACAAAAAATTGTTTTTCTACACTATTTTGTGCATTACCAAGATTGTCTTCCTCACAATATAGGTATATATTATTGTCTTAAAATTCATCCTTATATTGTAGGAAACTTTCGATTTGTTTGTCACTATCAAAAACTTGCCAGTATTTCATGTTATCTAGCACAAAAGGACAATTTTTGACCTCTATTGTGTATTGTTTGTTTGGGTGAGGCAGTTTACATGTACTTGCTAAAAAAGGCTAAGCCATTTGCTAGGATATGTTGGTTTATGGGGATAACTACTAAATCATATTCATCAAATGTTCTTAAGAAGTCAAGTACAAAATTTCTATAAGCTCTTAATTTGGGATTTTTTGCTACATGTTGTCCCTTTATTTTTTTTATTACTAAAACACAATCACCATGCACACAGTTTCCCTTTTCTCCTAATCTTTTCAACAACTATAATCCTAAGAGTAGAGCTTCATATTTTGCTATGTTGTTTGTGCACTAAAAATTTAATTTTTATGAGTGACCTTGTGCACTATTGTTTCATGCATTATACACCCAAATACCTTCCCCTGAGCTAACTTCGCCACATGAGCCATCAAAGCTCATGTTCCAAAGAGGTTCATTTTCAGGATCTGGTTTTACTGTTTGCATTTGACTGCCACCTTTGAGATTATTTTCTATATGGGTGACATGTGAATAAATGCCTCTGTGATTATACAAAATTAAAGAGTCAAGGTCAATGTGAACAGAGTACAGAGGGTAATTGTGTGGTTTTTCTTGACTACTTACCATGTACTTCATTAATGTCTACCTATACATTATTCTTGGTTGACCAAACACTGGTATTGTAGCATATGTCATGTCCATTTGCAGGGTCCCTTGTAATTTTTCTCCCCATGATTGAGATAAAAAAATTCCATAATTAGGGGTGATGTCATCTACAACTATATCCATCACTAAACTCTTTGTTGGTACCTGAGCTAGAGTGACACAAAGATCTTTGATAAGACCTAGACACCTAACTTTGTTGGAATCAAAAGAGTACAAATCTTTGTAAGGTCTAGTGATTTCAAGGCCAAGCTTCTCCATAACAGCCTTTGGCATAAGATTATGTGATGCACCTGAATATAACATGTCATTGTGGAGAATTTTGCCATGAAAATTAAGACTTACATAAAAGGGAGGGACACCTCCTTCTTGGGGTTTAACATCAACTTCTGACTCAAACAAAGGTTTAGGCTAATCATCACTTAAATTAACAGTATCAGTAATATCCCCTACATTTAGTACTTTTAGGACCTGACACCTATACACATTCTTGTTGATCAATTCAGTGAGGGGAATAGATATTTTCAATTTAGCAAGTTCATTCTCAATGCTGAATGGTGTTTGAGTTTTTAGTAGATTTGATAAATAAGTTCTTTCAGCCACTTCCTTTTGGGTGAACTCAGTTTGTTTGCTTGTACTAGGAATTTATGTTTGAGCAATTTTGGCAGGGATATCGACTGATTTCTTAGTATTCTTTTCTGTTTTTTTCTTTTCTGAATTATTTACATTTTTATTTGAGTTTTGTGTTGTTTTCTTAACATCAGATTTAGATACTTTCTTGGTAGAATTTTTTGAATTATTTTTATTGGAATTTTCTAAGTTTTTCGTACTTCTAAGGTTGTATTATCTGTGAACCTCCATAATAGAATTCTCAAATACTAGTTTATAATCATCGAATTCTTCAGATTCTAACTCTATTTGGGTCAGTGAAAATAACCCTTGTTATTATTCTGTGAGAAAAATAGAATCATCTTCATTAATTCCCATTAAATTTAACTAATTTTCTTCCACCTCCTCAACTACTCCTTCATCTTCATCAACATAATTCTCTTGGAATGAAGACCTAATTTGCTGATTAGGACCTCTTTTCTCTCTCTATCTAATCTATGGAGGGTTTCTTCTAGGATTTTGATTTATGTTTTGAGGAGCTAGTTGATTTTTTCTTGGAATAGCTCTCTCATTCAGATTAATCACTTATGTCATTCTATCCATAATCCTTACCAAATTGTAAATTTTAGCATCAGATGTAGAAGCTAGATGTTCTCCCCTTATAATAACTCTTCTCTTAGTTCACATCCTAACTCTTTTTTCTAACAATTTGGCTTATACACTCACAATATATCTTTGTATTTCTTCTAAAGTTGATGAATTTCTCTCCCTGAGTTGATAATCCATGTCTGGGTAAAAACCATCTCAGAATTTAACTAGGACTAACCCTTGTGGTGGTTTAATGTGAGCAGGGAGTGCGTTGTATACACTATTGAATCTAGTGCAATAGTCTTGTACACTCTCTCCTGGGGACCTCTTGATACTCATATTCTGATAAAATCTAAAGAGGATTTTTCTTTATTTCCCATATATTAATGAATATTTGGTGAAATTCAAGGAGATCATGAATAATATTAAAAGTTAAAACCTTGAACCATTTTCTGACTTCACCACCTAAACTCTAAGAAAACATTCTCAATTTGACACTGTCTTCATCAATTTCTTGCAGGTCAAAACACTCACTCATTTTATAGACATGTTGTCGAGTAGTTAGATGACCAGTCTGATCAAATTGTGGAATATTAGATTGGTAATCTTGGGGCATAAGGGGAAAAAGTGTTGGCAGCACCAATGGAGCATATCTGGCTGCCATGATTGGTGGAGGTGGTGGAGGGAGGTGAATAGTGGATGAGGTAGGATGGGCAATGGGAGAAGATGTTTGTGTAATGATTTGAATATGGGGATAAATAAAAGAGGTGGTAGGGATTGTGGAGGTAGTAGGAATAGCTAAGCTAAGATGTAATGTTTGAGAGGTGAAAGAAGAATATTCTATGGTCAATGAAGTTAACTCTATACATTGTTGGAGGTGGCCATCATCAACAGTTGAAGTAAATTTTGCTACAAAATCTTGGTGAGTGTCAAAATCCTTGAGAAGCTGAATATCAGATTGAATTTGTGATTAGGATTCTCTCACTGGAATTTGATGCAAGATAGGTGGATCAAATACTATACAGATAATCCAACTCTTAGATTTGGTCCTGAATAAACCTTTTTAAAAATGTAAATCAAATCAAATTTCTAGTGAAGTGACAAAGTTTTTAGGGAGGGAGTTAGATCTATGGAGAACTCTGCTTCTGGTTTGACTTTCAGTTATAGGAGTCTTTCTTAAAATTTTCTCAGGATTGTCTACTATAGGAGGAGGATTTGGATTAGGATGGAATCTGGTAGATATTATTTTAGGAGCCAGAATTCAGATCCGAAGTACAGACAAAATGATTATTTTCAAAAAATGAAAGAAATCGATCTTAAACAATAATTCTATAATACAGTGTTTTTAACTGGGGTTTCTAAATTTGAATGAAAAGAGTGTTTTTTTAGTTTAATCCCCAGTATGGTCTCCACTACGTTACCATTCTATAATTTTAAGATTGGAATACTCATAAAATGACAACATCAAATCACTTTAGAGCCTAGGATATAGCCCTTGTAGACCCAGAGAGGGATCTCTCTAGTAATATTTTAGCTTTTTTAATAATGTTTTATGATATTAGGCTAGTTAAACTGATTGTGAATTCTTTTTTTGATTGATATTTTTGGTTGGATTAAAGGATCGCTTTAAATTATTCCCATTGGGATATGGAGTCACAACAGGCTGAGTGGTTGCATCAATTTTCCAAAGTAATTGCATGGAAAGCCAGTTGTATCTTCTGGACCTTTATAACAAAGGGAAATATGGAATGAAGAAAAATTATTTCAGTAGTGCTTTAAAAGAAATTAAGTATTATTAAACCATACATCAGAAGAAAAACACTTATATTGTAAAAACAACCAGAATTAAGGTGCTCTAAGTAGAAAATCTCAATCTTCAGATTTCTATTTTATAATTAGAATATAAATGATACATTGAAATAAATAAAAGTGGAAAATATTAAACATGGTAAGGAAAAGACATCACCAGGAAAATATAACTCAATAATCTTGCAAAATGGTCCTTTATTATTGATGCTCCAACTCCAAATTTACAATGATCCAACAAAAAATCTTAAAATCTAGGGTCCAACTGCTAATACTGAATAAAAATGTAGTATTTAAATTAATTTATATTGATTTCCGTATCAATAGAGGAAATCTACTATTTATTACAAATGATAATTGAAATTGAAAAATGTGACCACTGCGTGGAAATGTTAAAACAACTTTGAAAAATGACTGAATTCTACATAAATTTGTTATTGGGTGTTGTAGTGGATTGTTGTGCTGGTATATCCGTGGCTGATATGCATTACTGATACACTGGTCTGCGGAATTAATTGTTTCAGCTAAGGTGGTTGTTCCATTGTCATGCTGAGCTTTTGCCCCTCCTGATAGTCACATAAATTCTCCCATTCATGTGGATTCAGAATATTGATTCTGATTAACTTCCTATAGATTTTATTAGTCTTTGTATACTTCATGAATGTTGGCTTCAACTGGAAAATGTGCTTGATTTCATGCTATATAAAAATTTCATTACTGAGAACTTCATAGAAAGCCCTTCTTGTCATGGTGTTCTTCATATTGGCATTCTTTGATGCATCCTTGGAAATATCACTGAGCTTCTTTACATAATATGTCTTAGCCATAAGCTTTTCATTTATCACAAACTTGAAACAAGGAAGGAAATCCTTTTTTGTTCAGAGGTTCAATTCTGTCAAAAAATCCACTAACTCCAATTTGTAGTTGGTGACACTTTTGTTCTACATGTGTAACCAAGCTATTTTTGTTTAGTACTTTCTTGACATCAATTATGGTTGTTGTCTTGTCCTCCACTCATAAGGGATCTAATTCAAAACTAATTTGGGAGTTTAATAATTTGATGACATTGTTAGCAGTTTTAGGCTTATTTCCAAGTTCATTGTTTGCCTTTACTATGGAAACCCTCACTAAATCAATTATATCTCTCTGTTCAAAAATTATTTGGATGGATGGCCATATCTCACTCATGGAGTCAATTATATTCAACCAAATTATTTCATTGACTCTTCCTACCATATTCCCAATAGAATATTCTTGAAGAGACTTCTGGAGGCTTTTTGTCAATTTCTTGCTTATCTGTAACTCTGTAGCATGTGCTGATTCATTTCTCTTTATGTGATCTTGTAGGGTATTGAATTCGTATTGTAGCTTTTAGGTTTCTATTGTTTGTAAAGACATGTTTTCCATGGCCTTAGATAACTGCTCGCTGCCTCCACCTGATGTACCTGTAGCTGTGGCTGTTGCTGAATGAATGACAACAAGAGGGACTGCTTGTAATGGAGTGATGGCTTCTGTTGCTTCTTTTGCTACTTTTTGCTTCTCTTTTATCAAATTTTCCATCTCAATTTCCATTTTCTTAATCAATTCTGAGTTTTCAATGATCAATTTCATCATTTCAGACTTTTTTGTTTCATTTTCCTCTATATCCTTTCTTAGAGGATCTTTCATTGCTAGCCTCTTAGGATGCTTCCTTAAAGCAATTATATCTGCATTTTTATTTCTTACAATTTCTTCTACAATAGGTATGTTTGTTGCGTCTTACCCAATTTGGATCAATAAATCCTTAAGGGATTTAATTCTTCTATCTTTGGTAATATATGAAATATTTTCCATTTTAAGTTGTGATTTTGCATTGGACAAGGAAACCTGCAACTTAGATAGGCTCATGGCTGTGCTAGTCAATGTGGAGGAGATCATTTCTCTAGTCTGCTTATGCATCTCCATCTGATCTATTGGCTAAATATATTTCACATCAAATTCAAAAGTAGTGGACTTGTAGTCTGATGTTATTTTAGGCTGAGTAATCTGTGCTTCCACGAAAGCCATTTTCATTCTTCCTTTCTATGAGTCAAAGGCTGATAAAATCATGCTTTTTCAAATACTTGGTTGCTTCCAGAACTGGTTTTAGGTGATGGTTTTGAGTATCTCATTCTTTATTTTGATCTCCTTGAATACATCATAGATTTTATCCTCCTTTTTCCCTATAGTGACAGTAGATGTAGGAGTTTGCAAGTTCTGCTACAGGAATGAAATGGTGGCAGAAGATGTGGAAAATATTGTCTGGCCACCTAATGGAGAAGATCTTGGTGAATCCATGATTGTAATGACTGTCTATTTCTCCTTTTCATTGTTGTGCTCAATGTCTTTGTGGTCTCTAGCTCTCTTTTTGTACTTCATCTTAAAATCTTTTCTTGATGTATTAATCTCCATGTCAGACTGATCATATATTTTCCTCTTTCTTTGTATTTCTTTCTCTGGTTCTTTTCCCTTGTATTATTTATCTCCTATAGCCTTCCTTTCTTGTGGATTTGGGGTTTGAATGCCTCAGGTGGAAATCACTCATTCTTCAACCTCTTGCAGTGTATTGGCTTCCCACTCTGCTTGAGTCATGTATTGTTCTATCTCAATATTGTGTGTATGGATGTATGGTGTTGACTTGTTCTCCATCCTTTTCTTGGAGATGATTCCCAACGGGTCATAGGACTAGGTGAAACTGTGACTTTTTTCATCTCCCTCAATATATTATCGACCTCCTCCCCTACTGCTTTATTATTGCAAATAAAAGGACCAATTTGGGACTTGATCCTGAATTGAGATTTTTTCTTTGTAGAGACAAAGTGGACTTCATCTTCATTTATCATTTGTCTTATATATTCCAATGCAAAAGTCCCCATGGAGAGGAAA
This sequence comes from Pinus albicaulis, assembly GCA_034641835.2. NCBI lineage: Eukaryota > Viridiplantae > Streptophyta > Pinopsida > Pinales > Pinaceae > Pinus > Pinus albicaulis. The sequence goes on from CM076583.1 coordinate 662,797,593, forward strand.
TTTGGCAGTTTGTAGGGGGCAACTCATATCCATAAACTCATATCTTTGTATAATTTTGGTACAAGTACCAATCTCCTATTCTCACTTGATCTGTTAACTACATAATTTATTAATTTCTTCATTCACCCTTGGCTCTATTGTACTGTTGAGAGTACTAATTGTTGGATGTACAAATAAATCCACAAAACTCTTGTATGTGTAGTTATTTTGTTCCTTAATTATTAAAGCGGTCCAAAAGATGAGATATTGAGGTTGGGAGTCAAAATTTAGCATTGTCATCTAAAATTGGAACCTGTTGGACTGAAAATAAACAAACATGAATACCAAAACAAAAGTGTATTTAAACACCTCCTCTGTATGAAAATTCAGGAATTGATCGTGAATGGCATCAGCGAGGAATTGGAAAAAATTGAACATGAGTGAGGGCTTAGAATCTGATGAAAGGATGGATAAGAAAGTAACAATATGTTGGGTCCTATCAGGGAATGTGGATGAAGTGTATGGAGGATTCTTCTTAGGCATTTGGGCATCAATGGCCATGAAGAGTTCTAAAGTTTTAGCTCTGCTAGAAAAGTCCAGCCTTTGATATAACTCTCTAAGGGCTTCATAATAGAAAGTAATTGTTTCTTCAAGACTGGGGGCTTACATCATCTGCCTGATTGGGCATGGACTATAAAAATAATCTCTCTTTTTGGGGTCACTACAGCTCTTTGATTGAGGTCATAACATGCATGGAACTTTCTAATAAACTCAAGACAATTATGGGTCTTTGGGAAAATTTAGTATGGTAGTTTGGTTTCCCATGGGCCTATGTCATCAAGCTCATCTAGAAATTTATCTTCGAGATAGTAGTAGACATTGAATAAATAAAATTTTGACTCTGTCTTATGGATATTATAATCCCTATATGCTAAAGCCACATGATCCAGGTACACCTGAGTGTAGACCATAGGATTGAATGGTTGTTGATCTTGCTTTGGGGGAATTCTGTAATCTGCAATTATTCTGACTGTTTGCAGAGAAGAATGGGAATAAAAAGAGAAGGGAACTTAGAAATGGAAATTTTTCATATTAAAATGGGGAAGGGATAAAATAGAAAGGGAGTTGTGATCAATATTGTAGAGCACTAATAATTCTCTATTGATAACTGGAGGCTTTTCTTCACCGATCTTCACTGTAAATTCTCTGCAAAAAGACAACCTATAACATTTAAACACAATGAAAAAGGTAAAACTTGCCTCCAGTAATGAAGTTGTGTTTTATGATGTGATTGGGTGACCGTTTGGCATGGCGCAGGCCCGTTGGATAACGACCTGAGCCATTAATTATCCAATGGTCTTGTGGAGGGAGTGTCTTTGATTGGATGTGTTGGGAAAAATACTGAGAGGGGGGGTGAATCAGTATTTAGTACAGACTGAAAACTTTTTAACTTTTTCTTTCTCTACAACCCATACGCTACTTTACTGAATAAAGCTCACGTATACACATGGATATCCTTCAGACAACTCGCGTATGTTCAGAGATATAATTATTGCATTTAATTCTTAACTTGGATCATTGTATCATTCATTCATCAGATGTATAGTAAGTAGTAAACAGATGTAGTAAGAACAGAATAAATCATCACACATAAGCAACACACATGAACACCAAGATTTAAGGTGGAAACCCAATTTGGGAGAAAACCACTGCTGTCATCGTCTCAGTCTTCAATATTTATTGTGTAAAGAAAACTTCTTACAACCATGTACTGGCGCAGACTCATAGCAGCACACAAGCACCCACCTGCAAAAGGCCACAACCTTCTCTCGTTTACCAGCCTCTCCTGGAAGGGAGCTACAACCCCCTGCTCTTGTTTACCAGCTTCTCATGGAAGGGAGCTACTACCCCTTGCTCTCGTTTACCAACTACTACTGGAAGGGAGCCACTACCCCCTCACTGAAGGATTGACCCTCAGTACCACTGCAGACCATTTCTCATCAATTTTCAAACTAGATCAAAAAACTTCAACACAACCCTTTACTTATCAACAAATATACTTCGCCCAGTGCTTCAAACAGAACAGTGAAGCTACTGCAACCATAATATCAGAGATAACCCAGACTTCAGAATAGATATGAAGAAACACATTCAAACTTGAGCAATCATAAGTTCAAATTCCATACGTGCTTTTATTTAATCAGACCCGCGTATACACGCGCTTTTCATCAATCGAACCTGCGTATACATCTATGCATTTTTTCAATAAACCCTAACTTCCCATACGTGATTTTATTATATCAGATCAACATATACACACACTTTTTCCACAACAAACTCGCGCATAGATTTGTAAATGAAATATTTGCAGAGAAGACCAAATCTATAAACTTACCCAGATTTCTTCATTACCTTCAGTAGACTTTGCGCCAGATTTTCACCAGTTCTTCTTCTACAGATCATCTTAGAGATTCATCATCATCAGATCTAAGGATTTTGAAACATCCATGGGTGCATCATAGATTAAGATTTATCGATCAAGAAAAAAGTTCATTCATGCAGATATACTTCAAGGTGAAGTATTCATCCAATACCCTGAAATATGCACACCCTTGCACCATGATCCTCTTCTCCTTATATAGATTTAGCCTTTGTCAATACCATGAGCCAAAACCACACCACTTCCAATGATATTCCTGGACGGGATCAAATAGATAATCAAGCGCTCAATACAATGGGTCAATACCATGGTAAAACCCCTTGGTATTCTAAATTTGGAGCGCAAATTGGCATACGCGACTTGGCGCATACTTTTCCGTGTGCATACGATACTTCACTTTAACAAATAAACGTATGCATTGTGACATACTTTGTTCAACATTATTCTACCACTTGCTGAATTCCTTTCTTATGCTACTTCTAAACTGATCTGTAGATACATCAGATTTACATTATTAACAACTCATCAAGTCAGTTTCCATCACGAACAACTTCATTAAGCAGGTTCCATCAAGTTCAACACATTGTATCATATTGCCAACAATCTCCCCTTTAACTCATCAAGAAGGTTGTCATCAACTCTATCAAGTAGGTTGCCATCAAGGAAAACACTCTGCATCATATTGCCAACAATATTATTTCATCAAGTAGGTTACCATCAACTCCATCACATAGGTTGCCATCAAGGACAACATATGCCAACAATCTCCCCCTTTGGACTTGATGGCAGCCGTGATGGTGTTTTATCATCACAACAGATAGATACATTGAATATAACCATTATGAAAACACCATGATGCTCTCCCCTTATTCAAACACCATGTTACTCTCCCCCTTTGACATCAAGGGAAAAGGGCAGATGAAAACCAAAACAAGGTTTTTCTTCTCATGTAGAAAGAAGAGCTCTGTAGAACTGATGTGCATTGAAGTTACCAGGCTCCCCCTGAGTTCATGCTGAGTCTTTAAACATATTTTGCAATGACTCTATGACCTTTCCTATCACCAAGGACTCATACTTACATCAATGATTCAACCAAGTATATATACATATGTGACTCAAGTACCCAACCAAGTGGGTTTACACATTTTGACTCAACTACCCAACCAAGTGGGTTTACAAAATTGACTCAAGTCCTTACATGACTGAATATTACAAATTTACATCATAGGTCTCAACATGACCTTTTCATCAAAAACCAAAGGACCTCAAGAAAGAGATCATATTTTAGAATCATCATAATGCCAACAATGCATTACATTTAGCAAGGCTAATGCTCCCCCTGAAACTGTGCATCTAATGCATCCTTTTCATATGACCAAAACTCCTCCTTAGCTTGTGCAACCTGAACACGTTCAACAGCTAATCATCAAGGCATCTTCACCCAATATCAGAGAATAAAACATAAATATAAGAACTGAAACATCATCAAAGATTCCAAACAGCATCAGAGATACCAAACAGCACTGCAGCTGTGCTGAAGAATGCTGACCCCAAGTAAAAATTTTTAGCAATTAACCATACGCGGTTTTCTTTGTATGAACTCGCATATATACGCGACTATCTTTCAGGAAACCCACGTATCCAATTTAATCTTCTGAATTTAAGCAGTTCTGATTTTCTGCATGGCAGAGACTACTCCCAGCTTCTGTCTGAGATATTCGAATGCTTCCCTGGGCAGAGGTTTGGTAAATATATCAGCCACTTGTTCTTTGGAGGGAACATACTCCAACTTCACTTTTTGTTCAAGCACTTTTTCACATAAGAAGTAATACTTGATGGGAATGTGCTTGGTCTTTGAATGCATAACAGGATTCTTTGAAATACTGATGGCACTTGTATTGTCACACATAATGGAGATAGGAGGTGAGCACTTGATTTGAAAGTTTTGTAAGGTTTTCATCATCCAAAGAAGTTGTGTGCAACATGATGCGGCAGCCACATATTCTGCTTCCACTATAGATAAGGCAATAGAGTTTTTCTTCTTGTTGAACCAAGATACTAACCGGGGCCCCATATAGAATGCACCACCACTAGTGATTTTCCGATCATCAACATTTCCAGCCCAATCTGCATCAGTGTAAGCATGAAGAGTAAGATTAGCATTCTTTGGATACCATAGTCCAAAGTCTTGAGTTCCTTGTAGATATTTGAATATTCTTTTGACAGCCTGAAGGTGAGACTCTTTTGGATTAGCTTGGAATCGTCCAAAAATCCCAACTGCATGCATAATGTCTGGTCTAGTCCCAGTGAGATAAAGAAGACTTCCTATCATAGATCTGTATTCTGGTTGATTCACCGTGGGAGAATCATCATGAGAACTGAGATTACATCCGGCTATCATTGGTGTACTTACATGTTTGCACTCTTCCATGCCATACTTCTTCAGAATTTGCTTGTGATAAGAATATGCCATCTGTAGTTTGATGCACTTGCAAGCTAAGAAAGAATGTTAGTTCCCCAAGTAAAGACATTTCAAATTCTTGTTGCATAACAGAAGCAAATTCCTGACTCATAGATTCTTCATTACTTCCAAAAATGATATCATCAACATATACAACCACAATCAATAGTTTTTCATTTTCAATTTTTGTGTACAAGTTGTTATCAACAGATCCCTTTGAAAATCCTTGTTGATGAAGATATTTGTCAAGATTATAATACCATGCCCTTGGAGCTTGTTTGAGACCATATAGAGCCTTTTTAAGTCTACAAACAAGATTTTCATCATTTCCCAAAATGAACCCTTCTAGTTGTTCTATATAAACTTCTTCTTCTAGATCACCATTGAGAAATGCAGATTTAACATCCATTTGAAAAACTTTGATTTGTTGAGAACTTGAAAAAGAAAGAAACATTCTTATGGCTTCAAGTCTAGCTACAGGAGAAAAAGTTTCTTCAAAGTCTATACCTTCTTGTTGAGTATACCCCTTGCAAACAAGTCTAGCTTTGTTTCTTACAACATCCCCATTCTCATTTAATTTGTTTTTGAATATCCATTTAGTTCCAATGACATTTTTGTTATGAGGTCTTGGTACTAATTCCCAAGTGTGATTCTTTTCAATTTGATCAAGCTCTTCATTCATGGCTTGAACCCAACATTCATCTTTGCTAGCTTGATTGACATTGTGAGGTTCAATAGTAGATAGAAATGCCAGATAGCTAGAAGATCCCACAAGATTCCTTCTTGTTTGTACACCTGATCCCTTATCTCCCAAAATTTGAGATTCTGGATGATTCTTTTGAACATATCTGGATGGAGCCTTTTCAGATAAATCATCTTCAGGTTCTTCATTGGGTTCACTGTCTATATCATTGCTGTTTGATTTAGAAGGACATAAGTCACCATCATCTTCATTTGTTGTTTTTTTTTCTTCCTTTGGGGCTGTAGGAGACTCATTAATAACAACATCAATACATTCAACAATCTTTTGAAGTCTTTTATTGTAACATTTATATGCTCTACTCATAGAGGAGTAACCAAGAAGTATTCCTTCATCTGCTCTAGGTTCAAACATGCCAAGTTTTTCATCATTATTTTTGATAAAGCTTTTACTTCCAAAAACTCTAAAATGCTTCACCGATGGATAATTATCATACCAGAGTTCATATGGAGTTTTTTCACTATTTACACGAACATGTGCCTTGTTGAGAATGTTTACTGTTGTATGTGCTGCTTCTCCCCAAAATGTGTCAGGTGTTCCAGAATCATCAAGCATAGCTCTAGCCATTTGTTGAACTATTCTATTCATTCTTTCTGCTACGCCATTTTGTTGTGGAGTTCCAGCTACAGAAAATTGTCTTTTTATGCCATGTTGTTCACAAAATTCAAGGAATTCATTTGAAGTATATTCTCCTCCTCGATCAGATCTAAGAAATTTGAGTTTTAGATCTACTTCATTTTCAACTAGAGCCTTGAAGATCTGAAATTTCTCAAATGCTTCATCTTTGTGCTTTAGCAACCCAATCCAACAGATTCTAGAGAAATCATCAATAAATAAGATATAGTATTTTTCACAATGAGGTGAATTTTTCCTCATAGGTCCACATATGTCAGTATGAATGAGTTCAAGAGGCCTACTTGATGATCCTTCCTTGGCATTAAATTGCACTCTGGTCTGCTTGCCGAATTGGCACGATTTGCATATGATACTTTCAGGTAGAGTAATATTGGGAAGACCACGAACAGCATTAAGTCTGCTTGATTTGTTGATTTGAGAGAAGCTTAGATGCCCCAACATTCTATGCCATAGCCAGTTTTATGAAGATTTACTCAAGTAACATTGTTCTTTGCAGTTCTTCAATACATATAGGTTGCTTGGAGTTCTCTTTCCTTTTATAATTGTTTTACCTGTATCAAGATCACAAACCACACATTCTTTTCAACTAAAGACAACTTCAGTTCCTTGATCACACATTTGACTTACACTTAACAGGTTATGCCTTAATCCATCCACATACATGACATCATTAGCCTTCACCTTTTCTTTTAGAAACACAGACCCTTTTCCTTTAATTACAGCAGGAGTATCATTTCCAAAAGTAACTTTCTTTTCTTTTTCTACTGTACTATATGCACGAAGTTTGGTTTTGTCACCTGTCATGTGTCTTGAGCATCCGCTATCAATGTACCATTGATTTTCTTCACCTTCTGCAAATAACGCTATGCCACAATTTTCAACCTGTAATTCCTTCTTTTTCCATACTTTGGAACTTGAAGGTAAATGCTCTTTTGGCTGAACTTTGCTCCTGCATTCAGATTCTTCATGCCCAAAGTTATTGAAATAAGCACATTCAACTTCATTTAGAAGAGGAGAAAAATTTTTATAGGTATTCTTCTTTGTTTCAATATCAATCCTTTTCTTTCTCACTTCTCTTGTCATGATGGTTTATATGCAACACATTGAACAGCTTTGTGACCAAAATTGTGACATGAGAAACATTGTCCATTGAAGAAAAAATTTCTGCGATCATGAAATCTTCTACTTGAATTTACCTGTTGATTGGTGTTTCTTTGAAAGATATTCCTGTTAGTGTTCTTTGAATTGATATGATCATGCTTTACCTGTAAATATTCTTTATTCCCTTGCTGAGTGGAAGAATTTTGTAATCCAACTGTAGCTGCTTTTAGATAATTTGGTGCTGAAGCCTGAGAAGATTCCCCGGTATATCCAAGACCTGTCTTTACAAGAGGAGAGCGTTGTACCTTGATAATCTCATTTAAGGTTTCAGATCCTTTAGAAAATCTAAGATTCAGAGTCTTTTATTTCTCAAAATCTTTTCTTAGACTTACCACTTCACATTCTAATTTCTCAATGTGTTTCTTTGCTTCTTCAAACTGTCTTTCCAAAGTCTCTATGGTTATTTTCCTTTCTTCTAAGAGTATTTTACTTTCTTCTAAATGTATTTTGAGTTGATTTTTTTCTTCAAGAAAATAATTTTCCTCTAGAGCATCCACAAAAGTATCATTTTCTTCAAATACCATGAGAAGTCTAAGATTTTTTTCACATTCTTCCTCACTATCAGATAACCCATCACTATCTTCATGAGTATAGTAACTTTTTCTAGTGCTAGACCGGTTCTTATTCCTTCTTGCTACTTCTTTTCCTTTTGTAGATATTTCTTTATAAGGACACTTAGCAGCATAATGACCAACTCTTCCACAATCAAAACATTTGAAAGGAAGCTTACCTCTGAACCGTCCTGTGCCAAGTTGAAGTTTCTTTACAAAATTTACCTCATCTTCTTCTGAGATATATCCTGATCCTTCTGCTTCTTGCACTTCTTTCCCTTTGTAGAAGCTCTAAAGATGGCTTCTTTGACTTTAGATGGTCCTCCTCCTCTCATTTCATATGCAGTTAGTATGCCATGAAGTTGCACCACAGCAAGATTTTGAAGATCCTATTTTTCTTCAAGAGCAGAAACTTTTGACTCAAATTTTGTCGTTAGAGATCTTAAAATTTTCGCAACCAAAGTAGATTCGGTTATTGTTTCTCCCAAATTTCTCATACGATTTACAACATCGTCAAGACGTAAAAATAAACTGGCAATACTCTCATCATTGTGCATCTTCAAATTTTCATATTCAATTCTGAGAGTTTGGAGTTTTGCACTTTTTACCTTTGCATCACCTTTATAACTTGGAATGATTTTGTCCCACATTTACTTTGCTGTATTCAGCTGCATGCCTTTGACAAATTTAGATTCAGTCAGACTTCCTGTTATAGCATTGACCGCCTTTGCATTTGATTCATAATTCTTCTTTTTAGTCGGATCTGTTGGTATTGTAGCTGGATATTGATATCCTTGTTGAACAATGGCCCATACATCTGTTCCCATAGACTGAAGATAGGATCTCATCCTTGTTTTCCAGAAGATTAAATTTCTTCCATTAAAGAGCAGAGGTTTTATAGATGTTGTTCCATCTTGATTTCTCATATTGCTTGATCTTCCTTCTAGCGGCTAAGCTTTTTAAAAAGGACCTGCTCCGAAACCAATTGTTGGGAAAAATACTGAGAGGGGGGGGGTGAATCAGTGTTTAGGGCAGACTGAATTTTTTTTAACTTTCTATTTCTCTACAACCCATACACTACTTTACTGAATAAAACCTGCATATACACGTGGATACCCTTCAGAAAACTCGCGTATGTTCAGAGATATAATTATTGCATTTAATTATTAACTTGGATCATTGTATCATTCATTCATCAGATGTATAGTAAGAAGTAAACAAATGCAGTAAGAACAGAATAAATCATCACACATAAGAAACACACATGAACACCAGGATTTAAGGTGGAAACCCAATTTGGGAGAAAACCACCGCTGCCGTCATCTCAGTCTTCAATATTTATTATGTAAAGAAAACTTCTTACAACCATGTACTAGCGTAGACTCATACCAGCACACAGGCACCCACCTGCAGAAGGCCACAACCTTCTCTCATTTACCAGCCTCTCCTGGAAGGTAGCTACAACCCCCTACTCTCGTTTACTCGCTTCTCCTGGAAGGGAGCTACTACCCCCTGCTCTCATTTACCAGCTACTAATGGAAGGGAGCCACTACCCCCTCACTGAAGGATTGACCCTCAGTACCACTGCAGACCACGTTTCATCAATTTTCAAACTGGATCAAACAACTTCAACACAACCCTTTACTTATCAACAAATATACTTCACCCAGTGCTTCAAACAAAACAGTGAAACCACTGTAACCATAATATCAGAGATAACCCAGACTTCAGAATAGATATGCAGAAACACATTCGACCTTGAGCAATCATAAGTTCAAATTCCATACACGCTTTTATTTAATCAGACCCGCGTATACATGCGCTTTTCATCAATCGAACCTGCGTATACATTTGTGCATTTTTTCAATAAACCCTAACTTCCCATACGCGATTTTATTATATCAGATCCGTGTATACATGTGCTTTTTCCACAACAAACTTGCATATAGATTTGTAAATGAAAGATTTGTAGAGCAGACCAGATCTATAAACTTACGCAGATTTCTTCATTACCTTCAGTAGACTTTGTGCCAGATTTTCACCAGTTCTTCTTCTGCAGATCATCTTAGAGATTCATCATCATCAGATCTAAGGATTTTGAAACATCCAGCGGTGCATCATAGATTCAGATTTATCGATCAGGAACAAAGTTCATTCATGCAGATATACTTCAAGGTGAAGTATTCATTCAATACCCAGACATATTCACACCCTTGCACCATGATCCTCTTCTCCTTATATAGATTTAGCCTTTGTCAATACCATGAGCCAAAACCACACCACTTCTGATGGTATTCCTGGATGGGATCAAATAGATAATCAAGCGCTCAATACAATGGGTCAATACCATGGTAACACCCCTTGGTATTCTAAATTTGGAGCGCAAATTGGCATACGTGACTTGGCACATACTTTTCCGCGTGCATACGCTACTTCACTTTAACAAATCCATGTATGCATTGTGACATACCTTGTTCAACATTATTCTAGCACTTGCTGAATTCCTTTCTTCTGCTACCTTTGAACTGATCTGTAGATACATCAGATTTACATTATTAACAACTCATCAAGTCAGTTTCCATCACGAACAACTTCATTAAGCAGGTTCCATCAAGGTCAACACATTGTATCATATTTCCAACAATCTCCCCTTTAACTCATCAAGAAGGTTGTCATCAACTCTATCAAGTAGGTTGCCATCAAGGACAACACTCTACATCATATTGCCAACAATATTATTTCATCAAGTAGGTTACCATCAACTTCATCACGTAGGTTTCCATCAAGGACAACATATGCCAACAGAATGGAGTGGATGGGCGAGTGGAGATGTGGTGCAACGGTAATGGGTAATGGTCAGTTAAATGGTTAGAGGCGTAGCAGTTTAGTTGACAGTTGAAACCACTTTTCAGAGGGGGATCCTCATGGTAAGTGGTAATGGACAAGGGGTGGGGTGAAAAATAACCTTGGTGTGACACGTAGCAGCGGGATGGTATTGGATACCATTTATTTTGGAGCACCCCCCCCCCCCCAAAACAAAATTAACGTTCAAAGGTTGTGGGGGGGCCGAAACACTATGTGGGACATTGGATGAAGAGGAGATGGGAAGAGATGATGAGAAGATAGGGGGTATTTAGTGCAGATGCGATGGGTGATGAGATGGTGGGGTCAGAAAAGTCAACGAGTGGTGGGGATACAGTTTAATACTTAGGGTATAGAAGAATATGTGTTTTCGGAGGTTAGGATAAGGAGAAATATGATATTTTCGGGACTTAGTGCTGGCTCGAGGGGTCCTTACCTTGGTTCAGAGGTGAAGGTTTGATAACAAACCCGTATAATACTTTCCCTTTTGGTAGTGACCTTCTTGTATAGGAGAAAGTCTCACCCAAAGCAGTATGGGAGGGTGCTGGAACCAGGTTTCTGCACCTTAAGAGAGAGCAGGTAAGTCATGAAGATCCACGTTCACAACTTATCAGATTCACAACAGACAACACTATTCATAGGATAGTTAAAATTATAATTGCAATATACAAAGCTATTGTCATGCACAATTTTTTTTAATAACTCTGCATCCACATGTGCATCAACAGTAATGAGCACATATCATCATAACACATCATCAACAGAGTACAATTATACCACAATATAAACAGATTTTCAGCATAAACAGATAACCTACAGTATTCATAACAGATCCAATAGTTCGCATCAACAAGAATACCTTAGATCAGATAACATAGGAATACTTCAACCATATCTGCATATATTAGCATCCAAAACTCAATACAATCCAATACATCCTGCACACACAGCCAGCAGGGTCCGCACACAACATGACTTAGGATCTCTGTGCACATAGCCATCAAGAGTCCTTACCCTAACAACCAACAACAGATCTAACAATTCACACTTGGCATCATACTTAATTCGTTCCTACCTTATCACTAAAAAATGTTCATCTATTTATATCGACTTAGCCTATGCTTCCAATGGTCTAAAAACCATGGTTTGTGGACTCCTGGTCTACCCTTGACCCATTACAATGCATTTGGGGCTTTGAACCACCCAAAAACGCCTGTGTTAGACTAATTAAGACCAAAAATATACAAAATTGTACAAAATTCGCAGCTTTAGGGGACCTAGTTCCAACACTTAGGATATAAATTCTGACATAAAGTATTCCATCATGTCTTCATATGAAGCCTAATCTCTGAAATTTAGAACACATCCTTTATCCAAACGTTAGAATAAAAAAACCCTTTGTTCTTTGATTTTCTTCTTCGACCATATAAAACATGAAATCTTTAAACTGCACTTTATATGATAAATTTCATGTTTTCCCCTATTCTTTTTTCTCTTCACCTCTACCTACCCAATCTACAAATATATTTTTTTTTATTCTTTTGTAGGGTAAATTTGGGCTTGGATACCCTAAATCATATTTTATTTAAAACTCTAATCTACATCTATCCTTATTTCTTCCATTGACTCAGATTAAACTGTTGATTCAATTTCATTTCTACCTATTTATTGATATGCGAAGATTAAACAGTTTGGAAAATATTTATTTTCTAACCTATCAACAAGAATTTAAAATTGTACAATCATGCTTAAACTGTATTATTGAAAAAAACCTATCTAATGAGTAGTGGAATTTTAATTTGCAGCACTTTCGGTATTATTTCTTTTGGGGTTTTCTTTCTTTTTCTTTTTCTCTTTTTCTTTTATACCCTCTTTTATTTTATTTTTATTTTTTATTTTTGATTGGAAGTCACTTGAATATTGAAAAACATTTTCAATATGAAATTGCAAGGAATTTTAAATATCCAATGACCTTGAGATCCTATGATTTATAGGATACTAACAACTACTACTTGGAAAATGAGAAATACATGAGAAAATATTATTGTAGTCACGTTTTTCATGAATTTCTCATTTTTCATGTAGTAGGGTCCATTGGAAGTATGAAACATGGGTAATCCTTCGGTTGGAAATTAAATTCCACATCAAATGATCACTCCCACTAAAAATTTGAGTAAAACCAAAGGGAGATATGTTTAAAAATAGTAGTTTTTTTACTTTTTTATTTTTAATATTTTTACTTTTTTACTCTAAAAATGGTGAAACATCCCCCATGGTTGACATCATCATATTGAATCCTATTGGTTCTTATAAATTTTACCTTGATTGTACATTTTTTTTTTAGACCCATTTTATACGTCAAAATTTCTCTAATGTCAAGGAAGCCCTAGTCCCTTGGCCCCTATGAGTTATTCATAAATTAGTTATCAAATATAAAGTAATATTCTAAGAAGTGAAGTGTTACACAACATATCCATTGAGATTTTCCACCTTGTTCACATATACAACTATGTTTGGATGTTACCCAAGTCTAGTATACAAATTTTGTCGAACTAGACCTTGAGGAATTACCTTACTAACCCACTATCGAGTAAGTTTTTGACAAGTTACGCCAATAGTCTAATAAAAAATTTCCTAACCCTCCTAGAGTCCTAGAATAATATGAGGACACTATTACCCCACTCTCGGATGCAGCACAGGAAGAGGAAGAAAAATTTGCATTATATCTTAAACCTTTTAAGGGAGACTTGTTAGCCCCTTTGGACAAAATCCTCACAAAAATCTAGTCAGAAAGATTCATAGAGTCCTACGACCATTGTGACTTCTTCTGAAGGATTTTGGTGGGAGGAGGTGTTGTCATAAATTCAACTTAAAAACCACCAACAAAAAAAATAATAATTGATGGAGCTGTTTGACAAGTGGTTGAGTCTACCAAATCAAAAGGTAAAGTAGTCAAAAGACCCTGCAAGATAGAAATAACAATTTCATCTCTCGAAGAAAACATACAAAAAGTAATATGAAATGTTAATTATTATTTTGTGGAGAATACTCAATAGAAAATTCAAGGAATTTATCAAGCTTCACTAAGTCATAATCCTATGCAATACAATACTACTACCAATGGAAAAAATGAAAATTCTAGTTAGGAGCAGAAAACCACCAACTAGAGCAGGTTATGGGTTCATCGACTAAGACTTAAGTGAGTGAAATTGACTTAAATATAGATACTCCACCAACCTCTTTGATGCACATTGAAGACAAGCAACATCATTCAGATGAAAATACGTTAGACTAGAAGAACTCTCAATAAAATTCATCAAAAAGCACCTAGTTAGATAACACAATCAGAATTCATAATGAGCAGACGTAGAAAATAATGATTATGCCAACAGACTAGTCACAAAAATACTGATTGATCTTCCATCAAAAATCCATAAATTTATCAACCTTCTTTTACTGGCATAATGCCGTTTGAGATGGAGACAACAAGAACACAAGGAAATCAAGTTAAAAATTAAATTATTGATATATTTTCTAAGTATGTCAACCTAAATCTTTCCAGTGATAAGAAGAGTTTTTACTTCTTTGATGATACTATAAAAATAGCCAAATTGTGGTTGAACAAGAGAAATAAAGACACCACTAAGCTTCAATGTAGACAAGAATAAGAAAATGATATTTAGTTGGACTGTTAGCATCAGGTAGCATAAAAATATAACATTGACATTCCAATTGAAGTTGATGATCATCGCATCACCTTTTAACAATTAATGTATTAGTTGATTGAGAAAAATGAGCAGCTTAGAGCATGTATAACAATCTTACAAACTATATCAACAATGGATGGAAATTAGAAATTTACAAAGTTACTTCAAAAATCTCATCATGAGTTCCTGGAATTAAAACAAACCTTGAAGAAAACACTTGAAATAGGGTTTTCTTTGATGACTATATTCAACAATTTGCCCACTTACTTGGCATCAAATCATAGTATCATCATAGTACATGAAACAATTATTCATGATTTGGCTGCAGCAGAAGTAACAGATGTGAGAGATAAGACGGAATCCAATAAGAAGTTAGAATAGGAAAGGGAGCTCGAGGCCCTACTAATGTTGCATGAGCATAAATGGATCAGAGAAGGGAAAAAGCACAAATTGAAGCAACAAATTATACCAATTTTTTGGAGGGTATACTTAATTAATATAGTAGATCGAGCAGGCTAATCCTTTCAAGAAAAGGGAATTAGAGGAGACCTCTTTGGAAGGAAGAGTCCAGTTTTTGGCATACCTAAAGGAATCAAGTGATAAGGAAAGCTTATTAGTTTGTGAAAGGTCAATATTTCATGAACACTTGTAAATATGTGCACCAGTTATCTATAAAACTGCTTACCCAAACATGCCACCTCTACCACCAGTTCATTCATTGTCTCCACAACTTCCACGACCCACCTATCAGTTCTACGCACCTAACATATCAACATGTGTTTAAGCTTAAAAACAATAATCACATGAAGTTGAAGTGGATGAAGAAATGAAACAGTTTATAGAACCAGTTCACGAAGCTGTTAATGAGCCTTCGAATGCACCTATCAAAGAAATACCTTGATCTATTTTTTATACTGTAATGTGTATTTCTTTAAAAGTTTGTAAAATTTTCATCTCGTATAGAGCCAACACTTAATTGTATATGCAATATTTTTCATTTTTTTTATGACTCCAAATCTCCCCTTCTTTAGGTCAAAGAAGGATTTGAGGGTGGGGGAGATGTTGGAAAGGCTAGTCAAGTTACACAACATAGAATGTAAAGTCAATTTTTAAGATAACTAAAGTTGGATTAGTTAAGGGTTTGGTAGGTTAGTTAGATTGTTGTAATTTTCCAGAAATTATATATACATATTATTTAATTTTTCTATGTAGAAATGTATCGTTATATTTGCATTTTAAGATACATAATATAAAGTGTGTTGTTGTTGCTTCTCCACTACTTGTATATCTTATCTTTTTTTCAATTATATGATTTTCTATGTGAATACTTGATATCTATGCTATTAGTGAGTATGTGCACTTTTCCATAAATCACAACACATTGGATAGTTGATGGAATTTTCCTTCATTAATGGTAGTATAGGCAATATTCCCTTAAATTATGGGCACAAAAACTTCATCCAAGGGTAATAGTTTTTTTTTAGTAGGGAACACATCATAAAGTTAGATGTATGTTAGGTTAGCATGATGTCAAGTACAAGAGATGGTAGGAGTTCCTTGGACATTTTTCAAGTCAGATAGTTGTAACAATTGAGAACATGAGACTTGGGATTCCTTAGTTAATAGTGCATGACCTAAGTTAAACATGGACCTAAGGGACTAAACATTCTAATTATTGGAATATTTGGGGATTCAATTTCACAATGAAGTGGAGTGTATTAGACACTTTTGTCCCATTAATTATGGGGAATGGTGAAGGTACTATAGAAGAAGGAAATGGATAACATGTGCAACCTTTATAAATAGGGTGTGACTACATGTAAATTAATTCAATTAAATTTAACCATTCATAAAGTTGAAATAAAAATGTGAATAAGAAGTTTTGAGGTGCCAATTCAAGGATTTGGATAGTGAACAACTTGGATGATAGTAACATCTTAGGTATTTTTCACAAAGTAATTAGATTAATTATAAAATGGTTAAGACATGGAAAAAATAGGCTAAGAATATTTTAGTTGAGTAATTATATCTGTAAGAGGTAGAAACATGAGCTCTTTAGGGGTTGGATTGTGGGCCATGGAAAGAGGCTATTATTACTAATATTATTTGTAATTTTGTTAAATGAGTCATAGGTAATATTCATATTCCCTTGTTTCATTCTTGTAGCATTATTCATAATAATAAGTTAAGGTATCCACCTTGTGTACATGGAAAATTTTAGGGGCTAATATTCGTAGGTGGGCTAATTTTCCATGGTTTTTCCAAAAAAAAAAAGATTCGCCAATTTCCATTTTTTATAAAAGTGATTTGCCCAAATTTTGCAGTATAAAATTATGTTATCCTAAAAATCGCCAAAAATATATAGAGACTATATAGATTCATTAAAAATTTGGATATTTTCAAAAAAATATCACCAAATATTTTACAATCTGCAGATTAGCGACTCGTAAGATTCGCCAAGGTTTCTAAACTTTAAGATAAATTTCCATCCTTAAAATTTTCCCTGCTTGTGTATCACATTTATATATATTTTGTTCTTTGGTTATGATATGTTATTATTACTTGCAATTTCGTAGTTGGCTAAGTGTTGTTGAATGATCATTAAGTGTTTAGAAGTATTGGTAGAATGCTTTAAGGCCATGGTTGGTCATGTGTCTAGTTATTGGAGATATTGGTTATTGAACTTACTTGTAGTTGTAATAATTGTATCTTAGGGAATAGTTATGGGAAGAACCTGATTGAATAAGAATATTTTAGCTATAGTAGACACAAGTTGGTTAATTCCTTGTGTCTAGTGAAAGTCAATCCCAAAATACCCAATGCATCATCAAATATATAAAAAATCTAGGTAGGACATACTATTTCATGATGGTAAAGGTATTTCTTGAGCTCTTGAGTTCAACAACTTCAAGGTTAGTGAACTATTGGTATAACAAATAATTCGGGACTATTGGAATTTAACACTTGCTAGTTGAAAAACCACTTTAGCTTTGCCTCCCCTCCTTAATTTCACTTTAAATTTTCTAATTAATATTTAGGTGGTGACTTTGATTATATAGAGAATAATGAATTATATTTCTAATGTCCACACACAAGGTCATGTTCCCTTCTCTTTAATAAAATTAGGCCTAACTTAGGGTACAATTGCTAGAATATAATGAATTTGACCTCATGCGAGGATTTTTTTTCATAATCATGGATTTAGATGTAACTCGTGCTCTGTGTGATAGTAATCCCATAATTGCGACCATTTTCCTTATTTTAGTTAGACAAAACCATGCATGACTGAAAATGCCTCAATAATGCATTTTTGATGACCAATACCTCATTCTACTAGTTATATATGTATCCTTCTTAAACCTAACCCACCACTTTATAGAGGCTTCATGATCTAGTGATCCAAATCCTTATATGGTTCTATTGGTATTACTTCATCTAGAAAACATGACATCAACTTCTTTAGATGAAGGAGGAAAGATCTTCTTGGAGGCTTTTGTACTTTTCACCATGCAACATCCCACTTTCCATGTAGATTTTTGACCAATGTTTAATTAGAATTTAACCATGCAAATTTATTTAACTTTTAGGATTATTTTATAATATATCCTTTAATTCCACTAAATATTTATTATATTTGCACAAAAATTTAACTCCAACATAAATAAAGAAACGTGGAGAAAAACAACACTAAAGCATTATTAATATTTTTACTTTTAGTTGATCCTCCAAGGAAACAAAACATGACCTCCAATTTTTAGTCAAATTATTGCTATATCTCTCCCATTTTTTCTTAATAGTAATGTTAAATAAATGTATATAAATTACAATATTAATATATTAATTTTTCATGCCTTGATAAAGAAAAAAATGTTCAAATTCAACAATAAGGAAGACTTGCATATGAATTTAATGACCTAAATTCACTTACATATGAATGTAATGACCTCAATACCATCTTCAATTTGCCAAAAATTATTGTGCCTTCTACTCTCTACACACCTAATATTTCATTGTACACCTAAGACACATGTGGAATTTAAACATAATATCTATACAACCACACCATAGTGCTAATGTCCTTGCCCTAAAACAAAAGGTAAACCTGCCTTCAACAACCTTACCAGAACTTCATTGCAAGCACCAAAATTAGATGGAATATAAGGACCCTTACTCCCTTCCACAAGAAAAGTATGTTGTAGTTTTATTTATAAAGAACACACTCTAACATATCTTTTTCATATATACAATAACTATGCAATTGTGATAGACTCTTCAACACTCATGCAAATCGATAACATCCTCATTGCTGATCCAAAATCATGCTATTCTATTTTTGCATATCCTAACATATAACACATTTTCAATTATAAACCCATCAACTTTGGTATTATAAATATCAATAGAAGTTCCAGTGCATTATATCGTATATAAGGATATATACTTTGTCTTCCCCATTAGCTCCTACACTTTTCCTATCTAGATCTTGTATGCTTATGCACTCATTTGTACCCATATAGGTCCCTACTATTTTACCACATTGTTCATTTATAACCTTAAATGAGTTCTATATCATCCAATACATATGTGTGTGTGTGTGTACATATATATATATATATATATATGTACATATATATATGTATATACCTATACATATACCTATACATATACATATACATACATATACATACATACATACATACACACATACATACATACATACATACATACATACATACATATATACATACATACATACATATATATATGATGATATATAACTCATTTAATGTTATAAATTAACAATGTGGTCAAACAGTAGGGATCTAGATGGGTACAAATGACTGCATAAGCATACAAGATCTAGATAGGAAAATTGTAGGATCTAATGGTGAAGACAAAGTATATATCCTTAGATAAAAATGCATTGGAGCTTCTACTGATAGTTACAATACCAATGTTAATGGGTTTCTAATTGCATGTTTTCCATATGCTAGAATCAATTAATTATATGTGTGTGTGTGTGTGTGTGTGTGTGTGTGTGTATGTAAAATTGATTGATTCTAGCATATGTCAAACTTTCAATTAGAAGCCCATTAACATTGGTATTATAACTATCAATAGAAGCTCCAATGCATTCATATCTAAGGACATATACTTTGTATTCACCATTAGATCCTACAGTTTTCATATCTAGATCTTGCATGCTTATTCACTCATTTGTACCCATATAGGTCCCTACTATTTTACCACATTGTTAATTTATAACCTTAAATTATGTCTATATCATAAATATATATATATATATATATAACTTATTTATTCTATTTTTTTAACTTTTCAAAAACTTATTATTCCAACGTGTACCTACTTGCTATTAGGCACTTAGCACAATAGTTAATGCATCTTTTCTTCCTCTTATAATCTCAACCCACTTTCACTAGTCCACAATAAATGAACAAAAAATAGGTTAGGAAACTTCAAGGTAGTTAGGGTAACCTATATATAAAGGCCAACCCCGATCAAAATTGATCCCCATATAATTTTTTTTTTAAATTTTATGTGAGTAGCTCACTTCGTCATGCCATTCATAATCTTAGTGCTTCTAATAATTACTTATGTGAATACATTAAATGGAGAAAAAGAGTGTAGATCCTCTATTTTGAGTAGATATTTTACACTATTTCAATCGTGGAGAATATATTAATGTAATATTCCTTTTCAGGAATTTCTACAGTATCTTCATTGACGACGCTGTATAAGGAAAAACATGCAGCAAAAACACAAAAAAAGACTTGGATCCTCTTATATATGCTATATTTAGCTTAAATATGAAATCCAATTAGAAAAAAATAATTCTAACTACACTAAATAGATCTCCCTAGCTCATATATGCTCAAAAGAACCCCAATCCCATGACTCCACAAAATAGAATTTCTGAAGACTGCAATAGCGTAATTTTTACAATGGATTATATAGAAAAAGATGATTCAATACAAATCTGGAGCTTTCGTTAATCATAGAATCATAAATGAAAGGTTTGACCTCTTTTACAAGCACATTAAAGCATCCCGGCAAGGGTTTCTGGGAAAATATCAATATAAAATGCAGCACTGCAGTAAATAACCTAGTCCACTACAAATCTGTGTTAGAAAAGACTAAATATGATCTAAAATATATGAAAAATACATAAAATGGCCCAAGGCCCTCTTTAATAGACTTTCTGGAGTGAAATAGACACCTCCTCCTCCAAAACAAGCACAAAATAGAAGGGTTTAACCCAGCAACTGTTGCACCTGCAGAAAAGAAGCAGTTATTGGAAGTGAATGCACTGTAGATGATAAAGAATGAATTTCCTCAAGTCAGATGATGGAAAATAAGCTTATGACCTTCCCTTTTGATCTCTCAACCAAGCTAGACCAAAGGTGAAGATGGAATTCCCGCATGAGAATTCTTACACTAAATAGTGCTGCAACTATAGCTAAATTGCTAAAGCTTGCAATCAGTCAAAAGACCAAACATAGATGAATACTAAATTCCTTCCTTGCTGCTATCTCCTCCTTCTTATCCTTGGTGAGCCTCCTCACCCCAAACCCCGCTCATTGAAGAGGTGACTTCCTAGAGAAGATTCCCCTTTCAAAACTGTGTTGTCCTTGTTGGTTTCCCTCTTGTAGCAGCATTGTTGACTTGGTCAACTGGATCTAGTTCACCTAAATTGTCCCTCTTTCACACCAAAGTGGATTTTTTTTCCCTCCTAACATGATCCCTTTTCACATTGGGATTTGTTTTATTGTCTTTCCAATATTCTACTGCAAAAATGGAGTAATTATAATATTCCAACTAGCAGTGGCTAATTGGGAATATTAAAATCCTCCCCGCTCAAAATTTTCTTTCCCACAAGCAAAAATAAAGAAGGATGTTGCAATATCTTCTCTCCTTCCCAAGTGGCATCCTCATCTGGTAGATTCCTCCATCGAATCAGGTATTCCTTGATGACTCTGTTCCTTAGTTGCCTCTCCCTTGTATCTAAGATTGGTTATGGCTGCAAAATTAGGTGGCCCTCATCATCAATAGGGGGGAGATCCATGTTGGCAACTAAATTCCTCCCAATGGCCTTCTTGAGGCAAGATACATGGAAGATATTGTGGATCTTGCTTCCCTTAGGAAGCTCCAACTCATATGCTACCTTGCCGACACACTTGATCACCTTGTATGGCCCATAGAAATGTGGTTTGAGCTTTTCAGCTCCCTTCTCCTTGAGTGTGGACTGTTTATAAGGCTGAATACGCAGATAGACAAGATCTCCCACCTCAAACTGTCTCTCTATCCAACCACGGTTTGCATACATATTATACTGGTTCTAGGCAGTAGCAATGTTGTCCCTGAGTGCCCTGAGTATGTCCCGATTCTCCTGAATCCATTCCTTTTCCCTTGGATCCTTACCTGCCCCAAACATGACATCAGAAAATGAGAGTGCCTCATACCCATATAAGGCCTCGAATGGAGTCATGTCAATAGAAATATGGTGAGTAGTGTTGTAACAATACTCTCCCAAGTGGAGCCAACGCAGCCAAGCTCTTTGCTTCCCTACTACATAGTTCCTTAAGTATCCCTCCAGCCACTTGTTCACTATCTTTCTCTGTCCATCGGTTTTGGGGTGATAGCTAGTGCTTGGAGTCAAATCAGTCCCCAATAAATAGAAAATTTCTTGCCAAAATCCACCCATGAAGTGGCTGTCCTGATCACTCACTATGGTCCTTGGGAGACCATGGAGTCTAAATACATCTCTGAAGAAGAGTTCAGCTACCAATGAAGCAGTATAATGTGCAGAAATGGAAAAGAAATGAAAGTACTTTGTTATTCTATCAAAAACTACAAAGATACAATCCTTACCCTGTACTATCGGTAGGTCGGTGATGAAGTCCATAGAGATGTTTTCCCACTTCCCATCTGGAATAGGTAATGGCTACAATAAACCAGCAGGGTGGGTGTGTTCTCCCTTGTTCTACTGAAAAATGGTGCATCCTCTGACATGCTGGAGCACATCCTCCTTGAGACCCTTCCATGAGAATCTCTCCCTTATGGCCCTATAATTATTTTTGAAACCTTGATGCCTGACAAGTGGGGAATCATGTGATGCTAGTAGGATCTTCTCATTGAGCTCGAAATTCTTAGCCAAGAAGATCCAGTCCCGGTAATAGATGATCTCATCCATCACCCTATACCTCTCATCTGATACCACCCCATCAAGTATCTCACACGAGAAATCATCTTTGGAATACTCAACCAAAAGTTGAGCCTTCTAATATGCGTCCATGCCCCTCAAAGAAAGCGATGTAGGCCTCCTAGATAGAGCATTAGCTACTACATTACTCTTCCCCTTGACATAATCTATGTAAAAATCATAGGCTTGGATTTTTCTCACCCACTTCTGTTGTCTCTCCTGGAGTTATTTCTGTTTAAGGAAGAATCTAAGACTGTTATGGTCAGTCTTCACTTTGAACTTATTCCCCAATAAGTATTGCCAGAATTTGGCTAATGCATGCATGATAGCCAACATCTCTTTATCATATATGGGGTATAACCTCTCATGAGGGAGAAGCTTCCTGCTCTCAAAGGCTATAGGATGCCTACCTTGCATCAAGACTGCTCCAATCCCTTCACCTGATGCATCACATTCTAGAAAAAAAGGTTGAGATAAATCAGGAAAAACCAAAACAGGACAACTACTCATTACCTCTTTGATCTTATCAAAAGCCCTCTGCGCTGTAGATGTCCAATGGAAAGATCCCTTATTTTTCAAGTCTATGAGTGGTGCTACTAGCTATGAAAACCCTTTCACAAACTTCCGGTAATAAGTGCATATGCCCACAAACCCCTTGAGTTCTATGACATTCCTGGGCTCAAGCCAATATTTGATAACCTGGATCTTTTCCTCATGTACCCTCACTCCATCCACTCCTATGATGTGCCCCAAATAAAACATCTCTGTGAGGCCAAATTCACATTTGGAGAGCTTGGCATAGAATTGTTGCTCCTTGAGGATATGTAAAACTATCTCAATATATTGTAGGTGCTCCTCTCAAGTGTGGTTGTAGATAAGAATATCATCAAAGAAGACCAATACAAAATTTCTCAAATGACCATGGAAGTTGTGGTTTATGCAAGACAGGAAAGTTTCTGGGGCATTAGTCAATCCAAAGGGCATTACCAGAAACTCAAAATTCCCATAGTGACATCTGAACGTTGTCTTGGGGATATCTTTCTCCCTCACCTTGATTTGATGATACCCAGATCTCAAATCAATCTTGGAGAAGTATTTAGAACCCCTCAACTCATCCATGAGTTCATCGATCCTCGTTATAGGATACCTGTTCTTCATGGTATTCTTGTTCAGGGCTTTATAATCAATGCACATCCTCAATGTGCCATCCTTCTTCTTTACCAAGACCACTGAAGAAGCAAAAGGACTAGTACTAGGCCAGATGT
Source organism: Pinus albicaulis (assembly GCA_034641835.2). Classification (NCBI taxonomy): domain Eukaryota; kingdom Viridiplantae; phylum Streptophyta; class Pinopsida; order Pinales; family Pinaceae; genus Pinus; species Pinus albicaulis. The sequence goes on from CM076583.1 coordinate 662,821,636, forward strand.
GTCTTAGAGCTAGTAGCTCTTGGATGGCCCTCTCAATATCATCCCTATAAGCCTTGGGGTGCCTATAAGGAGTGGTGATTACTTCCTGGATCCCTTGTTCCAACTCAATAGTGTGTTCAAACCCTCAACCAGGAGGTCTCCCTGGTGGGAAATCTCCAAATACTGTATAATACCAATCCAAAAGAGACTGAACATCTGGATGCACTGGTGAATCCTTGCCCCTTTCTTCTGATATATGCAACTCCACTGCCCATTCAACATCCCCTCTGTGTAGATATGCCTCCATCCTATGTGTTGAAACAACCCGAGGGGGGTATGTGTTTATACCCTTGATATTTTGATACTAACCATCCTTCCCTTCTGTACATTCCATCTCCAAATTTCTCCAATTAGTGGTAACTCTCCCAAGAGTGATCAACCACTGGACTCCCAATATGACATTGGTTTCTATAATATCTACCACAAAGAAGTGGTCTGTCAAGGTGTAGGTCCCCATGGCAATTGTGAGTGCCAGAACATACTTGGCACACTGCAGGGTCATAGCTCTTGGGACCAAAACTGAGAATCCCTCAAACTCCTCCATGTGGATCCCTCTCCTTTGTACCAGTTGTGCATCAATAAAATTATGAGTGACACAACTATCTATCAACACAAAGACTCTTTGCCCCATAATAGTACCTCTCACCTTCAAAGTCAGATATTTTGGAACCCCTTTTAATGTTGCAATAGCTCCCCCTCTTGGAGCAAAGTCTTCTATGGATGGTACAGTGCTAGCATCCTTCTTGGAGAATATCTTGACATAATGTGTCCTTCCTGCAACACATTCTCCTTCCAAATCATGAACATGGATTGTCTTCTTTGGTACTGAGTAGGTCTCCTACTGCAATAATGTTCTTGCCCTGGGCAAGATGTGTTGTAGGTGTCTAGCTTTCTCCATAGCTTCAAGGAGTGTGGTTGTTTTAGTGGATTTGACCAACCCCTGCAATGGTTCAGCCACCTAATTAATAAACATGCATACCTTCCTGCTCATAGTGAGGTTGGATACCATCACTGAAAGCTGCAAATATTTAGCAATATAATCAACAAGATCTCCCTCCTGTTTGAGCTTGGTTAACTTGAAAAAATGGGCTTTCGGATCTCTTAGATAAAATCTTTCCAATAGCTTCTTGGTAAAAGCTGAGTATGAAGTGATGTGATGATGCCCAAGTGTGGTCAATCCATGAAACCACCATTCTTGAGCTTCCCCTTCTAGGTGCAGTGCAACTATCTTGATGGCTTCTATTTCAAAAACCTTGTTGAGCTGGAAGTATGTGTCCAGCTTCTCCACCCAAACCTTGGATGTACACTTCGGTGTCCCATCAAATGTGGGCAAGAAGAAACCTACCATACTGCGCTATTGGGCTAATCCCTGCATCAAGTTCTCCTCCTTTTGATGAGGATTAACCCTCCCTCCATCCTTGACTCGGAAAAACTCCTGAAAGCTCAAGTTCTCCTTGAACCTTTGAGATTGGAGTTCATATTTGATGGCAATGTGGGTGCAGGCGTTAAGGAGAGCTGCTCAAATTTTGTTACTATGTTTTCTAATTCAGGAGGAATTTGTTCCTTATCTTAATTTCCACTCTCGGTCATCAAACTTTATTAAATATCCTTGATTAATTTAATAAAATGACTTACAGAAGCTAAAGTCCCCATATCCATTCGAAAACATAAAAATTCATTTTAAACAATGTTTAAGCCTTTCGGAATGGTTTTTGGATTTCAAACACTTTAATAACACTCTATTGAATAACCTATCAGTCCATACCTTTTATTAAACTCCGCGCAACTTCCAACACGAACACCATCAGATCTCTAACACTTATGATTGGACGGCTATCGCATTCCAATATCCTCGGCACTTTATGGCTCCAAAGTAAGGTGAAATCGGTGGTATTTCCATTGTGACGTGTCTCCTTCTTACTCAATCATGTTCAATTGAAAAAAACTACTCGCACGCTGAAAAGCAGTGTGACCACAGTGGCTGGCTTTTCAAAAACCGCTTGGTCTACAAATTTTCATTTTCGATCACGTTTGACCACGGAATTTCCGCTGGTTTACCATTCTAAATTCAGCTTCTCTGGAAATATCCTTTCCCACTATGTAACTCAATAAATATAGATCAATTATTGACTATCCTATCTCAAGCAAAGAAAACCAGAATTTCTTCAAGTTCTTCCGAATCCTTCACACAAAAGTTAATTACACTTAAATTCTACACAGAAAAACGTAGATCCAATGGATTTTTGAAGAGATGAAACCCTTCGGAAATTTGCCAAGCATACAACAGATAATTAAATTTTGCAAATTTTATTATCTCAGAGGAAAAACCTTCTCAATCAAATCTTCTATGCTCCAAATTCGATTTTCTCCTTCTCAGAGGTTACATTTTATAGGTTTTTACATAACAGTCAACCTCCGCTTGAGGATCGAATTCTCCTAACTTAGATAAAATCCTAATTACATAATATCTTCCCTAAATCTATCAACTAAAGTTAAATATGTTGAATCTAATCTAAAACTGTTCAATCTTCCTAGATACTAGTTCAACCCCTATCTATTAAAATTGTAAATTGACAGCTAAAGGTACCAAAACCTTTGCTTGTAAACTTTTTTATTTTTATTTTTGGAATAATTAATGAAGCCTTTTGTCTCTAAACCTCATGCTCCTGCATCAGACTCCTGAGGAAAAAAAAAATCTTCATGAGCTCCTGTCCATGAGCTCCTCCACAGAACTTCCCAATTTCTGCAGCATGGTTTCTGTCATCTAGGTAGCATCTTCAATTCGCTGATTCCTCCACTTGATCAAATGTTGAAAATATTCCTGTCACCTAGTTTTCTTAAACACTTCCCTTTCTAATATCCTCTCTGGCTGTAATGTATTTGTTGTGGGTAATTGTTTTACCAAGTCAGTCTTTCCTCTGTCTTCTGGTGTGTCATATGTGCTACTGTCTTGATATTTGTACAAATAAGCTACATTGAATATTTGAGATATTCCAATATCCGATGGTAATTCAATTTCATAAGCATTTGCAGAAAAATTTCTCAATATCCTGCATGGTCCTATCTTTTTAAATTTTAATTTGTTATACTCCCTCTTTGGAAATCTTTCTTTCCTCAAGTGTGCTAAAACCAAATCACTAACTTCAAAATTAACTTCTCCTTTCCTTAAATATGCTCTTTTTTTGTACTTGATGCTACTGTCTTGTAGTTGATGCTTTACCTATTCATGTATTGCTTGAATTTCTAAAGCAAACTCCTCTCCTTCAGCACTTCTCATTTCTTCTTTTCCCAAGTTCCTCAATTCAGATACTCCTCTTGGGTGCATTCCATAAACTATATGGAATGGACTCTGTCCTGTACTTCTGTTAGGTGAATCATTATATTCATACTCTACCAGTGGTAAAATATGATCCCATTGTTTAGGATGTTCTCCTGCAAGAATTCTCAAAAGATTACCCAAACTCATGTTCACTACTACAGTCTGCCCATCAGTCTGAGGGTGATAAGCTGAGCTGAAACTTAGTTTAGTACCAAGCTTCTTCCATAATTTCCTCCAAAAATGACCAACAAATCTGGTGTCTCTATCGAAAACGATAGTTTTAGGTAACCCATGTAATATGACAATCTCCTTAAAAAACAAATTGGCAACACGAGTAGCATCACTGGTTTTATAACATGGAATAAAATGTTCCATTTTTGAAAATCTGTCAATTACAACACAAATTGCATCATTCCCTCTCTGTATCTTAGGAAATCCTAAAACAAAATCCATACTTACCATATCCCAAGGTCTGTCTGGAATAGGTAATGGAATGTACAAACCTGCATTTTGACTTTTCCCTTTTGCATATTGACAAATTTTACAATTCTTCACATACTTTTCCACTTAATATCTCATCTTTGGCCAAAAATAAAAATGACTTAACTGCTCATAAGTCTTATCAACACCAAAATGTCCAGCAAGTCCACCACTATGTTTTTCCCTAATTAAATTTTCCCTCATAGAACAATTTGGTATGCACAATTGATTCCTTTTGAACAATAAACCCTCTTGCAAGAAATAATCTAACCACTAACTTCTGTCTATCAAAACAGGATTACAACATGCTTCAAATGCTGCTTTGAAATCCAAATCTGTCTTATAGAGTTCTTTAAGAAAATCAAAACCTAACACTTGAATTTGACTTTCTTGAACAAGAATGCTTTTCCTACTCAAGGCATCTGCTACCTTGTTTGCTTGACCACTTATATGCTTCAATACAAAGTTGAAAATTTGAATATATTCAACCCATTTTGTATGTTTTTTATTCAATTTAGGTTGTTGCATAATATATTGTAAAGAATGATTATCCGAATATAGCACAAATTCTCTAGACATTAAATAATGTTTCCACTTCTTCAATGATTGTACAATTGCATAAAATTCCTTGTCATAAGAAGAGTACTTCCTTCTTGTCTCATTCAGCTTCTCATTGAAATATGCTACAGGTTTGTCTTCTTGACTTAATACAACTCCAATAGCTTCCCCACTGGCATCACATTTCATTTGAAAAGGTTTATTAAAATCAGGAAAAACTAAGACAAGTTTCTCAGTTATCTTTTGCTTCAAGAACTGAAAATTCCTTTCAGCTTCAGCAGTCCACTTAAATGGTTGTTTGTCCTTCTTTATGGTTTCAATGATAGGTGCATTGATCTTACTAAAATTCCTTATGAATTTTCTATAAAAAGTAGCAAGACCATGGAAAATTCTTACCCCAAAAACACTTTTAGGTGAAGGCTACTCCACAATTGCCTTTATCTTATGTGGATCTATTTTTAATCCCTTAGCATAAACAACAAAACCTAGATATACCAATTCTTCTTTCATGAATGAACATTTATTTAAATTTACCAGTAACTTCTCTTGATGTAACTTCCTTAAGACATAATTAAGATGTCTCAGGTGTTCTTTTGTTTTATTGTAAATTAATATATCATCCATATATACTATTGCAAATTTACCAATAAATTCCTTCAGTACTTCATTCATAAGCCTCATAAATATACTAGGTGCATTTGATAAACCAAATGGAATTACCATCCATTCATACAATCCCTCATTTGTTTTAAAGCCTATTTTCCATTCATCTCCTTCCATTATCCTAATTTGATTATACCCACTATTCAAATCTAGTTTTGAAAAATATCTTTCTCCACTCAAACAATCCATAAAATATTCAATTCTAGGTAAAGGAAATCTATACCTGATTGTTATCTTGTTAATTTCTCTTGAATCAGTGCACATTCTCCAACCTCCATATTTCTTCGGACTTAATATTGTAGGTACTGAAAAAGGACTCAAAATTTCTCTGATAAAACCTTTCTCAACCAATTCCTGCACTTGCTTTCTAAGTTCTTCATTCTCTGTAGGAGTCATTCTATAAGCTACTTTGTTTGGAAATTTTGATCCTCGAATCAAAACTATCTGATGGTTGATTCTTCCTATAGGTGGTAATTCATTAGGAAAATCATCCGCAATAATATCACAGTAGTTGTCCAAAATTTCTTGAATTTCAATTGGAAAATCAGAAATTTTAGTAGAAGTAAATACTACTTTGGGTTTGCAAACTAAAGAAAAATTTACCTCATCGTCTTCAATCGGCTATAGGTATTCTTTTCCACTCAACAATAAAGCCTTTAGATCAAAATTTTTACTGGATGCATATTTTTCTTCCATAGGTAACAATGTTTGATTCATACCATCTTTGAAAAACTTGTAAGTGTTTCTCTTTCCATCATGTATTGCTGCTCTGTCATACTTCCAAGGTCTACCCAGCAATATGTGACACACATCCATAGGCATAACATCACACATGATTTTATCTTTGTAACTGACCATTTTCAATTCTATTTCACATTGTCCTTGTACTATCAGCTTATGTCCTTTCTGAAGCCATGACACCTTGTAGGGTGTTGGTTGCTCCTTTGTCTTCAATTTCAACTTCTCTATTACCTCTGTAGAGACCAAGTTATCTGTACTGCCACTATCAATTATCAATTGACAGCATTTTCCTTGAACCTTGCACACACTTCTGAACAAATTATTTCTTTGTGTTGGTTCAACAACCTCCTTTGTTTGTTTTGACAAAACTTTGTTCACCACCAAAGATTCTCCTTTCTCTGGCACAATTTATTTCTCTGTTACAAGAAACTTTGCTGCTTCCTCTTCAGTCTGAGAAACAATTTCATTTCTCTCATTTGTCCCCACATTCTCTAGACACTCATAGGCTCTATGTCCTAATTTGTTACATATGTAAAATCTAGCTTATCTTCCTCTATTTCTTCCTCCTATTCCTCTATAAGGACTCCTTCTACCACTTGTATCACCTTCTGTGGGTGCATACTGAGTTGAGCTGCTGCTAGCTCCATCTCTGGTGCTATATATCTTCCTCTACCACCTTGACTTCCCCTTCCTCGGAAAGTACCTCTTCCTTTGGCAGATTGTTTCCTTATGAGTTTTTATTCAGGTTTTAAGGCCATTTGGTAAGCCTCTTCTACTATTTTATGAGACAATATACTTATCTCATCTTGAATCTCCATTCTGAGACCATTTATGTACCTGGAAATCTTCTTTGTTGTATCTTGAATCTGTGCCACTCTTATGCTTACTTTGTAAAATTATTCTGTGTATTCTTTTACTATCATTAATCTCTTTCTACGATTATGCATTTGTCTAAATAATGAAAGCTGATAATCACTAGGAAAAAACTTACCTCTCAAATTTGCTACCATTCTGTTCCAATTCTTGATTAGCTGCTTACCAAATCCCCTTCTTTCTGCTTGCACTCCATCCCACCAAAGTGCTGCATGTCCTTTTAACCTTGTGATATAAAACTTAACTCTTTTTTCTTCACCAATCTCCTCATAATAAAATCATTTATTCATTTCATTGATCCAATCTATCAATTCTTCTGGATTCAATCCTCCTACAAAAGTTGATACTTCAAGTCTAGGCTTCGATGTAGATCCTAAAACTGACTTAAATAATCTCATCTCAGGAGTAAGCTCAACATGTCCTCCTTCTTCTTCTTTAGCTTTAGGTTCACTGACATCTTCAGGATCTCTCTGTTTTCCTACTTCCATTGCTTCCAATCTAGCTTGAATCTGCTGCATAGTCTCTAGTACTTCAGCATTTGCAACTGGTCTACCTCTTCTTCTACCAGCACCACCTCCTCTACCAAGTCTAACAGCCATGTTGGATTTATTTTTCTGACTTTTGGAAGCTTTTTCAGTGTCTGGAAAATGCTCTGAAGACTACTCTAATGGCTGCTTTAAATTCTGCTTTGATACCACAAATGATGGCAGTGTGGGTGCAGGCATTAAGGAGAGCTGCTCAAATTTTGTTACTATGTTTTCTAATTCAGGAGGAATTTGTTCCTGATATTTATTTCCACTCTTGGTCATCAAAATTTATTAAATCTACTTGATTAATTTAATAAAATGACTTACAGAAGCTAAAGTCCCGTTATCCATTCGAAAACATAATAATTCCTTTTAAACAATGTTTAAACCTTTCGGAATGGTTTTTGGATTTCAAATAATTTAATAACGCTCTATTGAATAACCCGTTGGTCCATACCTTTTATTAAACTATGTGCAACCTCCAACATGAACACCATAAGATCTTTGATGCTTATGATCAGACAACTATAGCATTCCAATAGTCCCGGCACGTTATGGCTCCAAAGTAACGTGAAATCAATGATATTTCCACCGTGATGTGTCACCTTTTTACTCGATCGTGTTCAATTGAACAAAACCACTTGCATGCCCAAAAGCAGTGCGACCACAGTGCCTAGTTTTTCAAAAACTGCTTGGTCTGCAAATTTTCATTTTCGATCACGTTTGACCACGGATTTTTCGCTGGTTTACCGTTCTAATTTTAGCTTCTCTAGAAATCTCCTTTCCCACTCTGTAACTCAATAAATATAGATCAATTATCGACTATCCGATCTCAAGCAAAGAAAATCAAAGTTTCTTCAAGTTCTTCTGAATCCTTCACACAGAAGTTAATTACACTTAAATTCTACATATAAAAATGTAAATCCAATGGATTTTCAAAGAGATGAAATCCTCCGAGAATTTTCCAAGCATACAACAGATAATTAAATTCTACAAATTTTATTATCTCATAGGAAAAACCTTCTCAATCAAATATTCTATGCTCCAAATTCGATTTTCTCCTTCTCAGAGGTTACATTTTATGGGGTTTTACATAACAGTCGACCTCCTCTTGAGGATCAAATTCTCCTAACTTAGATAAAATCATAATTACATAATACCTTCCCTAAATATATCAACTGAAGGCTAAATATGCTATATCTAATCTAAAACTATTCAATCTTCCTAGATACTAGTTCAACCCCTACCCAGTAAAACTGTAAATTGACAGCTAAAGGTACCAACACCTTTTCTTGTATGTATATATATATATATATATATATATATATATATATATATATATATATATTGGGAATAATTAATGAAGCCTTTTGTCTCTAAACCTTATGTTCCTGCATCAAAATTCTACAAAATGCTCTCCCAGGGTTCCCTCCTTATCTCCTCCAGATATAAATGAAGGCATGGTAGAGCGTTGTGGTGCAGCTGAATGCTCCATGCCATTTGAAGTGCTGGTGCTTGCCTCTTGGAAAAACCCTATAGAATCCCCTTTGTGCCTCATCTCCTTGAGGTCCCTTGCAATGTTCTGTAGGGTCTGAAGTAGGAGATTCGAAATATCTTCCTCCTCCATGCTGAATATATATTATCCCCACAATATGAGCCAATAGCAGAGCTCTGATACCACTGTAATATTCCTTTTCAGGAATTTCTGCAATATCTTTAATGAGGACGTCGTATAAGGAAAACCATGCAACAGAAATGCAAAACAAGACTTGGATCCTCTTATATATGTTGTATGTAGCTTAAATATGAAATGGCATCAGAAAAAATCATTCTAGCTACACTAAACAGATCTCCCCAGCTCATATATGCTCAAAAGCACCCCAATCCCATGACTCCACAAAATAGAATTTCTGAAGACTGCAGCAGCATAATTTTTATTAGGGAATCTACAGAAAAAGATGATTCAATACATATATATAGCTTTCATTAATCATAAAATCATAAATGAGAGGTTTGACCTCTTTTACAAGCACATTAGAGCATCCCGGTAAGGGTTTCCGACAAACTATCAATATAAAATGCAGCACTATAGTAAATAATGCATTCCACTACATCTATGTATTAGAAAAGACCAAATATGATCTGAAATATATGAAAAATACATAAAATGTCCCAAGTCCCTCTTTAATAGACTTTCCGGAGTGAAATAGACACCTCCTCCTCCAAAACAAGCACAAAATAGAAGGGTTTAACCCAAGAACTGCTGCACCTATAGAAAAGACGCAGTTACTAGAAGTGAATGCGTTGTAGATGATAAATAATGAATTTCCTCAAGTTAGATGATGGAAAATAAGCTAAGGACCTTCCCTTTTGGTCTCTCAACCAAGCTATACCAAAGGTGAAGATGGAATCCCCACATGAGAATTCTTGCACTAAAAAATGTTGCAACTACAGCGAAACAGTTGAAGCTTGCAATCAGTCAAAAGACCAAACATAGATGAATACTGAATGCCTTCTTTGCTGCTATCTCCTCCTTATCCTTGGTGAGCCTCCTCACCCCGGACCCCACTATTGAAGAGGTGACTTCCTAGAGAAGATTCCCCTTTCAAAACTGTGTTGTCCTTGTTGGTTTCCCTCTTTTAGCAGCGCTATTGACTTGGTCAACTGGATCTAGTTCACTTGCATTGTCCCTCTTTCACACCAAAGTGGCTTTATTTTCCCTCCTAACCTAATCCCTTTTCACACTGGGATTTGTTTTATTGTCTTTCTACTCTTCTACTACAAAAATGGAGTAATTATAATATTCCAACTAGCAGTGGCTAATTGGGAATATTACAATTAATTCCTCAATGACACAATATTTCCAAAAAAATATTTTATAATCACAATATCTTGAAAATGAGCTATCTTGTCGCAAAGGTGTAGTTTCTCAAATTAAGAAAACTATATTGTATATTGCATGCTTTACTTAGGAGAAATAAATTAATCAATTAGAAACTAATACTAAGGCCCCTTGAAAGGATAATTACTCGCATATAAGGATATAAAGACGATTATTCCATTAACGTCTAGTATTAAGAAATATCAAACACTACTCTACTACCAAAATAAAAAAATTAATGAGGAAACAAATATGTTTCCATGAAAATTTTTATAAGGTTTCTCTTTCTTATTTGGAATATAAATATGGAAGATAAATCAATGACCAACCATAATGGCCATAGTTAAACTTGAGGGACTTGATTGGATTGATTATATGACAAATGGGCTACCCATTAGTAGCATTCCTATCACAATTGGACTAATCGATTAAGATACCCTTGGGATAAAAGAAAAATATATATATTAACATGGATTTGGGCTTTTGGAATTGATTCAAATATTTAATATTTTAAGATCTAGGAGTTTCAACCACTTTGAGGAGATAATCTCCAATACAATTTTGAGGAGGTAACACCATATGAATTTAAATTGATTAACATGTCTCCTCAATATATATGATGCCTTATTTTAATAGTTAATGGAAGGAAATATTAATAACATATTGATGTTGGATAGATAATGTATCTTTTATCTATCATGGTAAAAATACGAGATGATAGAGAAAAATGCATACAATGATAATAATAGAGTAACAGTGTGGGTAGGTACATAACACATCCTAATGCAAAACTATTATAGATGTTCATTCCCAAGCCAATGCACTCAATACGGAAAACATGTGGCATTACACCCATATGGGAGGATTTTATGCCAAATCCTTTCAATCATTGGCCTCACCACTGTGAAAATGCTCAAATATATACAACGTTGAGTTGTTGGCTACAATTGTTATACTCGAAGACAATATCGCTAATATCATCATTGAAACAAATGTTGATATATTTTTCATTTTTGACATTAAGATGTAGATCTACCATCATTTCCTAGAAGGGTTAGTGGATTGTTGGAGACACCAATGAATAGCATAGGAATTGAGACGTTCTAGTTGTTTGACACATGCACCCACCTACCAATGTGCAAGTGGTGTAGATTTAATCATTGAACAACCATATTAACTCCCACATATTCATAGTGGATGCACTAAAATATAACTGTAATGGTATGGAGAACAAATAATAGGATGAATTCCCTCCATGCAAGTGTATTTAGACATTTTTAATGCTTGATTTTTAACATTACATAAGTGGAAGAGAGTTTTAGTCCATTGATTCATTTGATTCATGCACTAGTGGATTCCTATTCCATGTTGAGAATCTATTATCCATGTGCACACTAGAATTACATGTAATGAGGATCTAACTTTCAACACAAAAATAGAAATGCAAGTCAAATTTTGACCGCTTGTTGTGCCACCTTTTAATGAACCCAATTCCTAACCTCTAGTGCATTCCATCTCTCATTTTTCAAATTCTACCTAATCTTCAACACATCATTGATCTAAATTTAGTGCTCAATCTATAAGGCACTATATTAGTGACCAAATATACCTAATTTTACATGTTTCTTTAGTTATGGTAGTATTATGATATTTGATATTTATTTTGTATTTCATTTTGTAATTAGTAGGTTTAAAATTAATGGGTGTTATTTTTGTACCACTTACATCAACCATTCTATAAGTTAGTATTCAACTTCATCTTGCATCCATACGATAATTTCAAATTCCGTTAATTTTTTATGGTCAAAAGTCTTTCCTCATCTCAAGTTCCCTATAAATAATATATGTCTATGTTAAATCAATTATTTTGTTTATGTCATTCACATCAAGGAAAATTTTAGAGGCTAATGTTCATAGGTTGGATAATTTTCCATGGATTCTACAAAGAAAATATTCACTAGTTTTCTTCTTTTTTCTAAAACATTTTTCCCGAAGTTTATAGTATATCATTATTTTATCTTAAAAGTCACCGAAAATTTTATAGAGAATATAAAAATCATTATAAATTTGAGTATTTCTACCAAAAAAAAATTCCAAATATTTTGTATCTTGTATACTAGGAACTAGTAAAATTCCCCAAAGTTTCAAAAATTTAAGAAATTTTTCATCCTTAACATCTTCTTTCTTTAATTCATATGGTTAACACATTATTAAAAGATTATATTTTCCCACCAAAATAATCAATAAAATTCACCACATTAAACAAAATTAGAATATGTTAACATTAAATAAAATTAGAATATGTTGTGTTTGAAACACTTCAGTATTGTATAACAATTGATATATGTCAAATATCTATTGACTAATCAAGGGAAATTGCAAAAAAAAAATAGCCAGAATCAATGAAAAGAACAAGAGAAAGCTATATAGTGGCTAGTCGTTACCTTTTCTTACTATTATAACTATAACCATGGTAGTAATTTATATATTGGAGTTTAAAATACGTGAGATAAAAAAAACATAGTTTAAAATAATTATTTGCTTTTTCAAAAACTTCTTCATTAATAGATCATTTGGTACCATAAGCAATGTTTTGTTAAGAAATTAGAGTAACATGCATTTCTATAATTCTGGTAGGAACTCAGGTTCATTTTTCTTTGTTACTTCTCAACTTAATAAAAGCCCCAATCCATAATAATATTAGCAATTAGGTGCAAATATAACCCCATAAGTGATTAAATGCTTTAAATATAGCATAAACCACCATTATATCCACTTGAGAAAGAGGATTAGGAGCCTTTGTATGTGTGTTCCAAATATGATATGAAATATAAACAATATAACAACTTTATATTTGTAATTAAATCATTATCACTAAACAAATGAAACTTCAAAGAGAATGAAACTTCAAAGAGGTACAAACTACTTTTAAACTACTTTAAGGAAGAATTTACAGTGAGCAACTAACATAAATCAATTGTGAAAAGCGTATTTTTCTTACCAAAGAATGGTATACTAGAACAAGGACAAGATTAAAGATGTAAAAAAATCTAATTCCATTTTAATTATTTATTTGAATACAAACTTTATATTTGAAGTGAAAAGATCAAATATGCACTTGAAAGCAAGCCATCTTGGTTGATTTCACTAAGGAAATAAATATGAAAGTAAATAATATCTAAAAAGTATCGTAATCAAGTTATAAAGGTACGTAAAAATGAACTAACCAAGAACTTTAAAAATGTACGGCGAATCCCCAAACGATATTCATTGCTAGCATTAATATTAAATTAATATCTCAAATTCCAAGTTCTTAGGGATTTTAGCATTTTTAAATAATTGATGAATTGAAGTGGAGATTGGTGTCAAAATAGCAAGAACAATGCAATAAGGTTAATTAATAACCTTATGACGTCGAAGAAACCCTATTAGGTATTGTATACTTTATTTCAAGGATTAGGGATTATATTAGAAAATAATTCCCCAAGCAATCAAGACTAACATTGGAAATCAAGGTCTACAAGAAAGTAACCTTGATGGAAAAACATTCACCAACAAGATCAATTATGGTTTGATGAATTTACTTATGTTCTTGTTAGGGAATTAAAAAAAAAAAAAAAAATTGAACAAAGAAAGCTATTAAATAATCATGAAACCAACAATGTAAGAAGGAATGAAAAACCGTTGTACATGTCTATTAAGTTTGTACAAAGGAAGGAAAACACCTTGAATGAAAAGGAACGACTAATTAGCGTATAATTCCCATTTCTGATTGATGGTATTATTTCTCCTTCATTGATCCATTGTGTAAGACATATAATACAACAATACATATTCCCTCAAAGGCCATATGATATTAACACCTACAACCATGACTGAAGTGTTTCTATCTAGGAACCTCTTGCATATGGTTAATGTCTCCCATAATTAGAAGATTGAAATTTTGCATGAAGTGATGTAAGTTGATTAGTTAGTTGCTTACAATATGTGAATATATAGAGTTATGGTTGAATGGATGAAGAAATATCAATTATTTGATAGACTGTATATATTTAAGATTGATAGAGTGCATTTGTCTATTTGTGTGTGTGTGTGGAGGGGAATTCTAAAAAGTTTTTTTATTACTTTTACAGTAAAATACAATAAGTTCTCCTATTGTTGTTGGTATACTACTAGGTAAACCATACCAATAGCATAATAGGGTTTCTTTTTGGAATTTCAATGGTATATATTGTGTCACATATTCATAAAAATTAGAGAGTGTGATAATAATTTTAAATAAAGTGTGAGCCTACTTTCTCAAATTACCTTGAATTCTAGCCATGTTGCTTCTAATTAAGATAGTAAAAAAATATAAAAAAGAGACTATTTAACTAAATGATGAGTCCAATAGTGTAAAATGCCCCAATTTCTTCATCTAAGTTGGAGAATTTCAAGTCTACCATCTTCTTTTCTTGCTTAGAGACTTTTAAATTTAGTAAAAAATCTTATTGTGCTTCTAACAACTCCATAAGCACCTTTCCAATGATGGTATTTATTTTATAATATATTTCTATTATTTGTATGTATATTTTCTTCCTTGTGTAGGTATTACTTGTGATATGGATCCACATGCTTACATTTTCCTCTACTTCCTCCATAATAAGCCTCCTTGCTACTAGTGTCTCTTGTTTAGCATTGTGGATTCCACTTCTGATCCCAAGTGGAGTATTTTCCCTTAAAACATTTGCATATTGTCTTCACTTTATTTAGGATAAGACCATGGAGCTGTCCTGGCACCACGAATGTCCCCTACAACTTGGTGTGTGAATTCATCATGACATAATGGAGCAAAGGAAGGGAAATAATAATCATAAGTCAAGAGAGCATTTGAACAAGTGTATGGGATCCCACAACTGAGATATTATTGGTTTCCACATAGTTTGAAACCATAGAGGAGGCACTAAGCTAGACTTAGAGGCATTAGAGGTTCCAAATAGGGAGTTTTCAGAAAGAAGGGCACCAATGGGAAGACCAAAAGCAATGTGAATTGAGGCCAAATCGAAGGCCACGAGGACAACTATAGAGATAAAATAAAGGATTAAAAAATAGTCCCCTCGAGAGATACAGAAAAATAAACCCCTAGAAAAAATAAATCCTACTTATATTTTCTTATTATCTTAGGGACTGAAGGCAATAATGAAACCAAGAAAGACAAAAACCAAGAAACCGTGGTTGAAATATGAGAAAATTAAACACTACAAACCTAAAGGCAGTGTAGAAGAATGTACCTCTCTCAAAGGTTACCATAGTACATACACAAAAATCCCAGGAATATCATAATCCATTTGAATAGTTATCACAAGAAGGAGGAGGTTCACATATCTATGAATTTTTCAAATTATAATTAATTCCAATGAAATCTTAACTTGCTCTATATCAACTAGAATTCCCCCATACTACTAGTATGATTACCATTGATAATAGAAGAAGTTTCCTTTTGACATTCATCAAGCAAAATGATAAGAAATATTTTCACTAATTTAGATGCATAAAATTCCTTACTAACAGGTCACCATGTGTAAGAATGACATGACACCCACTGTGAATTTTTCTTTTATAAAAAATTATATATATATATATATATATATATATATAATATAAACTTATAAATAATTTTAAAAACTCAATCAAGTATAATCAAAGTATATATAATATAATTTTATTATGTAAATTATAATCAAATAATATATAATAAAATTATATTCTTAAGATATAATTAATAACAAATATGTTTTGTTTTTGTGTGTAAGGCTTGACATTTAATTATCTATGAAAAAGAGTAGGGATCCCAAAACTCAGATATTACTGTAGAGGAGGCACTAATCTAGACTTAGAGGCATTAGAGGTTCCAAATTGAGAGTGTTCACAAAGAAGGGTACTAGTGGGAAGACCAAAATCAATGTAAATTGAGGCCAAAGTTAAGACCACGAGGACAACTAGAGAGAGAAAAGAAATTATTAAAAAATATTCCCCTCGAGAGCTATAAAAAATAAATCCCTAGAGAAAAGAAAAGTTGCTTAGATTTTCCTATTAGCTTAGGGCCTCAAGGAAATAATGAAACCAAGAAAGAAAAAAAACCAAGAAACTAAGGTTGAAATGTGAGAACCTTAAACACTACAAACCTAAAAGGAGTGTAGAAGAATGCACCTCTCTCAAAGGTTACCATATCACCAACCCAAAAAACCCATAAATACTATAATCCATTTGAATAATTATAACACATACGCATGATTTTTTCAAATTGTAATTAATTCCAATGAAATATGAACTTCCTTCATATCAACTAGACTGCCCCCTATTACTAGTATCATTGTTATTGATAATAGAAGAAGTTTACTTTCTACATTAATGAACCAAAATCATAAGCAATATTTTCACTAATTCACATGCATAAATGTCCTTACTAATTGGTCACCATGTGTATAGATGATATTCCACCCACTTTGAAAGATTTTATAAAAACTTTAATCGATAAAAATATATAAATGTATATAATTTATAGTTGAAATATAATGTTATAAATAATTTTTAAAACTCAATAAAGTAAAATCAAATTATATATAATGTAAATTAGAATCAAATAATATATATATTATAATCAAATAATAGATAATAAAATTATAGTCTACGTGGTGTAGAGCAATCGGTGATGAGTTGCACTGTTAAAGCACTCCGTTTACAGTTCGAAACTCGTGGGTGATTAGGATTAGTCTAAACTCTCTCTCTCTATATATTAATTATTAAAATATAATCAATAAAAAATATGCTTTTATTTTGTTTGTGTAAGGCTTGAAATTTAATTATCTATGAAAAATAGTACAAATATGTTTTCTTGATGTTAAGGGTTGTCCTGTAAGGAAAACAGCTCAAGAGCACCACTTTAGAGTCTTAATATTATAGATACCAAAGTTAACTAGATTATTTGGAGAAATTATAGACAAAAGAGCCAATTATTTTAAAAAAGACACCATACAGGTCTGGTTTTGTCCTCTCGCCACAAAAACTGACTATATAAGTACCTAACATAACAAAACTATGCTAAGAACCAAGGTATAAGTTGCATAAGAAAAGTAGTCTAACATAATAACAAGTACCGATATCGAGAACTCCGCACACGCATAAGATTCCACGAACCACTAGAGAATACCACAGACTCCCAACAAGTCACACCCAACCAAAAGACACCATATACCTCTAGCAGAAACAATAAGATACCCACAAGTTATGCTTTAAAAGCAAATTCCACAACCAGCGTCTATTTCTTCCCAAGCAACATCACCTACCAACAACCATAATAACAATAATTAAAAAAATATTAACAATAATATATTTTCATCTATATCAAACATAATTCGAGAATTATATTAAAGATTTTTTGAATACTTAAAAAAAGTTAGGCACTAAGATGCCACATTTTTAAACTTTTCGAGTTATATATAACGAAATATTATAATATATGTTTTGATTTATCAGATTGCATAAAATAATTTAATATACCCAATATTTCATTATAGTTGAATATTAATTGAAAAAAAAAAATTCTTCTTACAAATTAGATTATTGTGTTAAAATATTTTTTTTATTGAAATTATATATATAGAAAGTATTTATAATAAATTATTTTTTTATAATATTATCAAAATAATAATGAAAACATATTATAAATAATATTTTATATATGTTTTTAAATATTTTAAAATTTTAAAATGAAATATCTATTATAAAAAAATATAAATAATTACAAGTTAATTTAAAAAAAAAGAAATATATAATAAAATAATAAATATTAATAATCAAATCATTATAATTATCATAGTTGATATAAATAAAAGTTATTAATATATTAAATATGAATTATTTTTGAAAGATATATAATTAAGATTTTAAGAAAATGAGATTAAAACATATACTCAATGAAATTGATTCAGATTATATTGATAGATATATTATTATAATATCTGTTTAAAATTTTAAATATATTATATTGTCGAATTTAAAATGTGTTGTCATGCATATATGGTCGAATTTAATATGGGGTCAAATACATATAATAAAATATAATTCATTGTGATACACTTTTATATTTTTGAAATTGTATTATAAGGATTTATGGAAAAAAAGTTGTATTTAATAAAAGAGATTAGAGTTGGACAAAGGTTTTGTTCAAAAAATTAAGGTTGTTGGTTGATAATGGAAAGTGAATTTGATAGGTTAAAATATTTTTATATAAAATAATTATAATTTATAATTTATTTAAAATCATTTTAAGATATAAATTTAAAAGATATAATAATTTTTATTTAAAATATAATTGTGAAATACTTTTTATTATATAATTTATATTATTTTTGAATTTTATAATTTAAATATATTATAAATCAGGTTTAAAACAGTGTGTGCCCAAAAAAATTAATGTTGTTGGTTGATAATGGAAAGTGAATTTGATAGGTTAAAATATTTTTCTATAAAATAATTATAATTTATTTGAACTATTTTTAAGATATAAATTTAAAATATATAATAAATTTTATTTAAAATATTTTTTGTGAAATATTTTTTATTTTAGCGCGTGTGCAAATTTTTTTTTGGTTCAGCTTCTCTAGAGTTAGAGTGACATTTTCAGTACTCGTCTCTTTTTACCCAAGGGATAGATTGAGGTTGTCGGTATTAGGTCAACCCACACGTATAATTAAGAGTTCATGGAGCTCAAATCCAATATAACAATATTCATAGGTATGAAAGTCATTACAACAATATCTGTCCAAAGCATTATAGCTCATCATGTCACTAGAAGAGAGTTGAACCTAGGTGGGGAAGATAACAACAATTATTCCCAACTATCGAAGAAAACTCCAATTCTCACACACAAACACACTATTTTTTTATTAACTTATGAAATATTGATCATTGGTTGAGAAAACATATAAAACATATCATAGAGACCCAAACATGCACCCCTATGACTCAAGTGGTTTGAGGAGATAAGAAAAGACGTGTTTTATCATGAAGCCAAGTCACGTCACATTAGAAGATGATACTCATATATTATTGAGTTATTAAATTGAGAATACATTAAATGTCGATTATGTAGTGAAAAGTCAATTTAGATTATGTATGGCTAAAGTTTAGATAGTTGAATGAAAACGCAGTTGATTCTTGATTCATTGATTTCATATTATAAATCATGTGAGACTTTAAATATTTTTTTTGAATAAAGTAACAAATTTCATATTGATGTGTATTAAGGAATTGGCGAATTTATGTTAGCTCTCCATTATGTGACATTTTAAATTATTATGCATTATATGAATATGCTGTGTCATTCATCATTTTGATTGTGCTTAAGTGTTTAAATTGTGTTGTTAAATAGTAATACTTGAGATGAAAAAAAATTATATTGTTGTGGAATGGATAATTATTTGTGTGGATCCTTTTTGGTGTAGTTTTTGTTTTATTTTTCTAACTCATGTTATTAAACCCTTGTACTTGGATGGCTTAAAATTTTCACAGTATTTTGTAGTTAATAGATTTATGTTGGTCCTTTGTTTTTATCTTGGGTTCATTGTTGAAGAAATGTTGTTAAGTCATTTTAGTAAATTCATGAGTTGACAAATTTCACATTGTTTTCCATTCAAATTAATTTATGTTGTTCAATTACCATGTTCCTTATTTTTCTCTAGCGAATTGTGTTTAATGCTAGTTCTTGGATAAATTGTAACATTTCACATTTTCGTGCATTAGATGCAGATGGGTGGATCCTTCATCTCCTATTATCAATAAACAATAGGCCCATGAATTATCAATTTCATGAACATGGATCACCTATGGAAATAAACTCTATTGTTTGAAGTCAGTGCAATCCTAAGTGAAAATATTTTGTAGCCCCTAATCATAAGAAAACATGAAAGACTAGTTTCTAGGATCTCCATTATTTTACTTTTCTATAGTTTTTCTTAAGGTTTGGCAATATTTAGGTAAATTCCAATAGTGGAAGAAAAAACACACTATCAATGTCAAATATATATACTTTTTCTAGTGGTTAATATCTTTGGGTGCATTTGGCCACAATTATACACATTCACATACTAGAAACTATCACCTAATAGGGAGACATCACTTCATTCAATGTTTCAATCTCCCAATTGTGAGAAGCATTAATCATAGCAGTAGATTCCTAACTAGAAACCTTCGATGGTTACTCTAGGTATTATCAACATATAGCATTTGAGGATGGACATGTGGTTGTCTTATAGTCTCACAATTAGAATCATGAAAATAGAATCACTTCCATGTATTTGGAATGAGTTATGGATACCAAAGACTAGTTGTTTATGATCTAAGAATCCCAAGAGTTGAGCATGATATTGATTTAATTTTAGCTTGAAATAATCAATTCAAGTAGCAACAAGTAACGTTATGGATGCAATTAATAATTTAGCATACTAATCATAGAACTATACATAAAAAATGAATTCACCAAAAAATATCATGTTCATAACTCTACGATCATTGTAAAGGAAAACAATCTAATCATATAGCTATCTAATTTATTCTAATGTGGTAGAAATATTTCATTAGTCAATTAAATTGACAAATTGGAAATTTTGTACAATGATAACAAAAGAAATGGGTTAGTAGTTATGCATTGGGGATATCACTATAGGATGAAAAAAGTGTGGTGATTATTGTGACTCAATGGGAAATGTAAATTGAATGACTACCGAATGGAAATAATTTTGTTGTAGATGTTAGTTAATAGAGAAATACTAAGATCTATATTCATTGACCCATGAAGATATTACCATTGAATTAATAACCTAAGATAAATGAGTGCATTAGAATTGAAAATCATAAACACAAATAAGACACCCAATGATCTCAATAATTACCCATGGCATTATAATAAATATAGACATCAAGATTTTCTTAGAAACCTAACTTGAAAGAAAACCAAATTATAGGGGATTTTCATTCAGAGGAATTGATTACAAAACGAAAGGGTGACATGTGCATATAAAACCTTATGCATCAAGGTACTAGCTAGAAAACAAAAAAAATTATGTGGATTGAACTCAACAACAATATTTTCTCATGCATGGCTAGGAACAATGTCTCCCTTGTTGTATAGTATTTGAGAAAAATTCATCTTAGAAATCTGCTCTCTATAATCGTCCTTTTTAATTTCTAATAGTCTCTAGACTCTTATTTTCCATTAAATTCCCTTATTACTTTAACATTTTTTTTAGTGGGATTCCTTGGAAAGAAAACCCTCACAATATTTAAGCTCAAATTTTGATGTAATTTTTGGCATTTTCTAAACTTTTTCAAAAAAACTATTAAATGTTCATTACAAATTTTACATAAACTTTTAGATAGGGATTAAATTATAATATCACCACTCAATTTTCATGATTTATTTTCCTATAATATTCAACCCCCTTTGATCTTCATCTTCTCTACATTTAAACGTCAACAAATATCCAAGAAAGGGTGAAACCTATGGAGTAGGATAAATGGCATGGGTTACTATAGAGGATGCCTTTTGTATAAGACTAGTGTACATTTCATGGTTAGAGATGACATTTTTTGCTACAGTAGGTCTTTTTTTTCTACAATAGGTTTATGTTCCAATGATAAATGGATTTACAATTACCTATATTGTGCTAAACTCTTCAACACCCATGCAACCAACTATATCCTCATTGCTCATCCAAAATCATGCTCTTCTATTACAGACTATCCTAACATATGACACATTTTCAATTACAAAACACTAAGAATTGGTAGTACACCTATCAAATGGAAGATCCAATGCATAGTGTTCCAATTAATTATATATACCTTGTCTTCATGACTCATATCCTTTACTTTCCATCTCTAGACATTGCATGATTATTCACTCATTTCTATCCATATAGGTCCCTGCTATTTTACCACATAATTAAATTTATAAAAATAATTAGTTTCACATCATCCACTCAAATATATAATTTATTTACTACCCAATGTTTCCCAAACCAAACACTTATTTTTCTGCTTTTCACCTACATGCTATTAGGAACTTAGTACAATAGTTAATGTATCCACTCTTCCTCTTATAATATCAACCCAATTTTACTATTCAACAATAAACTTACCAAGCATATATTCGGACAATTCAAGATAATTAAGATACCATATATCAAAAATCCAACCCCCATAACAATTTGTCCCCACCTACAAAATTTTACTTTATGTGATTACCTCACTTAATCATGCCATTCAATCATACTTTATCCTCTTAATGATTCTAAAAAAAGCTTATGTAAATACATTAAAGGGAACAATATCATAATGCCTCAATGACACAATACTTCCAAAAATTAAATTATAATTAGAATAACTTGAAAAGGAGTTACCTTCATACAAAGGTGTAGCTTCTCAAACTAAGAAAACTATATTATCTATTGCATGGTTTTCTAAAGAGAAATAAGTTAATCAATTTCAAATAGATATTGAGGCCCCTTGAAATGATACTTAGAAAAATATAAGAATTTAAATATGATTATTCCACTAACATTCTCTACTAAGACATATTAGATACTACTATACTACTAAAATAAAAAAATAAAGAGGAAAAAATAGATGTTTCCAGGATTTTTTTTTAACAATTTCCATCTTATTTGGAATATAAATATAGAGGATAACTCAACCATAGACTACAATAGCCATTTTTAAACTTGAGGGAATTGATTGGATTGATCATATGACTTATGGACTACCCATTATAACATTCCTATGACAAATGGTTAAACCAATTGAGATAACAGTTGGGAAAAAAGAAAAACATGGATTTAGGTTTTAGAGCTGATTTAAATTTTTAATATTTAGAGTGGTAAGAGTTTCAACCACTCTGAGGGGGTAACCTACATTACCATTTTGAGGAGGTAAAATACATAAATTTAAATTTATTAACATGTCTCATCCATATATTTGATGTAGACTTATTTTAAGAGTTAAAGGAATGAAATATTAAGAACATAGTTATGCCAGATAGATAATGTAGTTTTTTCATACCATGGTTAAAATACAACAGGATAGAGAAAATTATACACATGGATAATAAGAGAGTAATAATGTAGGAAGCTACATAAAAAATTTGAATTTACAACCGTTATAAATGTTCTTTCCAAATTTATTGCACAAAAGATGGAAAGAATGTGGCTTTGAACCCATATGGGATGATTTTGTTCCAAAATCGTTCACTCATTAGCCTCATCAATAAGAAAATATTAAAATACATACAATGTTTATTTGTTGGCTACAAATTTTATATTCCAAGAAAATATCACTAATGTCCTCATTGAAACAAATGTTGATATATTTTTCATTATTAACATTAATATGTAGAGCTACCATCAATTCTGGAGACACCAATTAATTACATAAGAATGGAGACATTCTAGTTATTTGACAGAAGAACTCACTTACCACTGTATAAGTGGCATAGGTTCAAGCTTTGAATAACCATATTAACACCCACATAGTCATAGTGGATGTAATAATATATACTTGTAATGGTATGGAGAAAAAATCATTAGATAAATTCCCTCTATCCAAGTGCATTTAAGACATTATTGATGTTTTCTTCGTAAAATTACATAAGTGGAAGATAGTTGTGGTCCTGTTGTGGTAAAACACAACCCCACCATTTTTGACTTGTTCACTTCAAATAATAGGGACCCATTTCTATAAATTTTTGACTGAACACCTTTTAGGATTTTATTTAACTGATTATCCTACGCTTTTGTTAATTTTTCATTTTCCTTGGATTCTTGTTTTGATTGAATCGATTTTTTATAAGCCTCCCATTGACGCTTGTTTCGCCTCATTTGGTCAACTGGTTTAAAGATGGTACTCCTTTGAAGTACCATCATTTTTCTTGTCTGGGTTAAAAATGCTATATTTTTATTCTTTTTCGGAGTGGCTGTAGTTTAGAAAATTTCATAGCTAAAGTAAACATCATTAAAATAAAACCAAAATAAAAATTTAAAATATATATATATATATATATATATATATATATATATATATATATATATATATATATATATATATATATATATATATATATATTACATCATCGGATCCGTCGCGGTCCCGCGGATCGCAAGGACTGATTCATCGCGGATCGCGGATCCTTCGGATCCATCGCGGATCGCAAATCACAGATCACAAATTCGAATCCGTCGCGGATCACGGATCGTAGGGTTCGGTTAACCGCCGGATACAGCGGATCGCAAATTTCAGATCCATCGCAGATCGCAAATCGCAAATTTCGGATCCATCGCAAATCGCAAATTTCAGATTCATCGCAGATCGCAGATCACAAATTTCGGATCCATCGCAGATCGCAAATTTCGGATCCATCGCAGATCGCAAGATCGCAATTTCGCAATTTCAGATCTATCGCAATTTTTAGAACATGCACATTTAAAAAACCCCGATCCAAGGTTCTTGCGATATGCGATGTGTTAAAAATTTTTTAATATAAAGTTTTTGTTTCACCTCACGTCACCCTCACCTCACACTCCACTCACCATATCCTTCCACAAACTTACATGGATGAATTAATGAGTTTTGATTGATTTCAATGGTTTGTTTTATGGATTTTGGGTTTGGATTGATTCCAATGGTTTGTAAATTAATTTTTATATTTTTATATTATAATAATTATATTATAATTATAATGTTTATTATAATTTTAATATAATTTTAATTATAATATTAATTATATTTAAATTAACTTTTTCAAATCATTTGTATATTAATTTAATTTTCTAACTTAATTAATTTCTAAATTAGGTGATAATTAATTAGAATTAATTGTATATATTAGTTAGTTAATAATTAATTTAGAATTAATTATTAGATAATTAGAATCTAATTTAGGATTAAAATTCTAATTAAAAATTCTGATTTTTAGCCCAGCAAACAGAATTTCCAGATTTATGTCAGATTTGACTCATCAACTTTGGAGGCTCATAGAATGAGTTTTACTTGGCCAAATGAGGCCCAGGACGGCTCATTGGAAAGATAAAATCAAGGAGAACATTTCTGAGGAGGTTCCACTAATAAATTTGGTCATTAATTTGGTCAAAAATCATGCAGAAAATCAAGCTCCGAATTTCTAAAGAAAAATCAATTTTCTGATTTTTTTTCTGCATTTTCATTTGTCCAAGCCTCTTCTAATTGTAGATTCGCTCATCAATGATATCTTTGGCCAATTAAACTATCCTAAGAATCAATAGAGAGCTTATATTTTATTTTCAATGATTTATTTAAATTAAATTTGATTGGATTTGTTTTAATGCCAAAAATGGTATTTTGATTTTATTGTTACATTTTAATTCATTTTGATTTCTTTTTGCAGGAAAGCAGTAGAAGATATATGGAGAAAAAGACTTCAATCAATGAGAATGCTCCAGCAATTAAAATATTGGAATTTTTGAGCAAATAAAAGTGATTGGGCAGATTTTCTTCAACAAACTTTCATCTCAAGAATTCCTTTGCAAATATTATAAATAGGGGATTGCAGAATGGAATGGGGGCTGCTCTCCTCTACAATTCCAGACTTCTAAAAGCATTTCTGTAATAGGGATTTAGAGTTGTAGATGGGGAGGAGAAAAAATTTCAGATCTAAACATTATTGAGGGTTTATGCTTTATGTCTTGTATTATGCATGATGGGCAGAGTTTGCATTTCTGCAGCTCTAGTTTTGAAAGCAGAAATTCAAGTAATGTAAAGTAATGTTAGAGACCAGGATCAGAGAAGCAGATTCAATTAACTGGTATTTTTGGCATTTCTGTATCAAATACCAGTTTCATTTTTATGTTAATAAAATTGTTGTTTCATTTTATTCATGTTTTGGCATTTTTGTTGATATGGATAATTTGTCTTAAATTGTTAAGTATCTCTGCTCTTATGAATTAAACTCTGATTTCTGAGTAACCATTACTCAGAAATCTGTCTTATAACACTGATTTATTAAATAGTAATGTGTTGTGAATTTCTTCCACATGTTATTGTTTAATTATTAGTTTGATTGATATGATAATCGATATCATTTTTGTGAATTTCTTCCGGAGTGTTGTTGATTTATTATTTTAGTCAAATGGTCTAAATAGAATGTGTTTTGGTACTCACAAATGTGAGCTAATTGAATTTCTTCGTTAGCTTAACATTAATTTAAAACCAGACATATTTTAATTCTCATTATTTAATTATCTTGCTCTTAGTTGGGTTAGATTTTCATCTATCTGATTGAGATAGGATTTAGATTAGTTTCTTTTTGCTTGCATTATAGAATAAGTTTGCAATTAGATTAAATTTTCATTCTTTTAAATCCTCTTCTCGAAGAGGAAAAATCTTAGTTGTGGTTTGACTGAACCCAAATCAGCTTAAGGGTCATTCTCTTGCCTGATCAGCAAGAAGAATTGATCTGATATCCTTGTCTATTGGTAGTTAACGATACATCGTAAACCAATAGCGATAGGGAAAAGGTAACTGGACCTAGTTAAACCAGTCGGAGCCACTATCATAAACGGAAAAGGAGCTGTATTAAGGTCCGAACCGGGTGGTTATCCCCCAATGTTGTAGCAGCGATTTTCGAGGCCTCAACATTTTTGGCGCTAGAAGGAGGGCCTGAAACTTGTTTTCTGTTCGAGTCTTTTCAATTTTAACATTTTATTTAATCACGATGGCTCCTTTTAAACTTCCAATTTGGAGTTGTATCCATAGACGTGCATCTTCCAATACTCCTCCCGAAGTGGTAAGACTCTTGTCTCAGGTAAAGTTTAATGGTGAGAGAAATTCTTCTGCTTTTAATCATGTCCTTCAATTTATTCAAAATGCTTCAAATTATGATTTTCAAGGAATTGATGAAGGCATTTTATGCAGAATTTTTACTCTCACATTTGCGGCAAAAGCCAGAAACTGGTGTAGAACTTTTCCGGTTGCCTCAATTCACAGCTGGGATCAATTTGTTACAATTTTCGTTTGTAAATTTGAACACTATGATTATGATCAGGTATGTGATGAAATTGAATATCTTCGAAATGAAAATGAGTCTGTTAGAGATTTTAATATTTGACTTCATTTAAATTGTTTAAAATTTGATGTAAAAGATCAACCTATGAAAGAAGAATCACTAGATTGGTTTGAACATAATTATTCTCTTCCTCCTATTCCTGATCCATATGAAATTAGTTCAAGCTTTGTTCCATCCCCTTCCAATATAGATGAGAATTCCAATATGGATACGTAAATAAATTGTGATGAAGAGGTTTCACAAAGCTTGGAAAATATTTCTAATCAAATGCAAGAAAACAACAACAACAATTTTGGAGAAAGACCTGCATTGGAATTTGAAAGTTTATCTGCATTAAATTCAGAAAATCAGATTTCAAATCAGCAAGTGCAAGCAACAATCAAAGTAAATAATAGCATGCAAACTGATGTACAAATTTCTGAATCTTTTCATGATGAACAAATGCTGAAATCAGAGCAGCAAAGCAATCTTCTTCAAAAAAGCGTGAGTATGCAAAGGAATGATTTACAATCTGAAATTTACAATGAGCATAATGTACAAGAATTCTCAAACAGAAACATTTTTAAATGCATTATTTCAGATTCACATTTTTCCCTTTATCCTGATATTTTTAATGATGGTAATTTTTCCCCTCTTGGTGTTAATGATATTTCAGAAAATACAGAGGTTGATCTAAATGAATTACCATTAAGTTTTTATCAAGATAGAGAAGCAATTAATGATCATTCTTTTTCCATTAATGAACATGAAATTCTTGTTCCTCCGTGTTTGGATATATTGGATAAGATTGAAGGGAATTCTAGAGAATATTGTGAAGTCATTTATGATAATTACTCTGACATTGAGGATGTTGATTTCTATTTTTATCAAGAGAATCCTTATGATAAAATTCAAATAACATCTGAGAATGAGGAACATTTCAATTTAGAAATTATTCCAACTAATCCTCACTCTAAAGCAGATAATCATCTTCATGATTTCACTATTCGAGAAAATATTCCAATTTATGATTCATATCATGATCAAGCTTTCATTCTTGTTCATAATCATAAATCTCTTTCTAATTCACAAGTTGGAATTCGAAATTACTCAAATTCCATAATTCTGGCCAATCCTTGTGAAAAAGAAATTATTTCAAAACAATCCCAATTGTGCTGTAACATTAGTTGTAACAATAGTGATTTCATTTTATTTTTGTTTCCTCAATTATTTTGTATTAAATCAGATTTTTTTTCAGATTTTTTTTCTTCAGATTTTTGATACATTACGCTGGCATATTGAGCACTTTATTATCAAACATTCAATTGATACATTTCCCTGTTGGAAAATTGAAGTTTTATATTATAATCAAAAGCATCAAAATCCATTTCAATTTCAATTTCAATCAATGCTAATGTTTTATCAAAAGATTCTATCTTCTCAAAGGCAATATCAACAAGATAATGTATTTTTAGAAATTTGCCAGCAATCCAATTTAATTAATAATTTTCCATTTCATTTAAAATATTTCCATTCATTTTTCCTTAATTCATTTGAAAAATATTTGGAAATTTTTCCTTCATGGAAGATTCTCAATAGCTTAACATTTACACATAACACTAACATTTTTTTTCAGGCCTTTGAATCTAAAAGCTCATATCCACAATCTGGCCTTTCATCTCCTCTTTTGAACATTTCCCAATTATTAATAGAAATCCATCCAGATTTCTATGATCCAATTGGTATTCAATTGGAAAGAAAATTTCATGAGAAAGAGATTTTAGATAACCTTCTAACAATAGTTGTACATTCTGATTTCAGGTTTAATTTTCTTAGTTCAATTAGATTTGTATTTTTATTACTAACATTTGAATTGTATATACATGCAGGGATTAAAATGAGAAAATGGTTACACTGGAAATATGACTATAGCTAGTCATTTTTCAAGTATATGGTTAGAATAGGAGTAGAATTAATTTAGTTAGTTTGTTTTATATAGTTAATTTATTTTTAATAGTTCTGTAGATTAAAAATAAAACAAAGCAATTAGCCATTTTCATACATGTTCAACGAAAACATTTTCTACCAAGCAGAAAATTTTAATTCTTTCTTTCCTTTTTTAAATTTCTTACAGCAATACCTCTACTCTGTCTATTTTTAATAATCTCTTTATTAAATTCAATTAAGGTTGCACTTGGCATCAATTGCCTCAAAGCCACTTTTCTTAATTTCGGGATTTCCTTCTAAGATTTTCTTTTGAAATTTATATAATAAAGATTTTGAGGATATAAAAGCTTCATGATCTCATTATCCCATGAAATGTATGACTGTCTATGATAAGCTTAATTCTGACTCAATCATTATTAGTCAGTATAACCTTTCGTGGTAATCATATGAAGTTCATACTATCTTCCTCGAAATTTGTTAAGCCGACTTTTAGGATGTCCATTTTGCTGTGTGCACACATTCAAATCTGTTTTGACATTTTTCTACAATTAGTGGCTTTATCCCATTCAAACCTTTAGTTTATTATTTGATGTTGCAATATGCATCATATTCATTTACTAAAGGCATTATTGAACAGTCACTATAACAATACAGATCTTTCTCAAGTTAATTCGGAATGTGCAGAGGTAATAAATTGTTGTTGCAATTCAAAAAGGAAGCATAGTTTCATATTTATTTCTGGTAAATTTTATATTTCCTGAACATGAATAAACATATCTTATTTAGGCTGATTGCTCACTCCGATTTAGAATAAATAATGAGATGATTTTGAACAAAGTCAGAATTTTGATAAATCGAAGGAATAATTTGAAGATTCATGAGGTAAAATCTACAGACAATTTCCTTCCAGGTATACATTTACAAGTTCATTTTCATCTATTATTAGTTTATCTTTTCTTTAGTTTATTTTTTATTCTTTTTCTGTTTTAATTGCAGGTTTTCATTTGTTTTCAAAACTTGAAGTAAGCATCAAACCCATTTCAAATTTGCAACAGGTTCAGGGAAATTTTATTTTGAGAATTTGAGCATTTTTAACTTTGCTTTCAACCATCAGAAAACCCAATTGAAATTTCAAGCAATATTATACGATTCAACGTGATTTTTATATTGCTGATACTTCAGTGAAATTTTTGCAATATTCTCAGCCTGCTCATCTTCGTCAATCATTTCATTCCGATACCACATCATCCACTTCACAACCATTTGTAGCGAAATGTTTCATCGGAAGTAGCTCTTAGCAGTTTTGATAACAAATTGTTCATAAAAGATCTCCGATGTATTACTTCACTCATATGCCATATCGCATTTCGCATATCCGAGGTTTGTAGTTGAAATATACTTCCATTATCATGAATTGCCTTTACCAATATTGCGACGACTACATAATTATGGACCCGATATGAAATTTAAATCAAGTTTATAAAATATCGCATCCATTCAATCGCAAATAATGGTAGGAGCGTAACTTTAAAAGGGTCGATGTCTCAGATCCGATATGTTATTAAATTTTCATCATAAATTTATCGGGTCCACTCTTCATCGCATATCGGCATATCAAGAAATGTTACATCATGTGCTTATGATCACCGATTAGCATTACCAATTAGAAATTACCGATATCGCAATTGCTTCATCACATTTTTAATTATGCTCACATCACAATTCAGAATCTGCGATGTGCGATGTGCAATGTGGGAAGCACAACGTCAATATTCCCCGATCTCCAATATAATATATCTTTAATGATGTGATCACTTCTTTTCATTGCACATGTTCTCATAACATGTTTTCATATCGGCAATTTGCCATTGCGATCTCTGATGTGATAGCTTTCAATGCATGCGTCTGAGCCATTAACATTTAATAAATATATGGCATAGCAACAAAGGTGAAGTCTTGCAAATTAAAATTAAAGCATGGTGAAGAAACATGTGATGTAATCATCCGATATCACTGTGTCTGATTTTAAAAGCGAGCTTGGGTAACCACTATGGTAAGAAAGCAGCTGATGATAAATTTGCAGCATATTCAAATCATTTTGATTTCTCATATATTTCAATTTTAAATATATAATTCCATAATTAAAAAGAAATTCAAGACCTCTCTGTCTTCACATTTAAATTTTATTATCTTGGATGTGGTCTTGATTCTGGAAAATTTATAAAATCATGGAGTTTATATGAAATTTATAATATTTTGAGAAACATTCATTACTGCAAATTTTCATTCTCATGCATTTGTTTTCCCTCGAACATTAAGCATTCCATTTTTTATTTTACTGCTTGCTTTAGTTTAGATAAAATAAATAATGATTTTGGGTTATAGGATTTTGGTTAGTTTGACTTCTTCAAGTTTTTAATGTTAATTAAAATAAGAAGTCAGCTAGTTTGGAGAAATTGATACCTTTTAGGTAAGATCAAAAGAAATTATCCAATGGTAAGATTCATGTACCCACTTTCATTGATTTCCATTTCGTTACTTTAGTTTAAGTTTTGTTGTTCTGATACATAAATATGTTTTGCAGCTCTTCATAAAAGCTTCCAATCCTCCGCCAGATCATATTTTCGAAGTCCATACTCTTCTCCTGGCTTAATTTCAAGAAGCAGCGATAATCCTCATTGAAACAGCTACGCTAGGAAGTTTCTGAACTTTTGGCTTGTTTCTTTAAGCATTCATTTTATTAGAAAATGATTAAGATGATGCTTTGAAACAAGAAGATTAATATCAAACAGAAAGTTTTCATTGTGGTTGAATTTTATCGTCACTGCTATCCAAAAAGCCTAAAACACTTACAACCCTACAAGGTATGATTTTTCTAAATCTCGACATAAGAAGGATTGATTACACGATTATTTTATTTCTTCATATGTTGAGACATTGTTATAAACATTCTTGTTTGAGTTTATCTTGTGAAACTTGGATTTTCCTTTCCATTTTTAAAATTTCTTCATTTTTATATTTTGTTTGTTGATTTCTTTCTCATTTTAGCATAAGAATTCTTTTCCTTTGGTTTTCAGTTTTGATTTGGGTAACTTTGCCATGATTTATATGGAAAGCCTTCTTGTTACCTAACTATGGTCAGTATACATGGAGAAAAATCGTTAATATTCATCTGTTAACTTTTTCTTAAATCTCTTAGTAAAGTTTGATTTTCTTATTATAAAGGTAGACATACTTAAGGAAGAGATTTCCAATTTAGAGAAGTTGACAAAGTATCATAAAATCTAGAGAAATTTCTTTTTCGTCAAAATTGTAATCATTTTGAGATTTCAATATTTTATTAAGATCTTTCAAAGTTCTATTATCAGTAAAGAAAAGTTATTTTTAACCAAGTCAAGACACTTTACAGCAAAGCACCTTTTAACTCTGAAATTGTCATTCTTAACTCTTAAGGAGTCAATGATTCTCCCTGTCCCGAAGAGTCTTATTTTTCTAGAGTATAATCCAGAGATATATTTAAACTTAAAAGATAAGAGGTCTCATCATGAGCCTGCTTACCATGATCATAGGGGAAAAATAGGCTGACATTACCAACACTGCTAAACAAACTAGGGTAATGGCTTATGATTGCAAACAATTATAAGACAAGGGGTCTCATCATGAGCCAGTTTGTTCAGTCCAGTTATAACCAATGAATGGCATTGTCAACTATCTGGCTACCAAACCAGGACAATGACTTTTAAGATTTATAATTATTTAAAAGAAAAAGAAAAAGTAATAATAATAATAATAATAATAATAATATAAATGGATTTATCTCTAGGTCAATAATTCTTAAAGATATGGGATTCTAAATCATTGGTGGTTAAAAGGTAACCATGTCGAGACTATAGATGTTTGCTGGCAACAGTGGCTCTACCTGTGACAAATGAGTATATTTTAAAAGCTAAGTTGTAAAGTGACCCCTGCTTTATCTCTACAACTAATTAAGGACTGATATAGAAGTTTTGAAATATTTTAATTTATGAGGAATTTTAAGAAAAATTACAGTTAGATGATTCTTGCTTTTATTCAGACTAATGAACCTAGTCAAGCATTTTAAGTATAATTCTCTTTTCTTTAATTCTTTTTACTTGAATTTTAGGAAAATATCATTCATATCAAACAGAGATAACTGGTTCTTCTCCCGTGTGTTGCCATTGTTGTGGTAAAACACAACCCCCCCATTTTTGACTTGCTCACTTCAAATAATAGGGACCCATTTCTATAAATTTTTTACTAAACGCCTTTTAGGATTTTATTTAACTGATTATCCTACGCTTTTGTTAATTTTTCATTTTCCTTGGATTCTTTTTTTGATTGAATCGATTTTTTATAAGCCTCCCATTGACGCTTGTTTCACCTCATTTGGTCAACTGGTTTAAAGATGGTACTCCTTTGAAGTACCATCATTTTTCTAGTCTGGGTTAAAAATGCTAATTTTTTTATTCTTTTTCAGAGTGGCTGTAGTTTAGAAAATTTCATAGCTAAAGTAAACATCATTAAAATAAAACCAAAATATTAAAAAAAAAATATATATATATATATATATATATATATATATATTATTACATCATCGGATCCGTCGCAGATCGCAGATCGCAAATTTCAGATTCATCGCAGATCACAAATTTCAGATCCATCGCAGATCGCAAATCGCAAATTCGAATTCGTCGCAGATCGCAGATCACAAATTTCAAATTCATCGCAGATCGCAAATCGCAAATTTCAGATACATCGCAGATCGCAAATCGCAAATTCGAATCCGTCGCAGATCGCAGATCGCAAATTTCAGATTCATCGCAGATCGCAGATCGCAAATTTCGGATCCATCGCAGATCGCAAATCGCAAATTTCAGATCCATCGCAGATCGCAAGATCGCAATTTCGCAATTTCGGATCCATCGCAATTTTTAGAACATGCACATTTAAAAAACCCCGATCCAAGGTTCTTGCGATATGCGATGTGTTAAAATTTTTTTAATATAAAGTTTTTGTTTCACCTCACGTCACCCTTACCTCACACTCCACTCACCATATCCTTCCACAAACTTACATGGATGAATTAATGAGTTTTGATTGATTTCAATGGTTTGTTTTATGGATTTTGGGTTTGGATTGATTCCAATGGTTTGTAAATTAATTTTTATATTTTTATATTATAATAATTATATTATAATTATAATGTTTATTATAATTTTAATATAATTATAATTATAATATTAATTATATTTAAATTAACTTTTTCAAATCATTTGTATATTAATTTAATTTTGTAACTTAATTAATTTCTAAATTAGGTGATAATTAATTAGAATTAATTGTATATATTATTTAGTTAATAATTAATTTAGAATTAATTATTAGATAATTAGAATCTAATTTAGGATTAAAATTCTAATTAAAAATTCTGATTTTTAGCCCAGCAAACATAATTTCCAGATTTATGCCAGATTTGACTCATCAAGTTTGGAGGCTCATAGAATGAGTTTTACTTGGCCAAATGAGGCCCAGGATGGCTCATTGGAAAGATAAAATCAAGGAGAAAATTTATGTGGAGGTTCCATTAATAAATTTGGTCATTAATTGGGTCAAAAATCATGCAGAACATCAAGCTCCGAATTTCTAAAGAAAAATCAATTTTCTGATTTATTTTATGCATTTTCATTTGTCCAAGCCTCTTCTAATTGTAGATTCGCTCATCAATGATATCTTTGGCCAATTAAACTATCCTAGGCATCAATAGAGAGCTTATATTTTATTTTCAATGATTTATTTAAATTAAATTTGATTGGATTTGTTTTAATGCCAAAAATGGTATTTTGATTTTATTGTTACATTTTAATTCATTTTGATTTATTTTTGCAGGAAAACAGTAGAAGATATATGGAGAAAAAGACTTCAATCAATGAGAATGCTCCAGCAATTAAAATATTGGAATTTTTGAGCAAATAAAAGTGATTGGGCAGATTTTCTTCAACAAACTTTCATCTCAAGAATTCCTTTGCAAATATTATAAATAGCAGATTGCAGAATGGAATAAGGGGCTGCTCTCCTCTGCAATTCCAGACTTCTAAAAGCATTTCTGTAATAGGAATTTAGATTTGTAGATGGGGAGGAGAGAAAAATTTCAAATCTGAACATTATTGAGGGTTTTTTCTTTATGTCTTGAATTATGCATGATGGGCAGAGTTTGCATTTATGCAGCTCTAGTCTTGAAAGCAGAAATTCAAGTAATGTAAAGTACTGTTAGAGACCAGGATCAGAGAAGCGGATTCAATTAAATGGTATTTTTGGCATTTCTGTATCAAATACCAGTTTCATTTTTATTTTAATAAAATTGTTGTTTCATTTTATTCATGTTTTGGCATTTTTGTTGATATGGATAATTTGTCTCAAATTGTTAAGTATCTCTGCTCTTATGAATTAAACTTTGATTTCTAAGTAACCATTACTCAGAAATATATCTCATAACACTGATTTATTAAATAGTAATGTGTTGTGAATTTCTTCCACATGTTATTGTTTAATTATTAGTTTGATTGATATGATAATCGATATCATTTTTGTGAATTTCTTCTGGAGTGTTGTTGATTTATTATTTTAGTCAAATGGTCTAAATAGAATGTGTTTTGGTACTAAAAAATGTGAGCTAATTGAATTTCTTCGTTAGCTTAACATTAATTTAAAACCAGACATATTTTAATTCTCATTATTTAATTATCTTGCTCTTAGTTGAGTTAGATTTTCATCTATCTGATTGAGATAGAATTTAGATTAGTTTCTTTTTGCTTGCATTATAGAATAAGTTTGCAATTAGATTAAATTTTTATTCTTTTAAATCCTCTTCTCGAAGAGGCAGAATCTTAGTTGTGGTTTGGCTGAACCCAAATCAGCTTAAGGGTCATTCTCTTGCCTGACCAGCAAGAAGAATTGATCTGATATCCCTATCTATTGGTAGTTAACGATACATCTTAAACCAATCGCGATAGGGAAAAGGTAACTGGACCTAGTTAAACCAGTCAGAGCCACTATCATAAACGGAAAAGGAGTTGTATTAAGGTCCGGACCGGGTGGTTATCCCCCAATGTTGTAGCAGTGATTTTCGAGGCCTCAATAGTTCCATTGATCCATTTGATCCAATAACTAATTTATTTCTAGTCCATGTCAAAAATATAATATCCTTTTGCACACTATGTCAACAATATAATGAGGCTCCAACTTTCAACACACCAAAAAAAATGCAACTGAAAGGCTATCACTCATTGTGCCACCATTTCATGAAACGAATTCCTAACCTATACTTCATTCCATCCCCTGTTTTGAAAATTCTACCTAATCTTCAACACATTATTGATCTATATTTAGTGCTCAATCCATAAGGTATTGTTTAGTGAATAAATATATCCATGGTTTTACATGGCCCTTGAGTTATGGTAGTACTATGATATTTGATATTTATTTTTGAATTTAATTTTCTAATTAATATAGGTCTAGTATCATGAGTGTGATTTTTCTGGAACTTCCAAAAACCATTTTATACTTTATAATTTAGCTTCTTCTTGCACCCATACTATAAGTTCAAATTCCATTAATTTTTTGTGGCCAATTTTTTTTTGTCATCTCAAGTTCCCTCTAAATAATATATGTGTGTGCTTGAAAATTTATTTTATGTATCTCATTCATATGGCCAACACATTATTCAAATATTATATTTTCACACCAAAATGATCAATAAAATTCACCAAATTAAACATACTTATATGATGTCATGTTTGGCATACTTCATTATTGTATAACATTTGATATATGCAAAATATTCATTGACTAATGAAAGGGAATTACTTGCAAAAAATACCCAAAGTCAATAAATTGAGCAAGGGAAAGATGAATAGTAGCTACGCTCTGTGTTAGATTACTATTGTAACTATAATGATTGTGGTAAGTATAATGGATTTTAAAATACCTAAGAAATGAAACATATTTTTAAATAATTATTCATTTTTTCACCACCTACTTATTAATAGATCATTTGGTATCATAAGTAGCTTGTTGTCCAGAAAGAAGAGTAACATGCATCTCTATAATTATTGTAGGAACTGAAAAGGGTTCCTTGTTTTTTTTTTACTTCTTAAATTGTAATTAATGATAAAATCACATATCCACAATGATATTAAAAATTAGGTGAACAAATATTCCAATAAGTGATTAAACGATTTAACAATAACTAACTAAAATCAATAGCATAAACCACCATTATATATACTTGAGAAAGAGGGTTCGTAGTTTGTGTGTATGTATGATAAATATGATATGAAATATAACGAGTCTAAAAAAATTTATATTTTCAATTAATTTTTTATCACTCAACAAATGAAACTTCAAAGAGGTATTGACCAATTTTAAGTTACTTTATGGTAGAAAGCATTCAAGCAACTAGCATAAACAAATGGTTCGATGTGTACTTTGATTATCAAAGAAATGTATCCTAAAAAAAGACAAGATTAAGGATTTCTAAAACTTCTAATTCCATTTGAATGATTTATTTGAACACAAGCTTTATATTTGAAGAGAAAATAGAACCATCCAAGAGATAAAATATGCACTTGAATGTGAGACATATTGGATGATTTCGCTTAGAAAATATATATGAAATGAAATAATATCTAACAAGAGTTAGAATAATCTTCCAAATATATATAGAAACCAAACTAACCAAGAAATTTAAAAATGTATGGTGAATCCACCTGGGGTATTCAATGTTGGCACTAGGGTTCACTAAATTAATATCCAAAATGCCAAGCTTTTAGGGATTTGAATATTTTTAAATAAGTAATGGAAGGAAGTGGAGATATGTGCCAAAACTAGAAAGTACGATGGGGTCATGGTGAATTAAATGGATTATGATGTCAGGAAGAAACCTTATTAAGGATTAGTTTATTTATTTAAAGGATTAGGAATATATTTAAAATTTATCCCCCACCCAATCAATATTAACACTGGAAATAAAGTTGTACAAGAAAACAACCTTGATGGAAAATCATTCACCACCAAGATCAATTATCGTTTGATGATTATACTTAATATCACTTGCTAGGGAAACAAAAGAAATAACAAATAAATACATCAAATAAGCACCAAGCCAATAAAGTAAGAAGGAAGGAAAATTCTTAGAACTTGTCTATTAATTTTGTACTAAGGAAGGAAAACCCATTGAATCACAAGGGACGACTAATTGGTAGTTAATTCTCAATTCAATATTGATGCCATTGATATTGTTTAACTGATTAATTTTGTGAGACATATAAGGAAACAATACATATTCCTCAAAGTTCATATGATATTAAGAGCTACAATAATCATTGAAAGGTTTCTATCTTGGAATCTATTGCATATGGTTAATGTCTCATTGAATTAGAAGACTGAAATATTTTATAAAGTGGTGTATGCTAATTAGATGGTTTCTTGCATTATTTGAATGACTATAGTTATGGTTGAATGTATTTGCGTATACATTTCCAACCTTTAAAGATAACAAAATGAAAATTTAAATTATAGATATTGTAGACGCACATATTTTATGCTTACTGGTGATTAGGGAATAGAAAATATTTACACTTAGGGCTCTAGTAAAATAAGGGAATAAATCCTATTTCCATAGAATATTTGTGTTGATGAAACATATAGGCCATCAGAAGTAATTTATTTGCATAAATTTTCTAACATTTAGTGATAAATCAAAGCACATAATATTTTGAAGTGTAGACATTATTTGTGCATAATTAGTTCATTATCACTCAAAACCATATTTAATCTATTCTACTTGTACGAAATTATAATTTAAACCTAATCAAAATAAAGAATATGCAAATTTAATTTACAAAACATTTATCTCTAGATCATCAATTATTCTCATTTATGCTTGTAAAAGCTTAGGTCACAAGCATATACTTGAAATTATTTATTATAACAAGTACTCTATTTAAATATGTTAGTTTTACAATCCAATAAATAAACTTTCATATTAAAATCAATGAAACCAACTCCAAAAATAGGCGAAAAGAGAGATCAACGCCTTATAAATAAGCCACTTAGAGGGTGAAACCTCCTTTACATTACATAAATGAACAATTCTTGTATGATACAAATGAGAAAACCTCCTTATATATAGGAGTCCATGGGATCACAATATAATCCTATTCGACCTAGAAATAATAATGTAAGGGCACAATAATAACAACATGGGGGTTACAGGGTGCAACAATAACAAAAGCGGGTTACACTAACAACAATAAGTGACTACACTAGTAATCTGGGGACCTAACATGACCCTCTCATTTAAAAAAGTGTTGTCCTCAACAATTGAGTAGCTCTCGATGCTTTTGTATAAAATTCTCATCCTCTCGTGTATAATCTTCAGTGGGCAATTTCTTCCACTTGATGAGATACTCTAAAATTGATCGATTTTGTAATTGCCGAGTTCTTGTTTCCGTGACCACTTTAGGTTTCAATATGAATTTTCCTTCCTCATCAAGTTCCAGAAATATTTTTTGAACTGGAAGTTTGTCACCTATAACCTTCTTTAAGCCTGAAATATGGAAAACTAGATGCACTCACAAAGAAGCAGGAAGCTCCAATTTGTATGCCACAGTACCAATATTTTGGAACACCTTCTAAGGACCGTAGTACTTTGGCGATAATTTATTATCCTTCTTAGCTTGATTGAGGGACATGTATTTGCATGGTTGTAGCTGTAAAAATACCCAATATCCTACATCAAAACTTCTCTCGCTGTGATCTTGATTTTCTTGTTGTTTCATTTGATTTTGTGTCAAGTTTATGTTATCCTTTAATATTTGGAGAACTTGTTGTTGATGATCGATGTGATATTCCACTACTTGAACCTTATAATTTTCTCTTAAAGATGATGCGATGGATGGTGGATGATATCCATAAAGTGCCATAAATGGGGTCATTTTTTTTGCACTATGGAAGGAAGTGTTATACCACCATTCACCCAGAGGTAACCACTTGACCCATTGTGTTTGTTTATTAGATAAAAAAAAACAAAGATATCCTTCCAAAAAAAAAATCACTATCTTATTTTGACCATCACATTGAGGATGATAATATGAGCTATGAGCTAGTTGATTGACAAAACAAGAAAATATTTCCATCCAAAAATTTCCAGTAAAAATGGGATAACTGTCGCTTACAATAATCTTTGGGTTTCCATGTAGCTTTCGAATTGTTTCCATAAATACAATAGCAATTGTACGTGCTTTAAATGGATGAGATAATGCACAAAAGTGTGCATACTTGGTATGATCTAGATTTATGGAGGAATGCCATAAAATATAGAAATAGACATAAACATGGAGATGCAGTGGAAACAATACTTCATTTCATTAATATCAAAGAACTGAAATATGCTACAGACATAATGGAAATAGAAATAGTTATTGTGTTGGTAGCGTATCTCTGAGAAGAGATGTGGCAGCTACAGACCTCTTAATTGTGTTAAAATGAGGCTCAAGGGCCTATTTATTACTGAGAAACAATGGAAAAACTGAAACATCCAAAAACCTAACCCTAGGAGATGAAGTGCCAAAACTGTGGGTCCCATTTGGGTAAATTGGTGTTTCAACTTCCCGGGGACGTATCTTTGGTATTCGATCTCCATTTGATGCTCTCAATAGCTCATTAGAAAGATCTATCCAAGGAGTACAACTTTTTATGTGAGCAACGTCGGTCCATTGACCCATGTTGCTCCCAATTTTCCCAAAAAACATCGTTTAGGGCCTAAAAACGGCTCTGGAAGTTCAGGACCCAAAAAACTGCTAAAAATAGTAAGTTGTGTTGCAATTTAAAAAATGAACGAACTGATGGTGGGGGTTCAAATGGAATAGGTGGGTGGCCATCAATATCCACCTGGATCATTAAGGACCCAAAACGACTCTGGGAGTGGAGGACCCGAAAACCTGCTAAAAATAGTAAGTTGTGTTGAATTTGAAAAGATGCAAAAATTGATGGTTCCAGTCCAAATGGAATAGGTAGGTGGCCATAGATATCCACCTGGACCATTCCTCCCTCCTTAGGAAGCAATGATCCCCATTTCATTGAGATCCTCCATGAGATGAGGCAAATTCTGTTGAACTAGGTATTAGATTTGTCGAAGATGTCATGGACCTGTGGGCAGACATGCTAGAAGCATTTAGTAATTTTGGTTTCTTTATCAGCCTCATACAGTACATGTGTGGATTCTATACGTGTATTTGCAGGAGGTATGGCAACATCAGGTGGTGGTGCATCGGGGGTCAGATCAGTGAAGTGCTTGTCCTGACAGTGTAAAGGAACCTCTGTGAGTGAGGAGAAAATGTCCTCGTATTCTTCCAAGACTTTGTCCATTTGCTGCAACCATGTAGGGGAGCCTTGTTTTGAGGTTGTGGCCACAATATTTTCTTTCCCTATGAGCAAGTTGTAAGGAAAATAATTTTCCTTGTTTGGGAAATAATCTTACTACGTTGTTTTGCAGTAGTCGAAGAGATGACGAGAGGTGGTACTACCTCCGGTATCCTATACAAGTTATTTCCCAAAGTAATAATAACAGCACAAGGCCTAGACTTGTACACAACATGTTGGCTCCACAAGTATGGTTGACCCAATAATACATTAGGTACATCAAGAGGAGAAACATCACATAATACCTCATCTGTGAATGGATTGATGTTGTACGGAAGGTGACACTATTGACGGATACAGATATCTCTTCCTGGGTGAAGCCACCTGATGGTATACAGTTTCAGGTGTGCTATAGTAGGTAGGCCGAGCCACTTCATGACCTCTAGTGAAATGAGGTTATTTTGGCTTCTTCTATTGACAAAGAACTGCAGTGGAGAACCCTTCACCCACATCTGCGAATGAAAGAGGCGCTCCCCCTCCTCTGGATCCTTGGGATCCTCCCTCTGGATCTTGGTGGTGGCAATAATGGCACTGGGATCCACATCAATGATTTTCTTCCCTTTTTCATTGCCTTTGTCTAGTTCTGACTCAAGATCAGAAAATGCATCTGATTCGGGTGCCTTTAGTTCGGCCACCAATGACTGTTTGGCCCGACACTCTTTTATGCTATGAGTGGGGATGGTATGAAATTCACAACACTTCCCTGTGTCCTTATTTGTATTTTTGGTGTTGTTCTGAGTTGCCTCGCTTTTTCCTTTCCCCTTGGTCTGCGGTTTGGGGGAACCTTTCCCTGGCTTCGGATTTGCAGATCCAAAGTCTCGCTTCTTTTGCTTAAATTTCTACTCGATCTTAGCGGCATAGCGATATGTTGTGCGAAGCGATGTAATGTCGAGGAACTCCATTTCCTCCTAAATTTGTTTATGCTAATAGCCACGGTACTTAAGCACCAAATTTCTCTCTGAATCTTTAATACCCAACTTTATGTGCAGGGTATGGAAAAAATTCATCAGTTCGTGCGCATCTTGATCCCTTTGCTGCCGCAGCATGGTCCATTGGATGTATTTGTCCTCATAGCTCCCCACGGGGTAATATTGTTCCTTGATTTTCTCTCAGAATTAATTCCAAGTGGGTGTGGCCGAGAACGGAGAGGGTTCCCCTTCGTCCTCTTGCTCATAGTAGGTTTCCCACTAGTCTTTGTCATGGGGAGTAGCTTTGAGGAGTGCAAAAATAATCTTTTATCAGTCGGAGAAATCATGGACCGAGAAATACCCTTCTAGCAAATTTAACCATCTATCTATGGCGTCTCCATCTATCTATCCTTCAAATACAGGAATGTCAAAGTTTACCTGTACCTTGAAGGGACTGGCACCTCCAGAGTGATTGTTGGATGAAAATGCGTTGTAGGTGGGCAGTTTTTGAAGGATTTGAGAAAATTTATCCATCATCGCATTCCTTTGTTTCTCAAGGGCCTCCTCGAGCAATATTTTGATAGGATCTCCTGCCCCGTCATTTTTCTTTCCTTCCGCCATGGGAGGTTGTCAGGGTTTGCGAGGATAATATTGAAAGGGTTCAACCAGATCGAGCCCTGACACCACTGATCGATCTGACACCACTGATCCAGATTTATGCAGGAATTCCATAAAATATAGAAATAGACATAAACAGAAAGATGCAGTGGAAACAATACTTCATTTCAATAATATCAAAATGGAAATAGAAATAGCTAGGGTGCTGGTAATGTATCTCTAAGAAGAGACGTGGTAGCTCCAGACCTCTGAAATATGTTACAATGAGGCTCAAGGGCCTATTTATTATTGAGAAACAATGGAAAAATTGGAATGTCCATAATCCTAACCCTAGGATATGAAGCGCCAAAACTGTGGGTCTCATTTGTAAATTGGTGTTTCAACTTCTCGGGGACGTAACTTTGACATCCGATCTCTGTTTGACGCGCTCAATAGCTTGTTAGAAATATCTATCCGAGGAGTACAAATTTTTTTGTGGGAAACATCAATCCATGGACCCATGTTTCTCCCGGTTTTCCCAAAAAACGTTGTTTAGGGCCTCAAAACGGCTCTGGAAGTTTAAGACAAAAAAAATGCTAAAAATAGTAAGTTGTGTTGCAACTTTAAAACTGAACGAACTAATGGTGGGGATTAAAATTGAATAGGTGGGTGGCCACCAATATCCACCTAGATCATTAAGACCCCAAAATGGCTCCGGGAGTGCAGGACCCAAAAACCTACTAAAAATAGTAAGTTGTGCTGAATGTGAAAAGCTGCAAGAATTGATGGTGTCGCGGTGGCCACCGATATCCACCTGGACCATGGTAAGTCTATCAACTACCACCATGATAAGACTTTTTCCTTCGGACTTAGGTAAACCTATGATAAAACCCATTGGAATCTCCTCTCAATGTTGACTTGGAATAGATAAAGATTTTAGAAGACCCGGGGGTCTTAATTGTCTCAAATTTATTTTGTTGGCCATGAAAAAATTCGCGACAAAATTTTGAATATCAGATTTAAGGCCATTCCCAAAAAAAAATATTTCTTCACTCGGTGGTAATCTTTTAAAAATCCTGAGTGTCCTCCTAAAGGAGAAATGTGAAATTACAAAAGAATATTTTTCTTTAGTTTG
Source organism: Pinus albicaulis (assembly GCA_034641835.2). NCBI lineage: Eukaryota > Viridiplantae > Streptophyta > Pinopsida > Pinales > Pinaceae > Pinus > Pinus albicaulis. Next base: position 662,865,915 of record CM076583.1, read on the forward strand.
GAATTCTTACAAAGATATAAGCGATCTTTGTACCATAAAGAATAATTTTTCCAACTAAATGTATCAGATGTACTAGGATCTTGTTTCAAATTTTGAATGAATTTCCACACCTCTTCGTCCTTCTTCCATTAATCCCTTGCTGCCGTTATCCAATCCGGTTGGATAATAGAAATGACACAAAGAAATGCTTCCACCTCTTCATCCTTTCTTGAGATTTCATCTGCAACAACATTTAGCTTCCCTTTTTTTGTAGATGATTTCAAACCCATTTTTCTACTCTTCTAAAGATATTCTTTGTTCCAAAAAGTGTTCAAGCCTATCATGATCAGTTTTTACCTTGAAGTGTCTTCCCATTGGGTAAGGTCGCCATTTCTTTATTGCATGTAGTATTTTCAACATTTCCTTCTCATAAATAGCTTTATATAAATAATTTCCTTTGATTGGATGACTTTAAAAAACAATGGGTCTTCCTTCTTGCATTAAAACATCATTAATTCCATTTCTTGAGGCATCACATTCCACAATAAAGGTTTTTGTGAAGTCTAGTGTAGCTAAGACCAGTGCTAGGCACATTGCCTCTTTAATATGTTAAACAGCCTTAGTTGCTTCAGGAGTCCATGAAAATGCATATTTTTTCAATAATGTTGTCTGAGGTGTTGTTATTCTCCCATAATTCTTAACAAACTTGCAATAATACCTTGTTAACCTGAGAAACCATCACAACTGCTTTATTATTGTGGGGACTTTCCATTCCTTAATGGCTTTAATTTTGTTAGGGTCTACCTTAACACCCTCGTGAGATACAATATGACCCAGATATTCCACCTCTTGTACACCAAAGAAACATTTGGATGTTTTTGCATATAATTGCTTCTCCTCCAATAGTTTCAATACCCTGTTAACATGTTGAACATGATCCTTCCAATACTAATTGTAGATTAGTATATCATCAAAAAATACTAACACAAAATTTCTAAGGAAGGGTTTTAAACTGGAATTCGTCAACCCTTGAAATGTATAAGGTGCATTGGTATGGCCAAAAGGCATGAACAAAAATTCATAATGACCCTGATGAGTTTGAAATGTTGTTTTCATAATATCTTCAGTCTTCATTCTAATTTGATGATATCCTGAACGAAGATCCAACTTGGTAAAATAAAATTCTCCATGTAATTCATCCAATAATTCATCAATCACAGGAATGGGAAATTTATCTTTAATAGTGAGCTTATTGAGCTCCCTATAATCTAGACACATGTGCCATGATCCATCCTTCTTGTGCACCATTACTACTAGAGCAGAGAAAGAACTTTGACTAAGTTGAATTATACCAGCCTCTAACATTTCTGCAATCATACATTCAATTTCGCTCTTTTGGACATAACGATATCTGTAAGGTACAATGTTTGGAGGAACAATTCCTGGAATAAAATGAATAGCATTATGATGATCATGAATAGGTGGGATTCCTTTGGGAGTTTCAAACACCTTAGAATGATTTTCCAAGACTTTTTGGAGATATGGAGAAATAAATGATTTTGATGTTGGAACTACTAATGAGCATAATTTTGCAATTACACCTTGTTGTTATTTATTCAGAAGCTTTTCCATGACATTAGAGCTTATTATATTTCCCAGATTCCCTACGATACCCCGTAATTCGATTTCCTTTCCTTCTGAAAAAAATTTCAAGAAAATTTCTTGAAAATTAAAAGCTACTGTCCCCAAATATTGTAACCATTGTACCCCTAGTACAACATCAACACCTCCCATTTGAATGGAAAGCATTGTACTATTCAATACATATTACCCCATGATTAGCTTTATATTATGGCATTTTCGAGAGCAATCTATATTTCCTCCATTTGCAACAATCACTTGAAATTCTAGTGTCAGGTATAGGAAGAAATTCAATTCCTTGACTACCTTACAATGAATAAAATTATGGGTACTACTCGAATCAATCAACACTATTACATTTTTCTTCTTGATATGTCCTTCTATCCTGAGAGTTTGAGGAGTGGTAATACCTACCAGTGCATTACACGATAAGGCCGGACTCATTTCTTCTTTATCTAGGGTTGGTTCTTGGTGTATATCCTCTTCTTTTGAAGTTTATTTTTCATTTTCTTCCTCATCTTCACAATCTATGTAAAATAATTCCTTCTCAACACACTTATTACCTTTAGTGTATTTTCTATCACAACTGTAGGAAAGCCCTTTTTCCCTTTTTTCTTCCAATTGTTGTGGTTTCAACCTTATAGGTTGTGGAATTATAGGAATAGCAACACTTCCATATTTATAGATGTGAGTGGTAGGCTTTCTTGTCGCCATAATTTTACATTCAATTTTTCTTGCCAACTTGAATGCCTTCTCAAATGAATCAGGTTCCTAAATGCGAACCTCATGTTGGATGTTATCCTTTAAAGTACAGATGAAGGCATCAACCATGTGTTCCTCTGGAATGTCAGTTACCCTTATATTAAATTTTTGAAAGTCCTCAATGTTCTCTGTCGTTGAAACCTTTTGTTTGAGATTTATCAATTGGCTAAACAAGGTGTTGCTCTTTTTATCCTCATAATGTGCTATCATTTCCTCCATAAAAATTTACCAAGAAATAATAGTTCTACGAGATCAAATCCATCGATACCATACAAATGTATTTTTCTATAAATATAAAGTTCCAATGCATAATTTTTGTGTGTTTTTGACATTATTGAGATCAAAATATTTCTCCATTTGTAGTATCCATGTTACGGGATCCTTTCCATCAAACTTCCTCATATCGATATTTGGAATATGGTGGGTCTTCCATCCAACATTCAAGTTTATGAAATCATGATTAAAATTTATTTTCTTCTGATCATGAGTTTCCTCTACTAACCTTTGGCCATTAGGAAACATTTCTTGTATCAACTTTGTCAAACCTTCCTTTAAACCTTCCATGTCTGCTTTTAGATCATTCTTCATGTCTTCCATCTTGTTTTTCATTTTTTCTTCGATCATAGCTTCCATATCTTCCATGCCATTATTCAAGCTATCCATCATTCCTTTATTCAAACCATCCATATTATCTTCCATTCCCTTCTTCAAACCATCCATCTTATCTCCCACACTTTTCTTCAAAACTTCCATTTCATTTTTTGTTGCACTTTGCGAGAGAGAAATTTGGTGCACTTGCTCTTGTAATTTTTATATATCATGTTTCACTTATTCATCTTAATGAGTCATAGTAGAGTATCTCAGGGCTTAATGGGTGTTTATTTATTTCTAGGGGGGATTTTAAAATCCAATACTAATATCTGTGCTTCAATATTCCCTTGGAATCAATAAAAACAGATTTTTCAAATAAGACATGCAATTTGAAAAAACAAATACACACCCTTTTCTTTATTTTGAGCAGCTCGATATTGAAACTAAATTATGTCTATGATTTCGATCTTCAATATCTTAAATTTGGTCCTATAGTAGCCCTCTGAATCGTCTTTCTAATTCCACAGGTCTGACCTGATTTGGATGCTTCAAGTCAAAGTTATACCCAATCTCCCACAATGAACTAATTATGGAATGATTCAGTAGAGAAAACTTGTATGGCATGCCACGTGTCATTGTTTCCTCCTTCGGCTCTAAAATTGAAACACATAAAACTACATTCAATGCACTTTCAGCCACATTTTACAGAATTCCAATCTGATTCTCAGAGAAATAGTTATGATGATTTCCCAAGGTAACATATTTTAGATGAAATTTAGGAGGCTGCAAAAACCTTAACTTCCAGAAATCATATCTCCAAAAATATTCTGAACCAAGATCTTAATGTTTTCCATGAATTTCCTGAGGATTTCAGCGTCACATGTTAAAAATTTCAGCTTCTTAACCTTCGTAGAAAAAAATTTATAGTGAAAATGCCACGATGACCTGTTTGAGGTAGCGAAACCATAGGATCCAAATCTATAACCAAATCTTATGAAGCCAACTCCAAAAATAGAAGAAAAGAGAGATCAACGCCTTAGAAATAAGCCACTTCGAGGGGGAAACATCCTTTAAATTACATAAATGAACAATTCTTGGATGATACAAATGAAAAAACCTCCTTATATGTATCGGAGTCTGTGGGGGCACAATAAAATCCTAGCCGACCTAACAATAATAATGTAAGGGCACAATAATAACAATATGGGGGTTACAGGGTGAAACAATGACAATAAAGGGGTTACACTAATAGCAATAAGGGACTACACTAGTAATATAGAGACCTAAAAATCAATACACACAGAAATAACATAAAATGAAAAGTATTCTAAGTACCACAGGAGAAAGGAAATAAATGTAGGAATACTCGAAAATATTAAGTATATGATTAATTAAATGCAAGATTAAATCCAATATTCAAATTGTGATATATAAGAGTTATAATGTTAGGAACATAGTTTACAATATTTCATCTAAGTCCATGGATCAAATTGTTCTTGTAACATTACTCTCATTAACTAATTCAATACAAATTAGAAAGGATTACTCTCTATAAGTTATAATTGTAAATGAGGTTACTAGTTTGTTGTTAAAGAGTGAATATATACTCCGATAAAACAAAGTATTTTGATCTATAGAAAATGACATTAATTTACATAATGCAACACATATCAAATTTAGGGAGCCCTCCTATATTGGGATATGTTGCAAAATTCCTATAGTAGTAGAAAATTATCAACATATAATGTGAAACATAAAATCCTTTATATTGCAGTTTGGAAAATATATGAGGAGTTAAAGTGTAATTTATTTGTCTCTTTTTCTATTTCTCTCATTCAATATCCCCCCTCATACATTTGTAATATCTATTTTTTAAATTTACAATTTTAAAAATAGAGCATTGTTGAGAGTAATACCTATTTCTGCAATTCCTACATTTGTTTCATTTTTATTTATGTTCAAAATAGGGGATAAGATATTGCAGTATTATTTAGTTACTCTTTTACTCCATATCCTTGATTATATCTAGTATGAAACAAGTTGAGAACCATTTTTTCATGATCTCGTGATACTAGGGAATAAAATAATCACTTCACTATGATTTGGATGTCTCCTAATCTTTCTTAACTATTGGCATTGAACTTGGATTTGATTTCCATCTACAAAATATTCCCTGTAACATTTTTAATGCATAATAGGAGCCAAATGTTGTATTGAAGATTACGAATCTCCTTGGAAAATTTGATTATAAAATACTACTACTATGCACATTAATAATTAATTACAACAAGATAAAATTACTCTAACCATTCATTAGTAAAAATAACTCTTATGTACATATAATTTACCAAATTAGGGAATTTTAAATCAAAATATTATAGTTACATACTATTTTACATGGTTTTATCCTATAGAAACCATAAAAATATTGGAAAAAGGGGTTATATTAAGGTTGAAAGGAGAGGAACAAGATAAAAAATTAGTTGATAGGATCATAAAAAAAAATCCCAGTAGCCCATAAGCCTACCATTTATGAATCATAAGGTACCAAAGTAGTTTCTTTAGAGACATTGAAGAAAATACCATGGGAAAAGCCTTAAAGAGTGCGAGATTGGAATACTTTGGAACCTCAAAAGATGGATCCAAGACAAAAGTCAGTATTGGAGGTAGAAACATGGATCTAAAAAATGAAACTTGCTAAACACCATGAATTATTCACCACCATGAGGGATGAATTATATAGGAGCATATCAAAACCCTTGTAATTGGAGGGTAAATCCAATCCACTAGATAATTAGAAAAAGGAGTGATTCACCAATGTGAATAATTAATATATCGAGATTTGGAAGCAAGTGAAGAGGCTTTGAAGAAGTAACAAGTAGTTATATACAAGAAAAAACACACCCCTTATAGTTCCACTATAGAAGAAAACAACGTGGAAATTCCAAGCATGGTAAACTCCCCTTCTAATAATCTTCCTCAAGAGGCTTTCAATGATTTTGAAAATAACACTACATGAATTGTTTCTAGGCACATGATGATAATGGTATATTTTTGTCAAGGGATAGGTAAGGAATGAAAATGATTTTTGATCAACATTTAAACAATGAAAAATATTTAGTGGAGAATAATTTGGCACAATTTTAGCTCAAAGCACCTTAATTGAGGCAAGAGGAACTATAAAATAAGTCATTCTCATGGAGGAAATGCAATTGGGAAGGAAGTGTGCAATATGCCACTCAAATTTTCGTGTAGAGGATTTTAAGAGGGTAGAAATGATATTATTCCATCATCCATATCTACTCCAACTTTTCTATGAACATGCAACCAAGACAGAAAGAATCATCACAAACCAACAAGTTATGGCATAATATATTTGGTTTTTTTATTGTAAGAAAAAGGGGTCATAAGGCCAAAAATTATTGGCACTCTAGAATGCTAAGTAGTTCATTTAGGATTTATTTTTAGAGCTATAGATTGAATAAAAATTGGGAGGAAAAATGTTGTAGGCTTCATCCACAACCACATACCAAGAGACAAATAGCCAAGAAGAATTTTTAGAGAGTTGCGTTAAGAGGAGAGAGAAGTATCTTAAACTTCTATCCGAAGGAGAAATATCTATCCAATGGCCCATTATAGCAACAAATTTCATCTTTAACCATGATATGGAAATATTATTATGCAAAAGGTAGCCTCTATTAAACCCTTATCATTTATCATATAGAAAAGGTTGCACCCTTTCTTGGATATTTGTTGATGATGTTTGAAGGTAGAGAATATGAAATTATATAAAAGGGATTTTAAGCTTATAGGTAATTAAATATTGGTAATGGAGAGGTATTATTCGAATTATATCCTTCTAAAAATGTTTTTGCAAACACTGCAATAAGAATTTACTTACTTTTTGGAAAATTTTAGAAAATTCCTAAAATTCCCTCAAAATTTGAAATGAACCATTGTGATGTTATTCCTTCCAAGGTAGCCCCAAAAAAATAAATGTTTAAGGAAGAAGGTAATTTAATGTAAACTAATAGAGTAGAGACTATGATAAATGAAAAATGATGATTATAGAGAGGAGAGATCGAAGAGGAAGTTTTCTAAAAAAATAGGACAAGGAAAACATTATTCTTGGCCATGCATGAGAAAATATTGTTGTTGAGTTCAATCCAACTATAAATTTTTGCTCATTAGTTAATAACAATGCATAAGGTTTTATATCCATATCTCACTCTTTTATTTGGTTATCAATTCCCCTTAACAAAACTCCCCTGGAATTTGGTTTGTTTTCTAGTTTGGTTTCATAGAAAATATTGATGTCACTATTTGTTATCATGGCATGTGGAATTATTTGATATCAATGTATGTCATATTTGTGATGATAATTTTGAATTTCAATGCATTCAATTCCCTTAGGTTATTTATTTAATGGAAATCTCATCATGGAGGAATGAATAATAATATTACCATTTATATGTTAACTAGCATCTAAAGAAAAATTATTCCAGTTAGGTACTCATTAAATTTATGTTTCCTAATGAGTAAAAATAATAACAACACTTTTTTCATCCTATATGGATATCCCCAATGCATGACAACTAGCACATTCCATTTCTTTTCATTGTGTCAATTCTCACCTACAACATTTACAATTTATTAAATTTACTTCAGTGGTGAAAGATGTCCACCACATTCAAACCAATTGGATGGATATATAGTTATATTATTTTATTTTGAAATGATCATAGGGTTATGAATATGCTAGTTTTGGTTCAATTCATTAATGATTTATAACTTTGTGATAATTATACTCTATCATAATTGCACCTGTAACATTACTTTTTGTTACTTTAATTGATTGGTGAAAGCTATAATCAGATCAACCCTTGGTCTTGCTAAATAATCAAGAACTAGTAATTGCTAGTCATCACTCATTCCAAATTGATCGTAGTAATTCCCTTTCTTGGATTCAATTTGTGAGACTATAAGACAACCACACACCCATACTCAAAGGCCTTGTTAGTGTCAATATTTGCATACTTCCACCAGGGATCAATGCACATTTGTATGTGCATCTTAGGTGTCCCATTCTGAATAAATTTTTCATCATTCCATTATGTCATGATATAAAATTGTTCCGCTGGTGGTTTTCCTTGTCAAATAAATTTTTTCTCCCTTAGAAGATCATATTGGCTGACTCATTCCCATGATTCTTTAAGAATAATAACACCTATGAAAATTCTTTGTTCACTTAGCAATCTTTAAAGTAAAAGCCTCATTCAAAGTTAGGTCAAAAAACACTCCCATCAGGTCATTAGGGTTTTGTATTTTTCAAGGTCGTTACTTCATTCCGATGAGGTCAGCACATATATGAGAGAGGCTAATTAAGAAAATTGGTTTTCAGATCATCATGATGTAAATTTGATACTTTTAAAGTTGTATTTTTTTAATTTAATGACTTTTATATCAAAATCAATATTTTGATAGAAAAGTCAAATATGTAATTTATTTTTATTTTTTCAAATGTAATTTTATGCCACTATATGTAATAATTTTACCCCAAATATGTCAAATCAATTATTTCAAAGCCTCAGTAAGCAAGAAAAATGCAACTCCATGACTTCAACAACCTGCAATGCCAAAAGGTCAAAAAAGTATCAGTGATAAAGGAAAAAGACTTCAACATTAGAAAAGTGGGTATTCAAGTTAAATTGAAATCCACTTTCCTATAAAGCCCATCAAGAATTTCAAACAAGATATTGTTACCCTTCAAAGAATCAGGAGTATTCAGTAAGGAAAAAATTCGAAGTTTTTTGAGAAAAATTGGGCCAAATCCAGAGGCATTGTGCATTCATAAGGTTGGCGCTACGCATTTGAACCAGCACTGCATGCCTGCCTAGTAGCTCTATGTCGTTGCCAAGAGAAATTGGTGTAAATTTCAAAGGCACTTTGCGCTCAGACAGTGGCACTGTGCATTTGGATAGGCGATGCGCCCTCACACAGCAGCGCTGCGTGCCTACATAGTCAAGTTTGCTGAGGGTTGTACCACTTCAAACAAACTTAAAACTTTTCCTAATTCCTTCAAGGATGTTCTAAACAGTAAGTACACCCTCATTGCCTTATTCCTAAGCTATTTGGTAACTCTTTAATGTTTTGAAGTAAAACCCTAATGAAACCCTAATTTTAATTGATGATCATTGTTTATACACCTTGTTCACTTTCCTTAAGAATATATTAGTCACAGGCAGGGTAAATTTCATTCACCTAGGGTTTTCATTGACCTATTTTGTTCTTTCACTTCATTCCCTTCGCTCATTCCCTTCGCCTATTCAAGCTAGCTATATCATCCCCTTCCCCTTCATCTCATTCCATTTTTACCCTAGGGTTTCATAAGTTAGAGTTTAAAATTTATGAAGAAGAAGATAATGGTATTGGTGAGGAAAAAATGCCAAGAAGAAATGACCATAAAGGAGGGAAAAGTAGCAGGTTTGAACCAATCACTACAAGAGAAATTATGGCCTCTCCTCTCACTTTGTCTTGCTTCAAACATGTGGGTTGTTTTGAGTTTTGTGAGACAGTGCCGAAAATTCAAAATAACTCGGCGTTAATAAGATTGTTCATCACTAATATACGTGAAAAATAGGTCACTCTTGCTGGGGTCACTTTTAATATGTCCACCAATGCTATTGCAACTGCTACAGGGATCCCTAGTGTGGGAGAGAGGTGGTTTAAACAAGAAAACTTGGATATGAGCTATAATGAACCGTACCTCAAACCTAGGTACAAGGATCACAAGTATTCAATTTTACCTTTTCTCTCATCTCCTTGACCGGTATGTTCCCATGATGAGGATAATCATGAAATACTTCACTTGTGAGGCGAGGTTTTCTCGACTCTACTCATATCATATCCGACTCCTCATCATTTCACTAGAGTTAGAATGCTACACATACCTTACTATCTTTTTTACAGCATTGACAAGATGGCTTAAATTGTGCAAAAGAGGGATTACAATCATCAAATGCAGAATCTATTTCATCATTCAGTCATCAAAATGGTGGTCATGCATCAGCTTCAACAGAAAAACATTTCATGGGTTGCATTCATTGAAAATTAGGTTTTCACTAACCCACCTAGCCATCATGAGCAGGATATTCCTTCATCATCTCATCCTCCCGTATCCACTTCTCCATCACATCTCGTTGTTCATACATCACCACCCAATCTCATCCATTCATCTCATGTTGATACTAACTCATCACCTTTTTATAACCCTTCACCATCACATCATGATACCAAAGCATTAAGTAGTGAAATGGATATTGAGGCAGCTTGCACTAAAGTGACAGATATTGAGCCATTTCCCATGACATATTAGAGGGGCCACAGGCACATGTTTTCTTCTCTTGGAGTGAAAGGGGCCATGCTTTATTCATCAACACAGTAGGAAGATAAAGGTAAGGAAAAGGAAATAGAGCCAAACATTGATGATGAGGGGGGAAAACATGAAACTGAGCAGAAGTTTCAGTTGATTGAGAATGATGAAGAGGATCAGGATAGAGACACTAGTGCAGTGATCAGAGGCAAGGAGGCCAAGATTAGTGAGCTTCAAGCTAATCTTGATAGAGCATAGTACGTGCTTGACTTTCTTGAGCTATAAAATCAACAGCTAAAGGCTAAGAAAAATGTCAGTGAATTCAAGACAATCAAAGCTTAGAGAGATGCGAGAAAGGCCAAGGCCTTGCTAGAGGAATCCTTAGGCATATTTTATGAGAGTGATGATGAGGAAGGTCTTCTTTCGAGTTGGAGACTGAGGAAAATTGGGCTAAAGCGGGCTTTATCTTGAGCAAGGAGGAAAGAGGCCAAATTGGCAGAGCAAATAGACCTGGAGCCAGATACCTGGAATCACGTTGCGTAGTCAGTCACCAATGTTGAACCTTACAAGCCCCCGGAGGATGGGATGGCATGGATGGATCTTACCCTTACCCTTATCTTGATACTGCCAGACACCTAAGACCATTGATGGGATGGGGGAGTCCCTTTACCCTATTACCTTTAGATTGACTCTTATAATATAACCAATCTTGTTCACCTTATTAGAGGATATAATGCCTTACTTACTTAGACTTACTGCATTGGACGGATGGGATGGAAGGAAGAACTTACTCCAAGTGAGTTTCTTAGCATAGAGATTAGTAGAGATAGAGAGTCTTGGCTTAAGTGAGAAAATTTACATCTAGAGGCCCTACTAGAGAGGGAAAAGAAATAAATTGACATTTAGAGTAATATGGAAAAACGCTATGCCATGAGAAATAGGATTGCAAGGGCCAAGCTCAAACGAGCCCATGCAAGGATTCAAACTTTGACTGAGCTAAAGGAGAAGGATAAGTTGTAAATTCTTGCTGAGGTGTCTCTCCATGCATATAAACCCTAAATCAGCAAGAAAATTCACAATTTAAGCACATGTGGAATTCTTGTGCAAATTTTGATTTTTGGACAGTTTAGCACACAAAAAAATTGTTAAACAGGAAGTGCCACTCGCGTTGTGCTCTTTTTTGAGGCATCCAATTGATGAATGGGCACCACCATCGTGTTCAGAATGATGAGGAAATCAACTCTAGAAATTTTTAGAATATTTGGAGGAGAAATGGTCCCTCAAAGAGACAAAAAACCACCAAAAAAACATGTTTCTGCCCTCTTTTTGACCCTGGCACTGTGCGTTTACCAGTCTTGGGAGAATAGGTTTTTGACAGGGCATATGGACACCATTTTGGAAACTATAGGTATATCTGGAAACTATACTACGAGACATTTCCAATTAGCTATCATGGATCTGATTTGGACAACGGGAAGGCTTCCCAAAGTGGCTTACAAAATAGTTCAATTTTTGTGTCATGGCACTGCGCTTTTACCAGGAAATTTACATTTTGACCAGTTTCATCAAATTTTTAAGTTTCACTTCTGTTTCACTTTATACTTGGGTAAATGAAGAAGTTACCAATTTAAATTTCATATTTTACTTTTACCTAAGGTATATACATTAAGTAATTCATTAGTTGAAGTCAAATCTATCAGTTCTTAAAGATAGGAATGAGTCACTTTCCTCATCCTATACTCTAGCTTTCAGTTCATCTTTTGATGTAACAACTCCCTCACCTCATGGATTCGACTCCTAAGGATGAAAGGAAGTGGTTTTTAGGTCTATAAGGTGTATTTTTTCATTCATTGTAATGGTTGGCATCAGTTTCAGAGATTGTATTAATCAAGTATCATCTTGGCTTGGACATTAATGGAAAATTGCAGCTATTTTCTTGGGATCCATGTGGTATGAATTTTAGACATAGTTTCCTCTCTATTATAAATTTGTTAGAATGTATTTTTAGTTCATAAACCATTTCATATATATAATATACTTTATTTCAAGTTGAAAGACAGAATCCATATTTATTTATGCTCTGTTTTGGGAAATTTAGTATAATGTGTTCATTCTCTTCAGTTTAGGGAAAATACATTCCAGATTCTTTCCCTAGCTTCTCACCAGTATTTTCATATCATTTAAACCTCTTTTGAATTTTAAAACTTTTACCTACCTTTCCCCATCAAAAAGACTGCAATTTCATTCCCTTCGCCCTGATATATTTCCCTTGACCTAATCCCTGTTTAGTGAACCCAACCTTAAAATAAAAATCAAAACCCCCTATATTCCTTAGCTAGCCTAAAATATTTTTCATCCAACCCTCTTGGCTATTATTTTTGTGGAGAGATCCCTCTTTGACTTGGTAGGGCTATATACCAAGTCTAAATTTTGGTTTGAGGTTACCTCGGGATTTCCTCTCTCACCCTGAGGTTCAATTTGAGTGATAAAATTTTGGTGACTCCACTGGGGAAGAAAAACTAAAATCATATCTTCCCTAGGAAAGAATGACAAATATTTAGATCTAACTATTGATGGTGAACAACAATTTGACACATATGAAGGCTGAACCATTCACCTGGCGACTCAATTCACTAAAAGATCCAAAAAATCAACATTTCATGGCGACTCTACTGCATAAAGATTAGTACATTCAAGCATTTTAAATATGGAAACCGTTGCAAGAAGGTATGATCCCATGAGCCGAGATCACATTCCAGGTTTCCCAAATAAAATGCCTAAGGTAGATTGGCAAAGGAATTTGCCTATGTTCAAAAATGTGAAAGGCAATGATGCTTCTCTTCATCTAGCGATATTTTACATGCATGTGCGTAGATTAAATATTGATTTTTCTAAATACTTCTTGATGAAGATATTCATGGCCACTCTAGAAGATGAAGCTCGATCTTGATATGAAATTTTACTACCTGCTTGTATTTACTTTTTAAAGGATTTTCATACCATATTCTTTGAAAGGTATAAAGAATCTTGCCCATCCTTAATATTAGTTTAGAACTTTTGTAAACATGTTGAGAGTTTTACTGAAAATCTTGAGAATTTTTATGGAGATGGTGAATTCATGGACGATGAGATCATGGAAGCCCTGTATGAAAATCAATTTCAGTAACATAAAGAAATATTAGAGGATACTTATCAAGATGCTTAGGAAATTTTGCAGCAGGCTAAAGATCTTTTTATAGTTGAAAATGATGGAAGAAAAGGTCTTCTTTCGGATCTAATTGCAACAAAATATGGTATGCAGGAAAATGAGGTTCCAATCTCAGATTATGATAAATTCAAGCTGGTTGATCCAGATCTAGATTCAAATTGTGATGATGAAGAGTATGTTGTTCCATATCCTATGAAGGAGAGCTCTATTGTTGAAGTCACCTCGAGTGAAGAAAATAGAGTTATAGACCTAAGTGTTCTTAACCCATCAAAACAAAGTCTTCATGAGGAGGTAATCCATTCCATTTATGAAAAACAATATGAGATCTTTGTTCAAGTATGTGAAAAATGTTCTTTGGATGAATTTGTGGTAGATGATAGAAATGTTAGTTTTGGGTTTGAAGAGTGATCCGAAGTTTTCCTTCTTATGACTAATGAGTGTGATAAGAAACATGACAATTTGGTTTCCATGTCATATGAAGATGATCAACAATATATTCAAATTGCAGAGGACCAAAGCATTGAGGCCTATCATTTAGATTTTTATTCCCATGTCTCATGCTTGGAATTTTTTTTTCAAGAATAAATCTGCTCACCTACTTGTTAAGAATTTTTTGAAGACCAGGAACACACGCTTGTTGAGGTACATTATGAAAAGAGATCAGATTCAAGAGAAAAAAACTACCTTGTTTTTTGCAGATCAACGAGAGGTAAATTTTCTTGATTTTCAAGATCCCTTCGACAGTCTTTTGCAAGCACTCGAGAAGATGAATTTTGTCTCGTTTTTTAGCATAATTCTTGGTTTCAGTTTTTATTGTGAGTTTCCTACATGTACATCATTCGACCTGCTCGAGGAAAGTGAGAGGAGAATTCAAGAAAATATCCATCTACTAGATTGGTTACACTGGAAGGATCACTTCATATGATTGTTTATATGTCTTCAGCAGGCCAGTGGTTGTCATCAGGATTTGAAGCCCTCAAGTCTTGGTGATGTCCTTCCATCAATAAGTAGGGTAAGTTCCATTTTTAAATTTTGTTTCATTCAGTCTTGAGTTGGTTTTGAGTCATTTTATTGTGTCAAGTTTATTTCAGTATTCAATTTGGCTTTTAGCTATTGGGTCCATTGCCTAATGAAATAGGCACTTGGTCTACGTGTTCTTGGCACCTTTAAGGAGCTACCATCCCCAGCTGGAGCCAATGTTAGTGTAATTATTTGCATACTTCCACCAGGGATCAAAACACATTTGCATGTGCATCTTAGGTGTCCCATTCTGAATAAATTTTTCATCATTCCATTAGGTCATGATATAAAATTGTTCCACTGGTGGTTGTCCTTGTCAAATAATTTTTTTCTCCCTCAGAAGATCATATTGGCTGACTCATTCCCATGATTCTTTGAGCATAGTAACACTTATCAAAATTCTCTTTTCAATTAGAAATCTTTAAAGTGAAAGGCTCATTCAAAGTTAGGTCAAAAAACACTCCCATCAAGTCACTAGGGTTTTGCATTTTTCAAGGTCATTCGTTCATTCCGATGAGGTCAATATATATATGAGAGGGACTAATTAAGAAAATTGGTTTTCAGATCATCATGATGTAGATATTATACTTTTAATGTTGTATTTTTTCAGTTTAATGAATTTTATATCAAATCCAATATTTTGATAGAAAAGTCAAATATGTAATTTTTTTTTTTTTTCAAAAGTAATTTTATGCCAGTATATGTAATAATTTTATCCCAAAGTTGTCAAATTAATTATTTCAAAGCCTTAGTAGGCAATAAAAATCCAACTCCATGACTTCAACAACCTGCAATGCCAAAAGGTCAAAAAAGTATCAGTGATAAAGGAAAAAGACCTCGATGTTAGAAAAGTGGGTATTCAGGTTAAATTTAAATCAACTTGCCTATAAAGCCCATCAAGAATTTCAAACAAGCTATTGTTACCCTGATGCTTCAAAGCATCAATAGTATTCAATAATAAAATATTTCTAATTTTTTTAAGCCAAATTGGGCCAAATCCATAGGCGTTGTGCATTCAGAAGGTTGGCAATGCACCTTTGAACCGGCACTGCGTGCCTGCCTAGTGGCACTGCACCCTTGCTAGGATAAATTAGTATAAATTTCAAATGCATTGCACTCTTAGAAAGTGGTTTTGTGTGTTTGGATAGGCACTATGCCCTCACATAACAACGTTTCGCGCCTACACATTCACATTTGATGAGGGTTGTACCACTGCAAGCCAATTCAAACAAACTTTAAACTTTGCCTAATTCCTCCAATGATGTTCTAAACAGTAAGTAAACCCTCATTTCCTTGTTTCTAAGATATTTAGTGACTTTTTAATGTTTTGAAATAAAACCCTAATGAAACCATAATTTTAACTTATGATCACTGTTTATACACCTTGTTCACTTTCCTTAAGCATATATCAGTCACAGGCAGGGTAAATTTCATTCACCTAGAGCTTTCATTGACCTAGTTTGTTCATTCACTTCATTCCATTCACTTATTTCCATCTCATCCCCTTCCCCTTCATCTCATTCCATTTGTACCCTAGGGTTTCATAAGTCAAAGTTTAAAATGTATGAAGAAGAAGATAGTGGTATTGGTGAGGCACATATTCCAAGAAGAAATGACCATAAATTAGGAGGGAAAATTAATAGATTTTAACCAATCACTACAAGAGAACTTATGGCCTCTCCTATCACGGTGTCTTGCTTCAAACATGTGGGTTGTTTTGAGTTTTGTGAGAGAGTGTAGAAAATTTAAAATCACCCGGGGTTAACAAGATTTCTCATCACTAATATACATGAAAAATAGGTCACTCTTGCTAGGCTCACTTTTCATATGTCCACCAATGCTATTGCAGCTGGTACAGGGATCCCTAGTGTGGGAGAAAGGTGGTTTAAACAAGAAAAATTGGATATGAGCTATTATGAACCGTACCTCAAACCTAGGTACAAGGATCACAAGAAGTCAAATTTCCCTTTCTCTCATCTCCTTGACCGGTATGTTCCAAGGACGAGGATAATCATGAAATACTTCACTTGTGAGGGGAGTTTTTCTTGACTCTACTCATTTCATATACGACTCCTCATGCATTTCACTAGAGTTAGAATGCTACACATACCTTACTATATTTTCTGCAGCATTGACAAGATGGCTTACATTGTGCAAAAGAGGGATTACAATCATCAAATGCAAATTCAATTTCATCATTCACTCATAAAAATGGTGGTCATGCATCAGCTTGAGTAGAAAAACATTTCATAATATGCATTCATTGCAAATGAGGTTTTCACTACCCCACCTAGCCATCATGAGTAGGATATTCCTTCATCATCTCATCCTCCTATATCCACTTCTCCATCACATCTCGTTGTTCATACATCACCACCCACTCACATCCATCCACCTCATGTTAATCCTACCTCATCAGCTTTTTATAACCCTTCACCATCACATCATGATACCAGAGCATCAAGCAGTGAAAGGGATATTGAGGCAACTTGCACTAAAATGACTGATATTGATCCATTTCCCATGACATATCATAGAGGCCATAGGAACGTGTTTTATTCACTTGGAGTGAAATGGGCCATGTCTTCTTCATCAACAGAGTAGGGAGACAAAGGTAAGGAAAAGGTAATAGAGCCAAACATTGATGATGAGGAGGGAAAACATGAAACTAAGAAGGAGTTTCAGTTGATTGAGATTGATGAATAGGATGAGGATAGAGCCACTAGTGCAGTGATTAGAGGCAAGGAGGCCAATATTAGTGAGCTTAAATCTAATATTGATAGAGAACAGTATGTGATTGACTTTCTTGAGCTAGAAAATCAGCAATTTAAGACTAAGTAAACCATTAGTGAAGTGAAGACAATCAGAGCTCAGAGACAGGCAGGAAATTCCAATTCCTTGCTGGAGGAAACCTTGGGCAGATTTGATGAGAGTGATGATGAGGAAGATCAGCTTTCGAGATGAACACCGAGGACAATTGAGCTAAAAAGGGCTTTATCTCAGGAAAGGCAAAAAGAGGTTGAATTAGCAAAGCAACTTACTCCAAGTGAGCTGCTTGCCATAGATATTAGCAGAGATAGAGATTCTTGGCTTGAGAGAGCCAATTTTCATCTGGAGGGCCTAGTAGAGAGGGCAAAGAAAGACATTGACATTCAGAGGAAGATGGTGAAACACTATGCCATGAGAAAGAAGATTGTCAGGGCCAAGGTCAAATGAGCCCATGCAAAGATTCGTGCTTTGACCGAGCCAAAGGAGAATGAGAAGTTGAACATTCTTGGTAAGGTGTCTCTCCATACCTCTAACCCCTAAATCAGCAAGAAAATTCACAATTTAGGCACATGTGGCATTCTTGTGCAAATTTTGATTTTTGGATAGTTTAGCACACAGAAAATTTGCTAAACACGCAGTGCCACTGGTGCTGCACTATTTTTTGAGGCATCCAATTGACGAATGGCCACCACCATCATATTTATAATAATGACGACATCAACTCTAGAAAGTTTCAGAAGATTTGGAGGAGAACTGGTCCCTCAAAGAGGCAAAAAAACACCAAAAAATCATGTTTTTGCCCTCTTTTTGACCCTGGCACTGCGCGTTTATTAGTCTTGGGAGAACAGGTTTTTGATAGGGCATATGGACACCATTTTGGAAACTAGAGGCTTATCTGGAAACTAGACTCAAATTAATTTCCAATGAGCTATCATGGAGCTTATTTGGACAACGGGAAAGCCTCCCAAAGTGGCTTATAAGACAAGTGAATTGTTTTGTCATGGCGCTGCACTTTTACTAGGAAATTTACATTTTCACCAATTTCATCAAATTTTTAAGTTTCACTTTTGTTTCACTTTTTACTTTGGTAAATGAATAAGTTACCAATGTAAATGTCATATTTTACTTTTACCCAAGCTAGATACATTAATTAAGTCATTAATTGAAGTCAAAACTATCAATTCCTAAAGATAAGAATGAGTCACTTTCCTCATCCTAGACTCTAGCTTTCACTTCAGCTTTTAATGTAACAACTCCCTCACCTCATGTATTAGACTCCTGAGGATGAGAGGAAGTGGTTTTGAGGTCTATAAGGTGTATTTTTTCAGTCATTTTAATGGTTGGCATCAGTTTGAGAGATTGTATTGATCAAGCATCATCTTGGCTTGGACATTAATGGAAAATTGTAGCTATTTTCTTGGGATCTATGTGGTATGAGTTTTATACATAATTTTATCTCTGTTGTCATTTTTTTAGAATGTATTGTTAATTCATAAACCATTTCATATCTATAATATACTTGATTTCAAGTTCAAAGATAGAATCCATATTTATTTATGCTCTGTTTTGGGAAATCTAATATAATGTGTTCATTCTCTTCATTTTAGTGAAAATACATTCCATATGCTTTCCCTAGCTTCTCACTATTCTTTTCCTCTCATTTAATCCTCTTTTGGATGTTAAATCTTTTACCTACCTTTCCCCATCAAAAATACTGCAATTTCATCCCCTTGGCCCTGTTCTATTTCCCTTGACCTAATCCCTATTCAGTGAGCCCAACCCTAAAATCAAATCAAAATCCCATGTATTCCTTAGCTAGCCTAAAATATTTTTCATCCAGCCCTCTGGGATGTGATTTTTGTGGAGAGATCCCTATCTCACTTGGTAGGGCTAGATACCAAGTCTAAAGTTTGGTTTGAGGTTACCTTGGGATTGTCTCTCTCAACCTAAGGTTCAATCTGAGTGATAAAAAGCCTTACATTGATAACACCTAGAGTAACCATCAATGTTTTTTAGTTATGAATTTAATGCTATGGTTAATGCCACTTGCAATTAGAAGATTAAAATTTTGAATGAAGTGATGTATACTAATTAGGTGATACTTTGCATTAAGTAAGTCGGCATAGTTGTGGCCAAATGCACACAAATATGTTCAACACTAGAAAATATATATATCTTCAACATTGATAGAGTGCATTATTATTCCACTATTGGCATTGTCCTATACATTTCCAAGCTTGAACAAAACAAATAGAAAATTTTAAATTTGGAGATCCTAGAAAGTAGATTTTCATGTTGGCTTATTACTAGGGGATATAAAATATTTCCACTTAGGATTGCAGTGAATTTAGATAAAAAAATTGTTTTCCACATACAATCCATGTTCATGAGATGGATAATTCATGGGCCTATTTTCAATGTATAATATGTGATGAAAGATCCACCCATCTTCTTCTAGTGGAAAAAAATGGGAAATGTTTCACCTTATCGAAGAACTAGGATTTAACATAATTTATTAAAGAAACATAACAAACATGATGAAATAATAACAAAATATAATTTAATGCAAAATACTGTGAAATGTGACACCTCATCAATGTACTAAAATAACTTAGCAAGATTTCTTGTACAATAATTACAAGACAGAGAATAAAGGACCCACACAAATCTATTCACTACACAATAATGTGAAAATTTTCAACTCATCCATGTACACGGATTTAATTACATAATTTAGAAAAAATAAAACACAAAGAAAATCATAAAGTATCCAAAAATAGAATTTTGCACTACACAACAATATAAAATATTGAGTCGCTTCAAATATTACTATTTAAAAACATAATTTAAGCAATAAACACAAGCCAAATGATGAAAGACCCACATGATTTCATTTAGTGCTTGATAATGTGAAATATATCACATTATCGAAGTATTAAGGTCTAACAATTTATTTTAAGTGATAAATATAAGAAAAATGATGAAGGACCCACACATATTCATTTGATGCATTACCATGTCAAATGCCACATAATGAAGTGTTAACATAAATTCACCAATTCATTTAATACATATCAATGTGAAATTTGTTACATTATTCAATGGAATTTCATTAAAATGTCACTTGATTTATAATATGAAATCAATCAATCAAGAATATACTCACTTTTAAGTTATATATCTCAAATTTAATTATACATATTCTAAATTGGATTGGATCATACACAATATTTATGCACTACTCTTAGAATATACAAAATATTTAACTTTAAAATAAACTTTTAAAATTTATAATATTTCCAAATTTCCAACTCAATAATATATCAACAACATATATTAACACAACATGAGTTAGCACCATCATAAAGCATATCTACAATCCTATATCCTCAAATTGATGCCTTAGTGGTGCATGTTTTGATCCCATTATATGCTTTTTCAACAAGTAATTAATATGTCTATGATAAAATTAATATTTTTTTAAACCAAACTTATTCCCAGTTTTAATCATTTTTAATAAAATATTGTTTTTTATCATAACGATATTAATTAACATTTGATGACTCTACTTAATATTACTTTCTAGGGAAACAAAAAAAATAACATATAAAGACATCAAATAATCACCAAGCCAATAAAGTGAGAAGGAAAGAAAATTCCTAGAACTTCCCTATTAAGTTTGTACTAAGGAAAGAAAACCCCATGAATCAGAAGGAACAAATAATTGGTAGCTAATTCTCTATTCATCATTTATGGCATTAATTTTTTTTCATTGATTAATTATTTGAGGCATATAACGCAACAATACATATTCCGTCAAATTTCATATGATATCAACAAATACAACCATCACTAAAGGGTTTCTATCTTAGAATCTATTGCATATGGTTAATGTCTCATGGATTTAGAAGATTGAATTTTTTTATAAAGTGATGTATGTGAATTAGATGGTTGCTTGCGTTATGGGAATGGCTATAGTTATGGTTGAATATATTGGCATATACATTTCCAACCCTTCAAGAGAATAAAATGTGAACTTAAACTACAAATATTGTAGGCACCCGTATTTCATGCCTACTAGTGATTAGGGGATAGAAAATATTTACACTTAGGACTCCACCAAAAGAAGATAATAAAGTCTATTTCCATAGAATATTTGTGTTTATGAATCAAATATGCCATGGAAAGTTATTTATTTGCATAAATTTAACGATAGTTAGTTATCAACCAATGTTATGAAACCAACTCCAAAAATAGAAGAAAAGAGATATCAATGCCTTAGAAATAAATGACTTCGAGGGGGCAAGCTTCTTTAGATTACATAAATGAACAATTCTTGGATGATACAAATGAAAAAACCTCTTTATATATATAGGATTCCATGGGGTCACAATGTAATCCTAGCCGACCTAACAATAATAATCTAAGGGCACAATAATAACAATATGGGGGTTACAGGGGTACAACAATAACAATAAGGGGGTTACACTAACAATAATAAGGGACTACACTAGTAATATAGGGACCTAGCATGCCACTATCCTTCAAAAAATTGTTTTCCTCAACGCTTGAGTAGCTCTAGATGCTTTTGTATAAAATTCTCATCCTCCCATGTAGAATCTTCAGTGGGTAAGTTTTTCCAGTGGGTAATTTCTTCCATGATTTCTTGTTTCCGTGATTTATTCAAGTTACAATATGATTTTTCCTTCCTCACAGAGCTCTGAAAATATTGTTTGAACTAGAATTTTTTCACCTATAACCTTCATTAAGCATGAAACGTGGAAAATTGGATGCACTCGCGAAGAAGCAGGAAGCTCCAATTTGTATGCCATTGGACTAACCTTTTGCAACACCTTGTAAGTACCATAGAACTTTGGCGTTAATTTATTATGCTTGTTAGATTGCTTGAGGGAAATTTTTTTATATTTTTGTAGCCATAAAAATACCCAGTCTCCTACATCAAAACTTCTCTTGTTGTGATGTTGATCTTCGTGTTCCTTCATTTGATTTTGTGCCAAATTTAGGTTATCCTTTAAGATTTGGAGAAATTGTTTCTAATGCTCGATGTGATATTCCAATGCTTGAACCTTAGAATTTTATCTTAAATATGATGTGATGGATGGTGGATGATATCCATAAAGTTCCATTAATGGGTTCATTTTTGTTGCAGTATGGAAGGAAGTGTTATAGCACCATTCTGCTAGATGTAATCACTTGAACCATTGTGTTTTTTTCTTAGATACAAAACAATGAAGACATCCTTCCAAACATTTTCTCACTATCTCAATTTGATCATCGTATTGAGGATGATAAGATGAGTTATGAGCTAGTTGAGTACCCAAAAAAGAAAATAATTATGTCCAAAAATATCCAATAAAAATGGGATCTTTGTCGCTTACAATAATCTTTGGGTTTCCATGTAGCTTCTGAATTGTCTCCATAAATGCAGTAGCAACTGTACTTTCTTTAAATGGATGAGATAATTAACAAAAGTGTGCATACTTGGTAAGTATATCAACTACCACCATGATGACACTCTTTCCTTCATACTTAGGTAAACCTATGATAAAATCCATTGAAATATCCTCCCAACATTGAATTGGAATGGATAAAGGTTGTAGAAGACACGAGGTCTTAATTGTCTCAACTTTATTTTGCTGGCAAAGAAAACATTCTGCCACAAACTTTTGAATATCATATTTAAGGCCATCCCAAAAAAAAAAATTTCTTCACCCTGTGGTAATTTTTTAAAAATCCTGAGTGTCCTCCTAAAGGATAAGGTGCAATTCCAAAAGAATCTTTTGTTTTAGTTGGTAATTCTTAAAAATATATAAGCGATCTTTGTACCATAAAGAATCATTTTTCCAACTAAATGTATCAGATGTTCTAGGATCTTGCTGAAAATTTTGAATGAGTGTCCACACTTCTTCATCCTTCTTCCATTCATCCCTTGCTTCGGTTATCCAATCTAGTTAGATAATAGAAATGGCACAAAGCAATTCTTCCACCTCTTCATCCTTTCTTGGGAGTGCATCTGCAACAACATTTATCTTCACTTTTTTTTGTATATGATTTCAAAGTCATAACCTAACATCTTTGTGACCCATTTTTTCTGCTCTTCTGAAGATATTCTTTGTTCCAAAAAGTCTTTAAGACTATCATGATCAAATTTTAACTTGAAGTGTCTCCCCATTAGGCCAGGTTGCAATTTCTTTAGTATTGCCAACACTTCCTTCCCATAAATAGCTTTCTATAAATACTTTAGTTTGATTGGAAAATTTTTAAAAGAAATAGGTCTTCCTTCTTGCATTAAAACATCACCAATTCCATTTCCTAAGGCATCGCATTCCACAATAAAGGTTTTTGTGAAGTCTGGTGTAACTAAGACCGGTGCTAGGCACATTGCCTCTTTAAGATGTTCAAAGGCCTCAGTTTCTTCAGGAGCCCATGAAAATTCATATTTCTTCAATAATTTTTTAGACGTGTTTCTATTCTCCCATAATTCTTAATAAACTTATGATAATACCATGTTAACCTGAGAAATACTGGCAACTACTTTATGTTTGTGGGGACTTTCCATTCCTTAATGGATTGAATTTTCTTAGGGCCTACCTTAACACCCTCATGAGATATAATATGACCCATATATTCCACCTCTGGTACTCCAAATAAAATTTTGGAGGTTTTTTCATATAATTGTTTCTCCTCCTATATTTTGAGCATCCTGTCAACATGTTGAACATGATCCTTCCAAGACTCGTTGTAGATTAGTATATAACCAAAAAATACTAACACGAATTTTTAAGGGAAGTCTTTGAAAATAGAATTCATCAACCATTGAAATGTATAAGGTTCATTGGTAAGGCCAAAAGGCATGACCAAAAATTCATAATGACCCTCGTGAGTTTGAAATGTTGTTTTCGTAATATCTTCAATCTTCATTCTAATTTCATGATATCTTGAATGAAGATCCAACTTGGTAAAATAAATTTCTCCATGTAATTCATCCAATAATTCATCAATCACATGAATGGGAAGTTTATCTTTAATAGTGAGCTTATTAAGCTCCCTATAATCTGGACACATGTGCCATGATCCATCTTATTGTTCACCAATACTACTGAAGGAGAGAAAGAACTTTGACTAGGTTGAATTATACTAGCCTCTAACATTTTTGCAAGCATATGTTTAATTTTTCTCTTTTGGACATAAGGATATCTGTAAGGCCTTATTTTTAAAGGAACAATTCCTGGAATCAAATGAATAGCATGATCATGAATAGGTGGGATTCCTTTGGGAGTTTCAAACACCTTAGAATGATTGTCCAAGAATTTTTGGAGATCTGGAGGAATATATGATTTTGACGTTGGAACTTCTAGTGAGAATAATTGTGCAATTACACCTCGTTTCTATATCTTCAGAAGATTTTCCATGACATTAGAGTTTATTATATTTCTTGACTTCCCTATGATACCCCTTAATTCGTCTTCCTTTCCTTCTGAAAATAATTTCAAGAAAAGTTCTTGAAAATTAAAAGCTACTACCCCCAAAGATTGTAACAATTGTACCCCTAGCACAACAACAACACCTCCCTTTTGAATGGAAAGAATTATACTATTCAATACATATTCCCCCATGGTTATCTTTATATTATGGAATTTTCCTGAGCAATTTATAGTACCATCACTTGACATTCTGGTGCTGGGTATAGGCAATAATTTCATTCCTTGGCTACCTTACAACAAATAAAATTATGGGTACTACCCGAGTCAAACAATATTATTGCATTTTTATTCTTGATATGTCCTTCTATCTTGATATTTTTAGGAGTGGAAATGCATGCCAATGCATTACATGATATGGTCAGACTCATGATTTCTTCTTTCTCTAGGGTTGGTTCCTAGTGTTATCCTCTTCTTTTGAAGTTTCTTTTTCATTTTCTTCCTCCTCTTCACAATAATGTAAAATAATTTCTTCTCAGCACACCTATGACCTTCAGTGTATTTTCTATCACAACTATAGAAAAGCCCTTTTTCTCTTTCTTCTTACAATTTTTGTGATGTCAATATTGT
Source organism: Pinus albicaulis (assembly GCA_034641835.2). Taxonomy (NCBI): domain Eukaryota; kingdom Viridiplantae; phylum Streptophyta; class Pinopsida; order Pinales; family Pinaceae; genus Pinus; species Pinus albicaulis. Next base: position 662,891,329 of record CM076583.1, read on the forward strand.
AGGTTGTGAAAGTCTAGGAGTAGGAACACTTCCATCTTTATAGATGTGAGTGGTAGGATTCCTTGTCACCATAATTTTACATTCATTTTTTCTTTCCAACCTAAATGCCTTCTCCAATGAATTAGGTTCCCAAATGTGAACCTCATGTTGGATATTATCCTTTAAATTCCCTATGAATACATCAATCATGTGTTCCTCTAGAATATGAGTTACCCTTATCTTCAATTTTTTGAAGTCCTCAATGTGCTCCGCCATTGAACCCCTTTGTTTGAGATTTATCAATTGGCTAAAAAATGTGTTTCTCTTTGTATCCTCATAATATGCTATCATTTCCTCGGTAAAAATTGACCAAGTGACAAATGTTTTACTGAAGAAAGGCCATCGATACTATAAAAATTTATTTTGATGTAAATATAAATTTTAAATGTGTACCTTTTATGTGTTTTGCACATTATTGAGATCAAAATATTGCTCCATATGTAATATCCATGTTATGAGATCCTTTCCATCAAACTTCCTCATATCGATATTTGGAATATGGTGGGTCTTCCATCCAACATTCAAGTTTATGAAATCACAATTAACATTTAGTTTTCTCTCATCATAAGTTTCCTCTACTATATTTTCTCCATTAGGAATCATTTCTTGTATTAACTTTGTCAAACCTTCCTTCAGACCTTCCATGTATTCCTTCAAACCATACCATCCATATTAGCTTTCACACGTTCTTTCAAACCATCCATCTTAGCTTCCATGCCTTTCTTCAAAATTTCCATTTCATTTTTTGTTGTTCCTTATTAGAGTGAAAGTTGGTGCACTTCCTCTTGTAATTTTGATATATCATGTTGCACTTCTCCATATTCATGAGTCATATTAGAGTATTTTGAGGGCTAGATGGGTATTGAATTATTTTTAGGGGGAGCTATAAAACCAAATTCTTATATCTATGCTTCAATATGCCCTTAGAATCACTTCAAATTGATTTTTCAAGCAAGACTTATCAATTTGAAAAAATAAATACACACCTTTTTCTTGATTTTGAGGAGCTCGATAATGAAACCGAATTATCTCTATGATTTCAGATCTTAAATATCTGAAATTTGGTATTGTAGTAGCCCTCTAAATATTCTTTCGAATTGCACAGTTCTGATATGATTTGGATGCTTCAAGTAAAATTTATTCCCAACCTCCCACAATGACCTAATTATGGACTGGTTCAGTAGAGTGAACTTGTATGGTGTGCCACGTGTCATTGTTTCCTCCTTCGGCTCTGAAATTGATATACAAGAAGCTAAAGTCCATGTACTTTCTGAAAATTTTTACATAATTCCAATCTGATGCTCAAAGATAGAGTTATGAATATTTTACCAATGTCACCTCTTTTATATGAAATTTGGGAGCGTGCAAAACCCTAACTTCCACAAATGATATCTCCGAAAATATTCCAAAAAAAGATCTAAAATTGTTACACGACTTTCCTCATGATTTCGTCTTCGCGTGATAAAAATTTCAGCTTCCGAACCTTTGTAGAAAACAAATTATAGAGAAAATTCCATGATGACATGTCTTGAGTAGCGAAACCCTAGAATTCAAAACTATGATACCAAATGTTCTTAAACTAGCTCCAAAAATAGAAGAAAATAGAGATCAAAACCATATAAATAAGCCACTTCGAGGGGGAAGCCTCCTTTAAATTACATAAATGAAAAATTCTTGGATGATACAAATGACAAAATCTCCTTCTCTATATAGGATTCCATGGGGTCATAATATAATCCTAGCCGACCTAAAAATAATAATGTAAGGGCACAATGATAAAAATATGGGGGTAATAGGGGTACAACAATAACAATAAGGGGGTTACACTAACAAAAATAAGGGACTACACTAGTAATCTAGGGACCTAACAACCAAATTATACAATCTTTTCAAGTGTAGAAACTATTTGTGTGTAATTAGTTAATTATCACTGAAAACCCTATTTAATATATTTATACTTGTACGAAATTATAATTTACACCTAATCAAAATAAATAATATGTAAATTTAATTTACGAAATAGTTATCTCTATATCATCAATTATACTGATTTATGTTTGTAAAAACTCAGGTCACAAACATATACTTGCAAGTATTTTTTATAACAAGTACCCTACTTAAATATGTTAGTTTTATAATCCAATAAATAAATTTTCATATGAAAATCAATACACACTTAAATAACATAAAATGAAAAGTATTATAAGTACCACATGAGAAAGGAAATAAATGTAATAATTCTTGAAAATATTAAGTATACGATTAAACAAATGCAAGATTAAATCCAATATTCAAATCATGATCTACTAGAGTTATAATGGTAGGAACATAGTTTCCAATATTTCATCCAATTCCATGGATCAAAGTGTTCTTGTAATTATACTCTCATTGACTAATTCAATAAAAAATAGAAAGGATTATTATTTATAGGTTATAATTGTAAATGAGGTTGCTAGGTCGTAATTAAAATGTTAGTGTGAATTTTAATCACAACCGTACAAAAAAAGCTCACTTTAGATGTGCATAACAAACAACCCTTACATCAAAGATGGTTTTAAATTTCCTTAGATCTGCAGTTAGTGATCAGAATAAATGCTACAAAAATCCAGATCTATGTAGTTAAAGACATTAAAAAACAAATAATAAATAAGAGTTGCACCGTGCATCCAATAGACAAGAAAAGAATGTTTTTAAAGATTTTTTGTATTATGACACGTAGGAAGGGAACATAGAAAGATGTTAACAATTCCCTTAAATGGGATGTGTTCTTGTGTGTCCTCGGTGCTTTAGATCTAAGATCTCTCTCTCTTGATGGTGTAGAAAACCCAAACAAAAATGGAGCTCAAAGGGAGCTCACAAACAAAAATTAGAAAAATATGACAATGATGGAGGATCAAAGTCAGACCAAAAGTATAGATCTATAGTGATCTTTAGGCAACAAAAGTGGTGAATTCTATTTATAACAAAATATTGAGTTAGGTAGATATTGGTGCATAGTTAAAATATTATTAACCAAATCTATATCCAACTTTTATGGAATATTTTATTATTTTTGTTGGAGGGAAAAGAAATATGAATTTGGCCAAATCCCTTTATTTATAAATAATAAATAAATAAATGATTTATTTATTATTTTAAGAATATGGTTGAGTAATAATTAAAAAAATAGTTATTTATTCAATTATTTATAAATGATTTATTCAAATTTAACAAGGAATATTATTTAAATAATGTTTTAAATCATTATTCCTTGAAAATAATAAGATAAATAGTGATTTATCTAATTAATTTTGTTGTTTTTGGTTAAATATGACCAAAAATATTAATTAAAATGTGGTTTAATTAGTCATCCCTTGAGGAAAACCAAAAAAATAGGGATTTATTGAATATTTCCTCATGGGGTTTCTTGTTTAGACCATAAACAACTTTATAAATTATGGATTACTAAGTTATTTTTCATAGTGAAAGAAATTTTACTAGGGTAAAGTTGGTCTTACATGGTGTACTTTGGTCCATGACATGGTGTACTTTGGTCCATGTAATAGTAACAGGTTAGATGACCAAAAATTGGTGTAACAGGTTTCCCCCTAGCGTGCAAGCATTAGGAGCTAATCGTATGACCGAAGTACGTTGTAAGAACTCAATCACTAGACACCGAAGGGGGAGTCAGAGAGAGAAATATAAGGCAGACTAAAGTGCAAGAGGACAAGATCCTGAGGAGGTGAGATTAACAGGTGCAACAAGTCTCTTTTATGGGTGAGTGCCTGTTCTACATGAGGTAGGGAAGGAATACCTATGCCCGCCGAGATAACAAAGTACAAAGAATAATGCATCCAGTAAATAAGGGACTGAATTATATAGTACATGTTGGCATAAATATGGGCCAAATAAAAACATGATAATGGATCCCACATACATATTGTGCCTAGGACAACAACCAAGACTTATACAATAATATCTGAGTACATGAGATATAAGTACAACCAAAGAGGCCCTGTAAAATAGGAAAGGGCCCTGATAATATAAATGATACATGCAAACTAAAAGGTGCTGCAAGCGGCTAAGGCTGGAACCCTTAAATCTATGGAGCTGCATCCAAGGCAATAGTAGAGAGGTCATCCAGGCATGTGGGGGGCTACCCCCTCATGAGGTCTGAAACATCTCACACATACCCGGGAATCACCGTTAAAATATGATGCATCACTAAACCATCAAGTATACGGATCTTGTTCATGCCATAAGGAGTTGGAACTGAGAAACAATCAAGTCAAAGTGCAATAGAGAGTCCCTTTTCCTAATCTAAGGCATCGAACAAGAGTGGAAGCTGGAACCAAGGTACACCGCCCTCTAGACCTTTCTTCTAGAATGGGTAAGCTGATGTCGACATAAGAAGGTCTACCATAGGTGAGGCAATAAGGGATCCTTAACTAAGGCATGAGGGATAATAGTAGAGCGACTAATAGGCTAACACCAGGGATGATGGTGGAATGGGGGGGTGCTGAGTAGTGGGCTGACGACTTCCCTTGTTAGAGCATAAATGGAATGGATGACCTGGCACCTACTGAATCGACACCGGAGGGGATAGGGAATAGTATGATTAAAGGTAAAAATGTGCGACACGAGAGAGGAAAAAAGTAATGAAGGATGAAGGATTGTAGTGGGATACGACGAGGCTTGGGAAAAACTCCATGGATGCGATGATGACTCAAATTGAATTCTCTAAAAAAGGGTGACTCGAGGATGCTGCCACAGATAAGAGGCCCAGTGGGGACCATAGACGTATGAGTACAAGATGGGTATTCACGATGAAAATCTACACAAGCATGGACAAGTATGAAGGTGAAGTGGTGCCCCAAGTACAAGTGTTGCAAGTGAAGAAATTTGATTTTGAGGAGTGGTGAAGTGACCCTTATTGGAAAAAATGTGTTCAGGTGAAGTATCAAATCACAAAAAACTAAAGGATACCCATTTGAGAGCTCGGTGAGATATTTCCAACGGTGCTAACGAGTTTTCAAACTGAGCTACGGTTTGGTTGCAGCTGGCGAAAGAAAAATATGGGGTTTCTCTTTTAATAAGGCATTTTCCCTCCAATTTAATTCATTTTCAAGTGTAGCTGTGGTGAATATAGAGAGGAGAAAAGGCCGTAAATCTTGTGCTAGTCGTAGAAGAAAAACCGACCACTGGAATCGAGATCCGTCAGTTGCAAGTAAGATGCCTTACCCTAATATTTCATTTCAATGGATTGAAAGTTTAGTTTAGGCACCTAGAGCTCAAGAACAGACCCCTGCTCTTCTTCATGGCCGAGTTGCAATTTTTGGGGCAATATCTATGACCTGAGTAGCAGGTTTTGGGTAGAAAATTGCGACCTGCCCTAGGAAAAGCCTGAAAAGTGCAACGTGTCTGAGAGAGGGATTTTGGTGCTATTTTTGGCTGAGAGCTGGGTTTTTATGGTTGTAATGTAGTCTTTCCTTACTTTACATCAACAAATATGATGGTTTTGTGCAGATATGGTGGATTTTAGGATCAATTGGAGAGAGAGAGATAGAGATCTAGACACATTACGCTCTGAGATCTAAGAGGATCATGGTGTCTGCATAGCATTGGCCAGGTTTTGGGTCCTGAAGTTTGTGGAGAACCCTTTGATGAGAGCTGGAGAGCCCTTTTTGGCCTGTATCAGCTATTGGGATCCAGATCATGAGATATTTATAGTGCAGGGGCACCAGAACGTGCTGACTATCAAGGATATATATTTCTTGACTAGTTTCCCACCACTTTGGATGGTGGGAAACACATCGCTAGTGTTATCGCGAGGGAGGAATATTATGGAGTTTGTAGAGCACCATTTTCGACCAGGTCTTGAAGTGAAGGGGACATGGATACCGATCGAAGATCTAGAGTGGCTAGAGAAGCATGATGTGGCCAGAGCAGTGTTGTGGATCCTAGGAAACCCGGTGCTCTACCACATAACTGGGGGTTAGATGATGCTTGTTGAGAGTCTGTTGATTGGGACCTACTATGGGTGGGCCCAAATGATGTTATCGTCGTTGAAACGATAGTTTTCACTATGTAAGCGGCAGGTGAACCATGATTGTGCATATGGTACAGTGCTATGCTCGCTCTTGTTTGAGAAGATCCTGACACTTCGACCTCGCATACAAATCCAGGATTGGGGCCCAAGAGAGCCCCGGATGTGCCGCTAGAGGCGGCTACTATGCATAGGGGGAGGTGGGGCAGTCCGACGGGTGTTCCGACCTGAGTTTTTCGCTCATTGGGATCATATGCCACTGTACATAGACAACTATCCCTATGGTGGGATGACTTAACATGGGGACCCGGACTTGGCGCTGCCGTCAAGTTGAGCATGGGGACCCTATGGTAAGTGAAATGCTGCTAATATTTTATGTGCATTTTAAATTTTCCAAATATTGTATATGATACTGATTCATTCAATTTTGGTATGTAGATACAGCACCAGTGAAACTGACTGGGTATATGGGACAACCTATAATATCAGGGGTTGCGGCACCTAGTGGGTCAAGGGGTCTGCAAAATGAGGATATAGTTTCCCTCCTGAAGGACATCCATCATAGATGTGAGAGGCTTTTGACCGATGTTTCAAAGCGCGACTGGCAAGATCTTGATGACCAATACATAGAACCATGTATCAGTCTTCCCTCGAAGTGGCGAGGGGTCATGTGGCGTATGGAAATGGCTGGACAGGGGATGCACGATCTATGAGCTACCGCAGCTGAGCCAATGGCTCAGGATCATGCGGATAGTGATTATATGTAGGGGCATGTGGTTCCCCCAGTTTTTTTTTTTTGTAAAATGCTATGGGCATGTCATATGTATCATAGTTGATGGACTCTAAAAAATTTTGAATGACACACATAATGGATATGAATTATTTTTATGATTTATGGTTATTCTCTTGTGTGAAATTCGTGTGATAAATTCAAATCTATAATTATGTTTGTAATTTTATCTACATAGTGATTTTTTAATCTAGGTACATGATAATGATTTCAAATTCACGCATCAAAAGCTTCACTCGTAAATATCTTCTAAAAAGGATAAGATTATGCACACGATAGACAGCATTCAATTGCATGACAAGAAGCAGGGAATCTAAATTAACATGAAGGTGAAGGATGCGACGAGAAAGGGCATCAGCTAATAAACCTCGCACTGCATCATATTTAGACCGGTTATTGGTGGCAGTACCAATGCATACGCCGTTAGAGAGAACAAGTGAATGAAAGGGGTTAAAAATGGCCTAGGCTGCCGAGGCTAGATTCCAGGAGTAGCGACTTGCACCATTGGCATAATTGATATATGATGTGGATGAGGGGGTCCATATGAAAGGTTCCATAAGACAAAAAATGAGAATATGATGAACAATGCTAGCAACCCGAGCGCAAGGTATAAATCGAACAAACACTACTAGAGTGAGTGCTCTGGGTAGGATTTCTACCACCCACACACCGGAAGGTAGATGGTGTGGGGGAGCTGCCTTGGAGGCATCTTGAGCTCAAGTTGCGAAAGTCACTACAGACACGAATGGTGCCATTCTTCTTATGGGCGAGAAAGATGAAATCAGTGGTAGAAAAGTCTTCCATAATGTCGTCATCACAATAGAAGATGGGATGACATGTGGAAGGGTAACCACATGATGCGGCAAAGCTACCTGACTCATCATCATGAGAATAAATGTTCATGTGCACATCATCACAGGGGGTGCTATAAAAAAAAGTAGATGGGGGATCCACCGATGTTGAGCCCAGGGTGATCATTGAAGGGAGGTTAGGCGAAACAGAAGGGGAAGTAGCAAGGGGGTTTTCCACCATGGATCTCATTAAAGATGACAGTTAGAGCATGGTAGCTGAAGGCTCCGTCATCTTGACATCGTGAGGGGTAATTTTAATGGTAGGTTTGACCAAAGCATACTACGCAAGAACCATAGAGGAGGACTCCTTCTATTTGGTTTCGTATTTGAAAACTAATTCCAAAGAGGCGTGTTAATGCTTAAGGTGGGGAAAATGGTGGGTATAATGGCCATGGAGATCACGCAAAGCACATGGGTGGTTGGTGTGAACAATCTTGGGGTTCTTGGCTGCAGTCTAGGAAGAAAAAAAGGCTTCAGGGACCTTAGACTCAAGAAACGTGACACTGACCACGGGTTTGATATGGGGCAATTCAGGGCAATGATGGGTGGTGTTTACACTGGAAAATTGTACAACAGAAGATGACATTAATTAATGTCAAGCCTAAGGATTTACAGGGGATGAACACATTATGGAATCAAGAAGTATTTAAAATCTCTAAGGTTTTGAGAAAATTAGATTTGAACTAATCTTAAATGTTGAAATGTGTGCTTAATCCTTCAAGAAGAGTGCCTTCCGCGTGCCTTTTTTCTCGATAAGCACGCATTCCTGGAAATGGAAAAATGTCACTTTCCGAGACCACACCAAGCAAAAGACAGTTACTCCTTATATGAAGTCGGATAATGACAGCCACCAGCACCTCCTTAGACACTATGTGAGCACACAAGGGAATATTTGAGCACACACTGGAATCATACCTCTCCCTTGGGTCACCATCCATCATGTACCAAGGGAGGGAAGGAGGATTTGAAACTGCCCTATATAAGCCACCAAGAGATGAAGAAATGGTGATCACATTGTTATGCTAGCCAAAGTTTCCCAAGAAACACCAGTAGTGTGTGACCTGAAGCTGGAGCTGAAGAGGACTCGATCGTTGGCCAACCAATAACCCTAGTCCACCACGGCAGAGAGAGGGGGAGACTGCATCAGAGGCAAAGCTTGGAAGGCAACATCCTTGGATTGGGACCTAGAGCCATTTCCTAGGTGCCCTTTGGCAAGTGGGTAAAATTTCTTCTCCATTTCAAACATTTAATAAGAAGAGGCCTTTGAGCCATCGTTGGTATTATTATCGTTTCGACTCTCTTTGATATATTTTGTATATTTGTGTTTTAGTTTTAGTTTACTTAGAGCATACATTCACATACTTTTTTCACTAAATTGTGTGCTTTTGAGCTCCACCACTTTCTTCCTGTTACCAATAGTTTAAAGAGAAGACCACACTCTTTAAGCTAGTGAAATTTTGTACACCCATTCAACTAATCCACTAAAACATTATTGGTGACTCCACTGACGTGTTCCAAGTTTATGTGGTTGTGCCATCTTTCGCAGAAGACCCTTTGTCTATGATGGAGTGGAGCTGACAGTTCTCTGACCCATCTTACAGTCCCTAGATTCGCTAGAGTAACAGACTGAAGAATGCAGCTCCTAATATTTTTACTTGCAGGATTTTTGCACTTAGTATTTCTTCACAGACGCACAAGGCACACGTTTAGTTCTAACCTGTGCGTAGGAAGGCACACCTGTCAAAGAATTTTGTGCGCAAGGAGTTTTGCGCGTAAATGGAAAAATGAGATTTTTCTCCCTATCTTCTACATTTTTCTGCTTATAGTGTGTTGGGCAGCCCCTAATGTATTTTCCAGCACTTGTGTTGATACCCCACAGCTTCCAAGAACTCACTTTTTGATGCTTTCTGTAGGCATAGAGTTAGTTTCTCTTTAAGTTGATTTTTTGAAAAAATCTTCACATTGTTTAAGTAGGGGGTGAATTCACCATTGCTTTCTGAATGATTTATGTTTTGAAAATTCTGGTATGAACACTTAGATTACCTAGTCCAAGTAAGCTATTTTTATTTTCTAGTGTGGAAATTGTTTAGTTTAACTCAATTTTTGCATTTAGGAAATTGCGAGACTAGGTCTAAATCGCCGATTAGAGCAAGTAATCTCTGCTGCCTTTTCACCCTTCAGTGATCCTAGGCAAGCACATGAACACTCTATTTTTGTGATTCTCCATCTCCCTTTAGTTAGTCACATAGATTAACTAGGAAGATTTGAAAGCAGCCCATTGTCCGCACACGTTTTCCATTTTGAGCCAGGAACAAGATAACGTAGTTTAACTAGGGGTTTTTTGTAAAGGATCACTGATATCCAAATTTTCAAACTATGAGCTTGTTCACCTAATTATCATACACACTCACCCACTAAGCAAAGAAAGCCACCTAAAACTAACTTAAAACCAACTCACTAAATTCTCCCCACAGGGGCCACAAAAGAATTTATAGATTAAGTTAGGATCAAGGGCGTAGGCATCCAATAAGCTGCCTTGATCACACTTCATATTGAAACATAGAAGTTGTGTATGTAGGGAGCTTCAAAATCAACCTATCAGCGCACGGAAAAGAAAAACCGAGCGTGACAGAGACCCGGTTCAGAGGGGGTTAGACTTAGGCGCAGTGCACGCGGTATCAGTTGGGGCCACCTAACCCGACTGATACTCGATACTATTAGCTAACTACCAAGAATCCCAAGACTTGAACGCTCACGTGGGACGGTGGCTCTTAGTGGCCAAAAATAGGGCATCCTTTACCCTATAGGTGACAGTGCAGGCAAGCGCTAGACCCTCTACCCTTAGCTTGGTGGATTCTCTTCAGCTAACTAGGAGCGTCACCAAATTTTATGGGACGTTGTGCCAACACTCGCAAGAAATATTCTCAAGGCCTAATTAATTTTGAGTGTGTGAGGATGCATAGGTCTTCTAGGATTTTGAGTATCATGCGCAAAACAAACAAAAACCATATGTTTTCTTGATTGATCACATAGATTAAGCTAAAGGGAAAATCATTTTATTTTCGCTTTGTTTTATGTATGTGGTCATAATTTTTCTTTGACCTAGACTTTATCCCCTCAAAATTTTCCAAAACCTAACTTGGTCGACACCCAAATAGTCCTAATAGAACCTCATCGATCCGGACGTCTTTTGGACCTCCCCCCATTACAGGGAGGGGTTCCAGGTCTTTCTCCATTTAGGCGTAAAAGACAAAACGTTGCTATCATCATTGGTTCATCATTCATTGGAGCAACCATAGTTGGGAACCCTAGTCGGTCTCCCAACACCACACCACACACCACTCCCCCCTCGACCTCTAGGGGACAGAGGAGTGTGTCCCATTCAGGAAGCCAGTTGAACACACATCAGGGTACGTCATAGACTAACCCTCGTTCTAGCGATAACTTCGTGTCTTCACACGTTGCCATGGCATCAACCTCCCAGTCACCCTTCTTAGCTGCGTTGAATCTACCCGATTTAACCAAGCTCACAAATGACCCCATCGCACACGATCCTTCATGGCCTCCCATGCCCATGAAGCTCCCTTCAGATATACCAAATTTTGAAGGTAAGAAAGTGGAAGACCCAGGTAATCATATAATGACCTTTCACCTGAGGTGCTCATCAAATAGTATCATTGACGACACTATTCGATTGAGGCTATTTCAATGCACTCTTATGGTAGTAGTTGTGAAATGGTACATGGAGCAACCTCCTGCTTCACATGGAACCTTTAGCACCCTCACTACCGCATTCCTCACTTATTTTCAGATACCCATTCACCATGATTCAGGAATGGAGTTACTGACTCATTTTATTTTATGAAAATGTAAACTTGACGATCAGGTCTTGTTAGATTTATTCTTGAAAATTCTGATGGTGGAGATTTCAAAGGATGTGGCGCAACAATACCCCACATTCGAAGAGGATGCAATCAATAAAGCCTAGAAGCTTGAATTAATTTATACACAGTCAGGATACATATAAAATATCCTGCCTAACACCCCGCACCTACAATATTATCAAGAATTGCAAGGCACGTCGAACTCTACAGACAGACTAATTGGGTCAATGACCCAAGGGTACCTAGGAAGTAGTAGTTCCAATCCTAGTTACGCATATAATTCTACCCAGAACATGTCTCAAGCCTGATTTCAAAGTCATCACATGCCTTAGCAAGATTTGAATAGTAGGGCACAAGAATATCACCAGGGATGAATCTATCCTCCGGCTGAGGGGACCCGGTATGTAGGAAGAAACACTGATGGAAGAGCTCCCCCCCAACGGCCAAGTGCAAACAAGGGACAGCGTTATAATTAGTCCCAAGCACACGACACACCTATGAAAACCAATGCTCAAGTGAACTTTGTGCAGTTGTCCCAAAATCAACCACACCAATATAACGAGGAGAACTACCCTCCCAACATGGTTAAGAAAAAATCAAAAAACAAGCCCAAAGGGAACCCTGGACAGGGGGACAACAACCAACAATGCCCACCGCGATCCCAGGCTGGAGGTACCTCCAACCAGAATCAAAACTAGGAGCCAAGAAATGCCCAATGGCAAGGAAAAAGGCCACCACTGGGAACAAACCATCCTTGTTCAATATGTGGTGAGTATGGGCATTATACTCACCACTGTCATGATCTCCCTAAATTAAAAAATCTTTAGAGTAACCGAGGACAAGGAGGATCATCCCAGCAACCCGCTATTATGCAAGAACCTTTCCCCCACCAAGGGATGGTCAACACTCAGCAACAAAACCCATAGGATTTCGAGAAAAATAGCCATGAAATTTACATGACTGGGGAAGAAATGTTTTTCCAAATAAGGAATCGCAGTTACGACACCCCACTAGACTCCACTACATTAGGGGCTAGTACTAGTGTGCTGACTGCACCTTTGACCATTTCAAAGATTCCTATAGAACCATTGCCAAAGATGGCAAAGGGACCCAATAGGCGAGTAGGTAACTACTCCAAAGGGGCGCATAATTATCGCATCATGGATGATTTAGCTCAATCACCCGCTACTATGTCTACATTGGATGTACTGCAGTCGTGCACAAAACAACGCAAAGCCCTACTTTCCGCATTATGTGCTATCGACCCTGTCGATACGCGCATGATGGATTTTGACTTAGAAAAAGCCATCCCTAGGCTTCCTTCCATGGTCACATTCCAGATACCAGTATCGGTATAGAATATCACTATTCACCGATGTGTCATAGACGAGGGTGCATCAACATGCATCATGTCAAAAAAAATTTGGCAGGAGTTGGGTTCTCCCAAACTAAAACCCTCGGTCATAACACTTCGAGCCTATGACGGTCGTCCCTCGACACCCGTCAGCCTCTACCAAAATTTCCTAGTCTGTTTACCTGGCAAGACGATCCACATAGACATCGAAGTCTTGGATGCTCACTTGGATTACAATATACTCCTTGGGTAGAGTTATATGTATGCCATGTCTGCCATAGCCTCCTCTTCCTTCCTCATTATGATGTTCCCCCACGAGGATTGCATCATTACTGTTGAACAGCTAACGCACAGCGACAAGCATCCCCTAACCAACACGAATGTAATTCTACCTTATGTAGATACAACCGCAGATAGTCTTTCACAATACCAATAATATAGCCTCGGCCAATTCAAACCATTATCCTTCCTAAGGTCATTCCTAGGAGATCCTCCCATTATCCCTGAGGTATCACCCAATGCCACAGGGGCCCTGATGTCATTCCTAGGAGATCCTCCCATTATCCCTGAGGTATCACCCGACACCACAGGGGCCCCGATGTGCATGATGTCCACATCAAGCACCGAGGTCAGTCAGGATACAGACTCAAGCAGTAACGAAACTGAGGCATTGGTCACGACAGCCTATCTAGCCTACGCTATCAACCAAACCCCTTTCCTCTACCCTTCAGCTGGCTTTGTCTCCCAACAGGTTTTGGCAACACTTGTGTTACCTAACATATCATTAGCGTTCCCAGTTTAGTACCTCATTTCCCCTTCTGTAACAAGAGCCACCAACGTTCCTGCCACAACGTTAAAGCCCCTCAGCCCCAAGGAGCCATAACCAACCCGAGAAACGGTCGAGACAACCCTCGCAAAGGAAGTCCCCATTGCGAAACTAGTTATCAAGGCCAAGAAAACCGCAAACAGAGGAAATAAGATGGTGACTACCACCATTCAAAGGGAATCACCAGTCTGCACCATATGCGATGTTATAGGCCATGTGACCCACATATTTCTAGAGCTAGATGAGTTAAAACCACTCCTTGGCTCCGAAGTAGATGCCTCGACACTGTGTTCCCATAAAAAGGAACCTACCACCATAGGTAAAGGCAAACCGTTGCGTACTAATCACGCATGCTCTCTCTGTGGCAACTATGGGCACTATACCCATCATTTTCCAGAGGTACCACGGTACAGGGATGCCTTACATATGGTCGAGCGATCCTATCAGGAGGATCCCTCCATCCATTCTATCAACGACGAGCTTCGCATCATCCTATACCTACAAAAAGAGTGACAATCATCAGAAAGACTCCCTGCCAGGCCACCCCCCCCCCCAGCCGAACGGTGCGTACTATGCGACAAAATTGATCATTTCATCATTGACTGCCCTAATTTGGAAATGTTCCAATGATGTTACCTAGTCCACATAGTATATCGCGATGAAGTGGACATCCCATATTCATGTCATATATGTGCTGACAACAACCCTGTACGTTGTTGTCACTATATACCATGATTCTGCATAGCTTTAGCCTGTATGCTATCAACCATACTCCGCCTCTCCCACGAAGATGGAACAGACTCAAAATCCATGAATAGCACCACAACTCAAGAGGATGTGACAAATAGATCCACTTTCGTGGCCATCAGGAGGACAAAAAATTAGGGAGATTCATCCCCCACCAAAAGCCAACGATACGACACACCATAGACAATTCATATCATCATGTATTGGAACCATGACTCAAGTTGTCTGCTCATCTTCCATAGGTGTCGATTTAGCCAAAGCTACAAGAGTAGTTGTCCCTATGACAGTGCAAACCCAATCGATCTGCACTCTATCGATTGCATCTGGTTCCACCACATCCACGATGGAATATTTTTCGTGTCTCTCTACTAGCTCCACTAGGGTCACCCCCATTCAGTATAAACCTATGTAGGAACAATCCTCATTTAGGGCTTTGTTTCATTCGAATGAGGATATCCTAGAGGCCATGACAGAGCCAAATTCCCATGGGATGCAATGCATCAGTGTTCACTTTTTCTCCCCAAAAAAATGTTCAGTCCTAACAAGACAATTGAACCAGAGATCTATGTGGTTGAGTCCAAATATTTCCTGCCACCGGGAAAGCTCGACTGGTTCAAAAACCCCATCCCAACACTCGATGCGTTCGAGGAAGGGAATATGTCAAATATATCACCTACCATTAAGGTGAACATATCCCAAAATCCGACAAAGGTCGAAGAAATCTCACTGGGGGCAGCATGTTCTCCAAAAGAAATA
Organism: Pinus albicaulis; assembly: GCA_034641835.2. Classification (NCBI taxonomy): domain Eukaryota; kingdom Viridiplantae; phylum Streptophyta; class Pinopsida; order Pinales; family Pinaceae; genus Pinus; species Pinus albicaulis. The sequence continues at coordinate 662,906,601 of CM076583.1, forward strand.
ATCTCTTACACCAAACTACTACAAGAGTATAGAGATATATTTTCTTGAGACTACTCAGAAATTCCTGGGCTTAGTCCTACTATAGTAGAGCTCCATATTGACACTTGGCCTGATGTACCCCCAATATGCCAGAAACAACGTCAATTGTACCCATCTAAGGCAGAAGCAATAAAGCGAGAAATCGACAAGCTTCACAAAGCCGGGTTTATCTACCCCATTGCCTATATGTCTTGGGTTTACAACCTTGTTCCTATCATGAAAAAATAGGGCACAATACACATATGCATCAATTTTGGAGATTTTAACAAAGCTTGTCCCAAAGACAATTACCCTGCCCCATTCATCGACCAAGTTATTGATGCTTGCGCTAGCCAAGAGGCTCTATCATTTATGGATGGGTTCTCCGACTATAATCAAATCCACATCTGCCACATGGACCAGTACAAAACCATGCTCACCACCCCCTAGGGCATGTTTGCATACAAGGTGATTCTATTTGGCTTAAAAAATACTGGAGCCACCATTCAAAGGGCCATGAATTATATATTTCACGACCTAGCACACCTTATACTCGCCTACTTAGACGACTTGACAATTCTCTCTAAGAAGTGCTTAGACCACCTTTAGGATCTGCGATTGGTATTCCAAAGATGTCGTAAATACAACTTATGCTTGAACATCCTCAAGTGTCTCTTATTTGTCAGTGCAGGAAGAATCTTAGGTTTTATTGTGTCTTATGAAGGCATTCGCATGGACCCCCTCAAGGTCCAAGCCATCAAAGCGGTACCTCCACCTCGAACCCTTAGAGAACTCCAAAGTCTACAAGGAAAGGCCAATTTTTTGAGACGCTTTGTCCCATAATATACTACCTACGCTCAATGGTTCTTACGCCTCCTTTCCCAAGACATCCCTTTTAAATGGGATGACCACGCTCAAAGAGCATTTGACGCACTGAAGGAAACACTATCCTCAGCACCACTCATTAGTCCCTCAGACTATGACAAGGATTATATCCTATATCTATCGAGTTTTGAAATCACCTTGGCCGGAGTATTGGTTCAGGAAGGGCTAGATAGAAAGGAGGACGTAATATATTATGTCAGCAAAACCTTGTCTGGGCCAGCATTGAGATATGAACCCAAATAAAAGACTACGCTAGAATTAATCTACACAATCCAAAAACTTCGCCACTACATCATCTTAAAAACCACTATGGTTGTTGCAGATATTAACCCTATTAAAGAACTCCTCATGTGCAGCTTAATGAACCACAAGCACACCCGCTGGATAGTCATTCTCCAAGAATATGATTTACAGTTTCACTCAACCAAGAGAAAAAAGGCACTTTCCTTGGCAGAGTTCATTACTGACATCCCAAGACATTCCAAGGGATCACCAATAGATGATTCGTTGCTAGATGAACACCTCTTCTTTGTAGCAACTGATGACCCTTGGTACGGCGATGTCCTCCTATTCTTGCGAACCAAAAAGTTCAGACCTCATCTCACATGAGATTATCGTCAGCGCATATGCCAGCAAGCCCCAAGATATCTCCTTCTAGGGGATATATTATACTAGTTAGGCATCGACACCATTTTATGACGATGTATTACTCATACTAAAGCAGAAAAATCCCTTAATGATTTCCATGGAGGTGCTTGTGGCTGCCATTTCTTAGAAATTCCTGCGAACGGGATATTTTTGTCCCTCCCTATTATGCAACTGCATCACAGCCATTAAAAGATTCAAACGATGCCAGTGCTTCACTCATAAAGAAAGAGCACCCCCTGCTCCTTTGCATCTCTTCATAGTAGCCAACCCCTTCTGCAAGTGGGGGATCAACTTCATGACTTGCAACACCACCTCATCGGGAAACCATAAATACATCATCGTGGCTGTCAGCTATTTCACCAAGTGGTTCGATGCCATGCCCACATATGACAACACAACAGAAACCATCACTCGATTTCTGTTCAACCACGTGATCGCCCAATTTGGCATCCCCAAATATTTAGTCTCCGACCATGGGAAACACTTTGAAAATGAAGTCTTCAAGGAGCTATCTCATCATCTCGGATTCACCCATGAATTCACTTCACCATACTACCCCTATTCCAACAGACAGGTACAAGCCATTAACAAGGTACTCAGAACTATGTTACAACGCATGGTGAATAACCACAAAACCAACTGGCACCACATGCTCTTCTCCGCCCTGTGGGAATACCACATGGATGTTAAGACATCCACTGGTTTTACTCCCTTCCACTTGGTATATGGGATTGAAGTTGTGATTCCCATAGTGCGCGAGATCCCAAACCTACATGTTTCCATCGAACTCCTTGATGACACCTAGCCTCTAGAACAATGCCTATTACAGCTAGAGCTAATTGATGAAAGTCAGCAGCAATCACTACAACACAATGAGGCCCATAAGAAAATGGTAAAATCATCATTTGACTGCCACATCAACCCTCGCTCATTTACCGAGGGAGAATTATTCCTTCGCTACGATGTCGCAAAAGAGGCCTTAGGGCCAAGAAAGTTCGAAACCCTATGGAAAGGACCCTACATCATCAAACACTACCTCTGACAAGGGGAATACATCTTGACAGAACCAAATGGGACTAGCCTCACTAACCCCGTCAACAGCCTTTACCTCAAGAAATTCTACTCATAAGGACCCCAAAAGGCCCTTCCCCTAGAGTAAAAGTGCACAAAACCCAATCAAAAAATATTTTTTTCCCCAAATAATTAGTTTAAACAAGCTCAAAGTGCCAACATGGATCACCAAAATGAACCATATTCCAGATTTGCTGATGGAGCATCGTGATGGTCTCAAAACTTAGCTGCAGCTACCTAGGTCTTCTACCACCCCGATCGATCACCGTTGTGTTCAAACGGCATGTGCATCGGATCAACAACAAACAATTAGGTAGAATATGATGTCATCATTGTACTTATGTGTGATGCCCTCCATTGGGGCATTCGCCGTATGCATGTATACCTCGATTCCTAGTTTGTAGTATTGCAGCTAAACCAAACATTTCAGACCCGAGACACACACCTGTTTAGAAAATATTTGCGTGCCAAAAGATTAAGCAGATAATTTGATTACATTACATTTTGACATGTATAATGGAATAAAAAACAAACAGCTGATCGCATAGCTAACAATATCCTAGACTGGAATGTATCTCAAATAAAACATCAACCATAAAAAACAAAAGCATATCTATCCATCAGCATAACCAAAATATATAAACTAAAATAAATATCACACCATGTAGAGCCGCAAAAATATATCTCATATATATATCAAAAAATATGTGTATCTGAGTACAAAAAATAGTATCGTTGGCCCACTGGCCAACTCGAAGATACATAAGTTTTCAAAAATAAGGGAAGCATCCTCATAACGGGTGCTTTCCCTATGTACAAAACCACTCTAGGGGGGTGCCCCCTCAAGAGGAGAACCTGGACCCACCACCGCTCTTGGTGCGACCACGAGAGCTGCTGTCGTCACCGCGATCGCTACCCGACGAAGAATGGGACAATAATCCCTCTCGCGGGCCATCACCGTCTCTAACCAGACTTGCTCGAAGTCATCCATAAAACCTTTAGCATGCATACCCTGGGTCAGGCGGTCCACTCAACCCCGGAAGTCCTCAAGAGCAGTCACCTAATTCATAAGTATTGTAATGCACGCCTCAGCCACATCTGCACGAGCTCGATCAGTCGTAGCCTCTACTGCAGTCGAGCTACTACCCTCAACAGAAGGGCTAGAACCATATCCACCAGGTCCACCTGCATCACCTCCTCCTTGACCACCTCGAGGTCGTAGCAGAGGGTCGTGACCCACCAGTCGGTCCACTGGGCAACCTGCCTCGCCAACATCTGCATAAGTAACCAAAATAATGCCAATGTCAAGAAAAAAACACATAAGCACATAAATACTCGAAAAAATGTAGAAATAAATATAGCACATACCTGCAAGCCCCCAAACATAACCAAAAGGGAGACCCATGTCTAGGTCGCCCTGGAAGTCCATCCCTGCATAAGGGTCTAGCAAGAAAATCTGTGGGTTGGTCTCAAACCAGGTCTCTGGCGTGGCATTCCAGTAACACCCCACCCTACCACCACCGCCTTGCGGCATCACTGGAGCCCACCTCCTCATCCGTGGCTCCCATGGCCCCCCAATGGGCACCGCCACCACCAGCCTCAGTAGCACCACCCTCTCTTACATAATGTTGCACAGGATGTTAGCATACACAAATGACTTAGATCCATGTTGGACCTTGTTCGATTACGACACCATCCCATCAAAACAAAAGTGGGAAAAATTGAAAAAGTGACCGCCCCGTAGTCGGCGTAAAACTCCAACCTACAGGCCAGATGCCCGATGTGGAGCAAACGACCCCACCAGTCGCATAATAACTTCCAGAGCACATCGCTCTGCCACATTTGTCACTGATTCAATGTTGATGCACCCCTTAGTAAGAGGTGCACCACCGCAATGCCACCTCCAGAATATTTCTAGGTTCACTCTCCCAACGGAGAGTGGGTACCTCAGAGCCTCACCCAAAGGCAACAACCTGGTCACAAAGTAAATATCCGTCTCAAGACGGATCACCAGCTTCGTCCCCTGCAGTACAAACATATTGCACCTTCGACGCTAATTTTGTATAATGTAACGTAGTAGTTCGTCCTGAGACTGAAGGAACTTGTTCTCAGTGAACTTCAAAAGGCCCCATGCGGCCAACTAACGACGCGCCCCATCATCAGCAACTAGAGCGGTTTGGATCTCGAATCAATCCCTCTCTCTTCACACTAACCTGCCAAGCAACATAGGCACCCATCAGTATAGAGAAAAGCATCAAAAACAGACAAGAAACCAAAATTTCCTGTCACTATGGCCTTTGCATGCCTGTCCCTCAAACAAGTGTGCCTTTTCACGCAAACAGTAGGGAACAACGTGCCCTCGCTTGAATGTCCCTCAAAATTTCACGAAATAAAGGCGCGCTTTTTCCTAGATCACCCGCACAATCTAGGGTAAAAGTTGCTCAGAGGCCATAAAAACCTAATTTGTACGGCCCCAACACCATCAAACTGAAGAAATTACAATGCAGGATGTCATGAAAGTTACCTCGGCATAGTATCGCTAATCCCTAGTACACGGGTTGAGCGCAACAACAAGAAAGGCTCTGTAAGGACCTCTGATGTCTCAAAACTCAGCAAGTACAAATGAATAGGATTAGGGCCATAATCCCATATTTATCACCATTTTCCATAACTTCGTAGGTCCATAACATGAGATCAGAAGGTCCGTTCCACAAACCATAAGTTGCACCATCATCAATATGCCATGATGAACAAAAGTGATGCCACACATTCGCTTTCCAAGAAAAATATTTTTTCAGCGTCAGCAGGTATGCCTGCTCCCATCTTATTTTTTAAAGCTCCTATCTTTCAAATAATATTTGATGAAAATAATATGCTTTCACTTGAGGTAGTTTTTTTTGCAGGAAGAACCCGTAGCCCACTTACAACACCATCCATTGGAATTCCCGAAGCATGTATCATTCTACCCCTAGCATGATAGAGTCCCAAAAAAATCTACATATCCTAACATCATTTCTCCATCAGAAATAAATCATAAGGTCCTCATACTTGACCGCGTTTATCATCAGCTAACCCTGCACATGGTAAACGTCCGCATTGGTCGGTAGAGCCTCCCCTCCATGGTGCTCGTCACCCAAAGTAGACCATATATCACATCACAAGTGATGCCATGGCCATACCATTTTAGTCCGGGAAGCATGTCATGCCCATCCATTCATCATGCATAATGTCAAATTTTACCATTCAAACTAAAAACCCCCTTCCCAAAAAATCAAGTTGTACAAGAAGATTGAAAGAGCACCTCTGTGCATCGCATTTGGCCCACCATACCTCCACCAGCGTAATCCCATCTGTGACACTTCTTCATCCTCTTCATCAACCCCGCAAATGACGCCAACCAATTGGACCCCCACCCATAGAAAACATCGTCCTCACACCTTCAGTGAATGCACCCTTTCATGTTTTGGGGTACCCACCTCTGCGTTTTGTACAAACCAAACCTCATTATTTTATTCTTTTTGTAAGTGTACAAAGACTGCCAACGATGACCTTCACCTCTTCACCCTCATATGTCATCTTTGCCCCCATGGTAGCAGTCCCTCATTCCCCTTGGTCAGATTATTTCACCCCACACACATGCACCATCACGACATTCATAGCTGGTTCACACTCGCCCTGAAATTACTACCGACTCCAGGGATTTTCCCTTCAAAAATACCTATGACTGTTGCCAAGCAACTAGAGTATACTCTGACCTCGGGCCACTAAATCCCCATAATCCATTTTCAGTCACCTCTCACAAAAATGCCTATGTTAAACCCATCACATCTAATTCCCCAACCCCTCAGGTCTGCAACCCATGGTTTAGTTAAGACTTCCTTTTTGTCGACCTCGACAATTCTTTTCCAAAAAGGAAGCAGTACCTTAGATCACCCCTCCCCATGAAAAGGGGTATCCTCGCGTGGCACTATGGGAGACATCATTGTCCACAGATGTCATCGATCCCCCTGACATTCGAATACAGCAAAAGCTTTCATGTCAAGATGCTATCGTACCTTACAACCATTTCACTTTGATTAGATCCGTCGAAGACCCATGCCTCCATAAGTGTCTCTGTCAATAGTGCTTACACAGGAAGGTCACAACCAGTACATATTCGTACATTGCGTAGATAGATGCCATACCAAGTTTACGTATATGGGTACCACATTCCACCTATCGTCAAATAAAAACGCCCCTAAGGGCGTCAACAGTCGTCGTCAACAACCGCCAGCATCACTACCATAGTAGTGACATAGAAGGCACATGTATCTATCAATTTTGTTTAACTAGCCATAGCATCACGAGCATGGGACATGCTCGCCTCATTGAAATTTTGTATATATGTTTTATATTTTATTTTTCTTGGAGGGGCCCCTTAGGCCATGGTCATCCAGGAAACGGTGCAAGGTGTTGTCAATTCCAAGATTCACACAGACCTCTCTCTCTCTCTATGCACAATACATAAATGAAACTATAGTGTATTTGGGCTATACAGTTCTTCCTAGACCTCACACATTAGGGGGAAACTATTAACACTGAAAAATCATACAGCAGAAGATGACATTAATTAATGTCAAGCCTAAGGATTTATAGGGAAGGAACACATTATGGAATCAAGAAGTATTTAAAATCTATAAGGTTTTTAGAAAATCAGATTTGAACTAGTCTTAAATGCTGAAATGCGCGCTTAATCCTTCAAGAAGAGCGCTTTCCACACGCATTTTTGCCTGATAAGCACACATTCCTGGAAATGGAAAAATGTCACTTTCTAGGACCACACCAAGCAAAAGAAAGTTACTTCTTGTATGAAGCCACCTAAGGACAGCCACCAACACCTCCTTAGACACTATGTGAGCACACAAAGGAATATTTGAGTACATAATGGAATCATGCCTCTCCCTTGGGTCACCATCCATCATATACCAAGGGAGGGAAGGAGGATTTGAAACTCCCTTATATAAAGCCACCAAGAGATGAAGAAATGGTGATCAGATTGTTATGCTGGCCAAAGTTTCCCAAGAAACACCAGCATTGTGTGACCCGAAGCTGGAGCTGAAGAGGACTCGATCGTTGGCCACCCAATAATCCTAGTCCACCACGGCAGAGAGAGAGGGAGATTGCATCAGAGGCAGAGCTTGTAAGGCAACATCCTTGCATTGGGACCTAGAGCCATTGCCTAGGTGCTCTTTGGCAAGTGGGTAAAATTTCTTCTCCATTTCAAACTTTTAATAAGAAGAGGCCTTTGAGCCTTCATTGGTATTATTATCGTTTTGACTCTCTTTGATAGCTTCTATATATTTTTGTTTTAGTTTTAGTTTACTTAGAGCATACATTCACATAATTTTTTCACTAAATTGTGTGCTTTTAAGCTCCACCACTTTCTGAATGTTACCAGTAGTTTAAAGAGTATACCACACTCTTTAAGCTGGTGTGATTTCGTACACCTATGTGACTAATCCACCATAATAGGTGGCATGACCGACAACATCACAGAAAGCACAGAGGGGGGTACACTTTGTAGGCTGAGGAGGAGCAGGGGTTGTCTGTGCAACCTTATCCTTAGGTGCCTTCTTGCAGGGTTTTCCCCCCTCACCTGAAACTTTCACAAAAGGAGTAGGTTCTTATTGAGGTGGCTGAGGCACAGAAGCAAAGGGAGGGGTCATGACGACCGGTTGGACTGGGGTCAAAGCATTATAAGGTTTGGGCTGACTAGGCAGGATAGTGGCTGCGAGATCAATGTACCATACTAGGAACCCTAGGGTCATGTTAGGAAGAGATAAGGTAGCCATAACAAGTACCGAAAAGACTCGAGGAGGGGGAGCGAGAAACAATATCTGACTAGAGGGGTAGTGGCCAGGCGGGACAACTTCAAGATCCTTAAGGCCAGGAGGAACCATTCCAGGGGGTATATAGGCTAATGGATACCATCTGCAAATGAGGGGCCTTGAGGAGGGGGTCCTGAAAGCTGATTCAAGGTGCTAGGCTCAAGTTGTAGAGGGCGGGGCTACTGACTAGTCGATCCAGTCCATTTGAGATCTGATCGAGACGATTGCATCATGCAAATGTTCGAAGAGCTGGGGTTAGCGATAGGAGGAGAGAGACTAGGGAAATAACTAAGAAAAGAGGAATATTTATAGACTTCGGGTGAAACACTGGTCATAGGTTCGACTATTTGTTTATTGGCCACTGAAGAGATGGTGGACTCAAGGGAGGTTTCAGACTTTTTTCATAAAATATTAATTGGTCGATGGTGACAATATTTCAGTTGTGAGGAAAGAACATCTTACGGTGAGCCACAGATGAGACAAAAAACATCACATAGGTGTAGCTATGACCCAATAGAATGTTGTAGTCTAAGGGGGCATCAATGACTTCTACATCAACACAAACAGTCTTGCCCCCAAGAATAATAAGACAATTGCGAAAAATGCTAAGGGGCTGGGAAGAGTGGCCATCCCACACTCAAAGGGTGATAGTGGAAGGGGCTAACTCAAGAGATCCAAGTTGCTTCCAAAATGAAGCAGACATCACGCAGGTCGATGCCCCCTCATCAATGATATAATGGGATACGTTGGCATTCTGGATCTTGACAGGGATTTGGAAGGCGATGGAAGCAGGAAGGGGGGAATGTCCTGACCGGTAAACATCAAAGAAAATCAAACGATCATATGAAGGATCCAAAACACTCATGGTAGTTAGTAGATATTTTCATTGTGAAGGGCATGACTGGAGGACTTCCAGCGTTGACATGGCAGCAGGGGATTGCGTCAAGTCATCTGCAATACTATACGAATGGGTAGCTTTACTATAAGCAGTGTTTCAATGTAATGGTCCCTTGGGGATATTGGTATGAACCTATGCCTTAGGCTGAGGGATCAATAAAAGACCATTGGGTGTCAAAACAGGCTCTGTGGGACCTGAAGAAGGGGCCTCATGGGCAGATGTAGTGGGGGACTTGTTGTATTGACGACACCGAGTCTAAAGGTTGAGGTCAATGGTAATGGCGTTAGGGGAATTTTGAGGTCTAAATGGGCCTCCTAAGGAAATTATAAAATAAAAGTTGACATAATAAAATAATAATTGATTACATTATCAAAGTTTAGAGGGAAAAAAATAAAAAGCTACTTTTTCAACTCATATTTTCAACTTATCTCCCAAATTGTTTACTCAATTTTCTAGCAGGAGATCTCGTTGGATGAAAAATTTAATTCCTCATCCAAATATTACCCATGTTGCATATTTCGATGGACCCTACTATGCAAAAAATGAGAAATACATGAAAAACATGATTGAAATCATGTTTTTTAATGTGTTTCTCATTTTCATATAGCGGGGTCCATTGAAAGTATACAACATGGGTAATCCTTGGATGAGGAATTAAATTTTTCATCCAACGAGTACTCCCACTCAAAATTTGAGTAAAAACATTGGGAGATAAGTTGAAAGTACGAGTTGAAAAACTAGTTTCATTATTTTATTATTTTTTAATATTTTTACCCTTTTACTTTAAAAATAGTGAATCATCCCCCATGGTTGACATCATCATCTTGAATCCTATTGGTTCTTATAAAGTTTATTTTGGTTGTAAATTTCTCTTAGGAGGTCCATTTTCGACCTCAAAATTCCCCTAATGGTTGGTCAAAGTTCATCATGAGGATATGGTAATCAGAGGTACCAGATGGAGGAGGTTGAGTGGTCTCCTGAATTTCAGGGGGTTGGATAGCCACGAATCCTTGCTGGGGGAAAGGATTGGTAAATATAGTCAGTTAGATAGGGACATCATTGGGAGGAACTAAAGGGGAGGCTTGCTGTCCTTGGGATGCTGCTTGAGCTTCCCACATCTGACGCATCTAAGGTAAAAGAGGACAATCATGGGTGTAGTGACCATAGACACCGCAAAAAGAACAAGTTTTTTTTGTGAAAATACGCTTGTCCTACTTGGGTTGAGTGCCCTGTGGCTGGGTTGTGGTGTTAGGTGCATTACCTTGGGGATGGTTTCCTAGATTACCTGGGGCAGATTGGTTTTGGTTGCCTTTTTTCTTCTTTTTGGAAGTAGGAGGATTAGTCACACCCTGTTGTGCATACAAATGATCCTAAGGGGGCGATGGTTCTTGTTGCGGGGGTTGAGAAGGAAACGGAGGTTGAGGAACTAATTTTGGAGGAGTTGGAGGACTAGGTTGTAGATACGGATAATAAGGATGTTAGGCAACATTGGGGTAAACAGGTTGGGCAAAAGGAGGAGGCATGTCGTAGACTAGATACATGCTACCGGGAGGGGGAAAGGTGCTGGAGGAGTTGGCCCCTCCCTAAGGGAAACCATAACCCATGGGAGGATGAGTGTACAGATGAAAAAGGGCTCCAACGATACTGTCAGTGGCATGGGATGCCCCGTGTGTGTTGGCACCACCGAGTCTAGGGAGATCTGGTAAGACGATATAAACATAACTAGACAGTTTGTAGATAAGGTCATATTTCAACGCAAACTGGAGGGAAGCTTCCTTGGTTTGAGTGAAGTGAGATGTGACATCTTTGACAATAGAAGGAAAAAGTGATCTGATAAACGAATCCATGTAGACATGGTCTTCGAAGGTAGGGGCTCGACATAGGCTCTTTCTTCTCCGCCATTCGTGGACATGATCATATAGGTGGGTCGTAGATGATTGACGAAAAGAGGTCAAGAGTTCGAAACCATTGTCATAGCGAAGGGGAATCTAGAAGTAAGACAGAAAATTCCAGGTAAGAAACAAAAAATTAGTATGAGAGGCGGAGGCCTGGTTGACATACCACTTAGAAGCTTCTCCACTAAGTGTACGCTGGAACAACCGAAGACCGATGGAGTCATCGGTGATGGAGTTAGACGAACACCAGATGTGGAAAGAACGAACATGGTTAGTAGGATCCTGTCCAGCAAGACCTTCAAACTTGGGGATGTCTAAAGGGAGCTTGGTTGGCATAGTAGGCCAACTAGGATCATGTTGTATGGGGTCATTGATCGAATGGTTAAAATTGGGAAGACTGAGACCCATTATATAAGGGAGCAAGGGAGCATCCAGAATAGTTCATGTTGTTGCCCCACTAGTAGTATTCCTAGCATTGGGGCTGGGGCTACCACTAGCATTAGGTCTTGAACTAGAAATGGTGAAGGGGACATGAGGAGAGCCAGGGATATAACCAGAAGGGGAACTGGATGAACTAGAAGCAGAGTTAGAATGGGGACTCGGTGAAGGATGAACTCAAACCCTTTGTGGAGGAGTAAGTATTCCTATTAGAAACTGAGGATGTAGGTGAAGAATTCTCCAGGATAAGTGCCTTGGGGGTGAAATTATGGAAAGCAGACACAGATCACAAAAGGAAGAGAGACAAACAAGGGAAAGGAGTTTCAGGATCAAATGATTATAATGTCGAAAGAAGGGCAAGGAGGTGTAGGATCAATTTACTATAATTTTATAGTCTTGGCCTAGCGGTGTAAACCAGGTGCTCTTCACTAGTGTGTGGTGTATGTGATAAGTCTGTTAATTTTAATTAAGACCATATGTGTGTAGAGAAAAAAATAAAGAAGATGTTGTATCACTATAAATAAATCTGAAAATGACAGTAAAGTAAACGGAATATGACAGAAAATAAACAGCTAAATATGCATCAATTTAAACCCAAGGAGGACGGCTTCCCAACAACTAGTCTATGGATGGGCGAAATCTAGTCAAACCACAAAAAATGGCCAATGGATCTAAATTTGAGAGGGACAAGGATCTAAAGGTTAGATATGCTGGCAATAGGTGTAGAAAACAACAAAAAACCAGAGGGAAAAGTGCTGAGAAAATGGTGGCAAAAGGCTACAACTTGAAGGGAAACAGAAGGGACCCTAAAGGAGGACCAAAAAAAACTGAAAAGAGGTGTTTTGTATGAATTAATAACCAATTTGAAATGGATCTGAAAGTACAGGTTCAGATTTGAAAAATGGTTGAATGCATTGGAATATTAGATGACCTGCTTCAGCTAAACTCCTCCTAGAAGGAACAAGCGTACTAAAGCCCTAAGGGGCTTGGTTCCTACTTCGATGAGTAAAAAAAAGAAATTACAATTCCAAGATGGGTGGAGAGGGATGTCAGCAAACCCTGAATAGTAGCCCAAACAAACCCAGAAAAATCACAGAAAAAATCCTGTAAAAAGTTCAGGTCGCAGTTTCTGACCTATTTTCTACTGAGGTCGCAATTTTTTGTCTTTTTTCTACGTACTAAACATTGAGGTCACAGGTTTTGGCCCAAAAAGTGTGACTTGCATTTTCGGTTGTCTCGGGAGCATATTTAAAAAAAAAAGTGTCATCTCAGCTGCGGCTGATACCTGTCACTTGCACAATAGGCCTAGAAACACACAAAAGTAGTAATTTTTAATTTTTTTAGGGTTTTAAAGGTTAAAAACAACATCAAGGAACTAAAAATAAAGAGCTGAAGAAAAACCCTAGGGGTTGAAGCAGCTGGTCATGCAGGGATTTGAAAAACAACAGCGGTCATAATCATAAACCCTTCTGGAGTCGCGAGTAGTTAGTGTGAATTTTAATTGCAAGCGTACGGAAAAATCTCACTTTAGCTGTGCATAAAAAACAACCGGCCCTAACATCAAAGATGGCTGTCAATTTCCTTCAGTTTGCAGTTAGTGATTAGAATAAATACTACAGAAATATGGATCTATGTAGTTAAATACATTAAACAAAAAATAATAAGTAATACTTGCACCATGCATCCAATAGACAAGATAAGAATGTTTTTACGGAATTTTTGTATTATGACACCTCCGAAGGGAGCATAGAAAGATGTTACCAGTCCCCCTCAATGTGATGGGTTCTTGTATGTCCTCGGCGCTTCAGATCTAGGATCTCTCTCTCTCTTGATGGTGTAGAAAACCCAGACAAAATTGGAGCTGAAAGGGAGCTCACAAGCAAAAAGTAGAAAAATATGGCAATGATGGAGGATCAAAGTCAGACCAAAATTATAGATCTAGAGTGGTCTTTAGGCAAAAAAATGTTGTGAATGAATGAGAAACCCCTTTTATAACAAAATATTGAGTTTGTTTAGATATTGGTGCATAATTAAAATATTATTAACCAAATATACATCCAATTTTTATGGAATATTTTATTATTTTTGTTGGAGGGAAAGGGAATTTGAATTTGGCCAAATCCATTTATTTGTAAATAATAAATAAATAAATGATTTATTTATTATTTTAAGAATACGGTTGAGTAATAATTAAATAAATAGTGATTTATTCAATTATCTATAAATGATTTAGTCAAATTTAACAAGGAATATTATTTAAATAATTGTTTAAATCATTATTCCTTGAAAATAAGAAGATAAATAGTGTTCTATCTAATTAATTTTCCTATTTTGGGTTAAATATGACCAGGAATATTAATTAAACTGTGGTTTAATTAATTATATCTTGATTAAAACCAAACAAATAGGGATTTATTCAAAATTTCCTCATGGGGTTTCTTGTTTAGGCCATAAACAACTTAATAAATTATGGATTACCAAGTTATTTTTTACAGTGAAAGCAATTTTTCTAGGGTAAAATTGGTCTTACATGGTGTACTTTGGTCCATCTAATAGTAATAGGTTAGATGACCAAAAATTGGTGTAACATAAAAAGTGAATATATACTCCACTAAAACAAAGTATTTTGATCTATATGAAATGAAATAAATTGAAATAATGTAACACATATGAGTGGTAGGAAGCCCTCCTACCTTGGGATATGTTGCAAAAATGACCATAGTAGTAGAAAATAATCAACATATAACGTGAAATATAACTCCTTTGAATTTGAAACCTCTAAAATAGGTGAGGATATAAATTGTATTTCCTTTATCTCTTTGTATCATTCTAGATCCCCCTCATACAATTGTAATCTCTATTTTTAAAATATACAATTTAAAATATAGAACATTGTTGAGAGTAATGCATATTTCTCCAATTTTTAAATCTGTTGCATTTTTGTTTATTTTCAAAGTAGGGGATACGATATTTGAGTATCCTTTCATTACTCTATTATTCCAAATCCTTTATTATATCTATTATGAAACAAGTTGAGAACCATTTTTTCATGATCTCATGATACTAGGGAATAAAATCATAACTCCACTATGCTTGTCATGTGTCCTAATATTTTTCAACTATTGGAATTGACTTTAGTGTTTATTTCCATCTATCAACCATTCCCTGTAACCTTTTTAATTTATAATAGGATCCAAATGTTGTATTGAATACTAGGAATCTCCTTGGAGTGGAAAATGTGATTATAAAAGACTAATACTATGCACATTAATTATTAATTACAAGAAGCTAAAATTATTCTAACCATTCATTAGTAGGAATAAACTCTTAATGACATATAATTTACCAAACTTAGGGAATTTTAAATTAACTTACTATATTTAAATACACTTTTACATGGTTTTATCCTATACAAACCATAGAAAGATTGAAAAAAATATATATATGGAGGTTAAAAGGAGAGGAACAAAGTCAAAAATTAGTTAATGGAATCATCAAAACAAAAGCGCAATAGACCATAGGCATACCATTAATGGATCATAAAGTATCAAATAAGTTTCATTAGAGACCTCGAAGCAAATACCATTAGAAAAATCTTAAAGAGTAGGATGTTAGAATAGTTGGGAACCTCAATAGATACATCCAAGAGAAAGCATGAGCTAAAAAGAAGGAACTTTCTAAACGCCGTGAGTTCTTCACGACCATGAGAGATGAATTATATAGGATCATATTACAACCCTTGTAATTGGAGGCTAAATCTAATCCATTAGATAATGAGAAAAAGGATTTATTCACCAAAGTGACTAATTAATATATTGATATTTGGAAGCAAAGGAAGAGACCTTGAATAAGCCATAAGTAGATATCTAAGAGACCAAAAATGTTCCTTCTATTTCCAAAATAGAAGAAACCAACATGGAAATTCCAAGCATGGTAAACTCCCTTTCTAAATCCCTTCCTCAAGAGGCATTCAATGACTTTGAGAATAATACTACAGATCTTTGTTTTAGGCTCATGAGGACAATGGTATGTGATGACCAAGTATTAGGTTAGGAAGGAAAATGGTTTGTGATCCACATGCAAGAAAGGAAAAATATTTAGTGGAAAAGAATTTAACAAAATGTTGTTCCAAACCACCTTAATCTAGGCAAGAAGAACTAGAAAATACATCATTCTCATGGAGAAAATGCAGTTGGGAAGGAAGTGTTCAATATGCCACTCAAATTTTCATATAGAGGCTTGTAAGATGGTCGTAATGATATGATTCCATCATCCATATCTACTCCTAATTTTTCGTGTACATGCAACCAAGACATAAAGAATCATCACAAACCAACAAGTTATGGTATAATATCCTTTGTTTTTTTATTTTATGAAAAATGGGTAATAAGGCTATAAATTATTGGCAATGTTATGAAACCAGCTCCAAAAATAGAAGAAAAGAGAGATCAACGCCTTATAAATAAGCTACTTCGAGGAGGAAATGTCCAATACATTACATAAATGAACAATTCTTAGATGATACAAATGAAAAAACCTCATTTCTATATATAGGAGTCCATGGGGCCACAATGTAATCCTAGCTGACCTAACAATAATAATGTAAGGGCACAATAATAACAATATGGGGGTTACAGGGGTACAACAATAATGATAAGGGGGTTACACTAATAATAATAAGTGACTATACTAGTGATATAGGGACCTAACATGCTCCTCTCCCTCAAAAAATTGTTGTCCTCAATGCTTGAGTAGCTCCGAGTGCTTCTGTATAAAATTCTCATCTTCCCATGTAGAATATTCAGTGGGTAAGTTCTTCCATTTGATGAGATACTTTGAAATTGATCGATTTTGTAGCTATCGAGTTCTTGTTTCTGTGACTTCTTCAGGTTCCAATATGGTTTTTCCTTCCTCGTCAAGTTCTGAATTTTGTCCCCTGTAACCTTCTTTAAGCATGAAACATAGAAAATTGGATGCACTTGCGAAGTAGCGGGAAGCTCAATTTTGTATCCCATAGTACCAATTTTTTACGACACCTTGTAAGGACCATATTACTTTTGCAATAATTTATTATCCTTCTTAGCTTTCTTAAGGGAGATTTTTTTGTATGGTTGTAGTCATAAAAATACCCAGTCTCCTACATCAAAACTTCTCTACTGCGATGCTGATCTGCCTGTTATTTCATTCCTTTTTGTGCCAAATTTAGGTTATCCTTTAAGAGTTGGATAACTTCTTGTTGATGATCAATGTGATCTTCCACTAGTTGAACCCTAGAATTTTCCCTTAAAGAAGTTGTGATGGACAGTGGATGAAGTCCATAAAGTGCCATAAATGGAGTCATTTTGCTGCAGGACAGAAGGAAGTGTTATACCACCATTCAATGAGAGGTAACCACTTGACCCATTGTGATTACCTATCATATATAAAACAATGGAGCTATCCTTCCAAACATTTATTCACTATCTTTGTTTGACCATC
This sequence comes from Pinus albicaulis, assembly GCA_034641835.2. NCBI lineage: Eukaryota > Viridiplantae > Streptophyta > Pinopsida > Pinales > Pinaceae > Pinus > Pinus albicaulis. The sequence goes on from CM076583.1 coordinate 662,923,799, forward strand.
GGATTGAGGATGATAAGATGAGCTATGAGCTAGTTGAGTACCCAAACAAGAAAATAATTCCATCCAAAAATTTCTCGTAAAAATGGGATCTCTGTCACTTACAATAATCTTCAAGTTTCCATGAAGCTTTTTAATTGTTTCCATAAATGCATTTGTTGCTGCTTGCATTAAATGGATGAGATAATGCACAAAGTGTGCATACTTGGTAAGTCTATCAACTACCACCATGATGATACTCCTTCCTTCGGAATTAGGTAAATCTATGATAAAATCCAATGAAATCTCCTCCCAACGTTGACTTGGAATGGATAAAGGTTGTAGAAGAACTGGGGTCTTAATTTTCTTGACTTTATTTTGCTAGAAAACCAAACATTCCTCCACAAACTTTTGAATATCAGATTTAAGGTTGTCCCAAAAAAAAAAATTCTTTACCTTGTGGTAAGTTTTTAAAAATCCCGAGTGTCCTCCTAAAGGAGAAGTGTGCAATTCCAAAAGAATCTTTTGTTTTAGTTGGGAATTCTTGCAAATATATAAGCGATCTTTGTACCATAAGGAATTATTTTTCCAACTAAATGTATCAGATGTACTAGAATCTTGTTGCAACTTTTGAATGAGTGTCCACACTTCTTCATCCTTCTTCTATTCATCCCTTGCTTCGATTGTCCAATCTTGTTGGATAATATAAATGGCACAAAGCAATGCTTCCACCTCTTCATCCTTTCTTGAGAGTGCATCTGCAACAACCTTTAGCTTCCCTTTTTTGTATATTATTTCAAAGTCATAACCCAACATCTTTGTGACCCATTTTTGTTGCTTTTTTGAAGATAGTCCTTGATCCAAAAGGTGTTTAAGACTATCATGATCAGTTTTTACCTGAAAGTGTCTTCCCATTAGGTAAGGTCTCCATTTCTTTAGTGCATGTTGTATTTCCAACATTTCCTTCTCATAAATAGCCTTTTCTAAATACTTTCCTTTGATTGGACGACTTTCAAAAGAAATGCGTCTTCATTCTTGCATTAAAACAACACCAATTCCATTTCCTGAGGCATCACATTCCACAATAAAGGTTTTTTTGAAGTCCAGCATAGCCAATACTAGTGCTAGGCACATTTCCTCTTTAAGATGTTCAAAGACCATAGTTTCTTTAGGAGTCCATGAAAATGCATCTTTCTTCAATAATGTTGTTATAGGTGCTGCTATTCTCCCATAATTCTTAACAAACTTGCGATAATACCTTGTCAACCCGAGAAATCTTCTTAACTTCTTTATGGTTGTGGGGAATTTCCATTCCTTAATGGCTTTAATTTTGTTAGGGTCTACCTTAATAGCCTCGTGAGATGCAATATGACCCAGATATTCCACCTCTTGTAATCCAAAGAAACATTTGGATGTTTTTGCATATAATTTTTTCTCTTCCAATAGTTTGAGCACCCTATTGACATGTCGAACATGATCCTTCCAAAACCTATTGTAGATTAGTATATCATCAAAAAATACTTGCACAAATTTTCTAAGGAAGGGTTTGAAAATAGAATTCATCAACCCTTGAAATGTAGAAGGTGCATTGGTAAGGCCAAAATGCATGACCAAAAAATCATAATGACCCTCATGAATTCGAAATGTTGTTTTCAGAATATCTTAATTCGTCATTCTAATTTGATGATATCTTAAACAAAGATCCAACTTGGTAAAATAAATCTCTCCATGTAATTCATCCAATAATTCATTAATCACGGGAATGGGAAATTTATCTTTAATAGTGAGCTTATTGAGCTCCCTATAATCTAGACACATGCACCATGATCCATCCTTCTTGTGCACCAATACTACTGGAGCAGAGAAAGAACTTTGACTAGGTTGAATTATACCAACCTCTAACATTTTTGCAAGCATACGTTCAATTTCGCTCTTTTGGGCATAAGGATATTTGTAAGGCCTGATGTTTGGAAGAACACTTCCTGGAACCAAATGAATAGCATGATCATGATCATGAATAGGTGGTATTCCTTTGGTAGTTTCAAACACCTTGGAATGATTTTCTAAGACTTTTTTGAGATCTAGAGAAATAGATTATTTTGATGTTGGAACTTCTAGTGAGCATAATTGTGCAATTACACCTCATTGTTCTTTCTTCAAAATCTGTGTCATAACATTAGAGCTTATTATATTTCCTGGCTTCCCTATGATACCCTATAATTTGATTTCGTTTCACTCCGAAAAGAATTTCAAGAAAAGTTCTTGAAAATTAAAAGCTATCATCCCCAAATATTGTAACCATTTTACTCCTAGTACAACATCAACACCTCCCATTGGGATGGAAATCATTGGACTATTCAGTACATATTCCCCCATGGATAGCTTGATATTATGGCATTTTCCAGAGAAATTTATAGTTCCTTCATTTGCAACCATCACTTGACATTCTGGTGCTGGGTATAGGAAACAATTCAATTCCTTGGCTACCTTACAATGAATAAAATTATGGGTACTACTCGAATCAATCAACACTATTACCTTTTTCTTCTTGATATCTATATTGAGAGTTTGAGTGGTAATTCCTACCAATGCATTACATGATATGGTCGAACTCATTTATTCTTCTTCTAGGGTTGATTCCTAGTGTATATCCTCTTCTTTTGAATTTTCTTGTTCATTTTCTCCCTCCTCTTCGCAATCTATGTAAAATAATTTCTTCTCAGCACACTTATGAACTTTATTGTATTTTATATCACAACTGTAGCAAAGCCCTTTTGCTATTTTTTCTTCCAATTGTGGGGGTGTCAACCTTGTAGGTTGTGTAATTCTAGGAGTAGCAACACTTCCATCTTTATAGATGTGTGTTGTAGGCTTCCTTGTCACCATAATTTTACATTCAATTTTTCTTTCCAACCTAAATGCCTTCTCTAATGAATCAGGTTTCCAAACGCGAATTTCATGTTGGATGTTATCCTTTAAAGTCCCTAGGAAGACATCAATCTTGTGTTCCTATGAAATATCAGTTACCCTTATATTCAATTTTTGGAAGTCCTCCATGTGCTCCATCACTGAACCCTTTTGTTTGAGATTTATCAATTGGCTAAAGAAGGTGTTGCTATTTGTATCCTCATAATTTTCTATCATTTCCTCCGTAAAAATTGACCAAGTGACAATTTTTTTATGGGAGCAAAGCCATCCATACTATACAAATGTAGTCTGTTCTAAATGTAAAGTTTCAATGCGCACCTTTTGTGTGTTTTGCACATTATTGAGATCAAAATATTGCTCCATCTATAGTATCCATGTTACGGGATCCTTTCCATCAAACTTCCTCATATCCATATTTGGAATATGGTGGTTCTTCAATCCCACATTAGAGTTTATTAAATCACGATTAATATTTATTTTTTTCTCATCATGGGTTTACTCTACTATCTTTTCACCATTAGCAACCATTTCTTGTATCAACCTTGACAAACCTTCCTTCAAACCTTCCATGTCTTCCTTGAAACCTTCCATTTTTTCTTCCTGCCATTCTTCAAACCATATATTTTTTCTTCCACACCATTATTAAAACCATCCATCATAGCTTCCACGCCTTTCTTCAAATTATGCATCTTAGCTTCCATGCTTTTCTTCAAAACATCCATTTCATTTTTTGTTGCTCTTTGCGAGAATGAAATTTCATGCACTTGCTCATGTAATTTTTGTATTTCTTGTTGCATTTCTTCATCTTCATGAGCCATAGTAGAGCCTTCTGAAGGCTTAATGGGTGTTGAATTATTTTCAGGAGACATTTTAGAACCTAATACTGATATCTATTATACAATATTCCCTTGGAATCAATTCAAATTGATTCTTCAAACAAAACTTATGCAATTCGGAAAAAATACACACCTTTTTCTTGCTTTTGAGGAGCTCAATATTGAAATTGAATTATCTCTGTGATTTCAGATCTTCAATATCTAAAATTTGGCCCTGTAGTAGCACTATGAATCTTATTTCGAATTCCATAGGTTTGACCTGATTTGGATTTTTCAAGGAAAAGTTATGCCCATTCTCCTACAATGACCTAATTATGGACTAGTTTAGTAGAGCGAAGTTGTACGATGTACCACGTGTCACTGTTTCCTCCTTCGACTCTAAAATTGATATACAGGAAACTAAAATTTGTGTACTTGCAAATAATTCTTACAGAATTCCAATCCAAAGCTCATAGAGATATTTATGACAATTTTCCCATGGTCACCTATTTGTGATGAAATGTGGGAGCATGAAAAAAGCCTAACTTTTGAAGATCATATCTCCAACAATATTGTGAACGAAGATCTGAAACTTGTGTAGGAGGCTCCAAAGGATTTCAGCTTCACTCTATAAAAATTTCATCTTCTGAACCTTCGTTAAAAAAAATTATAGCACAAATTCCACGATGACCTATTTTAGGTGAAATTCAAGAGCTTAAAAGGCCTAACTTCCACAGGTCATTTCTTCGAAAATGTTGCAAACCAAGATCTAAAATTTTTAGATGTTGCTCCTTAGGATTTTTTCTTCACTGTGTAAACATTTTAGCTTCTGAAACTTTGTAGAAAAAAATTTATAATGAAAATTCCATGATGACCCGTTTGGAGTAGTGAAACCCTAGAATCCAAAGCTCTGATACCAAATGTTATGAAACCAGCTCCAAATATAGAAGAAAAGAGATATCAACACCTTATAAATAAGCCACTTCGAGGGTGAAACCCCCAATACATTACATAAATGAAAAATTCTTGGATGATACAAATGACCAAACCTCCTTTCTATATATAGGAGTCCATGGGGCCACAGTGTAATCCTAGTCGACCTAACAATAATAATGTAAGGGCAAAATAATAACAATATGGGGGTTATAGGGGTACAACAATAACAATAAGGCAGTTACACTAATAGCAATTAGGGACTATACTAGTAATACCTAACAGGGACTGTAGAAGGCTAAGCAGTTCATGTAGGAGTTATTTTAATAACTATATATTGAATAAAAAATTTTGAGGCTTCATCCATAGCCACATACAAGACCTAAATAGCCAACAAGACTATTTAGAGAGTTGAGGTTAAGGGGAAAGGAAAGTATCTTTCACTTCTATTCTAAGGAGAAATATTTATCTAGTGGTCGATTGTAGCAACAAATTTCATCTCTAACCATGATATGGACAATAGTATTATGCAAAAGGTAACCTCTATTTAAACCCTATCATTTATCACATAGGAAAAGGTTTCACCCTTTCTTGAATATTTTTTGATGATCTTTTATGGTAGAGAAGATGAATATCAAAAGGATTTGAATCTTATAGGGAATTAAATATTACAAATGGAGAATTTTTATTCGAATTAAATCCTTGTAAAAATGTTTTTGTAAACATTGTAATAATAATTTAATTATTTGTTGAAAAAATTGAGAAAATTCCTAAAGTTCCCTCAAAAATTGAAATGAACCATTGTGATGTTTTCCATTCCAATTTAGCCCCCTAAAAATAAAGGTTTAAGGAAGAAAGGAATTTAATGGAAAATAATAGAGTTGGGACTATGAGAAATGAAAAAGGATGATTTTAGAGAGGAGAGATCTAAGATGATGTTTTATTAAAATCCATAGGACAAGGGAAACATTATTCCTAGCCATGCATGACAAAAGATTGTTGTTAAATTCTATCCACCTATAAAATTATGTTCATTAGTTTTATATGAATATCTCACTCTTTTATTTTGTAATCAATTCCCCTTAAAAAAAATCCCTTGGAATTTGTCTTTTCCTTCGAGTTAGGTTTCAAAGAAAATATTGATGTCACTATTTTTTATGACAGTATAGGTAATTATTTGAGATCAATATATGTCATGTTTTTTGTGATTATTTTAAATGTCAATGCATTAAATTCTTTTAGGATATTGATTGAATGGAGATCTCATCATGGAGGAATGAATAATGATATTACCATTTCTATGTTAACTAACATTTAAATAAAAATGATTCCCATTTGGTAGTCATTCAATTTATGTTTCCTAATGAGTCAAAATAATAACAGCTTATTTTTCATCCTATAGTGATATCCCCAATGCATGACAACTAGCAAATTTCATTTTTTTTCATTATGTCAAACCTCACCTACAACATTTCCAATTTATCAATTAACTTGAGTGGAGAAAAATGTCCACCACATTCAAACCAATTTTATGGCTATATAGTTGTATTATTTTCCTTTGCAATGATCGTAGAGTTATGAGTATGATAGTTTTTGGTCAATTCATTAATGATTTGTAATTGTATGATTAGTATATTGTATCATAATTGCACCCATAAGATTACTCTTTGTTACTTGAATTGATTGGTGAAAGATACACTGAAATCAACTCCATGCTCGGCTCTTGGGCTTGTTAAATCATTAAGAACTACTAATTGGTAGTCATCACTCATTCCAAATTTCTAGTAGTGATTCTCTTTTCTTGATTCAATTTGTGAGACTATAAGACAACCACACATCCATCCTCAAAGGCCTTACGTTGATAATACCTAGAGTAACCATAAATGACTTTTATTTAGGAATCTAGTGCTATGGTTAATGCCTCTTGTGATTGGAAGACTGAAATTTTGAATGAAGCGATGTATCCTAATTAGGTGATACTTTTCATTGAGTCAATGGGTATAGTTGTGGCCAAATTCACACAAATATATTAAACACTAGACAAAATATATATCTTCCACATTGATAGAGTGTTTTTTTCTTGCATTGTTAGAATTGTCCTATACATTGCCAAGTTTGAAGAAAAAAAAAACAGAAAATTTGAAATGTATATATCCTAGAAACTATTTTTTTATGCTTGTTTATTCTTAGTGGATAGAAAATATTTGCACTTAAGATTGCACTGAATTTAGAAAAAAAAGTTGTTTTCCATAGAAAATCCATGTTTATGAGATGGATAATCCATGTGCCTATTGTTCATGTATAATAATTAATCAAGGATCCATCCATCTTCTTCTAATACACAACAATGGGAAATGTTTCACCTAATAAAAGAACTAGAATTTAACAAAAAAATTTAAAGAAAAATAAGGAACATGATGAAAGAATAACAAAAAACAATTTAATGCAAAATAATATGAAATGTGTCACCTCATAAATGTATTAAAATAACTCAGCAACAATGCTTATACAATAAACACAAGACAAAGAATAAAGGACCCCAGAAATCTTTTCATTATACAATAATGTGAAAATTTCCAACTCATCCAAATACAAAAATTTAATAACATAATTTAGAAAAATCAAACCCAAACCACATCATAAAAGATCCACACAAATAATTTTCCATTACACAACAAGATAAAATATTGAGTCACTTCAATTATTACTATTTACCAACACAATCTAAACAATAAACACAAACCAGATAGTGAAGGACCCACATAAATTCATTTAGTGTTTAATAATGTGAAATGTACCACATTTTCCAAGTATTATGGTCTAACAATTTCCTTTAAGAAATATATAAGACAAAAATAAAACACCCACACATATTCATTTGATGCATTACCATGTGAAATGTCACGTAATGAAGTGTTAACATAAATTCACCTATTCATTTAATACCCATCAATGTGAAATGTATTACTTTATTCAATAAGTAACACTATTTATAATATAAAATAAATCAATCAAGAATCTACTCACTTTTAAGTTAACTCTCTCAAGTTTAACTATATCTATTATATATTAACTTTAATCATACACAATGTTTATACACTACTCTTAGAATATTCAAAAATATTTCACACCAACATATCAACAACTTTCCTACTCAATAATATATCAACATCTATTAATACAACATGAATTAACACCATCATAAAGCATTTAAATATCTATAATCCTATCTCCTCAAAAATTCATGATATTTACAACTTTCCTACTCAATAATATATCAACATCTATTAATACTATTAATACAACATGAATTAGCACCATCATAAAGCATATCTATAATCCTATCTCCTCAAACTAGAGCCTAGTGGTGCATGTTTTCATCCCATTATATGATTTTTCAACCAGTAATTAATATACCAATGATAAAAATAATAATTATTTAAACCAAACTTATTTCCAATTTTAATATTTTTTAATAAAATATTATTTTTTATCATAAATCATTATATAATTTGAAAAACTAAAACATATATTAGAATGCATTATATGAATTATTTTTTATTATATATTTGTAAAAAAACGTATACAAAAATTATTTTACAGTGTATAGCCTTATCCTTGACCCCACAATTGTATTCGACAATATAATATATTTAAAATTTTAAACATAGTATTGCAATAACATGTTAATTAATATAATATGAGTCAATTTCGTAATGGGCATATCTTTTAAGCCCGTTTCCTTAAATATTTAAGATCTCACTTATATATTTTTCAAAAAATAATTCATATTCAATATATTAATACGAATTATTAAAAAAAATTATTTTTTATTTTTTATTTCTTCGAATATATATTTGTTTTATTTTTTTAATGCTATACTTTATTTTTAAATTTTTAAATATAAAAAATATTTAGGTTGGAAAGTGTAATTATTTTAATATAGGTTTTTTATAATGTTAATTTAATTATCAATAATTATTAGATGGGTGGTAGAAATTTAACTTCCGTAAAATATGTTAGAATATTCATAATAATATTAACATATCTAGGAACAAGATTTATGAAGATAATTATGCTCTTTTAATTAATTTATCACAGACTAATTAATTTAAAAAAAAAAAAACATATCAACAAATGTCATATTGGATATTTGGTATTGATAAGCCATATTATTTGCCCATGATATTATAAGAAGAAATATTGGCAACTTAAGAATTTCTATGATAAAATAATGGTGAATCTCCATGGTTATAAATATTGTTACATGTTTTTTAAATGTATATACATTTAACTCATAAATTTATTTTTTCATAATTAATAATAATAATAATAATTTTAAATAAAAATATATTTTGGTTAATTTCTATGACATTTTTTTTCGAGAAATGTGAGATGTATAATAAAATAAGTGCTTTGATGCTTATCATGGATTCATGTTTATGAACATTTAAAAGCTATTTAATATATTAATATATATATATATATATATATATATATATATATATATATAGTCCAGAGAATTTACAAAGATCAATTATTGTCGTCCCAAGAGTAAATACGAGATTCTTCCTGTTCCTGTGGAATTATTATGTCTATGAATGCGAATCCATTTTATTTTCCCTTCTTAAACGATCCTCTCATTCACGATCGTTGTCTCATAGACCTTTCCCTCAGCGAACTCATTTTCATCGAAAGATAAAACATATTATCATATTTTCTCGTCGAAATTCACTGAAAAGTATCTGGTTGTTGAAGGATCCTATAATTAACTATGTTAGATATGGTGAAAGATCTATTATAGCTATAAAAGGTACTCATCTCCTAGTGAAAAAATGTAGATATTATCTTCTACTTTTTCGGCAATGTTATTTTCATCTTTGGTCCGAACCGTATAGGGTCTGTTCTCATCAATTATCCAAGAATTGTTCTTCTTCTCCAGGTTATTTTCTGAGGGTTCGGATGAACCCTCTTTTTGTCAGAACAAAAATGCTAGATGAGTTATTCATCGCCGATCTTATTACCAATGAATTTGATCCAATAGTTCCGATTGTACCAATACTTGGATTATTGGCTAGAGAAAAATTCTGTGACGTATCAAGACGGCCAATTAGTAAATTGTCTTGGACCAATCTAACAGATGATGATATCCTCAATCGATTTGATCAAATTTGGAGAAATCTTTTCATATAATATTTAATAAATAAATTTTAATTATATAGATAGTTTGGGCAGTAAATGTATATATATATTACACACACAAATATATTAACCACTAGAAAAAGTATATATCTTTGACATTGATAGAGTGAATTTTTCTTCCAGTATTGAAATTAACCGAGATATTTCCAAGTCTTAATAAAAAAAATAGAAATTTTAAAATGGGGAGATTCTAGAAACTATTTTTTCAATCTTGTTTGTGATTAGGGAATAGAAAATATTTACACTTAGGATTACACTCACTTTAGACAACAAAGTTTATTTCCATAGATGATCGATGTTGATGAGATGGATAATCCATGGACCTATTGTTCATGAATAATAAGTTATGAAGGATCCACTCATCTTCATCTAATTCCTCATAATATGAAATGTTCCATGTTATCAAAGAACTAGATCAGTACGATTGGATCACCTGGCATTATCTTTTTACCAGTAGCTATCAGAGACTGGACCGGAAGAAACCTATCTACATATATAGCCAAAGTTTTGTGAATTTCACGTTTAGGTGTAAGAATATGAATATCCAGTTTGTCCTTTCATTTCTAGATCTTATTGATACAATCATTCGACCCTCTAGACGGATTAGGTTTTTTCAATATTCATTCTTAGAGCCAGTAGAACCCGATATTACAGAAATTACTGCAAGGAGTAACTCGTAATTTCACATAGCTAAAATTGACTAGGTTCTATTGCACTATCCACTTGGTTTTATCTAATGAGTAACGCCTACTCGTTAATACAAGGTACTATATAATAAGTCTGCGGCATAACTCCATCTGCGCCGGATACTATTGGAAAAGCAACATATATCTGCGTAGCACCAATGATCCCCGTGCAATCTGAATTACTGAGGTCATCTACATGGGCATAATTTCATGTCGGAATGAAAAAGGAAGAAGTAAAAGTATCATGTTTTGGATGAGTTGTGCGGCACTCATCCTCTTTTTCGGTTCTAAAGCCACCTGTATGTAGAAGCTAATTCCAATCGAAAGTTTTCACGGTCTATGCAATTGTTACAACATCGATTGAGGGGGTTCCTTACACCCGAACCTAGGAACGCAATATTCTCTTATTTATGTTGGGATTCAGTCACCCAAATAGAGATAGAATAACTACTGGAAGGAACAGAATCATTCTCCTTTCGATACTCATCAAAATTGTATTGCTGTGTCAGAAGAAAGCTAGCTATACTGGTCCAGTTATAGACTTCAAAGATACCCCTGGTATAACATTGACAATCAAACAAGGATTGGAGAATATATCAATAGTTTTCCACTTCCTGATCTCTATATTTCATGGGATGAATTCCCCCTTGACTCAATTTACAATAATATTTGGAGCTGAGCATGTCTGGGAATACGGGAGAATGCTCCTTTGCTGACATTATTACTAGTATTAGATACTGGGTCATCCATAGCATTACCATACCTTCTCTATTCATTGCAGGTTGGTTATTTGTCAGCACGGGTTTGGCTTATGATGTGTTCGGGAGCCCCCGACCAAATGAGTATTTCACAGAAAGTCGACAAGTGGTTCCATTAGTAACTGGCCGTTTCGATCCATTAGAGCAACTCGATGAATTTACTAGGAATTGACACAATTTATTAAGAAAACATAAAAAGCAGAATGAAAGAGTAAAAAAAATTAATCTAATGCACAACAACATGAAATTTTTCACCTAATCAATGTACTAAAATAATGTAACAATACTTCTTGTAAAATAAACATAAGAAAAAGAATAATAGACCCACATTAATCTATTCACTATGCAACAAAGTGAAAGTTTTCAACTCATCCAAGTACAATGGTTTAATAACATAATTTAGAAAAAACAAACATAAATCACATCATAAGGGATCAACACAAATAACTATCCAATACACAAAAATATAAAATGTATTGCTTCAAATATTACTATTTAATAACCTAATTTTAAAAATAAACACAAGCCAAATGATGAAAAACCCACATAATTTCATTTAGTATTCAATAATGTGAAATTTAATACATCATCTAAGTGTTAAAATCTAACAATGTATTTTAAGTAACACATATAATATAGATAATGAACTCACACCTATTCATTTAATACATAACAACGTAAAATGTCACATAATGATGTGTTAACAAAAACACATAAAATATCACATAATGATGTGTTAACAAAATTTCTCCAATTCATTGAATACACATCCTTATGAAATGTATTACTTTATTCAAAGTTATGAAATGTGTTACTTTATTCAAAGTTAAATAATATGAAATAAATCAATCAATCAAAAATATATTCATTTTAAGTTAACTTTCTCAACTTTAACTATATTACTATAAATTGGTTTTGATAGTACACAATATTTATACACAACTTAATTTAATTTTAAAATAAATTTCTAATATTTATAATATTCGCAACTTACTAAATCAATAATATATCAACATCATTTATTAATGCAACAAAAATTAACATCACCATAAATCATATCTCTTATACTATCTCCTCAAAAGAATACTTTAGTGGTGAATTTTTGCATCCCATTATATGTGTTTTCAACATGTAATTCACAAACTTACAATAAAATAAATAATTTTTTAAACCAAACTTATTCCCAATTCTAATAAATTTTATAAAATAATTTTTTTAATCATATATCATTATATACAATTTCAAAAACTAAAAGAATATTATAATGAATTATTTTTTATTATGAATTATAACATTTATTTTTAAAAAATATATTCTAAAAAAGATTTTACAATATATAACCTTATTCTTAACTTTACATTGTTATATTTGACAAAACAATATTTTTAAAATTTTAACCATATTATTATTATAATATATTTATTTATAATATGAGTTAATTTAATTATGAAAATGTCTTTTAATCCCTTTCTTTAAACATTTAAGACCTCATTTATTTTTATATATAGATATTCAATATATTAATTATTAAAGTTTATAATTTTATTTCACAGTTTACCTTTTGAAATTGAACTTGATGAACTTGTAATTATCAAAGATATTTGTAAATTAAAATTTATAATTTTATTATACATTTTCATCATTGAATTTGACCTTCAAATGGTTTATCAAAGATTTTTTTAAATTATATAAAGATATTTTTAAATTATATATATGTTTGTTTGTCTTTTAATTATACACATGTTTGTTTTTGGTCTTTTAATAATATGTATTTAATTTAAAAATTTAAAAATATTAAAATTTAAAAATAAAAGTAATTTATATTATTATTTTAGAATAGGTATTTTATAATTTTAATTTAATGATTAATAATTATTAAATAGATAATAGAAATTCAGTTTCCATAACATATGTTAGAATATTCATAGTAATATTTATATATCAAAGATTAAAATTTATTTCTAAATTAGTTATGTTTTTTTAATTAGTTTATCTCAAAATAATTACTTAAAGAAAATGTCATCTCAATACTTATCATATCAAATATGTGGTATTGATAAATCAAATTATTGTTATTGTAAAAAAAATATTTTACAAGTTAATAATTTATATGATAAAGTAAAAGTGATCTCCATATATATATATATATATATATATATATATATATAGTTATAGTTATAATTGGATTAATTTTATAATTTTTAAATATTAGGCAATGTGATATGCATAATAAAATAAATGTTTTGATATTTATCATAAATTTATATCTATATATATTTTTTTTTAAATAATCTATATAGCTATCAATATATTTAAATTAAAAATTTATAAATATTTTACTATAAATATTTATATAAAATTAAAAAAAAAAAACTTTTAATAAAAAATATTTTAATACATTAATAACGAGAATATTTTATTGGCGTATCATAAGTCATTGTATGCAATTTGAAAACCATTTTTTAATTATATTTTTTTTTTCAAACAACCTTCACATGACGTTCTATATATATATATATATATATATATATATATATATATATATATATTTTGATGTTTTTCGTTTAAATGTTATTATTATATCTATTTTATTATTATTTTACTAAATTAATTATATTTTTATTAAATTAATTTTTTGGTTTATATAAATTTTGTGTTTTATTATTATTTTTAATTGAATGTAACAAAAAAAATTATGTATATAATAATATGAAAAATTTATGTACAATTATTATTTATATAAATTTAGGATTTTTCCCAAGTCATGTTAGAATTTTTTTACAAAGATTCTCAATTAATATGTTGTAATTTATTTTGAAGAGAAACCATTGCTCTCATTTCAACCTGATATATTGGATTGAAAAAAGGCCCTACAAATAATAAAAAACAATTTGATCTCACTATTAAATTTAATAGAAGATGATGAGGATTTTGTTATTTCAAGCAATAATAATATATAAGGTATGTGTCTTGAAGAATTTCATGATTGTTTAACAAGTAAAAACAAATATTTCTAAGGAGCATACCAAGATTTAAATGACTCAAACCACCTTATGTTTAAATTCAATTATGAATTTATGGAATGTATAGGAAACATGGAAATTTCTCATTTGATATTTTCATTTCCAAACACTAAATAGATCTATGTTATGAAAATTGAGATGTATCATGAGAATATTAACATTAAACAAACAACATTAAAACTCTCAAAATCAAACCCAAAATTGTTGTTAGTTTTGTTTATTTTATTGAAAAACTAAAAGCTTCAATCTAATAACTCTATTTTCATAGGTTTTATATATAGTATAAAGATGGTCCATGTATGAGCACGTGTGTTTCAACCTTCTAGTTTGGGTTGCATGGTGTGAGATTTACATGATATCAGTTAAGAAAAAGACAAGGTTTTTCTAGCATGCCCAAAAACTTATAGTTTGTAGTGAGTACACATCTTGTAGTTATCTTAGAGTTTATAATCACCATGTAATATATGCTTATTTTGGAGTTTCATCTTGTATTTACATTTTGTATTTTCTCCAATCCACTTTAAAACTGCTTATACCTAAAATATAAGATTTTTTTCTAATTCAATTTAAAATTACTTATATATAAAATATAAGGCTTTTTATTAATTTTTTCTTTATAAATTTATTATTCAAGCACAAAAATTTATATCTTACACCCACACATATACACCCTCAAAATTTATCTCATCTATCAAATTGAAGATTTTCAAAATTTGATAGAGGTACATGACAACATGCAAATTTTAAAATTTCCTGTATCTTAAGTTGAAAAGACAAAATAGAAAAAATATGGATAAATTCACCTCAAATTTAACCATTAATTATAATGCAATATTTTCAGTGTATTGGTTTCAAAAGTTGAAAATGCAACCAAAATTATTGTAATGTGCAGTTTTTGGAGCATTAAAAAAATATTGTGTTGGATGGAGAGGAAAATTTTATGTTATTGCGAGGTTATCATAATTTATAAATATATTTTTTTCATTATTTTATTAATTACAAAAAAATAATATATTTATTATTTAATATATTTTTATAATATAATTATATATTAAATTGATTTTTTAAGATTATATTTTTCATTTAATCATAAATTATATAGATTTATATTTATATTAAAACATTCTATAGTGGGTGTCAAATATATATAGTTTATTTTAGTGAATTATAGAGAAATGCAATTAATGAGATAATTGGGTAGATCATTCATGTATTTGGAAGGGATGTGTATGTATGTAAATTAGTAAAAAAAATTCTTATGGTTTTGGTTTATGGATCAAGTAAAGCAACTTCCTCTATCATCAATAGAAAACACACTAGTAACAACAATATAAAACACACTAGTAACAAGGTGGCACTCTAGTAGACATGTAGAAAGATATGATTTCATTGGAATTAATTGCAATTTGAATAATTCATTGGTATGTGAAACCCCTCCTCTTTGTTATAATTATTCAAATGGATTATGTTATTCTTATTTTTGGGTCTGTGATATAGTAACCTTTAAGAGAGGTGCATTTTTGTAGGATCCTTTTAGGTTTATGGTGTTTAAGGCTCTTGAATTTCAACCCTAGTTTCTTCTTGGTTTTATAATATAGTAACCTTTAAGAGAGGTGCATTTTTGTAGGTTCCTTTTAGTTTTATGGTGTTTAAGGCTCTTGAATTTCAACCCTAGTTTCTTCTTGGTTTTATAATTTCATTAAGTCCATAAACTGATAGGAAAGTCTATGAAGAATTATTTTTCACTATGGCTTATTTTGAGATAGATCTTTTGATTAAGGCTTCATTTTTTTATAGCTCTTGAGGGGACTAGCTTTTAATCCTTTCTTATATCTCTCTAGTTTTCCACATGGACTTAGATTTGGCCTCAATTTAAATTCTTTTTTTCCTTCCCATTGGTGCCCTTCTTTGTAAAGACTCCATGTTTAGAACATCTATCTCCTCCAAGTGTAGATTATCCCCTCCTTTGTGGTTTCAAATTGTGTGGACATTAGTCATATCTCAATGATGGGATCCCCTATACTTGGTCAAATATTTTCTTGACTTCTAAGTATTATTTCAATTCCCTTTCTCCACCATATCATGAGGAATTAACAGCCCAAGTTGCAATGGACCACATGGTGCGAGACTACCTACTTGTTTTGAGCCTTAATAAAGTGTAGACAATATGCAATAGTTTTTTGGGAAAATAATCGAGTTGGGATTACAAGTGGATTCCATGATGCTAAATGAGAAACATGCATAGAAAGAAGATTTATTTCCAACAAGTATAGCAAAATGTAAGCATGTAGATCCCTATCACAAGGAACACCCACAAAAGACAAACATGATACATGCAAACAATAGACATATGCTAGCAAATAATGACCACAATTGAAAAGGTACTTATAAAGTTCTCAAAAGCACAATAAGAATTTTTACTAAATTTAAAAGTCTCCGAGCTATCAAGGAAGATGGTGGGATTGGAACTCTCCAACTCAAATGAAGACACTAGGGCACTTGAAACCATTAGAATCATCATTTAGTTAGATGGTCTCTTTTTATTTATTTTATCTTCATTAGAAGAAACTAAGCTAACTCATACTTTATTTTCGACTATTACCAGAATTTTTATTTTTTATGAATATGTGACATCACATATATCATTTAAATGGCCAAAAACAAGCCTATTTTGCTATTGATATGGTTTCCCTATTAACAATCCAACCACTATAGGAGAACTTCTTATTTTTTCTTTTTAAATATTAAAAAAATATATTTAAAATTCCATATGTGTGTGTGTGTGTGTGTGTAATACAAAATTCTACATTAATGGACACTTTAAAAAAATTCATCTTATAACAATAAAAATGTTTTTAAGTATTTCCTCCATATCAACTGTAGCTACAAGGTTGATAAGTTGATAACTGATTTAAACAAAACTATACAAAATATTTTAAAATCTTTTACATAATGTTAATCTTAAAAATTGTGGAGACCATTCATATCTCACCTATGGAATCCCCTCCACTTGGTAAAAACTTCTCTTCACTTGTCAACATTATTTCCCTTCCCTTGCTCCATCATGTCATGAGGAATTCACAACGAATGTTGTAGGGGAGTAAGTGATGTCATACCACTTCCATAGTCTAGTCCTTAATAAAGTGTAGACAATATGCATCATCATTGTAGGGGAATACACCTCCATATTCTAGTCCTTAATAAAGTGTAGACAATATACATCAGCTTCATAGGGAAATACTCCACTTGAGATCACAAATGGAATCCACCATGCAAAAAGAGAAGAAGCATTAGTAGAAAGGATATTTATTTCGAACAAGGAAATATAGGAAAATTTAAACATGTGGATCTCTATCACAAGGAAAACAAGATACATGCAAACAATATACATATACTGGAAAATAAAAACCATCATTGAAAAGATGCTCCAAAATTAGCATAATATGATTTTTTTGCTAAATTTAAATGTCTCTAAGCTAGAAAAGAATATGGTGGACTTGGAGCTCTAGCTCAAATGAAGACACTATGGCACTTGACACCATTGAGCTCACCATTTAGTTAAACGTTCTTTAAAAAAAAAAAAAACTTAATTAGAAGCAACAAGGGTGGTATTCAAGGTAATGAGGGAAAGTGGACTTGTACTTTATTTTCAACTATTATTAGAGTTTTTAGTTTTTTAGGAATATGCACAATTTATATAAAAGTCATTCATTGTATTACATGTATAGTTTCCCTAATAACAAACCAACAATTTATGAAAATTTCTTATATATTTACTCTAAAAGAAATTCAAATATATATATATATATATATATATATATATATATATATATATTACAAAATTATACTTAAATTTACACTTGAAAGAAACATATTATAACCATAAAAATGTTTAAAAACATTTCCTCCTGTACAACAAGGATGATAACTGCTTTAAACAAAAGTATGGAAAATGTTTTAAAAACTTCTGAATAATGATGATCTCAAAATATAGTTTATTAATCTAATTTAATCGACAAATGCCAATCAAATAATTTAATTAATAAATGTTAAAAATAATTAGTGTAATAAAAATAAATAAAAAAACACTGCCGGTTACCAAACAAATTCACTTATATTCTTTATGTACATTATAACTATATACAACCTGAAGACAAATATAAAAGAAGACGTCTTGCAACCTAGATCATCATCCATGATCAGGCAATTAACTACTCCGACCATCCGCTTGAATACAATATCCACTACTGTCCAAGCCATTTCCAAACGAAACCCTAGACACAGGCATTGATCGTAAAGCATTCAATCAAATAATACTGTTCTGCCCAAAGTCAGTATTTTAAAACCCGTGTTTCTTAAAAACAGTGCATGTAATACCGTTCTGCCCAGAGTCACATGCATGTTTAAAATGCAAGACATGTTAAAATATCATAAAACTTTGTTAAAACCAGTGGTGTTGGATAAATTTAGCTGAGACACACAAAAACGCTTCAGACACAATACAAAAACTTGCAGTAATACATGTAAAGATACCAAGGGAGATTTGAATAATACCTAGTTCACAAATCATTTAAAGCAATCCCTGCCATTTAAAATTAAATTGAGAGGGCATTCCAGATATGTACTGCACGCTACCCGGTAATTCAGGATTGAAAGAGAAAAGAGTATCACGTGAGAGAGTGAAAGAAACATAGCATAAGAGAGAGCCCTTAAACTCTTAGGGAAGAAATGAAAGAAAGAGCCCTTAACTCCTAGGGTAGAGTGGGGCAGAAATGAAAGAGAGAGCCCTTAATTCCTAGGGTAGAGTGGGGCAGAAAAGAAAGAGAGAGCCCTTAACTCCTAGGGTGGAGTGGGGCAGAAATGAGGGGCTAAAGGTCAGGTGGAGCTATTGTCTCGAGGAATGGCAATGGACCAACTTGCCTAAGAAGGTTGACCCAGTACTCCATCCCCTGATCCTGATCTGCTAAGTTCATGTCTGGCCAGCGATCATAAATATTGCTTTTGCATTCCATGTTTGTGGCCATGGTATGATCTGCAAGCTCAAGAAATTGCTCCACGGAGAAATTGGTGCCCGAGGGTTCCACTTTTACTTTTTTGTGCTGCCCGGTCACAGGCGGTGCTACGCCATTCGAGGATGAGTACGCCACTGCTGGTTCTCCTAATGTGTTATTTTCTGTTGCTGGCCACAGAGATAGCTCGTGTCTCCAGAACTCGACGTTGCTATTTAGAAGCGAAGAATCGTACCCTAGACTGCTTTCTGGATCTGCCTGTTGCACGACTGGTTTGCCATCTTCTCGAAATTCCCCGCTTCCCAAGCTGACAAAATTCTGCTGATTTCCAGCCAAAGGCTTCCAGTTGACATGATACTCGCTGGAATTCGAATCTTCTCCATCGTCATCAAGTATAAACTTTAAGGAATCAGTGTAACTAGACTGAAGCAAACTGGTGTAATCCACGGCCAGCATTTTCTTCTCACTTGTTTTGCTATAATCGAAGGGCATTACAGCAGCTACTTTTTCACTGATGTTCTGCTCTTTATCCATGGCACTGCAGACTCCAAATGGGGATGCAGAGACGAGCTCCATTGGTTTTGTTGAGAGTACTCGGGACGAGTCACTGGAATACGAGTAATTATTGCCTGAGGAGTTGAGACTGTAATAGGCTTCATGCTGATCAGAACTCGTCATATTTTGATCATCAGGTGTTTTCTGAATGAGAGGAGAATTACTTGATGTCCCTTGATCTTGAGGACCCTTGGCTTCTTGCAGAGGTTGGCGGGCAATGGATTCAATGCTGTTACCTTCCTTTTTTAAAGCCTTTTTTACTGGTTCTGACGCACCGACATGGCTTTGGAGCTGATGATCGGCTTGCTCGGCATGATGGTCGCGGATATTCACAGCGGTGTAACAGTTAGATACATTGTATCCTCTAGGCGCGTGGGTTACTGGGTCTACCCCAATTTGCAGGAGGCGTTTTTTCAAATGAGTGTTCCATACATTTTTTATCTCATTGTCTGTTCTTCCTGGGAGGTGTGAGGCAATAGCTGACCATCTGAAAACAAAAGGAAAAAGAAAATGGTAAAAATGCTGTAAAAAATAAAATAAAATGCTGACCTAGCAACCATTTGAAGACACTAGTAACTTCTCTGAATAGCATCCTAAAGCTTTGTCAATATAAACTAATTCATCTAACTTCTGAAGAGTAGCCATTTCTTCACACATATAAATAAATAAGTTGCTTTTCATAAATATAAATAAATAAGTTTATTTTAACATCGATTTTCCTAAAACTAAAACATTTAGGTCTGCAAAACGACATATCTATGTCTAAAGAGAGATTGAAAAATATAGAAAACCTCAAAAATTTAGGACTTTTGGAATAATATCTTATTTATTATAACATAATAAGATTTATATTTATACAAGTGTGAAGTATAAAAAGTAAGAAATATAAGTCTGAAGGTAGGAAATGTTATATTTCTTTCTTAAATATACAAGTATGAAATATAAAACGTAAGAAATAAAGGTTGAAAGGTATGAAATGTTATATGGTTTTGATAAATGTAAATATATTTCATTGTTATGATTAATGGAATTTTTTTTCTTTGAAATGAAAAAAGTGATCACAAACATTTATAGATTATTGATTAAATTGTTATATTAATATAACATAGATTAAAATTAAATTAGATATTATAGTTAAGAATAGATCTTATTATTTCATCTATATTCTTTTATATAGTTATCTCTTTTTCAAATATTATTTAACATAGTAGGTTAATATTATAGATTTTATTATTTCTTCTATATTATTATGGCTTTTTTTTTTATCATAATTATATAATCACATAAAAATATTTCAAATATAATATATTTGAATACTTTTATATAATAACATAATAGGTTCAGCTATCTTTCTAGTAATATATCTAATCACTATTTATTATATATTATTACCTTTATAATATCTCAAAAACCATATATATTATTACCTTTACAATATCTCAAAACCCATATAACCACCCAAATAAAACTTAAAAAACAACAAACTCAAAAGCAGGTTTAAACTCTCTGACATAATAACTCTGTGAAAGACGATTCAGCCTCTCTCTGAAGAAGGTAAAGAAGGTAGGAAAACAAAACTAAAAATATTCTTCCAAAAAAACTTATAGAAATATAATAAAGATTTTAATTTCTTATATTTAAGCTTACCATGTAATAAAAAAAAAAATCATTTATTACTTTAATAAAATTTTAAACTCTATACGCTTTGATATATCGACATAATCTTCCAAATCTCCAATATGAAAATATCTCTTCTTTTATTCTATCTTAACATATAACTAACCTTTTATTTACCACATATTTACAAAACCTTCCAAATCTCAAATATATAATATCTCTTATTTTATTCTACTAACCTTTTATTTACTACTTTAATTTCATGGTAGTCTGTATGATCTATGATAGGAGTAAGGAGTTCAGATATAAAAGTTAAGGAAGGAAACAAATATTAACATAGAACTAAGATTTTATTTGTGACATTAATTCCCTTACAATCTATATGATCTGTGATGGGAGTAAGGTGTTAGGATAAAAACGTATGGTAACATTTTATTTACATTAACATTGTTTTTTATGCCTTATGTCTTCTAAATCCTTGTATTTTTTAACTTCTAAAACATTCTTAAGTTCAAACTGTTTGCTTATTGTTTAGAGTCCCCAATACAACAAACAATTTTCGTTCTGCTTTTGTACACACAAACACCAAGATCCTAAATTTTAGCACAAGAATGCAATTTGCTAATCCTGGGAATTCTCTTCAATTCAAAAAAATATATTGAAAACAAATTTCTGACTCTTGAGGGCGTCTGTTTCGCTTACAACTGAAAACAAAAAGCTACTCAAGTAAATATCAGAGACCGGAAACCCCACTCTCAGGAGGAAAAAGGAAAACATAAATATTCCATCTTGTGTTATCCTTGTGAAGGACTATATGCTCATTGATTCCACTGCAGAATACAGTCCTCTGATAATTATCTGCGCCTTTACTATTAGGGTGACATAGGTATTAATCAACCAAATATCCAACACAAATGTATTTCCCTGATTGTCTCATAAACTAATAAAAACACCAAAAAAATCCTTATTTTCCAAGTATATCGAACTAACATTTATCCTCACTATAATACCTTAACTAAAATTTGAAATACAGTCCTCCAAAAAGGTGATTAAATCTAGGAGAGAAAGGAATCAGATCTCCAATCTTCAGTACCCTTTCTGAAAATGTTCCCTTTTTTTCTCAAGATTCCTGCAATTCTATGCTTTATGACCTCTCTTGGAGATGTGTCCGCTCCC
Source organism: Pinus albicaulis (assembly GCA_034641835.2). Taxonomy (NCBI): domain Eukaryota; kingdom Viridiplantae; phylum Streptophyta; class Pinopsida; order Pinales; family Pinaceae; genus Pinus; species Pinus albicaulis. Next base: position 662,946,477 of record CM076583.1, read on the forward strand.
TTTGCCTTTCAAATTCATGTACTCCCTTTGCCTTTTATCTTCACGCGCTTATTTCCAGTACCACTGGTCATTTTTTGCTCACAAGCAGACATTATTATCAAAGCTAAATTAAAATCCTTTCTGCAACATATCAGAATTTTACTAGTTGGACTCTAAATTATAGCAAATGACTAATTTTCCTTTCCACGCCCACTAATTTTTAGATCCCTGTGCAAAGTTTCATCCGGCATCAAATGGTAAAGGTGATTAGGGTTTTCTCTACAAATCTGTTTGCTAAACCGCTTAGCTCCTGGCCATATAAATGTTAAAACTGATCTGATCTTTCATGAAGGGAAAAACCAAAAATCAAAAATCAAAATCAAAATCGAAACATAATTGTTTTTTCTCGATTCCAGCTACAAAATTTATCAATTCTGTGCCCTAGAAAAACTCAAGTTCTAAAGATCTTGCCCTCCACAATAAGGGTCTGTGAGATTTTATTTGGAGATTTACCGGTTCCCAAGGATTTGATGCAGATGAATGATAGTCTGCTCCTCCTTGAGACTGAAGTTGCCACGTTTTATGTCAGGTCTCAGATAGTTTGTCCATCGCAGACGACAACTCTTTCCACATCGCATAAGTCCTGCACAACAACATACAATTCAATTCATTAACCCTTTATAAGATTATAAGGTCAGAAGATTATACACAGAGCTAGGGCACAAATTAATCCTCCCACATAAGATCAGGAGATTATACAGAGAGCTAGGCACAGTGCAGACCTGCTTGCTTGGGCAGCGCACGCCAATTTCCATGACCATGCTTGTTGATATAGGAGATGAGTATTTGATCTTCTTCAGGTGTCCAGGGTCCCTTTTTTAATCCCATTTCATCACAGCGGGGAGTTCGGCCGATGCGCTATCTGTGCACCAAGGGTTTCAGTTATATATATCATTTTATGCAGAACCCCAACAGATGGGTTAATGATGATGCGTGTGAGTTAAGGGCTAGACAAGTTTGGCTGTCCGGAAACTACTAGAAGTTGGTGACCCCAAAGTCAGAGGGTACAAACAGCCTGATTAGATTCCATTGGGATTGGCCACGAACGTCGTCATTCGCTTTGTGTTTGTCAGTGTTACAAAGAGTCAAAGGCTCACGTTGCTTTTCTTGTCATTTCACATTTTCACAATGGTCAAGGCTGGGTGTGTGACCGGCGGAGATTTCTGCGAGTGACATCATATTTGATATTTCGTTTTCCAATTAATAGAGTACTGTGCTTGGTGTCCCTCAATACGCCTCGCTTGTCCCAATCCGCCTTTGGCAACAGCAACCCTGTGAGTTCAAAATTCAATACCTCCCTTCCTGCTAAAAGGGTGGAACTCCACCAGCCTCAAGTTATTTGTACCTTCTCCTTGAGATTACACGTGACTCAACGAATATAATCGTCCTTTGAAGGGATAATATGCAATTCCGTATCTAATCACACAAGGTGTGCAGTTTTATATATTTTCAAACCCTTTTTTTATGATTTTTACAGATTCGACACGGTTAAGAAAAAGTTATGTGCGACACAAAAAAATCTTTAGGATTTTGGACTAAATGAGGGCATTGGCTAATTTTTCTCCATTTGGTTTTTAATCACATTTTTTAATCAATTTTACTGAGAAGAATGACTAAACGAGGGCATTTGCTAAATTTTCTCCATTTGGTCTTTAATTATATTTTTTAAAATTTGATTGGAAATATAAGTTGTAATGGTCGAGTATACAAGGTGTATATAAATTAAATATTATCAAGATTTAAATATTTATTTTAAATAATTGAAAATCACAATCTAATTTTTGTTAAAATTTCAAATAATTAAAATATTTTTGAGTTTAGGATTATATGATAAGTATAGTTTTGAGTTCACCTCACAAAGGCTTCAAAGCTATCTACATCACAGAAGCCTTAATTCAAGATATCGTCCCTATACGAAGGGAAAGCAGTGATAAAGTGCATTTTTCTGAGCATTGTGTTTGAATGTATTCAAAAAGAAATATCATGTGGCATTTTTTAAAACTGATGAAGTTCATAAATATCATGTGGCATTTTTTAAAACTGATGAGGTTCATAAATATCATGTGGCATTTTTTAAAACTGATGAAGTTCATAAATATCATGTGGCTTTTTTTAAAACTGATGAAGTTCATATTTTTTGAGCTTTTGCATAAAGTTTAATTTTTTTAATAGTTATGTGTACAAGTATCCAACTGATTTGCCCTTTTTAGAAGGTGTAGAAATGTTTCTTTTGACTTTTGACATTTTTTTAGCATCTCTCCCATATTTATGATGCTAAGCCTAATCAAACTTGTTAGCTCTGAAATTTCATTCAAATTTTATGTTGTGATGGGTATGGAAGAACCAATTCAAAGTTATCCACATCAGGAAAGTTTCAAATATTAAGTTGTGATTGATCTCAGAAGAATCAATTAAAAACTATCCACATCACATAGGCCTAAATTAGGAAATATTATCCCTATATGGAAGAGAAACATTTGATAAAGTTCATCTTTTTGAGGAGCTGAGTTTGACCTAGCCATTTTAAAATAGTGTAGATATGTTTTTTTTTTACTTTGACCTTTAAGCTTTCTTGGCATCTCTCACATATTTATCATGTTAGACTTTATCGACTTCTCATCTCTATTTTGATGATGAGCCACGCTTGTGGCTCAAAATGTTGACTCAAATATTAAGTTATGATGAATCTAGAAAAATCCATTTAAAATTACAATGTTCAAATACACTCTCTACTTGACCAATAAATTATAAATTATTACAATCTTCAAGTTTTTAAAAATAATACTGTAACTATAACTTTACATAAACTTTAATTGAATTTGGAATGATTTAATCCAAAAAATTTAAGTAAAATCTCATTTTTAAATAAAAAAGATTAAATCTAACCAGTTCACTAGCCTTTTCCTAAAGAATTTAGGCATGGACAACTTTGGGTAGCATGCAAAATTAAAGTGGCTAGTTATCTATTATAGCTCAATGTAGGCTTAAGGTTTATTGCCATGGATTACACCCAATAGTGACTTTATTTTATTTAAAACTTAGTTTGGTTTTTATCAATCACCTTTAGCATTATCAACTTGTCACTTAGATCTCACAAAGAGGATACACTTCCTCATAAGGGGATTGAACTCCCAATCACTTCCATACACAAAGGCTTCCCAACATGTTTTTTTCCACTTGTGCTACCACCCACGAACTTCCTCATAATCAACTTAATTGGAAGAGTATATTCATGAACTATTACAAGCTTTAGGCCAAACTTTTAATATCCCAAGGATGGAGTGTGCATCTTGATATCCATCCCATGGAATGATTTGATTTTCCATAAGAAGTTGCCTAGGCCTAAATAGTGGGTGTATGAAGAAGAGGTAACTTTAACTCATATTTTAGTGGATACTTTTGTATTATATATCAATTATCTATTGACTTATATAGAATACAAATATTATAAAGTAAATTATCTGATAAAAATAAGGAGGGATAATAAAAATCTTATAATGATAAATAGATTTTATTAAATGGTTGATGACATAGGATTGTTTTATGAAATAACAATGTTACATTATGTCGGTCAATTTTAAGAGAATAAAGATAAATAATCATGATGACTATAACTAGTGGTGTAATACTTTTATTTTAATTATGGACTTAGGTACATATTCAATTGACAAGGGTTTTTTGTTTTATTAAGTATATTTCTATATCATTAGTTCAATGAATTTTATTTTAGGTTTCACTAGATCCTTGTGAAATGGTGTACCTTGTTGTCTATGATATGCCCAAATTCAAACTATAATTAATACATTTAATTATGTAGGGAGATAATTTCTCAATTTTTACCTCCCTATTGTTACATACTCAAAATATCATTTCCTTCCATGAAGCTTCTTTTCTAGTTAACATCTTTGTATTTCATATTTCAACATTTATGACATGGTTTTTAGTTGTGTTATTCTCTATTCTTCACACAATATAATATTACATTTCAAGTAGTTTTTTCTATTTGTGCTTGCTTTTTCTTCTTCTAACATTTTTGCATGTGAATCATAATGCCTTTACTTTATATAGTATATTGATTTCTTTTGGCATGTTTGTTTTTTCCCATTTTCCTTTTTTTTTTTACTTTAACTTTCAATCATTTTCTCTAGCATGCACTTTCCTCTTTTATATCTCACTTTTCAAACCATATATTACACTCATTACTATAATTCCTTTCTTCTTTTTAACGGGTTTTGGTTGATTTTCTTTAAAATTTGTCACTATCCATTAGTCTCATTTTCTATACCTCTAAATTGGTTAGATATATTCACATTTGGACTATAGTCATATTATAAAGAGCATTACTTTTTCATTGTTAAACAACTCATTATTAAGAGTCTTTATAAGTGTGATCTAAATCTATTTGTTTCTAAATATGATTATCCTCATAATTCTTATAAATATTTGAAAAAATAAGCACATCATATCCTAATTTGAAACATCTATTGACTTATGCCTATTTTTATATATTTCACATTTAAAACATTTTTTTCAAACTTCTTATATTAATGCATGCATCTCAATAAGAATTTTAATTAAATTCTAAAACTAATATTTATAAATTTAAATTTTCCATCATATTAATTTATAATTATTTTTATTTCTAATTTCTAATTATTTCATTTTATTTTTTGGAATAAAAAATATTATTTTATACTTTTTAATTCATATTCATTCCAACCTCCATTCTTAGACCTAATATGAATTACTTGTACATTAACCATTTAGAATCACTTCTGGTCCTTCCAACATGACATAGAATTTAATACAACTCTTTTTACTCGAACTGTATTAAAACTGTTAACAAACTAACGTAACTTAAATAAAATTAGAATTAAATTATTCAACAGGGAAATTTCCGTGACTCCATATTCCCTGCCTACGACGAAATTGCAGCAACCGATTGGCTGACTACATTCACTTTAATTTGTAGAATGATGTATGTATTTTTATTTAAGTTAAATATCAATGTTCTCATATTACATATTTTTTATTTAAAAATATAGTTGGTATTAAATGAGGTGGCCTAGTTCAATTTAAAATATAATTTATTTAATTTATATGAAATAAAATTGTTCATAATACAATTTTAAATGTTTCTCTACACCTATAATATGAAATTATTAGTCTATTTTTACATGTATATTATATTTGATGTTAAAAGTGATATTTTGATAGATATTTTAAATTTTTTATTATGATTATTATTATTTTTTAATATTAGTGTGATGTTTGGAGAAAATGGTATAGTGATTGGATATGATTTTGAATTAATATTTCTAAAATGTAATTTAAGCATTATTTTTTTTTATTGAATTTTAAGTTCTTAAGTTTATTAAATTTCTTTAATATTTTATTATGTCTTAATTTACGATTATTTTTTCAACTAGGCAATTAGGAAGGTTTAGTGGTTTTTTTTAGGTTGTTTGATTTCTTAATTTAAATTTATTGAGATGTATTATTAGTATTTTCTAACATTGATGTTTACTGAATTTTTGTGTGTTAAACATATACATCACTTGAATGAGATTTTTCATAATATTGTTAGCACTTTGATTTTATTTTTTATCTTTTTCTCTTTCTGGAATGATTGTTTCCTTGGGGGAAAGAAGCCTAAAGATATCAATTTGTCAATAGAATCAACATTTAAATCTTTTTTCTCATACTTAGGAAGCTTTGTTGGATCATTTTGTCTTGTAAACCCTTGCTATTATGGATCTCAATACATATCCAAGAATATTTATAGACACCCAAATTAATTTACCCATGATTATTGTTTATGTTGCTACCCAAAACACTCTTCACATATTGAAAAAAAAATGGAAAAATTGTAAAGGAAAATATGGAAGGAAAATCCAAATGTGAGTTTTGGCATCAAAAATTTTATCATAATCAAAATCTAGGAACCATGGAGTTAAAAAATTCTTTATTTTACTCAAAAGCTAGGACCCAATTTAAAAAAAAAAAAATTGATAATCCACAATGTTGAAACATTATGAAGAAATAAATCTTTAAAGCATGGATACATAGTAGAATGCTTCATCTAATTTGAATAGATCCATGGGTAAATGTTTGTAGTGGTGGGCTAGAACCATTCAAATTATAGATGACCGAAGATGATTTATAAAAAGAGAGGATGCTTGCACCCTTTGACTCAAAAAACTCTAGCATTGGCATATTTTTTTTATTTCTCTTCTATATACACACTAAGTATAGAAGAATTTACAAGAAACTAAGGAGAGCATTAGTTTTTTTTTATCATAGTGAGGATCAAGACCTAGTCCATTGGAAACTAGTGTACATAAGCACATAATCAACATGCAACATGAGGTTTTGGAAATGTTTTAGTTTGACATAGAGAGTGGTTATGATGTTGTTGATCAACTAAATCCTCTACAAAAGCTATTGTTAGTATTTTAAATCTAACATGTAAGTATGAAAACACTCCCACAAGAGTAAGGTTTTCCCTATGTGAGAATCAATATCATATGGTTCAGGTTCGAGTTTAGGTTCGACAATGATTAGATTGGGTTTGACTTCAAATTTTTTGATGAGGTTTGCTATTAGGTTCATTTACACACACACGAACATAAATAATTATAAGATAAAAGAGTAAGAAATCAAAATATATATATATATATATATATATTGAATTTTAGGACAAGAAAATGTTATCATGGACATGAAAATTGCAAGGATAAATTACAAGATTAAGTTGTGACATGAGGTTACGAGTTTTGATCTATTAACTTGGTCAATGGTTATGAGGTTCGGTGAGGTTCGCTGAACCTCAACATTTTTTTAAGGTTCGCCAAAATTCGAACCTCATGGTTAAAGTTCAACGAACCTTTTGACATAGGTAATAATTGAGCATCATTCGAAAATTGACTAAATCATTGAAACCCTCACAGATTAAAGCTTTCTGAACAAATTTCTTCATGTCATGCATTTCCATGAACAAGTAAGAATTTTGTCATCATCACAAAAAAAATCTACATACATTTTATTGAACATTGAAAGGCATGCATGTGATAAGAGAGAAGACAATAGCCATGAATTTCTTTTGAAAGATCGCTAATGATATCTCTTCTAGAAAAAGCAAGGAGGTAATCCTACTTAACATAGACAACCACAACTACCTCAACCATAGTATAGATACAAGAAAAGAATGGAAAATTAATAAGCCTAGCCATATTCCACCCCTCCAATAGTAACATTTTGTCCACCATCTAACCTTAGAATATTCCATTATTAGTTAATGAAAAATAAAAAAAATACCATGTCAAACAAATCCACATCTAACCATAATTTTTTATTTATCTTAATTTGAACATTAAATCATAATTACCCATTCTATCTCTTCATTGTATCACCACAAAAACATGCAAAATTAATGCTTCCTAATATTTGGTAAACCATACATTAAACTCATTCCTACATATTCAATCTCTCTAATAGTAACATTTTATGCCATTATTAATTAATGAATAATAAAAAAACTACTATGTCAAACAAATCTACATCAAATTGTAATTACCTAAATTAATTGACATCAAATCATAATTATCTACTCTATTACATCACCACAAAAATATGCAAAATTAATACTTCCTAATATTAAAAAGCCATGCTTTAAACTCATTTTTACATATTCTATTCCATATATATATAATCAATAAATAACAACTAACCAAACACATTTCAATTAGCAACCAAAAAAATTCCTCATAATCAAATTTTCAAAAAAAATATATATATACTAAATTATAAATTATATTCTTAGGTTTTTATCAATCTCCTTAAAAAAAATAAAAAGGTTTTTATCAATCTCCTTTCCCCAAAAAAAAAAAAACATTCTTATATATCAAAGAAACATAAAATATCATATGTAAATCAAATAATCTACCATTTATCTATAAAATTTAATGACTATATTAGAGTACCCTTTTAAAATAAAATGCCATAAATCAAAATACCATTATACATATATGTTTTTTCATATGAATGAATGAGATGTGACATTTTTCATCAATATCTTTGAAAAAGGAAAATTATTTAGTATACATTAACTTATATTTAAATTAAATTTTATTATATTCATTTTAATGATAATATAATTTAAATTTTATTATATTCATTTTAATGATAATTGTTATTTATATTATTATATTATTTAGTTTATTGGATTGCTGATTTCATATTTATGATGAATCTTATTGATGGGTTCAAAAGGTAGACCCTAAAATTACTCATTATGTTTAACATTGAAGAATTTCATCACCATAAATATTATGAATCACACAAATTTAAATTCAAATAAAATTAAATATTTATATTATATATTATTATTGATAAGAAGTGAGAGTCAGCTGTAAAAAAAAAATATTTATATTTTATAATAATTTATTATTACTATTATATTAAAAATTAGGAGCTGTCTCTGACAAATAAACTATCTCATCACATCATGACAGATTCAATTCCTCTCCAAAACCCAACCATAAACAAATCGTTATTCCACTGTTTATCACATCAGTTCCAAGAAGTATTTTCCCAATGAAATGGTTGTGGTGACGTGTTAATAGAAGGCAAAGCCAAGCCCGTTCAAATGCCTGCAGTGAAATAGAAATATGTGCAAGTTTCCCATTCAAGTGGGCTCTGCTCTGCTCTGTGACTGCGCACTATGGAAGCATAATTTATGGGATTCATCGCTATTGTCTTCTTCATAATAGTTTCAATGTACATTTTGCGCTTGAAACCTTTCAACTTCTGATTGCGGACATGATTGCGGACAGAGCATCCGAGGTATGGAATTTCCTTCATCTGAGAAGGTATTGCAGAGAGAAGCTTGAGAGAAACGACAGCTGCAAGATTCAAGAGGGTTTCAGCATCTTCCATTATGGGCTCCCAGAAATTGTTTGTTGCAGCGAGCAATCGATTCAATTGTTACTAGAAATAACTTCAGTACTTACTGTAAATAAGAAGAGTACTCACTGCAAGACTGTCATGTTAGCTCAAATCTTATGTCATTGATTATGGCGAAAGCTTCAGGCAGGCGCTGCAGATAAATCCCAGAGACCTCCGCAGAGCCTCTGAGCAATAACGACGCGTCAAATCCCTGCAGTGACTATAGATTAATCTGTCTATGAGTGAGAAGATATTAATATATACTGAGACACAGTGTGGGCTCTCAGGATTGACCAAGCAGTTGTCAATTGTTTAACTAAAATTAGTATTTATTTTAGAAAATCAATGCGCAAGCGCTCCTTTTAAAGCCCTTGTTTTAAAAAAAAAATCTCTGTATATCACGTTTGACTTCGATGTACAGGATCCACAGGTCATCATTCGTACGAATCTGAAGTCTTCTTGACATCTTTTTTCAACTCCTTGTCAACTTTGGAAAAAATGTCAAACTTCATTCTGGGACGCGCAATCATAAATGAGCATAGCCCTTAACGCCAATGCGTATTAAATCATAATAGTAAGCGGTGTTCTAATGAGTTGAGGTGATTTTTTGGGGAGTTTTTTCCAATTAGATTTTAGGGTTGATGAATTGAGGTGAATCTTTTGGGTTTTTTTTTTAAGTTAAATTTTTGGGTTGGTTTACTTGATGTTTTACTATTAGTGGAGTTGAAACCTCAAAATTTTAGTGTACAAAGTAATAATAAACCATTAATTATATATATCTATATATATATTCTAATTTTTTTTAAATGAATTGGAAAAAATATAATTATTTTTTAAAATATACGGTAATTCTTTATGTATAATTATTATTAAAAATATTTTATGGATATTTTGTATCAGTTAAATTTTTATTTTCTATTTTGCAATTAATACAAATATAAATTAAATGACTAATAAATATCTATAAACAACAAAACACTCACTTTGTGATATATGTCATATTGTCAAAATTATTAAAAAAAACATAAAAATAAATTAAGTACTATTTTGTTTGAAATTATTCTTGTTAATTATAAAAAGAATTTATGTATATATTTAAAAAAACATGTAACAAGATTCCCATAGAGATTCACATTCATTTTACTATGGAGATTTTTAAAATGTAAATAGAGTGTTAAAATACCAAGGGTCAATATCATGGTATACTATTACCATGTATTCAAAAAACCATAATTCATGTTCATATAGCACAATTTTTTTTTTTTTCTATTAATCAATTTAATTAAAAAGATAGAGAAGCATTACTCTTTTTAAGATAAATCTCAATCTTTCACTTAAGACTATTATTAAGAATATCTCTATTGTCCATACTGTAACCATATAAATTAAATGGATATTAAACATCCATAAACATCAAAATGACTACTTCATAATACATCTCATATTGTAAAGATTAAAAAAAAATCATAAAAATAAATTATCACTTTATTTTAAATTATTATTATTATTAATTAAAAAAATAAATATATGAGTGAAACATACACACCTAAATATATATTTTTAAAAAACATCTAACATACTTAACCATGAAAATTCACCCCATTTTATTATGGAGAATTTTAACATTGTTGAAATACCATGAATTAATATTATAGCTTACTACTACTCTATACCCAAAAAAAACCATAACTCATGTTTATATAATTTATTTTTTCAAAAAAAAAAAAAAAAACATAATTACTTTTAAAAATGATGTAGGAGCATCGGACCATAATTCAAATTCAAAGTTGTGAAAGACGAGACGTGGACAACCGTTTGTAAATGGGGGCAAATTCCGTGAAACAGAACTAAAATGATGGAAGCAATAAGTCTCTAGAATACTTGATTAATTGTAATTATCTGCCATGTAATCGAACAAAGAGATTTATGGGTTTAGTGGAGTGATTGTGGGAGAAGAACTCGTGGATATTAGATGATCTTCTCGATTATAAATACTTTATAAATGTGAGTCTATATTGTATGATAGAGAGGGCAGAGTGCAATGTAGCCTTAGGGAGAAATTTGTGAGTCAAGCTAGAGTGACCTTAGCCTGTAATTTGAGCTCAAACAATAATGAAATTTGTGTGTTTTTAAGTATCCGGGATAATCTGGAACTTATAGTCTGTGTGTGTTGTTTTATTTCGAATTCTCAATATATTTGTCTATTCTTTTTGTTAATGAATAGACCATGTGAGTGTGAGTGAGAGGAAGAAGTTCTTATAAAATTTTCATAGAAGATGTATGGTAGAATATGTATTATTGAAATGTGATTCCATCAACAGAGATTAGTGTGGGCGGAAGAGACGAAGAAGAGCCGTGTGAAGGTGAGCGGACGGTCATGATCAAATCACAAATCTGAAGGGGAAGAGATTGACGGTAAAGATGACATCGCAAGCTAAACAAAATAAATTGTGATGCGATGAGTAGAAGGGCCACGTGTCAGCATGGCCCATTAGCGCATATCACACATCGCATGATTTATCTTTTAACTGTTATTGGTATAGGCTTAAACTTGCGGGTGTCGATTTGCAATAAGACGGAGAGGTTGCGATGTTGCGACATGACATCTTCATCACAACTTCACATTGAAAAAATTATAATATCATTGTTAAAGTTATTTGTTAAGTTTTCAGATAAGAGATGCACCATGATTGGTTTCCATATTGTGGCCCTAGAACCACAGTTCCGTGTGTATGTAAGTGGTTTGAGTTTATGTGTGATATGTTTTAAAGCAACCGTTGTTAATTGCTTCCATATATATGTTTATAAAACTCCAATATTGTAATCCGCTGCGAGTAAAAAGAGTTTATGTAAACCATAACCCATGGGTCCACGGTATTATATGTTGATTGCAGTTTCATGCTGCATCAAAAAATCTAACCTAACTTACTTTAACAATTTAATTTAATATTTTATATAAAAATATAATATACTATAATATAATAATCGCTTTTAACACTTAACACTAAACCAATTACAATCAAAGATAACGAAGTCATCAAAACCAAAGGAGAACTAAATACCTCCAACATCGGATAACTAAAGGCCTCCAACACCGAATAGTCATGAATACATGAGATTACGCACTCATTGCATTCTCGTTAAAATCCCTCCATTTCTATGTGTTTTGAACTATTAAGGCACATGCTCCACAACAAAGCATTGTAGTGCCCACACATGGAGTACCACTCAACCATTATCTTATTTTTTCGAGTCTTCAAGTGAACCACTATGGCCATCCAACTCACACCCCCTCTTTCTATATTTTTTTGTAAGCTTGGTAGTTCCTTTCATTTTTCACTTTTTTCTCTCTTTTTTTTTACTCCATTTTTATCAACATGTCCAGATACATCACCTTGATTGGGGAAGGGAATTGAACCTGTGATGAGTGCTATAACAGCCCACCTCATCACCGTTTAACCAAGACCCCACACCTCCTCTTTCTTAATCATGTTAATGTGAATATATTTTGAATTACTAATTATCAATTTATCATTAATATGGATAGGATTAAATTTTTTAAAAGTGTAAACTGATTTAATTTTTAATTACTTCACTTTATATTATTGAATGAATGTTTTTCCAAAACCTAGTTGCATCAAGAATAGTAAAATGCTTTACACCCTAGAGATATGTTATCACTTAAGTTATATTATATATATATAATATAACTTAAGTGATAACAAATCTCTAGGGTGTAAAGCATTTTACTATTCTTGATGCAACTAGGTTTTGGAAAAACGTTCATTCATACCTTCTTTACTTAAATTCATTTAGTTTTTCACAAATCCAAGTCTTTCAAGGTTGAAAAATATTTTCAGTTTATATGAGGGGCCCAAATTGACCCATATGAATAGTAAAAAGGACAACAATGATCCCACAACCCATCGTACCAATTTTCTCCATGTCAACCATTTTTGTATAATCCACCCACTCACAATAATGAGGAGTCCAAGTTTACTTAGCATTGTCATGTCTACTCCTTGTCAATGTTTGAGAATGGCCAATGTTGTCCCCACGCCATTAAGTCTCTAATCAAATCGGTCACGGATTAATTGCATTGATTCCCTACCACTTACTACATATACCACATCTCACATATGCCATGTCATTTGACATGGAAAAGTCGTTAATCTAGGTTTTCCCTTTGCATGTAAAATTATAAACTTTGTTCTCACCACTCTCCTAGTGAAGTGCCTTCCACTAATTGATACTGGCATCATAGTGCCATCTCATAATGGAACTTGATGATTTTATTCTATGACATCTTCATCGTGTTCCCCACACTCTCTTCATTATGTTATTTTTTTGTTGTGTTTCCTCACACCACATAGTCATGCTTCCAATACTTCCAATAAGTCAAAAATACCACATAATCGAACTCTCAGTGTTCCCTTATTTTTGGCAGTCCACAATTACAAAGATCACACTCTTATCTTAGTTATGTTCTTATTGGTCCCTAGTTACCTAATTCATAGCGTGAATTCTAAAACATTTTCACAATTATTCCTAATTGTGATCATTAATTTCGGAAATCATATTCCAAAATAAAAACCTCTATCAACATAAATAAAAATTTTAAAAATACAATTTTAATTATTAAATTTATATAATTAAAATATTTAAAAAATCAATAATTTGAAAAATCCAATTTAAACTATATAATTTCGCGGAAACATATCTTCAAAACTAAACCTAACGCTAAACCCATTCCATTGCAATCAAAGATAACTATATCATCCAAATTAAATGACAATTACATAACTTCTACATTGAATGGTCATGAAAACAACACACCTCCTGCACTGAATGATCATGAATACATGAGATTAAGCACTTCCTACATTTCATTCTTGGTGCAACTAGGGTTTGGAGAAAGCCCATTCGGGCCTTTGCTACATAAACCCATTTAGTCCTTTACTACTCAAACCCAAGTATTTAAAGGTTGAAACATCTTTGTAGTTTAGATGAGGGACCCAAATTGACATCAGATCAATAATAAAAATGACAACAACAATCCTGCAACCCATCATACCAATTGTCCCCATGTCAACGATATTTGTAAAATCCACCCACTTAGAATAATGTGGAGTCTAATTTTTCTTAGCATTTCCACGCCCACTCCTTTTTAAAGTTTCAGTATGTTCAATGTCCTCGCTGAATCGTTAAATATGCAATCAAATTGGCCATGGATCAATTGCATTCACTCCCTACCACTTACTACTTATACCACATCACTCACGTATGGCATGTCATTTGACATGGAAAAGCCATTAATATAGGATTGCCCCATATGTGTAAAATTATAAAATGTGTTCTCACCACTCTCCTAGTGAAGTTCCTTCCACTAATTGATTCTTGCCTCAGTGCCACCTCATAATGGAACTTAATGGTTTTATTCTATGTCATCTTCATCATGTTCCCCACACTCCCTTCACTATGTCCTTTTTTTTTGTTGTGTTTTGTCACACCACATGATAATGCATCCAATATTTCCAATAAAACAAAACCACCACATCATCCAACTCTCATTGTTCCTGTGTTTTTAGTGGTCCACAATTACAAAACTCACACCCTTAACTTAGTTGTCCTTATTGACCCCTAATTTTCTAATTCATAACATAAATTCAACATTGCCACAATTATTCCTAATTGTAACTATTGATTCCAAAAATCATATAACACCCTATCAACATAATTAAAAATTTTAGAAAGCATAATTTTAAATTATTTAATTTATATAATTAAAATATTTTTAAAAATCAATAAATTAAAAAATAAAATTTAAAATTTCCCAGAAAACTATTATCAAAACTGCATCTAACACTAAACCCATTCCATTGGAATAAAAAATAAATATATCATCAAGACTAAAGGATAACTATATGCCTCCTACACAGATCGGTCATGAAAACAACACACCTCCTGCACCGAATGGTCATGAATACATGAGATTAAGCACTTGCTACATTCCGCGTTAAAATCATCCAATTCTATGCGTTTTGAACTATCGAGGCAAATGCTCCACCACAAAACATCCTAGTGCCCACACATGGAGTACCATTGGGCCATTATCCTTATTTTTCCCACGGTTTAAAGTCAACCACTATGTGCATTTAACTCACATCCCCTCTGTAAATATATTTTAAACTCATTAACTTGAAGAGATTTTTTTTTGAAGTGTAAATTGATTTAGCTTTTAATTATTTCACTTTATATTGTGTATTCCATTTTTTATATTTACATTAAAAAAAATACATGTATAAATATTTTATTTTTAAGGGATTTGATAAATTTAAGTTTAAAATGAATTTATATTTGTTTAATTTTTCATAGGTTTATATATATGTGTGTGTGTAATTTTTTTATTTTTTTATTTTATTGTCATGCAACATAATTTAAGAGACATGTATTTTATTACTCTTGGTGTAATTAGAGTTGGGTGAAAACTTATTTAGACCATTTCTATATAAATTCATTTAGTCTTTTACTACACAAACGCATGTCTTTGAAGGCTCAAACATTTTTGTAGTTTAGATGGGAGACCCAGATTGACACCACATCAATAGTACGTATGACAACAATGATCCCACAACCCATTATACAAATTTTCACCATGTCAACCTTCTTAGTAAAATCCACCCACTTGCAATAATGAGGAGTCGAAGCTTACTTACTATTGTCACGTCAAGTTATTGTCAAAGTTTTAGAATGATCAATGTCCTCCTTCCATTTTTCAAGCTCCAATCAAATTAGTTATGGATGAAGTGCATTGAATACCTACCACTTATTACTTATACCACATCACTCACATATGCCTTGTAATTTGACATGGAAAAACCATTAATCTAGGATCGTACCATGTGTGAAAAATTATGAACACTATTCTCACCACTCTCCCAATGAAGTTCTTTCCACTAATTGATGATCACATCAAATTTCCACCTAATCATAAAACTTGACGATTTTATTCTATTTCATCTTCATCAGCTTCCTCACGTGTCTTGACTATGTTCTTTTTTGTTTGTCTTCCCCACACCACATCATGAAACATCCAATACTTCGAATAACACAACATCACCAGACCACCACAACATCCAATTGTGATTGTTCCCTTTATTTTATTGGTCTGAAATTGCAAAGCTCACACCCTTAGATTAGTTGTGTCCTTTTTTATCCCTAGTTACTTAATTCATAGCATTAACTCAACATTGTGACATGTTTTTCGAATTCGGATCATCAATTCTATAAGCCCCTTGTAGTTCCACAATCCATACTACCAATGGGTGATTCTCCATGCATCATTAAAAGCACCTTAGATGACTACGAGATGCATGGCACCATCGAGGTCCATTGCCATTAGTAGAAAAATATTATTATATCTTTACCATACTAATTTGTAGAGGTTAATAGTCTCCATTGAGGTCTTGAGATCCATGAACTCAAGGTCATTGAATAATTGGTCCAATAAATAAGTAAGGAAATTTTGATAAAGGTATTCACTAAGCCCTTGGGATCTAGGATGTCAATGTTAGTTAGCCATAGACCCAACAAAGAATTTAATAAATATTACTAATGGTCTTCACTAAGCTCTTGAGATCCATGATTTTAAGGTCAGTGAACCATTGATCCAACAAAGTATTGAAGATGTTTGTAAAAACATTTAGTTGAAGAAACACTTTTCTTGTGTCTCTCATTTTAAATTCACTTTATCTTTTCCCTAAAAAATTTAAATGTCAACGTTGATTATATATGGGCTAGTGCATACTCTTTCCCTACTCCCTATGACAACGCATTGTCCTATAAAGGTGGGGCATAGATTTGTAAAGTATGGTACCAGGGCCATTTTCCCCTCTTATTGATCTGTGTAGGCCCAAGCCAATTTATAGTTGCTATATGCCATTACATTCATTCTCATGATAGGGATGGTTTACTTCCTTCTTATGGGTTTAGGATGGGGTCCCATGCTCTACATGACATTGAGTTCATAAATGGACCATGTTTAGCTTATTTTACTTAATTGGAAACATGCATGAATTGAAATACCTCAAGCCCCCTTTATTAGTGACCAATATCCTCATTTTTTTAGTTATGTATGTAGTAATGATAGACCATTTCTTAGAGGCTTCATCATGGGGGCTTCACTCAGTGAACATCTTACATATCACGTGAATTCATGGCATACTAAATAATACCCATAAGTTGACTACATATTGGAAAATACCTCTAAAAATCACATTATTTAACCCCCTAGCAATATGAATATGATACACCTTCCCAATTAAGAAAACCCTACTTTCACTAGATATTGTAGGTATCCATTTTTTCATTAATAATGAACTCCATGTTTTATACCTGCAAATATAAAAACCTTTTACCCCCTATTATATGCTCAAACTATTAGATCATTTTTTCCTCAATATATATTCCCCAACATGAAGGCAAGGGGTATGGTATTTCTCCCTTAGTGAAGCCCCCTAGGCTTCGCATTCGATCCCACTATAACCGTCATGGAAGTATTTCACCTAAATAACATTATACCAACTTCCTTATATCAAGGGATTTTAATACATTTTACGACTCAACATCCCAATCATAACCTAGAATTTTGATCTATGTTGGATTATTATTTGACTAACTAGATTAATTCCACTATCAATATTATTACACCATTTGTCCTTTAATTCCACTATCATTATTATTACATCATATTTCCTTTAATTCCACTAACTGTTTTTGAATTTACACCAAAATTTAATCTATGGTGAAGTGTTTTTCATAACTTAGTTGCCAATATCTAGAAGAGAAACATGGAGAGCACCAACACTAATATATATATCAATATTTGTTCCTTTTAGTTGATCTTAATTGTGAAATAACCTTAATCATTACTTTTACATGAAAGTGTTTTGAAATTTCTCCTATTTTTTTAAGAATGGTATAAAATAAGGATAGAGTGCTTTCAATGTAAAAATAACAGTGTTTAGTGCCCAATTATGCCAATAATGTTTCAAATCTAATTACAATGATAACCCTTATCCAAAAAGGGTCATGCCTTCCCTTTTAGTATCTAACCCTATACAATTACTTGCTACAAATAGATTCTTAATAAAACAAAAAATATGCATTGGAACACACATTTATGTTAGGGTGGTTTAGGTAAACTTGACTCACTCAAGTTACCGATGGTTTCGAGCTTTAGGTTTATGAGAACCCATGTTTTTTCCCATGATATTCATGTGGGATATAGCCTAGTTAAATGGAGATAGACTATAGATAAAATTTTCCTTCTGTACATTGGGATCCCAAGTAATAATGTCTTTAGGAAACACCACTTCTCTCTATTTCTTGATCTTAACAACTATATCAAAGCACAACAAACATTTTGGATGACATGGAGGGTTAGTTGAGAAGACAATGTATATGTGCATCTAAAGGCTCCGGGGGCCCTAGTAAAAGAGAATTATGTCCACTAAAAAGGCATGATATATTTTGATAAGAGATTGCATGGATCCAATGAGTGTAAGTAATGTTGAAATTCCAATTCAAGGTATGTATCAATAAAGCTAGAGATTTAGTGAGAGAGTTTTCATATGGATGATTAAAGAAGATGGAACCAACCATTTTAGGATAGTGAAGTAGGAATCATGTGATGAGGGCTACAATGGTGTGTGAAAAACCTAATATTTTTGGTTCATCAAAGCAGGTGTATTTCCCTAGAAAGCTATAAGACCTATTTTTCATGAATACATGTTGCATAGGAGCACAAATTGTTGTAAGGCCTTAAGAATTGGATAATGAATATATGAATTGCAGTGGTGCATGGAGTCATCAAGTTGTGGGATGGACCACTTGGATAGGTACTGGGGCAATAGGTGTATTGGTATCCTAGCTCAACGGGGTAATATGAGATGGATGATGATTTATTCGGACAATTTTAATCTCCCTAAGTGAAGTTTAAGGGTGGGGGGGGGGGGGGGTGTTTGTCAGGTTCTTTAAGGTAAACATTACATGGTCAAGTTACTAACAATTTTAAAACTCATTGTTTATTTGAAACCGTGGTTTTTCCCATGGTATTCATGTGGAATATATCATACTTAAAGGAAGAAGGACTCCAAGTATATTTTCCCTCATGTCCATTAGGATTTGAAGCAATGGTGTCTTTAGACACCACCAATTCTCTCAATTTCTTAATCTTAACACATTAACACAAATATTTTACCATCCAAGCCAACAAGAAAAAATATAGATTTTTTCAGTATATCCTTTCTCTACTACCTATATATCTATATGTGTTTGTGTGTGTGTGTGTGTCCTATATCATCCATAGATCACGAATCCATTTACCTTGTATTAATGTGAAATCATAGTTTCTTAACCATATTTAAAAAATTATGGTTGAACCACCATGCACCATAAAACTACTGAAAGTGAAAATCATGTGTCAAAAATAATAGAAAATGGATGCAAAAAACCACTCATTTTTTCAGCAAAATTACCCCTGAACCATCATGCAAGTGGGATCCCCCACCCTACTACATCTAACATGACATGAAACTTGTAAAAGCAGTCATGCAAAGCATATAAAACATACCCGACATTCTCCCACTTCTTCTCTTTCAATATATGGGTTTGCATGAGTACATGATCAACAATATAAGACAGTAAACCATGTTTTGAACTTGGGTGGGGCCCTTATATTTGTTGGAAAAATCCTTCTGATGTAAGATGTAAACACTAACGTGATGGGATTGTAGGTGGTTTGTGCTAGGCTTAGAGGTATAGTGGAAGTCCCACTAACTTGATTCAACAACTTCTCGGTGGAAAGTCACAGGTCTACTGATTCTCTTGATTAAAATAAAACAAAATTCAGGGAAGTAATGCCCATTTCTTATCTATACCAAGAGAATTGGTCAATGCACATATATTTTGTTAATGAATCTACAACATTCTTCAAAGTGTCCACCTTGACCAACATAACCTTCTTTTCTTCAATTGTATATTTGAAAAAGTGATATTTAACATCAACATTCTTTGTCTTAGAACGATACAATAGATTAATTTCTAAGAATATGGCACCTTGATTGTTGCAATCTATACTCATAGCCTGTTGCACCAACCTAATACCTAAACACAATATTTGTAAGCATAGTATAACCTTTATTTCATGATTGGTTTCCATGCATTCAACTTATGTAGTAGAGAATGCACTATAATTGTCTCTTTCTCATCCAATTGATTTCTTCTCCAAATAGGTTAAACACATATCAACTTGTAGATCTTCTATAATCCATATCTATAGCCTAGCCTATATAAAAAATCCACATATGTCCAAGACTCTAGAAAATCCTTGTCTTCCTTGGTAGCATAATCCATAATTAGTAGTGCAACATAAACACAAAAAAAATCCATTCATAGTTGTCTAATGCTCCTTGCTTTTGAAATATTGGTATTCAATACTCCCACTACATGTCTTTGGTCTACCATATGCCATTGCATACATCAAAATTCCAACCAAAATAACATATGGAAAATGGGAAATTTTCTTTTCTCTTCCTATCTCTTAGGGGATTGACCTATAGATAACTTTACAACTATAGGTACATGGATATTTACCATTTTATCTATGAAATATTTTCCCAAAACACTTCCTCTGATTTAACTAGATTTTCCTCTTTTCTTTATTTCCTTTAATTTCCATGCACAAAATAAAATTTACAACACCAATACACTTCTTTTCAAATTTATAAAAATAGGAGTTTTCACTTCCTGGATGATTTCCCTATCATTTCCTATCAACAACATATTATTCACATACAAAATAAAATAAATACAGTGACCACCAACTAATTTGAAATACATATAGTAATTCCATTTCCTCCTTGTGAAGCCATTTCCCAATATATAACTATTAATTTTTTTATAAAACATCCTTAGTGATTGATTTAACCCATATAGGAGCTTTTTCAACCTTACATATATTATTTATTTCCTTTCAGTACAAATCCTTCCAGTTTCTTAATGTATATATCTTCTTTGAGATCCCATCTAGGAAATTTGTCTTCACATATATTTTCTCTACTTCAAAATCAATAGAAATAAGAGAAGATATAATAAATATAATATTGTAAGCTCACTTGGAAACAAGAGAAATGATCTCAATGAAGTCAATTCCCACTACTTAGTAATAATATTTTTTTACTATTTGAGCTTTATATTTCTCCACTTTTTCTTTTTTAATAAACTTCTTCTTGAACACCCATTTGTTTCTAATGTTTTTTATTCCACCTAGAAACTCCACTAGATCCCAAGCCTCATTCTTATCCAAATATGTCGTTTCTTCAACCATGCTCTTTTCCCAGATTTTTCCATCTTATGAATTCACTACCTCCCTAACAATTTGAGGATCATCATTAGTAATAAAATATGAAAAATTTAAATAGAAAATTGTTGGAGTAGACCTTTTTGGCTTCATTAATTCTTGAACTAATATCCTCAACCGTAGATTACGTGGTTCTTATTATTTTCATTGTTGTTCTTTTTTAGATTTTAATTCATCATCCTTCAATTCAAACTCTATTTTCTATAGTTCCTTCTCCCTTGGTAGTACATCCCATTTGACAAAATTTTATTTATTTAAATATTACATCTCAATTATACACAAATATATTAGTTTATAGGTTCTAAAACTTATAAAATTTCATATCATCTTTATATCTAATAAATATACAATTTTCAGTTTTCTTATCTAGGTTACTCCTATTCTCCTTCGAATGTAGGAAACATAGCTAAATATCATAAGATGTTTAAGAGATGTTTTCTTACCATTCCATACCTCATGTAGAGTCGTTTCATCCAACACTATTGAGGTTGATCTATTTACTAGGTAACACGTAGTGTCCATTACTTCTACCCAAAATTCTTGTCCTAACATGGAACCACCACACATGTTCCTTACTTTCTCCATCAATTTCATGTTCATGCTTTCTACAACTCCATTATATATAAGTGTGTATGGGGTATTATTCTCCCTTGATTTAACACAATTTGTACATAATCCTTAAAATTCATTTATGTATAATTCTCAACCACTATCTGTCCTCGACACCTTAATTTTCTTGTCTGTTCGATTTTACACAATAGCCTTAAACTCTTTGAATATTTCAAATACTTCAGATTATTCCTAAGGAAATAAATCCATGTATTCCTCAAGAATTCATATATAAATGAGAACAATACATAGATTTACCTTGTGATGGAATCAATATAGGTCCAAAGACATCATTATGTACCAACCATAATAATCCCTCTACCATTATAACATTAGATGAAGATATTACTTGATTCTATGTCCCATATATACAATTTTTATATAAATAAAAATCCAAAGAGAAATTAGACATACCTTCTACATACCATTTCCATGTAATACTCAAAGGAATTTCTTTGTAATATGTCCTAGTATTTCATGCCATAATAGTATTTTCTCCATAGACTATAGTATTTTTACCTTCTTCACCTCCAATATTAGGAAAAATGAAACTATTTCACCCATCAAAAATAGTGATTCCTAGTAGCTTATACATAGTTTCAATATAAACCCCCCTCAAAATCATTGTTTCTCATTGAAACATCCTACAAATATCCTTTTGAAACAATATTTTTACACCTGCATTTCCAATATTTCTTATAGAAATCAATATTCTAACCAATCTTGGAATGTGTTAAACATTAGGGAGTGTTCTAATCCTTCCAACGCATGAGCTTCAACTTGATTTTTCATCATCCTATGTTATTAGTTTTCAATCCACCTCCTAAGAAAACATAACCACCGTGATATGTTTTATTCTTGAAAAACCACTCCTTGTGAAGGTTTAGATGAAAGGATGCCCCTCAATCAACGAGTCGTGCCTCGTGATCTACATGTGTTATTGAAGAAGCCAAGTACACATCCCCTCCTTTGTATGAGGAGGTCTTTGCTATTGTAGAAGGACCATCATGAGATTCCTTCCCTTTCTTAGTGATTTTTGATCTATAGTAATTCTTATAATGTTATAATTTTAAAAATCTCCAACATAAATTTATGAATTTCCCTAGAGATCTATATTTTCATCTAGACTTAGATCTCCCAATTAAGGAATTATTTTTATTTATGTTATGGGAGAATCCTCTTATAGATAAGGCATTTTTTTTTACTTTCCATGTTTTTCCATGTCATCTCCTTTGATAACAATGATGGGAATATTTCATCAAAACTTAAAGTAGTTGCATTACTACCTATAACAACAACTAGACTATCCCATGAGTATGATAAAGAACACAACAAAATTATACACCTACATTAATTTGAAATATTAATATCAATAGATGGTAGTTTATTTAATATAACATTAAAGGAATTCAAATTCTCTATTACTAAGTCTCAATCCTTCATCCTCAATTTATATATAACCACCTCCCTTCCACCACCTAAAGGACTCCTGGGCTGAGGAAGGCGTTACCTATCGTTAAACCTATCCCCGAGGTCTATTATGAAGATGAGGTTAGCAAAAACCTCATTTCTCCAATTTTGCAAAATTAACTTCTGATATCACCATTATATTTAGTTGGTTAAGAGTTTTTCATCAATAGATATTTTACCTTGATATGTCTTTTGGATCAAAAGTTACACCCATCAGATGCTTTGGCATATTAACATAGGCGTTGTCATGCATTGGCCATGTGGCTCCCACATGGCCTCCACATGTGCTTGATATATCAACATAATGCGACCTATCATGTTAGATGCACATCATGTTGGGATCTTCTGTTACTACCTATGACATTTAACATTAATGAAAGGTGAAGGGGTGATAGTTGGTGAGTGGTGGGAAGTGGAAAATATCCATGATGGAACCATGGTGAGTTTATCCATTCTTCCATCGATGCACTGGTATGTGATATATGTTACAAATACCACTTAGGGGGAGAATAAGTGATGGGTGGTGGGAAGTGTTCTGATTCTCCAAATTCCATTGAGTCCCTGATCTTATCCCTTTTGTTTCCAACTAAATACCATTAGGACAAGTGCATCAACATCTTATTATTCCTTAGAATTACCTAATATAGTCAGTCGTTGATTGTTGAGACATGTGGCATAGTTTCGTTGTGTTATATGAAATCTACGACTTTAGTTATAGGTATCTTCCCTAGACTGGGGGGCTTAGTCTAGAACAAGTGAAATAAAAAGTAGCTATTTTTTCCCTTAAAATAAATAGATAAGGGGATGAATCCTACCTATGATCAGATGTATTATTCACCCCTTTCTTGGATTGAATGCTCCAATCATAGCTCCTGATGCGATAATTATAACCTACATAATCATACAACACAAGCCAATGATATCCGGTATCTATGTAGCCTCATATAAATACTTCATTTAGTGGATCAACATGGCATTGAAATACATGAAATTGTAACATCACATATAGGAAAAAAAAGAACCATTTTCATTAATATAAATGGAAGGAGTTACAACCAGAAATATGAGTTGATCTTGTAGAAGAGCTCCTCCAAGTTGAATTGTTCCTTATTTGTCACAAAGTGCACCTCTAATCAACCTAATGCATGGAATTTTAACTCTTTACAACAACAACATGGGGGTATAATTCTATCTCCAAAATCCAACCCTTAGCTTGTGCATGGTCACAAATATATAGAATAGGAGGGCAAGTGAGGAGTTATTATCCATTTACCAATCTAAGACTTGATATCCACTCTTGACGAGAGGATGGGATCAAAGGTTAAGGGATGGAAACTCCATGGTAGGATAGGATGAGATTTGAATGTTTTATGTGAGGTAAATGGTTGTAACAAATTATGGAAGCTTCTAGAAGAAGAGGCTTTTGGAGTCTCTCTCTTTTTACCGAATTTATAGAGCCAATGCAACTGCATAGTGGAGAAACCTGTAGGTGACCAAGGCAGGCCATAGTGGAGCAACCTATAGGTGAGCATTGTCGAGTAGGAGGACATGGAGTGTTGGTCCTTAAAATGATGGAAACAAGGTGTTTTTAGGAAGAAACTATGGTATATGAGAGTGTCGTGAATAGGGATTTGCACCACGATCATGTCAAGGGGTAAAAAAAATTTGATTGATCTAGTTTTTAGGTTGACTGAATAGATGTTACAAAATGGCCTATAACAGACTTCCCCCTAAAGCACAAAGTCGGGAATGATGAATGATGACTGGAGTGCTTTAACTTGTGAAAACTCAGGCTCAAGGACAACCGATGATATCATATTCTGTTATAATAAATTTACACCATGATATATTTCCTAACTAACACATACCTATACTCAACACATAAGAAAAAATTACATGTACAATGATCAAAATACATTTCCACTGATGACAAATAATGGGGCCATGGTTGGATGATTGTATGTATGATCATAGCCACCTTATGTTGTGATCTCATATTTATTTTGAAATCGTAGCCCAGATGGATGAAACTAGATCTGGAGTGTTCTATCTCGTTCACAAGACTGTTCAATGTATGAGTCTAACCATGTTAATCAATCACCTTGAGTTGAACATGGTAGACACCATATGATTATTGAACAATGATGTAAGTCATTAAAATATGTGAGAGAAACCACCGATGATGGTAATGGATCTCAAGGTACTGCATTACAATCTGTATGGTGTAATTAAACGAGTTTATGTCGAACACCGCACAAAATATTTCAGATGAAGTCCAATGACATAAACATGTTCCTGAGAGTGACAAAAATTTCCATTGATGTATGGAAGCACCAAGGTATCGAGGTGTTGTTTCTAAGTCAATTTCGTAGATAATGATTTGATGTCAATAGGAAGTGTCCTATCATAGGAGGGCCTTGATGTATCCCCCATCAATGACACAAAATAGGCATCATGATTTGAGAAAGAATGATGTCGATATGGAACTGGATCAAGAATGATAGACATGGAATGAAGGATTAAGAGTATTGTAGAAGATATATATTGAACGACTTCTCTTGAACACAATGACGACACTAAATGGAGTTGGAAGCATTGACCCAAAACTGAAAATGGAGTATTTGAAATGGTATCATAAACCAAAAGACACGCCGATTACCCACCCCAATCGCCATGAAGATGAAGTGGAAGAGTGTTGTGTTCAAGAGCAACTCGCTTCCATTAGCAAATGGAGTACTATGTTTTCCCAATTTCTCCAACCATACTAGTCAATACCTCTTTAGTTTTTAACAAGCTTGAGGATGATAACACATGCTTGAATTGTAATTTATCCTTTGAATTAATCCCTCAGAGTATGTTTAACGAACACTAAGGAGTGATTCAGCCTTGTCCTGTTTGACAAGTCCATCGTTGTTTCATTTTTAATGAATCCAACGAAGGTAAAATTTAACATCTTTTTCATGTTTAGAGAGCTTAAAAAAGAGGGAAAAAAAACTCTAGATGTTCCTTTTCATAGAATTCCCTTGCGTCTAAAAAGGAAGAAAATAATACCGAAGAGAACCTCTTACTCATGTTTGAATAAGGTATTCCTTTTTAGTAAATAATCTATATCAGTCCAGAAAAGGGTTAAACTTATACTAAGTAAATTTATTTTCAGTTTCTTTAACAAGTTCAAAAAGACAAGTGCTTGACAATATTTTGTATTTTTGGAGTTTGAAAAGAGTTGAAAGAAGACTTCATGGGGTTCCTTTTTCGTGAATTTATGGATTCTAAAACAGTGATGAAAGTGTACTCCTTGGTTAAAATGATCCGTGAAAACACAAAAAAATCCATTAAACAATTTTTGACCTGCTCAAAACACCACAAAAATGATTAAACATACATGTTTCATGACATAAAATGAACAATTACTATTTCAAAACATCAAATATGATAAAATAATGGGAAATTGGCCAGTAATGAAAATGAAGATTCATTTTTACCATTTGACAATTACCTTCAATAGTGAGAGCACTGAGCCCCTTTTCCCTCGATCTTCTATAGCTGATTGAGGTAAATCTAGTGGATCATTTCCAGTGTCATCACTTTTACGTAGGAGCTAAGACCTTTCTCTTTCAATTCATGGTCCTTTTTTGTGATTTCTTGCAAATTTTAAGGATTTTTGAGAGCCCTGGGGTTCTAAAAATTCTCCATAGGACCAATGCATGCCCTCCATGTTGAAAATTTCATTTCACTAGGAAAATATTACACTATAGGGAGGGGTGAAACGCTCTGACATCCCTTTTGGGGTAATGTTGGGTGCAATTCTTTAGTCAAAATTGGCAGTTTTCTAAAACAATTTCAGTTTTTTTGCATGAAAATGATCCTAATGATAGTGTTATTGATGTTTCAGGTACTCATCAAAACAAATTCACCTTTGTGTAGAGAAAAAGGGAACATGAAGAACAAGACTTGAATGAAAAAATTGACTTTTCCACCATTCAGGCGCTCAAAAGCTATGGTTTGTTGAAATTCTTCTAGTTACCCAGCATGAGGCAACAAATGGACTTACTTAAGTTCCAAATTCATTCATGGGATCTAAATGCAGAGGAATTTAGGCTATGGGAACATCTACTTGACATAAAAGTGGTAAACATATAATTTCTAACAGGTTTGTCCATGATGGGTGTCCCCATATCTCTCCTAGGAGATATAAGTGGAGGAGAGTCACTAAAAGATTACATTAACAACCATTGTAGACTTCGAGCACAACCAACTAGATATGGGAAGATAAAAATTATTGATGTGACATGCCAACCTTTGATAATAATCCTCTTTATTATTTCTAGATTGGTCAGTAGCTCAACACATCATGTAGCTAGCAGATAAAAGCTGTAGTACGATTTAGAGTGTCGAGATCTGATATTATTTAACTAGAGTGAGGGGGTATTGGTCAACATGAAGGAATAACTATCTAAATCAAAAGAAGGAAAACTGAAAAAATTTGGCTACGGTTCAATTTTTATTTCCTTTTCCCTTGAGAAGATTCCATTGTTACAGCCTCAACATATCACTCCCAAGTCGATTGATGTGAGGGTTCCACAAATGAGGAGGTGGATAGAGCTTATGGTTCAACATGTAGGTCCATCACTATTTAGTATCACACCAACCTTCTTTAGGTGACAACATAAATTTTTCATTATGATTGATGATTATCCATACACAGGATTAGATTTCTCTGATGACCCTGAGCTCATACTTCCTGAGGGTGAGAAATGGGGTGCTATGGGTAAGATATTTTAACCATTTTGAAAGTTTTTTAAGAATGTTTTTACAACTTTTTTGTGTTTTTTGACCCCAAGGTTAACTGCATATCCATCATAGACTTAATGTGAACCTCCATATGGCTCTGCCCCAAAGGAATATCATGCATGATGTGCATAGTATCCTCCTCTGTTGATTTAGGCTCCATCATATGTTGCTCTAGCTAAGTCGTCACAAGTGACTCATCAACCAGAGTATCTCCTGTAGAGTCCCCTGATTTCTCACCCTGCACACTGGAATGCAGCTCTGGCCTACTACCATCAACTCCGCATGACCACTCTCGCTCCCAAGAAACATCATCATCTGATCCCATGGACTCATCTGGAGAAGAGTCATCATCCTGACATAGAGAAGGAATGTCTACTTGCTCTACCTCTGCCACCTCATCTAAATCTCTCAAACATGAGTGATCAGGCCCCCATGGTCCTTTGAAAATGAAGCAAAGTCCCTTCCTCCTTAGTTCATTTGTGCTGCATGATCCACCAAACTGGAACAACTCCTCCTTGGTCAAATATCTCCTGAAAAGCTCAATTTTCTGCTCAACCAGCCCTTACGCTAGTTCATAAGCAATAGGTGAAACCAAATGCACTCTCCTCCAAATGCTCAGCAACCTAGTCTGCGACTCCCAATAAATGGCCTTAGGGACCCCCATACATGACGATAGGATGGACTGCATGTGTGCTATGATTGTGTTAGAATTACATCTCCTAATGCTGAAGAAGCATCAGAACATCTGTAGAATCAAGCCATCACACTCAAATTAAAACATAATCTCATGAGTCTGGGTCATGGCCATGACTTCTAAAACCTTAAGCTTCCTCCCAGATGTAGAGCCTGCATAGTTGTCTAAATCCCGAAAGGTTCCTACTATTAGTCTGAAAATTCTTTTCATAATGTCATCATTGTTGGCAGGGAAGGGTGTTGTTATCCTCAAAATATAACTGAAACAAGAGGCAGCTATAATCTTGACTCTCTCACTTGGATGTTCCAAGAATCTAGCTTGTACCAATGAAAGCATAGATGGCTCCGAAGCCCCATTTAAACTCCAATCAGATTGCTCTACCTTTGAAAGGCAGGATTCCAGTTTCTCTAACATGGGAAAGTCATTTTCTGATCTTCCACTCTTCAAGTCCGTCCCAAGTGCATAAATTCAATTTCCCACCTCTTCCTCCTTTTTTAAATTCCTCAGATGCCTTATTTGGATAAAATTACGTACCTTCTTGGAGAAGGATTTGTTGTTCTATTTCAAGGGACTAATTTATGCATTGCTTAATCTTTTCAATTTGTTTAGGAGTTCCTCCATGGTTCAGCCAAGAATATAATCGTTGTTTTTTTGAGTTATTAATTTTCCCCTCAATCAACAGTTTAATCAAACCTTTCATATGCATGTTGTTGTATGTATGAGCTACAAAAATTTCTTCTCAAAAGAAATATTACATAGGAGATTTCAACCATTAATGACGCTTCAAAATGGGGTAATCTTCCTAAACCTAGAGACAGATTTATTATAGCTGATATCAAATCTAAATGATATTATTTTTGAGGAAAAATAGTAATTTGATGTCAAGTATAGAAATATTGAACCTAATTTAAAGGTAGTTGCCCAGAAATTGCAAAAGAACCATGCTCGAAGAATTTTGCGGAAATTTACAAGTCAGCTCCCGGATGGAACTCCTGTAAAATTTTGCTTTGGGAAATTATTCAAATGGTTTCCTGGTGAGCATACGCTCTACCTCTAAATTTCCTTATGTTGTCTAACTCCTCAAATTCGGTAGTTTCACAAGTTCTGTGATGTTGTCATTGCAAACACGCGTCCCTCCCTTCTCTATTCATACACCCTTGACGTCTTCAACTAAAATGTGAATTATGTCGGTTTCCAATGAGTGTGCAGTTTCCCAGGGAATGAAAACGTAGCCACATTTACCTCTAAAAATCAACCCTCTGGAACTAATCTCGTCCTCCTCGCTACACTCTTTAAAATCGGCCTACTCGAACAATGAACCTCCACCTAACGAACCTTAATCCTTCAATCTACTACTATAATGGCAGCACAATCTAATACTGTGAGTTCATATTATGACATGTCTTTCCACGATGGATTCTCCTTGCCCTCCACAAATTTCCTAGATCAGCGAAAATTCCCATAGAATTGACCAATCGAAGATACAACCGTGCTATGCCACATCTGTTGGTCTAGATCATATTCACACTCGACCATTTTCAAAGAGTCGACGACATCATCATAAAATGTTGCAACTCGATGTTCCATGCGTACTCCTTCATTTAGTGAGAAATGGATTGCAACTGCTGCCAAGCCACTCACCACCATTCATATTCCTATCATGTGCTTCAGTAATGACGAACCAGCATTGAACGTAGTCTTATATGCTACGCCATCACACCATGACACACTTAGCTCTGTCATGTATCGATAAAAAATTTAATTGAATGTATCCTGCTTCTTACAATTGAATTGCCTATATGCGGCCAGATATGCACGAATTGAATATTTTTGAAGGTGTTGTGCTTGATGCCTGATCTACCTCCTACAACCCACAAATCTACAGCACAAGAATGAATGTGGCCAAACACTCCACTACACAACATGTTCCATAAAAACCTTGTCATCGATATCTTTGAAACCCGCACCCCGTTCCTTGACGGCTCGATTCCAAGTTTAAATGTCTACCTTTAATTTTTCCCTTTCGCAAGATATGGCCACGACCTCTACTCTGGGAAAGAAAGGCTTTCAGCCTGTCAACTGAAGCATGCACATAACAGTCTCGGCCCTTTAACTCTCTAAATAATTCGACACAATCCATAGCTTGGCTGTCACATTATACGTAGATTGGCCCTTTCATTATGTGGATTTAGTTCACATTAATATTCCATAGTTTTTTTATTGGCAGAACATCTCCAATCAGACTTCTCGAAAACTGTATTTTCTTTGATACATAAAATCACCAGCAACAACAATCTTGGCACTTGAGAATCTTCGAAACCCTCGATCTTATCTCAAAATTAATCGGAAATGAACCTTCAGGTTGGCAAGATCACCAACTTCGATACGGCTATAATATCCCCAAATGGGATATTTTACTAAATTTTATGAAATCACACTAACCCAACATTTTAACATAAAATTACTGAATTAATAAACAAAAGATTGCCATGTAAAATAAAAAACATAATCACTACAATCCATCAACACATGGAATAGGAAGAATCTCAAAATTTTCATTATAGATAATAACTGGGAATACAAAAACATCTGACCCAAAAAGAGTTGAGATGAAGAACTAGTCATCAATATGAACTGTTGCACTTCACTGGCCTACAAAAATGAACTGCTGCACTCTTCCTCCGGAAACATCTACCACTGAATCCATTGAAGTACCCATTGAAGATCTGAATGATCCTAACTCCAATGTCACTGAAGCTCTGCAAAACTTCTGAATGAATTCTCCTCAAAGAGAGTTGGGTTTCCATCCAAAACTCATAAATAACCCAAGGTTTTCATCTGGGGACTACGGCTGAAGTAGAGAACCACGTCTCAAACCTCTCATACAAGAAAATTATATGATCCTAAGATATCCGTCAATGGCCTCCTCCCTTTCTTTTATAGATTTCTTGGAGCCTTCTAGACGATTATTTTATTATTATTTTATTCATGGTGCACTTTTCCTTATTAAAATATTCCTTTTTAATGCAGAAAAGAGTAAATTAGCTACCATGTCTCCTCTGGTAACTGAAACTCATGCCCAACCATCCCATCATGTAGGTATCCTCGTCCCAGTTCCAATGAGCTGTTACACTAAGGTGTTCCATCATGTATTCCTCCTAGAATGCCACCTTCAGCATAATGAGCTGATTTAAGCCTAGAAATAACTCAAATTTCTGAAAGTTGTTGGAATGCACTGGAACGAAAGACAAATTTCTAAGATGATGGAATATATCAAGTTAATGCCACCGGAAACCATGGAAACTCCTAAAAAATCCTCCAAAAATCCAGTGAGCCCGTTGATAGCACCAATCTGCACCCATGACCTGTCTACTATTAACTCTGGAAGTCCAACCTAACCCTATCGTAGGTGACACCAAAAAACGGAATATTACAGACCTTCTGCCCCAAGATACTTGCCCTCAAGCAATCCAAATATGTGGGTCACCGTGTTGGCCTGATGTAACTGAGACCCAATGCCTGGATCCCATACAAACCCCTGGGTAAATCTATGCACATGTTTCAAGCCACTCGGAATAGACCCCTTAATGTCAGGATCCCAAACTGATCTCTCCCTGTATCTGTCAATAAAAAATCCTCTTGGATCCCCACACCACGATGGCCAATCATCGCCCAAGTCCCTCGGCTCAGATTGCTCACTGTCTCTTGCTATAATTGATGCTCTAAGAGGTGAATACCACCAACAAGTATCAAGGCTCCCTAGCTCCTACTGTGTTGTACCTCTAACTGTATAATTTTCCCCACAAACTGCGTACCAAATAATCACCTCTCTCAAATCCAAGTCCTGACTCAATCCCACTCTGATCCTACTCTCCTAAAATCGTGATGGAGTGTTGAAGAAACGACGACGTATGCCCCAATGCCAGCTGTAATCTGTAACATCTTCTATGTCTAAGGGCCCCTTCTCTACTGTGCTCCCGAAGAAGAAAATCGTACCATAAAGAGGGTACCGGCTCATGATCTCCTGCCAATATATCCTAGAAGAAGAATCCAATTTAGTGTCAACTACATATGGAATATGCCCCTAGAACTGTCGCCAGCTCATAATTAACTCACGCTGCTCTGTCCCGTTTGCCAATGAAAGCTGCCCGTAGAAGAAAGCCCCTCTCTCTATAATGGGCCAAAGTGGGCAAGAAATATTGCAAGCCCCATCTATGTACTCCTAGATAGTGCTACTCCCTGAGGGTACCACAGCTCTTTTGAATGCACGTGCACCTATCTGCACCTCATCAATGTGTCGCCCACAGATGGATGCTCCACCATCTCCAACAACTCCTCCCACTCTTGATAAGGAATGGCATGCTCCTGCTGTCTACTAGCCCCCTACAAAACCATCCCATCAACCTCCAACACCTCCAGAGGATATGGATCTGAAACTGCTATCACCGTACTCGATGTATGTGCATCTGACTGCTCCACCTCAATGGCTGAACCCAAGGTTAGCCGCATATCCATCATAGAATCAATGTGAGCCTCCATCTGGCTCTCCCCCAAAGGACTATCATGCATGATGTTCATAGTATCCTCCTCTATTGATTTAGGCTCCATTATATGCTGCTCTGGTTGAATTGTCACAAGTGACTCATCACCCAGATTATCTCCTCTAGAGCCCCCTGAATTCTCACCCTGCACACTGGAATGGAGCTTTGGCCTACTTCCAGCAAATCCAAATGACCGCTCTCGCTCCCCAGAAGCATCACCATTTGATCCCATGGAATCATATAGAGAAGAGTCCTCATCCTGACATATAGAAGGAATGTCTACCTGCTCTACCTCTGCCACCTCATCTGCATCTCTCAAACATGAGTGATCAGGCCCCCATGGTCCTTTGCAAATGAATTAAAGTCCCTTCATCCTTAGATCATTTCTGTTGTATGATCCACCAAACTGGAACAACTCCTCCCTGGTAAACTATCTCCTGAGATCAATGTTTTTCTCAACCAGCCCTTGGGCTAGTTCATAAGTAGCAGGTGAGACCAACTGCTCTCTCCTCCAAATGCTCAGTAACCTAGTCTGCAACTCCCAGCAAATGGCCTCACGAACCCCCATACATGATGACAGGATGGACTGCATGTGTGTTATGACTGTGTCAGAATGATGTCTCCTAATGTTGAAGAAGCATTGGAACATCTATAGAATCAAGCCATCACACTCAAATTCAAACATGATCTCATGAGTCTGGGTCATGGCCATGACTTCTAAACCTTAAGCTTCCTCCCAACTGTAGAGCCTACATAGTTGTCTAAATCCCGAAAGGTTCTTACTATTAGTCTGAAATTTATTTTCATAATGTCATCATTGTAGGGAGGGAAGGGTGTTGTTATCCTCAAAATATCATTGAAACAAGAGGTAGCTATAAGCTTGACTCTCTCACTTGGATGTTCCAAGAATCTAGCTTGTACCAATGCAAGCATAGATGGCTCTAAAGCCCAATTTAAACTCCAATCAGATTACTCTACCTTTGAAAGGCAGGATTCCAGTTTCTCTAACATGGGGAAGTAATTTTATGATCTTCCACTCTTTAAGTCCATTCCAAGTGCATAAAGCCAATTTCCCACTTATTCCTCCTTTTGTAAATTCCTTGGATGCCTTTGTTGGAGTAAGTTATGTACCTTCTTTGAGAAGGGCCTGTTGTTTTGTTTCAAGGGACTAATTTTTGCATTGCTTAATCTTTTCAATTTGTTTAGGAGTTCCTCCATGATTCAGCCAAGGATATAATCATTTTTTTTTTCTGAGTTATTAATTTTACCCTTTAGTCAACAGTTTAATCAACCCTTTCATATGCATGTTGTTGTATGTATGAGCTACAAAAATTTCTTCTCAAAAAAAATATTACATAGGAGATTTCAACCATTAATGAGGCTTCAAAATGGGGTAATATTCCTAAACCTAGAGACAGATTTATTATAGCTGATATCAAATCTAAATGATATTATTTTTGAGGAAAAATAGCAATATGGCATATGGTGAAGTATAGAAATATCGAACCTGATTTAAAGGTAGATGCCCAGTGTAATGTCCCAAAATGGAAATCAGAATAATTTTCCTCCACTGAAGTGTTCCTTTGTTGGAAATATGAACAAGGTTATTTTAGAGATGGAATGAGTGGGAATTTTTCCAGATATTTCACCTCTAAAAGAGGATGAGATCCGAAGGCTAGCTAACCCCTTCTCAGGCTCTGTCTATAGCTCTGTAAATATTCCTCCTTGGGAAAACTCAGGAAGCTAGAAGAAAAAATGCATTTCCAGCCATGCATGCAATAAAATACTGAAATGAGCTCTTGGATCCCATATATACAGTAATAATAAATCTAAATCCAAGAATAGAGCTGAAACAAATCAAACTAGGTGGGCTAAACAGGCCTCCCACCCTAGTGTAGTCAAAACTAGTGAAAAACCCCAAGATTGAAAAATACTGGAGTAGCTGCTCAAGGGAATGCGCAGTCTAAGAGAGGGTTTAAAAATAAAATAATTAGATAAAAATAGATATACTCATATATTAATTAGAAATTCTCAAGGAATGAGATCTAATCTCTGTATATAAAAAGAAAGACAACCCGGCAAGGGTTTCTTCTCAAACACTCTAAATACAAAATGTAATATTCAAAAATATCTGAATATTTACTGCAACATGAAGCATGAGAGTGTAAGAGGCTGATATAAATATGATCTGATGCAGATCCTTCAAAGGCTTCCTCCCATGAGAGAATGAACCTCTCAATCACAAGGAAAAACCACAAAGAAGCCACCAAACCCTGCAATGAAAGCTGCCTCCCAAAATAATGCAATTCCAAGCTACAACTGCACTGGAAACTCTGAGAAGTGTGTGGTATGATACCACTAATCTGAAATATGCTCCAAGACCATCCAAACAGATCTATGAATGAAAGGAAATCTCCCTCCAACAAATATTAGCTCAGAAAGTGGGATATCAATCCCTTCCACTGCTGCACCCAGCTACACTGCACAATATCTACTTCAGAAACTGCACTGATGAAGATGGCTGGAGCTTGGCTTGAAAACCTAATGTGGAATGATGAATGAAAGTTCTCCCAATGAGGCTCCTCAAAGGAAGAGGTGGGGTTCCTGCCCGGGAACACCCAAGTGCTAAACATCATTGCTACTCTACTAAACAGCAAGAGTAAGAAAATGTCTAGAGAGACATGAATAATGATCTAAAGCATAAATGACAATTCCCTCATCCTCTTCCTCATATAGAATACGAGTTTGCTTCTCCTTGTGCCCACCCAATTAGGTCTCCTCATTCAAAAGATGCACTTCCCTTGTAATATTCCTAATTCGGGAATGTCAGCAATCAGCAATCTATTCCAGAGATTGAATGAGAGGGAATTTACCGGATATGTCATCTTCTCAAGGAAGTGTGAGATCTGAAGGCTATCTGGCCCTTTTCAGACTCTATCTAAAGAGCTGCTTGAAGAATCCCACTCAAAAGTGAGCTATAGTAATATGCAAACACATATATGAGCATACCATGAAGAGACAGTGTTATACAATGAGCTGTGAGATGAGAAAATGAACATATAGCCAAGAATAATGTATAGCATCAAAAGAGTGTACAATTATTGAGGAAAAAACCTCTTGATACAGGCAATGCAAGCCTCAATAATACATGTACATGAATATGAAGGGACAATGCTATTTCTTCATAAACCCAAGCTATGAGGACGCAGTCTACGATTAGAATGCTGCTAAAAAATGATATCAATACTGGAATATGACAATATATGGCTCAGATAAAATAGGGGAGCAAAGCTCTAACCCTTAGAAACAACAATGTATCAATCCTTTAAAATATTGGTTGAATCAAACAAAATGGAAAAATGTCGGAGTAGCTGGGCAGCTATTGCAACTCAAGAACTAGAAATACATAGTGAAGGCTGAATAAGATGAAAATATATGAAGTAAACCTCCTCCAAGGGATCTCCAAAGTGGAAGGCTGAACCTTACACTTGAGATCTCACCCTCCAATCAATCTGCAAAATCCCACAGCAAATGCACTATGAAAATAACATAGTTACTGGAGCAAACTGCATAGTAGGGGCAAGAATATGAGTTGGCCTGATGCCAAGATTTGAAAATGAGCTCTAAAGCTTCCAAAAGCAAGAAAGACTCTCCCTCTGAAAAACACGCAATGGAAGAGGTGTTGTGGAGTCTCCACAGCAACACCCTACAACACAGTATTACGCTACTGCAGCAATAACGCTGTGGAGGAGTTATGAATACATTGCTCCACTATGAAAGCCACACACCAATTCTCTTGAAAAATAGTGATGGAACAACCTCACTTGAGCAGGAAATCGAATTCCCCCGGGTTGAGGGTTAGATCTTCGAATGGAGACACTCGGTGCACTAAACAATGTTGTAGACTAGTTAAACAACCAACGTGCTCAAGAAGTCGAAAAGACCAGCTCAATATCATAAACATATGCATGCCCCGCAATGGCTCTCCTCCTCTCCATATATAGCAAATGAAGGCTCTCCATGGGCCCTACTTCGAAATAGGGTTTCCCTTCCTCTAGAAGCGTCCCTCCTACGTTGCCCATGTAGTGCTTTCCACCTCATACCCTGCGCTCGTTGACTAGGTCAAACCTCTTTGCAAATGTCTCTTTTCACACATGGGGGTGTGAAATCTAGTTCCATGGCTGATCCATTTTCATACTAGAGGGATTTAATTTATTTTATTATTATTATTGGGCCTCCTTTCCCAATTATTCATCTCCTAAATGAATTTAGACAAAAATTAATGTTCCAATTTATTGAAGAAAAATTTGGAACATTACAGTCCTCCCCTCCCAAATGTTGCTTGTCCCCAACCAACTACAAGGATATAACTAGAAAGTCTCCACTCAAGGCATGGAGTCTAAAATATGGTGAGGAATGTTTCCCTCATCTGGACTCTCCATCCCCAAGAAATCATCCAAACAAAATGAACCACCTCCCAACAAGGTAACTCCTGAAAATCTTCTTTCACCTCAAGCTCCGGTAATGAAGGTGGGCTGAGAATCTGAACTTGGCAAGCATCATAGCTTACCCCATGCTATCCTTATCTCCACTTATGACAAGTGTAGAGTGTATGCTAATCCAGGGCTGCAAAATTATTGCCCTCAAATGGAAAAATGAAGAAACATCCTCCAAAGAGTTCTCCTTCAACAATGAAGAACAGGCGAGCCTTAAACATATTATCCATGATGAATAGGACATGGTCATCATAGAAGATCCAAAAGAGAATTTTTCTACAAGTTTTACATGATTATGCATGATTCAAACAATATATCACAAGGATACGACGTAGTCCCACCCACTGCATCTTCAGAAAATTATATGGCAAGCAGTGTACAAGATTCATCACATCTACTAAAGAATAGTAAATGGTTGAATGTAACAACAATACATGATCAAGAACTTGCCCATGGCTGTACAATGGATGAATATCAGCCTCATGGCCCACCTCAAAAGGAAACAAATATGTGGCTTTGGTGGCCATATCTCCTCCCATGCTCCCATTAGAACAGGTAGAGCAGAAAATGTGAGAATTTTTCCCACTTAAAGACACATCCAACTCATGTGTCTCCATCATAATCATGCTTCTCATAAAAATCTAACCTATATCAGAAAATGAAGCCATGATCAACAATAGAATGAAGAGAATACTCAAGGTTTCACGTGGTGCAAGAAGGTACCAACAGCTTCCCAAACAAGTACATCGCAGTTTTACAAGTTGTTGCTTGAGGAAATTACAAGGAAAAATGTTTCTTATTACATGATTAATCATGCATGTCCGCATATGATACCTGTTAGAGTACATAAACTAAACATACAAGTGATGATAAAACATTTTCCCATGGCCATAAAAGAGATGGCTGCCTCCATCATGTATATTGGCCCAATACAACTCATGGAGCAATGTCACAAGATTGCCCTCTTGTGAAGTGATGCACTGCATAGGAATGGTAAGAGTGTCCAAATAAATGAATGTCTATACAAAATTCTCACCATATGATGGAATTAAGATGGTACATGAGTCCATACATGAGTCCTCCATAGTGTTTTGGCATGCTATGAAGAAGAAACAATCTTACCAATGAAATAGGTAACCGCACTGTTACCTACTTTTTTTTGGTAGCATAAAAAGCACCCGATTTTGAAAAGTGGTGATGCAGAATCACCTTTTTTTTTTTTGGAGCACATTTTCGACACTCTAATATTTTTATTTATGAAGTATGAATATTTGTTTTAAAATGTTAGTGATTTTCATGCTAATTTTGAAACGTATTGATGCAGCATCAACTGTTTTTTTTTAGAGCGGTGATTTTCATGCTAATTTTGAAATGTATTAATGCAACATCAACCTTTTTTTTTAGAGTGGTGATTTTCATGTTGGTAATAAAACACAAAACTTAGATAAAAAAAAATATATATAAAAACAATTAAAAAAAACCAATAAAAATGTAAAAAAAAACAAAATTAACTCGTAAAAATAAAAAATTTAAACAAAAATAAATAAACAAAAACAAAAATATTCGAAAATTATATCAAAAGAAATGACAAAATTTGAAAAAAAAACACATAATTTAAAGAAAAAAACAAAAATTAACCCAAAAAAAAAAAAAAACCATCAAAAGCATTTTTTTCTAAGTTATTAATAAAAACCATATAATTAAAAAAAAATTAAAATTAAAATAGAAAATTTAAAAATAATTTAAATTACAAAGTTAAAATTTAGATAAAAAAAATAAAATACAAAAAAGAAAAAATTAAATTTCAAAATTTAAATTAAAATAATAATAATAAGAAGAAAAAAAAATACAAATTTTAAAATTAACCAAAAAAAAAATTAAAAAAAAAACAAATTTGAAATTGAAAAAGAAAATTAAAATTTAAAAAAAAACTATCATTAAAAAACAAAAAAATGAAAAAAACTACGTGCAAATAATTAAAAAACAAATATCCATAAATTTACTGTTTTTTTTTAATGAAATAATTTATAAATTTTAAAAATGAAAAACTAAATAAACTAAAAGATTAAAAAAAAAATTAAATTAAATTAAAATTTAATAAATTTAATAAATAAATTTTAAATTTTAAAAAATAATTACTCTAAAATATTAAATTTAAAAAAAAATAAAAATTAAACAAAAAAAATTAAAACAATTTAAATTTAAAATAAAAAATTTGAATTAAAAAACAAATAATTTTAAATTTTTTGAATTTAAAAAAAAAAAATCAAATTAAAAAAAAAATTAAAAATTAAAAATTAAAAAAAAAGAATTTTTTGATCGTGGTGGTGGAGGCCAGCCGCTGGGCGGGAGGCCGATTCCAAGAATCGCCCTCCCGCGGCGGGAGGCCGATTCCGGGAATCGCCCTCCCGCAGCGGGAGGCCGATTCTGGGAATTGCCCTTCCGGGGCGGGAAGCCAATTCCGGGAATCGCCCTGAGGCCGATTCCGGGAATCACCCTCCCACAGTGGGAGACCGATTCCGGTAATCACCTTAAGGCCAATTTCGAGAATCTCCCTCTTGCTGCGGGAGGCCGATTTCGGGAATCGCCCTGAGGCCGATTCCAGGAATCTCCCTCCCGCCGCGGGAGGCCGATTCCGAATCCCCCTCTCGCCACGGGAGGCCGATTCCGAGAATCGTCCTCTCGCGTCGGCGGGAGGGCGATTCCGAGAATCGCCCTCCCGTTGCGGGAGGCCGATTCTGGGAATCACCCTCAGGGTGACTCCCAGAATCGACCTCCCGCCGCAAGAGGGTGATTCCTGGAATTGGCCTCCCGCCGCGGGAGGGCGGTTCTTAGAATCGGCCTCCCGCCCAACGGCTGGCCTCCGCCACCACCTGGGCAAGACGCCGATTGGCGGCACCACCACGATCAAAATTTTTTTATTTTTTATGTTTTATTTTTTTAATATTTTTTTTGTAATTTGATTTTTATTTTTATTTTTTTTTTAAATTCAAAAAATTTAGTTTTTTTTTTTGTTTTTATTTAATTTTTATATTTGAAATTTAATTTTTTTTATTTATTTTTTGTTTTTTTAAATTTTATTCTTTTTTTTTTGTTTTTAATTTTTTTTTTCTAAATTTTGTTAAAATTTTTTATTAAATTTTGTATTTTTTTATTTATTTAATTGATTTATTTATTTAATTTTTCCTCTTTTTTTTTATTATTAAATTTTATGTTGAATTTTTTCATTTAATTTTCTAAAATTTAGTGAATTTTGTATTTTGTATTTTTTAATTTATTTAAATTTAACACCTTTTAAAATTTTTTTTTTATTATTATTTTTTTAATTACATAAAAATTTTATATTTTTTTTATTTCAATTAAAATTGTGTATTTAAAATTATATATATATATAACTTAATATTTTCAAATCAATTTGTTTTTTATTTTATTTTTTATTTAATATATTTTATTTAATTTATTTTTGTCAATTTTTCAATTTTAATTGATTTTTAAAGTTTTCTAACTTTTTATTTTAACAAAATAAAATTTCTTTATATTTAAAATTTATTTTTTATTTCAAAATTTATTTGTTTATTCATTTATTTATTAAAATTTAATATTTGTTTTTTTAAATTTAATTTGTTATTTTAATATTAACAATTTTTTTTTTAATTTAATAAAATCTAATATATATATATATTTTTAATTTAAGTTCATATATGTATATATATATTTATAATTTAAATTTAATTTATTTTTTAAAATCTATTTGTTTTTTTAATAGTGCTGTGAGAGCACCAATCATATTGTTGATGGGTCTGCCATCTGAATGAAATTCCACGTCTCCATTTTCATCTTTAACAAGCTCTTCTTCCATCTTCTTTATTAAAGCAGGTGAGGACTCTAGTTCCCACCATCTGGCTAGAGTTCCTGTGAAGCATGGAATGAGAGTCTTAAAGGCCTCTACCTCTGATTTTCCATCTATACGCATCAGCTTATATTCTGTGATCATTTGATCCAGAGTTTGTTTTATTTGGGCTGATGACAGATTATCAATATTCCACTCTTTATGGCTTTGTTCCCAAAATGTTTCTCTAGGGGTAATCTTTCCTAGGCCATTTAGATCAGGAGGGGAATACCTTGTATACTGAGCTTCCAATGGTTCATAAACTGGCAAGGCATGCTCTTCAGACTCAGTTTCAAAAAGAGAGGCAACTGTGACTTTAAGCTTTGGAGACTCAGGAGCAGACTCTTTAGGAAGAAGCTGGGGAAAACGTTCAGTAGCTTTCTGAAAAGACACAGCTTTTCCTTTGTGGAGGAATGCAAAAGGGACAGGCTTGTCTGTCTTCTTCTTTTCTTTATGCTCAATCTTCTCAAAAAAATTTGAAATTAACTACCGCGTAGAAACATAATTTTCTATTATACAAGTTTCTACTTCATCTATCTTTTTCAGAGACTTTAAACAAAAATCTTTAGAAACTGAAGCATTATACTGTACAGAATTCAATGCACTATTTATACTATTGATAGACACTTGAACTTGCTCTATCTGTTCTTTCATAGAGACAGCTTTAGCCACATTCTTCTCTAAACCAGTAACAACAGTGTTTGTCCAGTTTATTTGTTCACTGACTGTTTGAATTCTCCTTTCTATCCCTACAACATTTTCCTTTTGAACTATGGGATAGGCATTGGCTGAATTTTGTCCTTCTCCTAGGAAAATTCCTTTGGAAGGAGGGTAACTGGTAGAGGTTTCAACCTTACTTCCATCAATAGCTATCCAAGCATGACCAGAGGAGGATGCAGAGTCAGTCATCAAAATCACCTCTGACTCTTGAGCCTTCTTCCATGAATAAAAAGAAATCCAGATATTTATTTCATTCATATATTCCTTCCATTGTGAGGCTAATTTTTTCTTTTCCTCTGTGCTGTGAGAAACAGCAAACTCATCTACCTGCGGATGAGTATGGAGATCCCAATTCAACATTAGCTTCATCCATTTTTCAGGGATCACATGTTTATCACATCCATCCATTAATGTATAAAACTTTTGTATTTCAGGGACAGATGGTCTCTTTATATCTTCTGGCAGATCTTTGAATCTGCACTCCGGAATCAATCCATCTTTTTTACTGTAAAAACCCACACCATGTTTATCTCTGGGAGATTGCATATTCATAAATATTTCTGTCAGTCTGGGATCTTCATCTTGTAGACTATTTATTAAAATTTAATATATTTCTTTAAATTTAATTTTTTATTTTAAAATTTAATTTTTTATTTCTAATTTAATAAACATTTTCTTTTTCTTTTTTAAATTTAATTTCTATATTAAATTTCTTATAAATTCTTTCCTTTTTCAACTTGTTTTTTTTTTTTTTAATTTAATTTTTTTTTTTTCTATATATTTTGAAATTTTAATCTTTAAAATTTTTTTATTTTTTATTTTTTATTTTTTTCTTAAATTTTAGGTTTTTTTTAATGTTTGAATTAAAAATTTTTTATTTTTTTATTTTTTTATATTTTTATTCCTATATATTTTTAAATTTTAAGCTTTAAAATGTTTTTATTTTTTAAATTTATTTTTTTTCCTAAATTTTAGGTTTTTTTTAATGTTTGAATTTTAAAAATTAAAAAATGTTATTTCTATTTTAAAAAATGTCAAAAATATGACACAATTTTTTATTTTGTTATTCCAGCATCAACTGGTTTTGTTTTGAGGGTGTTTTTTCAATCCTTTTTTCAAGAAACAATTTTGTTTTTAGCATAATTTTATAAAATGTTGAAATTTGACCTTCAAAAAAAACCAAGTGTATTCTGGAATACATTTTTTTTGTTTTTGGGGTGTTTTTTCATGTTTTTTGAGTCTTTTTGGGTTAGAGTTCCCGTTTTGAGGTCAGGTTACCTATTTCATCGGTAACAGTGTTAAGAATGAACCATGTGCTGCAAGAAGATAATCTTCCTTATGCTTGAAAACCCAAGTCGAGAAGAATATGCCATAGATGTCTCTATCATCATTACCTTCTCTTT
This sequence comes from Pinus albicaulis, assembly GCA_034641835.2. Taxonomy (NCBI): domain Eukaryota; kingdom Viridiplantae; phylum Streptophyta; class Pinopsida; order Pinales; family Pinaceae; genus Pinus; species Pinus albicaulis. The sequence continues at coordinate 662,990,496 of CM076583.1, forward strand.
GTTTATCAAGTGCAACAAATATGATGTGATCCTGGGACCTACGAGTTATGGATCCACCATATTTCCACTGGGCACACTTCATCCATAAGTCTCTGCTCCAAAGTGACAGCGCTGTAGAGCTTATGCAAATAAGCCCCTGTCAATACCAAACTTCGTTCTTTGACATGCTCCTTGTCAAAGATTCCTCTAATAATCCTACAACAAATATGGAATACTCCCCAAGATGGAAGAGCTCCCAAATCATCAAAGACCAAAGAGATAATGCCATCTCCTCTTCCTACAACATCATGCAAAGTGTGAGAGTAAATCTTCTCTTGCTCTCCCATAAACATGCAAAGCAACAAGACATTTTGCTGCCTCCCCATAACTCCAACATACTGATCATGTGATGAAGACATGACGAATGATATGAGTATCATATCAACACCATGCATCCATAATCTATGCTGCTCAATGATGTAAGTACCCATCCTCTTACTCTTAGGAAGAGTGTTTGCCAAGCGATGGACAAACTCGTTCAAGAGTAACCAGCATAGCCAAGCCTCCTGATGCCCAGTATCATAGATCTGCAAGTAGCCTCCTAGCTCCTTGCTCATCAACAAAATCCACTCAATCACTTGTGGATGCATCTTTCTCCTCATCTTGGTACTCCTCCCATGAGGGCTACCATCCTCCCAAATCAAATTCCTGTCTTTGCACTTCATGGCATTTTGAAATTTAAGCTTCTCAAGGATCAATGAGACCCTATCAAGACGCAAATAGATGGTAGGAAAAAACCTCCCATCATGATGTGTATGGCTCAAGGAATGTCCAACACAAGCATGAGAGATGTTATCCATCTTCTATCTGCTCTCCTGAGAAAGGAAGAAAATATTTGCACTCCATGGTGTGTTGAAGTGCACCTCTGATGAGATCTCTCCTTGACACCTCCCTTTTATCAATATTTTTCCAAAACCAATGAGGTCTTGGTTCTGAAAGTAGAAGTTCCTCTTTGAGCTGAGAGGAACTCATTGAGAAAATTTCATCTTGAAGGGAAAAAGAGTTTCTTATTCCAATATGTCTACCACCAATCTTCAAATCTTCAAACCCCAACCTCCAATATGATGTACAATCCAACAATGGCTCATGAGAATGATGGTTTGATTCCTTCTTAAGTGTTTCCATGTTGCACAACACAGTGCAACCAAGATGCTCTATAGTAGCAATGAGATTTGACCCTTGGTCATGCAGAAGTAAATCTCCACATTGATCAGAAGATTTTGCTGCAACAATGGAATGTGGGAATATTTTCATACCTTGATGTGCATTTGGAACTTCTTGTAGGGATGCAAGAGTCCCTTCCTCAAAAGTGTTGGCTGACCCAACTGCTGATGCATGTGGCTACTCCTCCATGAGTGTGACAGAGTTATCACAAGCCTCCTCAAGAGGTGATGTGATCTTTTCTTTCTTTTCTCTTTCTCCATCAAAGGTTTGGATCAACCTTTGAGTGAACTCTACAAAATTCTTCACCCTTGCATGGCTGAAGTGGCTACCCCACCAATCATAGGCTTCACCCTCCAAGTGCAGCGCTGAGATTTCAACAACTTCTTTCCCTGTTACAGGATGTAGTAGGAAAAATGCCTCCAACTTTCTCACCCAAGTTCTTGCATTAGATGACCCATCAAAGGTAGACAACATAAATCTATTGCCTTTGATTTATTTTCTGCTGCATGGTCTCCTCTCTTCCTTTAGCTGGATGAAATCAGGAAAATCTAGAGTCTCCCTGAAGGCTCTAGGTTGAGATCTATACTCAACAAGGTAATCACTGAGGATCTGATGATCCAAGTATCTTTCATGCTCAATATCTTCTTCTTGATGAGAATAGGAAGTGCATGGTACTTCCTCTTATTTTTCTTCAATCTTCTTGACCTCCTCAAAGGTGGATGTATTTCCTTTGGATCTGAAAATAGATGAGAATAAAATCATATTTTTCAACGTTATGATCTTCTTGGGCTTAGACTCACAGGGGTCAGTGGATCCCTCATACGTGGGAAAAGGTTTCCTCCCAGTGGTACGCTGCAACTCTGAGCTCTGTGTGCTAGATCCCCCACTGTTCCTTCCACTTTCATCCTGCCTGAGCTGACAGTAATATTTGAAGGGAAAATCTACTCCAAAGTATTCCCCCATGGACTGCCATTTGCGGAAATAATCTCCAAAGGGCATATGATCATGCTGCCTCCCTTTCTCACTCGGTACTGGAGGTAAGAATGTAGGCATCGTGATCCTAGTTGGCCTACTGAAGGCTGGTGAATGCTGGTCACACTGTTGTGATACCCCCATATTTCCCCCTCTACTGCATTTGGTGGGCAAGATTCTGCCTACCCTCTTTGTTCATAGAAAAATATCCCCACAGTTGAGCCAAGAACTCGGATCTAATACCATTATAATATTCCTAATTCAGGAATGTCAGCAATCAGCAATCTATTCTAGATATTGACTGAGAGGGCATTTACCGGATGTGTCACTTTCTCAAGGAAGTGTGAGATCCGGAGGCTATCTGGCCCTTTTCAGACTCTGTCTATAGAGCTGCTTGAAGAATCCCACTAAAAAGTGAGCTACAACAATATGCAAACACATATATGAGCATACCATGAAGATACGACATTATACAATGAGTTGTGAGACGAGAAGATGAACATATAGCCAAGAATAATGTATAGCAGCAAAAGAGTGTACAATTATTGAGGAAACAACCTCTTGAGACAGACAATGCAAGCCTCAATAATAGATGTACATGAATATGAAGGGACAGTGCTATTTCTTCATAAACCCAAGCTATGAGGACACAGTCTACGATTAGAATGCTGCTGAAAAATGATATCAATACTATAATATGACAATATATGGATCAGATACAATAGGGGAGCAAAGCTCTAACCCTTAGAAACAACAATACATAAATCCTTTAAAGGATTTGCTGAAACACACAAAATGGAAAAATGTCGGAGTAGTTGGGCAACTACTGTAACTCAGGAACTAGAAATACGTAGAGAAGGATGAATAAGATGAAAATATCTGAAGTAAACCTCCTCCAAGGGTTCTCCAAAGTGGAAGGCTGAACCTTACACTTGATATCTCACCCTCCAATCAATCTGCAAAATCCCGCAGCAAATGCACTATGAAAATAACGCAGTTACTGGAGCAAACTGCGCAGTAGGGGAAAGAATATGAGTTGGCCTGATGCCAAGATCTGAAAATGAGCTCTAAAGCTTCCAAAGGCAAGAAAGACTCTCCCTCTGAAAAACACACAATGCAAGAGGTGTTGTGGAGTCTCCACGGCAACACCCTACAACACAGTATTACGTTGCTGCAGCAATAATGTTGTGGAGGAGTTATGAATACGCTGCTCCACTATGAAATCCATACACCAATTCTCCTACAAAATACTGATGGAACAACCTCACCCGAGTAGGCACTCGAAGTCCCCTTGGGCTAAGGGTGACATCTCCGAACGGAGACACTCTGTGCACTAAACAGTGCCGCAGACTAGTTAAACAACCAGCGTGCTCAAGAAGTCGAAATGACCAGCTCAATATCATAAACATGCGTGCCCCGCAATGACTCTCCTCCTCTCCATATATAGAAAATGAAGGCTCTCCATGGGCCCTACTTTGAATTATGGTTTCCATTCGTCTAGAAGCATCCCTCCTACGTTGTCCATGTAGTGCTTTCCACCTCATACCCTGCGCTGGTTGACTAGGTCAAACCTCTTTGCAAATGTCTCTTTTCACACATGGGGGTGTGAAATATAGTTCCATGGCTGATCCCTTTTCATACTAGAAGGATTTCATTTATTTTTTTATTATTATTGGGCCTCTTTTCCCAATTATTCATCTCCTAAATGAATTTAGACAAAAATTAATGTTCCAATTTATTGAAGAAAAATTTAGAACATTACAGTCCTCCCCTCCCAAATGTTGCTTGTCCCCAAGAAACTGCAAGGACAGAACTGGAAAGTCTCCACTCAAGGCATGGAGTCTGAAATATGGTGAGGAAGGTTTCCCTCATGTGGACCCTCCATCCCCAAGCAATCTTCCAAACAAAATGAACCACCTCCCAACAAGGTAACTCCTGAAAATCTCCTTTCACCTCAAGCTCCGGTAATGAAAGTGGGCTGAAAATCGGAACTTGGCAGGCATCATAGCTTACCCCATGCTATCCTTCTCTCCACTTATGACAATTGTAGATTTTATGTATATCCAGGGCTACAAAAGTATTTCCCTCAAATGGAAAAATGAAAAAAAATCCTCCAAAGAGTTCTCCTTCAACAATGAAGAACAGGCGGGCCTTAAACATATTATCCATGATTAATAGGACATGGTCATCATCGAACATCCCAAGGAGAATTTTTCTGCAAGTTTTACATGATGATGCATCATGCAAACAATATCTCACAAGGATATGGCACAGTCCCACCCACTGCATCTTCAGAAAATTACATGGCAAGCAATGTACAAGATTCATCACATCTACTAAAAAATAGTAAATGGCTCAATGTAACAACAATACATGATCAAGCACTTGCCCATTGCTGTACAATGGATGAATATCAGCCTCATGGCCCACCTCAAAAGGAAACAACATGTGGCTGTGGTGGCCATATCTCCTCCCATGCTCACATTAGAACATGTAGTGCAAAAAATGTGAGAATTTTTCCCACTTAAAGACACATCCAAATCGTGTCTCCATCATAATCATGATTCTCATACAAATCTGACCTATATCAGCAAATGAATTCATGATCAGCAATAGAATGAAGAGAATTCTCAAGGTTTCACGTGGTGCAAGAAGGTACCAACAACTTCCCAAACAAGTACATCGCAGTTTTACAAGTTGTTGCTTGAGGAAAGTACAAGGAAAAATGTTTCTTCTTACATGGTTAATCATGCATGTCCCCATATGATACCTATTAGAGTGCATAAAATGAACATACAAGTGATGATAAAACATTTTCCCATGACCATAAAAGAGATGGCAGCCTCCATCATGTATATTGGCCAAATACAACTCATGGAGCAATGTAACAAGCTTGCCCTCTTGTGAAGCGATGCACTGCATAGGAATGGAAAGAGTGTGAAAATCAATGATTATATATACAAAATTCTCACCATATGCTGGAAGTAAGATGGTACATGAGTCCATACATGAGTCCTCCATAGTGTTTTGGCATGCTATGAAGAAGAATGAACCATGTGCTGCAAGAAGATAATCTTCCATATACTTGAAAACCCAAGTCGAGAAGAATATGCCATAGATGTCTCTATCATCATTACCTCCTCTTTGTTCATCAAGTGCAACAAATATGACGTGATCCTGGGACCTACGGGTTATGGATCCACCATATTTCTACTAGGCACACTTCATCCATAAGTCTCTGCTCCAAAGTGACAGCGATGTGAGCTTATGCAAATAAGCCCCTATCAATACCAAACTCTATTCTTTGACATGCGCCTTGTCACAGATTCCTCTAATAATGCTGCAACAAATATGGAATACTCCCCAAAATGGAAGATCTGCCAAATCATCAAATACCAAAGAGATAATGTCATCTCCTCTTCCATGCATAAGTAAATCTCCACATTGATCAGAAGAATTTGCTACAACAATGGAATGTGGGAATCTTTTCATACCTTGATGTGCTTTTGGAACTTCTTGTAGGGCTGCAAGAGTCCCTTCCTCAAAAGTGTTGGCTGCCCCAACTGTTGATGCATGTGGCTGCTCCTCCATGAGTGTGACAACATTATCACAAGCCTCCTCAAGAGGTGATGTGATATTTTATTTCTTTGCTGTTTGTCCATAAAAGGTTTGGATCAAGCTTTGAGTGAACTCTGAAAAAGTCTTCACGCTTGCATGGCTCAAGTGGCTACCCAACCAACCATAGGCTTCACCCTCCAAGTGAAGTGCTGAGATTTAAACAACTTATTTCCCTACTACAAGATGTAGTAGGAAAAATGCCTCCAAGTTTCTCACCCAAGTTCTTGCATTAGACGACCATCAAAGGTAGACAACAAAAATATTTTGCCTTTGATTTCTTTTCTGCTGCATGGTCTCTCCTCTTCCTTCAGCTGGATGAAATGAGGAAAATCTAGAGTCTCCCTGAAGGCTCTAGGTTGAGATCTATACTCAACAAGGTAATCACTGAGGATCTGATGATCCAAGTATCTTCCATGCTAAATATCTTCTTCTTCAATCTTCTTGACCTCCTCAAAGGTGGATGTATTTCCTATGGATCTAAAAATAGATGAGAATAAACTCATCTTTTTCAACGTTTTGATCTTCTTGGGCTTAGACTCATAGGGGTCAGTGGATCCCTCATACATGGGAAAAGGTGTATTCCCAGTGGTACGCTGCAACTCTGAGATCTGCGTGCTAGATCCCCCACTGTTCCTTCCACCTTCATCCTGCCTCAGCTGACAATAATATTTAGAGGGCAAAGCTACTCTGAAGTCTTCCCCCATGGACTGCCATTTGCGGAAATAATCTCCAAAGGGTATATGATCATGCTGCCTCCCTTTCTCACTCGGTACTGGAGGTAAGAATGTAGGCATCATGATCCTGGTTGGCCTACTGAAGGCTAGTGAATGCTGGTCACATTGTTGTGAGACCCCCATATTTCCCCTTGTACTGTGTTTGGTGGGCAAGATTATGCCTACCCTCTTTGTTCATAGAAAAATATCCCCACGGCTAAGCCAAGAACTCGGCTCTGATACCACTGTAATATTCCTAATTCGGGAATTTCAAAAATCAACAATCTAGTCCAGAGATTGATTGAGAGGGAATTTACTGGATGTGTCACCTTCTCAAGGAAGTGTGAGATCCGAAGGCTATCTAGCCCTTTTCAGACTCTGTCTATAGAGTTGCTTGAAGAATCCCACTCAAAAGTGAGCTACAGCAATATGCAAACACATATATGAGAATACCCTGAAGAGACGACATTATACAATGAGTTGTGAGACGAGAAGATGAACATATAGCCAAGAATAATGTATAGCAGCAAAATAGTGTACAAGTCTTGAGGAAACAACCTCTCGAGACATGCAATGCAAGCCTCAATAATACATGTACATGAATATGAAGGGACAGTGCTATTTCTGCAATAAACCCAAGCTATCAGGACATAGTCTACGATTAGAATGTTGCTGCAAAATGATATCAATACTATTATATGACAATATATGGCTCAGATACAATAGGGGAGCAAAGCTCTAACCCTTAGAAACAACAATACATCAATCCTTTAAAGGATTGGCTGAAACATACAAAATGGAGAAATTCTGGAGTAGCTAGGAAACTACTGCAACTCGGGAACTAGAAATACGTAGAGAAGGCTGAATAAGATGAAAAGTTGTTCTTCGTAGGGTTTCTTCTCCTCGAAAACTGCGCAGTTGACCAAGTCAAAGTAGCTGCATTTTATCCTTGTTCACACATAGAGGTGTTTTATTAGGCTTGAAATAATGTCTCCCTTCACACTTGGAGTGTTTTTATCCTTCTTAGGAGACTTATGGGCTTTTCTACCCATTTATTTGCCAACTATAGTTGCTGCTAACTCTAATGTCCCATTTAGCTTGGAAGCTAAAAATTTGGGACATTACACCCAGAAATTGTAGAAGAACCATGCTCGAAGAATTTTGCAGAAATTTACAACTCAGCTCCTAGATGGAACTCCTGTAAAATTTTTCTTTGGGAAATAATTCAAATGGTTTCCTGATGAGCATACGCTTTGCCTCTAAATTTCCATATACTTTCTGACTCCTCGAATTGGGTAGTTTCACAAGTTCTGTGACGTTGTCATTGCAAACACGCGCCTTTCCCTTCTCTATTCATGCACCCTCGACGTCTTCAACTGAAATTTGTATTATGTTGGTTGCTAATGAGTGTAAAATTTCCTAGGGAAGGAAAACGTAGCCACATTTACCTCTAACAATCGACCCTATGCAACTTATCTCATCCTCCTCACTACACTCTTTAAAATCGACCTACCCGAATAGTGAACCTCCACCTAACAAACCTTAATCCTTCAATCTACTGATATAATGGCATCACCAATCTAATACTGTGGATTTAGGTTATGACATGTCTTTCCACTATGGATTCATCTTACCTTCCGTGAATTTTCTGGGTCAACAGAAATTCCCATAGACTTGACCAATTCGAGTTACAATTGAGCTACACCAAATCTGTTGGTCTAGACTGTATTCACACTCAATCATTTTCATAGATTCAATGATAGCATCATAAAATGTGGCAGCTCGATGTTCCATACGTACTCCTTCATTTAGCGAGCGATGGATCGCAATAGCTGCCAAGCCACGCACCACCATTCATATTCCTATCATGTGCTTCAGTAATGATGAACCAACAATGAACGTGGTCTTATATTCTATGCCATCACACAATGACACACTTAGCTCTGTCATGTATCGATCAAAAATTTAATTGAATGTATCCTTCTTCTTACAATCGGCTTGGCTATAAGCGCCCAGATATGCGCGAATTGAATAGTGTTGAAGGTGTTGTTCTTGATGCTTGATCTACCTCCTACAACCTAAAAATATATAGCTCATGAATGAATGTGGAAAAACACTCTGCTACACAACATGCTCCATCAAAACCCCGTCATTTATCTCTTTGAAACCTTCATCCCGTTCCTTGACGGTTCGATTCCAAGTTTAAATGGAAATCTCTTTCTTTAATTTTTCCCTTTGGCAGGATGTGGCCACGACCTCTGCTCTGGGAAAGAAAGGCATTCAACCTCTCAACTGAAGCATGCGCATAACAATATTGGTGATTTAACTCTCTGAATAATTGGACACAATCCACAGGTTGGTTGTCACATTATATGTAGATTGGCCCTTTCATTATGTGTATTGGCCTCACATTAATATTCCATAGTTTTTCTATTGGCACAACATCTCCAATTAGACTTCTGGAAAACTATATTTTATTTAATATAGAAAATCACTAGCAACAACAATCTTAGCACTCGAGAATGTTCAAAACCCTCGATCTTATCTCAAAATTAATCTGAGATGAACCCTCAAGCTGGCAAGATCACCAAATCTGATACCATTTTAATATCCCCAAATGGGATATTTTACTAAATTTTCCGAAATCACACTAACCCGACATTTTAGCATAAAATTACTGAATTAATAAATAGAAGATTGCCATGTAAAATAAAACACATAATCACTGCAATCCATCAACACATGGAATAGGAAGAATCTCAACATTTTTATTTTAGATAATAACTGGGGTTACAACAACATCTAACACAAAAAGAGTTGAGATGGAGAACTGACCATCAATATGAACTATTGCACTGTGTTGGCCTCCAAAACTAAATTCTTGCACTCTCCCTCTGGCAACAGCTACCAGTGAATCCACTGAAGCACCTGTTGAAGATCTGAATGATCCTCATTCCAATGTCACTGAAGCTCTGTGAAACTTCTGAATGAAGTCTCCTCAAAGAGATTTGGATTTTCGTCCAACACTCATAAATCACCCGAGGGTTTCCATCCTGGGGCTACGGCTGAACTAGAGAACCACGTCTCAAACCTCTCATACAAGAAAATGATATGATCCTAATATATCCCTCAATGGCCTCCTCCCTTTCTTCTATATATTTCTTGGAGCCTTCTAGAGAATTATTTTATTATCATTTTATTCATGGTGCACATTTCCCTCTTATTAAAATATTCCTTTTTAATGCAGAAAAGAGTAAATTGGATACCATGTCTCCTTTGGTCACTGAAACTCATGCTCAATCATCCCATCATGTAGGTATCCTCGTCTCGGTTCAAATGAGCTATTACAATAAGGTGTTCCATCATGTATTTCTCTTGGAATGCCACCTTGAGTGTAATCAGCTGAGTTAAGCCCACAAATAACTCAAATTTCTGAAAGTTGTCAGAATGCACCAGAACGAAAGCCAAACTGCTCGGATGATTGAATATATCAAGAAAATGCCACCAGAAACCATGGAAACTCCTCAAAAATCCTCCAAAAATCTTGTGAGCCTGCTGATAGCACCAATCTGCACCCGTGACCTATCTGCTCCTAACTCTGGAAATCCAATGTAACCCTATCGTAGGTGACACCAAGAAAAGGAATATTACAACAATCCATATGATCTTACATTTGAGCATTTTAGTATGCATTAAGGTAGTTTTTATTTTAGGAATTTTAGTCTCTTTTTATAGATGGTGAATGTGTGGGTGTGTCTAAAAAGAGGAAAAAGAATTTTTTATTTCATATATTTCTCGTATAACCTTGTAGAGATCACTATTAATGGAAGAAAAAGGAAGACGCATTACATGTAGCCTAGTTTTCTATTGGTTTATTTTTGTGTCAAAAACATAACAAGTTGCACTTCCACTACCCGTGACTTAATTAACAACCAATAAAATGAAGTAGATTTGGTTTTCTTCATAGATACATCCGTTAGTATAGGGAATTTAGGGCTTTGGAATAGGTGTGTGGATAATAAGATCTCTAAGGCCACTCTAAAATGAAACTTAGAAGTTGATTAAAGTGTGAAAATCCAGTATTGTTGAGTTGTCTGGGAAAGCTCATCCAACATAGGACTTAAGCATGAGGATGAGTGAAGAAAGGGAAAAAGAGATACCTCCTCTTCTACTTATTGGATCCCACTTCCACGAGTGTTCCATCCGTCCTCTGATCACAAGCTGGTGACCATAGTTTCCTATAATAGGGATTGCATAGGTGACTATCGGGGGGTAATTCCCATGGTATATAAGACAAACATTGCATCAATTTCATAGTACTTTTAGAGGGTTCCCTTACGAAGCTTAGGTACTTTGACTAGAAAATTCTATTGTCTAGAGGTCAGTGTAATTTTTTCTGATACCTTCGCTGGCAAGCTTGGGCTATAATTATCCAAAAATATCTTTGAAAGGTACTTATTTTCAATTTCTTGTATTTTGGTTTGCGGTCCTAATAACCCAGAGAAAAAATACCTGGAAGATTCTTATTTGGTTGTATCTTTAGGGAATTTTTATTGAGTGCTCTTTCCTCCTAGATTTCCATAGGTTTTATTTTCATTCTTTAAAAATTTCTCTTAATATTTAAAAGTGTTTGATCAACCATTTCGTTAGTCTAGGAGGATTTTTGGGCTTTCACCTCTGAGTGTCGAGCCTGCACCTAGAAGGCGTATGATAAATTATGGTGGTGCTTTCCAACCAATAGCAACAAACACATCGGATATTGATCCTTCTCTAGGGGCTATCATATCATAGGTTGAACCTAGTTCAGTTCATATTTTGGACGGAAATACTCTGGTCGTTACTAGGGTGCTCTTCGAATCAGAAGATGAATTTGAGATTGAAGACATCCCGAAGTCCCCCATGAATCCTACGGAACCTCTTACTTTCGATATTTCTTACGTTATAGAATACGTGGGTACCCTGAATCATAGGCCAACAAGCCCTATTCACTCTCCTTCCTTTTTACCGATGGCCAATGTTAGTGGTGTGAGTATGAATACTAATAATTTAGGTGTTAGACCCCTCCTTCAGTTTTAGGAGGGCTAAATATTCCTGTCTCTATTACTATACCTAGTACTATAGAAGTTTTATCTACCTCCATTCTGGGTTCGAGTGGTGGTGCCCAAGTTCCCACCCCTTTCACTGGTGCATATCCTTCTGGGATACCATCTAGTGGGATTCTTTCATTTCCTTCAAGCTTTCCATTTGTTGTTTCCATGTCAATGAATTCGATTCCAAGTGGTTCAACATCTTTCCATGGATTTCTTCTAGAAGCTGTCATATCCCTCCTTCCAATCTATATTTCAACATAGGGTCAGTTCCTTTCTTTACACGTGCTCAGAATGATAATCCTTCCCAAGGGAGCTAAGGATGGGAAAATACTTTTGTTAGTGTTTTAGGGGATGGAAAATTAACCCAACTATTTGGCCAATAGAGGAGTATGCCTTTCCCTTCTATCGATACTTGACAGGTCTTTCCTCCTTTAGCAGTGCATAGAATCCTTATCACGGGTTTTCCCATTCTTATAATATTCCGCTAGGAGGAAATCACCCTATTTATGGTCAGCATGTAGCATGGGGGGGTGGATTCCCTCTTATTACTTCTGGGCCACAAGGTTTTCCTTATGGTATAGGTTCTTCTATGAGTAAACTATGGAAACATGTTTCCTCTCAAAATATGGGATAACATTTTTCTAATGCCGGAAATTCCACTCTTGGTGGGTGGAGTTCTCATATTCCTTTGCACTTACCATTCTTTGAAATATTGAACTTACCAGATCTTTTGAAGTTGAAAAATGACCTGATCCTTTAAAATCCAATTTGGCCTCTGGTCCCCACCAAACATCCATCTGATATTCCTAAATTTGAAGGGAAGTATGGAGAGGATCTGACTGATCATATAACCACGTTCCATTAGTGGTGGTAATATAACTCCTTGATCGATGATTCAATCAGGTTGAAACTATTTCAATTCACCCTAATTGGAAACACTAAAAATGGTATATTGGGCTAAGGGGCATTACCTTCTCTATGTTTGACGATTTGGATACTATGTTTCTAAACTATTTATAGTTTCATGTCCAATATGGTGTTGGAATTGAACTTATATCCAATTTTCAGCAGGACAAGGCAACTCATATTTATGACCACATCCAAGAGTAGCACAAAAGAAATAGGCTTATTAAGGAATATATCCCTCACGAATTCCTTTTGGAATGGTTTTTGAATTTTTTGCATTAAGTGATTTCTAAGGATGTGTAACTCTCCTGAGTTTTCACTAAAGAACATGATATATTTAGAGCCCAAAAGTTAGAACTCATATATTATCAGTATGTAGTACGTTATAATATTCTACCTTATGCTCCTCGGTTTAATATCAACCTAGAAAAACCTAAAACAGAACCCCACGCCAACTGGATTGTAGGGTCAATTGATAGTAAAACGGCTAACATGTTGAATCAATTGTATAAGTTCTCTTTACAATCTACATATTTGGCCCAGGATATGCCATTAATGTCTATTACCTACCAAGCTTCAACAATTAATGTTTTCCAATCTTCAAATCCCAAAGGAAACAAAAAATATGATGGGAAGAAGAAGGGACGTGGTAAGAAGAAATATAAGGTTGGAAAGGGTAATGCAAAAAATACCAATAACGATACTAGAGAAGGAAAGAAGGAATCAAAAAAGAAATTAAAATTCCCATGCAATTTATGTAATGGAAATCATTTAAATCATCTTTTACGAAGATTCAAGATGCTCAACACTTGTTATCTCAGCATAGTTCTTCTGGTTCTCGGGAAGTCCTGAATAACCCTTTTCCCCAAGGGAAACAAATCCTTGCTACCACAAATTCTAGTACTAGAACCCCCTCTAGGGGAAACCAGGATGGGGAATCCACATCGAAAATATACATGGTGAGATCTCATGTTGATTTTTCTACAAAATCACATGATTATGATGAGCCACAACCTTCAAAGGTTAAGGCTACTATCGATACTCCAGAGCCACTACATATCGAGAGCCTCGTAGTTTGATCACATACCTCAGATGTCAAAAGGCTCTACAAAATGTTCGACTTATAATACCAATGCTAGGGCTTCTTAGAACTATTCTATTGTCGAATATCTAGCTTAGAGCCCCTATGCAATGTCATCGTTAGAGGTACTCCAATCGTGTCCTACAGAAATAAGTGGATTTTTCACTATGATGGGAGAGTTAAATCCGAATAACTCTCTCGTTATTACATTTGATATGTCAAGTGTTAAGAGGAGACTCCCTCATCACATGGACTTCTGCATTAAATATATATATCGGAAGAAGGCTATATTTCAAACTGTAGCTCATGAAGGGGCTTCCACATGTGTCATGTCATTATAATGTTGGAAGGCTATCAGGTCTACAGAAGTTTTTCCCCTACTATCCTTACTACATTCGATGGTCATTCCCATAGGCCTCATTTAATTATTCATGCCTTTCCCATTTGTGTTGGGGGAAAGGTTTTTAATATTGAGGTATAGATAGTTGATGCCAACCTTGATTATTATCTCTTACTGGGTCAGAATTGGGTTTACACAATGGATGCCATTTCCTCATTTCTATTTCGCATACTATGCTTCCCACATGAAGGGAGAATTATTACAGTTGATCAAATAACTTATTCTCCCAATGATCTCAATTCATATTATTACTCTACCATTCCCCTTGGTGGAGAACACTAGGAAGCCTATCGAGAATTTTGGATTTGGAATGTATTCTTCATTGATGGGTACTCTTGATATTCCTCCTCATATCTCTCATATTAATGTTATTTCGACCTTCAGGATCATTCTTTGAAAAGGTTTGTTTAGAAGTCATTATTTTTCTAATCCTTGGCCCTTCCCCCTCTTCTGCCACATCAAAAGAGGGGCATGTAGGCAGAATGGCATATCCTATATCTACAGTGGAAATCGCTTATCAATATATTGTGAATTTTGTAGATCATGACCCCATTCCTACCCCATCAGAGGATTTAGATGGTGATGTGGTTCCGATCTGGATTGTTGACTCTACCTCTACTATGGATTTCCTCAATATTTCATTACCATATGAAGAGGTAATATTAGAAGAAATGAATGGTGTGAAAGGGCCATTAGATTATTTGCATCATCGGTCATATTTTTTCCCTAATTTTCATGAGGTTGAGTTAAGTTTATCTAGTCCTTATTCAACTGGAAGTGTTCATAAAATTCTAAATCCTTTGTCCGAACACATATTTTTCCTGAAGATGATATCTCTAATATTTTGGAAACAATTTTGGTGAAAATTTCCAGGAATCCCAATGTCATCAAGAACATCTTCATTGGAGATGAATGTTCCCTTGAAAAAATCAAGATTTATACTAACCTTTTTAGTAATTTCAGGATGTTTTTTCTTGGTCTTACGAAGAAATGCCAAGAATCGATTTATCCATAGTTCAGCATGAGATCAAGACATATGAAAACATTAAACCTATACAATAAAAGCTTCAATCGAAAAATCCTAGGAAATATGTAGCCATTAAAGCTAAGCTTGAAAAGCTTCTTAAGGTGGGTTTCATATACCTCATTCCCTAGACTGAGTGGGTATCTAATCCAATCCCAATTGATAAAAAGAAAGGAATGATCTAGGTATGCATTGAGTTTAGGGATTTAAATAAGGCTTATCTGAAAGCTAATTTTCCCACTCCTTTTATCAATAATATTTTTGATAGGTGTGCGGTAAATGAGATATTATCCTTCATGGATGGTTTCTCGAGAAATAATAAAATAACTATATGTCCTAAATATCAACAAAAGATGGCTTTTAATTTCCCCTGTGGTAAGTTTGCACACAAGAAGATTCCTTTTGGCCTCAAAAATTTTGGAGCTACTTTTCAACAGGCCATGTCTTATGCTTTCCATGACATAAAGAACATAATAGGGGCATATTTGGATGACCTAGCTTCTTTTTCTTGAAAGAGAACATATCATCCAGACTACCTTTGTTTGTTTTTTGAACAATGTTGTTATTATAAGATCTGGTTGAACCCTAACAAGTGCATTTTCTCTGTGACATCTGGTTGGTTATTTGGATTCAGAGTGTCAAATGAAGGGATTCATGTTGATCCCTTCAAGGTTGAGGAAATACTTTAGTTGCCTCCCCCATCAACTATTCACCAACTTCAAATTATCCAAAGGAAAATCCAATTTCTTAAGGATATTTAACATAAATTACTCTCATATTACAAAGGAATTTATGCGATTACTAAAGAAAGGAGTTCCATTTATATGGGATGATTTCACTCAGTGGTATTTCGATGCTTTGAAAAAATCATTGACCTCTGCTCCTTTATCGAGTCCTCACAATTATAGTAGGGATTTCCTCTTCTATCTCACTACGTCAGAACAAACGTGGTATGGTTCTCATTTGGGAAGATGATGGTATTAAAGAGCATGTGATTTACTATCTAAACCGAGGCTTAGTCGGTCCCGAACTTAGGTATTATCATGTAGAGAAATTGTCTTTGGCAGAAGTTCATGCTGTCTAGTGGCACCGTCATTATATTTTTCTTAGAAAAAAATTTGTGTTGGATGATGCCAACCCATTTTAATTTTTCCTTAGTAGGTGAGTGATTGGTGGAAAATATAATAAAGGAATTTTCATCTTACAAGAATTAGATGTTTATTTTATGTTAATTAAGTCCAAAAAATATTTAGTCTTCACAAAATTGATTTTAGATTGCCTTGTGAAGAAGATATTGTTTATGAAGAGTCATTTCCTGATGAACATATCTTCCTAATATCTTCACAGGATCCTTGGTATGGACATATCATAATATATCTCCAGACTTCAAAGTTCCCTCAAAATTTTTCGAAGGATGGACGTAGAAAATTACGTCACCTAGAAAAAAATTATATTATTATCAGTGATAATATATATCTTCGTGGGATTGAATCAATCCTTAGGCATTATTTAAGCTTCGAAGAAACTAATTCCATTCTAAATTACTGTCATAGTGGAGCTCATGGAGCTCATCTATTTTGGCTTTCTACGGCCAAAAAAATCTTCCGTGTAATCTATTTTTGGCCTTTGATCTTCAAATATAGAATTGAAGTGGTAAGGAAATGCCATCCTTTTCAGGTATATACTTGGAAAATGCACGCTCATCTAGCTTCTCTTTTCCCCGTCATCACTGTTGGGCCTTTCACTAAATGGGGTATTCACTTTACTACCTGTAATCCGGCTTCATCTAAGGGTCATTATTACATAATTGTAGCTAACACAATACTTTACAAAGTGGGTTGAAGCTATTCCTACTTTCACGGACAACAGTGAGATGACATCTATGTTCCTACTCAACCAAAATGTGAAACTTTTTGGTATTCCAAGGGAGATTGTTACTAATCATCGCAGTCTTTTTCAGAATAAGATGATGTCTGAATTAGCTTTAAGATTGGGATTTTGGAAAGAGAATTCATCTATGTATTATCCTCAAGCCAATGTGGAGGTTGAAGTCATGAATAAATCCCTCAAAAATATCTTGCAAAGGGTAATCAATAAAGCTAAATCTAATTGTCACATCATGCTATATCCTACGCTTTGGGCATATTGAATTTTTGTCAAGCCTACTATTGACTTTACTCCTTTTCAACTAGTTTACTAATTAGAATCAATTTTCCATGTGAAATGTGAGATTCCATCCCTTAAACTAGCATTCCAACTTCTTCAAAACACTTGTAGTCTTGAAGAATGCCTCATTCATTTGGAACATATCGATGAGTAGTGTGGAGATACAACCACAATGAATGAAGATCATAAAAAGTGAGTAAAAGAAAAATATGAAAATATTGTGCATCCTAGGGTTTCCTGTGAAGGTGGCGTTTTCCTGTTTTATTACCAGCATAAGGACACCTATGGGGAAGGCAAGTTTAAACCCATGTGGTACAGTAATTTTATCATCAAAAAGGTCTTCAAAAGGGTGCTTATGAGTTGGTTGACTGTAATAGAAATGTATTTTTGGAGCCCAGAAATGGGATGTATCTTAAGAAGTATTTGTTGGATAGAATATAATTTGTTTTTTAGATATTGTAGATAGTTTTATTTATTTATTTATTTATTTTTTATTTTATTTTTATTTATTTATTTTTTCTATTCATTTTTTGGGGCTCCAAAAACACATTTCCATCGAAGTCAACCAACTCCTAAGCACCATTTTCAAGACATTTTTGATGATAAAAGGGTCGTACCACATGGGTTTAAACTTACCTTCCCCCAAGGTGTCCTTATCTTGGTCATAAAATAGGGAAAGGTCACCTTCATAGGAAACCCTAGGATGCATAGTATTGTCATATTTTTCTTTTACTCACTTTTTATGAGCTTCGTTCATTGTGGCTGCATCTTTATGATGCTCATCAATATGTTCCAAATGAATGAGGTGTTATTCAAGACTACAAGTGTTTGGAAGAAGTTGGAATTCTAGTTCAAGGGATGGAATCTCACATTTCACAAGGAAATGTGTTGTCGAAGCCCTGAAATGGGATCTATCTTAAGAAGTATTTGTTTCATATCATCTGCTTTGTTTTTTATATATTGTAGATAGTTTTATTTATTTATTTTTATTTTTATTTTTTTTGTTATTTTTATTTATTTTTTAAATTTTTAAATTTTTTACTTTTTATTTTTATTTTTTCTGCCTATGGGTCTCATGGTGATATTCTTATCTTTTTTCTCCTTTGTCAGGTTTTGATGGATGATCTGATGTATCTAGGATTCTTCGATGCTGTTAGTAGACATGCTCAGAACTTAGCTTCTGTCTCTTGGATTATAAATTACCCATTTGGTGAGTTGTTAGTCTCAAGAGGCATATGTAGCGGTCCTGCCTCCAATAATATGGATGAATATAATGTTGTCATTAATTTACTATGTAAGGCAATATCGTTTTGTATTGAATCATTAGTGGTTTATTTAGATTCATAGCTAGTGGTGTCTCAATTAAATAAGATTTATTGTGTGAGATATCCTTTATTACATCACTAATTTATGAGAGCGTGACTATTAAAAATATCGATTAATTTTATTACTTTTATTCATATTCCACGATCAGAAAATTCATTTGGTGATTCCATAGCTAATCAAGAATTATATTTGCACATTAATCATTCATTTGATTAAAATAAAAAATATCATAAAATCATCTTTATATATGATCAATGCATCATGGAACTGTCTCTATGTAGATAGGAATTATATGTCCAAAATAATACAAAATGTGGACAAATGTCCTACAAAATTAGGGATTAAGCCCGATCATGTCCATAAAAATATCAGTCATCTAAATCTAAATATATGGGCCATGCCCTAGATGAGCCTCATGGAAAAGTATGATGGAATTATCCACCCTTTGGAAGAGTTTCACCCACTGATGTCGTACTGCTACCACTTGCCTTTGAATAGCCTCAGGGAGATCATCTACGGTTTTCATGGGAACCTCGCGAGTCAAACTCTCCAAGTTCCTCTAGAGTGCATGAAGGACTCTCTCCAATTCATCTGTTGCTCTCTTTGTGTCTCTGTCACCATGCCTTTGCCTAGGCAAGCCCTATGGCCTCACTGGTCAAACATCTGCATAATGATCAAATAATCTTGTAAGATTTTTGTTTCACTTAAAAAAATAATTTTAACTTCTTAAGATCATATAAAATAAAATAAAAATTTAATAATTTTAAAATATTTTACAGATGTTACCCCATGCAGCACCTGTAGGAAGTGACAGATTCAGGTCCTCTATGTATTCTATTCTTGCATAAGGGTAGTCATATATAGATATGAATTGTTCTTCCCACCAAAGGAATAACTCGTCATCAAGTGCTACTCGAGTGACTTCACCTCCGCCAACTCGCTTGATCAAGTCTGCCCATCTAGCCATCCTCGGATCCCTGGGACTGCTAATGGTTGTAGACACTCTATATCAAAGTCCTGGAACCCTCTCAAAGAAGAAGGAACAAAGTATGCCACCATAGCCAAAATTATTTTTTTTCCCTTGTCTCACTGAAGAAAATTGCTTCTTCATGCTGACCAAATATGTTGTGAGCCCATCAAATAATTTCAAGGTAAGGCACTCTACTACCAAGAATATGGAAGAAAATTAGGCCAGATGTAGTGATGTTGAAACTTCTACCCTGAAAACGGTAAAAAAAGGATTTTGATTGGTTGGCTCATCATATTTTTTATCGGGATTTGTGATCCAAACTTATTAGTATATGGTGTGCAGTAGTCATATATTATCAGAAACATTAAGGCCTCCCCACGCCCTCCCTTTCAAATCAACTAGTTCCCATCTTTGGGAAAGTCCTATGGTGAAGTATATATCTTCCACCTTAATCTGTAAGGGAATCTGATCAATAAAAAAAAACCTCTTTCTTTAGATCCATGAACAAATATATTTGACAACCAATGCATGCATGAATAATCTATTCGATGAATGGGGTACGGTAGTTATCCTTAGAAAAAGCATAATTCACATCTCAATAATCAACACATAATAGAATATTCCTTTGTTTCTTCATGAAAAGTATGAAATTAGACACCCAATCAGTGAGAGTAACTGGGTATATGAAACCAGCACAAAGGAGTTGTTCAACTTCACTCCTAATTGTGAAAATATTCCTTGGATGGATCGAGTGGAGGCATTGCTGGACTGGTTTAGCATCAGGATACGTTTTAATTTCATGTGTGACTATATTTGGGTTGATGCCTACCATCTCCTCATAGGTACAAGAAAAGACATCATGAAATTCCAGAAAAAGGGCTTTATAGGTCTCAATCTTGGATGGAGAGAAAGACACACAAATTTGTGCATTTTCAACAACATCTACTTTAACGAAAATTTCAAGAGGTATCGTCTCTTATATATTCAAGATATTCTTCTCGAAATCGAATTCATGGATAGAAATGGAAATCGTACAAGATCTGATGAAATTATGAAGATAAACATCATTGATATTTCCCTCAATGAAATATAGTGAGGAGCGATGGGGATGATTGTCTTACTACACATCATCTGGCATCACGATCTCCATGAAGCTATTGTCGATGTAATTTTTAGTAGCCTTGGAATAGGGGTTGACAACAGACTTATGAATAAATCCCTTTAGAGGCTTAATAGTTAACTTCATAGGAATCTAAGTTGGAGGAGGATCAGATGGAGATGATGTCAAACTGGCAAGTTGATCAGTAGCCTGACCATTTGGGATATTCACATTACCATAGTGCTTGTTCCAAGTAGCCACCATAACATCATATTTATTCTTTGTGGAAGAAAGAATTAAAACCATGTTAGAGGAATATGGGTCCCACGCAATCATATGGCTCTCCTAATAGGGAAAAAATTTAGTTAACATGGTAGGAGAAGAGGAGGAATTTAAAAATTGATTTGCTTCCATGTGGTGAGGACAATAATGAACAAATTGATCCTTGTTGCAAATAAAGAATGGGTAGTGAGGTTCCCGTTTCTCATCATAGGACTGATTTTTTTATTTATCTTGCAGTGAAGAATATTTCTTCTTTTTTCCTTTCCCTTTATTCTTACTTCCTGGTTGTTTTTGATATTTTCCTTTATCATATGAAATTACATTTATCTCAAAAGAAGAAGCCGTAGGAGGACTGGATGAATATTATTGGGAAAAACCAGTGATAGCAACATCATATGGTTTTCTCATTATCTGTGAACTAGCACAACCAATGATGCCATTCGCAACATGATATTCTTTACCAGTAGTGGAAGGAACAATGTTCAAAGGTACCAAAACATCTTGTATCTTTTCATTGAGTGTGTTAGATTGCTTATAGATGAGGTACAAATACTGAGCACGAGAAATTACTTTCTGTTTATTCACGACTTTTCCTTTGGCTACGCCCTTTGTAATAGATGGAAACAAGGATATAATGGACCATTCCGATAAAAAATTATCTGGAAAAATTCCTTAAAAAACCAGCAATGATGTTTCCAATCATGAATGTGATCTTAAATGTGAGTGGATTTGGATTATTTAAAGTTGGTCGGAAGTTTCATTCTAGTTTAGTACCGGATGGGTACCTGGAAATGCGTGAGGAAGGTGGTAGCTAAGGAACTAAAATAGTGAAATGAAGCTATAGATAACTCAATGTACCATTTAGTTGAGGTACCTATACGAGTGCGTTGGAAAAGCTATAATCATATGGAATAATAATTAAGGGAGTTCGAAGAACACAACATATGATATGTCATGGCATGGGTTGACAGGTATTCTATAGGATTTTCATTGAATTTTTGGATATCGGAAAGAAATTTGGCAGGGATTATCAACTACCAAGGTGAATGACAAAAGGGATTGATGGTAAGATGAGTCAAATCTGTCAATTCAAGAGTCACCAGAAAAGGTAACTGATGGTTGAAATCCAGTGAAGGATACCCTGGATAAGAAGGAATTGCCTGAGCAATAGGTAATTGCGTTCCTGAGTAAGGATGTTTCTAATAAAGAGGAGTCTAAGTACGAGAGTAACAAGGATTCTGGTAACCATTATATGCGTAACCTTGTTGAATAGCTATAGGATAACCTTGCAAAGGCTGCAATGGTTAGGTTTGCATGTATTGGCCTTGAAAAGGCACTTGAGGATGCCCTAATAGGGTCTATACTATTTCCCTGCAGGATCTTTCATTATCATGGAATAAGGCGGGTTTGATTGGGACTGTGCAATACTATACACATTTTGTCTTATCAGAATTTGAGGAGTACCTTGCCCAAGGGGTTGAGACTCTAAGGTACCTTGTAAAGGTTGGGGAAGTGGAACCTGAGAGGTATCAGATATCGATGGAATAGGTTGTGATGCAACAAAAACCTGTAAATATTTTCTTACATGTATTTGAACTTGTTGATGTACATATGGATGGATAGGAAATTTAGATGAAGATGGCATAGGTTGAGGATTGAACAATCGATCCCGAAATGAACTATGTTGGATGAGAGAAGTAGGTTTCGAAACACTGACGTCCATTCCAGGATGAGGAGGATTATAATAAGGTTGATTAATTACTTGAGGTATACCAACAATAGGTTCCCGCCTACTAAAGGAGGAAGGGATGATGTAGGAAACTACGATCCAGATGGAGGGTACCAACATAAGGAGAGTTAGTTTGTTGAATATAACCTTTCCCACTGACATAAGGGCCAACTTGTTTTTCAATTGTAGTTGTAGGTGGAGGAGGAGGATCATACTGAGTTGCGTTCATAAGATAAGTGCCACATAGAATTCCTAAATTAGAGGACATGGGAGAGGTCCAAGGACTAGAAGCACAAGAGAAGGTACCAGATAAAGGTTGATAACCAGGTAGGACAAATAAGTCACCATACAACTGTATTTCTGGTGATGTCACAAAAATATATGAGGAAGAAACATTTGATATCTCAAACATAGTGATAGACACGAGTTGAGAGGTCAGATCAGATCCAATCATGGTTAATAATCTGAATGAATATTTTTGCGAGAGATCCGTGGGTGAGACCAAAGAATCAGGTAAAGGAGTTTTTTCTAGAGTCTGAAGAGGAGGAAAAGGATCAGTATGATAAATATGGAGTTTACTCTAATGAATAGGAGTAGAGAGACAAGCCTCTTCTTACAGTACCTCTTCAATAATCACAAGTATTTATGGAAAAGGTTCACCACTGGTTCCAAAATATATAGGTGGAGGTTCTGTCTAAGACAAAGGAAGAGAAGGTGAAGGACCTGAAGTAACAGGTGAATATGGTTGAGGTTCCTCACATTCAACACCCTTAAGAAGTAAAGTATATGAATCGAGAAATTCATCTTCAATAACCTTAGGAAATAGGGTTTTAAGGAATTCTGTTTCGATCGTGTCTGATTCACCCGCAAGATTAGATGTAATTTTGGGTTCCAAACTCAAAGGGACAGATGATTAAAATGGATCAATTTCAGTATGAGGACCAAAATTACTTCCCAAAGTTTCATATTTGTTAGTTTGTGTGCTCTTATTCTTATGAGTAATACTAAGAGTAGCCTTTGGTGGAAGAGGAGGCTTATTTTTCATTCTAAGTGAATGACGAGGTGGGAGATTTTGTTCTTCCACATTGGATTAATAAATTTTATAAATTAACACTAAAATAAATAAAAAAGAGGGTAATCTAGGAATAAAGGATTAACAAGCAGCCATGAACTACAATATAGAACTTGGCGAACCAACGACCCAATGTACGACAGACAATCTTCCTGAATGATGTGTTTTGTGTATCACAATATATAAGGTGACCAAATTGGTTACTTATGGCAAGGATAGCAACCTATAGTGAATTCCCAATATATACTGGATGGTACATGGGAGTGCAGTCCGTAGTAGTGATGTATAATGTGTAACTGTTCGATGATATTGTTCCCATATACTTTACCTTCATGGAGAACTATCCAATATACCCAAAGGTACGTGGAGAATGATCATATACACTCACGTTCATGGAACGATATTTCACCACAACGATGCAATACTATTAAACAATGTCAACTCCTATATTTAATGATGTCATAATACGTGGCTAGCGTAGACCTATAAATTTTTGTTTTAATGTTACAAATTCTCCTTAGGTTGATTCAATAAATTTTATTGTTTATCTTTGATTAAGTTTCAGTTTTGGGACTCACTGCAAATGTCACTTGAATATCCTATAATGAAAACTAGCATGAGGAAATGGAATATTTCTCATTTAATGAAAATTTATCTAGGGAAGGAAAGAGACAAAGAGTATGCAACAAACAATATGCAGCAAAAAAATGTGCAAAATGCAATCCATTTCCAATGAAATTGTTCCAATTTCAATGCACACACAAAACTCTAAATTCCAATGCAAATATTTTTCTTTCCAAGTCTCTTAGTTTTCGAAAATGAAGAAAACTAAGATGTAAATTTTAATCATTGATTCAAATAAAGTTTTCAGAATGAGGACTATAAGAATAATTCATCTAAGTAGCCAATCATAAAACAAAATCAGTTTGTAAGAAACCTAATGATATGAACAAAGGAAAATATTTAAACAAATCCTTACCAAATGTATAACAACAAAATAGAAATAAATGGAGGCTTCAAAGGGACTAAAATACACTCAGAGGCTGAATGAAGGGAAAATTGAAAAGGTTCGATCAGAGAGAAAATGAATACAAAGAAAAATTCATGCATGAACAGGAGAAAACACAAGTGAAAAAGAGGCACTAGTGCCTTGAAACACAAGCACAAAGAGGGATCTACACAGGTGCAATGCTTTGTCCTTAGACCAGATGTAATATTCCCAATTAGTCACGAGATAATTGGAATATTCAATTTTGTTTTATTTCTTTGTTTAAAGAAGAAGAGGAGAAAGGAGGTTCATAATTCTCCTTAATAAGGAATAAAACAATGCCAAATGTGAAAGAGACAAATCTTGGCAGCTTAATTAAATCACGCTTGGTGTGAAAGGGGTTGGATCACTTTGGTTGGGTCATCCTTGACCAAATCAACAGTGCTATCATGGAGGAGTGGTCATCAATGAGGGATAGTGCAGTTTTAGATGGAGATGCTTTGTGTGAATATAGTGATATTTTTGGATGGGGCTTAGGGTTTGCAAGCTCATATTCTATGTAAGGAAGAGGATGGCAGCCATATTCATTATTTTTGGGTTTATTATATTTCTGAATATATGGTATTTTTAGACATATATCTTTCTCTTGCTGTTTATCTAAGATAGAGTGTTGTTTAGCACAAGGTGTTCCTGATCGGGACTCACACCTATTCCATTGAGGAGCTCTTGGAGGAGTCTTGTACTACATTGTCCACTATCAAGCTAAAGGCCAAGCTTCATATTTATTTTACAACGCAGATCCTATTGAGGGTTTGGTTGTTTTCGCAGGTTGTAGCAAGTGGTGATTAGATCTCTAGATTTAGGTAATCTCATGGCTTATTTTCAGTGGAGGAGGCTTCCTTTCAATTGGGGGGACAATACTGAAGGTCATTGAGCTTATTTTTAGATCTTGGCATCAGACCAACCATACTTTTATCCCTACAGCACAGTTTACTTCCATATCTGTGTTATTTCTGTAGGAGTTCCAAGGTGGTTTAGCACACCATTTGGAGAGCTGATTTTCTAGTGAAGGGGATTTTCCTTTCACTTTGAGGATCTATTGGAGGAGGCTAGTTTATTGATCATGTCAGATCAGACACACTTTATAGATCTATATTTTGCAGTAGATCTGCAGTCTTAGATCTTAGATCTACAACTTGTACTTGGTGTTTTGCTAAAAACCATTACGAGGTTCTTTAAAGGAGCTTGTATAGTGCTTAGATATGATATAGATCTATCTTTTGAGGCACATATCAGCCCTAGATCTGATGTATAATCAAATATTGTAGCAGAGTTAATAAAATAATATTGTAATGGTCTTCCAACTTTTCTATATAGTTGTAGCACCTCATCTTGAGGATTTTGTCCTTTGGAGGCTTTTACTCTATTGTTATGTATCTTATGGGCCATTTATTCTACACATTTTGCTATTGTTATAAAATTTGAAAGGTATCCATATTGGCCTCTTTCTTTATTATCATGATCTACAATATTGTTCCAACATTTTGCACTTTATTCCTGCTTTTTCCATTTGGGAGTATTACAGTGGTATCAGAACATAATCTTGGCATAGCATGTGCATTATAAAATTCAATATGTCATATGAAGAAGGAGAGCGTCTTACTGATAGAGAGAGGAGGTATCAAAGAAGAAGACACATAAAATTTTATTATACAAATGATAAAGAAGACAAGGGTAAAACCCGTTTATTTGGAGGAATGAGAGGGAAGGAGTTCTGAAGACTTCTTTTCCAAAATATTCAGAGAATTAAAAAGGACATCATAGAAATGAGGAGGGAAAGACATGAAGATCCCTCAAGAATATTTTCACATGAAGAAAGCCCCAGTTCTTCATATTATGTGTGTCAGCATTCAGCCACACAATCAGATCTACAACATTCTACTATACCTACATTCTTGGCAAGAGAAGAAACAAAAGGAGAAAAACCAAAGGAGGAGACTCTTGGCGACTATCTCTAAGAATATGAATCTCAGTCTAGAAGATTCAAGGAGAATCTAAACTTCCAAGGGTTTTGTCAACATAAAGAAGATAGAAGACCCAACAACTACAATAGAAGAAGAGGGTGCATGCAGCACACTTTGGGTAGATTCTTTCTACCTACTTTTGATGGGTCACCCAAGAGCACAACCAAGGCTCGGGTAAAGAAGCTAGAGACATATTCCCAGTTGCATCAAGTTTTAGAAGAGGAATCCATTAGATTATCAGCACTGCATCTTGAAGGTAAGGCTTATGCCTAGTGGTTATTTTAATCTTATTCATTGAGAAATGTAAATATATATTCTTATGAAAAGTTCACTAGAAGGTTAGTGAAAAGATTTGATTTGAAAAAATCTAAAACTTCCTTGGGAGAGCAATTCAAACCCAAGAAATCAAAACATTTTCATGAGTTGGAAGGATCCATGAAGCCAACTCCATTTTAGAAAATTTTTGAGGGGGTTAAACATCTGCAACATTCTTTGCCAAGGGAAAAGGCCCCACTTAAGCAAGAAATTTATTCTCAAGAGGAAGACATGAGGATTCCTTTTTCAAAGGAATATCAAATAAAAGGCCCTCTTAATGATGAGGTATTATCCATTGATGAGGAGAAGGAGGAGGAAGAGCTGTAAAGATCCTTCAATGTTGTGACAACAGGAGATCTAGATCTACTTGGAGATGGAGATGAAGCAATTGCTTCAACTAGAGGAGCTCTTGAATCCTTGCAAGGAGTTCCAAAGGATCTTAAATATGAAGATCATAAGCATCATGTATCTATATTGACAGGCAATGAGAAAAAACAATGGAGGAAGTGTGTTCCAACATTGAATGTAATCTTGGAGACACACAATATTATAGATCATTCCTTCATGATCAACACTTTTTACATCACTGAGACGTTGGGTGTACTTAGATTGATTACAATTGAAAAAGACACCTTAGACTGTGAGATCTTGTAGGAGGTAGGAGAAGATGAGAAGGAGGGCCAACATCAAGGGATTGGGAACATACACACCCATCCTTTTCAAGAGGTTTATGCACAGAAGCAAGAGGATGATTTGCGCAATTAAAGAAGGGAAAAATTATTCCATTCACATATACAACCTGCTCTAAGCCTTGATGTTTCATTACATCGAGGAATTCCACCAGGGAGACCCCCTGATTGGGAAATAAACAAATATCTCTCTCAATATGATGCAGCATCGATATATTTGGCTCATGAAGGAGCATTGAGGGGCCATGATACAGCGTTGAGAGTCTTGGGTAGACTCAAGGAGGAGGGATAAATTCTCCCAACATTTCCATCACCCACACTCCTTTCAGATTCAGCACTGTGGGAGGAGAAGCAAGGGAAGGATATCAACCTTCCAACATGTACCTTTGGCATGGGAGATGTCAAGGAGAAGGAAACCATATGACAGATATTCTTTATGATATACCATCAACGTTGTCACTATGGGAGATTGATCCATATTGGAAATCCCAACTATTGGTGGATAATTCCAAGGATCTTTACACATGCATGATACTTGATTACCAGCTACATGAAGAGGTATATTCATTCCAAGAAGGATTCATTTATTATCATGGTAGGATATTCTTATCTAGAGCCTCCAAACTCAAGGAGAAGTTACTACAAAGGGCTTATGAAGAGTTCTTTTTCAACCATACATATTCCATGAGGGCATACAACATTGTCATGAGAAGCTACACTTGGAAGGGATTTAAAGAGGAACTATATCAGAATTTTCAAAGATGCATGAACCATGTGGAGTTGGGGGATAAACATAAATATATGAAGGAGTTAATTCATCCACATCTTTCCTCTTTTGGAATGAGAGGAGATGTATCAATGCACCACTCCATTTGTTTGAGGAGAAATTTTGGTGAAAAACATTCTTATATACCTAATGTTTTATTTGATGAACATATGCATTCTTTTACCATGTATATGCAGGCCATATCTCCAAGGAGGAGATTTATTCCATATAAAATTCATGGCAAAATTTGGGCCACAAAAATTTATGAACATGGCCACTCCCTTGGAGATCAAAGGGAGATATTGTATCATTGTGGGTGCATTCCTAAGACACCAAATATATCTCACACTTTCAGCCATGGTGAGATGACATGGAAATCAATTAAGTGGTGGGGAAACCACTCACCACATCATAATCTAATGCATTCAGGAGATTTACTATGCTGGTTCCACATGTGGGACTATGACCCACCTCCATATGCACAAATTTCTATTTGTATGTACTTGATTTTGATCCCATACATTGATGATGTACTTATAATTTTTATGGGAATGTTTGGAGGGAGGATGGGAGGTATGTATGTGCCGTATGGGATGGAGATTCTCCATGTTCACTGTGCTACATGTTTCAGGGAGAAAATTGGGCAAACCATGTTTGTTTCATTTGAACTATTGTCTCCTTATGGGATGGATTATTTGCATCTCATGAGAACTTTGGAGGATAAATTCATGGAGGGATGGATTGGTGAACACTTAGCTTATAAGGGAAGCTTATCACATGTTTGTGTCACCAATGGAGGAGGAAAAGATTTGCAGCACTGACCTTGTCAGTTGCTTGAGGACAAGAAACATTTGGGAAGGGAGGACTGTAATATTCCCAATTAGTCATGAGCTAATTGGAATATTCAATTTTGTTTTATTTCTTTTTTTAAAGAATAAGAGGACAAAAGAGTTCCATAATTCTCCTTAATAAGGAATAAAACAATGTCAAATGTGAAAGAGACAAATCTTGGCAACATAATTAAATCACCCTTGGTGTGAAAGGGGTTGGATCACTTTGACTTGGTCAACCTTGACCAAATCAACAACACTGTCATGGAGGAGTGGTCATCAATGAGGGACAACACAGTTTTAGATGAAGATGATTTGTGTGAATGTAGTGATCCTTTTGGATGGGGATTAGGGTTTGCAAGCTCATATTATATTTAAGGAAGAGGATGGCAACCATATTCATTATGTTTGGGTTTATTATATTTCTGAATGTATGTTCTGTTTAGACATATATCTTTCTCTTGTTGTTTATCTAAGATAGAGTTTTGTTTAGCATAGGGTGTTCCTGATCGGGAATCCCTCCTCTTCCATTGAGGAGATCTTGGAGGAGTCTTGTACTACATTTTCCACTATCAGGATTAAGTCCAAGCTTCATCTTTCTTTTATAGCACAGATCCTGTTGAGGTTCTAGTTGTTTTTGCAGTTTGCAGCAAGTGGTGATTAGATCTCTAGATCTAGGCCATATCACTGCTTATTTTCAGTGGAGGAGGCTTCCTTTCCATTGGAAGGATAGTATTGAAGTCCATTGAGCTTATTTTCAGATCTTGGGATTAGGCCAACCATATTTTGATCCCTACAACGCAGTTTAATTCTAGATCTATGTTATTTCTATAGGAGGAGTTGCAGGGTGGTTTAGCACACCATTTGGAGAGTTGATTTTCTAGTGAAGGGGACCTTCATTTCACCTCGAGGATCTATTGGAGGAGGCTATTTTATTGATCATATAAGATCATCCACACTTTCTAGATCTGTATTTTGTAGTAGATCTACAAGTTGTACTTGGTGTTTTGATGAAAACCCTTAACGGGTTCTTTAAACGAGGTTGTATAGTGCTTAGATCTAATATAGATCTATATTTTTTGGCACATATAAGCCCTAGATCTGATGTATAATCAACTGCTGTAGCAAAGTTAATAAAATAACGATGTAAGGGTCTTCCAACTTTTCTATATAGTTGTAGCACCTCATCTTGAGGATTGTGTCCATTGGGGGCTTGTACTTTCTTGTTATGTATCTTATGGG
Organism: Pinus albicaulis; assembly: GCA_034641835.2. Taxonomy (NCBI): domain Eukaryota; kingdom Viridiplantae; phylum Streptophyta; class Pinopsida; order Pinales; family Pinaceae; genus Pinus; species Pinus albicaulis. The sequence goes on from CM076583.1 coordinate 663,021,001, forward strand.
GCATTTCTTATACATATTTTTCTGTTGTTATAACATGTTAAAGGTATCCATATTGGCCTCATGCTTTAAATTGATGATCTGCAATATTGTTCCAACATTTTGCACTATATTCCTACTTTTCCCATTTGGGAATATTACACTAGAGGGAGCGTTGTTCATGAATATGAAATTTTTGACAAAATTTTTGCAATTAAGACTCAATGAAAGGTCTTCCTAGGTCTATTATTGACTGAAGATGACAATGAAGGTCTGAAGAATAGGTTAAATAAATATTAAGGAAAAAGAAACTGAAAAAAGCGATATATTGATCCCTAATGAAGTCACGAATTTGTTATACAAAATGTATGACTGCAGACAGAAGTATCTTCCCTAGATTGGGTGGCTTATTTTAGAACAATATAAATACAAAGTAGATATTGTTTCCCTTAAAGAAAATCGATAATGGCATGAACCCTACCTATGATCCGACGTATTCTTCACTCATTTCTTGGCTTGAATGCTCCAATCCTATCTCCTATTGTTATAATTAAAACCTGCATAATCATACAACACAAGCCAACGAACTATGGTATATATGTAACTTCATCTAAATACTTTATTCAATGGATCAACATGGCATCAAAATACATGAAATAATAACATGACATATAGGAAAACAAAGAACCCTTTACATTAATATAATGGAAGGAGTTACAACCGGAAATAGGAATTGATATTGTAGAATAACTCCTCCAAGTTGACTTGTTCCTTATTTATCACAAATTGCACCTCTAATAACCCTATTACATGGAATGTTAACTCTTTACAACATAAGCATTAGGATATAATTCTATCTCCAAAGGAAAACCCTTAGCTTGTGGATGGAAACAAATATATAGAATAAGAGGGTAAATTGGAAATTCTTATCCATTTACCAATCTAAGGATTCATATCCACTCTTGATGGGAGGATGGGATCAAAGGATAAGGTATGGAAAATATAATGTAGAATAAGATAGGATCCAAATGTTTTATCTGAGGTAAATGGTTGTAACAAATTATATAAGCTTTTGTAAGAATATACTTCCAAAATATCTCTCTTTTTCTCAAATTTATATAACCAATGCAGGTGCATAGTGGACCAACCTGTAGGTGATCAAAAAAGGCAAAAATGGAGCAACCTATACGTGAAAATTTTCTAGTAGGAGGCCAAGGAGTGTTGGTCACTGAAAAAAGCTGTTTTCAGGAAAAAAATATGGGATACGCGAGTGTAATGCATATGTATTTGTTCCATGATTATGTCAAGGGGTAAAAGGATTTTGATTGATCCAGTTTGTAGGGCGACTGATGAGATGTGACAAAATGGCCTATAAAACATTAGATTAGGGTCTCACCAGTTCTCAACCATTGTTGATTTTTCCCTCATTTAAAGGAGTCTAAAAAATATCACATTCCAGTATTGATGGCATATCATATATCAAATAAAATAGGAACCTGCAGTAATGTCTCTGAATAGGAAGGAGACATCCTCACCTATTCCTTGAAAATTGAAGGCTTAATTAAATTCAAAACTTAATGGCCTAAAGTCTGAATCATCAACTTCTATTATATAAATTATACAGCAAGCAAGTATATCTTGGATTCACTTGATCTAACAATATGCTAAAGTTAAATATTTAATCGCTTCTACAAATCTTTTGCGGAATTAAAAACACAATCAATAATCACATGAACATGAAGAAAGATCAATCACACACAACATACATAATTTCCCAGGGAAATCTTACAGCTAAAAACCCCACTAAATTCTATTGTATATTATATCATGGATCATGAAACAATTACATACAAAACACTTCTCATAATAGTGCTCAGTACATCGGCTAATTGTCTCACAATGTCATAAAAAAATTGGCAAATTCTTTAGCCAATTTACCATCTCCAGACAGGCTGCCTTCACTGGAAAATCCCTGTTGAATGAAATCCATGAATTGATGCAATCCTGCCTGCCTTGAATGTGAAATTATAATGGGCATATCCAATGAGTGTTTACTTGCATGTGTGCAAGCGGATAATTTCACAACTGATAGTCAACTTCCCTTTCACCTAGAACTCAATTGGGTCTCCACTGGATCTGACATGCATGTAGTTAAAAACAGTAAATATTCAGTTGCATGTGAGATCATTGCATGTGAATTAATTAATATTTAATTCACTTGATCTCTCACTACTTGTATCTTCATTTACAACTAGCACAACTGAGTTAAACTATTTACAACTTGCACAAACTCATGAACCATTGCACTTCTAACTCGGTTACAACTAGAATTACTTTTCATGTCCCACTAACGAACCTCTAACTCGAAATTCACTAGATAAATGAATTTTCCACTTCAGTTAACTATTTAAAGGCAACATTGAGAATAGATTGCAATTTAATGTCCATCTAAATTAAGTGATTATAAAAATAGACATGCACCTAAAAATAGCCTTGTCGGCCCCACCCTAGTCTAGGTGCTTAATGCAACCAGGTGATTAATGCACTAGTGTGGGTACTGAATCTTATTTTTGAATCTTAATACTCCCTCTCAACAAGAAATGTATTATCCTTCACCCTGATCCCATCTCTATGGTATTCAAATTTTCTCCTAGTGAGTACCTTCGTTAGAATATCTACATCATAATCTTCCGTGGGAATGTACTGAAACAACATGATCCTCCTCTACATATAATATCTGAGATGATGGTACCGGATGTATATATTCTTGGACCTATCATGAAACACATGATTAATTAAGATTTTAGTAAAAGTTTTATTATCACAATGAAAAACTATCAGATCCATCTAAGAACCAAACAAACCAACCAAGATATTTCTCATCTAGATAGCCTCACATGCAGCTTTACTTGCTACCATGTATTCCACTTCCACTGACCTGAGTGCCATAGATCATTGCTTCTTGTTGTACTAGGAAAATGTTGTCAACCAAATGCTAAATATCCCCCCTGATGTGATCTTTCTGTCCGATGGACTTCAAGCCCAATCTGCATCCGTGAAGCCATGCAACTTCACTCCATCTATTTTTTTGTACCATAGACCATACTCTAATGTGCCCCTTACTTATCTCAGGGCATGCTTCCCTGCCTTCCAAAAGAGCTTGGTAGGATTAACCATAGCTTGACTCAACTGGTTAACTACATAGAAAAAGTATGGTCTCATGTTCACTATATACATTAGTGAACCCATTAACTATCGATAGACATTAGCATCCACTACCTCTCTAGAATTAGCATCCTCTTTCCTCCAATTTCCTGGAAGAGGAGTATCCATGGGTTTGTAGCTCTCGTTGTTAAACTTACCCAGTATCTCATTTGCATACTTTCCTTGAGACACAAAACGTTCACCATCCCGATGCCATATTTCCAATCCAAGGAAATGATGAAGGAGGTCCATATCCTTCATTTAGAACTCCCTTGCAAGATCATCCTTACATGGTTGTATCAGCTACCTATCACTAGTCAAAATTAAATCATCAACATAAAGAAAAATGATCAATAGCTTACCCTCAACAAAAATCTGGTATAGGTTAACATCTTCTTCACTTTTGGTGAAGCCCAATCCGGTGAAATAGCTATCTATCTAAGTGTACCAAGCATGGGGTGCTTGCTTCAGCCCATACAACACTCTTTTGATCCTGCACACATGCAACTTGCTGTTGAAGATATAGAAACCTTCAAGATTCTCTATGTACACCTCTTCCTCAATGATCCCATTAAGAAACATAGTTTTCACATCCATCTAATGAATGCACCAACCCATCTGTGCTGAGAGTGCAAGGATGGATCTTATGGAAGAGTACCTTACGACAGGTGCAAAGGTCTCATCATAAACTATCCCCTCGATTTGTGAGAAGCCCCAGTCCAGAAATCCGGCCTTGTATTTCTCCACACTCCCATTAGTAGCTTGCTTTACCTTGTAGATCCATCTCAAACCTACCACTAATTTATCAATCGGTCTTGGGACAATTTACCATGCACTGTTTTTGATAATGGAGTCATACTCCTCCACCATTGCGTCAACCCAAGTAGGTTGTTGTACTACTTCCTAAAAGGAAGATGGTTCAGTCACAATACATTTTCTCATGAGAGCCACGTATCCAATAAATCAGTTAGGAGATTGTTTTTGTTTGCGCTGTGAAGTAGGGGCTCCTACATTCTGGGCAGCATCAAGTATCAGCCTATTAGCTTCCATGGTGTGCCTTCTAAACTTTATGATGGATGGATCTCCATGAGTGATTTCCTCCACTCCGTGAACCTCCTCATGTGGTTGATCCACATCTTAAGACTCATCTTTGGGAACCACTAGTTCCTCCTCTCCATGCAAGTCCATCTCTATCTCAAGGGACAACCGCATGGCTTTCCCCTCATCAAATTTTATATCCTTTCACACAATATTAATTCTACTGTTTAGAAAATACACACAATAATTATGGAGTGTTTCTATGTAGCACACGAAAATCCCAACTTTAGCAATTGGCTCCAGCTTCTTCCCAACGTCCTTGGTAATATGCACATAAATAGATGAGCCGAAATTCTTAAAGTGTGAAACATCATGTTTCTTACCAGTGAAGGTCTCTTCAGGTGTACTCATGCCAAGTACTCTATGAGGAAAACGATTTTGCACATAAACTGCAATGTTGCATGCTTCCACCCACAAATGCATTGGTAGGCCCTGATCATGAAACAATGCTCGTGTTGCACCCAGGATCATTCTATTCTTCCTCTCTACGACCCCATTTTGTTGTGGGTTATGATGCTACGAGTTCTCTTCAAATTCCTTCTTTGTTGTAGAAGTTCTTAAATTTGTTAGAGATGTATTCTCCACCATTATCGCTCCCAAGAGCCTTCACTTGCTTCCTCGACTCTTTCTCCACCAATGCCTTAAACTCACAGAACTTAGAGAATGTTTGATATTTCTTCTGCATGAAGAATATCTAGCGTTTACGAGAAAAATCACTAACAAATATTACATAGTACTTATGTTTTGTTGTTGAAGCAACCAGGAATGGTCCACACATGTCTATGTGAACTCTCTCAAGGATCCCCGAAGCTTAGTTCTCCTTCTCATGAAAGGTGGACTTTACATACTTTCCCATGGTGCAACCCTTGCACTGATCTAATTGAGCAAGTGCTCCCATTGGACATCTAATAGATATTTTCTGCATGACTTTTAAGGCTCCATGATGAAGATGGCCTAATCTCCTATGCCATAATTCACCCTCATCCCCACTCACCACTTTTTCTACCTTTCCCATCATGGTATCATAGCCATCTAACTCCAAATTGTATAGATTCTTAACTTGAATCCCTATCCTCTTGGCTTGAACCATTTTTTTATGTCGCAGGAAATATTTTCTATCACTAAAAACAACGTCATGGCCTTTGTCCTCCAACATTGCGACTGCGACCAAATTTTTCTTCAGATCTGGAACATGCATTACATATTTTAATTGAAATGGTTTAATGAATCCCTCTAAAAGGTAATGGTACCAATCCTGGTAGCAATGTACCATCCTTCATAACCCATCTCAATATGCATCTTGAGATATTTCTCCTCCAAGTCACTGAAAAGTTCCTTATCTCCTGTCATGTGAAAGGAAGAACCACTATCCAAATACCACACCGATCCCAATGCACTTGAAACCAGGCATGAAATCAAGGAGAGGTGATCCAGGTGGATATTGGTGGCCACCTACCTATTCCACTTGGGGCCCCACCATTGTCTCTTTTAGTTTTTCAGTTTCGGCACAACTTACTATTTTTAATAGTTTTTTGGGTCTTGAACTTCCGGAACCGTTTTGAGGCCCTAAACAACGTTTTTGGGGAAAACCAAGAGTAAATTGGGTCCATGGAAAAATTTTACTCACAATGAAAGTTGTAGTCCTCGGATAGATCTTTATAAAAAGGTATGGTGCACGTCAAACGGAGATCGTATGCCAAAGTTACGTCCCCAGGAAGTTGAAACACCAATTTACCCAAACAGGGCCCATAGTTTTGGCACTTCATATCCTAGGGTTAGGGTTTTGGACGTTTATGGTTTCCCATTATTTATAAATAATAAATAGGCCCTTGAACCTCATTGTAACACAGTTCAAAGGCTTGTAGCTGCCACATCTCTTCTTAGAGATAAGCTACCAGTGCCCTAGCTAGTTTATTTCCATTCTGTTTGTAAGCAAATTTGAGTTCTTTGATATTCATGAAATGAAGTGTTATTTCCACTGAACATTTGTATTTATGGATATATTTTTATTCTATTATGTTCCTGCATAAATCCGGGTCAGTGGTATTAGAGCATTCTGCTTTTTCTCGATCCTTCTTTGCATGTCCCCAACGAGGTCGGGGTATAAATATTTAGGGCTCGATCTGGTGGAACCTTTGCAAGATCAGCCTCACAAACCCCGACGAACACCCATGGTGGAAGAAAATAAAGATGAGGGAGCAGGAAATCCTATCAAAATATTTCTCGAGGAGGCCCTCGAAAAACAAAGGAATGCGATGATGGATAAATTTTCCCAGATCCTTCAACAACTGCCCACTGGTGGCACATCTGCATCCAACAGCCACTCTGGAGGCACGAATCCCTTTAAGGTACAAGAAAATTTTGAACTTCCCATATTTTAGGGTCAAATAAATGCAAATGCCATAGATAGATGGTTGAATCTATTAGAAGGATATTTCTCAGTTCATGACTTTTCCGACCGGGAGAAGATTATTTTTTCACTCCTCAAAGCTACCGCCCATGTGAAGGACTGGTGGGAAACCTACTACGATAAAGGGGACGAGACAAAACCCTCTCCATTCTCAATCGTACCCACTTGGAATTCTTTCCAAGATTCCATCAAGGAACAATACTATCCCATGGGGAGCTATGAGGACAAGTACATACAATGGACCATGCTGCGACAACAAAGCGATCAAGATGTGCTTGAGCTAACGAATTTGTTCCATACCCTGCGCACAAAGTTTGGTATCGAATATTTAGAGAAGCATCTGGTGCTAAAGTATCGCAGTTATCTGCACAGATACATTCTTGATGAAATGGAGTTCCTTGACATCTCCTCTCTTGGTACGAAATACCAGTATGCTGCCAATATTGAGCAAAAATTCAAACAGAAGAAGCGAGAATTTGGATATGTGAATCAAAATCAAAGGAAAGGTGCTCCCAAATCGCAAAACAAAGGACAGAGCCAAGGCATGTAGGCCCAAGAAAACCTATCAAGGACGCAAGAAAATAACAACACCGCAAAGCCAAAGAAGGACACAAGAAAGTGGTGTGAGTTCCATAAGAGCTCCACTCACAACACAAGTGAGTGTCAGGCCAAGCAGTCACTAGTGGCCGAGATGAGGGCTTCTAATTCAGATGCATGCTCTGAATCTAAATCGGAACCTGAAAAGGGTAATGGCAAAGGGAAACAAATTATTGATGCAGAGCCCAATGCCAGTGTTGCCATTGCGAAGATCCAGAAGGAGGAACCGGAAGATCCAGAGGAGGAGGAACATCTCTTCCACTCCCAGATGTGGGTAAAGGGCTCCCCAGTACAGTTCATTATCAACAATGGGAGCCAAAGGAATCTCATTTCAGCAGACATCGTGAAGCAGTTGGGCTTGCCGAACACAGCCCACCCACATCCATACACCATCGGGTGGCTTCACCAAAGACGGGATCTCCACGTCAGCCAGCAGTGTCACCTTCCCTATAGCATCAAGCCCTTCACGGATGAGGTATTATGTGACATTTCTCCTCTTGATGTTTCTAATGTATTATTAGGCCAACCATAATTTTGGAAGAGACATGCTATATATGAGTCCCAGCCTCGTGCTGTTATTATTACTTTGGGAAATAAGATGTACAGGATACCAGAGGTACCACCACCTACCGCTATCTCTTTGGTTACTACAAAAAAATGCAGTAATCTCATTTCCCAAACCAGGAAATTCCTTTTCCTGATGATCCACCCTCAAGCCAAAAAGAAGACTATGGCCACGACCTCCAGACAGGGCTCCTCTGCATGACAACAACAAATGGACAAGGTTGTCGAGGAGTACGGGGACATCTTCACCTCACCCCACAGAGGTTCCTCTGCACTGTCAGGTCAAGCACCCCATTGATCTGACCCAAGTGCGTCGCTACCCAATGAACCGATCTATCGACACTCTGTTCTGGAGAATGATGAAATCAAGAGGCAGATTCAAGAGCTTTTGCAGAAAGGTCACATCCGGCCAAGTTCATCACCCGATGGAAGACCTTTTGGACCAACTCAAAGGGGAAAAATATTTTAGCAAGATCGACTTGAATTTTGGGTATCACAAGGTACCAGTTGAACCCTCAGATGTGTGGAAGACTTCCTTCAAAGAAAAGGAGGGCCTTTTCGAATGGATTTTCATGCCTTTCGGGTTGATGAATTCTCCCGCAACCTTTATGAGGTTGATGGATGACATCTTGCGGCCATTCACAAACTCATTTTTAGTGGTGTACATGGATGACATTCTGATCTTCAGCCAGACTTGGGAAGGGCACCTCCACCACATCCAACAAGTCCTCCAAACACTGCAAAAACAGAAGTTGTGTGCCAATTTGGAAAAGTGCACTTTTGGCATGACCCAGGTTCAATATCTAGGATATATTATTGATGAAAGGGGGGTACATGTGGATCCAACCAAGATCCAAGTCATTCAGGATTGGCCAGCCCCAACCACCACGACAGAGCTTCGCAGCTTTCTGGGTCTTGCTAATTTCTACTGTAGGTTCATGTTGGGATTCTCTCATGTCACTTGACCCTTGAGTCAAGTCACCAAGGGAGGAGCGAGAGAAAAATTCTTTTGGTTGTAATATCAACAGAAGGTGTTCGCAGAATTGAAAAATTGCCTCTGTTCTGCCCCAGTGCTCACATTACCAAACTTGCAACAACCATTTGAGATCGAGACAAATGCCTTTGAATATGCTATTGGGGAAGTTTTTACGCATAAATCTGGATCAAAAATTCAAGCTCAAATTGTGAGGCAAGGGCCTCACCAGCTGTAGATCCAACAACCTTCCTGTTATTCTTCTTTTATGAATAGTTAGTAGCAAAATTCCCATGTTTGTGATAGTGAAAACACTTTACCTTGGACATGTCTTGCTTCTTTCCTTTAGGCTCGGATTTAGAATGTAATTTCTTCCCCTTCCCCTTATTTTCCTTGGCAGACAAAGCACAATCCTCTTCATCATAAATCTTTGGTGAAGAGCCATCTTTGGCATTCTGTCTGAACTCCTCTTGCACCAAATCCGACCACATTCATTCCCAATTTGGAAATTTTTCTCGCCAGTTGATAGAGTCTTCATAACTGTGCCAACTCTCAGGAAGTCCTAGGAGAGTCAAACTTACCAAATAATCATTAGTGAATGTTATTCCCACACTCCCCAGTTCATACCGACATTGGACAAACTTCGTGATATACTTTGGAATGGTGTCATCCTTTTCCATCTTGATCTTACTGAGTTTATCCTTGAGCGCCAATTTCCTATGGTCATTGTTGCTTTGGAATAGATCCGTCGAAGCCTTCCACATTGCATATGGTGTGGATTTCCCATGGAGGCTTGAGAAAATTTTGTCTTGTACTCCCTCCAATAGGATCCTCCTCGCCTTCACCACTTTCTTTTTCCATGCATCAATATTTACAGCATTTGTCACAGTAGGTTTAAGAACATAATTGTTAATGAATTCCTTCAATCCATTGTTTTTGAGTACTGCCTCCATCCTATCCTTCAAATAAATGTATTTATATATACCCTCGAGTGCATACTATAACCTCAATCTATTGAAATCCATTTCAATATTGAATCAGTTATAACACCAAGAAAGCCTGTCTACAAATTCGAATTCTATCCTATAATATTCCCAAATGGGAAAATCAACAATATGTGCACAAAAAATGTATTTTTTAGATATTTATGCTATAATAACTCATAACAGACCATGGATCCATTTTTTATTCATTATAGGACCCAAATACAAAATGAGATCATAAAAAAATCACGATATATGAGTTAAACAAGTCTCCCACACCCAGAATAGCCCAAAAAAAATGCAACCCAAAAATACTGCAACAAGTGAGAGCGCAGTCTAATGAGGGTTATACTCTGAAATTATAGATACAAATAGATCTGATATTATATTAATCAATAATTCTAAAAAACTGAGATCTAGTCTCTTTTACACCATTCCAAGAGAACCCGAGAAGGGTTTTTGGAAATACACCCAAATACAAATGGTGATCTACAGCCATAGGATTCAAGTGTCATTGAAAACTGAATATCATGAGATAGAAGGCTTAAATAATGTATATCTAATGTAGATCTCCTCAAATGTCTCCTCCAATGAAAGGCTGAACCCTTCAACCATAGGAAAACACTCTAAAAAAGCCATAAGACCTTATCTTGAAGCTGCCCTCCAAAATAATACAATTCCCAGCTGAAACTATGCTCTAAATGATGGAGATAAGTTGGCTTGATTCCAAAGATCTGAAATTTTCTCAAGAACCCTCCAAACTGATCTCCCAAAAAAAGGAATCCTTCCTCCTATGAAAAACTAGCTCAGAAAGTGGGTTTCTCAATCCTCCACTGCAGCACCGTGCAACACAACACAATATTCTATAGAAAATAAATTTTAGTTGAAGAATAAAGCTTGGAAAAAATGATGGATATGTGTAAGATAGATCAGTACTCTCCCAAGAGGCCTCACAAGGAAAGAGGCAGTATTCATAAATAGGAATACCCTGTGCTAAATGGCACCAACAATCTTAACTAAACAGCTGAAGAGAGGAAAAGTATAAGCAGAAATATCCAAATAATATTCATAAGATAACCCCATGTGGCTTCCATCCTCTTCCTTATAAACAATGTGAGCCTTCTCACTTTGGGTCCCACTCATTAGGGTTTCCACCATCACACAATCAATCTCCCTCCAAAACTATGTTGTCCCACCATTAATTCCACTCCTCCATAACATTGTTGTTTGATTTGCTCAAGGTTGACCTCTTCAACCTGCTCCAGCCCCTTTTCACACCTAAGGGTCTTCAATCCATATTTTATATAGCTATCTAAACTAATCCAGATTCATACTGGCTATCTCTATTGATGATTCACTCCCTCCATTTCAGCTCTGTTGACTTGGTCAAACTTGACCTTGTCTTCATGCATTAGCCCTTCTTCACACATAAGGGTGTTTTATCCAACTATGAATATGATCCCTTTTCACATTAAGAGGGATTTTATTGCTGCTAAAAATATTTATGGGTGTCCCTACCCATTTATTCATCAAACTATATGTTAAGAGAAAAATTAATATTCCAATTAGTTGCATGCTAATTTATGAATATTACAGTCCTCCCCTCCCAAATTTTGCTTATCCTCAAGAAACTAAAAGGATATAACTAAAGAGCCTCCTCTCCTACTCCTATAGCATCCTCATATGATAATCTCCTCCAAGGAATAAGATTCTCTCATCAATACATCTCCAAGTTTCCCCTCCCAATTATGCAAGTTAGCTTTTGGTGACCATCCCAAATAGCTATCATCATGTAGAAGTAAAACACTCATGGAGGAAACAATGTGTTTTCTAGAGGCATTATTGAGGCATGATATCTGATATATGTTGGGGACTATCATCCCCATGTGAATCTCCCATACCCAAGCGATCATCCATACAAAATTAGTCACCCTCCAAAGTGGTAACTCATGAAAAATCTCCTCCACCTTTGGCTCCTGTAATGTGGGTGGGCTGCATAACTGAACAAGGTATAAAAAATAGCCTACCCCACATTGTCTCTCTCTCCATTTATGATAAGTGTAGAGTAGTTGCTGATTTTGGGCTGCAATAATGTTTTCATTAAGAGGAAAGAAGAATACTAGATCTTCAAAGATCCTGTCTCTAGAGTCATGAATCATGCTGGACAAAACCATCCCATACAAAGTGAATGGTACATCATCACCATAGGGTATCCAAATCAGAAAAATGATGAAGGTTATGTGGAAGTTTGGGTGATGCCAATGGTTTCTCCAGTGGATACAACGCAGTCTTTCCAACTTTTGTTTTAGAACATCATGTGGCAAGTTGTCCACCAAGAAGTTAGTAGCTATGCTTGTTTTCTCATCTACTATGAGGTATTAAATGGCATTATATATCAGCTGAGCATAATAATAATAACACCACACCCTCCCAAAGTCATGTAGAGATGGGTTATCTCCATCATAAATGTTGGTCCTAGAATGGCCATGAAACCCAAACATAATCTTGCCCTCTTGTGGAGCAATGTACTGTACATAGATGGTGAGAAGATGAAAATACTTCATGAAATGATTAATAAGTACAAAAATTCATTTCTTACCATGCAAAGTGAGTAGGTTGAAAGTGAGGTCTAGAGATGAACCTTCCCAAGGAAGGAATGCATACTCCTCTTGGAATACTCCATCAGTAAATGCATACTCCCAAGTGACAGTGTTTTTGGCCTTAGTGATAAGGCTCTTGTCACTCCATGAATCCTTTCTTTGACATTCCATATGCCAAAGTCATCCACCATCATGCTCCTATGTGTGGAGATCTCCTTCCTATGTGGAAGTACCTCATTATCCTCCAATTTTTAAGGGTAGCCTTTTTTCACTTTGATTTTTCCATCCCTTTCTCTTAAAATAGCATGCCAAGTATGGGAAAAAATATGCCCATACTCTCCTACGAGTAGCCAAAGAAACTATAACTCTTGCTGCCCCCTCACACCTCCATCATACAAATCATGAGGTTAAGATATGATGATTGACATGAATATTGTCATATCAACACAATGCACCCAAACTCCTTGCTACCAAATGATGCAAGTGTCCTGCCAAGTTTCCTTCTCCAACATACCCTTTGAAGAAGGAGATATCACATGGTGGCCAAACTCCTTCAAGAGTAGCCAACGAAGCCATGCCTCTTGCTGCCCTATGCCATAGATATGCAAGTGGCTCACCAACCTCTTGCTCACCATCCACACCCATTCATCCAAATGTGGGTGTCTCCAACCATGCTCCATCTTGGTACTCCTCCAATGGAGAATACCACCCTCCCAAATCAGGTTTCTACTTTTGCATTTCATGGGATGTTGAAATGAAATCTCTTGGAGATATTCTAGTGAAGACCCCTCACCAATGACCAAATTGAATCCACAGGGATCCAAGTATGTTGAAAGCAAAGTCTCCCCATAGAGTTGTACGGTGCTCATCAAGAAATATCCATCACAATGTTGAAAGATAAGAGGACTCTCATCAATCATCTGCTCATCCAATGTCACACAAGTGTAATGGTCATCAGAATTCTCTAATAATAGTTGGGCCCCCAACTCATCACTACTACTCAATGACATAGTTGTTGATCTCCACAATGGTGTATTTTTTGTCTCATGCTCAAGCTCAATGCTGAACATATAGTTTTGCAATGGATTTTTTAGGACAAAGCTCATCACATCCTCCAAAAATCCACACGACAACCCCAGGAGTTGTGTGCATCTCAATAATGAATAGTCAGGAGGATTTTTTATCCTTTCCTTGAAAAAATCAAGGTTGCAGAGCGTAGTGAAAGTCTGCTGCTCCAAATCAGCAATATGTTTTGACCCTTGGTCATGCAATGGAATTTTTCCACAACCCTCTATAAAATCTGTTGAAATAATAGAAAGTGGAAACTTATGCATACCTTGGTAAAGCTTGGAACACCTCGTATTGCTACAAGGGCTCCTTCCTCCAGTATAATGGCTTCCCAAACTACTAATGATGATGGATCCTCTTCTATGGCTTCATCAACACTGGTACAAGTCTCCTCCTCCTCATACATCTCCGGAATGGTGCATGGGACTCTAGATGTCAAGAGCTCAAGACTACTTTGCAAAGGTGCAAGTGTTCTTTCTCCTGATGTAAGTGCTCTTGCAGCAAGTGGTGGTGAAGGCTTCTTCTCCTCTGATTTCTTCTTTTCAAACTTCTTGATAAACCTTTGTGTAAAATCTGCAAATGTAGTCACTCTTGCATGACTCAAATTGTTGAACCACCAAATGTTTGCTTCACCCTCAAGGTGCAGCGCTGCAATATCAACACCTTCTTTCTCTACTACTGGATGTAGCAAGAAAAATTCATCCAACCTCATTCCCCAAGCCCTTATTGTGCATGATAATGACCCATCAAAGGTAGACAATAGGAAAATATTGCCCTCTTTCCTTATATTGCTACAAGGTCTCCTTTATTCTCTGAGCTGAATGAACTATGGGAGAGTTAGATTCTCCTTTAAATCTCTAGGTTGAGACTTATATTCTACAAGATACTCACTTAGAATCTCATGATCTAAGTGTTCTCCATCTCTATGCCTCTTGTCTTCAAAATAAAAGGCCATGTTATGTTTCTTTGGAGCTCTATGCAATACCAGATCTTCTTTTCACTGATAGGAAGTACATGGGCCTTCCTCATCTTGAAACCCTAATGTGGTTTCACTTCTTTTCTCCAATTTTCTCTACTTGACCTCCTTGGTGAGGTCCTTCTTAGATCTGAAAAGAGATGAGATGAAACTCATTCCTTCCATCATTCTGATCTATTTCTCATTCTCTTCTTCTTATTATAGCATATTGGCTGAAACTCACAGGCTAAGCCAAGATGATACTCCGATACCACTGTAATATTCCCAAATGGGAAAATCATCAATATATGAACAGAAAAATGATTTTTTAATAAATTTATGCTATAATAACTCATAAAATCCCATGGATCCATTGTTTTATTCATTATAGGACCCAAATCCAAAAGGAGATCAGAAAAAAATCATGATAGATGAGTTAAACAAGTCTCCCACACCCAAAATAGCCCAAAAACAATGCAACCCAAAAACTACTACAACACAGAAATAATACAAAAAGTGACAGTGCAGTATAATGAGGGTTTACACTAAAATTATAGAGACAAATAGATCTACTATTATATTAATCAATAATTCTCAAAAACTGAGATCTAGTCTCTTTTACACCATTCTAAGAGAGCTCGGGAAGGGTTTTTGGAAATACACTGGTGATCTGCAGTCCTACAACTGAAGAGTCATTGAAAACTGAAGCTCATGAGATTGAAGGCTGAAATAATGTAGATCTGATATAGATCTCCTCAAAGGTCTCCTCAAATAAAAGGTTGAACCCTTCAACCACATGAAAAAAATCTAAAAGAGCCACATGAACCTCTCCTGAAGCTGCCCTCCAAAATAACGCAATTCCAAAATGAAACTACACTGTAAATCATGGGGATAAGTTGGCCTAATGCCAAAGATCTGAAATTTTCTCAAGAACCCTCCAAACTAATCTCCCAAGAAAAGGAATCCTTACTATTATGAAAAAATAGCTCAGAAAGCGGGTTTCTCAACCCTCTACTGCAACACCCTGCAACACAACACAATATTATGCAGAAACTACATTGTGGCTGAAGACTGAAGCTTGGCCAAAATGTCAGATATGTGTAATGATATATCAGTACTCTCCCAAGAGGCCTCTCAAGGAAATAGGTGGAATTCCTAAATAGGAATACCCTGTGCTAAATGGCACCAACAATCTTATCTAAATAACTGAAGAGAGAAAAAGTCTAAGCAGTCATATCAAAATAATATTCATAAGCTAACCCCATATGGTTTCCATCCTCTTCCTTATAAAAAATGTGAGCCTTCTCACCTTGGGTCCCACTCATTATGGTTTCCACCATCACACAATAAATCTCCCTCCAGAACTACGTTGTCCCATTATTAAAGCCACTCTTCCATAACATTGTTGTTTGATTTGGTCAAGGTTGACCTCTTCAACCTGCTCGAGCCCCTTTTCACACCTAAGGGACTTCATTCCATATTTTATATAGCTATATAATCTAATCCACATTCATACTGGTTGTCTCTATTTATGATTCACTCCCTCCATTTCAGCTATGTTGACTTGGTCAAACTTGACCTTGTCTTCATGCATTAGCCCTTGTTCACACATGAGGGTGTTTTACCTAGCTATGAATATGATCCATTTTCACATTAAGAGGGATTTTATTGCTGCTAAAAATATTTATGGGCCTCCTTACCCATTTATTCATCTAACTATATGTTAAGATAAAAATCAATATTCGAATTATCTGCATGCTAATTTAGGAATATTACATATCCAGTCACAAATTCAGCTCCTACTTCACTTTTACAATTTCCTATGCTCTGATACCATGTATAAATTATACAAAAAGCATGTATATATTGGGCTCACCTGATATAACAATGTGCTAATGTTAAATATTAAATCTCTTCTACAAATATTTTGCATAATTAAAAACACAATCGCTAATCACATGAATATGAAGAAAGATCAATCACACATAACATAGATAATTTCCCAGGGAAAGCTTACAGCTAAAAACCCCACTATATTATATCATATATTATATCATGGATCATGAAACAATTACATAAAAAACTCTTCTCACAAGAGCGCTCATTACATCGGCTAATTATCTCACACTGTCATACAAAAATTGGCAAATTCCTTAGCCAATTTACTGTCTCCAGACAGGTTGCCTTCACTGTGTAATCCCTGCTGAATGCAATCCCTGAATTGATGAAATCCTTCCTACCTTCACTGCGCAAGTATAATGGGCACATCCAATGAGTGTTTACTTGCATGTGTGCAAGTGGATAATTTCACAACTAATAGTCAACTTCCCTTTCACCTATAACTCAACTGGGTCTCCACTAGATCTGACATGCATGCAGCTAATAATAGTAAATATTTAGTTGCATGTGAGATCACTGCATTTGAATTAATTAATATTTAATTAACTTGATCTCTCACTACTTGTATCTTCAGATACAACTAGCACAACTAATTTTAACTTACTTAACTAAGCTAAACTATTTACAACTTGCACAAACTCATGCACCACTGCACTTCTAACTCAGTTACAACTAGAATTACTCTGCATGTCCCACCAACCAACCTCTGAATTTTCCACTTCAGTTAAATATTTCAAGTCCACATTGAGAAATATATTATAGTTTAATGTCCATCTAAATTAAGGGATAATAAAAATATACATGCACCTAAAAATAGCCTCATGGGCCCCACCCTAGTGTAGGTGCTTAATGCACTAGTGTGGGTGCTGAATCTTCTTATTGAATCTCAACATCTATGATTTTATTTAGGAAAAGGGAGGTTCTACCAACTAAATCTGAAGAAATATGTCCCTAAATCCTGATGCCACACTTTTTTAATTAAAAAAGGCTACCCAATTATTCCATATAAACACATTTCTATCACAAATATTAGAGGAAAAATTGAATTCAAATGAAAACAAAATTTCCCCACATTCAACATCATAATAAAAAGAAACATATTCCAGGTAAACATTATGAGTTCATGAACAAACAATAGATCATTCCAGTCATGAGCATATCAGTGAGCCTTACAAGTCTAGCATTCATAACATTTGTAAAAAATAAAAAACTTTCACCATGCAAAGTATAACAAGAGTCATTAAATTCCATAAGAATAATCTATTTCTAATTATTTGTGTGATTAAGTATGGATAGAAAATATAGGATGGACTTTAACTCTCCTCACAACAATAGGCCAACTACACTAATATCTTTCTTGTAGTTAACCATTGTTGATCTTGATGAAAAGTCTAAGGGGATGATATTTAGGGAAGTTCACACCCAAGGCTTAGTAACATACATATGAGAAGGAGTTAAAAGTCTAGGTTCTTTGGCAACTATGCTCTAATAGTAAGCAAAATAGTGAATCACTTACTCTCTTTGTTAAAACATAGGTCTTCGCCCAAGAAAAAATGGGTTATACCTCATTTCTAGGAGGTTGAATCAACTTATTTTTGTATTTTATCAACTAATTTTTCATGGTAAACACCTCAAGGGTTTGTATTCCACTATCTATATGGTTTCATAGCCTCACAGAAAGTGCCAAAGTGGCTGATGTTTTTCCATCAAAGTCATTTATCATCCAGGAAATGAACATCAGGTAGTTTCACAACCTCATGGAAAACACCATAGTGATTCAGTTCCTCCACCGAGCTTGCCACTCGTTCTCTAGGCTGAAACACATTTTCCAACGGTTTCCATAGATGAGATACAGAGAATAACACCCATGGACTCTAAAAATTGGTTCTAAGATATTCTAGTCCATCTTAATAATTTGACATAGTGCAGGAGCTTCCTTGTTACTTCTCTACAAGGCTACTCTTCTCACTTTTATTTTTTTCATATCCTTTTGTACGTTCACCACTACCTTTCTTCCACTTCACTTTATTTACTCAAAATTTTTAATTATATGACTCCACCTATCTATCCATTCATCCCATTTATTTTTTTTCTATTTTTCACGTTCCATGAAGAGGGGGGATAGGGATGGGTGATTACTCACCCATGTTGCCCATTCTAAAAATTGTTTTCATGTTACTGTACGCAAGTCCCTGGTGAGGTGGTAGTAATGGAAACTAAATGAGGTCAATAGGGGCCTACTCACAACACACCATAGGAAACCAATCAAGCACACAACATCTACTTTGGTAGGCATGCACCAACCTTCCACGGGCCTTCCCCTCAAAGCTTTAGATCTATATGTCCCTCCCTTCAGCTAGTCGTCAGTTTAATTTCATATAAATGTTTCCATGATTCACACATTTGTATTTAAATACAAAGGGTGCTACGAAAAATGACTATTACATTATGTAAATTTTTCCATAGGAATAATTTGTTCACTAGGGACATAGACTAATACAAAGCCCCTAACTGTTTCCACAATTGCTTCACTATTCTCCTAAAAAATTCAGGTAATACGAAATCTAAGTGACGCAACCACATTTTACTTTTTTCCTTTCCATCCAACTTCGTCAAGTTTTTTGTTAACACCCCCGTCAGTGTAAAAGCTAGATCCAAAATGATATACTAATATTTTTCCACCAACGAATCTTCCATTTGAGCTTACACAACTCAAAACTCAGGCCATTAAATTTATTTATCTCTCTAATTGAGCTCCTTACCATGTCCTTTCACCAAAAGAATTTATTCCGCATATATCCCCTTGTAACAAGGTCTACCATAGGCTCAAGTCAAACCACAGAGCTACAAAACCATCACCTTAAAATAAAAATAATCTCTAATATGGAATTTAGGTTTTAACCTTATACAACTACTTGCTCAAATATATTCTTAATAAACTTTAAAAAATCCAATAATACACACACACATACGAAGACATACATAAACATATAGATTTTTCCTTAGAAATCCAAACTATGAAAATAATAAAGATATTTTGACTATATCTCTTCTATGTAATATTAAAATAATGTATGTATGTGTGTTTGTGTGTTGTATATATATTTTTATATATGTGTGTATACATTTTCGAAATTGGAAACAGGAAATAGGAAACAGTGAAATTGGAATCCAGAAATGGAACCCAGAAAAATGGCACCCAGAAATGGTATCATATGGGGCTTCTAATTTAATTTTCCCTTAATTAAATTGGAAGAAAATTGTAATTTCATCTCATGACAACTTGCATTAGTTAAATAAGTTAGGAATAATTATTTATCTTAGGAACTTTGAGTTAGAGGTCATAGAGGAGGCATGTATAGCTCTCCCATGATTTTAAGGTGTCTAGTTACAGTTATTTGTGTGTTGTAATTAGCTTACCCAATAAAATGATTTTAAATCAGTTTAACTAGTTCTAAATGAGTGGTGAGATACTGATAGGTCAAGTGAATTAAATATGATTTAATTCACAAGTAGTGATCAATCAGTTAACTAATAATTTGCTATAACTATTTTTTGCATGTCAGTTCTAAGGAAGGCCCAATTGAGATTGGGGTTAAAGGGAAGATAACTATCAATTTTATAATTAGAAAATTTTACAGGTCACGCATGAGGTCATCGGGAAGCCTTGGAAGGATTGCACAACCATTAATTGGAAATTTTGTAATTAATAGGGAATTAATTAGCCCAAGAATTGGTAAGGAAGGAAGGTCAGACCTGGGAAAGAAAAAGGTTAAATATTAGACCAAACTTGCTTAGATCGCAAGCCAGATTTGAGCAGCTTCAGAGTGAGACAGTCAACGGGCCGTAAAGGTTTCTCAGTGTGAGGAATAGTATTGTATTGTTTCATGATCTTGACTTTGTAAAATATAGAAATAGAGGAGTTTTAGGCAGTGTTATTTCCCCAGATACATCTTGTGTTGTATGATTGATTGTCTCTTTCTCTTACTTGTTATGTGATTATGTGATCATATCTGGTTTCCAAAAATTGTGGGAGGATTCAGTATTTTTTTTTAGTACATTAAAAGATCAGATTTAATATTTTTGTTATATTTTCTACATGGTATCAGAGTGCCATGAATCACAATAAAACAGAAGAACAAAGGTTGTTTTGAACAGGTTCGAAATTGTAGAGTATTCTTCAAGACCCAACAATAGATCAAGATGTCTTTAAATGGCTTGAGACTCAAATATGCCCTTGAGGGAAATTTGAGTTAAATAGCATAGAAGGACATGATGGAGGAATTTTTCAAGGACAATGGACTGGAGGAATTCATAGATAGTGATATTCAACTTCTTGATGAATGGAAAAATAAGGTAGAAAAGGAAAGAAGGATCTTGTTAGAGGTAGTTATATATCATATTGTCTCGAGTCTCCATGGAAAGGTGAATACATATGCTATGTAGAAGGCCTTGAAAGATCTATTTTAGAATAACAACAACCATAGGAAGTTGGCACTGAAAGACAAGCTCAGAAAGATGAAGATGGAGGAGGGCGAGACGATACCAAAATACTTGACACAGTTCATTCAATGTCGAGATGAGCTTGGAGGTGTTGGTGTGACAGTAGCCCGGGATGATTTGGTGAGCTTACCTCTTCTAGGCCTTCTCAAGAGATAGCATAGTCACCTAGAATCTGTGAATGAGAGGGAGAATCTACCAAACTAGGAGTGTTTATGGTTCGACTTGGTAATAGAAGAGATAAGGCAGAGAACCAGAGATGGAACCTCTGACATAGACAAAGAAGAAGATTTTACATTGGTTAGAAAAGGAAAGAAATCCAAGGGAAATAAGTTCAAAGGAGAAGACAGAAAGAGATATTTGTTGTTGGTTTGAGGGGTCTTGACCCAGGTTCAGATTTAAGGTTTACCAACAAAGCCCTGTGCTACTGGCCCTTTTAGCAACGACCTACTTGTGCAAGTCAAGGTATCACTCGAAGTAGTATGGGAGGGTGGTTGAACCAGGTTTCCACACCTTGACAAAGAGAGAATTAATTGAAGTGGGGATCGTGAGATTTGTAACAGGTCTGCGCTGAGAGAACCCTCACCAGAAACCCTTAACAAGAGGTGTAACAAAATAACTTGCGTAGCTCATAAATCATACGATAAACACTTAACAGGAACAATATAACTCATATCTATGCATTCATTATCTTTCAATCATCTATTACAGGTCCACACTTAATCTATAATCAATAATTACTATTGTAGAGATAACACAAAAATTAAGGAATTCAACACGTACCACAGATCATAACAGAACACATAAATATTCTAATATCAACAAAATGTCTTCTCATTCATTAATACTTCAATTTCCACTTACAGACTCTTCTACACACCCGTGCACATAGCCAGTGGGGTCTGCACACAAAAGGACTAGGGTCATCGTGCACACAGCCAACAGGAGCCCTTACCCAACCAAGTCTGCACAAAAGTATCACATATCCAATATTATCATTCAGAATTCACGCCAAAAACTTACTTCTGGACATGATCTATTCATCTATTTATATTATTTTAGCCTGCGCTACTCTATGGTCTGCAAAACATGGTTCGCGGACCTTGGTATACCCTTTGACCCATTACAATTCATTGGGGGATTTGCCTTCCGCAAAGCCTCTATGCTAGACCAAAACATTACAAAAAGACATTAAAATTGTTTTTAGGGGACCCTGCTCGAACTGGCCCCCAAAATAATCTTGTGACTCGTCTTGAGTCACAACGATAGTGGGGTCTTCATCCTGGCTTGGAGCTACTCGAATATGGTGGAAAATGGTGGTAGGATACCCTCACTTTGCACAGCTGTGTTCTGCGCGATCTCAACCAACTTCTGGGAAGTCGGTACTTCAGTAGCTGCAGTGACACTGTCCAATGTCTGGTTAAAATTTTTGACTGCCACATCTAGGTCATATGAGAGCTTCAGTGCTTCATCCACCCAGGGCTTCAGATGATCACTGATGGCTTCCTTCTTATGGTGGAGCACCTCGATTTTTTCCCTTAGAGATTCGATGGTGCGGAGGCATGCTAGGTGTTGTGCTGCAACAAGGGTTGGTATGGTGGCTTCCATTTTCTCAAATTCATGCTCTTTTTGGAAAAGCTCTTGGTTAAATTTTCGGAGAAGGGCGTCACACTGCACAATTTACCACAATTCCATGGTGGTGTCCAGCAACTCAGTGCCCTTGGTGATGTGTGCCGAAATACTTCATGTCTCTTATTTTTTCAGCGTGGCTTGCTGAGCTCGCACCTCCGGAGGGGTTTCCGGCTGCAGCTTGGCCTGCAGCACAACAATCTATTGTTCAAGGTCCGCTTTCACAGTATGTACTTCAGTTATGGATGATTTTAATGCATCCACCAAGCTCTCAATATTAGCCTAGGGTGCAACAGAAGCATGTATCACTTCAGGAATTTCTTCACATAGCCGGTCAATGAGGTGCTCCAACTCTACTCGTTGTGCAAATATCGCATGTTGTTCTGATTGTGCTTGGGCAGATATGGTAGCCTTGGTAAAAATTTCCTGCTCTGCCTCACTCAGTTGTTACTACAAAAAAACTTCTTTGCTCTGGATCTCATCAGAGACGAACAAGTGGAGAGCGTGCAACTACCCACTCATTATTCTTGTGATGTCGAGGGCAACCTCTATGTATGCTCAGAATTGTGCACACAAATATGGTGATTCTACTGTCAATGCTGCACCCACGAAGGGGAAAATCCTTTTTTTCAGTTGCTATGATGATGGATATGCCTAGTAGGATCGCTTGAATCAACCTCGCCTGGTTCATGCTTGTAGGGTGTCTTCTTTCAATTGGAGCACCTACAGCCTGAACTGCAAAGCCTCCATCATGGCCTTTTGTTGATCTTTAAGGGAATTCCATATATCTTTAGATGTAGTGGAAACAACATCTGCAATATTTTCCAGAGCCTCCTTAGTCAAGGTAACTTCTGTTTCTCCCCCAGAATTTTCACCCTTGCACTTATTACGATGCCCTTTGGGCGACTCTCCAGTTCACTTTGTTCCGTGTGGGGGATCAAAACCCTCCCCACCAACTATGCTGGTCTCAACATTGTGTTGCGAATCCTGCTCCGCCCCCTTGGTGGTGTCCTTGGGGGTTTCCTTGGTGGTCATATTTTCAGTGGAGTGCAGCTCAGTTTCTTTTGCGGTACTCAACGGGATGGTATCATTTTGCACTACATCCTTTCCAGACGTGTCTGTTGTGACTAGGGCAGAGGATTTGAGGCTGATCTTCCATGCAGGTGCCCATGTGGTGACGACTTGGTCAAACTCCACCTCGATGACCATATATGGGTGGTTTTAAAATATGGGATCTTTGTGTGCCCTGATCTACATGTTTTTCATGGTGACATGAAAGTCAACAATGCACTTATACTTTTCATATATAGTAGGTGACAAGCGCGGCCTGGAATGTATTGTCGCTACCATCGCACCATCAAATAACACCCAGAAGACTTTTTTCTCCTTGATACGTTGTGAATCATTGGAGTCCCATAGGTTAACGTAGCATGCTCTTTCACATAAGTTAGGTTTGAGCTCAGGAATCACCGTATAATCAAGTGTCTCCCATGCGACCAAGGAAATCAATATCAATAACCAATAGTAGCAATAAGGCTTACTCTAGTCCTGTGCCTCCCGCACGTTGTATAAGAATTATTCACATAGGTACTGCGACCAGTTGTAATATACCCCCTTATCACACTTCCATGTCAACTAAATAACATATGTAGGGATGATTTATGGCCTACACATTCACATCAGCTTACACCCAAGCATTAGATTGCCCATGCGCACTCCTCGGTAAATGATGCTCTCCACTGAGAACCTTCACTTTTCGCGGTCCACCTTGTATTTTTATTGGATATCTTTAGCCACCTTTTGTGCATTCTTCTTCCAAAACCCCTTCATGGGATGGGGCCCCTTCATGGACAGGTCAGACATAAATATGGCATGGTGATAAGAAACACATAATTCATAGCAAAACATAGGGCATAAGATATTCAGAGAGAAAATGAACCAGTTATGACCTGCGTCCCTTATTTTATAGGCTACCATGGGTAAAAATGGTCGGATTATCATTAAATGCGAGTTACCATCAAGAAAAAGTTAAAAAATCCTCCAAGATCACTGCATTAAATGCCAAACACCCACTCCATCCAACGGTAAAATCACTTTTCACCCAATTTTACTGTTCCAATGACTATTTTTTCTAGCTGCGCACTACCCCTGCATCTCCAGTGCACTTTCCTGTGCCTTCTTACCTGTGCACTACTACTACGCTTTCGTCGCACCTACCTGTGCCTTCTCTTCATAGTGCATGCAACTCCTTTAGTGCAGATACTCTGGCCATATAGTCATTTGGTAAGTGTTCGATTTTCCCTATAAGGTTTCAGACGACTTCCATTAACATACCCGGGCAGGTAGTCTCCGCGCAGCGTAGCCAAATGCACCGCACAACCATATGCAATCTCTTTTACTATATCTAGTCCTAACCAATGCTTACGGAACTTCCCTGTGTGGCACATAAATTGACTGTAATAGATTAACACAAATTATTCTTCCTTAAACACTGTCTATTGGATGTGTCGGTCATGCAAAGTTTTTTCATGTGGCTTCTGTACTTTCTGATGAAAATTAGCAATAAACCGATATTCTTCTAAGGAAACCAGCTTCGCCAAGCGTTCCTTCATAATTTTAGGTTCCGCCATATTTTCAAAAGCCGTAATGCGTAGGTTGGGGACAATATATTCCATGGGCATGATGGTCTCTTGTCCATAAACCATCCTAAAAGGAGTCTTCTTGGTCAGTTTCTTGCATCACACTGAAGGGATGTGCATATCCTGTTCACTCTGATCAGCATTACAGACCTTAGTTAGCGCATTCTCCAAAAAAAAATTGAAAGCCTCTACTGCGCCATTAGCTTGTGGGTGATATGGTTTGATTTTCACATGGTGGATCTGAAATTATTTTTTCAAAGCTTCAATAGTTTCATTAACAAAATTTGTACCTCTATCACTCATTAAGATCTTTGGGCAGGCAAACCTGGTCAGAATATGCTCGAAGATGAAATGTGCAATGGTTTCTGCAATACAATCCTTCACAGCCTTTCCATCTACCCATATGGTTACATAATCAGTGGCAGTAATGATGTAACATGAACCAGTTTTCTTTCTTGGGGGATTGATTGGGCCTAAAAAGTCTATAGCCCATTTTTCGAATGCCTGTAAATCCATCTGAGGTTGCAGGGGCATTTCATCTCTGCACAAAGGCTTCCCAGTTCATTGGCATGCATCACAGGCTCAACAGTACGCATGTGCATCGCTATGCAATGTGGGGCACCATAACCCTGCCCTCAACACCTTTTGCGCAGTGGCTTTCCCTGAATAGTTGCTTCTTGTCACCCGTCCATGGGCCTCAGCCAAGATATATTGTCTCTCATGTTCTAATACATACCTCCACAATACCTCATCTACTCCCAATTTGTATAATTGACTAGCAATTAGAGTGAAATAATTCGCGCGGACCACCAAATCCTTTTTCTGTTGTACTGAAAAGTCTGTAGGTGTTGTCCCAATGTTCAAGAAGTGAATAATGTCCACAAAGTGCTTGTCAACCACCTTGATAGTAAAAATTTGTGCATCTGGTAATCCTTCTTCCAGACTAGTTGGTTCTTCCCCACTCTCAATCCAAGACAAGTGACCAGGTCTAGTGTTCAGTCTCTCGTGCTTCACAATAATCTCAAAATCATACTCCTAAAATAGGAGCAACCATCTAAAAATATTGCCCCCCCAACACAGGCTTACTGACTAGGTATTTTAAAGTTGAATGGTCAGTGAAAATTTTAAAGTGTCCTCCCAATATATAGTGCATGTATTTCTGTAGGGAATATACCATTGCCAGTCCTTCTTGTTCGGTAGTAGAATAGTTTTTCTCTGTGCTGGAGATTTTTCTACTAGAAAAATCAACCTGATGATCAATGTCTCCTTCTCCTGGCTGTGTAAGACAACCCCCAAATCTATCCCTGACGCATCCACATGTACATGGAAGACCTTCACCCAATCCAAAAATATTAGAATAGGTGCAGTGACCATCTTTTATTTCAGAAGCTCAAAACTCTTCTGACACTCCCCATCCTAGAAAAATGACACATCCTTCTTTAGTAGCTTTTCCATCGGTGCAATGATCAAGGTGTACCCTTGAATAAACTTCATGTAGTAACTTGTGTGCACTAAGATGGAGCACAAATTTTTCTCAGTGGTGGGGACTGCTAAATTGATGATAACCATGATCTTGGATGGTTCATCCATCAATCCCTGCTGACATAAAATGTGTCCCAAAAAAATTCTAAATGGTACGCAGAATATGCACTTCTTCAGGTTCAGCGAGATCTGGTGTTTCCTATAGGTATCCAACATCATGTGAAATTTCGACACATGCTTCTTCACCAATATGAATACTATCCAATCATCAAAATAAACCTACAGAAACTTATGGATGAATTCTTTGAATACTGCTACAACTACGCGCGAGAAAATGGCAGGGGCGTTCTTCAGTCCAAATGGCATGGCAATGTACTAGAAGGAGCCCCATTCGGTTAAGAAGTTTGTCTTGCTACAATATTCAGGTGCAATTTTGATCTGATGGTACCCTGAAAACCCATCAGTGAATGAGTATGCTTCTTGACCTCCCACATTGTCTAGGATTTCATCAGAGAATGGTGTAGGGAAGGGATCATGCACACAAGAATCATTCAGTTTGCGCAGGTCTACGCAGATCCTTATCTCCCCTTTGTTTTTCTTTTCTGGGACTACTATTGGGTTTACCCAACTAGACTGCTCTATAGGCTCAATGATACCTGTGGCCACCATCTTATCTATCCCCTCCTTGAAATTCTGCTTATACTTAGGGTTTAGCGGATAGGGTCATTGCTTGACAAGACGTGCATCTGGCTTCAAGGTGATCTTCATGACACCCAAATCTCTTACGATTCCCTTGAGCTTAGAGATATTTGTAGGGAATAGGTCCTCATATTCAGTCAGTAGCTGCACAATCTTTCCAAAATAATCATCATCCCAGTAATCCCCAATTTTGGCCAACTTAAAATGCTCCTCCATCCCGATGTTGACTTTCTTAAAATTTAATAGTTTGGTAACATCTATTATTTTCAATAGAGGTTCTTACACTACGCGCTCTCCTTCCAAATATGGGATGGTGATATTCCTGGGATCCTCTTCACATTCCTCCACTGAAAATTTTTGATAGTTGACAATATCCTGCATCTGCGCATTCGAAGCTGGCGCATCACATTATTTTCAAGGAAAAGACACATTAAATACAAGAGCATCTATATATTGCAGGGCTTTGTCTAGTTTTTCCGTCCCTCCAACTAAACTGAATGTCACCATGAAATCCTCTGTCATTTTACCCCAGTGGTGAGTGTGCTAGTGTAGCTCCACATCTAAATACCAGGTGGTGGGGATAGGTCCTAAGGCATGAATAAACATATGGACCCACTCATTCCAAGTCCTTTCATTCCATACCTCCATCCACATAGCCAAATGTGTGCAAAGGTCCCCACGACCAGAAAAGAGCTCCATGAGTGGGTTCACTACGGGTTCAAATCACAGGATCATCATTTTTCGACATTCCTCCCAGTCCTAAAAAGTCGCCTTCTAGGTTTCCCACTACCGCACAGGGGTTGCGCACATAGCTGTAATACTCCTAATTAGCTTCCAGCTAGTTGTAATATTATTTTTTTCTTTTTTCATTTAGATAGATGAATAAGAGAGTAGGGATACCCATAAATATCTTTAGTAAGAATAAAACCACTTCTCATGTGAATGGGCTCATTATATCAGTTGAATAAACCACCCTTAGGTGTGAACATGGGCTAAAGCATGTGGATAGGGTCAAATTTTACCATCTCAATAACGTTGTCATGGAGGGAGTAAAGCATTAATAGAGGACATCACAGCCATAGAGGAGGAGTGTATGCATGAGAGTATCTCCTTTAATGAGTGGTTCCTAGGGTGAGGAAGCTCACCAAGAATAAAAGGAAGAGGATGTCAACCATATAAGGCATGATTTTGATTATTGATATTGCATTGGTCTTGTATGCCTATTTTCATGCTTCAGCTGTTTAGCGGATTCTACTCTGTTGTGTAGCAAAAGGGTGTTCTCAAGCAAGAATCTCACCCTCATCCTCAGGGTAATTCGAGTTCCTAATCAGGAGAGGTATATTGAGCTATATTTTTACCATTTGGCATCAGGACAAGCTTTAGCCATCATCAATAGCGCAGTCTCCTCCAGGATTGTGTTGTGTTGCAGGGTTGCAGTAGTGGAGGGTTGAGAGACCCAATTTCTGAGCTTGTTTTCCAATGGTGGGAGCAGGCCTTCATCCACGAGGCTAGAAAGGAGAAACCTTGAGTTTCATTTCATCATTTAGCATTAGGATAAGCTTATTCCATCAGCTACAGCATAGTTCCCTTCAGGAATTTCATTATTTCAGTGAGCAGTTGCAACGGAGGGCTTAGTGCCCTAGTTGAGGATTTATATTTCCAATGAGGGGATCATCCCTTCATCTGGGAGATATATTGGAGGAGTTTGATATATTTCTACATCATATCAGCCTCCTCCTATCGATTTCTAGTTGCAGAAAATTATTCAGCCCTAGGGCCACATTTTTTATATTCTGCATCTTACGTATTTTTGGAACCCTTTCTAGGTTATCTTGAAATAGTGCTAGAAGGCCAAGATCTTTGATCTCAACATTTTATAAACACCCTATAATTATATCCATGTATTTAGTAAGGACCAAAAATCTCACTCTCTTAGCCTCCGGCATTCCTATATAGTAGCTGTGCTTCATATTTCATGTACTTGGTCTATTCAGGCTTGTTTTTCCTAGCTTGAGTGTCTTTTTCCTCAAGACCTTGTACACATTTTTTTATATATTTTTCAATAAGAATGCTATATGATCTATTCTTATTTTTATGTGTTTATGTATCACCGCATTTTCCAGTTTATGTTCTATATTCCCGTCTTTTCCATTTTGGGATATTATAGTGGTATCAGAGCATGATCTCTGGCTCAGCTTCTGGGAAATACATCTTATGACACAAGAAGAAGAGATCCATAATGATGGAGGGAATGAGTTTTACCTCATTTATTTTTAGATCTATGAAGGACCTCTCCAAGGATGTCAAGAAAATGAGAAGGGAGAGATGCAATGAGACCTCAAGAAGGTTTCCAGATGAGGAAGTTCCAAGCACTTCCTACCAGCATCAGAAGAAACCGGTATTACATAGAGCTCCAAAACAATCTACTCTATCCACTTTCTTTGAAGAGGAAGGTGAAAGGCATGGAGATGGAGGAAAATTATATCATGAGAATCTAATTGATTATCTTGCAAATTACAAATCTCAATCAAGGGATTTGAAGGAGAATCTAACTCTCCAGCAGTTCATTCAGATCAAATAAGAGAGGAGACCTTGCAACAACAATAGAAGAAAAACACATAATATATTTCTATTGTCCACATTTTATGGGTTATCCATAAGCACAACAAGGGCTTAGAGGAAGAATTTAAATGCATTTTTCCTGCTACATGCAGTAGCAGAAAGAGAAGATGTTGAGATTACATCATTTCACCTTGAGGGTGAAGACAATTTTTGGTGGTTCACTCATTTGAAACATGCAATAATGACTGCTTATGCGGATTTTACTCAAATTCTAATCAATAAGTTTGATAAAAGGAAACTAGAGGTAGTTCCTATTGAGACATTTACTAACATAGATGAGAAAGCACATGAGAAGCCAAGGGAAGATGTCAGCATTATCATTCTGGAAGAAGATAAACTTCCACCAACTTAAGCTGCAAGAGTAATTGCATCAGGAGAAGGAACACTTGCATCTTTGCAAGATGGAGATCTTGATCTCTTGACATTGAGAGTCCCATGCATTATTCAAGATATGCATGAGGGATAGGAGACACACACCAGCACTAGTGTATTTGAAGAGGAGCATCCATTACCATCACCAGCAGTTGGAGGAGTCATTACACCGATAGGAGGAACCCTTGTAGCTATACAAGATGTTCCCAAGGATCATCTTAACCAAGGTATGCAAACATTTTCACCCCCTATTATTTTAGCACATCATATGGAGAGTTGTTGGGACATGCCATCAGGGAAATTGCATGACCAAGTTTTAAAGCACATTGCTGATTTGGAGCAAAAAATAATCATTGCGCAGAGGACCCTTGACTGGTTCAAGGAGGACATGTATAGCCATCCTTGTTTCTCATTGTTGAGCTCCACACAAAAATTTTGTTTGGAATGTAGAGTTTTGGAGGATAGGATTAGCATAATCCTAATTAATCCAATGTAGAACTGTGTGTTTACCATTGTGCATGATCATGAGATAGCAAATTCACCATCATGGAGATCAACAACGTTGTCACTGAGCAGCATTGATGAGTTGGGGACCCAACTATTATTGGAGAATTCCAATGGACATTCTACTTATTTAGAATTGGATAGGCATACGGTTGATGAGAGACATCTTATGATGGATAACATCTCCCATTATTATGATAGATCCTTCATGATGAACACTTCACAGCTCAATCAAAAGCATTTGCCTACAACATATTTGGAACCTTATGGGTTCAACTTGGTCATCTATGAGTGGTATTTTTGCAGAGATCTCTAGGATGTTTCACTTTAACATATCATGGAGTGCAAAGATAGTCATTATATTTGGGAGGATGGTATTCTCCATGAGGTGGATACCAATTTGGAGCATGATAGGAGACATCCATATTTGGATGGATGGGTGAGAATGATGAACAAGGGGTTGGTAAGCCACTTGCAGATCTATGAGACATGGAAACAGGAGGCATGGCTACGCTGGCTACTCTTGAGAGAGTTTGTCCATCATGTGACATATCCTATGTCAAAGGGTGTGTTATGGCTTGGGGCAATACATGGCACCCATATGATATGGAAACAAAGGATTCGGTTATATGGGGAATTGTACAAGTCAATCACCATCATGTTACTCCATGACTTATATGATGATGAGATGAGGAGGCAGCAAGAGTCATTGTTGCTTTTGTTACTCTTGGGAGAGTATGGGTTGATTTTCTCCCATACCTTGCATGATGTTTCAGGAGTAGAGGGTGGCACAATCATGGTGCAAAGGGGCTACTCCTTTTCCTTGGAGGATTAGGAGGTACTTCCACATAGGAAGGAATCTCCCATATATAGCAGAATTCCAGTATGTGACTTTGGAATTGGGCATGTCAAAGAGGGGAGTTATGAGATGAAAAGAGCCTTATCACAAAGGCCAACAACACTGTCACTTGGGAGTTTGGACATATTCATGGAGTGTTCCAAGTATCACTTCACGTATGAGGTACTTGATGGGCAAGTAGAAGATGAGAGCTATAGAGTGGTGGATGGAGTTATATATTACCAGGACATGATTTCCTTGACTTGTATCTCCAAACTCAAGAAGAAGGCTCTACATACAACACATGACTCATTCCTTTACAAAGGCCTCATGGAGACATATCAGATTATTATGGAGAGATTCTAATGGGAGGGATCATCAATGGATTTCATCATCATCTTACTCACAATACATGGTAATATTTGTGTTTTTGTACTTATTGATCATCTAACAAAGTATTTGCATTCTCTTACCATTTATATATAGTGCATTTCTCCACAAGAGGGCAAGCCTCTATTTGGACTTCATCGTATTTTTGAGACCAACATCAGTGATAGAGATAACCATTTCTTGTATGGATTTAGGAAAGTATTATGGTATTCTTGGTATGCTTAGTTGATACACAATTCCATTTACTACTTTCCAATAGATGAGAAAACATGCACAAATAGAAAATGGTTGGGAGACAACTTTCTATGCTATGATTAGAGGAAGCAGGTAGAAAAAATGCGCTATATCCACTTAGGAAAATATTGGCACCATCCGGAATTTCATATGACACTCATTATATTTCTCATTTGAATTCCATATTGTTATTATGTCCTATTCACTATATGTGGATTAGCTTGGGAAAGAAAGGTTCATAGAACCAAAGAGTGGATCTTTGAGAATCCAGTTGTCCTTTTGCCTCTTGAGGGAAACATTATTGTAGCCCTAAATTAGAAGCAACTCTACACGTATCATAAGTGGAGAGAGATACATCATGGGATAGAAAATTTGGTCTATCATGCTTAGCCATACAACACATATACATTGGAGAAGCAAGAGATGGAAGATTTTTTGTATGAGTTACCACTTTGGAGGGTGATTCATTTTATTTGGATGATATCTTCGGGGTTGGGGCTTCTCATGGGGATTGAAGTTCCCAAAATTTTTCAAATCCCATGCCTCAAGAAGGCCTCTAGACAACATATAGTTGCCTCCATGGATATCCCACTTCTTCACGATGAGAGCCATTTGGATTTATCACCAAAGGCTAACTTGTACACTTCGAAGGAGAAACTAGAGGGAAGCTTGATGAGAGAGAATCTTGCTTAGTGGAGGAGCTTATCAGATGAGGATGCTAGAGGAGGAGGAGAGTAGCCTTTGAAGTGTCTATCCTTGCAGTCTCTTTAGGACAAGCAAAATTTGGGAGGGGAGGACTGTAATATTCCTAATTAGCTTTGAGCTAGTTGGAATATTAAGTTTTTCTTTTGTCATTTATATAGATGAATAAGAGGGTAGGGAGACCCATAAATCTCTTTAGTAAGAAAAAAACCACTTCTAATTTGAATGTGGCTCATTATATCAGTAGAATAAAGAACCCCTAGGTGTCAAAATGCACTAAAGGATATCGATGGGGTCAAAGTTGACCAGATCAACAAAATTGTCATGGAGGAAGTAGAGCATTAATGGAGGGCAGTGTATGAATAAGAGTATCTCCTTTAATGAGTGGGACCCAGGGTGAGGAAGCTCACCAAGCATAAAAGGAAGAGGATGGCAGCCATAGAGGGCATGATTCTGATTATCGATATTGTATTTTTCTTTTATGACTGTTTTCACGCTTCATTTGTTTAACATAGTCTGTTGTGTTGTTTAGCACAAGGGTGTTCCCGAGCATGAATCTCGCCCTCATCCTCAGGGGACTTCAAGTGCCTACTCAGGAGAGGTATATTGAGCTAAATTTCCACCATCTAGCATCAGGCCAAGCTTCATCTATCATCCACAGTGTAGTCTCCTCCAGGATTGTGTTGTGTTCCAGGGTTGCAGTAGTGGAGGGTTGAGAAACATAAATTCTGAGCTTGTTTTCCAGTGGAGGGACTAGCCCTTCATCCGAGAGGCTATAAAGGAGAACCCTTGAGCTTCATTTCATCATTTAGCATCATTCTAAGCTTCTTCCATCAGCTACACCACATTTCCCTTTAGGAATTTCATTATTTCAGTGAGCAGCTTCATTGGATGGCTTAGTGCCCTAGTTGAGGAGTTAGATTTCTAGTGAGGGGATTAGCCCTTCATCCGGGAGATCTATTGGAGGAGTTCCATATATTTATACATTAGATAATCCACCTCCTATAATTTTCTAGTTACATAACATTATTCAGCCCTAGGGCCACATTTTTTATATTCTGCATTTTGAGTATTTCCGGAAAACCTTTCTGGGTTATCTTGGAACAGTGGTAAAAGGCCTAGATCTTTGATCCTGTTATTTTCTAAGCACCCTATAAGTATATCCATGTGTTTATATTTACAATAGAAGTATGCCCTAGCTAAGACTGCACTCTCTTAGCCTTCAGCATTACTGTATAGCAGTTGTGCTTCATATTTCATGTAGTTGGTCTATTGAGGCTTGTTTTTCCTAGCTTGAGTGTATTTTCCCTCAAGATCATGTACAAATTTTGTGCTATATTGTTTAATAAGAATACTATATGATCTACTCTTTGTGTGTTGATGTATCACTTCATTTTCCATTTTATGTTCTATATTCCCGTCTTTTCCATATTGGGATATTATAGTGGTATTAGAGGATGATCTTTGGCTCAGCTTGTGGGAAATACATCTTATGACACAAGAAGAATATATCCATAATGATGGAGGGAATGAGTTTTGCCTCATTTATTTTTAGTCATATGAAGCACCTCTCCAAGGAGGTCAATAAAATGAGAAGGGAGAGATGCAATGAGACCTCAAGAAGGTTTCTAGATGAGGAAGGTCCAAGCACTTCCTATCATCAGCAGAAGAAACCAATATTGCGTAGAGCTCCAAAAAAATCTACTATGTCCATTTTCTTTGAAGAGGAAGGTGAAAGTCATGGAGATGGAGGAATCTTAGATCATGAGACTCTAAGTGATTATCTTGTAGAGTAAAAATCTCAATCAAGGGCTTTCAAGGAGAATCTAACTCTCCAGTAGTTCATTAAGATCAAAGAAGAGAGGAGACATTGCAGCAACAGTAGAAGAAAAAGACATAATATATTTCTATTGTCTACATTTGATGGGTCATACACAATCGCAACAAGGGCTTGGAGGAAGAAGTTAGATGTATTCTTCCTTCTACATCTAGTAGCAGAAAGAG
Organism: Pinus albicaulis; assembly: GCA_034641835.2. Classification (NCBI taxonomy): domain Eukaryota; kingdom Viridiplantae; phylum Streptophyta; class Pinopsida; order Pinales; family Pinaceae; genus Pinus; species Pinus albicaulis. The sequence goes on from CM076583.1 coordinate 663,055,943, forward strand.
AAGATGTTGAGATTGCAGCACTACACCTTTAGGGTGAAGAAAATATTTGGTGGTTCAGTCATTTGAAACATGAAAGAGTGATTTCTTATGAATATTTTACTCAAAGGATGACAAAGAAGTTTGATAAGAGGAAACCGGAGGTAGTTCCTATTGAGAAATTTCATGACATAGATGAGAAATCACATCAGGAGCCAAGGGAAGATGTCAACATTATCATTCCGGAAGAAGAGAAACTTCCACCATCTTCAGCTGCAAGAGTACTTGCATCAAGTGAAGGAACACTTGGATCATTGCAAGATGGTCATGATCTATTGACACTGAGAGACTCATTAATTATTCAGGAGATGCATGAGGAAGAGGAGACATTGTAATATTCTTAAATTAGCATGCAGCTAATAGGAATATTAATTTTTCTTTTAAAATCTAGTTAGATGAATGAATGGGCAAGGAGTCTCATAAGTTGCTTAAGTAGGAATAAAATCCCTCATAATGTGAAAAGGGCTCATGTTAGTAACTAGATCAAGCATCCACATGTGTGAACAGGGTCTTAAATGTGTGGAAAAATTCAATTTTGACCAAGTCAACAACATTATTATATGAGGAGTGGATCCTAAATAAAGACAACTCAATGTGAATGAAGATCAATCTAGCTAGTCAAAATGAAGACACCTTGAGTGTGAAAAGAGAGAATGCATGAAGATCTAGTCAAGGTTGACTAAATCAAACAGTGTTGTAAGAACATGAGTGGTACTAATGGAGAAAACATAATTTTGGTGGGGGAGCATTTGCATGGGAGCAACCTCATAATTGCGTGCGACCCTTCGTGAGGAAGCTCATCAACTATATAATGAAGGGAATGGAAACCATATGGGGCATGATTGAAGATTATATTTTGTATGTGGTCTATTTAGACTTCTTGCATTCTTTGGCTATTTAGCTAAGTTTTTTGCACTATTTAGTGCAAGGGTTTTCTCATGTGGGAATTCCCCACTCTTGCTTGGAGATCTTGTTTAAGAAATATGAGGAGAGAATTTTGTGCTACATTTTCCACTATCTAGTGTTAGGCCAAGTGGTCACCTTCAACAACATCACAGTCCCTTGGAGAAACTGCATTATTTCTTAAGGTATTGCAGTGGAGGGGTTTGATCCCTTGATTTATGAGCTAGTTTCCCAAGAGGAGGATCAGCCTTTTTCCCGGAAAGCTAGTAGGAGAGTCTACTGCCATTTATTTTCATGAAAATCAATTCTTATGTAGAGCTTCATCTATACATCATGATTTAGCCATAGATCTGCAAAAAATATTTCATGTATATCATTTTTTTCAAGAAACCCTTGCTGGATCATCTTAGATCTATGTAAAAGAGACTAGGTCTCTGTTTTTATGCCTCATTGATTAATATAATAGAAGATATAATTTTTCTCTATATTTTTGAACATAAAACCTCTATAAAATGCACTGTCACTTTCTGTAGTAATTTGTGTTGCAGGAAATCTTGGGGTTTTCCGTGTTTTTGGGTTGTTTTGATCATGGGAGGCCTATTTAACTAGGAAAAAGTTATTTGTTTCTTATTTCCTCCCAGATATAGTTGCTATAATGTCATATCTAATGGATCCATGGGATGCATTTTTCTGCTGATACTTATATTTATGAAAAATGCATTTTTTTGCATATATTGTTGAGTTTTCGCATTTGGAAATATTACAGTGGTATCAGAGCCCTAATCTTGGCTGAGTCTGTGTTCTTCAACCATTATGGAGTCTTCTCATGGGAGGGAGAAGATATGCAAGAGATATCAAAGCAAACCCTTATTTTCTGGAGGAAATAGGTTCTCAAAACTTCTCTTTCAAACTTTGCAGGGTATAAGCAAAGATATCAAAGAAATTAGGAGGGAAAGGCATGGAAGTCCCTCATCAAGAAAGGCACATGAGGAAAGATCTAGTTCCTCATATTATGGGTGTGAGAATTCAGCCACATAATCATATTTACAATGCTCTATCAACCACTTTTTCATGACAAATAAGATGGAGAAATGATATGCGCCAAAGGAGGAGACTCTTGGTGGTTATTTGCAAGAGTATGAAAGCTCAATCTAAGGGTTTCAAAGATCACTTGAACTTCCAAGGGTTTTGCAAGATCAAGGAGGAAATAAGAAAAATGAGCAAGTAGCATGGTGTGGGAAGATTCTTTCTATCTACTTTTGATGGATCACCTAAATGTCCAGCTAGGGCTTGGGTGAAGGAGATAGACACCTATGTGCAACAACATCAAGTTTTAGAAAAGGAAGCCATCAAAGTAGCAGCGCTGCATCTTGAGGGTAAGGCTTATGCTTGGTGGTTGTTTGAATCTTTTTCCTTAAAGAATTAAAATACATCTAATTATGAAAAGTTCATTATAAGAATAGTGGAAAGGTTTGATGGAAAATCTTATGAAACACCTTCTATGGAGCCTATCGAGCCAAAACAAAAAAAACCTTTGCATGAGTTGGAAGGGTATATAAATCCAACTCGAGTTCAGAAAACTATTGAAGGGGAAGGAAACTTGTATGATGCCTTGCCAAAGGCAAAGTCCCCATTGCATGAAGAGCTCTCTTCTCAAGAGGAAGACATGGAGATTCCTCCTTCAAAAGAATACCAAGATATAAGGTCTCTTATTGATGATGAGGCATTTTCAACTATTGAAGAGGAGGAAGAGGAGGCTAGAGATAACAACGCAGTCATGACAAGAGCACATCCAGTACCTCATGAAGAGGGAGATGGAGCATTGGCTCCAAGGAGAGAAACTCTTGCACTCTTGCAAGGAGTTCCAAAGAATCTCACATATAAAGATCATGGCAAAATCCATTTGCAGCATGTTCCATCATTGTTAAATGGTGAGATCTTGAATATAGAAGAAGATGAAGGGGAGGAAAATCATCATATGATGAGGAGCACACACCCTTCTCTATTTCAGAATTTTGATGCACAAAAGAGGTAGGAGGATTTGTGCAATGAAGGAAAGGAAAAATCAGTCCATATGCATCCTACTCTATGCCTTGATGTCTTTTTGCATGGAGGCATTCCACCAGGGAGACCCCCGAATTGGAAGAAGAATAAAGTGTTCTCTCAACTATGGCCAACATTTACATATTTGGCTAAGGAAGGAGACTTGGGAAAATCTAGCATGGCGCAGAGGATCTTTTATGGGTTCAAAGGAGAGGTGAGAAATTTTCTAAAATGGACATTGCTATCTCCCACTCAGATATTTGCGCAGGAAAAGGAGAATTCATAAATCTATGATGACATGGACATGATGTCACATGGCCACTCCATATCTTTGGGGTAGGAAATGATATTTTCACACATAAAGAATATTTCTGAACATGACAAGAGGATATCAACACTCTTGCATGCATGGGCCAAATTGAGGAATTTCTGGAAGGAAATTTTTTTTCAAGGAGAGATCGAATTCCATCTACTTCAATATTGTCTTGAGCAAGATCAAATGCAAGAAAGGCAACAAAATAAATTTGATAGTACTCCAACATGTGACTTTGGCATCAAGCATGTCAAAGAGGAGAGCCATGTTATGACAAGGGCCGCATTTTAGATTTCTATAGCGTTGTCATTGTTGGGGAGCCTAGATCCTTATTGGGAATCCCAACTATTGATGGAATATTCCAAGGACCTCCTCACATGTAAGGTTCTTGATGGGAAAGTGATGGATGGGGGGTATAAAATAGTTGAGGGAGTCATTTATTCTCATGGTCAGATCTATTTAGCTAGATACTCCAAGCTTAAGGATGGACTACTTCATGCAGCCTATGAGATCTTGCTGTCTAAACCCACTGAATTTATTAAAGCATACCATACTATCTTAGATTGATTCATGTGGGTAAAATTCAAAGAGGAGATGCACTCCCATATGAGAAAGTGCATAGATCATTTGTTGGTTGAGGAGGAACATAGCTCTTGGGAGGAGTTATCATTACCACCTCCTTATTCATTGGGTGTGAGAGGGAGCTCATCCATGAGCTACCTTACTAATTTGAATCAATTGTATGGTAAGACATGTCTTTTTGAACATCATGAAGTATCTAATATATGGTTGTATTTTCTTAACACTCATGTATAGGGATTTTCTCCAAGAGGGGGCACTTTTTCTTATGGGACCATGAGCAATGGAGATGTTGAACATTCCCTAAGATATTTTGGGAGATGTTGTATTCCTCATGGTGTGATTCATTAACACCAACCATCATACACCTTCTCCTAACATGTAAGAAGAATGGGACAACAATAAAGTGGAGGGAAAAACACTTGTTATATCATATTCTATGGCAGTTGGGAGTGAAACTATGCTGGTTGCAGACGAGGGACCATTTTCCTTCTCCTTTACTACATATGGTAGCTAGCATGACTCTAATTATGATTCCATATGCTAAAAATGTTCTTATATTTGCTAAGGACATGGTTGGAGAAAAGACACATTGGTTGGATGTGTCCTTGGGGGAAGAAATTTCCCACATTTTTTGCACTACATGATTCAAGGGGAGCATGGGAAAATATATGGATACCATAGTAGATCACTTGTTCCTTTATGAGGTAGGCCATATGATTGTTGGGAGAACTTGGGACATACCTCTAATGAGCATTTGGGAGGATATTTTCTATGAATTACCAAGCTGGGAGGTGATTTGTTTCATTTGGATGATAGCATGGAGATGGGACTCCTTCATTGATGATAGAATTCCCCATGATTCTCATCACTTATATCTTGAGGATGCCATTGATAAGCAAGAAGGTTTCCACATAGACCTTCCATTCTTTCATGATGAGAGCGATTTGGAATATTCACCAAAGGCCAACTTGCACACTTAGGAGGAACCATTGGGAGACAGAATTATTGCAGAATATCTGAAGCAATGGTGTAGACTGTTGGATGAGGAGGCCCCAAGAGGAGGAGGGGAGATTTTTGTGTATAAATTTGAATAACTGATATATTATTCACTGAGATTCTCCTGATCACACACTATTTTATCTTCATGCATAATACATAATCTCTTCTACCATTGATCATTACATGCGGAAATAAAATCAATTGCATGCACACATTAAAACCACAAACAATCACACATATGAACACAATATTTAATGGGAAATATTAAAGCTGAAAACCCCAACTATCTGTATATTATATGTCATGGAGATCATGTAACAATCATAGTACAAAAGCTCCTCACAAGCTCTCATGCACACCCTCAATTGCTACACACTATCAAGCTAGATCTAGCAAAACACATGCTCCAATCTTTTGCCACTTGATAGCTAGCCTCTATTGCGTAATCAATGCTATGGGATGGCTCATTAAATAACATAAACCACCTGGCTTGTACTGCGCAATCCTCATGGGCTTCTCCAATCACTGGTAGTTGCAAATATGCAATAGTATAGTCACAACTGATAGTTAACCTGCTCTTTCACCTATCTCTGCACTGGTCTCCACTGAAACTGTCCATGCACTGAAGTTAACTGATGTATTCTTTAGTTAATTAATGAGTTTATAATTAGTGAATTAATTAATAATTAATTCACACCACTCTCACTAATTGTATCAATCAGTTAAACTAGATACAAATAGCTCAACTATTTTTAGATTAGTTAAACTGAATACAACTCCACTAACTTCCTCAATCAACTCCACCAAACTCTGTCACATGAGTTCTAACTGAAGTATCCATGCAATAGCTCCACTTAACCCTTAGAAATAGTGTAATTCCTTCTGTCAGCTCTTGTGCCACATCTGTGCACTTAACTGAAGTGCTCCAAGAGAATAAGATAATGTTTAGAGTCCAAATATTATTAAGAGCTATTAATATTCGACATATCTATTTTTAGACTGGCAATCTAAAAATAGATTCCGCCCAATATGTCTAAAAATAGAAGTCCATCTATTTTTTCCGACTTGACCAACCATCCACAAATAGCATCCTGAAACTCATAGAACATGATCCATATGTCTAAAAATATACATAGTCTAAAAATAGACTTTGCGCCAAAAATAGCCTGCGGGCCCACTTAGTGAAGGCGACTCATTTCCACTAAGCTCATCATCTTGTTGCAATATCAACACTCCATCTCAACAAGATAATTATTATCTGCAACCCCTATCCTGCCCCTGTGGTATTCGAATTTGCTCCTGGTGAGCGCCTTCGTGAAGATATCAACATCCTGATCCTCCGTAGGAATGTATGAAAGTAACATGATCTTCCGCTGTACACAATCTATGATATGATGATACCGGATGTCAATGTGTTTAGATATATCATGAAATATTGGATTAACCGAGAGTTTTATGCAACTCTGATTATCACAGTAAATCACAGTAGGCTCTAACTGTGAACCGAACAACCCGACCAGGATCTTCCTCATCCATATAGCCTCACATGCAGCCAAACTTGCTGCCATATAATTGACCTCTGCTGAACTGAGTGCCATAGATCTCTGCTTCCTGCTGTACCAAGAAACTCCTGTCGACTCGATACTAAAAATACCTCCAGATGTTCTCTTTTTGTTTGTTGGGCTCCTTGCCAAATCTGCATCCGTGAAGCCACATATCTTCACCTCATCCAACTATCTGTACCATAATCCATATCCTAATGTGCCTCTGAGATATCTCAATACATGCTTGCCTGCCTTCCAGTAGATCTTGGTTGGCTTAACCATAGCTTGTGAAAGCTGGCTCACAGCATAGCATATGTCGGGTCATGTATTGACCAGATACATGAGCGACCCCACCAACTGTCGATAAATAGTGGCATCCACTACCTTCGCCGAAGTAGCATCCTCCTTACTCCATCCACCAGGAAGAGGAGTATCAACAGGCTTGCAGCCATGCATGTTGAACTTCTCCAGTATCTCCCCAGCATACTTACCCTGAGAAAAAAATAGTCCACCACTGCGCTGCCAAATTTCCAATCCCAGGAAATAATTAAGGAGGCCCAAGTCCTTCATCTCAACTCCTTTGCAAGATCAGCCTTGCATGACTGTATCAACAATTCATCACCTGTCAAAATCAAATCATCTACATAAAGTACAATGATCAGCAACTTACCCTCCACCACAATCTGGTATAGGTTAGGATCCACCTCACTCTTGGAGAATCCAAGTCCGGTGAAATAACTGTCTATCTGTGTGTACCAAGCACAAGGTGCTTGATTCAACCCATACAATGCTCTCTTGAGCCCGAACATATGCAACTCGCTGCTGAAGATCTCAAAACCTTCGGGCTACTCTATGTACACCTCCTCCTCAATGACTCCGTTAAGGAACACAGTCTTCACATCCATCTGATGAATGTGCCACCCCATCTTCACTGAGAGAGAAAGAATCATCCGTATGGAAGAATACCTTGCGACAGGTGCAAATGTTTCCTCATAATTGATCCCCTCAATCTATGAAAAGCCTCGGGAAAAAAATCTTGCCTTGTACTTCTCCACACTCCTGTTAACTGCTTGCTTCACTTTGTAGATCCATCTTGAACCCACCACTGATTTCCCTTCTGGCCTTGGGACAATCTCCCATGCACTGTTTCTAACAATCAAATCATACTCTTCCACCACGGCATCTACCCATGCGGGATCCTCCAGAGCTTCCTCGAAAGAGGATGGCTCTATCATGATACACTTGCTCATAAGATCCATGTATCCAGTTTACCAGTCAGGTGACCGTCTCTGTCTGCACTGTGATGTAGGTGCTCCTACAATCCTCTCTGCATCCTGAGCCAGTCGCTCAACTTTTGTAGTGTGATTCTGCCCTCTCATGGTTGGCGCTGCATGAGTGGTCTCTTCCACTCCATGAACCTCATCTTGTTGCTGATCCACATCCTGAGACTCGTCCTTAGGAACTAATAGCTCCTCATCTACATGCAAGTGTGGCTCCCTCTCAAGCGAACACTTCATGGCTTTCTCCTCCTGAAATTTGATATCCCATCGCACAACAGTCTTGCGACTGTCTGGAAAATACACACGATAGTTGTGGGGTGTATCAGTGTAGCCCACAAATATCCCAACCTCTGCAGTCAGCTCCAGCTTCTTCCTGGCATCCTTCATCACATGAATGTAAACAGGTGAACCAAAAATCCTCAAATGGGAAATATTAGACCTCTTACCAGAAAATGGCTCCTCGGGTGTACTCATGCCAAGTATCCTGTGAGGACAACGGTTCTGCACATATACTGCAGTATTTCATGCCTCAGCCCACAAGTGTATGGGAAGACCCTGATCATGCAACATCGCCTGTGCAGCACCCACGATTGTTCTTTTCTTCCGCTTAGCAACCCCATTCTGCTATGGGTTATGAGGTGCTATGAGCTCTCTTCGAATTCCTTCTATGTTGCAAAAGTCCTTGAATTCACCAGAGATGAATTCACCACCATTGTTGCTCCTAAGAGCCTTCACCTACTTCCCCGATTCTTTCTCAACCAATGCCTTGAACTCACAGAACTTTGATTATGTCTCGCTCTTCTTCTGCATGAAGAAGATCCAGCACTTCCGAGAAAAATCATCAACAAATATCACATAGTACCTGTGCTTTGTTGTCGAAGCTACTGAGAAAGGTCCACACACGTCTGTGTGAATTCTCTCAAGGATCATCATGGCATGACTATCCTTCTCATTGCTATAGGGTAAACTGTTTGGGTTGCTGGTTTTCGAATAGCCCTCTCGGGGATTTCCGGTGCCCGAGGCAGACAGTAAGATTAGTTATGCTGTTCACAAAGATGGCATGAGAATGTTCATATTAACTTAAAATAACTTGATAGAATACGATGAAGAATTACCTCTTTGACAATCTTCGAGTCCCTTGGAGAGTGCTAGGCAGCGAAGCAAGAGTCCTTCTTCACCGGCTCCAAATCTTAGTCCTGCAATCAGTCAAAGCACCCGCGTAATTTCTAACATAACATATATCCTATCAATCAAGTCAATATATAATGAACTTCTAAATTATACACATTTGAGCCATTCATATCATACTATGTAAATGTTCAAACAATAATGACAATATTAAGCATCGAATGGACAAAACGAACACAGTTATATTGATTTTGAAAGAAGGAGGATTACAACCATCAGTTGTACCAAGCCCTCCTCAGTCTCCCAATCTCTTTTATCTCTCAAGTGAAGAAGTCCAAGTCAACAAGCTCTCTAGGAACCTCTTTGACTCTTGGCCTTCATAATATAACACTATTATCTATTCCACAAGTATGCAAAAACCTTTAGCAATCCTTCGACCTTCAATTAAGAGCCTTCAGCTCCTTCTTATAGGAGAGGGAGAAAGCCATTGTTTCCTTTCTCTTTCCACTAGTTTGGAATGGAAAAAACTTAGATGTTTCTTTAATCTCTATGCTTTTGCCTCCTTTGGAGTTCAGTATTGTTATAGCAATGACCAATAATGAACTGGTGCTCTGCAGTTTCTTTTGTGAACTGACTCTCTTGTGAGTAAAATCCAGAGATTCAAATCATTCTCCGCGATATTTTCCCGATTCAAACTTAAAACATGGGTAACACTGCCCTTTAGTGTAAACAGAGCGTTGCCCTAGCCCCTAACGTGGCATATTCACTGATATACTGCGTTATAACGCTCTTGTATTGTTCTAGATAGGCGTTACCCTGGCAGAAATAGGTTTAATTTAGGTCTTTGTACTCCTTCCATATTTTTCTTCCCCTCTGAGCTGATGAGGAGGTATTTTGACCTGTAACACTCGTGAAAGGTGGCTTTCACAAATTATCCCAAGGTACATCCCTTGCACTGATCTGACTGTGCAAGAGTACCTTTAGGAAGCCCAGTAGAAATCTGCTGCAGTATCTTCAAAGCTCCATGGTGAAGGTGGCCCAATCTCCGGTGCCACAACTCGCCATCATCCCAGCTCACCACTCCTTCTGCCTTGTCGAACCATCTTGAATCTATGTAAAGGAGACTAGATCTCTGTTTTTATGCCTCATTGATTAATATAATAGCATATCTCATTTTTATTCATATTTCTGAGCATAAACCCTCTATAAACTATGTTTTTACTTTCTGGAGTAATTTGTGTTGTAGGAAATCTTGGGGTTTTCCGTGTTTGTGGGTTGTTTTGAGCATGGGAGGCCTGTTTAACTAGGAAAAAGTTATTTGTTTCTTATTTCCTCTCATATCTAGTTGCTATAATGTTAGATCTAATGGATCCATGGGCTGCATTTTTATTTTGATACTTATATTTCTAAAAAATGTGTTATTTTTCCATATATTGCTGAGTTTTCCCATTTGGGAATATTACAGACATATACCAGCGCTGGTGTAGCAGAAGAGGAACAACCGTTACCATCACTAGTAGTTGGAGGAGTCATTACACTAGTAGGAGGAACCCTTGTAGTTGTATAATATGTTCCCAAGTATCAACTTAACCAATGTATGCAAACATTTCCACCCCCTATTATTTCATCACATCATATGGAGAGTTATGGGGACATTCCATCAATGAAATTGCATGACCAAGAGTTAACGCACATTGCTGATTTGGAGCAGCATACTATCACTATGCAAAGGACCCTTGAATGGTTCAAGGAGGGGATGTATAGCCATCCTGGTTTCTCATTGTTGAGCTACACACAACACTTTAGGTTGGAGTGTAGAGTTTTGGAGGATAGGGTGAGCATAATCCTAATTAATCCAATGCAGAACTGTGTGTTGAACATTGCATGACCATGAGACAATAGATGCACCATCATGGATATTAGCACCGTTATCACTGAGTAGCAGTGATGAGTTGGGGACCCAACTATTATTGGAGCATTGCAATGACCATTCTACTTGTTTAGCATTGGATAGGAAGAAGGTTGATGATAGAAATATTATGATGAATAACATCTCCCATTATTATGATATATCCTTGTTGATGATCACTTCACAACGCAATGAGAAAAATTTTCCTACAACATATTTGGAACCTTATGGGTTAAAATTGGTCATTAATGAGTGGTTTTTTTTGTAGAGATCTCCAGGAGGTTGCACTTCAACATATCATGGAGTGAAAATATAGTCATCAGATTTGGGAGGATGGTATTCTCCATGAGGTGGATACCAATTTGGAGCATGATAGGAGACACCCACAGTTGGATGGATGGGTGAGGATGATGAGCAAGGGGTTGGTAAGACACATGTAGATATATGATACAAAGAAGCACGAGGCATGGCTACGCTGACTACTCTTGAGAGAGTTTGGTCATCATGTGACATATCCTATGTGAAAGGGTGTGTTATGGGTTGAGGCATTGCATGGCACCCATATGATATGTCAGCAGAGGATTTGGTTGTATGGGGAATTCTACAAGTCAATCACCATCATGTTACTCCATGACTTTTATGATGATGAGATGAGGAGGCAAAAATAGTCATTTTTCTTTGGTTACTCTTGGGAGAGTATGGGTTAGTTTTCTCCCATACCTTGCATGATGTTTCAGGAGTAGAGGGTGGCACAATCATGGTGCAAAGGCGCTAATCCTTATCCTTGGAGGATCAGGAGGTACTTACACATAGGAAGGAGTCTCCCATATAACATCATTCTGGTATGTGACTTCGGCATTGGGCATCTCAAAGAGGGGAGTTATGAGATGACATGAGCCTTATCACAAAGGCCAACATCATTGTCACTTGGGTGTTTGGATCTATTGATGGGGTGTTCTAGGGATCACTTCACATATGAGTTACGTGATGGGAAAGTAGAAGATGAGAGGTATAGAGTGGTGGATGGAGTCATCTATTACCAAGACATGATTTCCTTGACTTGGATCTCCAAACTCAAGAAGAAGGCTCTACATACAACACATGACTCATTCCTTCACCAAGCCCTCATGGAGACATATCAAACCATTATGGAGAGATTCTCATGGGAGGGATCATCCATGGATTTCATCATCATCTTGTGCATACTAGATGGTAAGAGTTGTGTTTTGGTACTTATTGATCATCTAACAAAGTATTTTCATTCTCTTACCATTTATATATAGTGCATTGCTCCACAAGAGGGAAAGCCTCTATTTGGACTTCATGGTCTTTTTGAGACCAACATCAGTGATGGAGATAGCCATTTCTTGTATGGCTTTTGGAAAGTATTGTGTTATTCTTGGTATGCTCAATTGATACACAATGCCATTTACTACTTTCTAGTAGATGAGAAAACATGCACAACTAGAAAATGGTTGGGAGACAACTTGCCACACTATGATAAGAGGTAGCCGGTAGAAAAAATATGTTGTATCCACTTGGGAAACTATTGGCACCATCTAGCATTTCATATTACACTCATTATCTTTCTCATTTGGATTCCATATTGTGATGATGTCCTATTCACAATATGTGCAATATATTGGGCAAGCAAGGTTCATAGAACCAAAGAGTGGATCTTTGAGAATCTAGTTGTCCTTTTGCCTCTTGAGGGAAACATTATTGCAGCCCAAAACCAGCAGCATCTCTACACATATCATAAGTGGAGAGAGAGACAGTGTGGGATAGAAAATTTGTTCTATCATGTTCAGCCATACAACCCATCTACATTGTAGGAGTAAGATATGGAATAGTTTTTCTATGGGTTACTACTTTCGAGGGTGATTCATTTCATTTGGATGATAGCTTGGGGATTGGAGCTTCTCATGTGGATTTAAGTTCCCAACATTTTTTAGATCCCATGCTCAAGAAGGTCTCTAGACAAAATCTAGTTGCCTCCATGGATATCCCACTTCTTCATGATGAGAGCCATTTGAATTTATCACCAAAGGCTAAATTGTACACTTGGGAGGAGAAACTAGAGGGAAGATTGATGAGAGAGCATCTTGTTCAATGGAGGAGCTTATTAGATGAGGATGCTACAAGAGGAGGAGATGATGATTTGCAGTGTATATCCTTGCAGTTTCTTTAGGAGAAGCAACATTTGAGAGGGCAGGACTGTAATATTCCTAATTAGCTTTCAACTAGTTGGAATATTAATTTTTTCTTTTGCATTTAGATAGATGAACAAGAGGGTAGGGAGACCCATAAATCTCTTTAGTAGGAATAAAACCACTTCTCATGTGAATGTGGCTCATTATATCAGCTGAATAAAGCACCTTAGGTGTGAATAGGAGCTAAAGCATGTGGATAGGGTTAAAGTTGACTAGATCAACAATGTTGTCATGGATGGAGTAGAGCATTAATGGAGGACAACACAGTTATATAGGAGGAGTGTATTCATGAGAGTAGCTCCTTTAATGAGCGGAACCCAAGGTGAGGAAGATAACCAAGCATAAAATGAAGAGGATGGAAGCCATAGAAGGCATGATTCTGATTATTGATATTGTATTGGTCTTGTATGACTATTTTCACTCTTCAACTTTTTAGCAGAGTCTGATGTGTTGTTTAGCACAAGGGTGTTCTCGAGCGAGAATCCCACCCTCATCCTCAGGGGATTTCGAGTGCCTACTTGGGAGAGGTATACTGAGCTACATTTCCACCATCTGGCATCAGGCCAAGCATCATCCATCATCCATGGTGCAGTCTCCTCCAAGATTGTGTTGTGTTGTAGGGTTGCAGTAGTGGAGGGTTGAGAAACCCAATTTCTGAGTTTTTTTTCCTGTGGAGGGAGAAACCCTTCATCCGGGAGGCTATCAAGGAGAACCCTTGAGATTAATTTCATAATTTATCATCAGGCTAAGCTTATGCCATAATATACAATGCAGTTCCCTTCAGGAATTGCATTATTTCAGTGAGAAGTTGCAGTGGAGGGCTTAGTGCCCTAGTTGAGGAGTTAGATTTCCAGTGAGGGGATCATCCCTTCATCCGGGAGATCTATTGGAGGCGTTCCATATATTTCTACATCAGATCAGCCAACTCCTATCATTTTCTAGTTGTAGAACATTATTTATCCCTAGGGCCACATTTTGTATATTCTGCATTTTTAATATTTCTGGAAACCCTTTCTATGTTATCTTGGAATAGTGCTAGAAGGTCTAGATATTTGATCCCAAAATTTTGTAAGAATCCTATAAGAATATCCATGTGTTTATATTTATAGTAGCAATAAGCCCCAGCTAAAACTGTGGTGTCTTAGCCTTTGAAATTCTTGTATTGCTGTTGTGCTTCATATTTCATGTACTTGGTCTATTGAGGCTTATTTTTCCTATCTTGAGTGTCTTTTTCCTAAAGATCTTGTACACATTATCTACTATATTGTTTAATAAGAAGGCTATATGGTATACTCTTATATTTATGTGTTGATGTATCACTATATTTTCCAGTTTATGTTCTATATTCCTATCTTTTCAGTTTTGGGATATTACAATATCAAAGTCAAGTGCCCAGAATCTCCGTTCCTGGGGCACATCTACTTCGAATGCTTTAATAAATTCCTTAATACTAACAAAACCATAAAAGTAAGGCAGTTCTCTTACCTTTGAGTAAATGTACCAGAAGCTATTCGTGATCCTGAGGCAGTGCAACACAGACACGTTACGCAACTTGTTCTGCCAATTTTCTATCTCACCATCCAAGTCTAAGAGACATGAGCTGTATTTCCCCCAACAAAATATGCCACCATCTGTAGTGTTGATCCAATCATCATCCTGGGCAATTAGTTTCTAAATATGGTCAACATCCTCTTCATCATGCAATGGCTCTGTATATCGTTCACCTTTCGCTTGATCTAGGGAGACTATTACCCACATACCATCATTCTGAAAGACCATGCTCCTCCATTTCATATTGATGATACCTCCCATGTAAATAGCTCAATCTAGTCCTAAGAGTGTGGGGTAAGGGTTTGGATCATCGAAAATTTGGATTATCTTGAAATCTGCATAGATTTTAACTCCCACAATGTCTACCACCACCTTTTGAAACCTGCTTAATGGAATGATCTTTTGGTAATTAGCCATATGTAAATGAATGGTGCACCACTCCAGTTTGGGTTCTCTCATCCTTTTCCAGGTTTTTTTGGGTAGGAAATTGGCATCAGATCCTAGATCCAGGATGACTTGGTCCATTTCTTATTCTCCAATCTCCCGACCAGTCCTTTTCTTGTTCTTATAAATCTTTTTCGCAACCTTAACCTTCGTTCGGGGGGTTTCCTTTTTTGCGCAACTGTCTATCAATACTTGGGTATTCTACACCACCTTCTGATTATGAAATAACTTCATGCACGCCTGAAGGAATGGCTTAACTTCTTCATCGGCTTTTGGATCGACAGAAGTCTTCGAGGTAGATGCTTCATCCCTGGAAAAATCCTTCCTTGCTTCGATGGAGGTCTCTTTCTATTTCTGCAGGTCCAGACTTTCCTTTTTGTTAGAGGCTTTCTTGATTAGCGGTTTAGCCATGGCCTTTTACTCAACTCCTTCAGTGGCAATGCCACTATGCGTAATTACATTGACACTGGGCCCATCATTGTGTGGTTCAACCTTAATTTTTTGTACATTTTGTGTTGGAATCTTCTTTTTTTCCTACATTTAAGCTATAAAAATAGGACAATAATCAATTACATGATCAAACTATCTACAATACTAGCAGGATTGGCGCACAGGGTTCAGGTAGTCTCTTCCATAATTTCTAGCGTCCCCATAGTTGTAGAAAATTAGTTTCCCTCTTCCTTGACCTGTGCCTCTGCCTCTCCCTCCTCACCTCCCTCTTGCAGGGGATCCTCCTCGCCTGAAGGGAGATGTTGGCAAAGAAGGGTCAACCTTCACCCTTTATAGGTTCCCCCTATCTATCATCAGGCCATACGTTCGACAGTTGTGCTCGTCGTGACCCACTGACAAGCAGAATCTACACCATTGTTGCTTCAATTCTGGGACATAGAAACCTAACCATGGGTAGTGGTCTGTATCATTCCTCCCTGCCACACAACAATCGGTGCACCATAGTGTGGGGGTACTCAGTCCAGAAAAATCTCTTGGGCATAATGGACTTGGTCCCCTAGCCTGAATATAATCTAACAGCAGAGGGCATTGATCCTTGGTGTGGCCTCATACCTTGCAGCGTATGCACTAGAAATCTGCACTAGCTTCTTTACCCCAATCCCTTCGTAAATTCTTAATTTCTAAGTGCATCACCTCTAACTGGATCTAGATCTGCAGCACCCCATATTGAGCATCGTCCCTTGGCACAACTTCTAGTTTCATGGAAATCTCCAGGACTTTTTCCTATGAATCAATATTCCATTGATCCATAGGTCCATGCAGATGTGGCAATAACATGGCGATGAACCATTCCTTATGATGTTTGTCATCATAAACAAATCCTCCGTCACTGATAAATTTCTTCAGCCGCTGGTTAGCTTCCAAGACAGACTCCGTAGCTCCTTGCTTAATATCTTTCAACTGTACTACGCATTGAGAATAGGAATTAAGTTTTTAGAACTACTGCTTCAGGGCATCCTTGATCTCCTTTATTGTAGGATTTGAATGTTGAGTAATGTATCCCATGAACCAATCCAAAGCCCGCCCTTCAAAATCTATTGATAGTTGCGCTCTTTTTACAACATCATTATTAACATTCTGTGCAACCCATACCGCGTTTTGCACGAAAAAAAATTGATCCATATCCTCATCCCCCACACTTTTAAAAGTAGGTAGCTTCATTTATGTAGCCATATCATCTACATGTGGTGGTGGAGGTGGGGTAGGAGGATTCTTACCCTTGCGCGATTTTGATGGTAGCATAGAAGGGGGACTGGTTTTTGCATGCGCAACACCACCTTTGTTTAGATCAGGTGGATCACTTAGAGAACTATACACTGATCTATCTCATGCTTGATTAACCCAGTAGTATTTACTATTTCGCATCGTGCTTCCACTCTGATCGGAGGTCATTCACTCGGTGTGATTGGATAGAACACCATTTTCACACAATAGCATCTTAATCAGCAGCAGTAATGTTTGCAAGAAATTACCCCTATATCCTTTGAAAAACCTTCGCTCAGCTTTAGAGTAGGACACAAACTAATCGACTGCAAACAAAGTTACAAATCCACCCGAAACGCTATCAACCCAGTGGTCTACAGTCTAGGTAATAGAGTTATCTTACTTTTCGAATAGTTAGATTAATTCAGGGGTCCACTGTGTGATCTAATCGTCCTTCCAACAAGTTTGGAATTATGCTAACCTTTCCAGCCACTCCTGTAGTTCATGTGCAAAGGTTACGAAGAAGATCTTGTGTATTTCTGTAAAAATATAGCTATTCTTCCAATCTTTGACAGATATATTCTTACTCTTGTTTTATTTTAGGAAAAATTCCTCGATCTACTTTTCAAACTAGTTTTCAAGTTCAACTTTTAATGGTTGCCAATGACCCCATGGAATTACCTAATCTCTCTCTCAAAAGCTCCCAGTCCCGACGATGGGACCATTTGTTGGTCTGAGGGGTCTTGACCCAGGTTCAGATTTAAGGTTTACCAACAAACCCCTATACTACTATCCCTTTCAACAATGGCCTGCTTTCGCAGGTCAAAGTCTCACTTGAAGTAGTATGGGAGGGTGCTGGAACTAGGTTTCCGCACACTGAGAGAGAGAATTAATTGAAGTCGGGGTCGAGAGATCTGTAATAGGCCTACGCTGAGAGAACCCTAACCAAAAACCCTTAACAAGAGGCATAAGAGAATAAATTTTTCAGCTCATAAATCATACGATAAACACTTAACAGGAACAATATAATGCATATCCATGCATTCATTATCTGTCAATCATCTATTACAGGTCGACACTTAATCTATAATTAACAATTACTATTGAAGAGATAACACATAAATAACAGGAATTAAACACATAGTGCATATCATAATAGAACACATAAATATTCCAATATAAAACAAATTTATTCTCATTCATTAATAATTAAATTCCATTTACAGACTCTTTTACACATCTATGCACACAGCCAGCAGGGCCCGTACACAGCAGGACTAGGGTCTCCATGCACACAGCCAGTAGGAGCCCTTACCCAGACAAGTCTGCACAAAAGTATCACAGATCCAATATTCTCATTCAGACTTCATGCCATAAAATTATTTCTAGACTCGATCTATTCATCTATTTATATTATTTTAGCATGCGCTAGTCTATGGTCCACGAATCATGGTTTGTGGCCCCTTGGTCTACCCTTTGACCCATTACATGTTAGGTCCCTATATCACTAGCATAGTCCCTTATTATTGTTAGTGTAACCCCCTTATTGCTATTATTGTACCCTTGTAACCCCCATTTTGTTATTATTGTGCCCTTAAATTATTATTGTTAGGTCGGCTAGGATTACATTGTGGCCCACTAGGATTACATTATGGCCCCATGGACTCCTATATATAGAAAGGAGGTTTTGTAAATTGTATCATCCAAGAATTGTTCATTTATGTAATGTATTGGAGGTTTCCCCCTCGAAGTGGCTCATTTATAAGGTGTTTATATCTCTTTTCTTCTCTTTTTGGAGCTGGTTACACAACATTTGGTATCAGAGCTTTGGATTCTAGGGTTTCGCTGCTCCAAACAGGTCATCGTGGAATTTTCGTTATAACTTTTTTTTATATGAAGTTTCAGAAGCTGAAATTTTTAGGGTGCGAAGCTGAAATCCTGAGGAAGATTTTCTAAAAATTTCAGATCCTGGTTCGCAATATTTTCAGAGATATGATCTGTGGAAGTTAGGTATTTTTTCAGGCTCCTAAACAGGTCATCATGGAATTTGCGCTATAACTTGTTTTCTATGAAGGTTCAGAATCTGAAATTCGTATGGTGTGAAGCTGAAATCCTGAGGAAATTCGTCAAAAAATTTCAGAGCTTGGTTCGTAATATTTGTGGAGATATGATCTGTGGAAGGTAGTGCTTTTTCAGGCTCCTGAATTGCATCTCAAAGAGGTGATCGTGGGAAAAGTTCAATAACTATCTCTCTGGGCATAGGATTGGAGTGCCGTAAACATTGGTTGCAAGTACACAGACTCTAGTTTCTTGGCTATCAATTTCAGAGACAAAGGATGAAACAGTGACACGTGGCATGTCGTACAAGTTCGCTCTACTGAACCAGTCCATAATTAGGTCATTGTTGGAGATTGGACACAACTTTGTCTTGGAGAATCCAAATCAGGTCAGACCTGTGGCATTCAAAATAGAATTTAGAGGGCTACTTCAGTGCTGAATTTCAGATATTGACTATCTGTAATAACAGAGATAATACAATTTCAATATCGAGCTCCTCAAAGCAAGTAAAAGGTGTGTATTTTTTTCCGAATTGGATAAGTCTTGAATCAAGTTGAATTGATCGCAAGGGCCTATTGTAGAATAGGTATCAATATTGGATTCTAAAATGGCACCTAAAAAGAATTCAACACCCATTAAGCCTTCAGAAGGCTCTACCATGACTCATGAAGATGAAGAATTGCAACATGATCTATCAAAATTACAAGAGCAAGTGCAACAAATTTCACTCTCGCAAAGAGCAACAAAAATGAAATGGAAGTTTTGAAGAAAGGCATGGAAGTGAAGATGGACGGTTTGAAGAAAGGCATGGAAGCTAAGATGGATGGCATGGAAGTGAAGATGGACGGTTTGAAGAAAGGCGTGGAAGCTAAGATGGATGGCATGGAAGTGGGCATCGAAGCTAAGATGGATGACATGAAAGACAACATGGAAAACATGAAGAATGATCTAAAAGCATACATGGAAGGCTTGATGACAAGCTTAAAACCAAAAATGATTCCTAATGGCAGAAATATAGTAGAAGAACCTCATGATGAGAACAAAATAAATGTTAATCGTGATTTCATAAACTCTAATGTTGGCGGGAAGAACCACCATATTCCAAAAATGGATATGAGGAAGTTTGATGGAAAGGATCCTGTAACATGGATACTACAGATGGAGCAATATTTTGATCTCCATAATGTGCAAAACACACAAAAGGCACGCATTGCAACTTTACATTTAGAACAAAATACATTTGTATGGTATCGATGGCTTTGCTCCCATAAAAAAATTGTCACTTGGTCAATTTTTACGGAGGAAATGATAGCACATTATGAGGATACATAGAGCAACACCTTCTTTAGCCAATTGATAAATCTCAAACAAAAGGGTTTAGTGGGGCAGCACATTGAGGACTTCCAAAAATTGAATATAAGGGTAACTGATATTCCAGAGGAACACCGGATTGATCTCTTCATAGGCACTTTAAAGGATAACATACAACATGAAGTTCGTGTTCTGGAACCTGATTCATTGGAGAAGGCATTCAGGTTGGCAAGAAAAGTTGAATGTAAAATTATGGCGACAAGGAAGCCTACCACTCAATTCTATAAAGAAGGAAATGTTGCTACGCCTAGATTTCCACAACCTACAAGGTTGACACCACAATAATTGGAAGAAAAAAGAGCAAAAGGGCTTTGCTACAGTTGTGATAGAAAATACACCAAAGGTCATAAGTGTGCTGAAAAGAAATTATTTTACATAGATTGTGAAGAAGAAGAAGAAAGTGAACAAGAAGAGGATACACACCAAGAACCAGCCATAGAAGAGGAAGAAATGAATCCGACCATATCATGTAATGCACTGGTAGGAATTACCACTCCTCAAACTCTCAAGATAGCAGGACAGGTCAAGAAGAAAAAAGGTAATAGTGTTGATTGATTCAGGTAGCACCCATAATTTTATTCATTGTAAGGTAGCCAAGGAATTAAATTGTTTCCTATACCCAGCACCAGAATGTCAAGTGATGGTTGCAAATTGAGGAACTATAAATTGCTCTGGAAATGCCATAATATCAAGCTAACCATGGGGGAATATGTATTGACTAGTCCAATGCTTTCCATTCCTATGGGAGGTGCTGATGTTGTACTAGGAGTACAATGGTTACAATCTTTGGGGACGGTAGCTTTTAATTTTCAAGAACTTTTCTTGAAATTTTTTTCCGAAGGAAAGGAAGTCGAATTACGGGGTATTGAAGGGAAGCCAGGAAGGATAATAAGCTCTAATGTCATGACAAAGCTTCTAAAGAAAGAACAACGAGGCGTAATTGCACAATTATTCTCTCTAGAAGTTCCGACATCAAAATCTTCTATTTCTGCAGATCTCCAACAAGTCTTGGACAATCATTCCAAAGTGTTTGAAACTCCGAAAGGACTCCCACCTATTCGTGATCATGATCATGCTATTCATTTGATTCCAGGAAGTGTTCCTCCAAACATCAGGCCTTATAGATATCCTTACTTCCAAAAGAGTGAAATTGAACATATGATTGCAGAAATGTTAGAGGCGGGTATAATTCAGCCTAGTCAAAGTTCTTTCTCTGCTCCTGTAGTTTTGGTACACAAGAAGGATGGATCATGGCAAATGTGTCCGGATTATAGGGAGCTCAATAAGCTCACCATTAAAGACAAATTTCCCATTCCTGTGATTGATGAATTATTGGATGAATTACATGGAGCAATTTATTTTGCCAAGTTGGATCTTCATTCAGGATATCATCAAATTAGAATGAAGACTGAAGATATTCCGAAAACAACATTTCGAACTCATGAGGGTCATTATGAATTTTTGGTCATGCCTTTTGGCATTACCAATGCACCTTCTACATTTCAAGGGTTGATGAATTCCATTTTCAAACCCTTCCTTAGAAAATTTGTGCTAGTATTTTTTGATGATATACTAATCTACAGCAGGTCTTGGAAGGATCATGTTGAACAAGTTGACAGGGTGCTCAAACTATTGCAGGAGAAACAATTATATGCAAAAAAATCCAAATGTTTCTTTGGAGTACAAGAGGTGGAATATCCGGGTCATATTGTATCTCACGAGGGTGTTAAAGTAGACCCTAACAAAATTAAAGCCATTAAGGAATGGAAGTCCCCACAACCATAAAGAAGTTGCGAGGATTTCTCGGGAACAGGGTATTATCGCAAGTTTTTTAAGAATTATGGGAGAATAGCAGCACCTCTAACAACATTATTGAAGAAAGATGCATTTTCATGGACTCCTGAAGCAACTAAGGCCTTTGAACATCTTAAAGAGGCAATTGCCTAGCACCGGTCTTAGCTACGCCGGACTTCACAAAAACCTTTATTGTGGAATGTGATGCCTCAAGAAATGGAATTGGTGCGGTTTTAATGCAGGAAGGAAGACCCATTTCTTTTGAAAGTCGTCCAATCAAAGGAAAGTATTTACAGAAACCTATTTATGAGAAGGAAATGTTAGCAATACTGCATGCACTAAAGAAATGGCGAACTTACCTAATGGGAAGACACTTCAAGGTAAAAATCGATCATGATAGTCTTAAACACTTTTTGGAACAAAGACTATCGTCAACGTTGGGCTTCTACAACCTTTATCCATTCCAAGTCAACGTTGGGAGGAGATTTCAATGGATTTTATCACAGGTTTACCTAAGTCTGAAGGAAAGAGTGTCATCATGGTGGTAGTTGATAGACTTACCAAGTATGCACACTTTTGTGCATTATCTCATCCATTTAAAGAAAGTACAGTTGCAACTACATTTATGGACAGAATTCAAAAGCTACATGGAAGCCCAAGGGTTATTGTGAGCGACAGAGATCCCATTTTTACTGGAAATTTTTGGACGGAGTTATTTTCTTGTTTGGGTACTCAATTAGCTCATAGCTCATCTTATCATCCTCAATTTGATGGTCAAACTAAGATCGTAAATAAATGTTTGGAAGGATATCTTCGTTGTTTTGTATCTAATAAACAAACACAATGGGTCAAGTGGTTACCTCTTGCTGAATGGTGGTATAACACTTCCTTCCATACTGCAGCAAAATGACCCCATTTATGGCACTTTATGGATATCATCCACCATCCATCACATCATCTTTAAGGGAAAATTCGAAGGTTCAAGCAGTGGAAGATCACATCGAGCATCAGCAAGAAGTTCTCCAACTCTTAAAGGATAATCTGAATTTGGCACAAAATCGAATGAAACAACAGGCAGATCAACATCGCAGCGAGAGAAGTTTTGATATAGGAGATTGGGTATTTTTACGGCTACAACCATATAAACAAATGTCCCTCAAGCAAGCTAAGAGGGATAATAAATTATCGCCAAAGTACTATGGTCCTTACAAGGTGTTGCAAAAGATTGGTACTATGGCATACAAATTGGAGCTTCCTGCTTCTTCGCGAGTGCATCCAGTTTTCCATGTTTCATGCTTAAAGAAATTTATAGGTGAAAATCTTCCAGTTCAAACAATATTTCCAGAACTTGATGAGGAAGGAAAAATCATATTGAAACACAGAAACAATCATGAAACGAAAAGGAGAAAGCTTAAGCTACACTATCGATCAGTTGGATATCTTCTCAGGGTGGAAAACTTACCACTGAGTTCATGGAAGGATGAAGAATTTTATAAACACCAGGCTATAGTGGCAGTTATTTTTTGAAGGAAAGGCATGTGGGTTAACTATCATAATATGGTGTATTTATTTATTCGTGCCTTCTTATTATTGTCTTCATACTTGCCTTTGTTTGTTATTATTGTTCCCTTAAATTATTATTGTTACGTCAGCTAGGATTACATTGTGGCCCACTAGGATTACATTATGCCCCCATGGACTCCTATATATAGAAAGGAGGTTTTGTAAATTGTATCATCCAAGAATTGTTCATTTATGTAATGTATTGGAGGTTGCCCCCTCGAAGTGGCTCATTTCTAAGGCATTTATATCTCCTTTCTTCTCTTTTTGGAGCTGGTTACACAACATTACAATTCATTAGGGGCTTTGACCCACCCCAAAGCCCTTGTGCTAGACTAAACTATTAAAACATATTATAGAAATACATCAAAATTATGGTTAGGGGACCCCGCTCCAACACTTGTCCAAGGTTAAGTGTTTTCATTGTCAAAAGCATGGGAACTATGCCTCAAAATGTCTACAAAAGGAAATTAGGAAGGATCTTGCATTTGGAGTAGAAATTGAAGTGCTAGCTTCACAGTTCAAATTTCATTTTACTCTCATTGCATTCATGGCCAACACTGTAATGGGATGCATGTGGTATCTAGGCAACGATGCCTCGTTCCATATGATGGGGAATAGAGATCTCTTTAGTTACTTGGAGGAGAAGGACCTCCAACTAAACATAGAGTTTGGAGATGATGATAGGTATAGCGCGACTTACATAGGTACAATTAACTTTCAGAGGGAGTTTGGCTCCCCTCTTAGACTAAAAATTATTTTGTATGTTCCAGGGCTAAAGAATAATCTTGTTTCCATAGTGGTATTGGAATATTGTGGCTATGATGTCATATTTAGAAAATAAAAGGTTCTCCTTAGACACATCACCATGAGACAGGTGAAACATATCATTTTATGAGTATAGAACTTGTATTTTCTCGAGGTCAAAGATGCATACAATGCTTTGAAGAGAAAAGCAAAGGTTAGTGACTTGGTAGTTGAGAGGGAACCTAAATTACCTCTCAACTTGCAGCCTCAGAAGCAGTCTCAGAAGGTTGTTGTTGGGCCACTAAATTGTCATTCTTATTACCATTTCTTAACATATATTTCATCCATTCCTACCATTATTTTATCACATTATTTATCATAATTTATCATTTAATCCCATTTCATAATTACTTATGCTCTTATGGATAAGTAATATTTATTCTCCTTTATTTTTAATAAATTGAATATTATTATGAATTATTTTGTGAATGATGTTTTATTAATTAATTTGTGATAAATCACGATTTTAGCCTCCAAGATCTCTTTCAGATTGCAAATCCGATCTTTAGTTCATAATTAAATATTCCAACTCAGAAATTTTCTGGAATAACAAGTGATAGTTTTGCGTTGGACATTTTGGGAAAACAAAGAAGAATATTGAAAATATGAGACATGGGTTTTGTGCAGAATGGAGCAAATTAGTTTTTAAATTCTTAGTTTTCCAAAATTCAGTCTTCGTTGAGAGACACATAAGGTTATTCAAAGGACATATTCAAAGATTTTCTATTGTGGCCATTTTCCAAATTTCCTTAATTGCAATAATCAGATTCGATTTGTTACAACTGAAACATGGTGGAAAGATCTCTTAGATTTTGTAATCAATCTGAATTGTATGGGGAATCATTTTGTAATGATCTGGTTGGAAATTTCCCTTTTGTAGCTTGTATATTTAAAATACAAAATCAAAGAGAGAGGCAGATCATCATCTTGACTCTGTAACTTTCAACATCATAATACAAAAATATTGTATTGATGTTACATGCGTTGTCTGTTTTAATTTAAATTTAGTTTCTATCTCTTCCTATGCCCTGCTTGGGAGGAAGGGCCCTCCTCTTTAGCAGGGAATACTGTGGTTAAGGTAGATGTACATATTTCTTCTTCACTTTACGTATTGTTGGAAGTGTTGTTGTTATTATTCTAGCTGTGAGTAGATCTGCTTCAATTTCAATATTATTATACTATTACACAAATGTAATTAGAAATACCAACTGGTGTAATGGTTGTGTGGCGTGATAGGTACATTTAATTGAGGCTTGATTACATTTCTATAGATTGTTTTTTATTTTTGCATGAGTGATTTCTTTCAGCACTTGATTCAGCAACGATTTCTCTTTAATTTGATTTGCTTCTGGTTTGATGTATCGTCACAGACAGTGCGACTGTCATTGAAATAATGATGTCCCTGGATTGATAATTTACGTGTACCATCTTAGTCATTTAATAGTGATTAATACAGTCCAACATTTTGGCACCGTTGTCAAGGATGGCAGTGACGATCCAATCAACCAGAATTGTTTTTTTGATGATATAGTGTTCCTATTCTGCAATTCCTGGGTGGTAAGACGAGAGGTAAGAACTTGCACATCGTCCTAACATACACGGGTAGGCTCACCATTACTACACTAGGGCACCTATAGGTGAAAATTTCGGGTGTTTTTTAGCGTGTCTTTAGCTACACAATTGATGGGTAGTAAGACGAGAGGTAATAACCTGTGCATCACTCTAACATACCTAGGCGGGCTCAACATTGTCTCGCTAGGACACTTAGAAGTGTGAGTTCTTGGGTGTTTTTTTAGCATTTCTTCAGCTACACAATTGTTGGGCGGTAAGATGAGAGGTAAGAACATACGCATCACTCTAACATACCTGGGTGGGATCACCATTGTCTCGCTGGGACACCTATAAGTGTGATTTTTTGTATGTTTTCTTCAGTGTGTCTTCAGCTATACAGTTGTTGGGTAGTAAGACGAGAGGTAAGAACCTCTGCATCACTCTAACATAATTGGGCGGGCTCACTATTGTAGAAATTGAAGCACCTGTAGGAAGGATTGATACACATAGGGTCCATGTGTGCCAGTAGGACAACAGAAAAATCTACAACACCCCCCACTCTAACTAACTGTAGGAAAGCCCCCAAAATTCATGGGATGAGGTCAAGGAACAAAGCATCAAAAAAATGTGGAACCTAGTCAAAGAACTTCACGATGTGAAAAATATGGGAAATCAAGACTATATTGGAGACTGATTTCACTTTGTCGTTTGTTTGCAACATCACTCAAATCGGATGAAAAAAAAAAAATTATGATTGAAACACTACTGGTTAGTATGGTTGGCCACCACTCTACCGCAGGTAATAAATTAATTTTACTATGTTATTTTTTCCATAGATTTGTTTTACATAGTAACTACTTGTTATTTTTTTTTGCATATGTCTTGAATGAGGAGAGCCTGTGCATCTCTCTTCTTCCATGATTTTATGTTTTATTGTAGGTAGATGCTCTTTTTTTGCAGGTCCCAAGACAATAAATGAGGTCAATTTATGAACAAGTGATTTTTTAAGACAATGAGAATGAAATAAGAACATTTTCAAAGACGTTTCCTCACACGGAGAAAACAACATGAAATATTTTCACCACTTAATGGATTTATAACATGATAAATGAGGAATTTATTTCCATTTGAAGATCCAATTCATTTCCGAAAAATAATATTTTCCATTCATTCACCATTCACAAACTGATGGTTCCCTTAGAAAACAACATTGCTGCAATAAAAATCATAGCCATTGTAACTTAAGTTATTTATTTATTTATTGGTTTTCAATAAAGCGTCATTTATTTTCTGATTTCTCTTATGTTTTTATGGTTCAGGTATTGTTTACTTCAAAATCACATTTTTTTGTTTTGTTCTCAAAATAAAAGAAGTGAATTCTTAAGATTCACAATGTTGTTACTCTAGAAATTTTTTCTGAGTATTGGATGCTATCATTCTGTTGGTGCTATCACTCTGTCACTACTGTTACACCGTCAGTGATGTTACTCAATAACTGCGGTGACTTTGTCACTGCTATTACACCATTAGTGTTGTTACTCCGTTTGTGTTGTGACTTTGTCACTGTTGTTACTCTGTCACTGATGTTACACCGTCAGTGTTATTACTCCATTACTTTTGTGACTCTGTCACTTCTGTTACACCGTCGGTGTTGTTACTTCGTCACTTTTATTACTCCTTCGGTGCTGTTACTCCTCCGGTGTTGTTACTCTGAAACATTTTCTAAGTATCCGGTGTTGTTACTCCAGGAAATTTTCTAAGTGTCTGGTTTTGTTACTCCTCTGATACTGTTACTTCTCCAATGATGTTACTCCATGGCGATATTTTTCTAAGTACTTGGTGTTGTTACTCCTCTAGTGTTGTTACTCCGCCAAGGTAAGTTGTTAGGTACGTCCTGAACTGAGTCCATGGATTTAATTGGTACTTTACTTATGACATGACCAACTATGACTAATGACAAACATACTTTAGTTTGGTGGAGGTCTCGTATTTAGTAATAAGGATGATTAATATGGTAAGTCTTGTCAGGAATGATTCACTCTTAATTCCTCATTATTTTGTAAAGTGACTACTCCTCCTTCATGTCACCTTCCTAACATATTTTTTTTCCCCTTTCCCTGTTATTACCTAATTCATGGTTGTTGTTACCACAGTCAGAACTATTGTTGTTGGCCAATTTTCACGTTCAATTCAACATATGTAGGTCTTTATGATTTTTTTTCCTCTTTGGTGAATGGGAAATACTTTTAATGGTCCAGGCCCTATTTCACATAATGATTGGGTAGTCAATTTATCTTTTTTTTATCTATAAACATAATCTTATTTTTAAGGAAGGATTACGGAAAGATGATTTCATCATGCCAACTTTCAAATTTCCTAATTGGTCAAGTCCCTGATCTTGTAAAATTTATGATGATGACCAAAAAATTGTATTTACATCTTTCCACCATTATCTAATGAACCGTTCCTCAACCAAAATCTTAGCAATGAAAAATAAATTTATCAGCAGTCATTTGAAGGTTATTAGTATTTGAGAAGCAAAACTATCAAAGTTGAAAATAGTTACTACACAAATTTTTACGCCATCCCTAGCTCTTAAGGAGCTGACCTGCCACCCCATCTATTAGGTAATATTTTATTTATTAAAAATAATTATATTTGAATTATAAACATAAATTTTCAACTAGAGGATAGGAGGTCTCATCACAAGCTGACCTACCATGATCATAGGTCCTAAGAAAGTGACATTACCACTATTGATCATCAAGCCATGGTAATGGCATTCGATCATAAAACTAAAGGACAAGAGTTATCATCACAAGATGAATTTTTCACTTTTGTTAGCTCCTGTGAATGACATTGTTATTAACTAGTTACCATGCCAGAACAATGATCTTCAGTTGACATCTAAGTAAATTGAAAGGATTTTTGTAACTATGTACATTTTTCCAATAAATGGGACACTTGCATCTCAATGGGTTAAAAAGGCATCCTTGTCGAGGTTATGGATGCCTGCTGGCTGCATAAGCTATTCCTATGGTATATAAGTTAATTTAATACTATAATCTACTTGGTTACCTTGTTTTCTCAAAGCCAATTTCCAATAAAGATGACTGTTACATATACAAGGTTTTCCAAAACTCATGGGTCATGGGTAATATTTAATCGGTTCTTAGATGATGGTGGTTAGGACAAGAGGTCTCATCACGAGCTAGTTTGTTTACTTTGTTATGATCTTGTGAGTAGCATTGTTGCTATCTCTTAACCACGTCAGAACAATGGCCTTTTGATAAAAATCAGTTTAAAATAATAAATATAATTTATCATCTATAGGATACTGACTTATCTACAGTTTAAGAAGACAACCTTGTCGAGGCTATGGATGCCTGCTGGCAGTAGTGGTTCTGTCTGTGGAATTGGAATATATCTTGATTAAACCCTTGTGTTAAACCTCTTTCGTTTATAAAGAAATTTATTAATACCTACACCTATTTTTTAAATACAACTAGAGGTGGTATATAAAATATAATATGAACATAACTCTAAAACTTTAGAACCTCCAAAATATGCAGATTACCTATAAAGGAATGTCACCATATCTATATATATATATATATATATTTTATTCAACGATTATTTATATTAAAAGGGATTTTTTTTTCACACGTGGTATATCATTATTATTATTATTGTACGCCAACAATCCATGTCTATGTGACAATTAATTATCCCTCTACGTGGTTGCACGTGATTTGACCATTCCCTTTCGCTTTAATGACTAATTCTATGTGACCATTTAATTCCCATAATGCTACTAGTCGTGGTCGACCTTTTTATTGGGGGGAGGGAAGGTACAACACCTGCATGATGTGACTAAGCACAATTAACGAAAATATTAATTTCTGCCTCATAAAATCACATTAAACAATGTCATTCTATCACATATATCATTCTATTTTAGGGTTTGAAACAACTTTGTGTATAGGTTTTGCAGCAATTATTTCCAAACCAACTCTATGTATATCCTGTTGTAGAAATTCCTTCCAAACAAGCAACTATGGGAGTAAATCCATCTGTAATGAGCCTGCTACACTGCGGGTAACTGAACAATCTCAACAAATCCTGGAAAGGGTGGGTTGGCTTGAATATTTCACTCAATTTTAGGTATTTTATAACACTGTGGCATTGGATTTTTTAAAGAATTTAAGGGATGAAATCATAATGGTTAAAGGAAAGTAGATACCTGTTAATGAAAAAATATTTGAGGAAGTTACAGGTCTCTATATAGAAGTAGAGAAGTGGATATATAAGCATATCTGCCTCAAGAGTGTAATGGAATTATCTATTGACCCTGGTGATCAATTGGTCCACAAAGGAAAAGGCTTCTACCCTACCTCATTTAGAGAACCTTGGAAGGAGCTTCTAGATATAATCCAGGGGAACATTACATGTGACGACAGCTGTGACATGGTAAGACCATGACATCTCAAACTAATGGCAGCTTGAAGACAAAATATAGTGTTAAATATTTCGTTCTTTTTAAATTTCCTTTTACATGAGGTTGCTGGTAGAATGAGTAAAACTAAGGACCCAAGCACCATAGTGAGTCGACAGTGTTTAATTAAACTGATAGTTAGTAGGGAATTTGAATTATCACAAATAAGTTGGGACATTTTTTTAGGTTTGAATGACTTGCCACTTGTACAATAAAGCCCTGAGGAAGAAAATACCCAACCCGACACAAAAAAAAGTCGAACAAACATGGGAAATAATCCCCCTGAAAACATTAAGTCAAGAGAATAAAATGCTAATCAAAGCCTAGCTTCGCAAAATATGTCAAGAGCTGAGAACAGGTTAACATTTGTTCTAGTTTCGTGGCCAGCTAAGAGTAGAAGGTCTAAAATACTAGCTAAGCAAAACCAAACTGTAGAGTCTACTTAGCATGCACCAGAGAATGAACCTCCAGTGGAAAAATAGGGTAACTCACCGCAAATTAGTGAAGAGGAAATAGCCCAGGGTTTGAAAAACATGGGAACCCTCTTTTCTTCTGAAGAGAATGAAGATTTTTTTAGGAATTTGTCTGAATCAGCTGCTAATTTTTTAGCCTCTACCCAAAATTCTCATAATACATAAATATTTCCATCCTTGCTAAGAATTAATGGCCAAGAAAATCTATAAGAATCAACCATAATGATGAATGAACCATACTTTTCTAGAGAGGGGACAATCCCATTAACCCTTGATGAGCAGAATTTTGAAGGTAACTCCATTGCCATTGTTATGATTGATGAAGAAATTGAAGTTCCTCCTAATGTTATTATGATGCCATCTTCACTTACAACACCAATTTTAGAAACCACTGAAGGGTTGACAGAAAAATATAAAGGGGGAATCAAGTTATTGAAACAAGAAAACCTGAAAATTACGAAAGAATATGGAAAAAATAAAAAACATAGATAGAGATTGCAGTAGAAAGAAAATAGAAACAATGAAAACTAGAGTCCAGAGGTGATAATTTATTGAATCAAAAGAAAATAAGACTCAGGAAAATCCCATTATTCATGCAGAAGTCTAGACTGAAGAAACCCCCATTACCCATGTAGAATATCAAATTGAGGATATTCCCACAAATTCTATGGGAATTCAGATAGATATCAATCTCTCTAGGGTTACAGTTGAGGTAGCAAGCCAAACAGGTCTACTGATGACCATTAAACAGGCTATAGAATTTGAGGTGGTGATTCCTTACTCTCATTTGATCAAAGGATGCCTGATCTGGATTTTATCTAGGAATGCAACATAATATAGATATAACCATAAACACAGAGATGCAGCAGAAATAATGCTTCATTTTATTAATAAAATAATGAATGAAATAATCTTACAAACATAATGGAAGAAAGCTAGGGCACTGGTAGCATATCTCTAAGAAGATATGTGGCATACGCGGGCCTCTAAACTGTGCTACATTGAGGCTCAAAGGCCTATTACAGACATAATGGAAATAAATGAGCTAGGGTATTGGCAGCGTATCCCTGAGAAGAGATGTGATGACTACTAGCCCCTTAACTGTGTTACAATGAGTCTCGAGGGCCTATTTATTGTTAAGAAACAATGTAGAATCCGAAACATCCAAAAACCTAACCCTAGGAGATGAAGCGCCAAAACTGTGGACCCCGTTTGGGTAAATTAGTGTTTCAACTTCCTGGGAACGTAACTTTGTCATCCAATCTCTGTTTGACGCGCTCGATAGCTCGTTAGAAATATCTATCCGAGGAGTAAAAATTTTGGTGCAATAAATATGGGCTTGGTAGGTCTCGCTTTCCCAAAAAACATCGTTTATGACCTCAAAATGGCTCCAGAGGTTCAGGACCCAAAAACTGCTTAAAATAGTAAGTTGTGCTGAAACTTGAAAACATAAAGAACTGATGGAGGGGGTTCAAATGGAATAGCTGGGTTCCCACCAATATCCACCTGAATCATTAATGCCCCAAAATGGCTTTGGGCGTGCAGGACCCAAAAACCTTCTAAAAATAGTAAGCTGCTGGAAGTGAAAAGCTGCAAGAATAGATGTCACAGGTCTAAATGGAATAGGTGGGCGGCCACCGATATCCACCTGGATCAATGCCACTATTAATATGTTAAACTATGAATTGGAAAGAAACAAACAAATTTTCGAAAAAATCTGCGGAGAAGTGATACCTCAAACATAACACCAAGAATTGCTACAAGAGTTCAAAGCCTTGACCGTCAGTAAGGATGAAACTCATGCCATGCTTAGAAGGGAGAAAAATAAAATGGAGAAATTGCAAGGGCAACTTCATAGAGCACTGAAACAAAACAAGGAGATATGTTTTGCATACTCTGATGCATTGTCTTGTAGGTCTCCAGCCAAAAATTATGCCATTTTTTTCCTTGAATGATACTGATTACTGAAATTAAAATCCATACGGGCTGGTCAACCTATTGAATTCAGTTATGTTTATGATTTTATTAAGTGTTTTCAATAACAAGAAGATAGTGTTAGTTATCTCTTATGTGAAATCTACATGCACAACTTATTCTTGGAAGAAAATAGGGATGGAAACCCTGACCCTTTCAGTGGGGATGTACAGTTCCAAGCTTTCATATCATTTACAATAAATCAAATCAAGTGGCACAAATTCTATAACATTTTCCAAAGGAGAGAAAATGGTTTAGAGCTGTGATTCTGAGGAGAACCTAGTAGCCCAATGCAAACTTTCATAAAACATAAAATGTTCATGCAACAACCTAGAGTTGTTTCCTCTTTGGCTCCCACACATGAATATTTTCTTATTTCAGAACTTGAGTAATTTGAAGACATCAAAGAGGAATCCCTACAGGAAACACGGAAGATATGGAGAGAATCTTCTAAGGAGGTTAAGAACCAAGAGCCTTTTGGGTACAAAAACTTCCAAGCAGCAGCTAACTGGATACAGTAGTATAATCAGATGGTTATGTCTAAAGGACCCACTTGGATTGGATGTCGGTACATATGTCCTATTATCTGGTATCCTCTAGATGCGTATAATGAAAAGTATGAACTCCCAAAAGGTGGATAAAGTGAGGCCTTCAATGTTATTAGGAGAAAAAATAGATTTCGGACTTATGGTGAACATTCTTACCGAGCCTACTCTTTGACTTTGCTACATGTGAATCATCTTTTTGCATGAGGACACATAAATAGGTATGTTGTGGGGTGATTTTGGGCCACATAAAAGGTATAATTAACCTCCTTAGTTACTTGATAATTGTTAATTTTTTTAGGAAATTTTATCCTTAACTGGTAATAACTCAATAAAAAAGGATGGTAAAAGTAGGTTAAAAATAATATAGTTAATGTGACCTTTTCTGATTTGAAAAAGGATGTCATTCGCATAAATCGTTATGCAGATTAGCCTAAATGAATGATTGTTGTTGCTCAAGATATTTGAGTGAGATACTAATTGAGCCAACATCGTATTTATAGAAGGTTACAACTCGATGTCTAAGCAAGTTTGGAAAACGAAGGCAATAGGAAATAGATTGTTACTATATAAAAATCTGTGGTTGAAGGAGCAATCTTGAGAATCTTTCAATTCTCAGAATAGCTCTATATTCAGTTGTCAAATGTAATATATAAGACAACAAAGTGAAAGACAAATGTTGTTGATTCATTGTTCATGTTCCGATTTATTATTTCAATTTTAATATATATTATATATAGCGATCTGAGTTAAACCTTTTTGAGGTTATTCTCTAAAACATTTTGAGTTAATGAAGTTGCATGAGATTTTACTTTAGTCTTCTGGATTGATTTTATCTAAGAATTACTTCTAGAGACCGTGGGCCCAGGCACCAGAGGTTTAACTGTCTATTATGTATCATTGATAGTCAAATTACTTTTCCATGATTTACATTAGTTATATTACTTTTTACTTTTCTTTTATTTTATAGTAAGTGACTGATTGTATCATGTATCTTGAATTTTGTTAAGTGTTTTCTGAAGTTATCGATTGGATTGTGTTACATAGATGAAAAGTGTAAATGTGTGAATATGATAAGTTACTTTTGAGAAGTAGAGATTTTGGAGCATTCACGTGATTAATAATTTTTCCTTATATATAGGATATGTCGAGAAATAGATCAAAACAGTTTGTGAGTTAGAACAGTTTATTTCATCAGAATTGTAACTGTAAGAGTAATTGTTTGTTGTTATCATTTATTTTTACAATAGTTGAATTAGGATAATGATTCATGTAATAGTTATTGCACACTTCGCCATATTCTAAGACTCTATTCTTGCATATACTTTACCGATATCCTTGAAATAAAACATGAATCCCAGGTTAATAAAATTAATGAGATAGGATTAAGAATTATTTTTAGGAGTCATCTTAGTGCCCAATAATCACTCATTTCTATGAGAAATGATATTGGTAGCAACTTACTCTTCTTTACATGTATAGGAAACCTATTTCTCATTCAATTTCTTTTATTTCCCAAGTGTGTTTTTCAAGTATCCAAATAGTTGTATTCAAGTTAAGTCATTCATATCATTATTTCACTTGTTAGTTATCTTTCATTTTTAGATATACTGCATCATTACATGTTTCCTCTGCCCAACAACATAAAATGATTTTTTTAGTAGAGGATTCCAGGCCAATAGAGGGGGTCATGGAATGAGGACCAATGTCTCATGAGTATGAAATAGGAACAAGATATTTAGGCTCTCCATTCACTTCGATGCAAACTCAAAGTAATTTAACCAACTAACCCAAACTAAGAGTTTATATCTAGGAGGACCTCCACCCACTCCCCATGCTTCTCATAACTCACCACCACCTCATCCAAGAATTATGGAAATTCCAAAATAGCACCCATATATGTAGTAATAGCCTTTACACCATGATGGTTTGGAACACAACCCAACCATGTTGCCCTCTTGTATTGCTCATTGGTCTTCTATATCACTCCACTCTATCCCACCATTGATGGTTTGTAACATCCTTGGTTAAAAATCCATGTCATAAAGTTAATAAAGGAAAAATATGATCAAGGTGATGGGAAACATATTCGAATCTAAATGTTTGGAGAAAACATAGTGATGGGGATCACTGGTGATTAATTAATGGCTATGAAAATTGACAAAGGTAAAGAGGAATTAATTGATATTTATTTATGAAAATAATGGAAAATTGGAGAAAGGGAAGATGAAAGGTCACAAAATTGCATGTGAGGAAAATTGAAGAAAATAGAGGCCTCAATAATAAAAGGCTTCTAAGGACCAGTTCACAGCTTTTTTCAGTTCAATATTTGGCTCTCTTATTCTATTCTCTCTCTCTCATACTCTTACACACTTAAATAAATCTTGGAGCATTTTCGGAGCACTCTAGTTTCTTTAGACTTGGAAAACAAGGAAAAGGAAAAGTAGGGAAGCCCAGGGGGACATCAGGATCATCGACTATAGATGGATTTATTTTCATGTATAAATTTTCATGTATGATTCCCTTGATATTTTTGATATGCATGGTAAATGCATGTGATTATTTAGGTATGATCTATCATTGGCATGGACTATTGCCTCAATTGACATCATTTTTCCTAGTCTTTTCATTTCCTGGATAACCATGGTTTTGTGGGTTTTCCCATTTCTTTTTTGATTGGTGCTCGTATTCCTTATGGTTGTGGGTGGAGTTACTAGTTCCTGGAGCCTTGGTTGGAAAATTTCTTTGGAAGCCATAGAACAACTTGGGTTGAGTTACTAGTCATGGAAGCCTTCGTTGGAAAAATGCTTTGGAGTACAATTGATGAGAGAAAACACATTTTTGGATCATATGTGCATATTGCGATCTCATTACTTATATGCTTCACATTGAATTCATGATTCAATTTGACTTTATTTTCGACATTTTTTCATATTTCTACATATGTTTATATTTTGGAAAATATATTTATTTCAGTTATAAATTTTCTTAGATGGCATGATAATCCATGGGAGGGAGAAGGATTAATTTATATTTTTGTTAATGTTATGATAGATTATATTACACATGATTGATGTTATATGGAATTCTTGATATTTCGACGGGTGATAGACCTTTAAGGACACAATTTTCATATTATTATTTTTTATGGGATTCACAAGGTTTTATTTTGAGATTCAATAGATGTGAGCATTCTTGGGGACCCCAACTACTAAACATGAATAAAATATTTTAATACTCATTTTAAATTACCCTCTCCCAAAACTAAAAAGAAAAGAGATTTTAATTTAATGAAGTAATATTAATTAGAAAAAAACTACCCTCCCCAACTATCCAAGGAAAAATACAAAATCATTGAGAGCCCATTGAAGGAAGGGATGGAAAGAGAATGAGGATAGGTATACTTACCTAATAAAATTTGTCATTTTAGTGACACATTTATTTTCTTTTGTCCAAAGAGGGTAATTTTTTTCGTTGAGAGTATAATATCTTGAGTGATAAGTAGGAGGTGAAAAAATCATTTATTGACTTATCTTTCCAGCTTGTCATAATTTTCTCGTAATTTCTATGCTTTTAGAAGGTATGCTATATTATATCAGTGTAAATTGGTGCATCTCTTGCATAATGTTTTTTTTCTTATACAATATTATTTGATAGGTCCAAGCCATAGTCAACAACTTTATTGTGCTTCTCTCTTTGCACTCATTTTTCTATGTATGAATTTATAGAATTTTAGTCTTCTAAAGTTGTTTCTTGTCCATATTTTTGTAGAAATATAAAAAATAGTTTCCTATACTCATATATATTTCATAAAAAATCAACATTTTCATGTTCATTTACTTGGCTTACATCTCTTTATTTATCATGCTTGATTTTATGAAGATAATGAGATTATTTCTAACACGTTCTAGTCAGTTATTAACTGTATTACACCATTTTATTCATAACATGTGTCGTCTTCTAGCAAAAAACGTACAAACATAAAATATTCCTATAAATTTCTTAGCATAGTTTCTTTTATAACATATTTTCTACAATTTTTGTCATGATGTAAAGTGTTTATATTGTATGGTATTTTACTATAATTTTTTTTCTTTGTTTTATATATTTAGTTTTTTCTCATTTTTTATACGTACACCTTTATAAATAGTTACATACAACACCCGGGGATCTAAGAAATTGGGATCCTTCCCATTATCTCAAGTAACCATATGAGATTTGAAATTTTTTTCAGCAGAGCATAGAAAACGCCACTTGTTAGCATTTTTTTTTTTGGTGACCATGTTAGCAAAAATTATTTCTTCTCCGGCTCTTTAACCCTCCTTGTAGATGACCTTAACTTCTCCTGATAAACCTAGCCTTGGTAATTAGTTGAATAGTAAAAGGAGAATAACCCATCCCTTGTCTAATTAATCCTTGAAACTACTAATGCCATTTCCAAATTTGAAGGTTCTTGGATCGTCATAGCTCATTAGATTAATTTACAAGAACAAATGGGAGCCCTCGAATCATGACTTCAAGACTTCCATGATTGACGAAAACCAAATTATGTCTGTTGAGTCTCATTCATCTAGAAGTAATTTTTCTATTACTCATGAATTCCAACCATTAGAAAAAGTTGGAAGATGCAAAGTTATTCTCGGTACTCAAGATTGAATCAAATTGTACAAATATATTACTTACTTGTTGAGAACAACTTCTCCTTCCGATAGAATAATTTTGGGATCACAATATTCCACTCAAAATAATTCTTCTTTGACAAAATATTCATCCATTATATCATCATCATCATCATCATCTCAGATTGGTAGTCTATACTCATGTTTCAATCCAATATAGTCCACTACCAATACTACCAAAGTCATTAGAAAATATGGAATGTTTCATTTTTAGGAATATTTTAATGCCACTCCTTCGCATGTTCTATCTCCATTGAATATATTACATGTTAACAAACCCTTACCAAAATTCAAATACCGTCTACCATAATTTTCAACCAACAACACCATCACAACGAAAGATCATCTTATTACCTTCTCTAATGCTTGTCACAACATTGGTGCAAATGACAACAATACTTCTATGTGATTATTTATCTTCAATATAAGTAAAAACAATAATTAACTTCATAAAATTTCCTCCTAAATCCTTCTCCACTTTTTTTGAGCTTTGTTACTAGTTTAAGTCT
Source organism: Pinus albicaulis (assembly GCA_034641835.2). Lineage (NCBI taxonomy): Eukaryota > Viridiplantae > Streptophyta > Pinopsida > Pinales > Pinaceae > Pinus > Pinus albicaulis. The sequence continues at coordinate 663,094,417 of CM076583.1, forward strand.
ACCTATAGCAAACCCCAAAGTCATGTTGATCTCATTTTTTATTATAATACTGTAACATATACAAAGAGTGAAACTATCAATTCATATAACTTTAATTTCACTAAGCTATATAATAATATCTGAAAAAATCATTAGTCCACAAAATCAGATGGTTATGATGCATTACTATAGTGCGTTTCCTCCTCCATATCACCATAAGTTATAAGAAAATAACATTGAAATCTTCGATCTACTTTGCAGATATGTATCAAATAAGAGGAAAAAATACATAATATTGGTTTCCTATGGAAAACTTAGGTAATCAATCATATATTTCTTTTATACCTCAACTCATGTAGGATACCAATAATCGTATAATCTCATCCAAAACGAAAATGGTAGCCCACCGCCTTATTGAAAATTTTCTTAAATTATTGCAATAAATTCAACCAAAACATTCCAATCTAACACTCTTCTTTCTTGTCCATGGTGAAAAATTTGTGAAGAGAAAGATGAAAAAAAAAACTCCTGAAGTCAAGAAGGCTGCATCTGAAATGATTTTCTGTAAAATGTGAGACTCTATAGTCACAAGTTTGAATTGGGTAACAGATAAGTATGTGTTGAGGGGAAAATTTGTAATGCCAACAACAAGGGGTTCTCCCTAGTGAAAGGTCCAAATTAGGCCTCACACCATTCGGGATAGAAGCCCCCTCTAGTATGTGGCCCCGGCTGCTGCCATAAGTGTTTCTGATCTGGGTTTCCGAATGCGAACGTGACGAAGTGGAGGCAAGGGTAATATGGCAAATCAGTGAAGCAAAAGCAGCTGAAGATTGACAAACCACAGACATAGATACAAGCAAGTCTAAGCAGCAAATAAAACGGTGTACACCATGAGCAAGATTGGTGAACCAAACCTATTCAGATGTACATGAAAGAGAAACATGCCAGAAGTTAACTACAAAATAGTTCACAATAGATCACTGACATGGCAAGACACAAGAAAACACCAATTTAGAAGAAAGGCATGCATGCAAGCACTATGAATCAGTCCATAACCAATTGTGTGTATGAAAGCACGCATACAAACATAGTGAAATATTAGACAGTTGTGTTCCGTTTCTGAGTGAGATCTTGAGCATCAACATGACATGAGTTTTCCTGTTGGTTTGAATCCCACTTGTAAAGCTTCTTGAGGAAGACAACAACTTTCCTCATCTAGGTCAATACTATAGCTTCCTCATGGTACCTACAAGTGAACACATTCAATTAGCTATATATATATGCGTTGAGGAAACAACATTAGAAATGTAATATATTTATGGAAGTTAAAATCAATTTGGACCCCTATGTAGTCCTATTCTATAGAAGAATGTATGTACAACTCGTGCATGCCCATACTGAGCTTGTTTAATCATGTAATGGGGAGAATCCTTGAAATGTCAACCGACGTTCATCACATAACTCAAACGTGTTGTTTTCTCTAGCTTAATATTCCTTTCCAATAGTGATAACGTCAAAAAACCTGTGACATAAATGCATTATTTATCAATTTGTATGTCATGCACAACGCCGTCGATGCCGCACATTTGTTGAGATAGTCCCTTCATATCCACCATATGTAGACCCATCCTCTGAAATTTAATAGATGAGAATTATACCTTATGACCTTTAATTTTACTATTCAAACAAGGGGGAGTTAGGGTAGTGACAATGAGGAGTATGGATTATAAAGCCAAATTTACATTCAGTTATGCACTCAGACAAGACTACAATGTGCAACCTTGGAGGAGCTTCAAAAGGCTCCAACTTGAAAGAAGGTTGTGACTTGTGGTAGTCACAAATTCACATCTCAGCGTCTCTGCCTTTATTTTAGGAGCGTGACTTGGCGAGGATAGCGACCTATGGAAGTTGTATAGTCGCAACTCCCAATATGTCACACCTTATGTTTGTGCCTCAATATTGTGACTTCACAACTTGTGGAGGTCTGTGACTCGAAATGAGGTTGTGCAACTGCATTTTGGGTTGGGTCGCAACTGACACTGTTGCAAAAGAATTGTGACTACGCGACTTGATCACACAGTTCCTCCTTGCTACCCCTGCTAAACCATGATGAAACATTTATCTCCCTCTGGGCACAATTTTATCGTCCACAAATGTTGAAATGGGATAAATGAAATGCCACCGATCGATGTAGGAATCTTAATGCCAATGTTCATATATACGGTGTTTTCGTGATATTTTTTCATGCACGCTCCTTCTTTGGCTTCATCACTGGACAAATACCTTGCGACCTGCAAGGCTTCATCATCGCACCTCAAGCAGCCTTAGAAAATAGTTCTTGTTTTCCTTATAGTATTTGTGCGTCGGTCGATGGACTTGGATCTATTGGGTTCCTCCACCCACATCCCATGCGTGCTGGTTATCAGTGAGAAGGGAGAGTTTTTTTTCTTAGAACACAGCCTGCTGCGGCAATAGAAACACAAGTCTACCAATATAACTGTTAAACACAATGTGGACCCAGCGGTGGTGTCGCACAGAGGATCTGAACCTCTCTAGAAACATGTAATCTTCCAACGTCGGGCTTTAGCATGTGTATTCCCTCGTCCGGCAACCCGTGAAAATTAAACCACGCTTTCTCTCCCCTTCTCCTCAAAGCAAAAGCATGTACGTTTTCTTGGTATGTTTGACCTATTGTGTTTTACTATGATTTGATCAAGGGAGAGAGAAACATGACGTCCTCACAATAAACCATTTCAGTTCCATTTCTAAAACGTAGCTCTCAATCCACTTTGCAATGCAGGCTCATTGATATTGATCATGCGGAAACCCTCCCCATAGTGTGTATTAAAGATGGCACGAAATAGTCATTGTATGTTGCTCTTCTGTTGTGAAATTTGTGTTTCTCACTCGCCATATTAATTTCCTAGATGTTCTCGAAAACACTCTTTGATATGAACTCCTGATGGAAGTCATAAAACAAAAATAAGCACTCCACCCCTTCATTTTTTATGCCTTTATACATCTTTTTGAAGTGAGTTTATCTTTATGGTGGCTACCCATATGAATTACAAGGGTTTTAAATGCACTATAAAAATTTTCACTTCGAAATCATTAACCCCTTTTCTATCTTGAACTTCCACCATAACATATGTCAAATATTTACCACGTGTTGAAGATTAGATATTCGTGTTGTACCCAAAACTCCTTAGAGGATTCGTGAAGTTCAAAAAGACAATTAAAACCTCATGAAATTGTTACATAGTTCAGTGTATAATGGTTATGGCATCTTTGACAAATTTCCTCAAAGGGGGTAGTATGAGAATAACTTAGCTCTCGATAATGATTAGAAAAACAAATGACTAAATAAACTAATTCACTTGAGGAGAAGAAACATTGAATTATCCAAACTAAGATATTAAAAATTAGATCAATTGTTTGAGCATACTTAAGTTTGGAGATCAACTTATAACTCATGAGCTTTCACGTATCTATTGATTGTAGTGGATCTCGATACCTAATGATGCCACAAGGTGACGATGCATTCACATAGGAGGCTCCTTGAAATAAAAAGGACCATGCGTTTGGAGGGTGGGAATTAAAATAAAAGCAAGGATGGATCATTAATCACATGCATATTAGGCTACGATGATGCAAAAGGGGCATATAGTTCACACAAACCCTAATGCACATGCTAAGGGGCAGGATCTTCCAAGAAATTAGGGGCATTGACTCTCATTGTTGATGGGAATGCAACCACAGGGGAGTGTGAATTAGGTCAACACAGGAAAGAGGACTACCCTTTGGACAGGCTAGGGCTTCTCTCAAACCTTGGCGTGATTAGCCCAAGGCAAGCCAATATGAAGCCTTACCCATAAGGCTCAGTTCCCCCCATGGATCGGTGATGACTACCAAGGTAAACATAGCTTTGAATCTATGGAATAAATATCATCGTTCTATGCAGCAGCCAAAACCCCCAAACCTTAGCATGATTATGAGACAATAAGACAAGTGGATGTGGCACACATCGTGTGAATGGGCGCAGTGAAGAGTTCTGCCCAGAGAAGGTCATGGGGAGATTAACCGACTGAACACTGGGTCAGAGCCTTAATGGGGCTGAGCGAGCAAAAGGGGACCCAAAATTTTGAATATACCGAAAATTTTGTGTGGTGTTGTAACAACTACAACAATTGGCAAGCCACTGGTAGAATCCAACATCTCTTTCAACGTCCCTACACTTTCTTGGGTCTAGATGGTGATGCAAGGGGATATCAGATAGGCACTATGGGTATCTCCTCCATTACTGTGACCTTTACAGATATTCCTTCCCTTTGTGCTTCAGATAGTTCTTCTTAATCAGTAAACACCCAAGTAGAAACTCACACATGCTAGGAGTTGATGGTGATGTAAAGGACTAAACATATGGCTTATTATATTCACAATTTTTAAGATAAGCTTCCGGTCTTGCTCTGCTGCCAGCAGGCCTGAACAGTACCTCGACGGAGTCACTTCAAGAAATAATAAACTTTTCTTCACTGCCAGTGAGCCTGGTCAGTACCTCTACAGAGTCATTGCATTACCTTTTTGCACAGGCAACATTTCTCAATCCTTTACCATTATGTGCTTATATCACTTATTTGTATGTTCTCGTGGCACTTATTCTTTGTGGAAAGTATTTACCTGGGGCAGACAAGGGATCCCAACTTATTTTTCTTTGCAAGAAAGGTTGTTTCTTGTTTTCCAAAAACTAAAAGATATTCTAATTTGGTTTTTTGTTCATGCCAAGCCTTCACATCCCATCTCCAGCTAATAGGTGAAACATGTGACACATCTTTTGAGATATTCAAGACTATGCTGAGAACAAGGTTCAGGTTATGATTACAAGTCATTTAAACTGATTAGGGTTCCCCACAATAAAATTTCTCGTATCTCCCTGACTAATTAATTATAATCATAGGAATGATGCCAATAACATGACTCTAATGACCTGTTCTAAGAGAAGTTACCCCTTGGGGAAACCACCACAACCCCACACAAACAATAGGGTTAGGGTTTTAGAAATAATGACAAGGAAATAAAGGAAGACCATTAGGGTTTCGATTTGTGCAAGAGGAAAAATAAATCCATATGTCTTCTAACATGTGCAAGGAGGAGTAAGAAGGCTATTCAGGGCACCGAGGGTTTGAAGGCTCAAGGTTCAATGAAGGCTCATGTAGTGGCATTCAATATACATAAAATTCCAAGCTAGGTAAACAACCAGTGTATATGATGTGAGGAGGTCAGGGTACAACGTGATGCAACAAAAGAGGCTTATGATACAATGTAATGTCATATGTGAGAGAAATCAACTAGTTTCAGGTGGAAAAACAAGGCAAAGCACATGCAGTGATTATCTGAATATTATGTAGCAATCAGCAAACTGAAAGAGAATGAGTAAAAAATAATGTAAAATTATAATGCATAAATATAGTGACCATAATAAAAGATAGCAAACATAATTTTTAGACCATAAATCAAACCCTAGCAAGTAAACCCTAATTAACAACTTGAACCAACAAAATTTTATTAACAGATCCTAGCTATCCTAAACCTAAAACCCTAATTTAACCAGAGATGCGGTTGGTTTATGTGAAATCAGATTTCCATTGTATCCATTGCATTAGTTCCTGACCTGCAAGAACAACAATGTTCTCAATCAAAACCAGCCTACAAAATTGTGCATTTCCAACAAGACTCTACTAAAAAGCATGTGCAACAACAAGAAGGTCATGGCTACTTTGTAGAGAACATGCAAGATGGATTGTTTAAGCTGAATTGGAATTTGTTCCTGATACACAAAAGGATTTACATGAAACCTATAATCATCTATAAATGACACACATACATTCATGCACAATGCTAGATCTGATGAAAGTGAGGTACGACATTGCCTACTTGCAGATATATTTGTCAGATAGGATCCGTCAAGCTAGTCGGGAATGTCATCATGATGTTGAGGATGATCAATTTGATGGAATGGGAAAAATAAGCGTTCGCCAAGCGAAGTTGAGATGATTGAGAATCCAATTGTAGAAACCCTTATTTTGGAAACCCTAGTTTGAAGTTGTCCCTAGGTTTTTTCGAGGAAGTGAGGACCCGACGTAACCATCACCGGGGGTTGAAGTGCCTCACCGCCCTGGAAAAACTCTGGACCTTCCAATAGGGAGCTTTCAAAATTTGATGGTTTCATGAGATCAACTGGTGAATGGATGTGGTCATTATTTGTGGTGAGTGAAAAACTGTTAGCGAGAATAATATTAATTCAGTCAAATATTTGCGAACTGACATATTGATAGTCCAACATATTAGATTCTTTAGATTTCCCATGATGATATGAATTGACCAGAAGATTTTAGGGCAATAGAGAGGTTTGTAAAACATCACATGTTTGTACCTGACTGAAACCTGTACTGGCTGGGAAACAACCAAAAATATTAGAGACAATGGCCAGTGTTTTCCTTTCAGTGAAAAAATTAGGGTATAGAGGTTGTTACATATTAGCTGTTAGGGGATAGAAAAACGTGCCCAGAGAAACATGTCTCGAATCGAAGGCTTACCTAGATGAGCTGAAATCTGGCATGGTTATGCTGATAGGAGCGTGGTGCGTGGGAACCATAATTTCAGGAACCCTAATTCAAGAAACCCTAGTTTGAATTGTTTTAGGGGTCCCATCAGGATCGTGAGAACCTGAGATAATCATTAGTAGAAGTTGAATTGTCTCAACTTCTTGATGGGTCCCTGAATCATCGAAAAGTGAATCATCAAATTTTGGTGGCTTCATAGGGTCATAAAATAGATACGAGTGACAGTCACCAGAGGTGTGAGTGAATACATTTTCAGATAAATAAAAATCATTGGATCCACCAATTTGATCAAGTCGTGTACCTAGTATATTAGGCTGCTCTATGGTTAGAAATGGGGATGAATCAGTAAGATAAATATCTTGAGTTTTTTCTACATAAGGTCACTTTCTTAGTTATTTAAATATTATGAATAAGAGAGATCATAAATAAGAGATTCATCAATTTTGTAATGTCATTGTGAAACACCACCCACATGTTCATCACTGCCATCAACACCAACACAAGATGAATCTTAATGATTTGAATAAATTACTGAAGTGGAAGACTTAAGAAATGATTCAGGGAATAATGGATGAAATGATTTAGATGAGGGGGTACCAATCGTACAAGGAATTTCATCTCACACATCAGTGTCATCCAAAGAGGCTAATGAATCTACATGCACATCACGGTCCAAGGATTTTGCAGGGAAATCAAATTTATTTGGGAAAAGGTCCAATTCATTGTTTTTAGATGAATGAGATTTATAATTGGACCTAGGCACATGTTCAATGGACTCGAGATTGGTTTCTTTAGTAGGGAGAGATGTTAGATCAATAAGGTTTTCAAGCTTTAATTTGACAGGGTGTATGAAATATTCAGAGGTGATACAACATGTTTCAATTTCCCGTAATCATCTACCATCACTTAAACCTTTTGTGACCAAAATTCCATTACACAAAAATTTAGGAGGAGGAAGAGGAATGTTACAAATAGAAATTTCCTTCTTGGAGGCCTAAATTTGTTCCAGATGTAGAGATATGGAAAAGGAAATATTAGGGACAGAACTCTTATAACTAGTAACTTGAGGATTATTATAATGGACATAAGGATCAGGATTTGTTACACATTGAAGGTGTTACAGAGAAATAAAAACCACCTGTGAAATTGTTCAATCAAATATGGCCAATCGACATCTCTTTCAGGAAACTCAAAACAAGGATGAAAAAATCTAATAGAAAAATCCTCTAGATATTCTTGAGTTCTCATTCTGATCTCATTTATCCTTATTAATACATTTTGAAAACCATACCTATGAAAATATTGTTGAAGCTCACCGATGAGTTGCTCTAACGAATGGATGGAAGCTACTAGCAATGTGAAGAACCATTGCTCAACACGACCTTCAAGAGCGAGGAGAAGATCACACAAGCTAGCTCCTCATCATCAATTTTGTAACACTCACAAAACTCAAGGAAATCGAAAATATTCTCGGTTATGGAAATTCCATACTCACCATTGAAATTTAATTGAGACAACTAATATAGAGGTTCATCAAGGATTGAGCATCAAGAAATAGATAAATCTGATAAACATATTGGGAGAATGATTTGGGGATGAACCATTTCTAGATATGAGACTAACTGCAGGCTCCAAGGGCTCAGCTTGTCATCTATCCCTAATTCTAGCACCAAAATCTTGACAGGAAAAATTTTATCGCCAACAACAAAGGGGTCTCCCCGGTGAAAGGTCCTAATTAGACCTCACACCATTTTGGATAGGAGCCCCATCCGGTATTTTGGCCTAGCTGCTACCATAAGTGTTTCCACTCTGGGTTGTTGGATGAGAAAGTGACAAAGTGGAGGCAAGGGTAAAATGGCCAATCAGTGAAGCACAGACAAATATACAAGCAAGTATAAGAAACAAATAAAAATGGGTACACCATGAGCGGGGTCTGTGAACCAAACCCAATCAGATGTACAAGAAAGAGAAAAATTCCAGAAGTTAACTAAAAAATAGTTCACAATAGATCATTGACATGAAAAGACACAAGAAAACACAAATTTGAAATCAAAACATACATGCAACCACTACGAATTAGTCCATAACCAATTGCATGTTTGAAAGCACACATACAAACATAGTGAAATATTAGATAGCTAGTACTACCCCCATAAGCAATCATGTGAATCAGTGCCCAAAAAAGAGAATATATTATTAAGGTTGTTGCAACTTCAAATATATATTTTTCACTTCGTCAAAACCCAATAGTGGAACATGGGATATTCATATCAAAGCCTGATACCAAAACCCTAGCCTAGCCACAACTCCTTCTACTTGATACGAAGAGCTGAGTGCCTTTAGCTCTCAAGAACGAATTCACTATCTCGTCTTAGTTTCCACTCAAGTGCTAAAAGTCCCTTGGTGATTTCCCAAAGCTGCACATATAGGCTTAAGTGACTCTTGAGTTTCCCTTGACTCTTTCCCTCCCCAACTATTGGGATGGCTTGCAACTTGGGCCATTTGCAACCTACAATGTGGAGTCATTTGCGATCTGCGACCTGGCATCATCTGCGACCTGCGACCTGGGGTTATCTGCAACCTGTGACCTGTGACCTAGGGTCTTCTGTGACCTGGGGTTAGTCTCGACCTGGGAGGTTGCGACCTAGGGCTATTCCTTATACACTTCTCTCTTGGAGAGCTCAGCACCTTGCTCCCTGAAGGACAACCCTAGCTTTCGCCATGCGAACCAACAACTTCTATCTACCGCTAATGCCATTGTAGTGCCAAGGGAATTTGCATGAGTCGATAAATGGGATAGCGGTGTTCCATTTTTGAGTGAAATATTGAGCATCCACATGACGTGATTTTTCTTATTGGTTTGAATCCCAGTTGTGCAGCTACTTGAGGAAGACAACAACGTTATTCATCTAGGTCAATATTATAGCTTCCTCATATATATATATATATATATATATATATATATATATATATATATATATACATATATATATATATATATATATATATATATATATATATATATATATATATATATATATATATATATATATATATATATATACATATATATATATATATATATATATATATATATATCTATATCTATATATATATATCTATATATGCGTTGAGGAAACAACATTAGAAATGTAATATATTTACGGAAATTAAAATCAGTTTGGACCCCTCTGTAGTCTTGTTCTATAGAGGAACATATGTACAACTCATGCATGCCCATACTGAGATTTTTTAATATGTAATGGGGAGAAAATTTGGTGCAGGGTAACCCCGCTTTACCCACATTCCCAGTATTTTTCAATTTCCACCTAACCTGTGTGTAAATGCATCCAAGCTTCATGCCCAATCAACTCACAATCTGGGAAATCTCACATCGTCCCTTTCTTCCATGTTGGCGAATTTAATACAAACAAGTCTAGTCATTTTTAATATCTCAATTCAGAGAATTGAGATATTAATTCAACATTCTTCCGTTGCTATAACCCGACAGTCCTTTACGTACATATAGGCACCCCCACATACATATATTATGACGTTCTTTAAGTACTCGCAACCTTAATATATATCAATATATGGTCACGCCTCCGTATGTCCGAGCTGCAATAGAATGCATTGAACTATATCCAACCTTCGGATATATTAAACCATTCCTTTGAAATTCTGTGGGGGTTGATGACCAACTCTTGAAATAATATACGAGGCCCCCGGGATTACAGACTTCTGGAATGGGAGTCACAACCTTTGCCCATGTAATATAATCGCATCTTATTAAGACCTCCTGGCCACATAACTGGATTACTTTTAATAAACAATTGTCAATTAAACAAACGCTGCCATACCTTAGTTAAAAGGTCCCAATTAATATAATTTATAACTGGGCCCCAGCACTGACGTGGAACATACGACTGATTCGTACCTTCGTTAATCTTGCTTCCTTATCCGACCACTGTTATCGCGTTGCCCGATCCAACGTATTTCACTTGATCAACATGCACAAACAATAACACGCGATGGCGCGTACGGGAAGGTGGTTTTCCAATTTCACTCAGGGACACGCGTCAGGCACTCTATGGAATCGCTACAAATTCTTCAATACCGTGTTCCGTATAAGAGTGGTGCGATTAATACTGCTTCCAACCTTTACTGTTCACCCAAACCACTGTTACTGCTCATCCGCCGTGGTTCCACTGCTTTCCTTCCAGGTTCTGTTCTCGTCCATTTACTCCGGTTCAGTTCTCCTTCCACTTAAGTTCACCTTCCATCTCAATGCTGTTTCCCTCATATTGACACTAATTCTTCCCTCACGAAGCACCTTCGCACATTTTTATACAGTCACCGAGTTCTGTGTTGGTTGTAGGGATTCAAAATTCCTTCACAAAGCACATTCATATATCGCACTTGCTTATTTCAGTAAAAGCACAGACAGTGCCGAAACTAATCCCCAACCTTGATCTCATTTTACTGGTCATACATAACAAGAATTATAAACGAGCCATCACATTCAACCTTAAGCATAATATCGGCTGTATTCACATTGATTCTCCCATTAAATACAGAGCCTCGTTCAGAGCTCTATCACAAATTCAATTTACATTCAATCTTATATTCTTCTTGTGGAATTCGAGCCACTCACATAGGAAATCAATCGAAAATTCACATATGGAACTGAATCACAATGCACATGACATACTAAACAATTATACCTTTATACAGTGAATTAACTTACAACATATTGGCCAGATCTTCCAATGTCTTGGCCCTATTTCCCCTATGCAACTCTCTACAGTTCTCCCTACAGGTCTGTGCAGGTCTGTGTAGCCCTATGCAGCCCCTCGACTCTGTCACAGAGGTTTGGTTTTATACAATTACAATGAAACACTTCAAATTCCTTGATGACTCTTGGACTCCTAAGCTAGCCTAACTTCTGACTATCTCTTTAGGTGCCCATCAAACATTCGGGCAGTTACAATATTTCCCTCTAATTAACTAAATTACTCAATTATGAATATTTACATGGGAAAAAAAAAATGAGGCCCTCCTTTACATTTATTTATCTACAAAAGTGTCTTGGGTCCAATGCCCCTGCATCAAACTCCCAGGTTCAAATGATTCATGATCTCCTGATCATGTGCTTTATTTTTATCTTCCTGGATCCCATACTTTGTTCTGCAACTGGTTATTTGTTGCAGCATTCTTCTTTCGCATTCCTCCTGGCTTCCAAAATTTATGCTGTAGCTTTCCACAGGCTGTACCTTTGCATCCTCTGTCTGCTTTGCTTGTGCTGCTATTTCCTTGTTTCCTCGCTGCTGCCCTTTTCTGAGGCATCTTTATCATTAATTTTCTTATAAATTCTATTTCTCTGTCTAATCTTTCCTCTGACTACTGGACACTTAATTTTGTTTGCTGCATTCTTATTTCTTCACCTCTTACTACTGCCCAAGCTCCTATGCTTACTACCATCCAATCGTCCATACCCTCTCTGCAACAGTAAAATTTATGCTCCTCTGCTGCCAACACTTTAGCTTGCTGCTTCAGCACTCTCTCCAGCAACACCCCAAGCTGTTGTTCTGTCATTTTGTCTTCTTTTCTGAATATCTTCAACAAACATTCTTGCCATCTCCTTTGGCCAAACAAATCATCAATATGCTGTAACTCAAGTTCAGCATCTTCTTCTTCTGTCTTGGAAATCTTCCGCAATTGCCTTCCTTCTTCTTTATTGACTCCAGCAATCAAATCAAGTTCTCTAGCCACTATATATTTATCTTCTATCAGAGTGAAACTCTGGTTCTCCACTGCTGTAGTAGCCCCAACAGTCTGCCATACAGTCTTCTCTTGGCTATTCGAACAAGCCAATTCTTCCTTGCTATCAATAGCAACAATATTTTCCTGCATATGAGACATGGTTGTCTCATCTTCACTCAGCTGTTCATCCTTATTCTGCAACAGCTCTTCTTTTTCTAAGACAAATCCAAGTGATGGATTGTCTTCTACTTTGCCTGTCAACACAGCCACTCCATCAGTTCCATAACTCCAAGACCCAATGGTCCCTACTGATGATTCAATCAACAATTATTTTCTATCTTCATCCCATTATGTCTTCACATTCTGCAACCCCCAATTATGAAATTGAGGTCTTCTCTCTTGTATGGAATCCTGCTGATATAGCATACTCTCTAGTAGCTCAATTTCTCCATTCCATGGTTTAAAGTCTTCCACAGAATTCTCCTTCTCTTTCAATTGACTTCCCCATGCTGTCAACTCATCTCCTTCAGCATCAACAGGATTTGCATTCATCGAACATTTGTTAAAACAAAGTCTACAAGGCCTCAAAGCCTCCCTTTCTTCTGTCAGCATCTCAGTATGTTGTCCCAATCTTCCTTTTTCCTCAATCAGCACATCAGAATGCTAATTCCAATTCTTCAAAAATTTCTTGAGACTATCAGCCAGTCTCTCTTCTGCACTATCCCCTTCAAGGATGTATTTCTACTCGAGTTCATAAAAATGAACTCTCTCATATTCAATCATCTCTATCCTTACCATATGAACACCTTCTCTCTATGGTTTTGTCCTCTTCTGATGCCACAATCTTGGCATCTCACCACAATCTTCTTTATCTTCTGCTGTCACTATTTCCTCAGTCTTCATCAGAATAAAATCCTGATTTCCCATCTCTGCAAAGACTCCAGCTATCTATCCATCATTCTCCACATGGCCATTCATCAAAAGCAGCCTGTCATTGACAAATTCATCATCAGCTCCATTGAAACAATCTCTTCTATCAAATAATGAATTTATGAATTCCTTCTGCTGCAGTAGTTCAATCCGTTCTTCATCTGAAAGATACTCATCATACTTTACTTGGCAACATTCAACTTCATTCATCACATTTCCATCATGTGAACTACCTTCATTGACACCTGCATTCACACACAACTTGTCAGATGCAAAAACATAAGCCCCCATGGTCTCAATTGGTGATTTGGTCAACCAATATTTCTGCTGTTCCAAGTCTTCTATATTTTCCAGAGATTATTCAATGACCTCTTCTCCAGAGTCCTCAAGCTGTTCATTCTCCAGATTCTAGCCAATATCACAACCTAAAACTCTTCTGCTTCCAATATGTTGGAAAGAAGAATCTTTCTCCAACTGTGTATGGACATCTTCAAAACATGTAGCTGCTCCATTTTCTTCCTCAATGACAACATCAGTAGTTTGTTATTTCTCACTTGTTGTTCCTGCAAACATACAAAATGTGTCAGATGTAAGGCTCTTGGACCCCTTGGTCCCACTTGAAGCTTCAGTCTCCAAGTCCTTCTCCAAATACTCAATCACTCTGAGTATTTCCTTCTTCTTCCGAGCATTCATCATTTTCTCTTTCTTCCTTTGTAGCCTCTGCCACTTTACCTTCTTCTTTATGAGCCAACCAAATCTCTGGCTTTCTTCTATCGATATCTTCAACTCATTAATCTCTTCCCTGATCTTAGCTAATTCTTTCTGCCATTCTTCATTTGTGGATTTCTTCTTCCTCATGCCATTTGTTTTGGCATCTTCACACACTCTTCTGCTATGGTTTCTCTCAGAACCTCTGCAATCTCTGCAGTCTCTGCCATGGCTCTCAGTAGCCATTTTATCCTCTAGGAGTTCTTCACTAACAAGTTTCACTAAGCCTCTGCAACAACAAGCTCTCTTGCTGCAAATTACCTCACCAAGCTTCTCTCCTGAGCTCCGGCTTTTGGCAAGTACTGGTCCCCTCTCTTTAGAACCTTCTAAGCACTCTCTCTGCTCTCTAGGCTTCACTCTGCAAATTTCTCAAGAACACCCTCTTCTTATTTCATCCAACCTCAGTTGGGAATTATTTTAGGTTCTGCCACACTCTTTATGCACTCAGAATCCCTTGCTGGACTCTTCTATCACTGCTCTCAAAGCTTGTGATCTACTTCTACTGAGATGTCTTCCTCAATTTCTTGCACTCTGTATTCTGCAAACAAATCCTTCCAACCAGAGTTCAAATAAGGCTCATCATCTCAAGATCCCTGACTAATCTTGGTTCTTTTCTTTTCTTTTCACCTGCACTGCATCTACCTGCTGCAATCTTCTGTCTTCAAATCCAGACTCTTCTCATCTGGAGACCTTCATTGCATGTCATATCAAATCTGCAATTTTCTCTATTAAACAGATTCTAACATCAACTATCCTTTCTTTTTCAGTACATGTGCATTTCAAAAACAAACTCTTCAACGAGCTAACTAAATTCTAGCTCTGATACCACTTTGGTGCAGGGTAACCCCGCTTTACCCACATTCCCAGTATTTTTCAATTTCCACCTAACCTGTGTGTAAATGCATCCAAGCTTCATGCCCAATCAACTCACAATCTGGGCAATCTCACATCATCCCTTTCTTCCATGTTGGTGAATTTAATACAAACAAGTCTAGTCATTTTTAATATCTCAATTCAGAGAATTGAGATATTAATTCAACATTCTTCCATTGCTATAACCCGACAGTCCTTTACGTACATATAAGCACCCCCACATACATATATTACGACGTTCTTTAAGTACTCGCAACCTTAATATATATCAATATATGGTCACGCCTCCATATGTCCGAGCTGCAATAGAATGCATTGAACTATATCCAACCTTCGGATATATTAAACCATTCCTTTGAAATTCCGCGGGGGTTGATGACCAACTCTTGAAATAATATACGAGGCCCCCGGGATTACAGACTTCTGGAATGGGAGTCACAACCTTCGCCCATGTAATATAATCGCATCTTATTAAGACCTCCTGGCCACATAACTGGATTACTTTTAATAAACAATTTTCAATTAAACAAACGCTGCCATACCTTAGTTAAAAGGTCCCAATTAATATAATTTATAACTGGGCCCCAGCACTGACGTGGAACATACGACTGATTCGTACCTTCGTTAATCTTGCTTCCTTATCTGACGGCTATGATCGCGTTGCCTGATCCAACGTATATCACTTGATCAAGATGCGCAAACAATAACATGCGATGGCGCGTACGGGAAGGTGTTTTTCCAATTTTTCTCGGGGACACGTGTCAGGCACTCTATGGAATCGCTACAAATTCTTCAATACCGCGTTCCGTATAAGAGTGGTGCAATGAATACCACTTCCAAAGTTTACTGTTCACCCAAACCACTGTTACTTCTCATCCGTCGTGGTTCCATTGCTTTCCTTCCAGGTTTTGTTCTCATCTATTTACTCCGGTTCCATTCTCCTTCCACTTAAATTCACATTCCATCTCAACGCTGTTTCCCTGATATTGACACTAACTCTTCCCTCGCGGAGTGCCTTCGCACATTTTTATATAGTCACCGAGTTCCGTGTTGGTTTCAAGGATTCACAATTCCTTCACCAAACACATTCATATACCGCACTTGCTCATTTCAATAAAAGCACAGACAGTGCTGAAACCAAACCGTAACCTTGATCTCATTTTACTGGTCATACATAAAAAAAATTATAAATGATCC
Source organism: Pinus albicaulis (assembly GCA_034641835.2). Lineage (NCBI taxonomy): Eukaryota > Viridiplantae > Streptophyta > Pinopsida > Pinales > Pinaceae > Pinus > Pinus albicaulis. The sequence continues at coordinate 663,110,547 of CM076583.1, forward strand.
ATCAAATTCAACCTTAAGCATAATATCAACTATATTCACATTGATTCTCCCATTAAATATAGAGCCTCATTTATAGCTCTATCACAGATTCAATTTACATTCAATCTTATATTCTGCTTGTGGAATTCGAGCCACTCACACAGGAAATAAATCGACAATTCACATATGGAACTGAATCACAATGCACATGACATACTGAACAATTCTACCTTTATACAGTGAATTAACTTACAACATATTGGCCAAATCTTCCAATGTCTTGGCCCTATTTCCCCTATCCAGCTCTCTGCAGTTCTCCCTACAGGTCTGTGCAGGTCTGTGCAGCCTTGTGCAGCCCCTCGACTCTGTCACAGAGGTTTGGTTTTATAAAATTACAATGAAACGCTTCAAATTCCTTGATGACTCTTGCACTCCTAAGTTGGCCTAACTTCTGACTATCTCTTCAGATGCCCATAAAACATTCAGGCAGTTACAATATTTTCCCTCTAATTAACTAAGTTACTCAATTATGAATATTTACATGGGAAAACAAAACATGAGGCCCTCCTTTACATTTATTTATGTACAAAAGTGTCTTGGGTCCAATGCCCCTGCATCAAAACTTGAAATTTCAAGTGACTTTCATCACATAACTAAAACGTGTAGTTTTCTCTAGCTTAATATTACTTTCCAATAGTGATGACGTCGAAAACCCTATGACAACAATACATTATTTATCAATTTGTATGTCATGTGCAACGCCATCGAGGTCGCATATTTTCTTAGATACTCCTTTCATATCCACCATACGTAGACCCATCCTATGACCTTTAATAGATGAGACTTACACCTTATTACCTTTCATTTTACTATTCAAACAAGGGGGGCATTAGGGTAGTGACGATGAGGAGTAAGGATTATAAAGCCAATTTTACGTTCAGTTATGCACTAGGAAAAGACTGTGATGTGTGACCTCGGAGGAACTTCGAGAGGATGCGACTTGAAATGAGGTTGCAACTTGTGGTAGTCGCAAGGTCACAACTCAACATTTTTGCCTTTTTTTGAGGAGCGCGACTTGGCGACCTGGGCGAGGATAGTGACCTATGGAAGTCACATAGTCGTAGCTCTTGATAGGTCACACCTTCTATTCGTGCCTGAGGCTTACGACTTCACGACCCGTGGAGGTCTTCAACTTGAAAGGAGGTCACATAGTCACGATTGGGGTTGGGTGGCACCTGTCACTGCTACAAAAGAATTTCGATTGTGCGACTTGATCGCATAGTACCTCCTGGCGACCCCTACTGAACCATGGTGAAACATTTATCTCCCTTTGGGCAAGATTTTATCATCTGCAAATGATTAATTGGGATATATGAGATTCCACCGATCGATTTAGGAATCTTAGTGGCAGCATGCGGAAAGATGGTGTTTTCGTGATAGTATTTCATGCGTGCTCCTTCTCTAGATTCATCGTTCGAAAACTACCTTGTGACTTGCATGGCTTCATCATCGCACCTCAGGTAGCCTCAGGTAATATCTCTTGTTTTCCTTACAACAGTGTTACATTGGTCAATGGACTTGGATATAATAGGTTCCTCCACACACATCCCACGTGTGCTGGTTATTAGTGAGAAGGGGGCATTTATTTTTTTTAGAACGCAGCCTGCTGCTACAAAAGAAATGAAATTCTGTCGATATAACTGTAAAATACAATGTGGACCTAGCGGTGGTGTGACGCAAAGGATCTGAACCTCTCCACCAGCATGTAATCATCCAACGTTGGGTTTTAGCATGTGTATTCCCTCGTCTAATGACCTGTGAAAATCAAAGCATGTTTTCCCTCCCCTTCTCCTTAATGAAAAAGAATGTTTGTTTTCTTGGTATGTTTGACCTATTGTGTTTTACTGCAATTTGACCAAGGGAGAGAGAAACATGACTTCCTCACAATAAATCATTTAAGCTCCAATGCTAAAACGCGACACTCAATCCACTTTGCAATGCAGCCTCATTGATATTGATCGTGTGGAAACCCTCGCCATAGTGTGTATTAAATATGGTACGACATATTCATCATATGTTGCCCTTTCATTGTAAGACAGGTGTTTTGCATTTGGCATCTTAATGTCCTGGATGTGCCCAAACACACTCTTTGATATGCACTCTTGATGGCAATCATAAAAAAAAAATAAGCACTCCACCCCTTCATTGTTTACGCCTTTATACATCTCTTTGAAGTGTGTTTATATTTATGGTGGCTACCCATATGAATTCCAAGGGTTTTAAATGCACTATGGAAATTTTCACTTCAAACGCATTAAACCCTTCACATATTGAACTTCCACCACACCATATGTCAAATATTTATCGTTTTTTGAAGAGGAGATATTCTTGTTGTACCCAAAACTCCTTAGAAGATTCAGGAAGTTCAAATGGACAATTAAAACCTCATGAAATTGCTACATAGTTCAATGTATAATGGTCATGGCATCTTTGACCAATTTCCTGAAAGGGGGTAGTATGAAAATAAGTCAGATCTCGGTAATAATGAGAAAAACAATTGACTGAATAAAATAATTCTCTTGAGGAGCAGCAACATTGAATTATCTAAACTAATATATTACTAATTAGATCAATTGTTTTAGCATGCTTAAGTTTGGAGATTGGCTTAAAAATCATGATTTTTCATGTATCTATTGATTGCAGTGAACCTTGATACCTCATGATGTGACAAGGTGACGATGCATTCACAGAGGAGGCTCCTTGAAATAAATGGGGCCATGCATTTGGAGGGTGGGATTTAAAAGAAAAGTAAGGTAGGATCAGTAATCACACTCATCTTGGGCTACAAGGATGCAAAAGGGGCATACAATTCACCCAAACCCTAATCCACATGCTGAGGGGTAGGATCTACCAATAAATTATGGGAATAGGTTAGGGATTGACTCTCACCATGATGCCACATGATGTTGATTGGAATTCAACTGCAGGGGAGTGCGAATTAGCTCAACACAGGAAAGAGGACTACCCTTTGGACAAGCTAGGTGTTACACCATTTTTTGGTCATCTAACCTATTATCATTAGATGGACCCAAGTACACCATGTAAGACCAGTTTTACCCTAAGTAAAACTGCTTTCACTATGTTAAAATAGGAAACCCCAAAAGGAAATATTAAACAAACCCATATTTGTTTGATTTTCCTCATGGAATAATTAATTAAACCATAATTTAATTATTATTCCCGATCATGTTTAACCCAAAATCAAAGAAATTAATTAGATAAACCTTTATTTATCTTATTATTTTCTAGGAATAATCATTTAAACCTTTTTTAGATGACATTCCTTGTTAAATATGACCAAATCACCCATAAATAATTAAATAAATCATTATTTATTTGATTATCCTTTAACCGCTTCCTTAAAAAGATAAATAAATCATTTATTTATTTATTTTTGACAAATTATTTGACCCAAGTCAAATACCTTTTCCCTCCAACAAATATAATAAAATATTCCATAAAAAGTGGATCTAGATCTGGTTAACCCATGCACCAAGATCTAGAATGACCCAATATTTTGTTATAAATAGGAGGGTTTTTCCTACCATTCCTCACCTTTTGTTGCCTACTAGATCACTCTGGATCTATACACTTGGTCTCATTTTTCATCATTGGCTCCCATTGAGCTTCATTTTTGCATTGGGTTTTCTACATCTACAAGAGAGAGAAAGCTTAGATCTGAAGTGCTGAGGACTACAAAGAACCCATCCCATTGAGGAGAGTTGGATACACCTTCTTGTTTTCCTCCCAGGTGCCCTGTAATATAAAAAATTCTTTCAAAAAATTGTGTTCTTGTCTTGTCTGTTGGATGCATGGAGCAAACCCTTTATTTTACTGCTTAATGTCTTTCCATACATAGATCTGGTGTTTTGCAGCTATTTTCTTGTCTAACTAATTGCAGATCTGAAGATATTGGCAGCCACTTTTGTTGTTAGGGCTATTAGTTATGCGTAGCTAAAGTGGTCCTTTTTCGTACACTTCGACAAAGGATTCATACTAATAAATGGCGACTCCACACGGGTTTTAAATTACGACCGCTGTCGTTTTTCATATTCCTGCATATCCAGCTACTTCAGACCCTAGGGTTTCTTTTCAGCTGTTTATTTTTCCTATTTTCATGTTGTTTTCTCACATAAAACCCTAAAATACCAAAATTTCTAACTTCCGTGTGTTTCTAGCCCTATTGCGCAGGTAAGCGACACCAGCCGCAACTGAGACGGCAACTTTTCTGAAAATCTGCCGCCGAGACAACCGGAACGGGGGGTCACACTTTTTGGCCCTAAACCTGCGACCTGGACCTCCGAGTCGCACTTTTCACTGTTTCTGTGTCACCTTGCCCAAAATCAAGTCGAAAGCTGAGCACTGCCATTTTACTGCATTTTTGCAATTTTGGGTTTCGCGGCTTACGTACGGTCCTTCGACCTCTGTCTGTTTTGTTTTGACCAAGTTCTGATCTGTTTTTCCTCATCTAAGTGGGAACCTAGCCCCTTAGGGCTTTAGTACCCTCCACTTTTTGTGGAAGAGTTTTAAGCTGTTTCAGCCGTCTGTTTTTCAGAGCTTCAGCCTCCTTTTTCCAGATCTGTTACCTCCCTTTTAGATCCTTTGAAATCAGCCTTTCTTCCTTTCAAATCACCTCCTGTCATTTTGTTTGGACCTCCTTTGAAGGCCTCCGCCTTGCCCCCTCCGGTTTTTTTGCTGATTTCCTTCCTTTTTCCAGCCACCTTGCCTCTGTCTCTTGGCTGTGATCTGCACCTCTTTTCAGCAGCTTTGTCCTCTAGATCCCTGTCCCCTTTGACCTTAGATCTATTGGCCCCCTTTTCCGTGTGTTTTACATAGTTTTTCCCTTTCTTTTCAGCATAGTTTTGAGAGACCCACCTTCTTGGGTTAGATATATGCACAAGTAGCTGTTATTTTTCTGTTATTTCAGCATTATGTTCTATTCTCTGTAGGTTTATTTTCAGCTATGCAGCACACTTTTTTCTTGCTCTCAAAACGGAAAGGGTTTAAAAATTAAAATTAACGCACACCACACACTGACCCTAAGCGAAGAAGTGCCTGGTTAACACCGCCTGGCAAAGACTCTAAAATCAATTGTCACTGCACCTTTTACGCCGCCAGTATGGTCGGTTCTTGTCCCTTTCATGCTTAATGGGTTTTCCTTCTTCTTTTGTCATCATTGCGCCCCCAAGGCGCCCTAGAACTTCTTGCTTCATCCTCGAGTTTCCGGTTGATCGAGCACTGCTCACTTGTTGCCGGTGCGGAGCAGGTCCACCTTCGAGTCCGCACTCCGACTCCTCTCCTGATTCATCGGGTCCTCCTTCTCCTCCTGGTTCTCCCCCTGTCACCTTCACTATGTCTAGTCCAAGGCCTAACGCTAGCGGTTCTCCCGGCCCCAATGCCGGCCCTACTACTAGTGGAACCGCCATAGGAACTACCCCGGCCACCCCTGTGCTGCCGTACATTGCAGGCCTCAGCCTCCCCGATTTCCATCAGTTGATCAATGACCCTATTCACCACAATGCTAACTAGCCCGCTATGCCAACCAAGCTCCCCTCCGACATCCCTAAGTTTGAGGGCCTTAATGGAGAAGATCCAACCAATCATGTTCGATCTTTCCACATGTGGTGTTCCTCCAATTCCATTACCGATGACTCCATCCATCTTCGTTTGTTCCAACGCACACTTACCGGCAAAGCTTCCAAATGGTATGTCGAACAAGCCACCTCTACCCATACCACCTTTGAGACTCTTGCCCAAGCCTTTTTGTCGTACTTCTAGCTCCCTCTCCGATACGATACTGGCACGGAGCTCTTGAATTCCTTTAAGCAAGCATCTTCAACACGCCTTTCCGCCCATGTTCAGGAATGGCGAAGAAGACGGAGCTTATGTCGAGCCCCTCCCTTCGAAGATCGGGTTTACATGGACTGGTTCCTTCGCACCCTTCCCGCTCCCATCGGCAAATATGTCGCCTCTCATTTTCCTCAAACTGAAGAAGCCGCCCTCCAAATAGCCTTGAAATATGACCTGATCTACGCTCAATCTAGTTATGTTTATACCGTTCTTCCTGACATCCCCAGGCCCGGTGGCGCTAATGCCCTGGGGGCATCTCATTCCACCGATGGTATCGTTGGAGCCCTTTCCCATCCATACGCTCAACCTCCTATGGGCTATGGTCTCCCTCAGGGAGGGGCCAGCTCCTCCAGCACTCTTTCCCCTCCCGGTAGCATGTATCCAGGATACGGCATGCCTCCTCCTTTTGCCCAACCTCCTGCTTACCTCAATGTTGCCCAACCTACCCATTACCCTTATCCGCAGCCTGGCGCGCCAGCTCCTCCAACATATGCGCTTCCTCCTCCCTTGCCTCCTCAACCCCAGCATCAGCACCTACAGCCCCCTCCAGGGCAAGTATTTGCACAGCAGGGAGTGACTCATCCCCCTTCTTCTCAAAGAAGGCGGAGAGCCAACCAAAACCAATCTGCCCCTGGTACCCGTGGACCCAATCCTAGTGTCGACACTAACACCGCCAACCAGCAACAGGGCACTCAGCCCAAGCCGGACAGGCCGCTTCGCACAAGTAAGCCTTGTTCGTGTTGCAGTGTTTATGGTCATTACACCCACGATTGTCCCCTCTTACCCCAGATGCGGCAGATGTGGGAGTCTCAAGCCACATTGCACGGACAACACGCCTCCCCTCATGCTCCTCCTAATGTGGCCACTACCCAACCAGCTGTGTTTACTGATCCTCTCCCTCAACAAGGATTCGTGGCTACCCAACTGTGCTTGAGCAACCCGGGTAGCGCCCCCCTTCCATTGCGGTTCCTGCGATTACACCGGATCCTTATGATCACCTCTAGTCCTACCCCGCTCCGGAAACCGATCTTGCCTTCAAACTCGGTCTCGATAATACCCCAAGCCTTTCTGCTCAATGCGCGGACTCCCTCTGAGTTCTCCTCTCTCTCCTGAGCCTCTTTCGACATCCGGTGGTCCCTTACATGCTCCCTCGACGAGGATTGAGGTCCATGCCAAGATTCCTAAGGGACCATTGCGTCGAAAATACGCATACGGTCAAGGCGCTCATTCGTATAGCATAGTAGATGATCACAGCGCAGTCTCCTGCTGCCATTTCCACACTGGAACTCCTCCAGTCGTGCCCTTCCCAAAAGAAGGCTCTATTATCTGCCGTGGGTGCTGTAGATCCTGCTGATGACCAAATGATTGTTTTCGACGCCACTCAATTGGACCATCCTCCCCTCCCTCCTTCCGTCGCCTTCCAAATCCCAGTCAAAATCCGGAACGCCAATGTGTCCCGGTGTATAATTGATGAGGGGGCATCCACATGCGTGATGTCTGCTTCGGTTTGGAAGCAACTTGGATCTCCTGAGCTGGCCCCTTCCACGATCACCCTTCGAGCGTGGGACGGTCATGCCTCCCATCCCATTGGCCTATTTCGTAATTGTCCTATCACCCTCGCCGGTAAGACTGTTTGCGTTGACGTCGAAGTCATCGACGCCCCGCTAGATTACAACATTCTATTAGGGCGAAGCTACACCTATGCAATGTCTGCTGTCCCATCCGCGGTCTTTCGCAAGATGTCTTTCCCCCATAATGGAAATATAGTCACCATTGACCAGTTTACATATCATGAGCCAAAATCTCAGACCTCCCCTGAGACGACTATCTCTTCTGTAGCCAACAAGCAAACCGTTGATTTCTTGACCAGTGTCTCCCCTGGTGTTTACAAAGATTCCTCCCTGCTTGGAACTTTCCCTAACCTTCCTCCTCCTCCCATCACTGATCCCAGCTCCTCGAATGTTTGCATGATGCAATCATCTCAGGCTGCCCGTAAGCGGCCTGCCTCGGCTAGTTAGCAACCTCCCCCTCGCCCTCCCCAACCCGGTCATAGCTAGCCAGCCGGAACTCCTCCTTCTGGCCCCCCCCCTACAGCTGGTATCCCTGAACCTCTTTATCCTCCCGGATCGGTTCCTCCTGGCCTCAACCATCTCGAAGCCGTCCCTCCTGGTCATTTCCCTGCTGGGCAGATCCCTTTTCTAGCTCCCCCTCCCGGAGTATATTCTATCCCCGTCATGGCCACCCTCTCTCTCCCTAACTTGACCTTGGGCATTCCGGTCTGGTACCTTGATCCCCCAGCCGCCACCCCTCCTGGTCACCCCAAACCTTACATGGCTTTGACACCAATTCAACCGGTCCCCCTCGCTTCCTCCGTTGCCACTGTGCCCCCAGCACCTCCACAGGACCCTTCTCCTGTCGTGACGGCACCCAGGAAGAAAGACAAAGCCCGTAAGGGGGCACCCAAAGACAAGACTACCACGACTGACCCGACCCCTCCACCACCCGTGAAGCCTTGTGCTTTATGTGATGTCACCGGTCATGCCACCCATGCTTGTCCCGAGTTGCCCTGTATTCAGCCCATGGTTAAAGTCGCTTTCCCCGAGTCTACGGTCCTTTAAGCCCCCATTCCTTCTCCGTCCGTGACCAAGAACCCCAAGACTCTCTGCACCAACAAGCCCTGCGCTCTGTGCGGAGTCCATGGCCATTACTCCCACCATTGTCCTCACCTGACGCACTACCGCGCCTCTTTAGAGGTAATCCGAGAGTATGAGGTTGAACAAAATCAATCCGCCTCTCTTATCCTCGCGCAGTACGCTTCAGGTCAGCCTGAGGATCCCCCCGCTCCCATCAACATTCCCCCCCTGATGTTCCGATGACGGAGTCTACCGTAACCATTCTTTACCTATCCTCCTTGGCGAGACACTCGGAGCCTAGCCCATCTGCGTCCTCCCCTGTTGTGTCCCTTGACCACCCTTTTCCTCCTCATACACGAGATCACTCCGCGAGTGTCTTTGTTGACCTCCGCAGCCCGAGTCCTCACCATGCTTCCGATAGCCCTCATATACCACCTTGTATGAGTCTTGGTCATCCTGCCCCTTGTACTCCCCCCTGCGGTTGCCGCCCGATGACTTATGTCCACTCACGCTGCCATCCTTACCTTTCCTCCCCTCATTTGTTGTCTTGTCACACCATTTTGTCAGACCCCCCGTCCACACCCTTTATCGGTTACGCCGATGGTGAAAGTCGTTACTCCAGGAATCTAGCCTCGGCAGGTTGGGCCATCTTCACCCCCTTGCATGCCCTTGTTCTTTCTAACGGGGTATGCATTGGTTCTGCCACCAACAATCAGGCCGAATATGATGCAGTGCATGGTCTCTTAGCCGATGCCCTCTTTCATCGCATCCTCCATCTGCACGTTCGTTTGGATTCCCTACTGCTTGTAATGCAACTAAATGGTGTTTATCGTGTGCATAATCCTGTGCTATTTAGACGCTATCTACGAGTGAAAATCTTGATCCGTGCATTTGAAACCATAACTTTCAACCATGTACCTCGAGACCAGAATCACTATGTAGATAGTATTGCAAACCATGTTCTAGATTGGCATTTATCACACACATTCCATTCAAGACAATAACATTAACAACCATCAAAAACCGACGCATATCCATATTATGTGTCGCAAAAACATGTTTTTAGAGTCCATATACTCTGATACATATGACATGCCCACAGCATGTTACAAAAAACTCAAAACTGGGGGCACCACCTGCCCCTCCATATATCATAGGGGGCACCACATGCCCCACCCCTAATCACTATCTGGAGGCTCCCGGGCCAATGGCTCTGCCCCTGCAGCATGTAGATCGCGCATAGCCTGACCGGCCATCGCCATGCGCCGCATGACACCTCGCCACTCCGAGGGTAGACCAACACATGGCTCTATGAACTGGTCGTCTAAGTCCTGCCACCTACGCTCTGACACTCCGGTCAACAACCTTTCGCATCTACGGTGGATGTCCTCCAGCAGGGCGGCTGCATCCTCATTCTGCGCCACTCTCGACCCACTTGGACCTATGGCTCCAGCCGCTGTCGGTCGTCCCATATATCCGGCCGGTTTTACCGGTGCTATATCTGCATACCAAAAGTACATGGATCAGTATCATTAATTACTATTCCAAAACTTTAACATGCCCACACAAGAATAGCAATCTGTCACTTACCATCGGGCCCCCAGACTCGACCAGGCGGAAGTGGCAGATCCGGATCCCCACAGTAGCTCATCCCACTATAGGGATAGTCGTCTATGTACAAAGGCATCTGATCCCAATGGGAAAAAAACTCCGGTCGAAACACTCGCCCGACCGCCCCTCCTCCTCCTCTGCACAGTAGCCGTCCCCAACGGTGCATCCTGGGCTCTCTCGGGCCCCCATCTGGAAGCTGTACACGAGGTCTCAAGGTTGGGATCTTCTCAAAGAAGAAGGCGCACAACAAAGTCTCATATGAGCAGTCATGGTTCACCTGCCGCCTGCATAGTGACAACTGTCGCTTTAGCGACACCAACAACATCTGGGCCCACCCATAGTAGGTCCCTCCCAACACGCTTTCCACTATCATCATCTGCCCCCTAGTGATGTGATGGAACGCCTGGATGCCCAGGATTCGCAGCACAGTTGTGGCCACTGCACGGGTTTCTAGCCTCTCTAGATCCCCGATCGGTATTCGAGTCCCCTTGACTTGGAGACCCAGTCAACAATGGCGTTCCACGAACTCCATGATATGCTGCCCCCGCGGCAACACTGGCTGTGTGTTTCCCACCATCCCCAGTGGTGGGAGACCAGTCAGGAAGTACACGTCCTGGACCGTCAGCTCGATCCTGTGCCCCTGCACTACAAATATCTCCTGATCTGGATCCCAGTAACTGATAATCCGGGCCAGTAACGGTTCCCCTGCTCTCATCAAAGGGTTCTCCAAGAACTTGAGAACCCCAAATCTGGCCAATACACGGCGGACGCCCTGATCCGCCTGGATCTCTGTCCGTAGTGTCCCCAGATCTCTCTCTCTCCAGTTGACCCGCAACTCTGCCATACCTGCACAAACACATCATTTTTGTCAGCATACAGATCGGGAAAACCATAACCAACCACCAAAACCCAACTTCCAGCCATAAAACAGCACCAAAACCCCCTCATCTCCCAGGTCGCAGTTTTCTGCTCTTTTCTAGACCAGGTCGCACTTTTTGCCCTGATACCTGTGTCCTAGGTCGCACTTTTTGCCCCAAAAAGTGCGACCCAGCCGTAGAGATGAAGGAGGGGCTGTTCCTGGATTTCTGGGCCCTAAACTGACAATGTAATCCATCAAAATGCAAGAGAACAATTAGACCTCTTACCTGCAACTGACGGATCACGATTCCAATGGTCGGTTTGTCCGCTACATTCGCCACAAGATTTAGGGCCTTCTCTCCTCTCTACATTCACCACAGCAACAATAGCAAATGAGTGATTTTGGAGGGAAAACTGCCTTATTAAAAGAGAACCCATGTTTCTTCTTTCGACTGCTGCGACCACACTGTAGCCCCGTTTGACGAACCGTCTGCACCTGTGGAAAGCTCTCACTGAACCCTCAAATGTGAATCTGTTATTTTTTTTAGATATGACACTCCACCAGGACACCGTTTGTCCAAGAAGGGTCACTTCACCCCTCCTCAAAATCGAATTTCCTCACTTACGACACTTGTACTCGGGGCACCATCTTGCCCCCTTACTTGTCCTTGTTCGTGTCAATTTTTGTCATGAGTTCCCATCATGTACTCATGTTTCCTCGGTCCCCCATTGGGGCCTTTACTGTGTGGCAGCACCATCGATTCGCCCTTGTTTAGAGCATCCAAGTTGAGTCATCATTCCCTCCATGGAGTCTATACCGAGTCCCTTTGTACCCCACTGTAGCCCTCCATCCGTCATTGCTTGGTCTCTCTCTTGTCGCACTTTATGACCTTCAGTTTTACTGTCCCTCATCCCTGATGATGTTGTGTCAGTCGATGGCATGTCATTCATGCCCTTTATGCTCTAGCAAGGGAAGTCGTCCATTAGCTACTCAGACCTTTCCATTTCACTATCATCATTAGTGTCAGTCTGTCCGTCGCTCTACTCCTTTCTCTCGTGCCTTAGTTGAGGGTCTCTCATTGCCTCAACTATGGCGGACCTCCTTCTGTCGACATCCGCTCTTTCATTTCAGAAGCCAGGTCTAGAGGGCGGTGTACCTTGGTTCCAGCTTCCACTCTTGTTCGGTGCCTTGGATCAGGCAAAGGGATACCTCCTTTCCCTTTGGCTTGATTGTTTCTCCAGCTCTTTTTCAGCATGATCGAGATTCGTATACTTGATGGTCCAGTGATCCAGCAGCAGCTCTTGATGATTCCCGGGTGTGTGTGAGACGTTTCAACCCTCATGAGGGGGTGGCCCTGCAGGTAGCCCCCCACATGCCCGGATGACCTCTTCTTCGCAGCCTTCGATGCAGCTCCAGATATTTGATGATGTTGGCCATAGCCACTTGCAGCGCCTCTTTGATTTGCATGTATCAGTCAGATTTTGTGAGCCCTTCCCCATTTACAGGGGGCATTTGGGTTGTATTTGTATCTCATGTACTCGGATATTATTGTACAAGTCCTGGCTGTTATCCCAGGCACAGCATGTATGTGGGATTCCTCATTGTATTTTTATCTGGCTCATGATTATGCCAGCTGTACTTTATGGTTCGGTCCCTTGTTTACTGGACACACTATTCTTTTGTACTTTGTGTCGGCGGGCATAGGTATGCCTCCCCCGCCGCCTTCAGCACAGGTACCCTCTCATAAAAAGAGACTTGTTGCACCTGTGAGTCTCGTCTCCTCAGGGTCTAGTCCTTCAGCACACTATCTACCTTACATTTCTCTCTCTGACATCCCTTTTGTTGTCTAGTGATTGTGTTCTTACAACGTACTTCGGTCATACGATTTGCTCCTGACACTCGCACGCTGGGGGGCAATCTGTTACACCATTTTTTGGTCATCTAACCTATTATCATTAGATGGACCCAAGTACACCATGTAAGACCAGTTTTACCCTAAGTAAAAATGCTTTCACTATGTTAAAACAGGAAACCCCAAAAGGAAATATTAAACAAACCCATATTTGTTTGATTTTCCTCATGGAATAATTAATTAAACCATATTTTAATTATTATTCCCAGTCATGTTTAACCCAAAATCAAAGAAATTAATTATATAAACCTTTATTTATCTTATTATTTTCTAGGAATAATCATTTAAACCTTTTTTAGATGATATTCCTTGTTAAATATGACCAAATCACCCATAAATAATTAAATAAATCATTATTTATTTGATTATCCTTTAACCGCTTCCTTAAAAAGATAAATAAATCATTTATTTATTTATTTTTGACAAATTAAGGGATTTGAGCCAAGTCAAATACCTTTTCCTTCCAACAAATATAATAAAATATTCCATAAAAAGTGGATCTAGATCTGGTTAACCCATGCACCAAGATCTAGAATGACCCAATATTTTGTTATAAATAGGAGGGTTTTTCCTACCATTCCTCACCTTTTGTTGCCCACTAGATCACTCTGGATCTATACACTTGGTCTCATTTTTCATCATTTGCTCCCATTGAGCTTCATTTTTGCATTGGGTTTTCTACACCTACAAGAGAGAGAAAGCTTAGATCTGAAGTGCTGAGGACTACAAAGAACCCATCCCATTGAGGAGAGCTAGATACACCTTCTTGTTTTCCTCCCAGGTGCCCTGTAATATAAAAAAAATTTCAAAAAATTGTGTTCTTGTCTTGTCTGTTGGATGCATGGAGCAAACCCTTTATTTTACTGCTTAATGTCTTTCCATACATAGATCTGGTGTTTTGCAGCTATTTTCTTGTCTAACTAATCGCAGATCTGAAGATATTGGCAGCCACTTTTGTTGTTAGGGCTATTAGTTATGCGTATCTAAAGTGGTCCTTTTTCGTACACTTCGACAAAGGATTCATACTAACACTAGGGTTTCTCTGAAACCCTGATGTGATCAGCCCAAGGCAAGACAATTTGAAGCCTTACCCATCAGGCTTAGTGCCCCCCATGGATCAGTGATGACTACCATGGTCAACCTAGCTTCGAATCTTTGGAGGAAATCTCAATGTTCTATGCAACAAACAAAAACCCCAAACCTTAGCGGAGTTATGAGACAATAAGACAAATGGATGCGACTCGCATTGTGTGTATGGGCACAGTTATGAGTTTTTGCTGGAAAAGGTCATGGGGAGATTAACTGATTGAAGGCCAGTTCAAAGCCTTAATGGGGCTAAGAAAGTAGAGGGGGACCTGAAATTTTGAATATACCCAAAATTTTGGGTGGTGTTGTAGTAGCTACAACAATATGTTATGTTATGATGGAAAAAAACAAAGGGCTCATATAGGGGAAGAAACAGTAAAACATATTTTTCCAAAGAATCGAATGACCAAAAATATTATAACGTTATACAACCTTATTCCAATGTAAATACCACCTCTTATAATTCTTCAACTTTTTCTCATTTCAATATCCTCAAACTAATGGCTAGTAAATCTTATGCCTCATTTCTTGACATGGAATCCATTCCTAAGTGAAAGCAACACATAAAGAGTTACCTATAAGTTAAAATTTCTCCTCCTGTCGATATGATGGAGAAAAAGAATGAACAAGATCCCCTTGAGGTTAAATTTTACACTTAAAATAGTATTAAGAATCTTACTAGCAATCCCCCTTTCTATGTTTTGATGAAAACTTGTAAAAAAATCACCTATTTCTACCTAAGATATGGTGGATCAAGTCTGAATATAATGTATAAAATCATTATGGAGGATTTAGACCACCAATGTAGTAATGAAAAATATAAAATAATGTTGTTATATAACAACACTAAAGAATAAATAATTGGTGAGATTAAAAATGTTACTTTATTCTTATGTGTACATCTTGAAATAAGAACCACCTATAATCTTCAAGTGATCAATATGGCAGTTAGAAATTACTCGATTATTTTAAGAATATACTGGTAAGAAAAAATAGGTGGTTATATGCTAATGGAAGGGACACCCTTGTCCCTTCCTAAGGGTGGAAATGAAAAGAATCCCGGGGAAAGGAGGAATTTTCCCATATGTGAAAACAATCCCTAAACCTTACATTAGCAATGTTGAAGAAGATCTTGGTGTTTACTCTTTATTTATAGATGAAGAGTGTACACCTTTTCCTTACATTGGTTAAAATGATATTTTTTATCACTTGAATTTCGTTTTTGCATGCTCTAGTGAGGGAGATGATGCATAAATTTATTGTACTATGTTACATGGATAAATCCCTCTTGCGAACAAGAGCGATCTCCCTAGTACTCCAACGTGTAACTAGAAACAAAGATCCATTTGAGAACCTTTTCCTATAGATTAATTGAATTTAATATCATTATAATATTAAAGTATAGAGGACATGCCCCTTCCTAAAATCTAAATGTTTCATGTAGCCCTTTGTCTCGTTGCTCCAAAGTACTTCTCCAATGAGTGGAACCTGCAATCAAAGAAAAGATAAATAATCAAAGCATTTGCAAAATATAATAATCGAAAAATACTAATCTAACTTAGTGATCAAGGAGTCTAAGTATTGACATTATTCCAATAAGCATAAAAAAAATTCAATGAGAAAAAGAGATCCATATGTATTTTCTTAAATAGAAAGATTAATCTTACGACTTGATTCCTTGATGTTGTACATATTTCTCCCAGGGCCCTAAAAAATCATTCTCCTTCAATCTGATAAGCCTTCGTTTCTAGAATACCAGCATGGAGTTATAGACTCAAAGGTGTGATCTTCGTTATGCCAAAAACAACTCACCAGTGTAGACAGTATGCACTCTATGAACACTCTTCAGCTTAGAAACTATATAGGTCAGTTTCTATGATTCATAATCCACCCTTCAACCTGAAACTTGAGCTCAATTATAGGGAAATGGAAGTACTTTCAGTTCCATGAAGAGGGGGATGAATTCCTCTCATGAAGGGATTTGAGTTCCATAGACCAAGGGATAAGATCCATGAGTGGAGGGATAAAGCTCGAATTGATCGCGACTCCAGAAGCTTCTAGTTGGGAGAATATTTGACCAACAAGGCTTCTAGAATTTACTTTCTTTTCACAGGGGTGTGCAAGTTATAGTGGAAAAAAGTGTAGGAGTTTCCACAGTTTATCGATGGAACATCAACGCATGCGCAGGGAAAGTCTAGAAAAATCACACAGGTATAATTTTAAGGGTTTTACATAGATTTTCTCCAATTCCAAGACTTGATTCGGGAACATGAGTGTTTTTGACATCTAAGGGAATATGATATGGATTGTGATATACCCATATGAATAGTCAAATGTGATGGTGAAAAAATGGCGTGTAACATATTTCCCCCTAAAGTGCGAGGCCTAAAGTTATTCTGAAGAGTGAAGTGCTTTATCATTCCAAGGATAGATTGGAGACACCGATCAAAAACCTGTAAATACATTCAATGAAAATATATATATCATCACTGAGGTAGGCATTCCCATACTCTAATCAAAACTAACTAAATGTTATGGTACATATATGGTTTCAATATTACATCAAAAGTAGACATAGTATGGACGTGGCCATCTGTCATAAGTAGTCTACTACATCACGAATAATAAAACTCCATGCAGCTTGGATGATGGAAACTAGATCCAGGGTCTTGATTTCCACTTCCCGAATCAGTACAAATCTATCGATGCGTGTAATATTCAAAATTGGAAATAGCAGCGATATAGCTCATTAAAATGTAAAACACAACAAATCTAAATATGACATAGGAGAGATAAATATGCATTGATAATTTTATTAAGATATCAGCAGAAATATACAAAAATATTATGATGGAGAATCCACTCAAGCAATGGGAACAAGTCTCCAATGATCAACACATGAGTTGTTGCAATTGTATAGAATGTCGGAGAGTAGTGACAATGCTATCTATATTAGTGTAGCTGCTACTGAATACATATATAAATGAAATTTGGCTGATCAAAACAAAATAAATGCCCAAGAGAGAAGATGTGGGATGTAAAACATGATTTCTAGCCAACCCGGAAAAGATTGCTAGAAATACCGTGAAATATACAATATGACAAATAACCCTGGGGTTATGATGTCACTGAAAACTGGATCTGAATAAAATGAGGCTATTACATATCTGAAATGATTATGTCCTCCTCCAATGGTATTTCTAAATAGAAGGTTGATCACTCTACTCAGAAATAGAGCCTCCTGATGAGCTCAATGAACCCTCCCAGCAATTGCCTCCAAAAATAACGCAGCTCAGAAATGTGACTGCACTGTGAGGGATGGTATATGGTTGGCCTGATGCCAAGGATGTGGAAATGTGTCAAGGATCCCTCCTTGTGGATCCTAAAATGGATAGGCTACCTCTCCACTGAAAAACAAGCCTAGAAATAGCTCTATGAGATCCTCCTTTCCTACACCCTGCAACACAACCCACCTCTAAACAAAAACTGCACTATAGCTAAAGGAGGTAGCTTGGCCAAAATGCCAAAATGAGGAAATGTAGCTCAAAGAACCTCTCCTTCCCTGAGGACGAGGTAGGGATTCCCGATCAGGAACACCCTTGTGCTAAACAGAATAGAAACCCTTCTAAACAGCAAGAGGAAGCAAAAGTCTAAACAGACCAATATCAAATGATAATGTAAAACATGAATAACAATGGTTGTTATCCCCTCCATATATAGCATGAGAGCCTCCTCACATTGGGTCCCATCCATACTTGCCACCAAGCTCATGCAAGTTTTCCTCCACTAAAACTGCGTTGTCTCATCAAAAAGACCACTCCATGACAACGATGTTGATTTGGCCAAAGTTGACTGAATCAACATGATCCAATCCTTATTCACACCAAAAGGTGCTTAATCCAGCTGCTTATTCTTCCTCCTTTCACATTAGGAGTGTTATTATTCCTTCCAAAGGGGCTTTATGAGTCTCCCCACCCACTTATTCACCTACCTAGTGATAAAACAAACTATAATATTCCATTTAGATGAAGCCTAAATTTTTGGAATATTAGAGTCCTCCCCTCCAAAATGTTGCTTGTCCTTAAGCAACTTTAAAGGTGGAGAAAAATTCCTCCCCTCCAAAATGGTGCTTGTCCTCAAGCAACTATAAAGGTGGAGAAAAATTCCTCCCTTCCTCTGCTTGTGGCCTCCTCATCAATAGTTCCTGTCAGCCCCCCTATGAAATTCCTGACAAGCAAGCTGGGGGCTGAATTGTTTTAGAGCCTTCAAGGAATGTCTTCCCCTTGAAAACAAATCCTCCTTGAATTCCCTATGTGCTGTGCCTAATATGTATACTCTCTGCTGATCCATCCCTCAAAAGAGGCCTATATTACCCCTCATATCCCTGCAAATACCACTTTCCCCCCCTTTTTTTTCTCCCTTTGTCAAAGTCCCTTTCTTCCTTTCATTCACCTCCTCCACCTCATCTGCCACCCCATCCATGGTTTTACTCACAGTTTTCGTGTTTTGCAGGTTTGAAAATGATAAAAAGACCGACATAATGTGCGGCCTCTGATGCAAGGACAAGGAAATCATAGAGGATCATTTGCAGTAGTGGGATTTATGAAAAATGACTCGGGAAAATGAAGACTGGACGTGCATTAAAGAGCATGAATTGGTGAATTTTCCCGCTGCAGTGGTGAATTGGTGGCGTGCTGGCGGCATGCGGTGGTGCATAGGCAGAGCCACCACAAAAATGGTGGTTACGGGGGCTGCCATTTTCCTGTACGCATCAAACGAGGTGAGGTCCCGTAGTCATTACCGACCGTTGATTTGCGGTCAATGCCCGATCAACTGGTCAACTACGGGGGGTACCCTTCATGTTAACCGTCGAGCGGTTCGACCTCCCGTACTCCATTGATCACCGCCAGCATGCTGCCGAGTTAACCCTGCGCTGTTTAGATCTTCGCCGTCCAAATTAATGTATGATCCGACAGCGCGGAGCCCTTCCGATCAGTGGTCCCCACTCCCGTCCCTGCGCACTGTTCCAAATCCACCGGTATTTTTTGCACCACCATTTGCGAGCTGGTGGTTTTCTTCCATCGCCTAGCGATTCCACTGGGTGCCTGCCGCGTGTCAACTGTACGTCCTCAAAACTGCTCTTCTCCCGCGCGTTAACCTTCGGCACAGGTCATCTAGTGGACTTGTCGTCAGTCGTTGGATTTCCGATCACCCATCCAACGGTCATCATTTTCCAAAGTTGCACGTTGTTTTAACCACGTGCATCGCGCCCACTAGCCCATCGTTTATTGATCCACATCATCAATCCCTAATGCAATCAACGGTCCGGATCCTCTCCGCCAATGGACCCCGCCGCGCACTATACCCCAAATCCACTTGTTTTTTTCGCACCACCCATCTGCAGCAGGCGGTTTTCCTCGGAGAGCCAGCGATTCCACTCAGTAAATGACGCATGGAATCTGTACCTGGGCAAAACCACCCCCATTTCGTGCAGTAATCTTTGGGACAGAACGCCCAACGAAATTGTTATGAGCCGTCAGCTCTGGTGAAGCCTCTCCAAGGGCTGTCATTCATTGAAACTGCGCACGGGATAAGCCATCCCCACCGTACCCTTGGCCCGCTGTCTGTCCACCCTGATGTGTTTTTCGTCGTTGATTCCCTTTGGGATTGACGGCCCAGATTTGTCCTCCACTGTTGACTGTTCTTCTATCCCCCAGTCACGCTACGTCACCTCCATGTGTCCTTGTCGTACGCCCGCATGTATCACTGCATATATTTGTTTCCGAAGTCATTTTTACGTGGTTTTCCCATGAAAATTGTTTTCGCTGCGCATCCACCTCCCATATTTCATCGCTCCACTGCGTTTTTTCGCCATGTCCCCGCCTGCACGTCCGTTTCATCCATCCACATCACCCGCCCCCTCGTCCATGTATTTCTTCACAATCTTCGTGTTTCCTGCAGGGTTATAAAGAAAGAATGGCTGCCGTGATACACTTCTATGCTACCAGGACAACTGAATCTGAGGAAGATCATCCACAGCAGCTGAATTTATGAACAAAGGCCCGGGAAGGTGGAGATGAGATGTTCATTAAAGGGATATAGTTCGAACTCTGTAGAAAATCTCCCATCGCCATCAAAACCCGAGCTAACCTGTCAGAGGTAGAGTTGAAGCAGCGAAGATTTCTAGTATAGAGCAAAGGGTGATTAAATCCAGCTAATGAAGATCTTAAGCCTTAACCACAGGTTTAGAATGCACAGCAGCAGTTTGAAGACCCCGAGTATCCATCCAAAAGGTCCTCTGCACAGTAAAAGAATGTCCCTGAAGGAATTTCTACCCTAACAGCAGCTCAAAGAAATCAGAACATTTATGAAGCAGACCTTTCAGCAGTTATTTACCATTTGTTTATTCTCCACAAGTACAACAAAGTATGGCTGCCAGAATGCAGCAAAGTCATGTCTGGAGTAAAGGAAAATCTGAAGAAGATCATCCCTGCATATAGAGTTGACAGACATTAAATACTCAATATTCAAACAGAATGGGTCTCGGCCCTTTTTCTCTACTCTGTGTTTAATGGTACATTTAATTTTCACCTACCTTCTCAGTCGATTTTCTATCCACCATCTGCTATAAAGCACAGAAGGAAACATTGTAATGGTTGTTGATGAGATATCAGTGAAATGCAAGCATTGTTCCTCTTGAGACAAGTTCTCTGTGTAATATTGTAAGATAGGTTGAGACTAGATGTATTCAGACTGAAAATTCAAGCTATGGGCTATGATGTACCTGATTGGTGTTGTTTTTAATATGACAAGCATGTTTCTTTGGATCCTGATCTAAAGCAGCTGGTGATGTTTCCTCTTTCTCTGTATTTGTGATTGACTTGCTCTTATGTTATGCTCTGTTTCATTTCATTTCTGCTGGTAGGCAACAAAAGTATAACATAGGATTCACCCTTGTTAGGTGCCCTATGTTTCCTGCTCTCCCTACCTCAATGTTTTTTGCTTATATGTGTATATGAATGTTGATTTCAATTGATTTAACCAGTGTAGTGGATGATATTGCATGCTCTCTGATGTATGAATTGATGAAGTCTATGTTTAGATGTTCTTGGTAGGATTTAGCTGGAAGGTTTGAGAACACTGGGGATTAGTGTTAGCCCTGTCCACTAGGATCTTTGCACGACCAGCTAGCCTTTCTAAGATCCCTTGTAATTGCCTCTGATTTTTTCCAAGCAGGCCTGGAGTTAAATGACCTCTGACCTGATCTATAGACAGAGTTGGTTGGTTCTCCTCCTTTCATTTTCTGTCCTTAATGTCCCATTCCAAATATCTCCTTCAAGATCCAAATTCTCTAGATGACTAGCCCAATTGAAAGCTTGCACATTGAACACAAGTAAACCCTTTCTTGACTCCATTTCCCAATGGCCTTGATGTTCTCTGAGTTATCTACCTTTGCCTAGCTTCCCTTTTTCTCATCCTTGTCTTGTACTGAACACTTCTTTCCTGATTCCCAACAACCAAACTCAATCAAACAAACAAACCCTGAGCCCCACAACTAGCCTAATATCTTAAACTTGAGCTTCAAAGCCATATGCCTTGATTATTATAGAGAGATCCCTCTCTGGACCTAGGAGGGCTAGATCCTAAGGTCCCAAAGTGGTTCTGATGTTGTCTCATCTTTTGGTCTTGCCAATCTAGCCAAAACATGGGAACCCCAACATAATGGCGACTCGACTGGGGACTTTCTGAGTACTTTCATCTTGATACATCTCCAAACCTCAAAAAACCTAGAATCTCTGGTTAGGTTGGTAGTAAAACACTTATCCTTCCCATTCCACTTACCTCTTGTGTGTTTTACCCCATACTCTTAGACAGAGCGTGGAAAGGGCCAGGTAGCCTCCAGATCTCATCCTCTTCTTTGAGGTGACATATCTGGTAAATGCCCTCCCAGTCAATATCTGGTTAGAGTTTGTTGTGTTTAATGGGATATCCTTGAAAAGGGATATTTCATCAGCACTGTGGTGGACAGTGTATCCCCTAAAATACCTTAAACCTTTCCACCTGGCAACTCCATAGCTCCTAAATGTTAAAAGACTCCACTGGTGATCAATAGGCCTGCTGATCATCTTGGTTTCGCATCAGACTCCACTAGGAGACCAGACCCAAAACATAATGAAGACTCCGCTGGGAGACCAGCCCTGAGACAATATCAACCACAATAGAATTAACAAGTAGGGTTAAGATTCTTAGCTCAAGAACACCATTCTGGCTCACAGAACCATTCATACGAGAGCTTGCCCTGATCCAAACCCACCTGAAATAGTTGATAATCCTGAGAAAATCCTCAAGAGAACACCTATAAGTAGGAGATCAACTATTTCCAGCAACATTCATAGAGATAATTCTGCACCAGAAGATCTTGCAGCTCTATTAGACCCTTTCTTCGACCTAGAGCTTCAAAACAGATTACCTAGAACTAGGTCATTCAGTGTTTCAGACCAGCCAGACCCTAGGGACAGAGAAACCCCTCCATCTACACCACCTGATATACATTTTGTCCAAAACTCGGGGTTGTCTCACCCTAGATCTGCTCAATAAGCCTCTGCTGGTCTTAATATCCCTGTCATCCATATACCAGCTGCTCAGGTTAATCTTTTACCTCATCAGAACATCACAATGACAGCCTGGTATGCACCTCTAGTTCTACCTCAGCCTCTTATCCCCCTGCCAAATGACTATCAATCAAAAATCCCTCACTTCACTGCCAAAGAATCCATCACAGCTTAGGCACATGTAGATAAAATGGAAGACTCTTTTGACTATATGGAAATTGATGATGAAACAGTCAAAATGAGAATCTTTGCTCAGAGCCTGGGGGGTGATGTAAAGAAATGGTTTAAAAATATGCCTCCTAATAGCATCCAAGACCTTCCTGCTCTATATCAGACATTCATAAACAAATGGGAGACTAGGGCAAACCCTCACCAGCTCCTAGCAGAATACCTGAGCCTTAAGAGGAATCCGGGAGAGAGTGTACATGATTACACAACAAGATTCAATAGCATTTATAATGCTCTCCCCCCACATATGAAACCTCCACAAGGCATGGCCCTAGCAAAATATCCCGAAGGCTTTGATGTTGACATGGCCTATGAGCTTAGAGATAAAGAATATGCCACACTAGAGGACATGCAAAAAGGAGCAGTTAACATAGAGGCAAACCTGATTGAAAAGAGAGCAAGACTGAGAGCTGAGAAGAGGGTAACATATAGGGATGACAACGTAGCTTCCACCTCTGATCCAAACTATGATAGATTATCTAAAAATGTGGATAAGCTACAACAAATGATGGAGAAAATGGGTGTCATAGTTAGTAACCAAAACAGAAATAAAAACCAGAACCAGAACTTTAGAAGAAACAACAATGCCACTCCCAACAGACAGAAAGAATTAGATCAAAAAGTTATTCCCCCTTTCCAAAACTTTCTAGATGAGGATGAGGGAATCATAGAAGATTCTGAAGGGAATGCAATAAAAATGTTTGAAACAGAAGACTCAATCCTAAATTATGATTCAGAAGAAGACCAGCCCTCCACCACTGGTTGTGATGAGGAGTGGTTTGAGTCTGAGGATTATAGATTAGGATTTGAAAATGCCATGTTGCAAGTCAGCGAACAATATGAACTTAGGAGCAAGAAAAACCAAGATACTCCCAAAGCCAAGACTCCTGAGATTACAATCAAGAAAAATCCTGACAAAACTTCTAAAGCAACTGCTGAGAATTCCAAATCAGCAGCTGAAGGTTCTGGAAAAGACAAAGAAAAGGACAACCAAAACACTGAAAAACAAGGTCAACCAACTAGCAGTACTAGCACCACAGTTAGTGCTCCTGATACAACAGTTCCCAACACTGTACATAGTGAAAAATCACAAACTGATTCAGCTACTAAGGTAGTAACAAATAAGACAGAGTTGAAAATTCCAAAGACCCAGTCCACTTTCAATTTAGAGAGTGAGATTGCGAAAATTAAAATCTCTGTACCATTATCTGAGTTGGCCACTCAGGATATATATAAAGGCCAGATTTTGAAAGCATTAAATCTGAGTGTAAATAGTGACACTGTAAATCTGAGTGATGATCAACCCGCCCTGCTATTCAGTCCAAATATTGAGGGAAAGTTTCAGGAAGGGGTAGTTCCACCTTTTTATATCAGTCTCAACATTCATGACAAGATCTTGCACAATGCAATGCATGATTCTGGAGCGTCTCACAACTTAATGCCCAAGGTAGTGATGGAGAGGCTAGGCCTAGAAATCACCAGACCCTACAAAGACTTATATTCATTTGACTCTAGCAGGGTAAAATTCTTAGGCCTCATCAAAGACTTATGTGTGAGTTTAACCCAGATTCCTGCTAAATGTATGGTCATGGATGTTGTGGTGGCAGATGTGCCACCAAATTATGGCATGCTATTGTCAAGATCATGGGGAGCCAAACTGCAAGGAACAATGCAGATGGATGGCTCATATGCCACTATCCCCATATTTGACCAATCTAGAAGACTGTATAGAGAGTCTCAGATGAAATTTTTAGTCAGTAGCCCCGAGAAACCTGAAAACTCACCATTATACTCTATACATACAGATCTAGACTCTTTCATTCTCTACAATGACCAATTCTCAAAAGAGCCGAGATCAAATAACGGAGACACAAACATACAACCCATGGATTTCAACATAATGGTTACTCTGGAAGAATACGAAGAAGAAGACCATGGGAAAAATACTGAAAACTTAACTCTGAATGAAACAGAAACAGAACAAAAACAGCAAGCTAGCCACCTCCCTGATCTCCATGCCCATAATGAACCATAAAATGACCCCCCTCCTAGCACAAACCTCACAAATCAACCTAATGGCGATAGGGGAGGGGATGAAGACGAAGTAAACAACGAACCCCTGTGGGAAATGAACTTTGATGGGTCCTGTACTAGGCAAAGTGCTGGAGCAGGAGTGTGGCTACGTAACACAGAAGATGATCATGCAGATAGCCACGTTGTGAATCTGAATTTCAAATACACAAACAATATTGCAGAGTATGAGGCTCTCATAATAATTTGCAATAAATCTGCCCTCCAATGGTTCCTCCCAAGTATGCAAAACCAAATGGTGTAGATCATGAGAAAGTGGAAGGTGCAAGTGGAAACCTTCTTGTTTTCCAATGGCCTTCCCAAGGTAGGAGTGATGATAAACATAGGGAATATCATCCTCATTGAGAGTCTCCCATACCCATGCTATCATCCAAAAGAAATGAGCCATTCTAGGTAGCTCATCAAAGAAATTCTCAACCCCTGGTTTGTGCAATGTGTTGGGGCTGCATGGAGAGTTTATATTTTCCCATTGTTTGGTCAATTTAGTGTGTCCTAAATTGCTGCATTTAATTTGTCAATCCGGGATTCGTAAGCTGATGAAGTGCAGCGCACTATATGTGCAAGATAACCTATCTCTTAACTTTTTGTCGTTTTTGGTTTTCTAAGATGAAATGGAAATTCTAAAATGAAAACAAGTGTGGTTATGTTTGTTCAAGGAAATGATATCCTCTATAATGATTTACCAACTTGAAACTTAAAAAGGAATTCGAAAATTACAATGACAAAACTTGAAAGGAAATGAAAATATGCTGCTGAAATGAAAAGGTGCTGCTAGTCTAATAAATCAAAACAGTGAACTAGTGAGCATGAAACCAAACTATTCTTGCTGCTGTCTAAACACAAAATAAATTATGCTGAAATAAATCCAAAAGTTGCAATAAAGTAAATCTAAATCAATTTACATCAACTTGTCTTCTGATCCCTCATCATTAGTCCAGCTATGATTTTCGGAAGTAACCATAAAAAACTTTGAGTAACTGATATCTAACTTGCAGAAAGTAAACTAATATCAAACCATACATTCATAATTCAATCCCTCACCATCAGTCCAGCTGTGGCTTTCGGAGGTAAATGAAGATGTCATGCACAATTTAATATATCTAAATTTGCAGAAAGGAAACTAATACTAAACTACACATTTCATAATACAATCCCTCACCAT
Source organism: Pinus albicaulis (assembly GCA_034641835.2). Taxonomy (NCBI): domain Eukaryota; kingdom Viridiplantae; phylum Streptophyta; class Pinopsida; order Pinales; family Pinaceae; genus Pinus; species Pinus albicaulis. The sequence continues at coordinate 663,136,630 of CM076583.1, forward strand.
CAGTCCAGCTGTGGCTTTCGGAGGCAACTAAGGATGTTATGAGCAGTTTAATATATCTAAATTTGCAGAAAGGAAACTAATACTAAACTACACATTTCATAATACAATCCCTCACCATCAATCCAGCTGTGGCTTTCGGAGGCAACTGAAGATGTTATGAGCAGCTTAATATATCTAAATTTGCAGAAAGGAAACTAATACTAAACTACACATTTCATAATACAATCCCTCACCATCAGTCCAGCTGTGGCTTTCGGAGGCAACTGAAGATGCTATGAGCAGTTTAATATATCTAAATTTAACTATTGAAGCAAATGAACAAAACTGAATTAAACAAAGCAGTACTGAAATTAAACAGAAACTAAGAAAAACACATTAGCAGCAGAACAATGTTAATTCCATGTCATTAGTCAAAAAGCTATGAAAATTCCTGGGCTGCCTATCTATAACCTGAAACAAGAGCACTGATCAGTGATTAACAACAAAAAACATGAAAGACAGAAGTGAAATAGAAAGCATGAAAGTTTATAAACAGAAATGAAGCATATGTATCATGAAAAATGCAGTGTATAAACATGTGAATGGATTATGGCACAATGAGCTTTTAAAGAATGAAATAAGAACTATACACTAATGCACAAAACCTTAGCTGAGCAGGGGCCCTCTACACCAGCCTTGGCAACGATCTTCAAGTACGAATTAAGTTGGAAAACAGAGTCTTCTTATATTAAAAATGCAGTCATAACAGTATGGTAGTATTACGGCACTAAGGCAGCGTAATTACATTACAGAGCAGACTTAATAAAAACTAACAAAGACTAATCGAGACTAACTCTATATGCGTATGCAAACGCGTTATATATAACAAAAGAAATATAACTGTCTCCTAAAGTTTATGCTCGTGTAGAACACGTTGACCATTACGTCCACGGATCTAGGATCATGGCCGTGTTGGAAAGTAAATTTATGAGGAGTGGCTACTTGAATTCGGCTATGGAGCCATGTACATATGTCGACTTGTCCTCCGCAAGCTCAGAAACGGCCATATGAACCTTTACGTGACACGAAACAGAGTCCTGTCACCGTAAGACTCTATGGTTGACTTTCATGTGGACGCCTTTGACTGCGGCTTCTTTAGATGAGTTTCCTCGAACCAATAGGACACGAACCATGTCCACATCATTCCTTACTTGCCCATGTGGCTCGTTTTCCTTGTAGACACCTGTAACATAGAGTTTCACAAAATAGCTGCGAAAATTTGCAGCAGCTGCGGAAAGTGGCAAGATTCCGCAGCTAAATGAACAAAATCTAAATCAAACAGCAGACACAAAAATATAGTTAAAAACCATGTTAGATGTTCTTTTTCAATTAACATACAATGATATTGACAATTTGGGAGGTTCAGGTGAGTGAAAAAGGTATAGAAAAGTGTATGGAAAAGATGCAGAATTGAGACTCAACACCCATCCAAGTTGTTTCTCTCTCCATTTATGGTAATTATGGGGCTGTTGCTGATCTTGGGCTGAAATTTCATGGCCTCCGAGAATGGCCCAATTTACCCCATCAAACAAATCAGCAATGAAGTGCCTCCTCCCACATGAAGAAAAGAGATGTAGTATGGAAATCATGGTTTGCCCATTATTTCTCCTGAAACATACAACATGTAAATTAGGGAGAATCATACTCCCAATGGGAACCTTCAACTCTTGTCCCACTCTCCAAACAAAGCTTCCCATGAACATAAGAATATCAACAATATATGGAAGAAAAAACCAATGAAAACAAGTTGTCGTATGACAACCAGAGAGTGGATCATAGTTCCACACATGGAACTAATGCAGTGCATCCTTTGCTTGCCTCAAAACATAGAATAACAAGTGCCCTCCTAGCCACTTTTTTTCTACCACAATCATCTAATAAGATGGAATCATGAAGGTACAATGTGGTGTCAATAGCGCACACCAAGAATCATGTGGCTTCCCCCACAAACCACCAAAAGGATAGCCAATCTCAATGCTGAAATTGGCCTCAAGTACATCATAATATAATATGAAAGAAGGGATAGTACTCCTTGGTACAACATGCTACTCATATGAAGTAAAGAAGTACAAATCATAATGCAAAATTGTACCTTCTCCACCATGTACTTTGGTCCTTGAGCTGAAATGGCTTGACTGGAAATGCTCCCTTACTCTCAATGAGTAGGGAAGTGGTTGTGCCAACCTCTCCATCAACATCCAAGCTATGCATCTCTCCATATGCTGAAATATATCATGCTGGATGCCCTCCCAAGTGAGCTTCTCCATCAAAGAATTATATGCATCAAAGTGCATAGAAATGAAGTCCTCATGTGCTGCATGTATCAGCTTCTCCTTGAGCTTAGAAGCTCTAGTAAAGAAGACTATGCCATAAGAATATATGACCACATCATCCACCATATATCTATCATCTCCCTCCGGGTCATCAAGAATCATGCAGGCACCAAGATCCTTGGAGTACTCTACCAATAGTTGATATCTCCAATATGGATCAATCCTCCTAAGAGACAACGTTGAAGCTCTGAAATGTGAAGCACCCCACATGTTGTTGTCTTCTCCTTTGACATCTCTCATGCCAAAGTCATCCTCTAAATTGCTGCCATGCCCATCATGCAGCTTCTCATGCTCAAATAGAAGTGGTGACCTTTGGAGGTTGGCCTCCCATGAGAAGCTACCATCCAAAAAGAACCTCCTGATCTTGGCCAATGAAAGCATGAGTGGCCTCCCTCTACTCCAATGTATGGAGGATTCCTTCCTCAAAGGAAGTAACCTATGTTTCTCCAAATCCATGGAGCAGCTCCCTTGCACCATGAAGGTGCCATCCTCCATCACTGCAGCAACTTATGTCAACGCACTATATGTATTGAGAGTGGGTGATGTTGAAAATGGGACAATATCTCTCTCCTCCTTGAGTCTATCCCAAACTCTTTGCACTATATTGGACTCCTCTAAGGTCCTCACCCCTCCAGAATCTAATATTTTTGAACCAAATGGAAAAATGTCTCCCACCAACTCTAGATCTGGTGGCCTCCCAGGTGGAATGCCCCCATGTAGTGAGACATCAAAATCTGAAGTGGACTGTATATGTGAGTTGACTGATTTGTCCCTGTTGGAACAAGGTCTCCTGCAAGCTATGAAATTGGTCTAATTTTATATATTTTCTATTATATTTGGTCTAGCATAGGGGTTTTGAGGTGGGTCAAAGCCCCGAAAGCATTGTAATTGGTCAAAGGGTAGACCTAAAGTCTGCAAACCACGGTTTGTGGACCATAGGAAAGATCAGGATAGATTGTTATAAATAGAGGGACATTTTGAATTATAAGAGAGGAAGATGATGAGATCTTGATGCGAATTGTGGCTTAGTAGATATATTTGGGTTTTTGGGGAGAGGACTCCTGTTGGTTGCGTGCATGGAGATCCCTAGTCCTTCTGTGTGCAGACCCTGTTGCTGTGTGCGCAGGTTGGGTTTGGGTATTGTAAGAAGGATATGAAGGGTTAACGAATGATAAAGGTTGGTTGATTAACTGAATCTATTTTGTGTTGTTGATGCGAATATTTGATAGATATTATGTTATTCATATTCTTTGTTAAGTTGTGAAAGTAACTGTGTTAAGTGTTTCTACTATTGTGAAAATCTTCGATCTGGGTCTATTCCGTTATGTTTTATGCAAAGAACAACTATAATACTGCACTACTTCTTTAGAATTGTATGATTTGTCGAGTATAGTAATTATAGTTGACCTTTTGCACGTGGATGCAAAGGAGGTCTATAGATCTGGTTCTGGGATATGCGATCTGGTCATTATAAAGCTGGATGAAGCTCTGCTTGGCTTACCTATCCTCTCTCAGGGTGCGGAAACCTGGTTCCAACACCCACCCATATTGCTTCGAGTGAGACTTTGTCCTGCGCAAGTAGGTCACTGCCGAAAGGGCCAGTAGTATAGGGGTTTGTTTGCAAACCTTAACCTTTGAACTTGGGTCAGGACCCCTCGAGCCAACAAATGGTTCCGTTGCCAGGACCGGGAGAATTTTGAGAGAGGGATCGGGTAATGCCAAGAAAATTAGTGGAAGCCTGAGAAGAAAAGAAGAGAAGGTACGTTTGAATGACCTCAACTCTGAACGAAAGTACAACGTGGAGTGGTAAGTAATTTCAAGCCAATCTAGAAGGGGATAGATTTGTCTATATCCCATTAGAAGGAATAGCTGTGCAAAGCCCTCCAGCTACACCACCTTCAGAGCCATGTAAGGGTAAAACCCCGCCCAAAACCCCTTCAGAAGAAGATATGGCAGTGCACTTGAAATTACCTATCTTCAAAGGTGCGGGAGATGAGGACATGGACCAATTTTGGTTTGTTGCAGACTCAGTATGGACTACACAAGGTGTGGCAAGTGATACTGTGAAAAGGGTCTAGCTATCCCTGGCCTTCGAAGAGGGAGCTCTGGACTGGTATATGCGATACATATCTCAAAACGAAAGCGCATCCATTCAAGATATTAAGGATGCTCTGAAACAAAAGTTCTGAAAACCTAAGTCCTACTCTCAGATCGTAGCAGACGTGAAAGATTTCAAGCAAGAAACAACTGAGTCTGTATGGGAAGTTGATCAAAGACTAAAGAAAGAAATCAAGGAAGGATGATTTAATTATGACAATAGACATCATACAGAATGGTTCATCGTTATGCTTCTACCTCACCTGCGTGTACCTATGGGCCACCAAACCTTCGAGTCACAGGAAAAATCTTTGGAAGCCACCATGAAGATACTTCGGTAGGAGTATAGAAAATTTAGGAGCAGCTCAGAGATATGCACATGGAGATTCAGAACCTACAAAAGGAACAGGGAAAAGGAGCTATGGTGCATACGATGTCAGGAATTTGGACATATGAAGGATCAGTGCCGACTACTAGCAGATTACATGCAGGCAGGAGGACCTAGTCTGGTGCATCCAAGAGCAAGTGGAGAACCCAAACTATTGTGTCTAGGCTCAAGCGGATCTGAGTTGTGGTGCGATGACTATCATGTAGCAAGGATGCATGATACGAACCATTGCCCCCAGCTAGGCGCGTATGTCTCAGAACTAAAGCAACAATGGTGCATATTCTGCCGGTCGGTAGGACATGATGAGCAGAACTGTCGAACTTATGATCTGATGATAGATCGAGGAAACTTTTATAGGGTGCAATCAAACCCTGCTTCACCCAGATCTCCCACAAACTATGGTGGCTCCCCAGCTAGGGGCATGGGAGTTTGGGGAGGAAGCGTAGGTCGAGGACGCAGACAACTAATCTAGTATAACTATAGGGAAGTAGGACACTTTGCAAGGGACTGCCAAAATCCTATAAGGAAATCCTGCAAATATTGTAGATAGCTGGACCATGCGATTGAAGATTGTCCAATCTTGATAGCAAAAATGCAAGAAAAGCATCCAACACCAATGCAGAATGTACAGAGAGTTAAGGCTGAACTACAGGACATAAATCTAAGTGTGAATGTTGTAACACATAGTCATATGGCCACCAGGGGACCTAAGAAGGAGGCTACGAGGGGTCCTCTAATCCGACAGGCACCTATCAACCAAGAAGGGTTGGACCGAAAACCGGGACAAGAAACAATTATCATAGTCCACCAAGACATTGCTAAGACAAGGGAAGCTACTGTGCAGACACCTATGCACCTCAAGGTAGGTGACGAGATGAGACCATTCCTGCAGGCGTGTATGAAGCTATTACGCAACCAACGAACCGAAGAAAACATTTAGGCATTTATAGATAGTTGCGTAGTGTAGTCCCACCTATCTTCAGAAGTCCAAGATGTGCACAAGCTAGGTAGATATAGGAAATGAACCGGTAGGGAGATGAGATTAACTGCCCAAATTAGTAACTATGAAATGGATTAGGTTGTCTTAGACTTGGGGTCAGATGCAAACGTGCTACCTAAGCAAACTTGGCAGCAAATGGGAGAACCCAAATTGGAGTGGTGCAATATCCAGCTGCATATGACCAACCAGCAGAAGATTATACCTCTGGGGAGACTATCAAGAATCATGGTAGATATCGCTGGGGTCAAGGTCTAGGTTGACTTCGAGGTAATTCAGATTGTAGAAGATGCAAACCCATACCCTACATTATTAGGACTAGACTGGGCCATAGATATGGGTGGTTTCATCAACCTCAAAAAGAGAAGCATGGTGTTTGAAAATAATGGAACAAGGGAGATAGTACCATTAGATCATAAGGAAGGTGAGCACTACACAAAACTAGTACCGGGTGAAGAAGGGGTGGATCACATTTACAAATTGACAATGCGAAACAAATATTGGATCAATCCCACAACGGATGCGGTACTCTGTTGGGAGCCAAACAGTGAATGTTACTTTGACTCTAATGAGGTGATGGAGAATTGGCAAAACCGGTTGCACGATGTCTCGATGCTACGATGTCTTCGAGTCACAAGGGAATTCTACTGCATTTCCACAGAGGTAAGAGATATACCCCATTTTGATGAGTCCGGTAGCATCAAGGAGTTCCTGAGGACACTGTAAGCTATGGTTCCATAGGAATGAAGGTTATGTGCCCTTAATCTAGCTATGCGAGGAACACCTGCACAATGGTGGGACACCCACAAGGAAGCATTCCAGGATTGGGAGGAATGTTGGGATATGATTATCCTACGGTTCGCACCCCTGGCTGATGTACGCACCAAGATGTTCCTCAGACCAGGAGATCCCCACGAGCATCTAGTCACCTGGATGGAAAAAAGGTCTGACCGAACTATAGAAGAGTGGGTTCATCTGTTTATTCATGCTTTGGGGCATATCCCCATCGCATGGTATTTAGATGCGGAGCTACATCAGCACACCCACCACTGGGACACAATAAAATATGACTTTATAGGAACGTTTGGGCTGATTTGGGGATGGAGGTGCTCGAAGAAGCTTTGCAGGACATCGATTATTTTTTATTAATGACTCGCGCCATCACGCTGCACCGAAAGTCTTGACATAGGAAGCACATATGCAAGACATAGTTTACTGCAAGAGCTTGGTGATCGAAGAAGAGGAAGATAATCCTCAGAACATCTCTATCCCAGAATCTGAGGGAGAACGTATAGTTACTGGACCCCCACTGCAAAATATTGATGTTACCTAGCCTCTCAAGCTATGCGAAATTAATATCGGGACGGAAGAACATCCTAAGTTGGCCAAATTTGGGGACTATTGGGATGAAGGAACCGTAGGTAAAATTGCCGAGCTACTTACAGAATATCAGGACTTATTCCTAAAAAAAAATTCTGAGCTCAAAGGAATCACGAGGGACCTAGGCATTATGCACATCACTCTAAAACCAGCAACGTGCCCCGTAAAGCAGCGGCCTTACCAGCTGAACCCTAAATATAAGAAAAAGTTCAAAGAAGAACTGGACAAAATGCTTATTGTCGGTATCATTGAACTAGTTGAACATTCGGATTGGGTAAGTCTGATGGTCGTCCAGGAGAAGAAAAAAAAGGGGGAGATATAAATCTACGTGGACCTATGCAAGTTAAACAACGCTAGTGTGCATGAACCCTTCCCTACGCCTTTCTCAAATGAAATCCTTGATAGCGTGGGTGGAGAGGAAGAATATTCCTTCACCGATGGGTTCTTAGGGTACCACCAGATCCGAATCGCACCTGAAGATCGCAGTAAGACTATGTTTGCAACAAAATGGGGATCCTTTCAGTATACAGTCATGCCCTTTGGTCTCAAGAATGCACCTACTATCTTCTCAAGAGTAGTAGTTGCTGTATTCAAGGAGTTCATCCATAAGTTTCTTGAAGTTTATTTATATGACTAGACGGTATTCCGCTTGGTAAAGGAGCATGTCTCCAACCTGCGCATGATGTTGGATGCCTGTCAAAAGCACCATATTTCCTTGAATATCAAGAAGTGCATCTTTTGTGTGCCTTTTGGAATCTTTCTTAGACACATAGTATGCCAACAAGGGCTGATGGTTGATCTTGTGAAGGTAGCAGTAATTATAAACCTTTCAATCCCAATAACAGAGAAACAACTACGTTTTATTCTTGGACACACGGGCTATTACAGAAAATTCATTCAGGGGTATGCACTGGTCACAGCACCCATGGAAAAACTACTTAACAAGGATGTTTCCTTTTTTTGGAATGATGAATGTCAGAAGAGTTTTTAGCTACTCAAAGAGAAGATGGTCTCTACGCCCATACTAATATTTCTGATTGTTCGAAGGAATTTCATGTTCATGTGGATGCATCACGAATCGCCTTGGGCACTGTCCTGACTCAGCCTGGGGAGGGAGATATTGATCACTCAGTTGTCTTTGCTAGTCGAAAACTATCTAGCGTAGAGTGCAACTAATCCACCACCGAATGAGAAGGATTGGCTATGGTATATGCATTACAAAAATATCAACAATTTCTGTTGGGAGGACACTTTAAGATGTTTACCGATCATTCGGCTTTAAAATACCTTGTGAACAAGGCTGTGTTGGGGGGGGAATATTTTCAAATAGCTATTGCTATTTCAAGAATATAATTTTGAAATCATAGTCAAGCCAAGAAGGCTAAATGCAGGACCAGATCATCTGTCTCGCATTGAGACGGGCGAAGAACCTACTAACTTGGAGGAAGGATTATCGGATGCACAGCTACTCACCATTAAGGTAATTGACGCACACTTCGCTGATATCATTCAGTTCCTGACTATAGGCGTGGCCCTCGTAGAATATTCGGTACAATAGAAGGATTTGGTTACTCGAGCGACATAATTTACTATCATCGTCAACCAATTATACAAACTAGGTAATGATGAAGTACTACACAGATACGTCCTGGAACATGAACGACATGCCGTATTGGTGGAGGTGCACGAAGGCATCGTAGGAGGTCACTATGAAGGAAAGGCAACGACACAAAATATCTTAAGAGCTAGGTTATGGTGGCCTACCCTACACCATGATTCTCACGACTATTGTAAATCGTGCGATACGTGCTAGCGGACAGGACGACCTTCATGAAGAGATGAAATGCCATTGCGACCTAAAATATATTTACAAGCATTTGAAAAATGGGCCATTGATTTTGTAGGACCAATCAATCCTCTAGGAAAGAAGACAGGTGCGTGCTACATTATTACTGCCACTAACTATGTCACTCGATGGGCTGAAGCACAAGCAGTAAAGGATTGTACTGCAAATACCTCTACGCAATTCATATTTGATAAAATCCTAACTAGATTTGGATGCCCGAAGATCCTGATAAGCAACAGAGGCATGCATGTTAATGAAACGATACAAGCCCTAAATGAGGAATTCCGGATCGATCACACAAAAGCACACCATATCATCCACAGGAAAACGGGGCGGTCGAGGCTTTCAACAAAATATTCGAGCAAGCATTGACCAACGTCTATAATGCCGATCGTAGTGATTGGGACGTACGCATCCCCTCTGTTCTATGGGCCTATTGAACAACCTACAAGAAGCTAACAAGAAGGACCCCCTTTCGGATGGTATACAGAAAAGAGGCCATTATTCCAATAGAATACATTGTTCCTAGTCTACGTATCGCAACATTTACAAATATGGAAGAACCTGACATCATGGAAGAACGCCTTGCATAGCTTTTGGCATTGGAAGAATATTGGTTCATTTCTAAATTTCATTAGCAGGTTCAGAAGGCTCTTGATAAAGCTTGGCATGATCTACATATTCACCAAAAGACATTCGTAGAAGGTGACCTAGTCCTCTTATACGATAGCCAGTTTGCAAAACACCTAGGGAAATTCCGACAGCACTGGCTTGGTCCCTACACTGTTAAGGAAATCACGGATGGTGGAGTAGTTAGGTTAGCAACCCTTCACGGTGATGTGTTAGCAGGATATGTCAATGGCAGTTCGCTCAAACCATACAGGGTTAAATGACTATATGACCGGAATAGTTGTCTCAGGCAGAATCGGTCCAGTAGGGATGGGGCGCAGAGGCAAAAACGAGATACGCACGCTGGTCACGATAATCAAGCAGCTCCAGGGACAATTGGAGGACCCACAGTCATAGTGACTTGGGACGAGTCACAAGATTGTGGTGGGGGAATGTTGGAATAGCGTCTCCTGCAAGCTATGAAATTGGTCCGATTTTGTATATTTTTTATTATATTTAGTCTAGCGTGGGGGTTTTGGGGTAGGTCAAATCCCTGAAAGCATTGTAATGGGTCAAAGGGTAGACCCAGATTCCGCAAACCACGGTTTGCGGACCATAGGAAAGATTAGGCTAGATTTTTATAAATAGAGAGACATTTTGAATTATAAGAGAGGAAGATGATGAGACCTTGATGCGAATTGTGGCTTAGTAGATCTATTTGGGTTTTCGGGGAGAGGACTCCTGCAGGCTATGTGCATGGAGATCCCTAGTCCTGCTATGTGCGTACCTTGCTGGTGTGTGCGTAGGTCATGTTTGGGTATTGTAAGAAGGATCTGAAGGGTTATTGAATGAGAAAGGTTGGTTGAGTAATTGAATCTATTTTGTACTATTGATGTGAATCTTTGATAGATGTTATGTTATGCATATTCTATGTTAAGTTGCAAAAGTAACTGTGTTAAGTGTTTCTACTGTGCAAACCTTTGATCTGGGTCTATTCTATTATGATTTATGCAAAGAAAAACTGTAATATTTCACTACTACTTTAGAATTGTATGATTTGTTGAGTACAGTAAGTATAGTTGACCTTGCGCACGTGGATGTGAAGGAGATCTATAGATTTGGTTCTAAGATATGTGATTTGGTCATTATAAAGCCGAATGCAGCTCTGCTTGGCTTACCTATCCTCTCTCAGGGTGTGGAAACCTAGTTCCAGCACCCACCCATACTGCTTCGGGTGAGACTTTGACCCGCACAATTAGGTCACTGTCGAAAGGGCCAATATTATAGGGGTTTGTTGGCAAACCTTAACCTCCAAACCTGGGTTAGAACCCCTTGAGCCAACAGTCCCTCTCTTCATTACGTAATATAGTCTCCTTCTTTTGTGCAAAAACCTCTCAGAATAGATAAGGGTGAATTCTCATCATCCCTTGATGCTGATGCTTCTTTTCTTCTTCTTCCATCTGCCAAGATTCACAACCCACAACAACTGATGCATGCTACTCTAGAATTGTGCTATGGTTCCCACATGTTAAATCATTTGGAACTCCTTGCAAAGACACAAGGGCTCCTCTAATGGAAGAAATGGCTCCCTTCCCTTCTCCATGTGGTGATGGATCTCCTCTTGATTGTACAACGCTATTAGCTCTTCTTTGCTCATCCTCTTCATCAATATTTGAGAATGTCTCATCATCAATGAGAGACCCTTGATCATGGTCTTCCCTTGAAGGAGGAGCCTCCATGTCTTCATCTATAGAAGAGGGCTCTTCAAGAGGTGGGGATCTTGCCCTTGGCAAGGAATCATACATGTTTTTATCCCCCTCAATGGAAATATGGAGTGGATTTGGTAAAATAGGTCTCTCCAAGTCATGCAAAGGTTTTGAGTTTTTTTGTTCAACAAACGATGTTTTACAATGTTTAATATCAAATCTTCTCAATAATTTCTTAGTGAAACCAACATAAGTGTTTACATTTGCATGTTTAAATGAAGAAGAACTACAAAACCACCAATCATGGGCCATACCTTTGAGGTGCATCGCTACTACTCTGACGACCTCCTTTTCTGAAACTTGGTGTAGCTAGAAATAGGAATCTAGCTCCTTCACCCAAGCTTTGGGTGTGCACTTTGCTGATCCATCAAAGCTAGATAGAAATACTCTACCTCTCTTCCTTCTAATACTAGATCTTCTGCCTTCCTTTATTTTCAAAAACCCTTGGAAGTCCAAGTGCTCTTTGAATCTCCATGATCGAGACTCATACTCATGAATATAGTCACTCAAGGTCTCCTCCGGTGGTACATCTTCCTCCTCCATCCTTCTTGCAACGAATGTGGGAAAATAACTATGTTGTGGATATGCATGTCTGTCTGAATTCACACATGCATCATATGAATAACTAGGGCTTGCTTCTCCTTGAAACCCTCTTGGAATTTTTCTACACTCCTCCCCTTTCATCTCCTGAGATCTTCTTTGATAAATTTTATAGTTTGGAAAAGAAGTTGGGATATCCTCTCTTTCTTTATTTCTCCAAATATTGGAGTCTTGCCTTTGTTTCTTCTATATAACTTCTCTTTTTTGAGAGAATAAGCTTCTCGTTCTAATGACATATTGCCTTGAATGCATAGGATGAGCCAAGATTATGCTCGGATACCACTGTAATATTCCAAATTGCAAATAGTAGCAATATAGCTCATAAAAATGTAAAACACGACAAATATGAATATGACATAGGAGAGATAAATATGAAACCATAATTTTATTAACATATCAGCAGAAGTATACAAAAATATCATGAAGGACAAGCCACTCAAGCAATGGGAACAAGTCTCCAATGATCAACACATGAGTTGCTGCAACTGTATAGAATGCCAAAGAGCAGTGACAGTGTTTTTTATATCACTGTAGTTGCTACTGAATACATATATAAATGAAATTTGGCTGATAGAAACAAAATAAACTCCCAAGAGAGAAGATGTGGGCTCTAAAACATGATTTCTAGCCAACCCAAAAAAGATTGCTAGAAATATCGAGAAATATACAATATGAAAAATAACCCTGGGGTTAAGATGTCACTGGAAACTGGATCTAAATAAAATGAGGCTATGAAATATCTGAAATGATGATGTCCTCCTCCAATGGTATTTCTACATAGAAGGATGATCCCTCTACTCAGAAATAGACCCTGCTGATGAGCTCAATGAACCCTCCCAGCAATTGCCTCCAAAAATAATGCAGCTCAGAAATGTGACTGCAATGTGAGGGATGGTAGATGTTTGGCCGGATACCAAAGATGTGGAAATATTCCCAGGAGCCCTCGATTCTGATCCTCCAATGGATAGGCTACCTCTCCACTGAAAAAAAGACCAAAAATAGCTATATGAGATCCTCCTTTGCTGCACCCTGCAACACAACCCACCTCTAAACAAAAACTGCACTGTAGTTGAAGGAGGTAGCTTGGAGAAAATTCCAGAATGAGGAAATGTAGCTCAAAGAACCTATCCTTCCCTGAGGATGAGATAGGGATTCCCTATCAGGAAGACCCTTGTGCTAAACAACACAACAACCCTGCTAAATAGCAAAAGGAAGCAAAATTCTAAATAGACCAATCTCAAATGATAATCTAAAACATGAATAACAATGGTTTTTATCCCCTCCATATATAACATGAGAGCCTTCTCACATTGTCTCCCATCCATACTTGCCACCAAGCTCATGCAAGTGGTCATCCACTAAACTGCATTGTCTCATCATAAAGACCACTCCTCCATGACATCGTTGTTGATTTGGTCAAAGTTGACTGAATCAAAATGCTCCAATCCATGTTCACACCCAAAGGTTCTTAATCCAGCTACTTATTCTTCCTCCTTTCACATTAGGAGTGTTATTATTCCTTCCAAAGGGGTTTTGTGAGTCTCCCCACCCACTTGTTCACCTACCTAGTGATAAAACAAACTATAATATTCCATTTATATGAAGCCTAAATTTTTGGAATATTACAATGTGATTGATTATGTCGAATTCAAACATGGTAGAAACCACTTGATTACTGGTCAATGATGTGAATCGTTAACAAGTGTGAGAGAACCCACCAATAATGAAAATGGCTCTCAAAGTACTCCAGTACAATCTATGAAGTGTGAATGAATGATTTTCATTCAAACACTCATAGAATCGTTTGATCGAAGGTCAATGTTGAAAATTATCGTTGAAGGTGAGAAACCTTCCATTAGGGCATGCAGATCCCAAGGTACTGATAGGATTCTAGATCAAATTTCTAGATAATGAGCTGATGTCGATAGAAAGTGATTCATCGCAGGAAATCCTATGACATGAAAACATTAGATCAATTTTTGAAGAAATATTTTGCAAGGACTGACTCAAGGATGGTCAACCTGAATGGAGACAAATGTTTGCAATGAATGGTTTATTGAACTCTCTCTTGAACACATAATGACACTGTAGATGGCTTGGTAGCATTTGACCTAAAGCTAATACCTAGAAACCAGCTGAAGACTTTCAATGCGGTTCGATTAATGGTTAGAGAAAGGATTTCCCAATGCAGGTACAAGTGTGACAAAGTTTCATGTTCAAGAATGGCATGCTGCTTTATAAAAAAGGATGACAACTAGATTCTTTTTCTCTCTTTTCCCCCCACCAATACTGGAAAGTACCTCTTTATTTTTGTCAAGCTTTAGGAGGATAACATTTGCTTGTTTGTGTAAGCTCATCCTTCGGATGAGTCAATCTTAGTATTAAAATTGAAGCCTAAGAAGGAGTGGTTTGATCTTGTTGTGATCGACAGGTCCTTTACTGTTAAATTTTAACAAGTCCAAGATAGGAATAACTCGGCGTTTTTTTATTTTAGGGAGTCAGAAGAAAATCATAATTAAACTCCATGGTTGTTCTTTTTTGTGAATTTAGTCTCTTAGGCCCGAAAAAGGATAAAATAATGCAGGAGAGAACTCTATTGACCATGATTATTCAACATATAACTTTTTCATAATTAGTCCAGTTCAGTCCAGAAAAGGGGTAAAATTATACTGAATGGAGGACTATTCATTTACTTTAACGAGTTCGAATAATCAAGTACTCAACGATCTTTTCATGTTTCAAGAGTCTGAAAAGGAATTAAAAGAGGACTCAAGGGTTTTTCTTTTTCGTATTTTTACAGAGCCTGAAAAAGTGAGAAAAGTATACTTGATGTCAAAATAATTATTTTCACCAAAAATCCCATATCCTGCACAATAACTCAAAAAATTACAAATATCTGCTTTGAAGAAGTAAAAATATTTAGATTTTACCTTTTAAAATTGAAAAATAAATAAAATAGTAATATTTTATTCATTAAAAACTATAAAAAGGAGTTAAAATAAGTAATTTTCACCTTTTTTTTTCAGAATAGCACATAGAGAGCTTTTGGACAAAAAATTTTGGAGCTTATGTCAAAAGAACTGACCGTTCATTTCTCGAACCATCAGAACTTGGTAATCCACATGATTTTAGCTATGTTTTCATCCTTTTCTTTTCTTGTTTTAAGATTTTATTTCATTTTTTAGGAGAAAATTGTGTTTCAAAATCCTCCCTCAAGGGTGCACGGGTTCTCCATGTGATATCCCCGCACCCCAATGATATTTTAAAATAAAAATCGTCGGGCCGCCATGGGTTCTCTATGGAGCGTGTGCCGACGACCGCACTATCTGAACATAGAACCTGCGTAGGCATCATGAAATTTTTGAAAACTAATATTTATTCATAAAAAATGGTTCAAGTTTCCTCCAACTAATTTTAATTGTTTAATTTGTTGATTTGTAGGCCTTTTAATCATGTTAGAATGGCGGGAACGATAATATGATCTCATAGATAATGAAGCAATGGATGATCAAGAAACCATGCGTGCATTGAAAAATTGTGGGTTGTACAAGTTATGGTCTATTCAAGCAATGAATGCACGAGTTGAGTTAATGACTTTGTTTATGAATGCATGGGAAATGCAAGATCAATGTTTCATCATTGGTGACCACCGGCTTGAGATTGAGCCAACAGACATACACTTTCGTATCGGATTTCTTCGGAGAGGGAGAAACATTTCCTTATTTGGGACTAGAAAAGGAGTTCTTCCCACTTCCAGCTACAATTCTTAGCATTGTACCAATAATGCAGAGTTGAAGGATGGTGGCATAGAAATCAAAACTATATTGTGACTAGAGCTTAAAATCATAGCATTCATAGTGACCAGGTTATGCAGGAGTGCAACTCCTCATGTGGCTACTAAATAAAAAATGCAAACTGCAGTTGAGTATTTCAAAGGGACAATATTCAACTAGAGTGAAGGAGTACTGGCCAATATAAAAGGCCAATTTACTAGAGAAAAAAGCGGGAAGTTGAAAAACTTTGGATATGGTTCCATTCTTATCTCATTTTCTCTAGAGATAATTCCACTTCTTGTGCCTCAACTAATTCCAGTAGATGCTGGAACTCCTCAATAACCTCGGATGGTGTGATGGGTATCACTGATGGCTGGCCATGGTGGCAAGGGTGGTTTATTATTTTGGTTTACTCTGGCATATTTCATGTGGCTCAAGCATCAGGTCTTCACTATCGAAGACTTGACTTATGCGAGAATGGACTATAGAGGTGATCCTGAAACATCCTTTCCTCCGAGGGAATAGTGGGATGAGACAGGTTAGTGAGTCATTTTGAAGTTTTTAATCTAATTTTTATTTTGTTTTTTATAATCCAATACTGAATTTTTTTTTTAAATGGAGATATTGGTCTGACATGACCAACAATGCTTCATCACTTTGACAGGCGAGAGGCACAAACTGTAGCACCTACACAGGATAATGCAATAGAGATTATGGAAGATACGAAGCAAAAAATTGAGAGGTTGACCATTGATATTCCTGAGACAGGAACCGATGATATCCTTCTTAGGATCCAAAGACATGTGATAGGTGTTCTAGGTCCATTCAGGATATTTCTGCGCAAGTTGGTGCGCGCTATAGTTTATTATCATCACCATAATCATGGATAGTTGATGGTCAATGTAGATCGAAATTTTATTTTTTGTATCAGTATATTTTAGATCATAAGTTGTTTGAGCCTATGATCACTGACCATGTAATAATTTTGGACACAAACTTATCCATCCTAATGATATTACAACTTCTGTTCTCTGAGTATCTTATTCAACATGGATTGAATGTTGTTTTGATTTACTTTTTTAATGTTGCAGACGTCTATTTAAAACTCAATTAGCCAATGCATCAACCAATATGTTTAAATTTCTTGAAATATGTTGATATTCGATATAATCAAATTGTCATTCTAGAGGATGAACCTTCAAAAATAATCTTAACAACACTGGATTTCTTATTGCATCAACTCTGTTTAAATGTAATAAAATGAGTTTTGAATCCAACCTAATCATCACACATCAAATACCAAATGTAATGGAATCAGATAATAACTCAATGACTATGCTATATTCTACAATATTGTTCATTTTTTGACCAAGGAATATCCCATTAATAGAAACTAACTCATCACTGGGTGAATAGAAAACCCAAGCCGTGGAAGAGATATTTCATCTACTACGACAGGCGCCATCAGCAAAACTAATTTATTTTTGAAGGGATGTCGACATATGAAATATCAATAGTAATCAAGATAAGAAACGATATTAGTAACAATAAAAACTGTGCTAGGCACACTTGTCTAATATAAGGCACACTATTTTAAAAAGTAACTATTGTACAAGAGAGATATTCACACGAAAACTCAAGCATAATATCTCTTAAGATAAAGACCATTTATGGTCTTATCTAAATAGACCCTATCATAATCAATTAATTCATAGGCTCCCTTTGCAAGCACACACTTGAAAATATACGGATCATGCCACATTGGTTTGAATTTACCAACACCTAGTTTGTCGTTAGATTGATCATATACTAAAACTAGGCCACCTTCTGAATGAATGTGAGGGTTAATACTTAGATCATACTGAGCTTTCACATGTTTCTTTTGAGCTTCGGTAGCCAATGCAGCAGTGCGCCAAGTCTCATCTAATTGTGCTAAGTATAGAAAATGTTTCTCCTCTTCAAAGGTAGTGGATAATAACTCAATGGCTAATTTGAGTTACGGTATCTCACATTCAATGGTAACACAACTTCTAAACCATAGATAAGTTGAAAATGAGTGAACCCCGTAGTATTTTTTGTAGAGGTATGGTATGACCATAATGCAGAAAAAATCATGGTATGCCAATTCGATTTATGATTTCCGAAATATGTTTAATCATGGTGGTTAAAACCTTGTTGATGGCCTCAAATTGACCATTAGCCTGTGTGTAATACAAAGTATAATTATCATGGCGTAGGCCAAGTTGATCGGAAAGTTCGATCATCATAATATTTCAGAAATGGCTCCCATGGTTTGTAATAATAGCTTGAGGAACACCGAATCGAAGAATCACATGATTGAATATGAATGTAGCTATAGTTTTTCCATCAGTCATGAATATAGGCATCGCCTCGGCCCATTTGGTAAATTAATCTACGGCGAGAATAATATACCCATGCCCCCCAACCAAGTGAGGGTTACATTTAATGAAATCGATGCCCCATTTCACAAAAGGACCAAGAAAAATGATTGGGTGAAGAGGATTTGGAGGTGCACCCTTATTTTGATAAAAAATTTGGCAGTTGTGGCATTTTCAGACCGTGATCATACAATATTTGAATAAATATGGCGAAAAATAACTAGTGCATAATATATTTTGAGCTGTGGAAAACCCAGACAAATGAAAATCACATGCTCCAGAGTGGAAATCATTCAAAACTATTTCAGCCTCTTCAAGATTTATACAACATCAAAAAACAGAATCTGCCCCACGACAATAAAGAGTGTCTCCAACAATATTGTATTGCTGGGATTGGTATCAGATTCTCCGTCAATCTGATCGTGAAAGCTTTGGGCGAAAGGTTTTAGTCTGAAGATATATAATGATATCTCCATACCAAGGATCTAAAGTACTTATGAGAAACAGAGATTCATCCGCGATAGGATTCTATGTCACTATTTTATACTTAGTATTCAGAGAGTCACACATAAGTTCAGTAGATACTAGTGATTTATTTGACTTGGACTTCTCGAATTCCAAATCAAACTCTTGTAGGATGACATTCCATTTGGAGTATTTTCCCCCTAGCAATTGTTTTTTCAATATGTACATCATCGGGTTGCAATTAGATATCACTATTGTTTTACATAACAATATGTAATGACAGAATTGTTGGACAGCTTGAAATGCTACCAAGGCCTGTTTCTCCACATGTGAATACTTGATTTCCTTTGGGTTGAGATTCTGACTTAGGTAATATATCATATTTTCGTTTTGAGATTCATCTTCCTAAACCAAAACCATTCTAATCATGGAATGATAGGCATCTAAGTATAACAATTAATCTAGGTGGTAATTGGGCAGATGCAATAATGGTGCATGGGTCAACTTTTTTTTAAGTGCATCAAAATATTTATCAACAATATCATCCAAAATAAAAGGAACATTTTGCTTCAACAACTAGGTAAGACCTTTTTTTAACTCAACATAGTTGGGGATAAACCTACCTAAAAATTTTTCTTTCCCTTGCAAAGTCTGGAGTTGGCAAAGAGTGGAAGGAGGAGGTAAATTGATGATAGCCTCAACCTTCGAAGGATCAACACGAATTCCATATTTCCAAATGATGAACCCAAGTAATCATCCTGATTGTACACAAAAAACACATTTGTGTCAATTCAAATGAATTTTTTAATGCCTAAATCTCATGAATATAGCTCGTAAGTGTATAAGATGATCTTCTCTACGTAATGAATGAGAAAGTAATTCATCAATATAAGGTTGTACAATAATTTTGATATCATGAAAAGCATAAGACATAACTCTTTGAAAAGTTGCACAAACATTTTTTAGTCCAAAAGGTAGCTTGCAATAAGAAAATGTGCCCCAAGGACATATAAATGTTGTTTTAGTTTGATCGGTAGTGAGTATGTTGATATGATAGTAGCCAAAAAAACCATCCATAAATGAGAATATTTCGTTTCCGACACAATCATCAAAAATTTGGTCAATACAGGGCGTAGGATAGTTGTCCTTTGGACACGCCTTGTTAATTTCCCAATAATCGACACATACTCTTATAGTCCCTTTATTCTTCATAAAGGGAACTATGTTAGATACCCAATCCATCAAATAAATTGGATAAATAAATCTTGGTTGTAATATTTTCTCAACTTCAGGTTTGATTGTTGTAGCTTTCCATAGATGTATTGGATGTAATCTCTGTCTAATAGGCTTAGCTTCCGGGCATGTCTTAATTTCATGAATTACAATCTTAGGATCGATACCTGGCATCTTTTCGTAAGACCAGGAAAAAATGTCTCGGAATTCTTGAAATAAGGCTTTGTAAGTGTTAATCTCTTACATTAAACAATAAGCACCTATATGAATATTTTCAATAATCACAGGTTTAATTGATATGTCAATAGGAACTGTTATAGAAATATTTCCCAAATTTGTCTCAGAATCCGAATGTGTAATCAATGTGGGATTCGGTGGTTCCTTAACATAATCAATTGTAAAAATAGACGAAAAATACTTTTCAAGCTTGTCAAGGTCACGAAAAAAAGAAGATCTATGATGTAGATAATCCCATGGTAATTCATCTGATGACAAAATTTCCAGAATACTTTCATAAGTTTCAAATACATGTTGTAAGGGATCTGAAAATGGTGTCAAGGTGTTGGCACTATGATGCAGAGTGTTGTGCTTGATGGCAACCCACTTGATGAAGATGATGGCAACCTACTTGACAAAGTTTTTCTTGATTTGATGAGCTTGCTAAATAATGTAAATCTGATTTATCTACAATCAGTACAGAAGGTAATGATGAAAGGAATTTTAGTATGTGCCAGAACATTGATGAAAAGTGTGTGCCTCAAGGCATACGCAGGTTTGTCTAGGCGAAGTAGCGTATGCACGTGGGAATTAACAACACAAGTCGCGTATGCTCAAATGCACTCTAAATATGTAAAACAAGGGGTAAATACCATGGTTTTGACCCATTTTATTAAGCGCTGGTTTTCCTATGAGATCCCGTCTAGGAATACCATTGGAAGTTATGTGGTTTTGGCTCATGGTATTGATAAAAGGTAACCCTATATAAGGAGAAGAAATTCATTGTGCAAGGGTGTGGATATGTTGGGGCTTTGATGAATACTTCACTCTGAAGTATATATGTATGGTTGAACCCTGTTCCTAATTGATAGATCTAAATCTATGATGCACCTATGAACATGATGAAGGCTCAAGATCTCTAGATCTAGAAATGGTGAATGTCAAGGATGATTTGAAAAGAAGTGAAGAAGACCTGGCGCAATCCTGTTGAGGAGATTGAAGAAATCTGGGTAAGTTCATAGATCTGGTCTGTACTGCAAAGTTTATCTTTTGTAGATCTATACGCAGGTTTGTTTCATGAAAATCGCGTATATGCGGGTCTGTGGAAGGAAAAGCGCGTATGCGCAGTTAGAATTTTTCCCTAGAAAATGCACTGAAGTATACGCGGGTTCATCTTCTGGAAAGAGCGTATATACGTGGGTCTAATCAAATAAAAGCGTGTATGATTTCTGATCTAATGGTTGCTGAAGGTTGAATGTGTTTCTGCATATCTATTCTGAAGTCTGGGTTATATCTGATACTCTGGTTACAGTGGTTTCACTGTTCTGTTTGAAGCATTAAGCAAGGTATGATTATTGATAAGTGAAGGGTTGTGTTGAAGCTATTTGATCCAGTTTGAAAATTGATGAAACGTGGTCTGCAGTGGAGCTGAGGGTCGAAACCTTTAGTCAGGGGGTCGTAGCTCCCTTTCAGGAGAGGCTGGTAAACGAGACCAGGGGGTTGTAGCTCCCTTCCAGGATAGGCTAGTAAACAAGAGAAGGTTGTAGCCTTCTGCGGGTGGGTGCCTGCGTGCTATTTTGAGTCTGCACCAGTACATGATTGTAAGAAGTTTTCTTAATAATAAATTTTGAAGGCTGAAGCAATGGCAGCGGTGGTTTTCTCCTGACTTGGGTTTCCACCTAAAAATCCTGGTGTTTATGTGTGTTGCATATGTGTGATGATTATTCTGTTCTGTCTGCACCTGGTTACTGTTTCTGAAATATATGATGAATGAATAATGCAATGATCTAAGTTAAGATTCAAACACATAATTAGATCTCTGGACATACGCGAGTTCTGTAAAGGATATCCGCATATATACGCTAGTTTCCTTCAGTAAAGTAGCGTATGGGTTTTTAGAAGGGAAAAAGTAAAAATTTGATTGTCTGCACTAAATACTGATTCACCCCCCCCCCCCCCCTCTCAGTATTTTCCCCAACAATTGGTATCAGAGCAGGTCCTTATGAAAAGGCTTAACCGCTAGAAGGAAGTTCAAGCAAGATGAGGAATCAAGAGGGAACAACATCCATCAAGCCTCCGCTCTTCAACGGAAGTAATTTAATCTTCTAGAAAATAAGGATGAGGTCCTATCTTCAGTCTATGGGAGTAGATATATGGGCCATTGTTGAACAAGGATATCAATATCCAGCCACTGTACCAACAGATGCAACAGAAAAGAAGAATTATGAAACAAATGAAAAGGAGGTCAATGCTCTATTAGGAAGTCTAACTGAATCAAAATTTGTCAAGGTCATGCAGCTGAATACAGCAAAGGCAATATGGGACAAAATCATTCTAAGTTATGAAGGTGATGCAAAGGTAAAAAGTGCAAAACTCCAAACTCTCAGAATTGAATATGAAAAATTAAGAATGCATAGTGATGAAAGTATTGCTAGTTTCTTTTTACGTCTTGATGATATTGTAAATCATATGAGAAATCTAGGAGAAACAATAGCAGAATCTACTTTGGTTGAGAAAATCTTGAGATCACTAACGACAAAATTTGAGTCAAAAGTTTCTGCTCTTGAAGAAAAACAGGATCTTCAAAACCTTACTGTGGTGCAACTTCATGGCATTCTAACTGCTTATGAAATGAGAAGAGGAGGACCATCTGAAGTCAAAGAAGCCATATTTAGAGCTTCTACAAAAGGGAAAGAAGTTCAAGAAGCAGAAGGATCAAGATATATTTCAGAAGAAGAGGAGGCAAACTTTGTAAAGAAACTTCAACTTGGTACAGGACGGTTTAGAGGTAAGATTCCTTTCAAATGCTTTAATTGTGGAAGAGTTGGTCACTATGCTGCTAAGTGTCCTTACAAAGAAACACCTACTAAAGGAAAGGAAGTAGCAAGAATAAATAAGAACCGGTCTAGCACTAGAAAAAGTTACTATACTCATGAAGACAGTGATGGGTTATCTGATAGTGAGGAAGAAGGTGAACAAGATCTTAGACTTCTTATGGCTTTTGAAAATGAATCTAAAGAAGAAAAGGATACTTTTATGGATGCTCTAGAGGACAATGATTTTCTTAATGAAAATAATCAACTCAAAATATGCTTAGAAGAAAGTAAAATAATCATAGAGACTCTAAAAAATCAGATTGAAGAAGAGAAGAAGCACAATGAAAAATTAGAATGTGAAGTGGTAAGTCTAAGAAAAGAACTTGAGAAAGTAAAGACTTTGAATCTTAGATTTGCTAAAGGATCTGAAACCTTGGATGAAATTATCAAGGTACAACGTTCTCCTCTTATAAAAACAGGTCTTGGATATACCGGAGAATCTTCTCAGGCTTCAGCACCAAACTATCTAAAAGCAGCTACAACTGGTCTACAACATTCTGCCACTCAGCAAAGGGATAAAGACCCCTCACAGGTAAAGCATGATCAGCTCAAGTCAAGGAACTTCAACTCAAATACTCTTCAAAGGAACACCAACTAGCAGGTAAATTCAAATAGAAGATTTCATGATCGCAGAAATTTCTACTTCAATGGACAATGTTTCTCATGTCACAATTTTGGTCATAAAGCTGTTCAAAGTGTTTCATATAAAACTATCATGAAAAGAGAAGCAAGAAAGAAATGGACTGATATTGGAACAAATAAGAATACCTATAACAACTTTTCTCCTCTTCAAAAAAAAGTTGAATGTACTTATTGCAATAACTTTAGCCATGAAGAATCTGAATGTAGGAGCAAAGTTCAGCCAAAAGAACATGTTCCTTCAAGCACCAAAGTATGGAAAAAGAAGGATTTACAGGTTGAAAATTGTGGCATAGCTTTATTTGTAGAAGGTGAAGAAAATCAATGGTACATTGATAGTGGATGCTCAAAACACATGACATGTGACAAGAACAAACTTCTTGCATATAGTGCTCTAGAAAAGGAAAAGAATGTTACTTTTGGAAATGATACACCTGCTGTTATTAAAGGAAAAGGGTCTGTTTTCCTAAAAGAAAAAGTGAAATCCAATAATGTCATGTATGTGGATGGATTAAAACATAACTTGTTAAGTGTAAGTCAAATGTGTGACCAAGGAACTGAAGTTGTCTTTAGTTCAAAAGAATGTGTGGTACGTGATCTTGATACAGGTAAAACAATTGTAAAAGGAAATAGAACTCCAAGTAACCTGTATGTATTAAAGAACTGCAAAGAAAAATGTTACTTGAGCAAATCTTCAGAAAATTGGTTATGGCATAGAAGGTTGGGGCATCTGAGCTTCTCTCAAATCAACAAGTCAAGCAGACTTAAAGCTGTTCGTGGTCTTCCCAATATTACTCTTCCTGAAAATATCATGTGTAAATCCTGCCAATTCGGTAAGCAGACCAGAGTGCAATTTAATGCCAAGGAAGGATCATCAAGTGGGCCTCTTGAACTTATTCATACAGATATATGTGGACCTATGAGGAAAAAGTCACCACGTGGTGAAGAATACTATATCTTATTTATTAATGATTTCTCTAGAATGTGTTGGATTGGGTTGCTTAAACACAAAGATGAAGCATTTGAGAAATTTCAGATATTCAAAGCTCTGGTTGAAAATGAATTAGATATAAAACTCAAATGTATTAGATCTGATCAAGGAGGTGAATATACATCAAATGAATTCCTTGAATTTTGTGAACAACATGGCATAAAAAGACAGTTTTCTGTAGCAGGCACTCCACAACAGAATGGTGTAGCAGAAAGAATGAATAGAACAGTTCAACAAATGGCTAGAGCCATGCTTGATTATTCCGGAACACCTGACACATTTTGGGGAGAAGCAGCTCATACAGCGGTAAATATTCTCAACAAGGCACATGTTCGTGTAAATAGTGACAAAACGCCATATGAACTCTGGTATGGTAATACTCCCACTCTGAAGCATTTTAAAGTTTTTGGGAGCAAATGTTTTATCAAAAATAATGATGAAAATCTTGGCAAGTTTGAACCAAGAGCAGATGAAGGTATACTTCTTGGTTATTCCTCTCAAATTAAAGCATATAAATGTTACAATAGAAGACTTCGAAATATTGTTGAATGTATTGATGTTGTTATTGATGAGTCTCCTGCAGCTCCAAAAGAAGAAAAAAAAACAACAGATGAAGGTGATGATGATGTATATCCTTCTACGTCAAATAGAAATGATACAGACAATGAACCCAATGAAGAATCTGGAGATGATTTATCTGAAAAAGCTCCATCCAGATATGTTCAAAAGAACCATCCAGAATCTCAAATTTTGGGTGACAAGGGATCAGGTGTACAAACAAGAAGGACTCTTGTGGGATCCTCTAGCTATTTGGCATTTCTATCCACTGTTGAACCACACAATATCAATCAAACTAGCAAATATGAATGTTGGATTCAAGCCATGAATGAAGAACTTGATCAAATTGAAAAGAATCACACTTGGGAGTTAGTTCCAAGACCACATGATAAAAATGTCATTGGAACTAAATGGATATTCAAAAACAAGTTAAATGAAAATGGGGATGTTGTAAGAAACAAAGCTAGACTTGTTTGCAAGGGGTACACTCAACAAGAAGGTATAGACTTTGAAGAAACTTTTTCTCCTGTAGCTAGACTTGAAGCTATAAGAATGTTTCTTACCTTCTCAAGCTTTCAAGAAATCAAAGTTTATCAAATGGATGTTAAATCTGCTTTTCTCAATGGTGATCTAGAAGAAGAGGTTTATATAGAACAACCAGAAGGATTCATTTTGGGAAATGATATAAATCTTGTTTGTAGACTTAAAAAGGCTCTATATGGTCTCAAACAAGCTCCAAGGGCATGGTATTATTGTCTTGACAAATATCTTCATCAACAAGGTTTTTCAAAGGGGTCTGCTGACAGCAACTTATACACAAAAATTGAAAATGATAAATTATTGATTGTGATTGTATATGTTGATGATATCAACTTTGGAAGTAATGAAGAATCTATGAGTCAGAAATTTTCTTCTGTTATGCAGCAAGAATTTGAAATGTCTTTACTTGGGGAACTAACATTCTTTCTTGGCTTGCAAGTACATCAAACTACAGATGGTATATTCTTATCACAAGAAAAATATCTTAAGCAAATTCTGAAGAAGTATGGCATGGAAGAATACAAACCTGTAAGTACACCAATGATAACCGGATGTAATCTCAGTTATCATGATGATTCTCCCACAGTGAATCAACCAGAATACAGATCTATGATTGGAAGTATACTCTATCTCATTGGGACTAGACCAGACATTATGCATGCAGTTGGTATTGTTGGGCGATTCCAAGCTAATCCAAAAGAGTCCCACCTTCAGGCTGTTAAAAGAATATTCAAATATCTACAAGGAACTCAAGAATTTGGACTATGGTATCCAAAGAATGCTGATCTTACTCTTCATGCTTACACTGATGCAGATTGGGCTGGAAATGTTGATGATCGGAAAAGCACTAGTGGTGGTTCATTCTATATGGGGCCCCGGTTAGTATCTTGGTTCAGCAAGAAACAAAGTTCTATTGCTTTATCTACAGCAGAAGCAAAATATGTGGTTGTTGCATCTTGTTGCACTCAACTCCTTTGGATGATGCAAACCTTGCAAGATTTTCAAATCAAATGTACACCTCCTATCCCCATTATGTGTGATAACACAAGTGCCATTAGTATCTCAAAGAATCCTGTTATGCATTCGAATACCAAGCACATTCCCATCAAGTATCACTTCTTACGTGAACAAGTGCTTGAACAAAAGGTGAATTTGGAGTATGTTCCCTCCAAAGAACAAATTTCTGATATATTTACCAAACCTCTGCCCAAGGAAGCGTTCAAATATCTCATACTGAAGCTGGGTGTTGTCTCTACCTCTCAGAAGTTCAGATCTGATTAAATTCAGAAGATTACATTGGATACGCGGGTTTCCTGAAAGACAGTCGCGTATATACGCGAGTTCATACACATAAAACCGCGTATGGGTGGTTGCTGACAAAGTTTCTGGGTCAGCATTCTTTAGCGCAAGCTATGGTGCTGTTTGGTATCTCTGATGCTGTATGGCTTCTCTGGTGATGTTTCAGCTCTTATATTTCTATTTCATTCTCTGATATTGGGTGAAGATGCCTTGATGATTGGCTGTTGAAAGTGTTCAGGTTACTCAAGCTAAGGAGGAGTTTTTGGTCATATGAAAAGGATGCACAGTTTCAGGGGGAGCATTAGCCTGGCTGAGAATAATGCATTGTTGGCATTATGATGGTTCTGAAACTTGTTCTCTCTCTTGATGTCTTTTTGTTTTTGGTTGTGAAAAGTCATACTTGTAATTTGATGAAAAGGTCATGTTGAGACCCATGATGTAAATTGCAATATTTAGTCATGTAAGGACTTGTTCAATTTTGTAAACCCACTTGGTTGGGTATTTGAGTCGCATATGTAAATCCACTTGGTTGGATCTTTGATGTAAGTATGAGTCTTGGTGATAGGAAGGTCATAGAGTCATGTACTTCATTGAAAAATATGTTTGAAGATTCAACATGAACTCAGGGGGAGCATGGTAACTTCAAAGCTCTTATGGCTACATGAGGAGAAAAACCTTGTGTTGGTTTTGATCCACCCTTTGCCCTTGATGTCAAAGGGGGAGAGTGACATGGTGTTTGAATCAGGGGAGAATATCATGCAGAATATCATGAATGATGGTTGTGCTTAATGTATCTATCCGTTATGGTGATCAAACACCATCGTGGTTGCCATCAAGTCCAAAGGGGGAGATTGTTGGCACTATGATGCAGAGTGTTGTCCTTGATGGAAACCCACTTGATGAAGATGATGGAAACCTACTTGACGAAGTTGTTCTTGACTTGATGAGCTTGCTAAATAATGTAAATCTGATTTATCTACAATCAGTACAGAAGGTAATGATGAAAGGAATTTCAGTATGTGCCAGAACATTGATGAAAAGTGTGTGCCTCAAGGCATACGTGAGTTTGTCTAGGCGAAGTAGCGTATGCACGTGGGAATTAACGGCACAAGTCACGTATGCTTAAATGCGCTCTAAATATGTAAAACAAGGGGTAAATACCATGGTTTTGACCCATTGTATTAAGCGTTGGTTTGTCTATGAGATCCCGTCCAGGAATACCATTGGAAGTTATGTGGTTTTGGCTCATGGTATTGATAAAAGGTAACCCTATATAAGGAGAAGAAATTCATTGTGCAAGGGTGTGGATAGGTTGGGGCTTTGATGAATACTTCACTCTGAAGTATATCTGTATGGTTGAACCCTGTTTCTAATTGATAGATCTGAATCTATGATGCACCTATGAACATGATGAAGGCTCAAGATCTCTAGATCTAGAAATGGTGAATGTCAAGGTTGATCTGAAAAGAAGTGAAGAAGACCTGGCACAATCCCGTTGAGGAGATTGAAGAAATCTGGGTAAGTTCATAGATTTGGTCTGTACTGCAAAGTTTATCTTTTGTAGATTTATACGCAGTTTTGTTTCATGAAAAGCACGTATATACGCGGGTCTGTGGAAGGAAAAGCGCGTATGCGCAGTTAGAATTTTTCCCTAGAAAATGCACTGAAGTATACGCGGGTTCATCTTCTAGAAAGAGCGTATATACGTGGGTTTGATCAAATAAAAGCACGTATGATTTCTGATCTAATGGTTGCTGAAGGTTGAATGTGTTTCTGCATATCTATTCTGAAGTCTGGGTTATATCTGATATTCTGGTTACAGTGGTTTCACTGTTTTGTTTGAAGCATTAAGCAAGGTATGATTATTGATAAGTGAAGGGTTGTGTTGAAGCTATTTGATCCAGTTTGAAAATTGATGAAACGTGGTCTGTAGTGGAGCTGAGGGTCGAAGCCTTCAGTCAGGGGGTCGTAGCTCCCTTTCAGGAGAGGCTGGTAAACGAGAGCAGGGGGTTGTAGCTCCCTTCCAGGATAGGCTGGTAAACGAGAGAATGTTGTAGCCTTCTGCAGGTGGGTGCCTGCGTGCTGGTTTGAGTCTGCACCAGTACATGATTGTAAGAATTTTTCTTAATAATAAATTTTGAAGGCTGAAGCAACGGCAGTGGTGGTTTTCTCCCGACTTGGGTTTCCACCTAAAAATCCTGGTGTTTATGTGTGTTGCATATGTGTGATGATTATTCTGTTCTGTCTACACCTATTTACTGTTTCTGAAATATATGATGAATGAATAATGCAATTATCTGAGTTAAGATTCAAACACATAATTAGATCTCTAGACATACACGAGTTCTGTAAAGGATATCCGCGTATATACGCTAGTTTACTGAAATAAAGTAGCGTATGGGTTTTAAGGAATGAAAAAGTAAAAAGATTTGATTATGCAGTAAATACTGATTCACCCCCCCCCTCTCAGTATTTTTCCCAACACAGGGTTGAGCTTGATAGAGAAGATTGTTCTTCGCTATTCACATTCATTTGATCGGGAATAGTTGAAGGGGGTGTAAGGAATATGATTGTACTACTACATATTCCGATTCAAAAGGACTCAAAGGTATCTTGCTGTTGAAAGAGTCCAATTCTAATTCTGAAGAAAAAATCCATGTGTCATCAAATGGTATAGTGTTTGATTATATCATATTGATATTGGAAATTGTTTGCAGTACATTGGGTGGGGGTATAAAAAAAGTTCCCATGAGAGAGGAATCCTTCATTAATCCTACACCAACATCTTTGTATGGGATAACCAATTTTCCGACATGCTAGATGTTATTTGTAGAAGTAGGGTCGATGAAAAGTATGACAACTGATAGATTTTAACAATCTTTCCTTTGTGAGGAAACCTGATTACCGGAAAGACAGATGAAACAAGAACAGTCATGGCATAAGACCAACTACGACCCAGAAGAAGGTTGTAATCAAGAGGGGAATCAACAACTTCCACCTCTAGATTAGCAGTTTTTCTTTCTACTTCTATAGGCATATCCTAGATTATTCCATATGGATGAAATCCTCTTCCATCAAAGGCTTTAAGGATAGTCAGTGATTGGTTGAGTGTTGGAGAAACAAGGGTTGTCAAACAATTTAATGAAATTATACACTTATATTCCCCCTCATCAATTACAGTATGAAAAACTCGTCTTGATTTGACTAATACGGGAATATGAAAAGCCATCTGATGAGGGAGTGTAGGTACAAAATTTTCGAGATTGAAGAACACAAGGTTAGAATCCTAAGGATCAATAGCTCCGATAGCTGGTAATAGTAATTTCCTTTGTGCTAGACATTATTTTAGCACTTCTAAGGTCGACATTGTTGAAGGGGATATCCCCAAGTCTTCAATAATGTTGTAATTTTGAGCACCTCTCGCATGTGGATTGAAAGTTGATTTTCAAAGTACACCTTTAGCAGGCAGTTTAACACTAGATCAGGATTAGGTTTCTCAACATGAAGCAGATCGAAAACCGAAGGAGATATAGCTGGTGTTTGACTAGAATTTTCTGTATCTTTACTAGTTACAAGATTTTTAGTTCCATAGTCTTGCAATCGCATCGCAACCATAATGTTAGTATGAATCTTTTGTCGAAGCGTACGAAAAAGACCACTTTAGCCCTACGCATATAACTAATAGCCCTAACATCAAAAGTGGTACAAGCCAATATCTTCAGATCTACAGTTAGTTGATCAAGACAAGAGCTGCAAAAACCAGATCTATGCATAGAAAGACATTAAGCAGTAAAAAGAAGGGTTTGCTCCATATATCCAATAGACAAGACAAGAACAATTTTTGAAAGAATTTTTTGTCTTAAGTGCACCTAGGAGGAAAACAAGAAGATTTTTCCAATTATCTTCAATGGGATGGGTTCTTGGAAGTCCTCAGCACTTGAGATCTAGAATCTCTCTCTCTTGTTGGTGTAGAAAACCCGGACAAAGATAGAACTCAAAGGGAGCTCACACAGCAAATAATGTAGAATGTGACCAAGTGTATAGATCCAGAGTGATCTAATAGGCAACAAAAGGTGAAGAATGGTAGGAAAACCCTCCTATTTATAACAAAATATTGGGTCATTCTAGATCTTGGTGCGTGATTAAAATAACATTAACCAAATCTAGATCCACCTTTTATGGAATATTTTATTATATTTGTTGGAGGGAAAAAGTATTTGACTTGGGTCAAATCCCTTTATTTGTGATTAATAAATAAATAAATGATTTATTTATCATTTTAAGGAGGTGGTTAAAAGATAATCAAATAAATAATGATTTATTTAATTATTTATGGGTGATTTAGTCATATTTAACAAGGAATATTATTTAAATAAGGTTTAAATAATTATTCCTAGAAAATAATAAGATAAATAAAGGTTTATCTAATTAATTTCTTTGTTTTGGATTAAACATGATGAGGAATAACAATTAAATTATTGTTTAATTAATTATTCCATGAGGAAAATCAAACAAATATAGATTTGTTTAATATTTCCTTTTGGGGTTTCCTGTTTAGACCATAAACAACCTAATAAATGTGGTTTATTAAGTTATTTGACATAGTGAAAGCAATTTTACTTAGGGTAAAATTGGTCTTACATGGTGTACTTGGGTCCATCTAATGATAGTAGGTTAGATGACCAAAAAAATGGTGTAACAGATTGCCCCCCAGCGTGCGAGTGTTAGGAGCGAATCGTATGACCGAAGTACGTTGTAAGAACTCAATCACCAGACATCAAAAGGGAAGTTAGAGAGAGAAATGTAAGGTAGACTAATGTGCTGAAGAACTAGACCCTGAGGAGATGAGACTTGCAGGTGCAACAAGTCTCTTTTTATGAGAGGGTACCTGTGCTAAAGGTGGCGGGGGAGGCATACCTATGCCCGTCGAGACAAAGTACAAAATAATAGTGTGTCCAGTAAACAAGGGACCGAACCATAAAGTACAGCCGGCATAAACATGAGCCAGATAAAAATACAATGAGGGATCCCACATACATGATGTGCCTGGGATAACAGCCAGGACTTATACAATAATATCTGAGTACATGAGATACAAATACAACCCAAATGCCCCCTATAAGCGGGGAAGGGCTCACAAAATCTGACTGATACATGTAAATCAAAGAGGCGCTACAAGCGGCTAAGGCCAATATCATCAAATATATGGAGCTGCATCGAGGGCTGCAATGAAGAGGTCATCCGGGCATGTGGGGGGCTACCTGCAGGGCCACCCCCTCATGAGGGCTGAGACATATCACACACACTCGGGAATCACCAAGAGCTACTGCTGCATCACTGAACCATCAAGTATACGGATCTCGATCATGCTGAAAGACGCTGGAGTGGAGAAACAATCAAGTCAAAGGGGAAGGAGAGATCCCTTTGCCGGATCTGAGGTATCGAACAAGAGTGGAAGCTGGAACCAAGGTACACCGCCCTCTAGACTTGTCTTCTGGAATGAAGGAGCTGAAGTCGACAGAAGGAGGTCCGCCATAGGTGAGGCAATGAGAGATCCTCAACTAAGGCATGAGAGAAAATAGTAGTTCGACTGACAAACTAACACCAATGATGATGATGAAATGGAGGGGACTGAGTAGCGAATGGACGACTTCCCTTGTTAGAGCATAAAGGGCATGAATGACATGGCAGCGACTGACACAATATCATGAGGGATAGGGGACAGTGGGATTGAAGGCCATAATGTGCGACACAAGAGAGGGACCAAGCAATGAAGGATGGAGGACTATAGTGGGGTACAAAGGGACTCAGGATAGACTCCATGAATGCGATGATGACTCAACTTGGATGCTCTAAACAAGGGTGACTCGATGGTGCTGCCACACAGTAAAGGTCCAATGGGGGACCATGAAAACATGAGTACAAGATGGTAACTCACGATGAACATCAACACAAGCATGGATAAGTATGGAGGCCAAATGGTGCCCCTAGTATGAGTGTTGCAAGTGAAGGAATTCGATTTTGAGGAGGGTTATGGTTGAGGGGCATAGGTGCCCCCAAGCATGGTATGGTCATGCCGAAATGTATTTAGAAAAAGGGGAATCTAAACATATTTTAATGATGTGGTGCACCATTTGTTTTCGTTATGGTTATGCAGTTTGAGTAAGGGAATGGAGGATTACTGATCTCTTTTGGTACTGTATATAGGAATCAAATGGACTTTAATTTTTCGGGTTGGCATACCTAGTGTCACTATCCCAAAGAGAGGAGTTCGAGATAATGAACTGATGCTCTCGGAGAAAAGCTATAGGTTGGTCAACAACAATGTCTAAGAGACGGAGTTTCTGATGTAATATGAAGGAATGATAAGGGGTATCATCCCTAGAGTGATCTGAAGTGAGATGGGACTCTAGAGGTTCTTCTAAATGTGGAAGAATAATGGTACTAAATTCGACACGACCAGATACACTAGGAGAGTTGTGGAGAATTGCTTCTCTTGGTCTCTCAAATGTGGGTGCCCCCTTACTCAAACATTGGGTTTCAAAGTAATGGCCACAAGGTGTATGTGGTGTGAATGCATGGGTTCGATGTAAGGGGGAATAGATAAAGTTAGGGGTGGAGATTTGTTCCATAATGTCGTCATCATGATAGAAGATGGGGTGACTGGTGGAAGAAAGGCCACCTGACGTGGCGAAGCTACCTGAATCATCATCATGAGAAGAGAGGTTCACATGCGCATCATCACAAGGGGTGACAGAAGAGTAAGTAGATAAAGGATCTACCGATATTGAGCCCAAGGTGATCGCTGAAGGAAGGTCAGGCGAAACAATAGGGGAGGATTCAGATGGAATGTTCCCCGAGGGTCTCATGGATGATGATAGGTAGAAAATGGTGGACGAAGGCTCTGTTATCTCGACATCAGGAGGGGGAATGTCAATGGGAGTAGTCATGTCTTGTAGTTTTTCCTAAGAAAAATTCGCAAATAGGGGAGAGGTGGACTCATTGCGCGTGGCCTCGAATTGGCGGACCGCGGCTAGAGAGGTGCGGAAGTCTGCAAGGCGGGGACAAAGGTGGGTGTAATGGCCATGGAGATCACACAAAGCACAAGGGTGGTTGGTGTGAATAGTCGTGGGGTTCTTGGTCATGGTCGCGGAAGGAATAGAGGCTTCCGGGACCGTGGACTCAGGGAACATGACACTAACCATGGGCTTGAGATGAAGCAATTCAGGACAGGTATGGGTGGCGTGACCGACAACATCACACAAAGCACACTGGATGGTATTCTTTGGAGGCTGAGGAGGGGCAGGGTTTGTCGAGGCAGCCTTGTCCTTTGATGCCCCCTTGCGAGCTTTTCCCTTCTCACCCGAAGCGGTCGCAACAGGAGGTGGTTCCTGTTGAGGTAACTAAGGCACTGTTGCAGCGGGAGAAGTCATGGGGACCGGTTGAACCGGGGTCAAAGCAATATAAGGTTTGGGTTGACCAGGCAAGGTGGGGACTGGAGGATCAAGGTACCAGACGGGAATCCCAAGGGTCAGGTTAGGAAGAGAGAGGGTGGCAATGACAGGTACCATGGACACTCCTGGTGGGGGAGCTAGGAACGGTATCTGACCAGAGGGGGAATGGCCAGGTGGGACGGCTCCTAAATGGCTAAGGCTTGGAGGAACTATCCCAGGAGGATAAAGAGGCTCATGACTACCAGCTGTAGGTGAAGGGATAGGAGCAAGTTGCGGAGAGCGTGGTTGCTGACTAGCCGAAGCAGGTTGCTTGAGAGCAGCCTGAGACGATTGCATCATGCAAACATTCGATGAGATGGGGTCAGAGATAGGAGGAGGAGGAATACTAGGGAAGGTTTCGAGCAAAGAGGAGTCTTTGTAGACGCCAGGAGAGACACTGGTCAAGGAATCGACAGTTTGCTTGTTGGCTACAGAAGAGATGGTCGTCTCAGGTGAGGTCTGAGATTTTGGCTCATGATATGTCAACTGGTCAATGGTGACTATCTTTCCGTTATGGGGGAAAGACATCTTGCGGAAAACCGCGGATGGGACAGCAGACATAGCATACGTGTAGCTTCGCCCCAATAGAATGTTGTAATCTAGCGGGGCGTCGATGACTTCGACGTCAACGCAAACAGTCTTACCGGCGAGGGTGATAGGACAATTACAAAACAGGCCAATGGGCTGGGAGGCATGACCGTCCCACGCTCGAAGGGTGATCGTGGAAGGGGCCAGCTCGGGGGATCCGAGTTGCTTCCAAACCGAAGCGGACATCATGCAGGTGGATGCCCCCTCATCAATTATACACCGGGACACGTTGGCGTTCCGGATTTTGACGGGGATTTGGAAGGCGACGGAAGGAGGAAGAGGAGGATGGTCCGATTGAGTGGCATCGAAAACAATCATTTGGTCATCAGCAGGATCTACAGCGCCCATGGAAGATAGCAAAGCCTTCTTTTGGGAAGGGCATGACTGGAGGAGTTCCAATGTGGAAATGGCAGCAGGAGACTACGCCAAATCATCTACTATGCTATACGAATGAGCAGCTCGACCAGAAGCATCATTTCGGCGTAATGGTCCCTTAGGAATATTGGTATGAACCTCAACTTTGGGCTGAGGGATATGCAAGGGACCATTGGATGTCGAAAGAGGCTCTGTAGAACCTGAAGAAGGGGACTCGGGGGCAGACTGAGCGGAAGGTTTGGGGTACTGGTGAGACCGAGTTTGAAGGTTAAGGTCGACGGTTAGAGGTGGATCAGAGTTCATCATGAGGATCTGGTAATTGGAGGAACCAGAAGGGGAAGGTTGAGTGGCCACCTGTCCGTGAGGTGGTTGGGTAGCCACGAATCCCTGCTGTGCATCCACCTGTGCTTGAGGGGGCGGTGACTACTGTTGCAGGGGTTGAGAAGGCAAGGGAGGCGGAGGTGTTGATGCTGGAGGAGTTGGAGCACCAAACTGCGGATACGAATAATAAGGCGGTTGGGTAACAGTATGGTGAGCAGGAGGTTGGGCCAAAAGAGGAGGTATGTTGGATCCTGGATACGTGCTACCAGGAGGGGGACAAGTGCGGGAGGTGCTGTCCCCTCCCCCAGGAAAACCATAACCCATGGGAGGTTGGGCATATGGATGAGAGAGAGCTCCAACGATACCGTCGGCGGCATGAGGTGCCCCCTGTGCGTTGACACCACTGGGTCTGGGGAGATCAGGTAGAACGGTATAAACATAACTTGTCTGAGCATAGATCAAGTCATATTTTAACGCCAGTTGGAGGGAAGCTTCTTCGGTTTGGGGAAAATGCGATGCGACATCTTTCCCGATAGGAGGCAAGAGAGATCTAAGGAACCAGTCCATGTAGACACGGTCTTCGAAAGTAGGGGATTGACATAGCCTTTTTCTTGTCCGCCATTCCTGGACATGATCGGATAGGCGGGTCGCAGATGATTGACAGAAAGAAGTCAAAAGTTCGATACCAGTGTCATAACGAAGGGGAAGCTAGAAGTAAGATAAAAAATCCCGGGCAAGAGTTGCAAAGGTGGTATGAGAGGAAGTGGGCTGATCAACATACCACTTAGAAGTCGCACCTGTAAGCGTTCGTTGGAACAACCAAAGACAGACAGAGTCATCGGTAATGGAGGTAGATGAAAACCACATGTGGAAAGATCGAACATGATTTGAAGGATCTTCTCTAGCAAGGCCTTCAAACTTGGGGATGTCAGAAGGGAGCTTTTTCGGCATAGCAGGCCAACTAGCGTCATGGTGTATAGGGTCATTTGTCAACTGGTCCAAATTAGGGAGGTTGAGGCCTACCATGAAGGGGAGCAAGGGCGCAGCCGAGGTAGTTCCTATAGTGGTTCCGCTAGTAGCAGTCCCGGCATTAGGGCTGGGATTACCGCTAGCATTAGGCCCTCGACCAGACATAGTGAAGGTGACAGGGGGAGAACTGGAAGTAAAAGGAGAACCCAATGAATCAGAAGAGGAGTCGGAGTGCGGACTCGGAGGAGGACTAACTCGTCGACGACGGGAAGGAGTAGGTCGACCGATCAGAAACTGAGGGTGAAGTCCAAGAAGTCTCCGGGATGTGCGCCTTGGGGGCGCAATGGTGAAAACACAAACACGGCACAAGGGGGAGAAGAACGATCAACAAAGGCAGGGAGGTGCAGAAGCAAGGGATTACAATGTCGAAACAAGGGCAGATAGGTGCAGTGTCAATTGATTTTAAAGTCTTTCTCTGGCGGTGCAAACCAGGCTCTTCTTCGCTTAGGGTGAGTGTGTGGCATGCGTTAATTTTAATTTTTAAACCCTTTTCATTTTGAGAGCAAGAGAAAAAGTGTGCTGCGTAATTGAAAATAATGCTGTAAAAAACAGTAGATAATGCTGAAATAACAGAAAATTAACAGCTACTAGTGCATCGATTCAACCCAAAAAGGCGGGTCTCTCAAAACTAATCTAAAAGAGGGAAAAAATCTAGTCAAAACACACTAAAAAGAGGCCAATAGATCTAGGGTCAAAAGGGACAGGGATCTAAAGGAGAAAGCTGCTAAAAAGAGGTGCAGATCATAGCCAAGAGGCAGAGGCAAGGTGGCTGGAAAAAAGGAGGAAATCAGCAAAAAGCGGAAAGGACAGGGAGGAGGTCCTAAAGGGAGGTCCAAAAAAAACTACAAGAGGTGATTTGAAAGGAAGAAGAGCTGATTTAAAGGGATCTGAGAATGAGGTATCAGATCTGAAAAAGGGAAGGCTGAAACTCTGAAAAAACAGACAGCTGAAACACCTAAAAACTCTTCCACAAAAAGTGGAGGGTACTGAAGCCCTAGGGGGCTAGGTTCCCACTTAGATGAGAAAAATAGATCAGAAACAGGTCTAAACAGGTGGAGACAGAGGCTGGAAAACCCTGACAGAAGCTTCAGCAAAACCCAGAAAAATTGCAGAAAAACAGCTGAAATTTTGGCAGGTCGCAGGTTCTGACCTGTTTTCAGTGCAGGTCAGAAAATGGGCTGAAAAGTGCGACCTGGAGGTCCAGGTCGCAGTTTATGGGTTGAAAAGTGCAACCTGAAGCTCCGGGTGTCTCGGCGGCAGATTTTCAGAAAATTTTCCGTCTCAATTGCGACTGATGTCGGTCACCTGCGCAATAGGGCCAAAAACATGCGGAAGTTAGAAATTTTAATGTTTTAGGGTTTTATGTGAGAAAAAAAACATAAAAATAGGAAAAACAAAAAGCTGAAAAGAAACCCTAGGGTTTGAAGTAGCTGGATATGCAAGAATATGAAAAACGACAGCGGTCGTAATTTAAAACCCGTGTGGAGTCGCCATTTGTTAGTATGAATCTTTTGTCGAAGCGTACGAAAAAAGACCACTTTAGCTACGCATAACTAATAGCCCTAACATCAAAAGTGGCTGCCAATATCTTCAGATCTGCAGTTAGTTGATCAAGACAAGAGCTGCAAAAAACCGGATCTATGCATAGAAAGACATTAAGCAATAAAAAGAAGGGTTTGCTCCATATATCCAATAGACAAGACAAGAAAAATTTTTGAAAGAATTTTTTGTATTAAGGGCACCTGGGAGGAAAACAAGAAGGCGTATCCAATTCTCCTCAATGGGATGGGTTCTTGGAAGTCCTCAGCACTTCAGATCTAGAATCTCTCTCTTGTTGGTGTAGAAAATCCACACAAAGAATATAACTCAAAGGGAGCTCACACAGCAAATAGTGGAAAAATGTGACCAAGTGTATAGATCCAGAGTGATCTAATAGGCAACAAAAGGTGAAGAATGGTAGGAAAAACCCTCCTATTTATAACAAAATATTGGGTCATTCTAGATCTTGTTGCATGATTAAAATAATGTTAACCAAATCTAGATCCACCTTTTATGGAATATTTTATTATATTTGTTGGAGGGAAAAAGTATTTGACTTGGGTCAAATCCCTTTATTTGTGAATAATAAATAAATAAATGATTTATTTATCATTTTAAGGAGGTGGTTAAAATATAATCAAACAAATAATGATTTATTTAATTATTTATGGGTGATTTAGTCATATTTAACAAGGAATATTATTTAAATAAGGTTTAAATAATTATTCCTAGAAAATAATAAGATAAATAAAGGTTTATCTAATTAATTTCTTTGTTTTGGGTTAAACATGATGAGGAATAACAATTAAATTATTGTTTAATTAATTATTCCATGAGGAAAATCAAACAAATATAGATTTGTTTAATATTTCCTTTTGGGGTTTCCTGTTTAGACCATAAACAACCTAATAAATGTGGTTTATTAAGTTATTTGACATAGTGAAAGCAATTTTACTTAGGGTAAAATTGGTCTTACATGGTGTACTTGGGTCCATCTAATGATAGTAGGTTAGATGACCAAAAAATGGTGTAACACATAACCTAATACATTATTAAAATATATGCCAAATAATTGGAAGAAGATCCAATCATTTTACTATCTTGAGTGGGAAAAGGATCCTTAAAGACAGTAGGTGTGGGTGAACCTTTGAAAAATTTGGATACCTCAGACCGATGTGGATGCTCTTTAGTATAGTAATCCTCGTCACAAATAAGACAAGGATAATAAATTTTCCTCTTTACAT
Organism: Pinus albicaulis; assembly: GCA_034641835.2. Taxonomy (NCBI): domain Eukaryota; kingdom Viridiplantae; phylum Streptophyta; class Pinopsida; order Pinales; family Pinaceae; genus Pinus; species Pinus albicaulis. The sequence goes on from CM076583.1 coordinate 663,176,263, forward strand.
CAGCTGATTCATTTTTTTTGTTTTCTCTTTAGGAGATGTATTTTGTTTATTTTTATTATTTCCTTTCTTCTTATTGCTAGTTTTAGCTTTAGTCGTGGATGAATCTACAACATGAATGTCGACAGAATTTTCAAGGGAAGAATCTCCTTTAGGTGAATCTCGTAAATTTATTATGGGAGAAGTAGCTTTGTATGAATTCTTCTTACTCTTGTTGGCACTAACTGTACTAATTACACCATCTACATCATGAGAACTAGAAGGCGTTGCAGTAATTTGACCTGGGCATGGTGTTGGCAAAAATACTGAGGGGGGGGGGATGAATCAGTATTTATAACTCACTGTAAAATTTTACTTTATTTTTACTGATTTCTATATGAAACTTTAATGAACCCAACTAGCGTATACACACGGCTACCTTTAAAAAAACTTGTGTATGTATAGAGATATTATTATGCATATAATTCTTTAATTAGACTGGTGCATCATTCATTTGCCAAATGTTTAGTAAGTAGTAAGCATGTGCAGTAAGAAAATAATCAATCATCACACATAAGAAATACACATGGACACTAGGATTTAAGGTGGAAACCTAATTCGGGAGAAAAACACCATTGTTTTCATCTATGTCTTCAATATTTCTTATAAAGAAAACTGCTTACAATCTTGTAGTTGCACAGACTCATTCCATCACGCAGGCACCCACCTACAAAAGGTTTCAAACTTCTCTCATTCTTGATCTTCTACTTGAAGGGACCTCAAACCCCCTGATCTCATTTACCAACTACCACTGGAAGGGAGCTACAACCCCCTGCTTCTTTTTTACCAGCCACTTCTAGAAGGGGGATACTACCCCCTGATCTTGTTTACCAGCAACCACTAGAAGGGAGCTATGACCCCCTCACTAAAGGCTTCGACCCTTAGCATCACCGCGGACCACGTTTCATCAATTTTCACACTAGATCCAACATCTTCAACACAACATAACTTGCAAGCCTCTTTTCATCATATTTTCAGAGTAGACCCACTCCATACATTTAAGCTCAAGAAACGTACATCAAAGTGAAACACATAACCATATCAAATTGTTCTCTTCATCATAAATCAACCAACCAACCATTCATCTTTAATGATATTCAACTAGTATCATAACCAGTATTAAAACAACCCAGATATGTATCAAGACATTATTGACAGACAATAGTAATAAAACAAAACAGATCAGAAATTTCCTTCTGTGCACTTCAGCAAACCCTACATCCCATACGCACTTTTTATTAACTAAACCTATGTATAGACGCGCTTTTATAGAGATGAACCTGCATATAGATCTGCAACTATTTCATGACTATGCAACTCTTCAGAATAAATAATCATCTCATATCTTAGCCTTCCCTTCAACAAAAATTCTTCAGATCCCAGATCTAAACATTTCATAAATATATCTAGAAAATACATAGTCATGTCAGGTCTACAGATCCTGATCCAGAATTGTTTTCATGGGTGCATTATTATTTCAGATCCATCAATAAACTGTAGCCTATTCCATGGATATATACTTTAGATTGAAGTATTCATTCAATACCCTAACACATGCACACCTTAACACTATGATCCTCATATCCTTATATATTTTAGCCTTTACCATGTTAGTTTCATAATATGAATTCTGCAAACAGTGATCAAAGTCACTATTTTCATTCTCATTTTAGGTGTCCCACTTTGAAATTTTTATTTCATTCCATTAGGTCATGCTAAAAATTGTTTCACTAATGGTAGCCCTAGTCATAAAACCTCACTCTCCCTCAAAATTTCACATTTTCTGGCCTAAATTCATGTCTTGATGAGTATAAATCACCCTTGAAAGCTCATCTCAGTATGTTGTTATGTCAGTCAAAGTCAACCATTGAGTTAGATCATCCAAGGTCTCATTACGTCTCTAGGTTTCATTCTTCAAGGTCCAAATAAAGCACCATTTCATTTTCATTATGTCAGAAAAGTATGAGAGTGATCCCAAATAATATCTCTTTTCCATGTAAAGATGATATCCAAGGTGGTTTCCAAAGTTGTAATTTGATTTCAAAAGTGAGTTTCATTCCAAGATGTAATTTTCATTTTTTCTATGTTATTTTATGTCATTAAATATGTAATAAGTACTTAGTTCCCAAGGCCTTTGAATCCTAATTCCACATTCCAAAACATCAAATTTCAAAGTGCAAGAGTTTTTAGTCCATCAATTGATCAAATTTCAAAGGGAGTTGTCTTTTCCCAAAGGGTGCCCAAGTCATCATTGTTCACAAGCATTAAACCCGAATTTCCTCCCCACTATGCTAGGGTTTTCTATGGAAATACAAAAAATTGATCAAAGGAGGCATAAGGTAGGTCATACCAGTATGTATGAGGTCATTTCATCTCATAAACATCATGTCTCTATCATTTTTCATGAAATCATTCCAAGAGTCAAATCATTTGCCACTCATAGGGCCGGTTTTTCTTCAAACTGTGTTTCTGACCAAATAGAGATGAGTTTGACAAAAGTAACAGATAAATTTATCCATCATAGGTAAAGGAAGAAAAACCTGCTTCATTCTCTACACAGGTTGTTAGTCATCAGTATTTTTCATCTGTTGATGATGACTAGTTTCTAAAGCCAAGTTTTCTAAGAAGCTGATCTCCAATTTGTCAAATATGTCATCTAGTAAACACCCCTAAAAAATTTTGTCCTCTTATATTTTTCAGTCAGCCTATGATGAGGAGAAACCTAGTTGTCAATTCCTATCTAGTTTCAGTCATATAATCTTGTCCATCAGCCGTCATAAGCTAAAGTCATATGTTGTCATTTACCCTCATCTCGAGGTCATTCATTAACCAACTGTCGATAAAAAGTTAGCCACCCTACCTCTGGTCATATGTCATCTTAATATCTTATCCTACTCAAAGAAAACACTCAAAATCTATCAAATATTTCCCCTAAGTTAGGTAGTGGCGCTTTAAGGAATCCCTTCCTTGATGAAAACCATCCTGAGCAAAAATATTTGCTCAATACTAGCCAACCCTGAATCAACACTTAAATCTGCAAAAGCAAACCTTGATATACCCCTAGGTCATGCCACTAATAGGTTTTGTTGTCTTAGTCCGGAAGAAATTCTACAAAGATCTAATATAGAAAGAGATGAGCATGTGCAAATTCTAAAAGAATATGCCTTAGATTGGGAAAGATCTATATAAGACACTAAAGGAACTTTCGAAAGTTCAAAGTCATATTGTTTGCATCTCTACAGGGTGAAAATTGAATGACAAACAGTATCCAGACAAGAATAAAGAGACAAGTCCAAATAAGTCTCTCATGATGAAGAGTTTTCCATAAGATATCAAAAGAAGAGCTGTAATGCAAAGAGAGCAGGAGTGCATGTTTCAAAGGTCAAAAGTTTCTCTAAAAGCTGATACCATCCTTCAAAGCCACATAAATACAGAGGATTGATATAATTTTGATCTGCAGTGTTTTAATGTTTCCTTCAGAGTTAATGTTGCATAAGTTTTCCCAAGGATATCATCATAGTACATAAGAAGACAACTGCTTCTTATGCTGCCTCAAGCCTGGTATAACAACACTGGTGAAAGAGAAAATCCAATGTATCTCTGCAAACACAGTTAAGAAAGGTTAGTAAATAATGACTAGCAAGTAATACTCTACATATGCAAGTCATGTGGCTCCTGGTTTCAAAGATTCACAAGGGTATTCTAACAACAGGATACATATCTCAGAGCATGCCCCTCATAGCATATTGTCAAATTTTCACTCTATTACTTATTGTGATATACCAAGAAAGATATGTGCATCACAAGGAAAGATGACATAGTTTGAAAAAAGGATGAAATGGTGTGACTATGTTAAGCTCCTCTAAACATGAGCAAATGGTTGGGTCACCTGTGGTAAACCTCCTCCAGTATAAAGAGTAGATGGTTTGAAAATATTATGTTAAACTCCTTCATTTACAAGAATATGGTTAGGAACATGATAAGGGCCTCCTTCATTTAAAAAGAAGAGGGTTAGGGATAGAGGTATAGCCTCATTCAAAAAGCACAAGGATAACAATGCTTCAAATGGCCTAAAAACTTATTTACATCATTTTATCCAATGGATGAAACCACTGATACAAAAATAGTGTTTCAAGGGGGTCTTACATGGGTTCACTATTTGAAAGACAGAGTTGAAAAGCAGTAGAAAGAAATCGAAGGCTTATGAGTTAAATTATGGTGTTAAAACATAGGCCAAGCAGTGATAGTATGATGTTCAAGAAGCTTTGTTTTTCCTGTCCATAAAGGTCTTCTTCAAAGGCAATCTGAAGCTAGAATGCCCAAAACTTAGAACAACTTCATCAAAATGACAAGAATATAGACTAGCCTTGTTTCCTAAAAATACCTATGAAAATGAATACACAGAGACAGTATGTGTGAGGAAAGGGTATGACAAATGTTTCGAATTTAGAGACAACACTCAAAGAAACAAGGCATATCACTGTCACAGACAAAGACCTCTTTATGCACATATGAACAAACCCTGCTATTGTATGTGATTGCATTGAGGGTCTTTAAAAGCCTTCTCTTTGATAAGCAGGCATAGGTCAATTCCGGGTTAGTGCAAATGAGGTTTGTTTTCCACAGTCAAGAGAAAATGTCATGAGGTGCCTAACATTTCAACAGTCTTTGATATGGTCCCTGAAGCAATTTTCCCTTTTTAAAGGATAGAACAGCCTCAGTCTTCAACAATAGCCTCCTCATATGCATACGAAGAAGACCGTTTAAAAAATAGGTTCGATGGTATTTTGAAAAAATTCATATGTTACCAAGAACATTAATGTATGTTTTATATAACACAAAGGCCTTTGTCAAAATCCAAACCCTCACAAAGTAATTACAAAGGTGTTTTGGCTTGTTTGACTTTAAAAGAGGGAGGAGACCGTTTCAAAAGCCTCATTTGCAATTTCAAAAGCCAAAACATACTCTCCTTACTTGCTCACTAGAGAAAAGGCATTCTTGGATAAATTGGAAGGTTTTTCAGCACTTGAAGCTTGCATGACGTGCCCGTAGAAGTGCGCGGCATGCCTGTGAGTGCCCGAACACAGTGTTTACACTACTGCGTGACGCGCCTGTGCATATTCGTTCACCGGTGCCCAAACAAGACCCGACTACCTCCACTGCATGGCGCTCTCTTCTGAAAATGTGCCTCTCACCCAAAAGTACTCAAAAAACACTTTTGAAAGCTGAATCAAGGGTCGACAAGGCCCTTAAGCATTCTTCAAGGTATTTTTCTCACTCCGTGATAAATTTTGAGGTAAAAAGGTGGTGTGATCTTGTTGTGTTTCCAAGACAGAAACAGTGATTAGAAGTTTGGGTTTTTGGTCGAGAATAAAAAGGTTTTTGTTGACTGTGGGTGTCAAAAATTCACACAGTGATAGGCAAAAGTGTTTGATCAGTTTTAAAGAGCCCTAATTGCTCTTCAAAAAAAGTGTTAACAAACGAGTAGGTTTGAAGGGAAAGGGGTTTGTGCCAAAGCAAAGGGAGATTCCTCTTCAAACAAAAACCACAAACCTACCTTTTTGAAGTCTTTGCTCAAACACAGTGATTAAAAGAGGTAGATGGTTTGCCTAAATTAAGAAAGGTCTCTTTTTGTCATGGATAGTAAAGGATAAAACAATGAATAAAAAGGGAGGTTGTTAGGCCAATTTCAAAGCTCTGTTTGTGTTATTAAAAAGCTAAAACTATACACAGTTGCTGTAGAGGCCTCAAAACATTTTTAGATGATCATCTAGAGAATGGTAATAAGGTTGAAGGCTTGGTCAATATAAAGAGTTCCTCTTTGTGCTGTGAGATAGTGAAATTTGTGCAACCCCCAGAATTCAAAAAAAGACAGAGTCTGTTTTCAAGGTTTTTTTAAGTTAGTTGAAAGGTGTCTTGTTTACTTTGCAAAGGGTAGTAAACAAAAAAAGAGTAGTTCTTGAGGGTAGAATATTTTGTGCCAAAAAAAAAGAAATCTTTCTTCAGCAAAGGACCCCAAACATATCTTTTTCAAGATCTTTTCTCAAGCATAGTGATAAAGTGTTTTTGGTTATCATTTTACAAATATTTGTTTGCCAGCATCAAAGAAGCACAATGACTTACAAGGAGGACAAGGTGTGGTGTTGGGAGACCATTTCAAAGACCATTTGAATCATTTTGTCTTGGTCAACCAGCAAATAATATCCAAAGAAAAATGCCTCCCAGGCAAGACAGTAGAAGTGGCCCTTACAAGAGGTATGAACCCTTCTCAACTGAGGAAGTAAATGCCCATCCTTAAGTTTTGTTTTACATTCATGAATTTGGATGTTTAGAGTTTTGTTAAAGGGTTCAGGAGGGGAAGAGTTATCTTCTTTTGACACATATGTTGGCCTTAAGATTGCAAGGAAAACATGCTCATATAGCACACTTGGATTTCAAGTTTTCTCCTAGATCCATTTCTAAAGCTACCAAAATCCCTTATATTGGAGAGAAATGGTTCAAGCAGAGTTACCTAGACTCATATCAGTACAAACCCTTTTTGAAACCCGAGCATCAGGATGAATGCCCATCCATATTTCATTTTTCATATTTGCTAACCAGCTATGTGCCCCTCATGAAGATAATCATGAATTTTTTCACATGCGAGGGAAGGTTCTTCCGGGTCTATGCTTAACATGTCTTGTTACTCATGCACTTCACCAGAGCCCAAATGTTAAACCTCCCCTTTTTCCTCCATAGAAGTATTGAAAAAATGGCTTCCACTGTTCAAAAGAGACCCTCCTCCCAGCAGCCAGCTTGTTTTTTCCATCATTCCCTTGTCAAAATTATCATTTTTCATCAACTTGAGAAGAAGGGAATCTCTTTGGATACTTTCATTTCCCATCCTGATTTTTCCACTGTTTCTTCATCCCATGCATCTCCTTCACCTTCCACTCGGCATCTCTCTCCTTCTTCTAGTAAGCACATTCCTAAGAAGCTAAAATCTCCCATGATAGACCAAGAAGAAGAGCATAATGAAGAAGAACAACACAGTGAGGAAAGGCATCAAAGTAATGAAAAACACAGTGAAGGAGAGCATGATGAAGAAGGGCACATTGAAACAGAGCAACACAGTGAGGAAAGGCAAAACAGTCAAAAGTAGTAAAGTGAGGAAAAACAACAAAGTGAAGAAGAGAATAATGATGAAGAGGAACACAGTGAAGAAAGGCAGCAAAGTAATGAAAAGCACAGTGAAGGAGAGCATGATGAAGAAATGTACATTGAAATAGAGCAAAAAAGTGAAGAAAAACAAAACAGTGGCAAGGGAGATGAGGGGAGTAGCAAGGGCAAAGAGCAAATAGAGCATTTGCTAGCTGCCTCTCCTAGGCAAGGGACCATGCTTTCTTCTCCAAAGGTGACAAAGCCTCAAACATCAAGGAAGAGGGTGCCTCAAACAGTCACCCGAAATGTCACTAGAACCCTCTGAAGCAAAGGGAAGTTGCCTAAGAAATTCCTTGTTGAATTACCAAAGAGGAAGAGGACCAAGAAGTCCTACCAAATCAAGGGAAAGGAGAAGGAAGAAATCAGCCATGAGAAAGAGAGGGATTTTGACATAATTCAAATAAAAAGTGAGGACAGTGAGAATGAGGCAAGAATCCTTGAAACCCTCTTGCAGAATAGAGAAGATAAAATTTGTGATCTACAAGCCGATCTAGAGAGCTAAAAGGACTTCATCCATGTCCTACAGATGCAAAATAAACAGATGAGTGGTCAAATGGCAATATTTGCATCCCATGCTTTCAAATATCAAAGAGAGGCCTCCAAAGCACAAACCAAGCTAGATGAGCTTATCGGGTAATTCAATGATACCAAAGATGAAGATCAGTCAACGAGGAAGAGGCCAAGGACTATGGGGCTCAAAAGAGCTTTGGAGAAGCAAAAAGAGGAAGAGGTTGCCTGTGTTCGATAATTTTCGCTTACCTCTTTACTCGCCCCAGAAATAGAACAGAATAGGGAAGCATGGCTTGAAAGGGCGAAAAATCACTTGGAGGATAAGTTGGAAAAGGCCAATAGATATTTGGACCTTCAAAGAAGAATGACTGGACACTATAAGAGGCTTAATCAGTTCGCCCAACAGAAATTGAAGACTACACAAGAAAGGCTCAAGGAGGCTCAAAAGAGGCCCCTAGCACCAAAAATTAAGAAATACATATCAAGGCTTCAAATTTTGGCCTCAGCTTCTCAGCATGCTTCCGAAAACCCATGAGGGTCATGCTTGCCAAAATTGGGCAAAATTCAACAAGTTTTGGTTTTTTGACATTTTTGGGCTTTTTGCTAAAAATCATGGGCATCGCCATTTTTGTTTGAAGCATCCTAAAAGGATGGAAATGGTATCATTGGATTCAATAATTTCAGGGGCATCTACTCAGTGATTTTCAGATCAATTGAAGATGATTTGATTCTCCAAAGTGGCAAAAAACAGTCACTTTTTCCACATTATGCCCCGCATATCAGCAAAGTCTAAATTCTGGTTTTTTTAACACAGGTCAGATTTTCATAGGTTTTCAGTGATCAGATTGGTACAAACAAAGAATTTTCAGAAATTAGACATCCAGGGCTTTCCAATGAGCCATAACGAGCCTCATTTCTGCATCGGGAAGGCCTCCAAAGGTTGTCTACAAAACAGGGAACTTTCTGCTGCCAAATTTTTGAAGTATTTTTGTAAAATGCAGTTTTCTGTAGTGGCTTTTCCATATGTGCGTTTAGCCATTTTTAGACCCTGTCAGTTTGGAAACGTCAATATATTTCCATTTATTAGCATCTTTTAGATATTTTCATAGATATTTTGTGCCTTGGGCTTTGCAAAGCCTCAAGAACAAAATAAAATATTTTTGATGGCCCAATGAGCTTGCTAGTTGCACTAGGAGGTTTTCCTCACTTTGGCCTATATATTCCAAAGGCTTTCATTGTAAATAAGGCTGAACTTGATGATATAGAGCAATATATGGTTATACAAGATTGGAAGAAATACTTGTCTCATGCATTGGATAGTTTCTTGAATGCTTTTGGATGATGAAAGAGGACTGCTATTGGATTCCTTGACTTGGTATAATGGTATAGTGTCCCTCTCTGTTATGCTTCTTAGTTTTCATTCATATTTGATTCTCTTTCTTGCTATAAAACAATAGAGAATAGATTTGAGACATGCCCTTGGAGGCACCTTAGATTTCTTTTTTTTTTATAGCTTCTATGTTTTCTTCCTTCTTAGTCATATCAAAGAATCCTTGATTGCTCTTTGATCACTGAAGAAATTGCTTGCTTGTTTCATTTATGGTTTTATGCATGCTAAGTATGATTCACGGTATGCCCTGCTTACTCATGGCTATTCATAGTTCTACCTCTGAAACCTTTCTTTGAATATTTTATTTTCCTAGTTGAACCAAAGAGGTCTTGTATCAATCTTGCCCTTTGCCTAAACTCTACAATCTTAGTTCAAAGTGCCTGATAGCTTAAAATACTTTGTCTAGGAGTTTCCTCTTAGTACTTGGAGTTATTTGTTTGTCTTAATTTTCTTTCCCCAAAGTCTGATAGCAATTTCCTAAAGTTAGAGAGTCATATATCTCTATGTATTTCTTGAATGTTTATTTCTATGCATTTATCAATTTATAGTTACATTCATCATGATTAATGGTTAGCCCTACCATGTTTATGTCAGCTATTGAACTAATTTATGTTTGAAAGCCTTTTTCCTTCACAAACTTAGTGTCCATCCCACTTCATTTTACCAAAGATCCATTTTACGTTGATCAAATCGACCCTTCAACATACCTTGTATCACCATCTGAAGCTTTTTTGACCTTTTCGACCCCATAGCCCAGTTGATCTGAAAATATTTTTATCTATCTTAATCTTTGATCAGTTCCTCCCTCACAAACCTAAAATCAAAACCAAAAAACTACTTCATAACTAGCCTAAAATTAGAAACATAAGAATCAAAACACATAGATATCCCTTACACAAATAGAGAGAGCCCTCTCTGAGTCCAGGAAGGCTAGGTCCTTGGGCTCCAAAGTTGGTTTGATGTTACCCTGTCTGTTGGCTTGCCAATTAGCCAAATCACGGGACCCTAACATAATGGCGATCATGGTGTGACTAACTAAGTACATAACAGTCTAGAAAACTCTTGTAGATTCATTAGTCTTTCGAACGTCAAATGGGCAAGTAGTCCATAGAATCATTTAGAGTAAACTATTTTTGTTTCACCACCCTAGAAAAGTGATGAATCGAGTTTATAACATTCTAATAAACCATAGGCTACACATAAAAAATCAAAAAACCCCAAAACATCCCCAGATTGGCTTTTCCTAGTAATTGGTGGTGGACCATAAGTACATCTCTATAAAAACAACCAATTTCCACCCAGTGACTCCACTAGCCTCTAGTAGGCCTAAACTCCCTAGAAACCATACTTTTCTGTTGAGTCATCCTTTCCAAAACTTAAAATTCATGGTGAAAACTCTGTAATTAGTGACAAACTAAGTATAACTTAGTGATTCATAAAACTTCACCTAAACATAAGAGATAAACAGAATAAACTTGCAAATAGAACAATGGATTTCCCAACGGTCTAGCAAACTATTGAAACTAAGTGTTAAGTCTTCCTTGCAAGTCTTCACCTCGAAGTTTGCTAAGAAAACTTTTTTCCCGAAAGAATATTTGATAGTATTGGTGGTGGACCATAGGTCTCAAAGAAATCCACCTGGAGACTCCACAAAATTTCATTTTGTTTTGACCATTCTTCACATTAGCAAAATCCCTAGAGAGGCCATCCATCCAAAGAAATAAAAAATACCATCCTCTCTAAACTCTAAATTTAAAATCTGGCTCCACGAAGAATCAACACTAGATCTCATCCAGACCCAAATCCTCCTATCATAGTTGATAACCCAGATAAGATTTTGTGGCAAACTTCCAAAACTAGCAACTTAGCTACCGATAGGTCCATCCGTAAAGCAAGATCTGTACCTGAACATCTCACATCCTTACAAGATTCCCCATTTGACTTAAAATCAACAAAAACCTTTTTTAGAAGTAATTCACAAAGTAAAATCAACTTTGACGATCTTGAGCCCCTAGATTTGCAACAGAGTCATAGTAGAGAAGCCTCATCTGCTACGACTCCCAACTTTCAGCTTCTCCACCACTTTGGCTCCTACCACCCCAGATCTACTCAAAATCAGTTCACTAGTCCAAGTACATCCGCCACACCCATTCAAACCACCACTTTTCAAATCACCTCAGCTCATCCTACAAGCCCTCATATTGTAGATCAACCATTAGCTCCCGCCATGGAAGCTTGGTATGCACCCTTGGTATTACCACAACCTTTGGCACCTTTACAACCTGACTACCAGTCCAAAATCCCGCACTTCACCAGAGTTGAGGTTACCACCACCAAACAACATGTAGATAGAATTACCGATGCCTTTGAATACACGGGAATAGAAGACGAGACCATAAGAATGAGGTGTTCACCCAAAGCCTAGGCGGAGAACCCAAAAAATGGTTTAAGAGCTTAACTCCAAATGGTATATACAATCTCCTAGAAATCTACCAAACTTTCATAAATAAGTGGGAAATCAGAAAAAACCCCATTCAAATCCTGTCTAAGTATAACAATCTAAAAAGGGATAATGGGGAAAGTGTCTAGGACTACTGCACTAGGTTCAACAATTTTTATAACGCCCTCCCACCTCACTTCAAACCTCCACTTGGCTCAGCCTTAGCAAATTTTCCCGAAGGCTTTGACCCAAACATGACTTATCAACTAAGAGACAAAGACCTTGCAACCTTAGAGGAAATGCAAAAAGTGGCCATAAGCGTAGAAGCCAACTTAGTTGAAAAAAGAGCTAGGTTGAGATCAGAGAAGAGAGTCACATACCATGACGAAGTTTCCCCTTCAACATCTTCGTCAGATCCTAGAATAGATGACCTAGTTAGATCCATGGCGAAAATGTGGGAAAAGACAAGTGAAAAAACACCTCTTAGGGACAACCAGCCAAACCCTCAAAACAGGAACAAGAACCAAAACTTTATTAGAGACCAGTCTCAAAATAGACCAAGGGAAAATGACCAACAAATTAGGCCACTCTTCAATGAAAACTATGTTGATGAGGAAGAGAGGGATACAAAACCCATTGATGAAAGTCATTTAAACCTAATAGGTTATGATAACGAGAGTGAGGTTTACCTCACAGAAGAAGAACAAGCTTTCTTGTCTCTAAATCAAAATGAAACCAACTATGAGGACCATGAAGATCCTACTGTAGTATTTTAGAATGCCATAATAGAAGCTCACAGGCAATATGATTTTAGAAGTGGAAAAAACCAAGACAACTCCAAGAAAGGTAGCTCAAACACTGCTGTTACTAAAACCCCTAATACTATCCTTAAAAGAGCAATGGATAGCAACAAAATCATGGTCAAGAAAACTGACCAAAACAAAGATAAAGCTATTCAGAAAAAAATTGGCCCAAATCTTCCTAGTACCTCCACCAAGATTCCCAAGATGGCTGTGTTGAACAAAATCCCGAACCAAGGTCAACAAATTAAGAACATAGAGAAAGTCATGGCTAAAAAAACTGAAGCAAACCTATCTAAACTGCAAGCACCCTTTAGTTTTTAATGAGAAATTGCAAAAATAAATATCACCATGCCTCTCACTAAACTTCTCGCCAAAAGCTCTTACAAATCCCAGGTGCTAAAATTTATGAACATAGGAAATGATGCAAACACCCTAAATCTAGCTAATGACACCCCTGAAGTGTTGTTTGGTCCAAAAATAGAAGGGAAATTCCAAGAAGGAACCACTCTTCCCTTGTACATCAGCCTGAATATACATGACCAAATATTACACAATGCCATGCTAGATTCTGGGGCTTCGCACAATCTCATGCCAAAAGTTGTGATGGAAAGATTAGGCCTAGAAATAACAAAACCTTATAAAGACTTATATTCATTTGATTCAAGTAGAGTCAAGTGTCTAGGCTTAATCAAGGATATTTGTTTCAGTTTGGCCCAAATACTTGCAAAACACTTGATCATGGACATAGTGGTAGCAGACATCCCTCCAAAGTGCGGAATGATTTTATCCAGCACTTGGGGAGCCAAGCTTCAGGGAAATATTCAACTTGATATGTCCTATGCCACTATTCCCGTGTTTAACCAAACTAGAATACTTTACCGAGAATCACACATGAAATATATGGTCAGCAGCCAAGAAATGCCAGATAACATCCCGATGTACTCCTTGAATTCTTATCTGAATTCCTTCATTTTACACACTGAAGAAGACACTGAGGAACAGTTAAGAGAATTTGAATCAAATTTAGGCACACTGCAACAGCTGCCCCAGGTTCTCTATGATGAGCTGGACACTCAAAATTATCATGACCATGAGCAGTTATGTCTTGAGGAAAGAGAGTTCACTCCTCTTGAAACAAAAATAGAGCAGGAAGCACAAAACATGATATACTACCAAGAAAAATGCTCAAACCATAAACAAACATCAGCAGTAACATCAGGATACTTTTTCAGAACAGAGGCATTAGAAGATTTACATATTACAAACCTCTTTGGAAATCAAGGGCAGGGGAGCTCAATGTTCTTACCATACCTAAAAGATCTACCATCTCATAACTCTACCTCTTCAAATGAAACCTTGACTGTAGCCACAATAGCTAAAAATCTAGAAAAAATGTCTGATAAACTTCTTATGAAAGGATATGATAACTGCAGTCCAAATATACCTGATTTATTTGAACTAGCTACCATTCTACCACTCCACTAAAGACTTAGAACTGCTAGAATGTGAAAGATTGTTCAAGACACTTCTTCATGTAGGGAAAACAGTGAGAAGCACTATGACACTGCCATTACTCCAAGAAACAACTTCGACAAAAGAAAATACAAAAATCTTTGCCAAAAAATAGTAATAAAAGATAAGACAGCTGGACATAGGATCTGTTTTGATTTTAGAAACAAAAATACACACCCTTGGGACAGAAATGATATCCTTCCTGATCAAGACCATGCTATACAAATGATAGGTGCTTCTAATCATGTGTCTTTACAAAATGATGTTTCAGGGTATCACCAAATAATTCCTTTGCAAAGCAAACAACTCAAAGAATTTTTCAAGTATGCTGGAAGTAGGTCCATCTTCAAACATAGAATTGCAAAACCACCAGACACCAAAAACATGCTCCTAAAATCCACGTTTCCAGTTCTAAATTTCTGCATTCTGAGTTAACTTGATGATGTCATCATATACTTCAAAAATGACAAAGAATATCTGCATTATTTGAAAAAAATGTACAACAAAAAGAGAAGTGGAGAGCAGAGGTATAAAGAAGTACAATGGTAGGATATGGGGTTGTTTAGAGATTCATACATGAATCCTTATGTTATGCTTGAAAGAGGAAATTTTCCAAAATTTTCTTTTCAAGAGCTGAGTGGACCAAGAGTGGGAGGAGATCCTTATGAAGATAATATGCTCAAGTGTCACCATTTTCAGGATTTCTAGTTCCAGATTTTCAATCATTGTATATACCATTGTTTGAAGAAATAAAATGAAAAATAGAAAACTCAAAAACAATAGAAAAGTAGAAAATAGAGCAGTTTGAAAAATAGAAAGAAAGCCCCATGTTCAAAAAATAGTCATTCTGAAAGCGCGCAAGCCTAAATGCCACTACTAGTGATCAAAATGTCTTGTTCAGTTATCTAGCCTAATCATAACTGAACATGTTTTAAATTTATTTGCTGATAAGTTAGTGAGAGAAGAGATAGTCAATATTGTGTAAGCTTGACTTGTCAAAGAAAATAGATTAGGAAAAGATACTAGTTCCACATGCTCAAAACAGAACCAAAGAGGAAAATAGGATGAAAAACAAACTATATACCTTAGCCCTAATTTTTCTAAATTTCTTTTTCATGAAAAATAATATTTGTGTGCAGCTTGTCTTTCATGCCACAAATACATGACAAATCAGACTGTCTAATCCTGATTTAGTCATTTTTAAATTTCATGTTTAAGATTAGAGAGTAAAATCTTGTCAAACAGCTTAACCTTGACAGTCGATCTAGCATAGGTAGAGAAACAAAGGAGTTCATCAGTTTAATCTAAACTCCTGGCGGATATAAGTGTAGAATTAGATAGTGTCATTTTTCAAAAATATTATGTCAAAGGGTTGCTAGTCCAAATGCACCTGAAAGAAGAAAAAATGTTAGGAAATGTAGAGGGGTAGGTAGAAATGACTTTGATGCTAATCATGCTGTCAATTTTTAGAAATAGCATCAAGGAAGAAGGAAATTTGTGCCAATGGATAAAGGCATTGGTCTTCAAAAGCTAGAGATCTGAAATTCTGGACACCCCCTGAAAAGGAGTTGCCCTCCCAAATGGAGCCACTGTTAGTCATCAGTATTTCTCACCCGTTGATGATGACTAGTTTCTAAATCCAAGTTTTCTAAGAAGCTGATCTCCAATTTGTCAAATATGTCATTTAGAAAACACCCCTAAACATTTTTGTCCTCCCATATTTTTTCAATCAGCCTATGATGAGGAAAAACCTAGTTATCAAGTCCTACCTAGTTTCAGTCATATAATCCTGTCCATCAGCTGTCATAAGCTAAAGTCATCTACTGTCATTTACCCTCATCTCGAGGTCATTCATTAATCAACTTTTGATAAAAATTCAGCCACCCTACCTCTGGTCATATGTCATCATAAGATCTTATCCTACTCAAAGAAAATACTCAAAATATTTCAAAGATTTCCCCTAAGTTAGGTAGTGGTGCTTTAAGGAATCCCTTCCTTGATGAAAAGCATCCTGAGCCAAAATCTTTGCTCAATACCAACCAGCCCTAAATCAGTGCATAAATCTGCAAAAGTAAACCTTGATATACCCCTAGGTCACGCCACTAAGAGGTTTTGTTGTCTCAGTCCGGAAGAAATTCTACAAAGATCTAATATAGAAAGAGATGAGCATGTGCACATTCTAAAAGAATATGCTTAAGATTGGGCAAGATCTATATAATACACTAAAGGAACTTTCGAAAGTTCAAAGTCATATTGTTTGCATCTTTGCAGGGTGCAAATTGAATTACAAATAGTATCCCGACCAGAACAAAGAGACAAGTCAAAATAAGTATCTCATGCTGAAGATTTTGCCATCATATATCAAAAGAAGATCTGTAATGCAAAGAGAGCAGGAGTGCATGTTTCAAAGGTCAAAAGTTTCCCTAAAAGTTGTACCATCCATCAAAGCCACATAAATACAGAGGACTGATATAAGGTTGATCTGCAGTGTTTCAATGTTTCCTTCAGATTTAATTTTGCATAATTTTTCCCAAGGATATCATCATAGTACATAAGAAGACAGTTGCTTCTTATGCTGCCTCAAGCCTGGGATAACAATACTGGTCAAAGAGAAAATCCAATGTATCTCTGCGTACACGGTCAAGAAAGGTTAGTAAATAATGACTAGCAAGTAATACTCTACAGATGCAAGTCATGTGGCTCCTGGTTTCAACGATTCACAAGGGTATTCTAACAACAGGAGACATATCTCAAAGCATGCCCCTCATAGCATATTGTCAAATTTTCACTCTATTACTTATTGTGATATACCAAGAAAGAGATGTGCATCACAAGGAAAGATGACACAGTTTGAGAAAAAGATGAAATGGCATGACTATGTTAACCTCCTGTAAACATGAGAAAATGGTTGGGTCACCTATGGTAAACCTCCTCTAGTATAAAGAGCAGATGGTTTGAAAATATTATGTTAACCTCATTCATTTACAAGCTGATGGTTAGGAACATGATAAGGGCCTCCTTCATTTAAAAAGTAGAGGTTTGGGGACAAAGGTATAGCCTCATTCAAAAAGCACAAGGATAACAATGGTTCAAATGGCCTAAAAAACTTGTTTACACCATTTTCTCCAATGGATGAAACCACTGATACAGAAGTAGTGTTTCAAGGGGTGCTTACATGGGTTCATTGTTTGAAAGACAGAGTTGAAAATCAGTAGAAAGCAATTGAAGGCTTATGAGTTAAAGCATGGTGTTAAAAAATAGGCCAAGCAGTGATAGTATGATGTTCAAGAAGCTTTATTTTTCCTATCCATAAAGGTCTTCTTCAAAGGAAATATGAAGCTAGAATGCCCAAAACTTAGAACAACTTCATAAAAATGACACGAAGATAGACTAGCCTTGTTTCCTAAAAATACCTATGAAAATGAATACACAGAGACAGTATGTGTGAGGAAAGGGTATGAAAAATGTTTCAAATTTAGAGATAACACTCAAAGAAACAAGGCATATCACTGTCACAGACAAAGACCTCTTTATGTACATATGAACAAACCCTGTTGTTGTATGTGATTGCATTGAGGGTCTTTAAAAGCCTTCTCTTTGATAAATAGGTATAGGTCAAATCTGGGTTAGTGCAAATGAGTTTTGTTTTCCACAGTCAAGATAAAATGTCATGAGGTGCCTAACAGTTCAGCAGTCTTTGATATGGTCCCTGAAGAAATTTTCTTTTTTAAAGGATAGAACAACCTCAGTCTTCAACAATAGCCTCCTCATATGCATACGAAGAAGACCGTTTAAAAAATAGGTCCGATGGTATTTTGAAAAAAATCATATGTTACCAAGAATAGTGATGTATGTTTGATATAACACAAAGGCCTTTGTCAAAATCAAAACCCTCACAAAGTAATTACAAAGGTGTTTTGGCTTGTTCGACTTTAAAAGAGGGGGGAGACTGTTTCAAAAGCCTCATTTGCAATTTCAAAAGCCAAAACATACTCTCCTTACCTGCTCACTGGAGAAAAGGCATTCTTCGACAAATTGGAAGGTTTTTTAGCTCTTGAAGCTTGTGCGACATGCTTGTGAGCACCCGAACATAGTGTTTACAATGCTGTGCGGCGCGCCTGTAGTAGCGTGCAACGCACTTATGCATCTTCATTCATCGGTGCCCAAACAAGACCCGAATACCTCAATTGCGTGGCGCTCTCTTCTGCAAACGTGTCGCTCACCCAAAAGTCCTCAAAAAACACCTTTGAAAGCTGAATCAAGGATCGACAAGGACCTTAAGCATTCTTCAAGGTATTTTTCTCACTCCATGATAAATTTTGAGGTAAAAAGGTGGTGTGCTCGTGCTGTGTTTTCAAGAGAGAAATAGTGATTAGAAGTTTGGGTTTTTGGTTGAAAATAAAAAGGTTTTTGTTGACTGTGGGTGTCAAACAATCACACAATGATAGGCAAAAGTGTTTGATTAGTTTTAAAGAGCCCTAATTGCTGTTAAAAAATAGTGTTAACAAAGGAGCAGGGTTTGAAGGGAAAGGGGTTTGTGCCAAAGCAAAGGGAGATTCCTCTTCAAACAAAAACCACAAACCTACCTTTTTTAATTCTTTGCTCAAACACAATGATTAAAAGAGGTAGATGGTTGCGTAAATTAAGAAAGGTCTCTTTTTGTCATGGATAGTAAAGGATAAAACAGTGAATAAAAAGGGAAGTTGTTAGGCCAATTTCAAAGCTCTGTTTGTGTTATTAAAGAGCTAAAACTATACACAGTGGCTGCAGAGGCCTCAAAACATTTTTATATGATCATCTAGACAGTGGTAATAAGGTTGAAGGCTTGGTCAATATAAAGAGTTCCTTTCTGTGCTGTGAGATAGTGAAATTTGTGCAACCCCCAGAATTCAAAAAAAGACATAGTCTGTTTTCAAGGTTTTTTTAAGTTAGTTGAAAGGTGTCTTGCTTACTTTGCAAAGGGAAGTAAACAACAAAAGAGTAGTGCTTGAGGTTAGGATCTTTTGTGCCAAAAAAAAAGAGATATTTCTTCAGCAAAGGACCCCAAACATATCTTTTTCAAGATCTTTGCTCAAGCACAGTGATAAAGTTTTTTTGGTTATCATTTTACAAATATTTGTTTGCCAGCATCAAAGAAGCACAGTGACTTACAAGGAGGACAAGGTGTGGTGTTGGGAGACCATTTCAAAGACCATTTGAAACAGTTTGTCTTGGTCAACCAACAAAGAATATCCAAAGCAAAATGCCTCCCAAGCAATACTGTAGAAGTGGCCCTCACAAGAGGTATGAACCCTTCTCAACTGAGGAAGTAAATGCCCATCCTTCAGTTTTGTTTAACTTTCATGAAGTTGGATGTTTAGAGTTTTTTCAAAGGGCTTAGGAGGTGAAGAGTTATCTTCCCTTGACAGATCTGTTGGCCTTAAGATTGCAAGGAAAACATGCTCATATAGTAGGCTTGGATTTCAAGTGTTATCCTAGATCCATTTGTAAAGCTACAAAAATCCCTTATATTGGAGAGAAATGGTTCAAGCAGAGTTACCTAGACTCAAATCAGTACAAAACCTTTTTGAAACCCGAGCATCAGGATGAATGCCCATCCATATTTCCTTTTTCATATTTGTTAACCAGCTATGCGCCCCTCATGAAGATAATCATGAAATATTTCACATGCGAGGGAAGGTTCTCCTGGGTCTATGCTTACCATGTCCAGTTAATCATGCACTTCACCAGAGCCCAATTGTTAAACCTCCCCTTTTTCCTCCATAAAAGTATTGAAAAAATGGCTTCCACTGTTCAAAAGAGACCCTCCTCTTAGTAGCCAGCTTGTCTTTTCCATCATTCCCTTGTCAAAATTATCATTCTTCATTAACTCGAGAAGAAGGGAATATCTTGGGATACTTTCATTACCCATCCCGATTTCACCACTATTTCTTCATCCCATGCATATCCTTCACCTTTTACTTAGCATCTCTCTCCTTCTTCTAGTAAACCCTTTCCTAAGAAGCTAAAATCTCCCATGATTGACCAAGAAGAAGAGCATAATGAAGAAGAACAATAGAGTGAGGAAAGGTAGTAAAGTAATGAAAAGCATAGTGAAGGAGAGCATCATGAAGAAGGGCACATTGAAACAGAGCAACACAGTGAGGAAAGGAAAAACAGTCAAAAGGAGCAAAGTGAGGAAAAACATCAAAGTGAAGAAGAGAATAATGATGAAGAGAAACACAGTGAAGAAAGGTAGAAAAGTAATGAAAAGCACAGTGAAGGAGAGCATGATGAATAAGGGAACATTGAAACAGAGCAACTGTTGGAAATATGATGTAGAGTGTTGTCATTGATTGAAACCCACTTAATGAAGATGAAGACAATCCACCTGATGAAGTTAGTGTTGGCATGTGTTGTCCTTGATGGCAATCCACTTGATGAAGTTATTCTTGACTTGATGGACTTGGTAAATGATGTAAATCTGATGTGATATGATGTTTTTTGGCGATATGATGCTGAGTGTTGTCCTTGATGACAACCCACTTGATAGATTGTTGTCCTTGAATGGAAACCCACTTGATGAAGACGATGGCAACCTATTTGATGAAGTTGTGCTTGATAGAATATGTCTTGATGAACTTATTAAATGATGTAAATCTGATGTATCTATAGCGAGTACAGAAGGTAATGAAGAAAGGAATTTAGTGTGTGCTAGATCTATGATGAAAAGAGTATGTCTCAAGGCATACGTGGATTTGTCTAGGATAAGTCACGTATGCACGCGGGAAATAACGTTCCAAGTCGCGTATGGGAAAAAGCGCTCATAAAGTGCAAAACCAGGGGTAACCACCATGGTATTGACCCATTGTATTGAGTAATGATTCGTCTATGTGACCCCGTCCAGGAATACCATCGAAAGTAATGTGGTTTTGGCTCATGGTATTGAAAAATGGTAAACCTATATAAGGAGAAGAAATTCATTGTGCAAAGAGTGAGGATGGGTGCAAGATGTCTGAGCTTGAATGAATACTTCTCTCTGAAGTATATTTGAATGGAAATGGTAACAGTTGAATGATAGATCTAAAAGCATGATGCACCTATGAAGAAATAATGAAGAAGTGAATCTAGATCTGAAATGTATTTGTATTTGCTAGATCTATTATGGAATGATTAGATCTGAGATGAGGCGAACATCTGTCTGAAGTAAAGGGTAAAATATGTGTGATGTATCTGTTCTGAAGAATTACAATGACCTAAATGTCTGAAGAACTATACGCTAGTTCGCCGCAGAGTAAGCGCGTATATACGCGGGTTTGCTGAAGATAAAGTGCGTATGGGAAGTAAAATTAGCTCTGTAATTTGTACAGAAGTATACGCGGGTTTGTATGGTCGAAGGCGCGTATATACGCGGTATCAGTGAAAGGAAAGCGCGTATGCAAAACTAGGGTTTGCTGAAGTATGAGTATGAAATGTCTGATCTGTTCTGCTGTGTTACTGCTATCTGTCTGGGTTATCTAAATTGACAAGTATCTGTTGGTGATGTATGTTTGAGCTTAAAAGTATGGAGTGGGTCCAGTCTAAAAATGTGATGAAAAGTGGCCTACAAGTTGTGTTCTATTGAAGCTGTTGGATCCAGTGTGAAAATTGATGAAACGTGGTCCATAGAGGTGCTGAGGGTTGTAGCCTTCAGTCAGGGGGTCGTAGCTCTCTTCCAGGAGAGGCTGGTAAACGAGTCAGGGGGTTGGAGCTCCCTTCCAGGAGAGGCTGGTAAACGAGTCAGGGGGTTGGAGCTCCCTTCTAGGAGAGGCTGGTAAACGAGCGCAGGTGGGTGCCTGCGTGCTGGTAGGAGTCTGCGCCAGCACATATGTTGTAAGATGTTTTCTCTATAATAAAATATTGAAGGCTAAGCAACTGCAGCGGTGGTTTTCTCCCGACTTGGGTTTCCACCTAAAATCCTGGTGTTCATGTGTGATGCTTATGTGTGATGGTTTATTCTGTTCTTACTGCACATGTTTATTGTTTATTGAACATCTAATGAATGAATGATGGAATGATATAAGTGAAGAATTAATGGCATAATTAGATCTCTGTGTATACGCGAGTTTTATGAAGGATATCCACGTGTATACGCTAGTTGGCTTCAGAAAAGTAGCGTATGGGTTTTAGAGCATGAAAAAGTAAAAAGTTTTAGTTTGCCCTAAATACTGATTCACCCCCCCCTCTCAGTATTTTTCCCAACAATTGGTATTAGAGCAGGTCCTTCTGCAGAAGCTTGATCGCTTGAAGGAGATCCGTCGCAATGGGAAGTCAAGAAGGAGTAATGTCTATAAAGCCACCTCTATTCAATGGAAGCAATCTAATATTCTGGAAGGTACGAACAAAAGCATATCTGCAAAGTCTTGGTGCAGAAGTATGGGCAATCGTGGAAGAAGGCTATCAATATCCGGCAAGTATTCCTACTGATGCGACTGAAAGGAAGAAGTATGAAATGAATGCCAAAGCAGTGAATGTCTTATTAGGAAGCATGTCTGAACCAAAATTTGCTAAAGTGATGCAGCTAAATTTAGCAAAAGAAATATGGGACAAAATCATTTTGAGCTATGAAGGAGGTACAAAGGTAAAAAGTGCAAAACTCTCGACCACATATGAAAATTTAAGGATGCATAGTGATGAAAGTATTGCCAGTTTCTTTCTTCGTCTAGATGATATTGTAAATCGAATGAGAAATTTGGGTGAAACCATAACCGATACTACTCTGGTGGAAAACGTCTTAAGATTCTTGACTTCAAAATTTGACTCTAAAGTTTCAGCTATTGAAGAAAGGCAAGATCTCCAAACTCTTACTGTTGTTCAATTACATGGTATTCTAACTGCTTTTGAAATGAGACAAGGAGGTCCTTCTCAAATCAAGGAAGTTGCTTTTAAGGCGTCTGCAAAAGGAAAAGAAAAGGAAGTTGTCAAATAATCCAGCTATATATCTGAAGAAGAAGAAGCAAATTTTGTGAGAAAACTCCAACTAGGTACTGGAAGATTCAAAGGTAAGCTTCCCTTCTAATGTTTTGATTGTGGAAGAGTTGGTCACTATGCTGCTAAATGTCCTTATAGAGAAAAACATGGTAAAGGGAAACAATTTGAAAGAAGGAAGAGTTATTATGCAAATGAAGATGATGATGAAGTGTCCAGTGAAGATGAAGAAGATTCTGACCAAGCTCTACAAGTGCTCATGGCAAAGAAGGAAAAGAAGAAGGTTTCTCAAGGAAAGAAGATACCTAAGAAATCATGTATAGTAGAAATTGAAGAAGATGAAATAGGTATTGATCATTGTTCTTGTATTTCACTAACCTGTATATGCAAAGGCAAAGATAGTGAAAATAACAGTATGGATCTAGAAGAATCTGTCAAGATTAAAGTTGAAGATCAGCAGAAATCATCTAAAAAGAGTGAAAGTCTAGAAGAAAATGATGAAAGTAATGATTGGTATCAATTTGAAAGGAAGGAATATATCTACAAAGATGTGATCTCTAGGATGAATGAAAATATAGAAACACTAAATGGACAGATAGACAAGTATCAAGGGTTGTACGCTTATGCAACCAATCAAGGTGAAAAACTTGAAGCAGAATCATCTCTCTCAGCAGATTCCTGGGTGAAACGTAACAAGAAGAATGAAGAACCCTTACAAACTCTTAAAGTTCATGAAAATGGGTTAAAAGAAGAGATTCTACATCTGAATAACCAAGTAGAAGACAGAAGAAGGAAAGAAGAAAGCATGAAGAAGCAATGCCAAGCCTTGGAGGTGGAGGTAAACATTCTCAAAGGTAAATTAGAAGAAAAGGTTAAACTTTGGAGGTTTCAAGATAGTACTAAGATTTTGGACAATATTCTTAGTAGTCAAAGGTTTCCTTCTATCAAACTTGGTCTGGGTTTTCATGAAACGGTCAAAGGAGAATCTAGTTCACAAGGAAGTGCTAAAGTGTTGAAAGAAACTAAAAGTCAACCTACAATCATGAATTCTCAAAGGAAATCATTCAATAATGTTGAATGCTTTAATTGTCATGATTATGGGAATGTTGCAGCTAATTGCAGGATCATATTGTTTCAGCCACAAACTAACAGATCCTACATAGAAAGGTACTCTGGTTGCTTCAAGGGATATTGTTTTTCATGCAACAAGTATGGTCACTAAGTAAATTTCAGGCAAAGAATAGAGAAAGAATCAGTAGAAACACTTCACGTAGCCCCATGCTTACTTCTTCCAACTGCTGAGATGTTATGCTTGTAATATATTATGTGGAAATTGGAATGGCATGAATGAGAGGAAAGAGAAAGTGATAATCCTCAACACAAATAGGAAACAAATAAATCGAAAAGATGGAGGACCGATCAGAAACGTAGGGAATATTGACCCTACTGCAGTCATCCGCTTCTGAAGCTTACTTCTCTTATTGACTACAGGAATGATGTGGGATACATTATGAGATTTAGTAATGTATCGTCACAGGGGGGAGCAATGTATGATGGCTCTCATGGTTGATTTGATTATTCTAGTTATATGTATTTCTAACAGAGCATCTGATATGAAGAAGACAGGTACAGGAAGGAAAAATTCAGGGGGAGATGAAGGAATGTGAAAATTTCTATGCTTCACTTTCCATACGCGGGTTTGATGAACAAAAGTCGCGTATACACGCGAGTTCCAGCAGACACAGTCGCGTATGTATTAAGGATAAGAGAATTGGGATGACAACTGAAGATAAGGAGCAGAGGTTCAGGGGGAGCATCATCTGATTGCACTGTTTGCACTATGACTGCTTATTCTTTGGTTATTGTGATACTCATGCTCAAATGATGATGACTTGGTATATGGTTTATTATGATTAGATATTGAGCCCTGTTTGCTGAAAAGTATCTTTTGTGCTCACACATGGATGAGTTGGAAGTCGTTTGACTCAGAAATAAGAATAGATCATGCAGAGTTTGTTACTATGGTGGTTGGAGATCTTCTGTTCCTACATATACATTTACAAAGCAATCTTAAAGATCATGGTGATGACTATGATGATATCTAGAACACATATTTGAAGATGTTGTTTTGGAAATTTCTCTTGGAAAGAATGTATTGATGCTACAAAGAATCTGAAGGCTTGGTTACCAATGTGCTTATGCCACAACCATTGGATGACGCTTGAAGACACAACTACACTGTTCTATCTATCTGTATTCTAGGGAAGCATTCAAATACCTCAGAAAGAATCTGAACACTGTCTTTTCCTCACAGAGGATCAGATCTAGTTAAAATATAGAAGATGGTATTGAAGACGCGGATTTCCTGAAACACAGTCGCGTATATACGCGAGTTCATTCACATAAAACCACGTATGTATGATTGCTGACAAATTTCTATTTGGGGTCAGCTTTCTTCAGCACGGCTACAGTATGTCTGGTATCTCTGGTGGTGTTCCAGTTCTTATAATACTGTTTCAATCTCTGTTGTTTTAAAGATGCCTTGATGATTGGTAAACAATGTTCAGATGGCTAAAACAAAGGGGAGCCTAGTCATATAGAAAGGATGCTTGGAAGGTGCAGATTATGCATGATTACTTGCCGAAAGTATAATGCATTGTTGGAATTATGGTGTTTCTGATTTATAATCTCTCTTGAGGTCTTTCCGGTGTTGGTCTTAAAGTCATATTTGTAATTTGATGAAAAGGTCTTGTTAAGACCCATGATGTAAAATTGTAATATTCTGTCATGTAAGGACTTGTCAAATTTGTAAACCCACTTGGTTGGGTAGCTGAGTCAAATGTGTAAACCCACTTGGTTGGGTACTTGAGTCTCATATGTAAATCCACTTGGTTGGATATTTGTTGTAAGTATGAGTCTTTTGGTGATAGAAAGTTCATAGAGTCATGTACTTCATTGAAAAATATGTTTGAAGATTCAGCATGAACTCATGGGGAGCATGGTAACTTCAGTACATATCAGATCTGCAGCGCGCTTCCTTCTACATGAGGAGAAAACCTTGTGTTGGTTTTGATCCGCCCTTTGCCCTTGATGTCAAAGGGGGAGAGTGACATGGTGTTTGAATAAAAGGAAAGAATGGTGTCAAAGGATGGGGAGAGTGACATGGAGTCATTGTATTCTTAATGTATCTATCTGTTGTGGTGATCAAACACCATCGTGGTTGCGATCAAGTCCAAAGGGGGAGATTTTTGGCTATGATGCGAGTGTTGTCATTGTTAAGAAACCCACTTAATGAGAATCGAAGACGTGATATTGTTGGCATATTCATCCTTGATGGCAATCCACACGATGAAGTTATTCTTGACTTGATGGACTTGGTAAATGATGTAAATCTGATGTGATATGATGTTTGTTGGCGATATGATGCTGAGTGTTGTCCTTGATGAAAACCCACTTGATAGAGTGTTGTCCTTGAATGGAAACCCACTTGATGAAGATGATGGCAACCTATTTGATGAAGTTGTGCTTGATAGAATATGTCTTGATGAACTTATTAAATGATGTAAATCTGATGTATCTACAGTGAGTACAGAAGGTAATGAAGAAAGGAATTCAGTATGTGCCAGCTCTATGATGAAAAGAGTATGTCTCAAGGCATACGCGGATTTGTCTAGGAGAAGTCGCGTATGCACGTGGGAAATAACGTGCCAAGTCGCATATGGGAAAAAGCACTCATAAAGTGCAAAACCAGGTTAACCACCATGGTATTGACCCATTGTATTGAGTAATGATTCGTCTATGTGACCCCGTCCAGGAATACCATCGGAAGTAATGTGGTCTTGGCTCATGGTATTGAAAAAAGGTAAACCTATATAAGGAGAAGAAATTCATTGTGAAAATAATGAGAGTGGGTGCAAGATGTCTGAGCTTGAATGAATACTTCTCTCTGAAGTATATCTGAATGGAAAGGGTTACAGTTGAATGATAGATCTGAATGCATGAAGCACCTATGAAGAAATAATGAAGAAGTGAATCTAGATGCGAAATGTATTTGTCCTTTCTAGATCTGTTTATGAAATGATTAGATCTGAGATGAGGTGAACATCTGTCTGAAGTAAAGGGTAAAATCTGTGTGATGTATCTGTTCTGAAGAATTTCAATGACCTAAATGTCTGAAGAACTATACGCTAGTTCGCTGCAGATTAAGCGCGTATATACGCGGGTTTGCTGAAGAGAAAGCGCGTATGGGAAGTAAAATTAGCTCTGTGATTTGTACAGAAGTATACGCGGGTTTGTATGGTCAAAGGCGCGTATATACGCGGTATCAGTGAAAGGAAAGGGCGTATGCAAAACTGGGGTTTGCTGAAGTATGAGTATGAAATGTCTGATCTGTTCTGCTGTGTTACTACTATCTGTCTGGGTTATCTAAATTGACAGATATCTGTCGGTGATGTATGTTTGAGCTTAAATGTATGGAGTGGGTCCAGTGTGAAAATTGATGAAACGTGGCCTACAAGTTGTGTTATTGAAGGTTTGACCGGATCAGTGTGAAAATTGATGAAACATGGTCCATTAGAGGTGTGAGGGTTGTGGCCTTCGGTCGGGGGGTCGTAGCTCCCTTCCGGGGAGAGGTGGCGGTAAATGTGGGTTAGGGGTTTGAGGCCCCTTCCGGAAGAGGCAGTCCGGCGGCACCGGGGGTTGGAGCTCCCTTCCAGGAGAGGCTGGTAAACGAGCGCAGGTGGGTGCCTGCGTGCTGGTAGGAGTCTGCGCTAGCACATATGTTGTAAGATGTTTTCTCTATAATAAAATATTGAAGGCTGAGCAACTGCAGCGGTGGTTTTCTCCCGACTTGGGTTTCCACCTAAAATCCTGGTGTTCATGTGTGATGCTTATGTGTGATGGTTTATTCTGTTCTTACTTCACATGTTTACTATTTATTGAACATCTAATGAATGAATGATGGAATGATATAAGTGAAGAATTAATGGCATAATTAGATCTCTGTGTATACGCGAGCTTTATGAAGGATATCCACGTGTATACGCTAGTTTGGTTCAGCAAAGTAGCGTATGGGTTTTAGAGAGTGAAAAAGTAAAAATTTTTGATAAAGTCCTAAATACTGATTCACCCCCCCCCCCCCTCTCAGTATTTTTCCCAACAACAACATAGTGAAGAAAATAAAAATAGTGGTAAGGGAGATGAGGGGAGTAGCAAGGGAAAAGAGCAAATAGAGCATGTGCTAGCTCCCTCTCCTAGGAAAGGGTCCATTCTTTCTTCTCCAAAGGTGACAAAGCCTCGAACATCAAGGAAGAGGGTGCCTTAAAATGTCACTCCAAATGTCACTAGAGCCCTCCGAAGCAAATTAAAGTTGCCTAAGCAATCCCTTGTTGAAATACCAAAGAGGAAGAGGACCAAGAAGTCCACCCAAAGCAAGGGAAAGGAGAAGGAAGAAAGCAGCCATGAGAAAGAGAGGGATTTTGACATAATTCAAATAAACAGTGAGGACAGTGAGAATGAGGCAAGATTCCTTGAAACCCTCTTGTAGAATAGAGAAGATCAAATTCGTGATCTACAATCCGATCTAGAGAGCTCAAAGTTCTTCATCCATGTCCTACAGATGAAAAATAAATAGATGAGTGGTCAAATGGCGATATTTCAAGCCCACGCTTTCAAATATAAAAGAGAGGCCTCCAAATCACAAACCAAACTAGATGAGCTTATGGGGGAATTCAATGATATTGAAGATGAAGATCAGTCAATGAGGAAGAGGCCAAGGACTATGGGGCTCAAAAGAGCTTTGGAGAAGCAAAAAGAGGAAGATGTTGCCCATGTCTGATCGTTTCCGCTTACCTCTTTACTTGCCCAAGAAATAGAAGAGAATAGGGAAGCATGGCTTGAAAGGGCAAATAAGCAATTGGAAGATAAGTTGGAAAAGGCCAATAGAGATTTGGACTTTCAAAGAAGAATTACCATACACTATAAGAGGCTTAATCAGTTCGCCCGATGGAAATTGAAGACCACATAAGAAAGGCTCAAGGAGGCTCAAAAGAGGCGCCCAGCACCAAAAATGAAGAAATAAATATCAAGGCTTCAAATTTTGGCCTCAGCTTCTCAGCATGCTTCTAAAAACCCATGAGGGTCATTCTTGCCAAAATTGGGTGAAATTCAACAAGTTTTGGTTTTTTGACATTTTTGGGCTTTTTGCTAAAAATCATGGGCATCACCATTTTTGTTTGAAGAATCCTCAAAGGATGGAAATGGTATCATTGGATTCCATAATTTCAGAGGCATCTACTCTGCAATTTTCAGATCAATTTAAGATGATTTGATCCCCAAAGTGGCAAAAAACAATCACTTTTTCCACACTCTGCCCTGCATATCAGCAAAGTCTAAATTCTGGGTTTTTTCACACAGGTCAGATTTTCATAGGCTTCTAGTGATCAGACTGTTACAAAAAAAAAAATTCAGAAACTAGACATCTAGGGCTTTCCAACGAGCTATCACGAGCCTCAATTTGACATCAGGAAGGCCTCCAAAGGTTGTCCGCAAAACAAGGAACTTTCTGCAGCCAAATTTTTGAAGTATTTTTGTAAAAATGCAGTTTTCTATAGTGGCTTTTCCAAATGTGTGTTTAGCCATTTTTAGACCCTTTCAGTTTGGAAAAATCAATATATTTCCCTTTTTTAGCATTTTCTAGATATTTTCATAGATATTTTGTGCCTTGGGCTTTGCAAAGCCTCAAGGACAAAATCAGATATTTTTGATGGGCCAATGAGCTTGCTAGTTGCACTAGGAGGTTTTCCTCACTTTGGCCTATATATTCCAAAGGCTTTCATTGTAAATAAGGCTGAACTTGATGACATAGAGAAATATATGTTTATAAAAGCTTGGGAAAAATACTTGTCTCATGCATTGGATAGTTTCTTGAATGCTTTTGGATGATGAAAGAGGACTGCTGTCGGATTCCTTGACTTGGTAGAATGGTATAGTGTCCCTCTCTGTTATGCTTCTTAGTTTTCATTCATATTTCATGCTCTTGCTTTCTATAAAATAGTAGAGAATATATTTGAGACATGCCCTTGGAGGCACCTCAGATTTCCTATTTCTTTATAGCTTCTATGTTTTCTTCCTTCTTAGTCATATCGAAGAATCCTTGATTGCTCTTTGATCACTGAAGAAATTGTTTGCTTGTTTCATTTATGGCTTTATGCATGCTAAGTATGATTCACGGTATGCCCTGCTTACTCATGGCTAGTCATAGTTCCACCTTTGAAACCTTTATTTGAATATTTGATTGTCCTAGTTGAACCAAAGAGGTCTTGTATCGACCTTTCCCTTTGCCTAAACTTTGCAATCTTAGTTCAAAGTGCCCGATAGCTTGAAATACTTTGTCTAGGAGTTTCCTCTTAGTACTTTGAGTTATTTGTTTGTCTTAATTGTCTTTCCCTAAAGTCTGATAGCAATTTCATAAAGTTAGAGAGTCATATATCTCTATGTATTGCTTGAATGTTTATTTCTATGCATTTATCAGTTTATAGTTACATTCATCATGATTAATGGTTAGCCCTACCATTTTTATGTTAGCTATTGAACTCATTTATGTTTGAAAGACTTTGTCCTTCACAAACTTAGTGTCCATCCCACTTCATTTTACCAAAGATCCATTTTACCTTGATCAAATCGGCCCTTCAACATACCTTGTATCACCATCTGAAGCTTTCTTGACCTTTTTGACCCCATAGCCCAGTTGATCTAACAATATTTTTATCTATCTTAATGTTTGACCAGTTCCTCCCTCACAAACCTAAAATAAAAACTAAAAACCTACTTCATAACTAGCCTAAAATCATAAACATAAGAAGCAAAACACATAGATATCCCTTACACAAATAGAGAGAGCCATCTCTGAGTCTAGGAAGGCTAGGTCCTTGGGATCCAAAGTTGGTTTGATGTTACCCTATCACTTGGATTTCCAATCAGCCAAATCATGGGACCCTAACATAGGTGTCATGGTTTTGGCGAAATGTCAAAAATACAAGTGCAAGAGGAGAGTTTTTGCACTTCTGGAGTGACCTCGAGAAAATCATGATTTCTCCTAGCTGGAGTGTCCAAATGACTTTCTTGATAAGTGAAATGAAAATTAGACCAGAAGATATTTCCAATGAGCTATCATGTGCTCAATTTTGAGTTGCGAAAGGCCTCCAAACGTTTCCTTCAACAACACTCTGCATTTCTGCACCTTCATTCTGCTTATTTATTTTTTAGGACATTTTTAGCATAGTAAAAGTGTTAAACACGCAAAAACTACGGTGTTGCGTTATTTTTTGGGGAATACAATGAGAAAATGGTCATCACCATTGATTTCATAATGATGAGGACATGCACCCTGTAAAGTTTCTAAGAATTTGGAGGCAAACTGGTCAATGAAAAGAACAAAAAAGTATGTTTTGCCTCATTTTTTGCTTTGGCGTTGCGTGTTTACCAGTATTGGGAGAAATATTTTTTGATAGGGAAAATGACCTTCATTTTGAAAAATATAAACAGATCTAGAAACTATACTTGAAGGGCTTTCCAACGAGCTATCCTGGGCCCAATTGGGACACCAGGAAGACCTCCAAAAGTGGCGTGCACGATGGAGGGTGTGTTTGCAGTCTTCTAAAATTTTCTGAGTTTCACTCTAGTTTTTCTCTTTATCTTGGGAAATGTTGATTTTACCTTTATAAATGATGAATATAAATTAATTATCATTTTTTTACTATTTACTATGGTAAATACATTTTTTAAATCAAGAAAATGAGATGTAATGAATTAGTTCACTTGAGATAGGAATGAGTCACTTGGACCATCCTATACTCTAGCTATCAGTTCAGATTTTTGTGTAATATCTTCCTCACCTCATGGATTCAACCCCTGAGGATGATTGAAGGTTGGTTTCATGTCTATTTAGCTCATTTATTTAAGCTAGTGAAGGGTTGGAGTCAGTTTGATGTTTTCTAGTTGATCAAGGAAACTTTGTACTTAGTTTGGCCAAGCTAATAAAGAGGAACTACAACTAATTTCATGGGACATTTGTGGTATTGAATGTCTATCATAGTTTTTTCTTCAGTATCATATGTTGGAAAGTATTGTGTTCATTTTCACTTTCATTTCTATCTTATTATCTTTTACAATCTAGATAATTATAATACATGTTTGCACATACTCTGTTTTGGGTAACTGATCATATTTTGTTCATCTTCTTCTGTCTGAGAAAAATACATGTCCTATGATTTTCTTAGCCTTCTTACAGTTTTAAAATCATTCCATAACAATTCTCTTCATGTGATAATCATTATACCTAACTTTCCTCATTTATCCTTGCAAGCCTAAATTATTTTCCTTGACCTAGCTTTCCTTGACCTAATTCCTTCATTTAGTGATTTCCCAGCCAAAAAAATTCAAAACAACCCCCTGTACTCTATATCTAGACTAAAAACCTTAATTTATCTAGCCCTCCTGGTTGTTACCGCTTTGGAGAGAGGCCTCTCTGGCTTGATAGGGCTAGCTATAAAGTCAAAATATTGGTTTGTGGTTACCTCTGTTGGGATTCCTTCCTCAACCATGGGAATCTGGTGGAGTGATAACATCTTGGTCTCATTGCTAGGGAACAAAAGGACAATATCTTCCCTAGGAAAAAAAGACAAATTTTAGATCGGATTTATGATGGTGGAAAGCAGTCAGATACATATGAAGGCTGAAGCATTCACCTGTCGACTCCAACTTGATGTAAAGAATCCATTAGAGGATCGACCTTGCCAATAGGAAACTGGAAGAATATTATGCAAAGGTCAAGTATTCAAAGTGGAATTGTATTTAATATGTAATAGGCTTTCTTGTAAATTACTTATTTTCTTTCCCTCAAACTATCCTGAAAGTTTCCAGATTTTGTTGTATGAAAAAGATGATCAAAGTTTTGATTCTGCTTATTTGAAGAGTGTAAATACTGAGTTCCCCTTTGATTTGATCAATATCAAGACCTCTTACCTTAAAATTGTACATATCCTTTTCAAGTTGATGAACCTCAAGAAATCAAGACTAATCCTATAGCTTTTGTACATACTCCTACACCTTGTAAAATTCCAGATAGATATAAACCACTCATCTTACCTCCTATACTCCATGCTTTCACTAAAAATTATTACAAATATCTTCCCAGGTTTGATGGAGAATATGGTAACATCACCGTTGAGAAACACATTCATATTTTTGAAAGTTTTCTCGACATTTTTTTAGGTTGATGAAGATGATGTTACTATCAGGATCTTCGCTCTATCTTTCCAATGAGAAGCCAAGGAATGGTTCAAAAACTTTCCAGTTGAAAGTATTTTTTATTTCCATTAGTTTGTGAAATCCTTTCTTAATAAATGGGTGATCAAGATGAATCCTTTTCTGATTTTAGAAGAACATGATAATTTGAAAAGGAAACGAGGAGAAGCAATGCAAAATGTTTCATCTAGATTCAATCAAGTATACCATTCAATCCCTGCTGATATAAAACTGCCTCTTGGTTCAACCCTCTTACACTACCTAGATGCCTTTAATCCGAAAATGGAATTTTGATTGAGAGAAAGGGACATTACTACACTTGAAAAAATGTAGGACAGTGCAATAGCCATAGAAGCTAATTTTTTGATCAAAAGGTTAAATTTGAAAGCATAAGAAAGGGAAATCATAGAGAAAGAATGCTTGAAATCTTCAGAAGTGAAGCTGGACATTTTGGTTAGTACATTAGAGGAAATGATGCAAAATATCACCATGAGAGATGAAATTGTTGTTCAAGAGGACCATGTCACACTGATTGAAGAAAAAAAAAATTATGATCTGAAACATTTTCCTTCCTATCCTAGCTATCATAGATCTGATAATGATTTTATGTATGCATTAAGGGACAATAAAGAAATCAGTTTTATAGATAAGCTTGCAGAGGAGAGATATGTATATCCAATATGAATTCTTGATGACATTCTTCCTTTTCATGATTTACCTAAGTATGATTAGTATGAAAAAAAATTATGTTCTCCAAATAGAAGTTAATCTTGCAGAGAAATCAACATCTAGTTTTTGGGAGAAGGAAGTTCAGTTTCAGCAGCACGAACACATAGACCAACTGTTGCATATCATCTATGGAAGTGATGAGGAAATTCTAGAAAATTTGGAAGTAAATGAAGGATATTTTACTCTTTGTTTTACTTCATTTTAGTTCATCAGAGATAACTTTCATGCAATCAGAAATCAACAGTCATTAAGATTTGATCTTGACAATAAAGAGGATAATAAAATTCTTGATCAAAGCTCCTTACCCTTGTGCTTCTCCTCATTTGGAAAAATATGAGAAAACTATGATTAGGTAGATAATCGAATGGTCAACACTATATATGATAAACATTATCTTGAACTGGTTGAGGAAATCATTTGCGACATAGAACCCTCCTTAAATCCATATTTGCAGCCCCTGAATGCCATTGAATGTTAGATTCCAGATGAAGGATTGTAAATTGAAACATAGATCAAACGATGCAAGATGGTTCTATGCCATTACCTTTTGAATCATTTCAATTTTTAAAGGAAAATTTTCAAAATGTCTATAAAGAAAAATATGAGCAACATGTAGAAAGTCATGCGGTCTCATTAGAACCAATGGAAAATAGGTTGCAGCAATATTTTCAAGTTTTTTGTGACCCAATAGCTGATGTGTTGGATGAGTTCTGCAATAAAATTCCTTCTCCATTAGCTAACTGTGATCCTGAACAACCGGCTTTATTGTCTTCATTTTCTTGCTTATCAGGAGTCTCATTACAAATCTCATCTGAACATTTGAAACCATATCAGAAAAGTAAGGGTTGTTACACCATTCTTTGGGAATCTAACCTGTTACTATTAGATGGACCTAATTACACCATGTAAGACCAATTTTACGCAAAGTAAAATTTCTTTAACTGTGAAAAATAGCTTAGTAAACCACCTTTATTAAGTTGTTTATGGTCTAAACAGGAAACCCCATGAGGAAATATTAAATAAATCCATATTTGTTTGATTTTTCTCAAGGAATAATTAGTTAAACAACAATTTAATTAATATTCCTGGTCATATTTAAGCCAAAACAGAAAAATTAATTAGATAAATTATTATTTATCTTATTATTTTCTAGGAATAATTATTTAAACCTTATTTAAATAATATTCCTTGTTAAATTTGACTAAATCACTCATAAATAATTAAATAAATCATTCTTTATTTGATTATTACTTAACCACATCCTTAAAATAATAAATAAATCATTGATTTATTTATTATTAGAAATAAAGGGATTTGACCCAAGTCAAATTAATTTTCCCTCCAAACAATATAATAAAATATTCCATAAAAGTTGGATCTAGAATTGGTTAATAATATTTTAATTATGCACCAATATCTAGACTAACTCAATATTTTGTTATAAATAGAAAGGTTTTTCAATTCACTCACTAACTTTTGTTGCCTAAATATCACTCTGGATCTATACTTTTGGTTTGGTTTTGATCCACTATCATTGTCATATTTTGCTATCAATTTTCTTCTGAGCTCCCTTTGAGTTCCACTTTTGTCTGGGTTTTCAACACCATCAAGAGAGAGGGATTTTAGATCTGAAGTTTTGAGGACTTACAAGAACCAATCCCATTGAGGACTGGTAACATCCTTCTATGTTCTCCTCCCAAGTGCCATTAATACAAAATTATTTAAACATATTCTTGTCTTGTCTATTTGATGCATGGAGCAACTCTTGTTTTTATTTACTGCATAATATATTTTAATGCATAGATCTAGATTTTTGCAGCATTTATCTTGGTCAAATAATTGCAGATCTAAAGATATTGGCATCCATCTTTGATGTTAGGGTTGTTTTTTATGCATAGCTAAAGTGGTCTTTTTCTGTACGCTTGTAATTAAGATTCATACTAACTAGGGTAAAGATAACCATTCATATTCAAGGTATGAAGAATACCTAGAGTAGAGAAGCAATGTATTAGATGGGATGGAAATTAATATGTATTCATATGAAGATCCTTTTAAAAAATTCTTGAGGTCAGTCGGTGGGCTCATGCTTTGCAATTTCAATAAGATTAAATCTCATTTCAATTTTTCATGGGAGTTTTCCTTCAGTAGTTCTCTCTTCTTGCTCATAAGCAAGCACTTGCGGAGAATTTAACTAGTAGCTAGAATGCTTACATGGTTACATTGGTTGTTCCACTCCACTTGATTAGGTGATGAATGGATCAGTTAGAGTAGGTGTGCTAAATAACATCAATTCTGAGCTTTTTTTTTTAGTTTTTCAGTTGTGTTTTATTCTGAGTCAGTTCAGTCAAATTTTAGTTAGTTTTAGTTAGTTTGAGTCATCGATGTTTTCAGTATCCTGCACTTCAGTTTGATTTTTCTTGACCATATTGGCCCAATGGAAGAGGCACATATATGCAAAATTCAGAGATATTTTGTTCTTGACAACTCTTCTAGAGTTTCCATCCCCAATAAGGCAAATGTTAGTGTTAGAATATGCATTCTTCCATCAGTGATCAAAATCACTCTTTTCATTCTCATTTTAGGTTTCCCACTCTGAAATTTGTATTTCAATCCATTAGGTGATGCTAAAATATGTTTCACTGATGGTAGCCCTAGTCATAAAACCTCACTCTCCCTAAAAATTTCACATTTGTTGGCCTTGTTAGCCCCCTATGAATTCCTTGACAAGCAAGCAAGGGGCTAGTTTGTTTTATGAGCCTTCAAGGAATGCATTTCCCTTGAAAACACATCATCCTTTAGGCCTTTTATGTTCCCTGCTTTTGACTATTCCCCTCTACTGTTATGGTGTCAATGAGCCTTACTGATGAAAAATTATGCTCCAAAAGGCCTTTACTTGCCCCTTGTACCTCTGCAGAATGCTTCATATCACCCATTTTTCCCTCTCTTTCAAAGTCCCCTTGCCATCCCAAAATTTCCCCCTTAGTCCTTCTAAATCCTCCCAAAACCCCCTTTAAATCCCATATCTACCCTTTTTTTAGCCAAATTCCCCTTTTTTACCCTTATCGTTTCCCTTCCGACGACTTAAAATGCATTAAAAAGGCCTCAAAACCCACTTTTCAACCTTATAATAGGGCTTAGCCCCTTTCATCCACTTCCCCACACATACCCTTGTGCTAAGACCAAGCGCTTAGTGTCTTGGGGCCAATCGCAATCAGAGTGTTAGGCGGACGCATCCCTTTGTAACATCGAAAAAACCCCGATGCAATTGCTTTGGTCATTAAGTCCCACGATATGTTCTCCACCATTGATCTGTTATCGGTATTTTACGGACGAGTGCTAATCGCACTCCTTGCCAATCGCAATCGAAACTTGATAATGTGTCACCCCTATTCCCCCCGATTGCGATCTTCCGACTTAATCCCCACCGTTGGTTTCCCTGTTGATCCTACGACCCGGTGCTAATCGCTTCATCGCAATCGTAGCATTCAATCGCATCTCCTCTTCTGTGCCCCCCAATTGCGATTATCCCAATTCAATCCCAACCGTCCATTTAATCCATGATCCAACGGCCATCGTACTTCCTGCCCAATCGCAATCGGAACCTTGGTAATGTGTCACACTAGTTTCCCTCTGATTGCGATTGCCCAACTAAATCACAGCTGTCCATTCGTTCAGAAATCAATGGCCCTGATCTTATCACATTGCGCCCGTCGCTCTTTCCCATTTTCCCTCCGAACATATCTCCACCGTCGATCCCCTTGTCGATCCAATGGCCAGCGCTCAATCGCGCTCCCATCCCAATCGCAATCTCATTTTCTAATTGTAGCCACCTCTTGTCCATTGTGATTGCAGTTTTTCCGATTAGATCGTGGCTGTCGATCTTCCCCCGAGGTCCGATGGTCCAAAGTGAATCGCCCTCCACCAGCGCTAGGTCCCACCACATACGATCGCTTCCACTGCATTTCATCGCATTTCTTTGTATTTCCATTCATATCCAAAGTTTCAGGTTTTACACTAAAGTCTTATGTTTCACAGTTATTCCGCCAATGTTCACAAATCATCCCGCTATTCAATCTTCGCCGTCGATTCCCGCCACTGGACCATGATCGAATGGTTCATGATGCATTTCTCCACCAAACCCTGCTATTCGCTGTTTTCAGCATTTCACTGCATTATTCACCAT
Source organism: Pinus albicaulis (assembly GCA_034641835.2). Lineage (NCBI taxonomy): Eukaryota > Viridiplantae > Streptophyta > Pinopsida > Pinales > Pinaceae > Pinus > Pinus albicaulis. The sequence goes on from CM076583.1 coordinate 663,214,317, forward strand.
TTTTCATTTAAAACCACCACTGTCACGCTATCATTTCCTCCGCCTGCTGTATCCATCCTCCTTCCCGTGCATTGGATTTCATAACTAAGTTTCATTTTTTGCAGGGCACAAGCAGTGTAAAACCTCCATGATCTTCAGTCTTTGTTACAATTACAGAGAGCACAGGGAAGGACTATTTTCATAAAAGAAATCATGGAGAAAAGACCGGGGAAGGAGTTTTGACAGGACTTGCATTCAAGAGTAGGGTTGAAAACTCTGTAAAGTCTTCCCAAGGCCATTTAAAACACAGATTTCACAGAAAGAGATATAAATGAAGCGGCAGATAGCCTAAGGCATGAAAGTGAAGATCTTTGAGCCTTAACTATGTGTTTTAGAGGCAAAGTACCTATTTGAAGACATCATAGGTCCCGCAGAGGAATACGGAGCGCAAAAATTAATGAATAGCAGGTTTTATACATCAAAATAATGTTTTTCTCCATGGAAGGACGGGTTTCCCATACTCTTTCTATTCCATGCCGTGTTCCAGAGAAGATTTCCGCCTTGACCACAATCCAAAGTCATCAGAACATTCGTTATGCGGTATGGTGGATTTTCTCCTCCATTTACTCACCCTTTGCTCATTCTCCAAAAGTACTGTAGAGTACTGCAAGCCAGTGTACATCAGGGTCATGTCAGAGTAATTGGAAGCCTGAAGAGGATCATTCGTTGACCCAAAGAATGCCAGAGATCAATGCATAGGAGTTAAAATAGAATGGGCTTTAGGCCTTAATTCTTTTCTGAGTTTAATGCTTCATTTAGTATTGCACCTACCTCCTCGGCTCATCTTTTGCTATAAAACTCATGAGAAAATTATTGTAAAGGTTGTTGATGAGATATCTAAGAATTGCAAGCTTTTCTCTTGAGGCATGCTCACTGTGTAAAGTTGTAAGATAGGCTGAGGAGTATGTTTTCAAACTGAATTTCAAGCTATTGGCAAGTGTTGTACCTGATTGGTGTTTCTCTTAATATGACCAGCACATTTCTTTGGATCTTGATCTAAAGCTACGGTGATGTTTTTCTGTCTCTGTGTTTTATTTCATTCCATTTCAATTCCTCTAGCTTGCATCAGAAATCTGGCATAGGACTTGCCCTTGTTAGGCACCCTATGCTTCTACTCTCCTTGCCTTAATGTTTTCTGCTAAATGTGTTATCTAATAATTAGTTTCAGTTAATTTAACCAGTGTAGTGGATGTTATTTCCTGCTAGATGATGTATAAGTTAATGAATCTGCTTCTTAGATGTTCTTGTTAGAGTTTAATTGAATGAATTGGGAACACTAGGAGTGTAGAAATCTATCTCTGTCTCACTAGGATCCTTTTCAGTTAATTAAACCTATCTAATTTTCCCTCAAGTTGTTCCTTTCCCTTCTTTGAGAGTTTCCTAAGAGTATGTCCAAGTAGGTCTGGAGTTAAATGACCTCTGACCTGATCTATATAAATAAATTAGTTTACCCTCATTCTTTCACTTTCTTTCCTGATTGTTTCACTCCACCTATCATTTTAGGATCCAATGCTTTAGATGACTAGCCCAACTGAAAGCCTTCATATTGAACAACAAGTAAACCCTTTCCTGACTCCATTTTCCCAATGGTCTTGAATACTATCTGAATTTATCTCTCTTTGCCTAAAATCTTCTTTGCCTTGCCTTGTCTTATATTGAATCCATCATTCCTGTTTCCCAACAACCAAATCAAAACAAATCAAACAAACAAACCCTGAGCCTTATAACTAGCCTAATATCTTAACAGTGAGCTTCAAAGTCATATAACTTTGACATATCATAGAGAGATCCCTCTCTGGACCAAGGAGGGCTAGATCCTGAGGTCTGAAAGTGGTTTGATGTTGTCTCATCTTTTGGTCTTTCCAGTCTGGCCAGAACATGGGAACCCCAACATAATGGCGACTCCACTGGGGAAAATCTGAGTACCACACATCTTACTACACATCTTACTACATCATAAGAACCTCAGAAACCTACAATCTCTGGTTAGGTTGGAAGTTAAACACTCCTATTCATGCATCAACCTCTACACCATTTGTTGTGTTTTCCCACACTCTTAGACAGAGTCTAGAAAGGGCCAGGTAGCCTCCAGATATCCCACTCTTTCAGAGGTGACATATCTGGTGAATTCCCTCCCAGTCAATCTCTGGTTAGAGTTTTCTGTGTTTGGAAGATACCCCTGAAAAGGGACATCTCATAAGCACTTTGGTGGATAGTGTACCCTTCAAAAACATCCTAAACCTTCCACCTGGCGACTCCATGATTTCTAAACGATTTAAATACTCCACTAGTGATCAGTAGGCCTGCTGATTATCTTGGTATCACATAAGACTCCACTGGGAGACTAGAAGCCCATTACAACATAAACCACAGTAGAAGTAACATGTAGGGTTAAGCTGCTCGGTCAGAAAACAACATTCTGGCTTCAAGAACCATTCACACAAGAGCTTATCCTAACCCAGACCCGCCTGAAATAGTTGAAAACCCTGAGATAATCCTCAAGGGATCTCCTACGCATAAGCGGTCAACCATTTCCAGCCGCATCCATAGAGCTAACTATACAGCAGAAAAATTTACAGCTCTATCAGACCCACTTTTTGACCTAAGCACTCAAAATAGTTTGCCAAGAACTAGGTAATTCGGTGTTCTAGACCAAATAGACCTTGAGTTTCTGGTTTCACCACCTCAAAGTGGTAAGCACCTTGGGAATAGACAGACCTCTCCATCTACAGCTCCTGATATTCACTTCATCCGAAACTTGGGGCTCAGTCACCCTAGATCTTCTCATCAGTCTGTTGTTGGTCATAATATCCCTGTCATCCATATACCAACTACTCAAGTTAACCCTTTACCTCATCAGAACATCATCATGGAAGCCTGGTATGCATCTCTAGTTTTACCTCAGCCTCTAGTACCCTTACCCAATGATTACCAATCAAAGATCCCACACTTCACTGCAAAAGAGTCTACCATAGCCCAACACCATGTAGATAGGATGGAAGATTCTTTTGACTACATGGAGATAGATGATGATACAGTCAAAATGAGAATCTTTGCCCAGAGCTTAGGGGGTGATTTGAAGAAATGGTTTAAGGGCCTACCTCCGAGTAGCATTAATGATCTTCCATCTCTATATTAGACTTTCATAAAAAAATGGGAAGCTAAGGCCAACCCTTGCCAACTCCTAGAAAAATATATGAGCCTTAAAAGAAACGTGGGGGAGAGTGTCCATGATTACAAAACAAGATTTAACAGCATTTACAATGCTCTTCCTCCACATATGAAACCCCCCTAGGGCATGGCTCTGACGAAGTACCCTGAGGGCTGTTATGCTGACATGGCCTACTAGCTTATGGAGAGAGATTATAACACGTTGGAAGACATGAAAAAAGGAGCAGTGAGTGTAGAGGCTAATCTGATTGAGAAAAGAGCAAGATTGAGAGCTGAGAAGAGGGTAACATATAGAGACGACGCTGTAGCTTCCACATCTGATCCCAAATATGACTGTTTATCCAAAAACGTGGAAAGCCTACAACAAATGATGGAAAAAATGGTTGTCATAGTTAGTAACCAAAACAGAAATCAAAACCATAACAAGAACCAGAACTTTAGAAGAAACAACACTGCTCCCAACAGACAAAGAGAATTAGATCAGCAAGTTATTCCCCCATTCCAAGAGAAATTTTTAGATGAAGATGAGGTAATCATAGAAGAGTCTAAAGGGAACACAATAAACATGTTTGAAATAGAGGATTCAATCCATAACTGTTACACAGAAGAAGATCAGCCCTCACTCTCATATTGGGATGAGGAAAGATCAGAATCTGATGATTACAAACTTGGGTTTGAAGATGCCATAATGCAGGTCAGACAGTATGAAATTAGGAGAAAAAAGAGCCAAGAAACTCCCAAACCAAAAGCTTCTGAGGTCACCATCAAGAAAAGACCTGAGAAAACTTCTAAAGTGACTGATGAAAGTAACAAATCAACAACTGAGAGTTCTGGAAAGAACAAAGAAAAAGATAACCAAAACACTGATACACAAGGTAAACCAACTAGCAACACTAGCACTGCAGTTAGTCCTCCTGATAAAACTGTCACAAACGCTGTACATAACAGGAATCAGCACACTGACTCGGCCACTAAGGTAGTGGCTAACAAAACAGAGTTGAACATTCCAAAGAGTCAGTCCACTTTCAATTTGGAGAGTGAGATTGCAAAAATTAAAATCTCTGTCCCACTCTCTGAGCTGGCCACTTAGGATGTATATAAAGGCCAAATTTTGAAAGCATTAAATTTAAATGAGAACAGTGACATTATAAATCTGAGTGACAATCAACCTGCCCTTCTGTTTGGTCCAAAGATAGAAGGAAATTTTCAGGAAGGGGTAGTTCCACCTTTTTATATCAATCTCAACATTCATGACAAGATTCTTCATAATGCAATGCATGATTTTGGAGCATCACATAACCTAATGCCTAAGGTAGTCATGGAAAGGCTAGGCCTGGAGATAACCCGACCTTACAAAGACCTATATTCATTCGACTCTAGCAGAGTAAAGTGCCTTGGCCTGATCAAAGATTTATGTGTGAGCTTGACCCAAATCCCAGCTAAATGTATGGTCATGGATATTGTGGTGGCAGATGTGCCACCTAAGTATGGCATGTTACTATCTAGATCGTGGGGAGCCAAGCTGCAAGGCACAATGCAGATGGATGGGGCATATGCCACAATCCCCATTTTTAGCCAACTTAGAAGACTGTACAGGGACGCACAAATGAAATTTCTGGTTAGTAGCGCTGAAAAACCTGAGAATTCTCCTTTATACTCTGTGCACACCGATCTGCACTCTTTCATCTTCTACAACGATGAATCCTTGGGAGAGCCAGCACTAGAAAGCATAGATACAAACAGAGGAGTTGAGACCATAGATTTTAACACAATGGCCACCCTGGATTTAGAAGAAAATGAAGAAGGAAACCATAGAAAATGCACTGAAATGGAAGCTCAGAGTGAGCAAAAAATAGAAGGTAAACAGCTAGCTAGTCATCCCTCACAAACTCATACATCACGCGAAGAACTAAGCAGCCCACAGCCTAGTGCAAACCCTATAGCACAACGTAACGACGAACCCAACCATAGGGAAAGAACTGATAACAAAACCGAGAGTGAACCCCTGTGGGAGATGAGTTTCGATGGGTCCGGCACAAGAAGAACTGTCGAAGTTGGGGTATGGCTACATAACACAGAGAGCGACTACGCGGAGAGCCATGCCTAAAATTTGCATTTTAGATGTACCAATAATATTGCAGAGTATGAGGCCCTTATCCTGGGTTTAAATCTGTTGAAGAAAATAGGAGCCCGTAGAATAGCCGTGCGGGGAGACTCTGAATTGGTTATCAAACAGGTGAACGGTGAATACACGGCCAAACACCCTAGGTTGAGAGCATATAGGAACGATGTTGTGGATATATTGAAAACATTTGTTGAATACGAATTAGTGTTTTTTCCTAGAAATCAGAACACCATTGCAAATGGATTAGCTTGCCTAGCCAGTTCATACCCTAAGACTCCAAGCGACCAGCAAATCATAATACAAACCAGATTCAGACCTGCAGTGCCAGATAATGAAAAATACTGGCAGGTCTTTGAGGGTGACAAACAGATTGAATATTTCCTGATAGGCAGAAATGAGTTTGAGTTTTCTTATTCAGACTCTATGTTTAGTGATAGCTGCCTAAGTGAGGAACCCTCATACGAGGAAGAAACTACACCCCACGATGTAGAAATAAACGCTTTAAATGAAGAAACTGGGAATTCAACCATAGAGTGTGAAAACGTAGACAGTGAAGAAGTAGAGGTGCTACAAGCCAAAGATAGAAACATACCTCGAGGCCTGGCGCCTTTAGAAGACCTTTTTTATTTTGATGATGTAGCTAAAAAGCCTACCATAGAGCACGCGGACTCTGATGTTGAAGAATGCAACATAGGCACAGAAGATAAGCCCAAAATGATTAAATTGGCTAAGTCTCTTCCTGCAAACATGAAAAATAAATACATCGACCTTTTCAAGGAATTTGTAGACGTGTTTGCTTGGAGCTACGAAGACTTAAAGGCCTATGACACGAACATCATACAGCACAAAATACCTTTGAAAGAAAATCAGAAGCCCTTTAGACAAAAACTCCGTAGAATAAACCCAAAGCAATTGCCTACAGTTGAAAAAGAAATTAAAAATATGTATGAGGCAGGCATAATTGTACCTGTAAGGTTCTCTGATTGCGTATCCAACCTAGTGGCTATGAGAAAGAAAACAGGGGAGATCATGCTATGCATTGATTTCAGGAATCTTAATAGAGCCTCACTCAAAGACAATTACCCTTTGCCAAAAATGGAACACATCCTTCAGACGGTAGTAGGCTCAAAAAGGATCTCCCTGCTAGATGGGTTTTTAGGTTACAACCAAGTCTTGGTAATCCCAGAAGACCAACTCAAGACATCTTTTACCACTCCATGGGGCATCTTTATGTATGTAAAAATGCCCTTTGGACTGATGAACGCTGGTGCAACCTTCCAAAGATAAATGGATATAGCTTTTTCAGATGAGATAGGACACTTCATTGTTATTTACCTGGATGACATAAAAATCTATTCTAAGACTGAAGAAGAATACCTAAAACATCTGAGAAAAGTGTTCAAAAAAGGTAGAAGGTTTGGTCTGTCATTGAATCCTAAAAAGACTATATTTGGGCTGCAAGAAGGAAAACTTCCTGGCCATATTATATCTGAAAAGGGAATTAGGATAGACCCACAAATAGTTGAGGGAATACTACAGATCACAGACCCAAGAAACATCAAGGAATTACAATCCTTCATTGGGAAGATTAACTTCCTTAGGAGGTTTATTCCCAATCTAGCTGAACACCTTAGGAATATGACTAACATTCTGAAGAAAGGTGTAGGAGTTAAATGGACTATTGGAGCTAAAAAATCTTTTGAATTAGTAAAACTTACACTTACCCAAGCCCCTATTCCGATTAGCCCTGATTTCTCAAAAGATTTCCTGATCTTTTCATTTGCCTCTAAGCATATTGTGGCTGCAGTCCTACTACAGAAAAATATAGAGGGAATGGAATAGCCAATTGCCTTTTTCAACAAAGAACTAAGAGACACACCCTTGAAAAACAACATAATGGAAAAACAGGTTTATGCCTTATTCAAGGCCTTAAAGGACTTTAGGGTGTACATATTGCATTCCCACACCATAGCTTATGTGCCTAACATAGTAGTCAAAGATATACTGTCCCAAGACCCAGATGGGAAAAGGGGCAGATGGATTGTTGTGATTTTAGAATATGATCTTGAGATAAAACCCACCAAACTGATCAAGGGTCAGGGCTTAGCTAAATTAATGGTTGAATCAAATCTGCAAGCCCTTGAAACTAACATGGTAAATGCCTTGGATGAGAAGGAAGGACTGCCTAATCCCATTGTTGAGGAGAAATTTCAAAACTATCCTTGGTACTCTGACATCCTTTATGTGCTCATCAACCTCAATGCTCCACCTGAAATGTCAAAGACTAAGGCCAGATTCATAAGACTAAAAGCTAGAAACTACTGCATTTTGAATGAAAACTTATACTGGAAAAATCCAAATGGCCTATTGCTTAAATGTTTTCCTGAAGCTAAAGCAGAAAGGATTAAACAAGAATTCCATGCAGGAGAGTGTGGAGGCCACTTGAACTGGAAGGCCACTACAAAAAAAATACTTAGGGCTAGTTACTACTGGCCCACACTCTTCAACGACATCCATAAGATGATAATTGCTTGCCACAAATGCCAGATTTTTTAAGGCAAAAGGAAACTCCTCCCCTTACCTCTACAACCCATCACTGTTGAAGGTCTCTTTATGCAATGGGGCCTAGATTTCATAGGATAAATTCATCCTGTTTCTTCTGCACAACAAAAATGGATCCTAATAGCCACGGACTACTTCACCAAGTGGATAGAGGCCATACCTACTAGGAATGCCATAGATTCAGTCAACATTAGGTTCCTAGAAGGTCATATCCTCTCTCGGTTTGGCTGCCCAAGAAATATAATCACTGATAATGCTACTGCGTTTGGAGCCAAGAAAATGGTTGATTTTTGTCACAGGTATCAAATAACACTTGGTCATTCAACTACCTATATCCTCAAGGTAATGGCTTAGCTGAATCATCAAACAAAAGCCCGGTGACCATCATCAAGAAGCTGCTGGAAGAGAACAAAAATTCATGGCATAACAAGTTAGTGCATGCCTTGTGGGCTGACAGGCTTACAACAAAGAAATCCATCGGCATTTCACCATATCAGCTTGTCTATGGTACAAAAGCAGTATTTCCCACTAGCCTTAGAGTACCAGTGATCAAAATTTTCCAAGAGATTCAGACAGAAGAAGACAGTATGGTGAGAAGGATAAACCAAACAATTCATCTCCAGCAAACAAGGGAAGAGGTCTATAATAGAGCAGTGAAATTTTAGGAAAATATAAAGAAGCTATTTGACAAAAGGACCAAAGCTGCTGATTTCAAAATTGGAGATAAAGTTCTGAAGTGGGACTCAAGGAGAGAGGACAAAGGAAAACACGACAAGTTTGACAGTTTGTGGCAAGGTCCATACATCATCCAGGCCACAGTGGGTCCAAATGCCTTTTTTCTACAAGAATTAGATGGTACAGAGATGTTTGCGGGTCTTGTCAATGGAAGGGTGCTCAAACACTACTTCTGCTAATTTCCAATTTCCAGTTTCCTTTTCCATTGTACATACCATTGCAGTATTTTATTTTCAAGAAAAGAGAAAAATGTTCCCAAAAATAGAGAAAAAGGAGAGGTTCAGACAAGCTCAAAACATAAACCTCTGAAGTGCAAAGGAATATTGGCTCTAATATGATCAAAACCTGAGCCAAAAGAAGCAAAGTAGCTGGTCCTAACATGCTCCAAATATGGACCAGCAAAGGAAAAAGAAGAATCAGCTCTAACATGCCCAAAACCAAAGCTGAAATGAAGAAAAAGTGTGACTCTAACAAGCTCAAAACTTGAGTCACAAAGAGAAGAAGGATACTCCAAGCTTCATATTTCAAGCCTTCAAAGTTTTTTTTTTTTTTTTTTTTCAGTTTTCAGCAATTTTCTATCCATGTGCAATTGTCTTTATGCCTTGGATCTACAGCAAAATAGACTGTCTAATCCTAGTTTGACTGTTTTTAAATTTCTGTTGTAGAATGTAGAGAAGAAATCTGCTGGACAGTTCAATCCCAGCAGATATTAGATTAGGTAGAGAAACATATGAGACCAACAGTTTAATCTAGTCTCATGGAGTAATAAGGGTAGATTTAGAATAGGTTTATTTTCTGTTATAAAAATAAATGATGTAAAGGGTCTGCTAGTTCAAATGCACCCTAGAAGAAAAAATGCTAGGATTGTAGGATGGGTAGGTAGATTGTTTGGGAATTTTTCTGTTGATCTATCATATTTGTGGCAACTAAAAATAAAAGAAGAAAGGTGGCTTAAGCAACAGGCATATGGCCTACACCGAAGATCATTTTATGAATTCTTGACTCCTTCAAGAAGAAGCCATCCCCATGTGGAGCCATTGTTAGCCGCCTATGAATTCCTTGACAAGCAAGCAAGGGGCTAGTTTGTTTTATGAGCCTTCAAGGAATGCATTTCCCCTGAAGACACATCATCCTTGAAGCCTTTTATGTTCCATTCCTTTGATTATTCCCCTCTGCTATTATGGTGTCAATGAGCCTTACTGATGAAAAATTATGCTCCAAAAGGCTTTTACTTGCCCCTTGTACCTCTGCAGAATGCTCCATTTCACCCCTTTTTCCCTCTCTTTCAAAGTCCCCTTGCCATCCCAAAATTTCCCCCTTAGTCCTTATAAGTCCTCCCAAAACCCCCTTTAAATCCCATATCTACCCTTTGTTTAGCCTAATTCCCATTTGTTCCCCTTATCGTTTCCCTTCCTAGGCCTTAAAATGCATTAAAAAGGCCTCAAAACCCACTTTTAAACCTTATAATAGGGCTTAGCCCCTTTTCCCGCCAGCCCCTTTCTGCCACTTCCCCACATATACCCTTGCGCTAAGATCAAGCACTTAGTGTCATGGGTCCAATCGCAATCGGAGTGTCGGGCGGACGCATTCCTTTGTAACATCGAAAAAACCCCGATGCGATTGCTTTGGTCAATAAGTCCCACGATGTGTTCTCCACTGTTGATCTATTATCGGGATCTGACAGATGAGTGCTAATCACACTCCTCGTCAATCACAATCGGAACTTGATAATGTGTCACCCCTGTTCCCCCCCCCCTTATTGTGATCTTCCAACTTAATCCCCACCGTTGTTTTCCCCGTTGATCCTATGGCCCGACGCTAATAGCTCCATCGCAATCGCAGCATTCAAGCGCATCTCCTCTTCCGTGCCCCCCGATTGCGATTATCCCGATTCAAACCCGACTGTCCATTTAATCCACGATCCGATGGCCATCGCACTTCCCGCCCAATCGCAATCGGAACCTTGGTAATGTGTCACACTTGTTTCCCTCCGATTGCGATTGCCCGACTAAATCACAGCCGTCCATTCGTTCGGAAATCAATGGCCCTAATCTTATCGCATCGCACCCGTCACTCTTTCCCCTTTCCCCTCCAAACAGATCTCCACCATCAATCCCCTTGTTGATCCAACAGCCAGCGCTCAATCGCGCTCCTGTCCTAATCGCAATCACATTTTCTAATTGCAGCCACCTCTTGTCCATTGCGATTGCGGTTTTTCCAATTAGATCGTGGCCGTTGATCTTCCCCCGAGATCTGACGGTCCAAAGTGAATCACCCTCCACCCTCACTAGGTCCCACCACATATGATCGCTTCCACTACATTTCAGCGCATTTCTTTGTATTTCCATTCATATCCAAAGTTTCAGGTTTTACACTAAAGTCTTATGTTTCATAGTTATTCTTCCAATGTTCACAAATCATCCTGCTGTTCAATCTTCGCCGTCGATTCCTGCCACTGGACCACGATCGAATGGTTCACGATGCATTTCTCCACCAAACCCTACTATTCACTGTTTTTAGCATTTCACTGCATTATTCACCATTTTTCATTTAAAACCACCACCACCGCGCTATCATTTCCTCCGCCCGCCGTATCCATCCTCCTTCCCGTGCATTGTATTTCATAACTAAGTTTTGTGTTTTTCAGGGTACAAGCATCGTAAAACCTCCATGATATTTAGTCTCTATTATAGTTATAGAGAGCACAGGGAAGGACTATTTTCAGAAAAGAAATCATGGAGAAAAGACCGGGGAAGGAGTTTTGACAAGACTTGCATTCAAGAGCAGGGTTGAAAACTCTGTAAAGTCTTCCCAAGGCCATTTAAAATGCAGATTTCACAGAAAGAGATATAAATTAAGTGGCAGAGAGCCTAAGGCATGAAAGTGAAGATCTTTGAGCCTTAACTATGTGTTTTAGAGGAAAAGTACCTGTTTGAAGACATCATAGGTCCCGCAAAGGAATACGGAGCACAGAAATTAATGAATAGCAGGTTTTCTACATCAACAAAATGTTTTTCTCCATGGAAGGACAGGTTGCCCATACTGTTTCTATTCCATTCCATGTTCCAGAGAAGATTTCCACCTTGGCCACAGTCCAAAGTCATCATAACATTTGTTATGCAGTATGGCGGATTTTCTCTGCCATTTACTCACCCTTTTCTAATTCCCCAAAAGTACTATAGAGTACTGCAAGCTAGTGTACATCAGGGTCATGTCAGAGTAATTGGAAGCTTGAAGAGGATCATTCGTTCACCCAAAGAATGCCAGAGATCAATGCACAAGAGTTAAAACAGAATGGGCTTCAGGCCTTATTTCTTTTTGGAGTTTAATTCTTCATTTAGTATTTCACCTACCTCCTCGGCTCATCTTTTTCTATAAAACTCATGAAAAAATTATTGTAAAGGTTGTTGATGAGATATCTGAGAATTGCAAGCTTTTCTCTTGAGGCATGCTCACTGTGTAAAGTTTTAAGATAGGCTGAGGAGTATGTTTTTAAACTGAATTTCAAGCTATTGGCAAGTGTTGTACCTGATTGGTGTTTCTCTTAATATGACAAGCACATTTCTTTGGATCCTGATCTAAAGCTGCGGTGATGTTTTTCTGTCTCTGTGTTTTATTTCATTCCATTTCAGTTCTTCTGGCTTGCATAAGAAATATGGCATAGGACTTGCCCATGTTAGGCACCCTATTCTTCTACTCTCCTTTCCTTAGTGTTTTTTGCTAAATGTGTTATCTAAGAATTAGTTTAAGTTAATTTAACTAGTGTAGTGGATGTTATTGCCTGCTAGTTGATGTATGAATTAATGAATCTGCTTCTTAGATGTTCTTGTTAGAGTTTAATTGAATGAATTGGGAACACTGGGAGTGTAGAACTCTATCTCTGTCTCACTAGGATCCTTTTCAGTTAATTAAACCTATCTAAGTTTCCCTCAAGTTGTTCCTTGCCCTTCTTTGAGAGTTTCCTAAGAGTATGTCCAAGCAGGTCTGGAGTTAAATGACCTCTGACCTGATCTATAGACAAAAATTAGTTTACCCTCATTCTTTCACTTTATTTCCTGATTATTTCACTCCACCTATCATTTTAGGATCCAATGCTTTAGATGACTAGCCCAACTGAAAGCCTGCATATTGAACAACAAGTAAACCCTTTCCTGACTCCATTTGCCCAATGGTCTTGAATACTATTTGAATTTATCTCTCTTTGCCTAAAATATTCTTTTCCTTGCCTTGTCTTATATTGACCCCTTCATTCTTGATTCCCAACAACCAAATCAAAACAAAGCAAACAAACAAACCCCGAGGCTTATAACTAGCCTAATATCTTAACACTAAGCTTCAAAGTCATATACCTTTGACATATCATAGAGAGATCCCTCTCTAGACCTAGGAGGGCTAGATCTTGAGGTCTGAAAGTGGTTTGATGTTGTCTCATCTTTTGGTCTTGCCAATCTGGCCAAAACATGGGAACCCCAACAAGCCTAACTTCATGTCTTGCTGAGTCTAAATTACTCTTGAAAGCTCATCTCACTATGTAGTTATGTTAGTCAAAGTCAACCATGGAGTCAGGTCATCTAAGGTCTCATTAGGTCTCTAGGTTTCATTCTTCAAGGTCCAAATAAAGCACTATTTCATCTTCATAAGGTCAGAAAATTATGAGAGTGATCCAAAATAATGTCTCTTTTCCATGTAAATATGACCTCCAAGATGGTTTCCCTATGTTGTAGTTCCCTACGCTTTTTACTGTGCTTCTTCTTTTTCCAGATTTATTTGAAATTTCTTATTGTGGATGGAAATTATCCAATTTCTCATATCTGTTCATCATAATTAACTTGTAATCAGTGGCCTTATGCCCAAATGAGTTACAATAGAAACAAAATTCATGAAAGCATCCTTTGTTTATTGATCTATGCAATTCTTCAATAACTGGATCCCTTTCTTTTGGGAAATCACCATATCCATGGTACATGCCATGAGCACTTATAGATCTTGAACAAAATCTTCTTCTTCCTCATTTGAAAATGCATTGTTATATTCATTTGTATAATAACTCCTTCCTTTTTTGAATTGTTTCCCTTTATCCTGATTTTATTTATAAGGACATTTAGCAGCATAATGACCAACTCTACCACAATCAAAAATCTTGAAGGGAAGCTTACCTCTGAATCTTCCAGTACCTAGTTGAAGTCTTCTCACAAAATTTTCTTCTTCTTCTTCTAACATATAACTTGATTCCTTGACAATTTCCTTTTCTCTTCCTTTTGCATAGGCCTTAAAAGTAGCTTCTCTAACTTGGGAGGGACCTCCTCTTCTCATTTCAAAAGCAGTTAGGATACCACACATTTCAATAGCTGACACTTTTGACTCAAACTTTGGAGTTAGATATATCAATATCTTTTCTACTAAAGTTGATTCTTTTATATATTCACCCATATTCCTCATAGAGTTGACAATCTCATGTAGTATTAAGAATAAACTTGCAATAGTTTCATCATCGTGCATTCTAATATTTTCGCATTGAATTCTAAGAATTTGAAGTTTGGCACCTTTTACCTTTGCATCACCTTCATAGCTCTGAATGATCTTGTCCCATATTTCCTATGCTAGATTGAGCTGCATAACTTTGAAAAATTATTTTTCTCACAAGTTTCCTAATAAAGAATTGACAAATTTCGCATTGATTTCATATCTCTTCCTCTTTGCCGCATCTGTAGAAACACTTGTTGGATATTGGTAACCTCCTTCAAAGATTCCCCATACGTCTTCTCCAAGACTTTGCAAATAAGCTCTTATTCATACCTTCCAGAATAATATATCACTTCCATTTAACAATGGTGGCTTGATAGAAAATACTCCTTCATGACTTTCCATTGCGACGAATCTCCTTCAAGCGATCAAGATTCTTATGAAGGACATGATCTGATACCAATTTTTGGGAAAAATATTGAGAAGCGGGGGGGGGGGGGGGGTGAATCAATATTTATAACTGACTGTAAAATTTTAATTTTTCTTTACTGATTTCTATACGCAACTTTAATGAACCCAAATAGTGTATACACGAGGCTATCTTTAAGAAAACTTGCGTATTTCGAGAGGTCTTACTACGTAGATAATTCTTTACTTAGATTAGTGCATCATTCATTCATCATATGTTTAGTAAGCAATAAACATGTGCATTAAGAATAGAATAAATCATCACACATAAGAAATACACATGAACACTAGGATCTAAGGTGGAAACCCAATTCGAGAGAAAACCACCATTGTTGTCATCTCTCTCTTCAATATTTATTATAAAGAAAACCACTTACAATCTTGTACTAGCACAGACTCATACCAACACCCATGCACCCACCTCCAAAAGGCTGCAACCTTATCTTGTTCCCCAGCTTCTACTGGAAGGGATCTCAAACCCCCTAATCCCGTTTACCAGCTACCACTAGAAGGGAGATACAATCCCCTGCTTCTCATTTAACAACCACTTCTGGAAGGGAGCTACTACCCCTGATCGTGTTTACTAGCAACCACTGGAAGGGATCTAAGACCCCTTCACTGAAGGCTTCGACTCTCAGCACCACCGCAGACCATGTTTCATCAATTTTCACACTAGATCCAATAGCTTCAATACAACATAACTTGCAGGCCTCTTTTCATCAGATTTCGAGACTCCGCTCACTCCATACATTTAAGCTCAAAGAACATACATCAAACTGAAACTCATAACTCTATCAAATCATTCTCTTAATGATCAATCAACCAACCAACCACTGATATTTAATCATAATCAACTATCAGCATAATCAATATTCAAACAACCCAAATATGTATGAAGACATTATTGATAGACAACAATAATACAACAAAACAGATCAGAAATTTTCTTCCCAACACTTCAAAAAAACCCTACATCCCATACGCACTTTTTCTTAACTAAACATTCGTATATGCGCGCTTTTATAGAGATGAACCTACATATATATCTACAACTATTTCAAGACTGTGAAACTCTTCAGAATAAATAATCAACTCAGATATTACCCTTTCCTTCAACAAACATTCGTCATATGACAGATCTAAACATTTCATAAACAGATCTACCGAACACATAGTCATTTTAGGTCTAGAGATCCTGATCCATCATTTTATTCATAGGTGGATTATTATTTCAGATCTATCAATAAAATATAGCCTATTGGTAAGGTAGATGGTATGATCCTAGGTCAAGATAACTCACAACAAAAGAAGGAGAAAAAAGTTGGTCTTAAAGAGAACTAGGGTTTTGAGCTTGATAGCCCAATTGAATGCCAAAACACCAACCAATTGCAGAAATGACCTGAAGGAGACACACAAAGCCAAACATGAAGAAAGTCTATCATATATTGTTGATGAGATAGGGAAAAAGGTGAGGTGAACTGGGCAGAAATGAATGAATTTGAAAGGGCTATAGAGAACTAACAAGACAACACTGATGATTGTCTTAAAACACTCCAAACATCTTGGGTTTTAGGAAAATGGACAGAAAAGGGAAGAAAACATGAGTTGACCTCCATGGTGGAAACAAGAGAAGACTTTGAACATGCCACTATGTGATCATATCCCAAACTTGTCTAATGAACTTATCATGCATCCATCATTTTCCAAGAAGTCATTCCAAAGGACAAATCATTTGCACACCTAGGGCCAATTTTACTTCAAACTATGTTTCTGACCAAACAGGGATGAATTTGAGAAAAGTGAGAGAGGTCATTGTCCATAATAGGTCCAAGAAGAAAACCCTTCTTCATATTTTACACAGGTGTCATGGTTTTAGAGCAATGTCAAAAATACAAGCGTCACGAGATAATTGCTGCACTTCTGGAGTGACCTTGGGAAAATAAGGTTTTATCATAGCTGGAGTGCCCAAATTAATTTCTTGATGAGTAAAATGATAACTAGACTGGAAGATATTTCCAATGAGCTATCATGATGTAATATCCCAAAATAGGGAGTTTCTTAAACAAATAAAATATCTTAAGATATTCCAAAGTTTTAGCTTCAGCAACTCATGGACATAAAAATGTAAATCATATCATAATATGAACAAGGAAAATTTAGCTAGAAAATGCATGATCAATAGTAGAGATATGCCTCACTATTCTCACCCAAGGTGAGGAAATGCAACATTCTGGACCATAAAAACATAATTTTATTAAAATAATGGAATAAATTTGGGAAATGGGACTTGGATCCTATGGTTTATACATTATACACCTCCCATACCAAATTTTATCTTAAAAAAATAATTCTAGCTAAGTTAAACAAATCTCCCAAGCTAGAGATGGCTCAAAAACACCCCAATCCCATGACTTTCAGCTACAGAATTTCTGAAGAATATGAGAGCATAATTCCCATGAGGGTTTTTATAGAAAATTATGAAATAATACTGATCAAAATTTTATATTAACCATGTGGCAAATAAATGGAGGTTTAACCTCTTTTACACAAAGCAAAAGACACCCGACAAGGTTTTCCGGCAATATGCATGTATAAAAAGAGGCACTACAGAAAATAACATAGTTACTGCATCTCTGTATTAGAAATGGATGAATATGACATAATAAATCTGATCAATACAGAAAAATGGCCCTAGGCCCTTCTTATTATAACTCCCGAAGGGAAATAAACACCTCCTCCTCAAAGGCTAGCACAAAATCAATGGGTGCAACCCAGCTGCTACTGCCGCTGCATAAAAGATGCAGTTTCTGAAGATGACTGTGCTATAAATGCTGCTTGCTGAGTGGCCCTAAGCCAAATGATGGAATTGAAGCTCAAATCCTCCCCTTTAGACCCCTTAAGCAAGCTGATCCAAGGAACAGGATGGAATTCCTGCACGGGAATTCTTTGCACTAAGCAGTGCTTCAACCACAGCTAACAACTGAAGCATGCAAGTAGTCAAAAGACCAAATATAGCCGAATACTCCAAAAATTCCTTGATTCTATGCCCTCCCTTTTATCCTTGGTGAGCTTCCTCACCCTGGACCCCACACATTGTTGAGGTGACTTCTTAGTGAAGCTTCCTCCTTCAAAGTTGTGCTATCCTTTTTGGCTCCCCTCCTCTTCTAGCAGTGTTGTTGACTAGGCCAACTAGAACTAGTGCACCTGTAATGCCTCCTTTCACACTAAGGGGTCTTCAATCTAGATCTTCTTATGTGTGTCTGGTTGATCCTTGTTCACATTGAGCTAGTTTACTTGGGTGTTTTCTTCCTCCTTAAGAATGCATGTTGACTTAGTCAAACTTGACTATGTCCACGTCTATTTTTGCCTTGTTCACACTTGAAAGTGTAAAATACATCTCCTAAGGTTATCTCCTTCCTAATTAAGGTGGAATTTATTCATATTTTTATTGTTCATGGGCCTCCTCACCCATTTATTCCTCTCCTAGGTGAAAGTAGCAAAATCTAATATTCCAAAATTGATGGGTGCAAATTTTGGAATATTACAGTCCTCCCCTCTCAAATGTTTCGTTTCCTCAAGAAACTCTAAATATAGGACTTAAGAACCTCCTCTTTTCCCCTTGTAGCATCCTCATATGATGAGCTCCCCCAAAGAATAATATTTTGTCTCAACAATGAAACCTCATAGTGCCTCTCCAAGCAAAGAAAATCAGCATTTGGTGCACATCCTAAATGGTTATCATCATGCAACAATAACATACTCAAGGAGACAACTATGTGTTTTCTAGATGTCCTCTCAAGGCATGGAGTTTGAAGTGCATGGGAAACTCTCATTCCCAAATGTAACCTCCACCCCCAAGCTATCATCCATGTGAAATGAGTCACCCTCCAATATGGCAACTCATGTAGAATCTCATCCACCTTTGGCTCCTGAAGTGTAGGTGGGCTGAATAAATGAACATGATAGGCAAGAGGGCCTATCCCACACTATTCTCCTCTCCACTTATGACAATTGTAGAGGGAATTCTGATGTTGGGCTGCTACATGATTTCCCTCCAATGACAAGAAGAATATTGAGTCTCCAAGGACCCTTCCTCCAAAATAATGAGCCATGCCAACCCAAACCATCCCATACAAGATGAATGGCACATCATCACCATATGGCATCCAAATCAGAAAATGGCTGAAGGTTATGTGCAAGTTTGGATGATACACATGATCTCTTCGGTGGATACAACGCAGTCCTTTCAACTGCTAATTTGGAGCATCAAGTGGCAAGTTGTTCTTCAAATAAATTGTAGCTATGCATGTTATCTCATCTACTATGAAGTAGTAAGAAACAATATATACCAGCTGTGTACAATCAAAACAATACAACACTTGCACAAAGTCATGTAGAGATGGGTTATCAACATTAAAAAATTTGGCCCTAAAGTGACCATGAAACCATAAATAATATTGCTCTCTTGTGGAGCAATGCACTGTTTACATATGGTGAGAAAATACAAATATTCAATAGAGTAATCAACAAGCATATAATTTTATTTCTTACCATGCATCATGTGTGAGTTGAAGGTTAGGTCCATGAGTGAGTCCTCCCAAGAGAATCTTCTCCTAAAAATCTGCAAGAGGAGAGGGTGCATACTCCCTTTGGAACACTCCATCAATAGAAACATGCTCTCAAGTGACTGCGCTGTAGGCCTTAGTAACTGTTATGAATATTTTATTAATTATTAGTTAGATTAGTTATCTTAGGTTATTAACTGAAAGGGCATGATCAAAGATCATGCCTCTTCACCAAGGGACACCTTGAGGCTCTATTTAATGCCCAGGTGATCCCTCATTGTAACCATCTCTCATCTCATCTTTTCGTCATTAATAACATATATTTATCAGTTTTACCAGAGTTTTTACACTCCATTGGTATCGGAGCAATCGCTCTTCGGATCTGTGTGATCACTCAGGAATTACAGAATTCCAGAACTGCAATTTCAGATTGCAGATTTTTTTACTAAGTGCAGAATTGCTGAAGAAATTTTGCATCTTCTCCACTCACAGCTTCCGCTCACCATTTCATTGCCAGAGCAGCCGTACGGCTGTGATCAGACAAAAACAGGATTTAAGCATTGCAGGAGGGTTCAATCTGTACGGCTGAATCGTACGGCCAAATTGGAATTGGACTGAGAATTAGAAAGGAAAAAAAAACCGTACGAAATCAGTGTGCAGACGGTTGAAAATCTGATCAATTTAAATTTCCGTAGGGTTAAATTTCCATTGTTCCGCTGTCTATACGACTCCTGTTCGTTGGTCATTTCCACATCGGGGCTACCGCAAACCGGGCCACAACGATTAATAAAAAAAATCGGGCGATAGCTGATATGGTTAAAAGCGACCAGTGTTTACGGTTAATACAAAACTCTGCCCTGCTCTGGGTAAATAAATTGACACACCGTTTAGATAGGATCAAGTTTGAACATACCGGAAAGGAATCCCGAGCTGCAAAGCGACAAATTCTTTACTTGACTGTAGAATTCCGCAATCTGAACCAACAAACTTCAAGGAAACAACTGAAAATAATACACGTCTTACTACATCGATCCGAAGTTTTCCGTTTCAGACAACAGTAGATCAGCTGGTCATAAACCACCGCGTTTAAAAAAAAATACGATATAAAGTTTGAATAAACAATACAGCATTTAAAAAAATACAGCATTAAAAAAAATCGGACGGGTATCATTGTTTCAAACGGTGCATCGATATATTGAAAGAAAAATCGATTTGTTAAAAATATAATCGATCTGTTGTGAACGGACGGGGTTGGCCACGGTGTTGTTTTGTTTTTAACCGGACGGGAATATTGGACGGGTATAGTTTATTAAGCTGAAGTTGTGTTATAAATCAATCGATTGGTTTTTTTGAAACGGTGTGTTAAATCGGAACGACATTTTTTTTAATTATATAAAATATATATTATATAGTTAAATTAATAATTATATATATATATTTTGTAATTATATATATAACAATTATATAATTAAATTATATATATTATATAATTTTTAATTAAAAATTATATATATATAATAATTATATAGTTTAAAAAAAAAAAATTATTATTTATTAATTAATTAATTAAATAATAATTAATTAATTAATTCAAAAAAATTAATTAATTAAATAAATAAATTAATTAATTTTAAAAGAAAAAAGAGGAGAAACTGGCAGAAAGATATTCCCCGCCTCATACACGCTCGATGTCTTCGTCAATGTCGATGGCGGAATTCCAGAAGAAATTAGGGGATCTTGAGAAGCAAATCACTAACAATTCCGAAGAATTCGGAAAAAGATTAGTCAATCTGGAAGGTACAGTTTCAGGGCACTCCAACGACATAAAAAAATCCATGATACAACAAATCGAATGGAAAGACAAATGTGGCTAAACCATCATGAGGCCACAGAAAAGCAGAACGAAGCAATGAACAATATGACAGAACTCTTCAACAAGCTAAATGATAAAATAGATAAGTTGAGTCAGACACAATTCCCAACATCTCCTAACAGGGAACCAATTCAACAAAACAATTCCGCAGATTCAGGGAACTCAGAAGATCATCAGGAAAAGACTGATTCTCCACATCATCAAGAAGATAGTAATGCAGATTTTCAAAATAAGCAGCTCTGGAATGCATTCGCTAATCAATATCCCCTTCTTGTTCCACCATTAGCATATCAGCGCAAAGCCAAGAGTGACCTACCCAAATTTGATGGTAATGAAAAGAATAGCGTTGCGTGGCTTAATAAGGCAGAAGAATATTTTGAAATATATGACATTACTAGTGATGATGAAAAAATTAAACATGCTTCCATGAAAATGGAAGGAGAAGCATATAATTGGTATATGTGGTGGAAAAAGACGACACTCGCTATCAGTTGGAGGAAATTTAAGGATGCGTTCTTCAAAAGGTTTCAAGGCATAAAAGAAGAAAAGTTTTTTTCAACCTTTATCAAATTACGCCAAAAAGGAGATGTGGATGAGTACACGCGAGAATGGGAGACTTTGGCAACACGAGTACCCGGATTGTCGGAATCTCGTCTAATCCAGTCTTACATCTCGGGACTTAAAGTCCACATTCAAGAAGAACTAGAACTACATGAAATCACGTCTGTAGAAGTAGCAAGGCAAAAAGCAAAAGCTGCTGAAAAGAAATTGGAAAGATTATCAAAACCAGAAAAAGTATATTCAAGACGACGGTTTCCTCAATCCGAAAATGTAGTTGACACAACATATGTCCTTGTCCATCCTCGTGAAGACGAAAAATCTAGTCTAGAAAAACAAAGAATACGAGAGGGCAAGTGCAAACGTTGCGGTGAAAACTGGGACCCTAAGCACAGATGTGCTAATGGAAAAGCAAAAAATCTATACAGCTGTGAAGCATCTAACGACACTAACAGTACTGATTCGTGTATAGAAGGGTTAGAAGATAATTTAGAGTTCTCTCCAGAAGTGTAGGGCGAAACTATTCCTCAAGTGTCCTTATCGGCTATGACAGGCATATTACAACCTCAAACCCTAAGGTTAAGAGGACACATTAAGAACAACAATGTAATGGTCCTAATAGACACAGGCAGCACGCACAATTTTCTAGATTCCACCATGGCCAAAAGACTCAACCTCTTCGCTTTTCCCATGCCTAATATGAAGGTAATGGTGGCCGACGGTAAGAAGATTGAACAGGTAGGAAAATGCCATAAAGTCAAGTTGCAGATTAAAGAATTTCATTTAGAATCTCCGTTCTACACCGTTCCATTACGAGGAGTAGATGTGGTCTTAGGAATTCAATGGCTACGAACTCTAGGTACTTATTCTGCCAACCATCAGAAGCAATTTATAAGTTTTAAGTGGAAAGGGCAGAAATACAAGTTGTATGGATTCCAAGCCCCAGGAAATCAAGTCGTATCTACAGTACAATGTCAGCAGTTAGAAATGTTATCTTCAAAAGGGAGCCATGAAGAGTCTCCAGAAATCAAGACAGGATCCGACCCTGTCGATATCAGATATTTTCACTATCCAGATCAACAACACACTGAACTCGAGAATATGCTCCATGATTTTTTTAAAATATGGGAAGCAAGAGCTCGCCATTCGTGGAAACCAGACATTCGTCAACATTGTCCATCGATTACATATGCTTTGAGGACAAAGCATCTTTAAGAGAGGGGCAATGTTATGAATATTTTATTAATTATTAGTTAGATTAGTTATCTTAGGTTATTAACTGAAAGGGCATGATCAAAGATCATGCCTCTTCACCAAGGGACACCTTGAGGCTGTATTTAAAGCCCAGGCGATCCCTCATTGTAACCATCTCTCATCTCATCTTTTCATCATTAATAACACATATTTATCAGTTTTACCAGAGTTTTTACACTCCAGTAACAAGGCTCTAGTCACTCCATGACTTCTCCCTTTGACATTCCACATGCCAAAGCCATCCACCATCATGTTGCTATGTGAGAAGATATCCTTCCGACATCGAAGCCTCTCATAATCCTCCAATGCTGAAGGGTAGCCTCCTTGCACCATGAGTGTGCCTTCCTTCTCTCTGAAAATATTATGGAAAGTATGGGAAAATTTCTACCCATACTCTCCCAAGAGGAGCCACAACAAGAATGAATCTTTCTTCCCTCTCACAGCTCCATCATACAAATCATGAGGTGAAAATATGTTGATTGATGTGAATAAGATCAAATCAACATGATACACCCAACCTCTAGGCTACCATATGACGTTAGTGTCCTGCCAAGTGTCTCCGATCCTCACACCCTTCAGAAAAGGATATGCCTCATGATGGCCAAACTATCTCAAAAGTAGCCAACACGGCTTTGCCTCTTGTTGCCTTGTATCATAAATTTTCAAGTGGATCACTAGCCTCTTGCTCTCCAACCACATCCACTCAAGCTCATGTGGATGTCTCCTATCAATCTTCACCTTGGCATTCTTCCAATGTGGGCTACCATGCTTCACAACCAGTTCCTCTTCTTTGCATGTCATGAAGTGCTAGAATCTATTTCCTTGGAGATCCCTTAGTGAATATCTCATGCCCATAACCATCTTGAATCCATCAAGATCCCATTGTGATAAAGGCAAAGCCTCCTCACTGCTATTGTTTGGTAGCACTGATAGTCTCTCCAATGACATAGTTTCTGCCTCATATCCCATCTCAAAGATGAATCTATGTTCTTTTGTATGGTAGACATAGTTCATGACATCCTCCAAAAGGTTACACTCCAACCTGAAGGGTTGTGTGAAACTCAACAGTGAGACATGAGGTTGATGGTTCATCTTTCCCTTGAACCATTCAAGCTTGCACAGTGCAGTGAAATCGTGTTGCTCTATCTCAGCAATAATGTTTGACCCTGGGTCATATGAAGATAAATTTCCACAATCTTTAGAATGATTTGCTGCAATAAATAAAAGCGGAAATCTTCCCATACCTTGGTGAGATGCGGGAACCTCTTTAAGTGCTACACGGGATCCTCTCTCCAATGTAATGGCTGCCCTAACTACTGATGTAGGTGGTTGCTCCTCCATGAGTGTGACAACACTAGTACTAGGCTCCTTAAGTGGAGAAGAGGACTCCTCCTCCTTTGATATCTTACTATAAAACCTCCTAATTACTCCTTGAGTGAAATCTGCAAAAGTAGGCACCCTTGCATGATTCACATGGCTGAACCACCAAGATCTTGCCTTGCCCTCCAAGTGCAGTGCTGAGATCTCCATAGCCTCTTTTCCCACTGCTGGGTGTAGTAGGAAAAAATGCCTCCAGTTTCATCACCCACATATTTGCTACACACTTGATTGATCCATCAAATGTAGACAATAGGAATCTGCTGCCCCTCATCATTCTCTCACTGCAGGTTCTTCTTTCTACTCTCAATTGAATAAACTGAGGAAAATCTAGGGTCTCTTGGAAAGCCCTAGGTTGGCACTTGTATTCTGTGAAATACCCACTCATGATCTCATGTTCTAAGTGGTCTCCTTTCACTCCACTTCCTCTATGATAATAGTAAGTGCATGCATCTTATTTTTCCTCTTGAAACCTTCTAGAGGTCTCGCTGCAGCTTTCTCCTCCTTGAAACCCTCTTGGAGTTTCAATGCATTTCTCTTCTTTCTCCTTTGATCTGAAAAAGGATGAGAGTAATCTCATCCTCTCCATAATTTTTTTCTCCTCTTATTCTTATATTTTGATTGGATCTGAAATGCACAGGCTAAGCCAAGATGGCAGCTTTGATACCACCGTAATATCCCAAAATAGGGATTTTCTTAAACAAATAGAATATCTTAAGATATTCCAAAGTTGTAGCTTCAGAAACTCATGGAAATAAAAATTTAAATCAGATCATAATATGTACAAGGAAAATTTAGCCAGAAAATTCATGATCAACAACAAAGATATGCCTCACTATTCTCTCCCGAGGTGAGGAAATGCAACATTATGGACCATAAAAACATAATTTTATTAAAATAACGCAATAAATTTGTGAAATGGGACTTGGATACCGTGTTTTATACATTATACATCTCCCATACCAAATTTGAGCTTAAACAAATCATTATAGCTAAGTTAAACAGATCTCCCCAGCTAGAGATGGCTCAAAAACACCCCAATCCCATGACTTCCAGCTACAAAATTTCTGAAGACTATGAGAGCGTAATTCCCATGATGGTTTCTATAGAAAATGATGAAATAATACTTATCATAATTTTATATTAACCATGTAGCAAAGAAATGGAGGTTTAACCTCTTTTATACAAAGAAAAAGACACCCGACAAGGGTTTCCTGCAATATGCATGTATAAAAAGAAGCACTACAGAAAATAATGTAGTTACTGCATCTCTGTATTAGACATGGCTTAATATGACATAATAAATCTGATCAATACAGAAAAATTGCCATAGGCCCTTCTTATTAGAACTCCCAGAGGGAAATAAACACCTCCTCCTCAAAGACTAGCACAAAATTAATGGGTGCAACCCACCTGCTGCTGCCCCTGCATAAAAGACGTAGTTTCTGAATATTACTACATTGTAAATGTTTCTGTATGAGTGGAAATATGCCAAATTATGGAATTGAAGCTCAAATCCCCCCCTTTAGACCCCTTAAGCAAGCTGATCCAAGGAACATGATGGAATTCCTGCACGGAAATTATTTGCACTAAGAAGTGCTGCAACCATAGCTAAACAGCTGAAGAATATAAGTAGTCAAAAGACCAAATATAGCTAAATAATCCAAAAAATACTTGATGCTATGCCCTCCCTTTTATCCTTGGTGAGCTTCCTCACCCTGTACCCCACATATTGTTGAGGTGAATTCTTAGTGAAGCGTCCTCCTTCAAAATTGCGTTGTCCTTGTAGGCTCCCTTCCTCTTCTAGCATCATTATTGACTTGGAAAACTGGAACTAGTGCACCTGTAATGCCTCCTTTCACACTGAGGTGTCTTCAATCCATCTCTTCTTATGTGTGTCTAGCTGATCCTTGTTCACATTGAGCTAGTTTACTTGGGTGATTTCTTCCTCGTCAAGAATGCATGTTGACTTAGTCAAAGTTGACTATGTCCACATCTATTTTTCCCTTGTTCACACTTGAAAGTGTAAAATCTAGCTCCTAAGGTGATCTCCTTCCTCATTAAGGTGGAATTTATTCATATTTTTATTTTTCATGGGCCTCCTCACCCATTTACTCCTCTCCTAGGTGAAAGTAGAAAAATCTAATATTCCAAAATTGTTGGGTACAAATTTTGGAATATTACACATGAGCTCAATTTGGAGTTGATTAAGATCTGCAAAAGTTGCCTGCCCCAACACTCTACATTTTTGCACCATCATTCAACAATTTTTGACCAGTATTGGGAGAATAAAGTTTTGAGAGGTCAAATAAACTCCAATCAGCAAAAAAAAGGTATGTTTGGAAATTATATAGGATAGGATTTCCAACGAGCTATCATCGGCCTCATTTGGACATCAGGAAGGCCTCCAAACGATCTCTGTAAAAAGGCATTGGACGCTCAGGAATTGGCATTACATGCTCAAGAGTTGGCGCTGCGCCCTTAGCACTGGCGCTGTGCCCTTGGCACTGGTGCTGCACCCTTGGGTAGAGAGGTTTTTCTAAGCCCTCAAAATACTCAAATCACTCAAAATTTCTTGCAAGTTCTTGAAAAAGGTCCTCGAAGAAAATCATAAGGGTAAGTACATGTCATGCACCTATCTTCAAGAATTTTTTATGGTTTAAATTGGATGAAATTGAACCCTAAGCTGAAACCATGAATTTCATGATTGAAATCACTGTTTGAACCCCACTCCCTCTGCCTACAAAGCGTGTCAGTCAAAACAAAGAGTGATTGCACTGTCGGGGGTTGTCATTAAGTGTTTTAGCCTCTCACTCAGCCTAATGTACCTACACCCTCACTTATTCATTCCCTCATTAGCCTAAACTTCCATTTCATCACCATATTTTCATTTCATTTCCATTTACACTCCAAGTTTGGAAAAATAGAGTATAAACATGTCAGCAGAAGGGTTGTCATTAAGTGGTTAGCTTATCCCTCATTCTAATATACTCACTTTCCCTCACCTCATGATGACTCATCCACGTCACCATCCACACATATTCCTTCACCTTAGGACAATCCTCTTTCATCACCCTCTCACAATTTCTCACCATCCTCTCATAATACTAGTGCATCAAGAAAAGGTGAATCAAACAGTGAGGGAGAGGGCAATGAGAAATCAAGAAATGATGAATCAAGCAATGAAGAAGAAGGAAATGAGGAGGTAAATGCCAATGAGTCTGAAAATAGTGAGGCACATAGTAGTGGTGATGAAAGCAATGAAGAAAGTAGTAAGAATGATGGCACTTAGAATGCAAAAGGAAAAAAGGAAATGAGCCATCATAGCAGTAAGGAAAACATTAGTGAGGATAAGGAATATGAGGATGATTTCAATGAGATAGAGAGAAATGAGGCAGAGATGAGCAGTGATGATGGTGGCAGTGATAAGACAAAGAGGAAAAATGAGGTTGATGTAAATGAGGCAAATATAAGTGAGGTAGAAGAAGGAATTGAAGAAGGAAAAAACAAAGCAGAAACCAATGAAGAAGAAAGAAAATAAGAGGATATCAGTGAAGAAGATGCCATTGAGGGAGATGAAAATAATGAATCAAGCAATGAAGAAGAAGGAAAGGAGGAAGCAAATGTCAGTGAGGCAGAGAGCATAGAAGCACATAGCAGTAATGATGGAATCCATAAGAGCGGTGATGATAAGAGCCATGATGATAGTGAAGATGGCAACAATGATGGAAATAAGACATATGGCACTGAGATAAGTAACATTGAACCTCTTCCTTTGACCTACCAAAGACAAAATAGGCATCTGTTTGCTGCCCTCAAGAGGCAAGGGGTCATGCCTTCTACATCAAATATGAAGCTTGAAAAGGGCAAATAAAATATTGAAATCCTTGCCGATGCATCCCTACAGGCATCCCAAACATAATCAGCAAGGTAAATCCAAATCTTGCAGAATTTTAAAGTTTTTGGATTTTTGACTGTTTTGGAGGGCCAAATGCGCAGTGCCACTGGCGTTGCGCTCTCTTTTGGGAACTATTTTGAGGAATATCTTACATTTTTGGAATCCTTTGGTGAAGGACATCATCCAAAAAACATTTTAGATCATTTGGAGTAGAACTGGTACTTCAGAAGTGCCAAAACCACCCAAACAATCACCTTTTTGCCATATTTTCAGAGTTGGTGTTGCGCCCTGATCAGTCTTGGGAGATTTCGTTTTTGAGTAGCTAAATGAAATAAAATCAGAAAAATAAAGGAAATTTTTGAAAGTATACTAATCAAGCTTTCCAATGAGCTATCATGGAGCTCATTTGGACACATGCAAGGCCTCCAAATCTTGGTCACAAAACATGCATTTTTTTCGGTGCAGGCACTGCGCTCTTGGACCTTGCTGCTGTGCCCTTGCCTGCAAAATCAACGAAAGACACAAATTTATTGAAAAATATATTTTTGAGGAATTTTAAGGAAAATCAGTCCTAGTTAGCTCAGAATTTATGTTTTAAGTTATTTTTCATTTATTAAGTTAGATATTTTGTCCCTTGGGCCTTGCATGGTCTCTTTGGACAAAAATGGCATTTGAGATGTATTAATGACATTTTGGAAACCCAAGTTAGGTTTTTCGTCCTCCTTGATAGTTAAATACTGCATTGAGGCCTCATTGTACATGTTGGTTGATTATTGAGAAGAATATCATAGACTTGAAGATTGAGGAGAAATTGGCTTTGGACATTGTGAATGGCTTGATGTGCATGATAATAGAGCAAAATCACGTGCAGGATTCATGAACATAGTTAATGGTGATTTATTTCTTATTCATTACTTTTGTTCTTGTGTTATCATTTTGTTTCATCTTTCTCATGCAGTAGGACAAAAAATTTAGGCTAAGAAATTTTCTCTAGAGGCACCTTAGTTTTGTCTGCTCTCTATTGCTCATATGTTTTTCTCTACTAGGTTAGATTAGAGAATTCTTAAATGCCTTCTAGTTCCACTTATGCTTGTTTATCTTAAGAAATAACTTAATGGAGGCAACGCCAAAGTATTTTATGGTTAGTCTGGCTCTTTGATGTAACTTAAACATTGTTTTTGAGATCTTTACTTTGAGGTATTGCTAATTAGGGTTTAGCTGAAGAGGTCTATGGTTTGCCTTGCCCTTTTTTTCATATTGAATGGTTGCTTTGAAGGTATCTGTAGTATGATTAAGGAATTTAGGAATTCCCTTTCTTTGATCATTACTATATGTTTATCTTAGATGTTTTTCTTTCCCTGAAGGTGAAATCACTAGAAGAGTTACAAGTTTCTTGCCTTCTATGGTTCACTGGATTGTTGTCTTAATGTCTACTTGCTAGGGTTTGGTCAAAGAAGTTATTAGTATGCCCTATCTTTGGTTATTTATATATGCATAGTGATCTTAAAGAATATTCTTATTTAAGTATTTTTTAAAGGATTCTTAAGTGCCATTTGCACCTACTATGTTCACAAGTTAACATTCATTTCATTCACAAAAGATTTTAGATCCATTTGGCTTTGTTAGAATTTCCCTGTGATACACCCTTGACCTATTGTTGAAATTCTCAAGACCTTTTGCATACTCCATAGCCCAATGGTTTAGACCTCTCTCACTCTATCTATTCTTCTTGACAACCTACCCAACCAAAAAAATAAACAAACAAACCCTAATCCTTATAACTAGCCTAAAATCAAAACCCTAAAATCAACTAAGTCACATCCTTTACACAAACATAGAGAGAGCCCTCTTTCAGTCTAGGAAGGGTAGGTCCTAGGACTCCAAAGACTGGTTTGATGTTACCCTTGTACCTTTGGTATTTCCAATGTGACAAATTACGGGGACCTAACATAATGGTGACCATACTGGGGAGCTTTGAGTAAGTGACATCCTAAGTATTCATTAAGACCTCAGAAACCCAAAAACATCCTTATATTGGTATTTAGTTGTTGATGGTGGACAACAAGTACATCCTCAAAACAGTAAGCATCATCCACCTGGTGACTCCACTAGTCTTCAGTAGCCCTCTTGACCCCACTAGTTCTCACAGACTCCCCCAGGAATGCATTAATTAATCCTAATATTGCTGGTGGTGGACAAAAAATTTGAAATCTTCCACCTGGTGAGTCCACAACTCTCAATCAACCTAAAGACTTCACTGGTAGAAGACTCTAGACTGGTTATAAAGATGTAGTAGTCCTTTCCTCTGACTAATTGAAAAATATGGATCCCAGGATACAACGCAGGTATGCTCCAATGAACAGAGATCACATCCCTAGATTCCCACACAAAATTCCTCAAATAAATTGGGATAGGAACTTGCCTATTTTTCAATATGGAAAAATTAATTACCCCTTGTTACATCTCATCAAATTTCATATACATGTATGGGGGTTATAGGTTGAATGGCATGAGGACTACCTTATGAAAATGTTCACGGGGACATTAGAAGGTAAATCAAGAGAATGGTATGAAGGTCTAGACCCTGGTATTCTTTTTTATTTAAAGGATTTCCACAAGGTATTCTATGAGCATTATAAAGAAAAATTTTCATTTTTATCATTAGCTGAAAATTGTTGTGATCAATCTGAAGATCTCATACAATACCTTGTAAACATTGATGAAGATTTAGGAAATTGGCATCCTGAAGATATATTAGAGGAAATTCATGAATTTCATACTCAAGTTACTTTTCATGACAACCAAGAGGAGTTAGTTGAGGATGAAGTCGACCAGAAAATAAAGGAAGGTCAACAAGATCTCTTTAAAGGGACAAGTGATGATTCATCATCTCTTTTGTGTAAGGCTGAAGAAGACATCCAGCCTTATGATGTTTCACAAGAAAAAGAAAACCATTTTATTCCAATCCCAAGAAAAGAAGAATCTATTGGCCATAAGCACTCTCCTTCTATCCCCAACTACCATAGGTTAGAAAATAGAGTTATAGATCAACATATGCTAGAGCAATATGCTGATCTAGTATGAATATTGGATAGCATTTCTCATATGAATAAGCTACCCAAGTATGATAAATATGACGATTATTATGTTCTCCAAACTCAAGCCAACATTACAGAAAAATCAGTAACTATTTTGTGGAACAAAGTCAGCCATTTTCAGCAGCTCAAAAATAG
Organism: Pinus albicaulis; assembly: GCA_034641835.2. Classification (NCBI taxonomy): domain Eukaryota; kingdom Viridiplantae; phylum Streptophyta; class Pinopsida; order Pinales; family Pinaceae; genus Pinus; species Pinus albicaulis. The sequence continues at coordinate 663,245,638 of CM076583.1, forward strand.
TGATCAGCGAATACAAATTAGCTCTGAGAGTGAAGAAGAAAGTGTAGAAAGTTTGGGATAAATGGAAGGGTCTTTACCTTTTGGTTATGCTTCATTTCAGTTCATCAAAGACAACCCTAATACAATTAGAAATTAGCAGTCTCAGGGTATGGTTACTAACAACAGAGAAGACATTCAGCCTTATGATCAGTCAAAAAAGGAAGACAAACATCATAATTCTATCCAAAAAAAAGAGAAAAACACCTCTTCTGTTAACTAAAGAAGAAATTAATAAGATCCTAAACATACAACCAACTTCCCAATGTTTATGCAAATAATACATGTATGTTTGTTCTACTACTGACCTATCTAGTGATACATTTTCTCATATAGAGACTATATAACAGATTGATGTTGATGTTGGACTACCTTCTCAAGAGACCTATTACCATAAAATGTCCCTACCAAAGGCCTGCAAGCATAATCCATTCCACTCAGTCAAGGCACACTAGGGTTTCTTAAATACAACATAACAAAACATGATGAGGCTTCCAAATCAGATTATCATGAAAAAAAGGCTAAGGGTGATTATGCTTTCAAGAATCAGATTGAAGATGAGGTTTTCAGAGTTAATATTTCAGATATAGATGACCAACCAGTCATGAAAGGCCTAAAAGAAAAAAGGTTTACATCATGCTTCTGTTGATCCTAAAACAAATTGTTGAATCATTGGTTAAACTGAGCGGGGGGGGGGGTGAATCAGTTTAACACATGCATCAAATTTTTAAATTTTCATCAAACTTATTTACAGCTTAATATGGGAACACTCTTAAAATATTGCAGCAAGTATTAAATTAATGTGACATCAACCTTATTGTGAGAGAAACAAACAATAAAACAGATTGAGTGGATCATATCAACATATAAGCAACACAGATAGAGACAACAAATGTAAGTGGAAACCCATAAAGGGAGAAAACCACATCTTATTATTGTTGTGATGCAAAGGAAAGCTCCAACTCCCTCTCACCACTATTTTTCTGCAGGCACCAACCTACAGGAGGCTCCAACCTCAGGCAGCTACAACTGACAGCTATCAAGCTTCAACTTGATAGGGAAGCTCCAACTTCCTCAATTTGTCAAAAGAAATGTTTGCTGATTTACCTCAGATATCAGCTCTGTTCTGTAGCATCTTTTTCTTCTCCTCTCTTCCTTATCTTCTCTGCCTCAATATTCTATACTCTACATTCTCTATCCTTACTATATCTAACCTCTCTATGCATATCAAGTTGATATTATATATAGAGTTCATCACATGATTGTTTGTATTCCACAAGGAATTTGGAGTGAACAACCATGACTCTTTGGCTTCTCCCTTCTCATTCCTTTTTCCAACTCATTTAAAAAATATAACAATATGTACAAATTTCAATGTTACAGTGGGATTTTTCTTTTCCTTTGAATACTTGCCTTTGCATCACAAACAATATAAAACAATTAAAACATTTACATTTTCAATTTCAAAATATAAACTTCACTCAGCCCTTGGCTTGCTGGTTTTGTCCTTTCTGTAGCAGTCATGCAACTGTCTTGCATACTTTTTTCACTGTCTTCTGCATATTCTCCAGTTTTATGTGCTTGTACACCTGTCAAATTCATTCCTGTGCATATTCCACCTATTCGCTGCACTTTTGAATCCCTTTGCTTCACATCTCTTCAACTCTGCAATCTCTGTTTACCTCTGTCAGGTCCATATTCTCCAATTTCACTATAGTTGTGTATCTGCTGCATATATACCTGTTTTACAATTTTAGTTCCCCAATAACTCTCAAACTCTCATTATATAAAAATTGCAGCTTCTTCTAATTTTTTGTTGGAAAATTAAATCAATGTATGCGAAGGCTTTTCTTTTCACATCTGATGGTTATCAAAACCACATTACCCATATTTCAAATCTTCGGCTTAGTTTTTAATTACCTAGACTTTATGAAATGTGAATCAATATAATGAAGTGCCCAAATCTTATATCCAAGATTTATTCACGAGTGGAAACCCTTTCATATAGTATTACCATACCCTTTTGTCAACAACCCTCAGCATTATATCTGTGCTACTCAACCTTATAACTTATATTAAACCACACTTCATATGCCACTCGGCTCTATTTTTTTTCATATCCAACCATAATATATATAGTAACATACGATATGGCCTCCATTTAAATATTTGGAACATTATAGCAAAACTCACGACTTTGGATTTAAAACCATAAAATAACATATACAACATCTTTGGGCCCAAAGTACTTACCTCTCACATCTGACATTTGAGAAGTTATCACTTTGTTTTGGGATGATCCGATGATAATCATGCAACCAAACTGCCATCCTTTTAACCGCTCAAAAACATGCAATGACGATGGGTCCCAGCATTAACTTACCCTGCTCATCCAACGGTCGCTGTCTTATTGTGCTCCAACCCTCTGATCCTACGACAATCGCACGATTAAACAATATGAAATTTAACTCTCAGAAGTCATGCGATGAACTGGGGCCTAGCCGCTTATCGCATCGTCCCTTGAGTTATCCTTCGTGCTATTTTGAGTGTGATTGTCGTTTGATGAACCCTCCTCCAGATCGAGCAGCGCACAACTATATCGCACTCATTCCATCGCCGATAGTTATCGCACGATGAGGAAGCGATGGGGCAGTTTCTCCAACCCACTTAAGACCACATGTCAGCTCCTAGCATATATCGCATTGAATTGGAGTGGTTTCACTTCCGTACAAAAGAGGTGCGATATGGGTTAACAGTTTTCGAAATCTTCCTTCCTTGCGGGCCCCTCTCCAACTCAACTCCCGATCTAACGGTTGTCATTGATCATGATCCGTCGGTTATGATTCAATTGCTTGATCAACTATTTACATTCTATGATATGGAATATACAAAAAGGCCGATGCTATTGGTTTCTTCGGACCCGATAGAAATATAACTTCGTCCTATAACCTCTTGAAGTTCGGATCTCTGTTTAAACACGATTTCAACCTGATTTTTAGTATAATTTGGGAATTTTTGCCTGTAGAACCAGAATGATACAATACGCCCCCAATTTTCCTTTTAACACAACAATTTCGTTTAACACTGTTTCTTGGTCCATACTGCAATTACCAAAGACTCATATCTACAGGCCTAAACAACTGTTGCGTGGAGAATGATAACTCCTTAATTCACCATGCCTTTCCATCGATTCTATTCTCGCTTTCGTATTCAAACTGTGCTCATACTCTGTTATGCCATAAAACTTCATCGACTTCCATTTCGAAATACTCACATAGGCTTATATTAATATCACTTTCCACACAGAGACTAGGATTTCGACTTCCTCCACAATATAGTAGCTCAAGAACTTAAGGGAATCAAGCCTCCTTTAACCGTGATTAAATAAAAATCAACCTCCACCTTTTGCACAGAGTATTACAGAAATTTTATTTGATTACAAGTTCCAACATAATTGTCTCCTCTTCGAGGAATTCCACTATACATTTTTGGGTAAATGGTATTTCCCAAACTTTAACTCCGGACTAGACTAATTCTTGTCCTTTTTCTGCCTCTACTCCTTGAATAATTCTTGTCCTTTTGCTGCCTCTGTTCCATGTCTTCTACTTTGCCTTATTGTTGATTCAAGTGTTGCTCCTATTGGCGTTCTCGTTTTTTGGCCAGGTTGATAGAGACCAAAAGATGAGACAACATAGAACCACTTCCAGACCTTAGGATCTAGCCCTCCTAGGTCCAGAGAGGGATCTCTCTATAGTAGTCAAAGGTTTATGTCTTTGAAGCTCGGGTGTTATGATTTTAGGCTAGTTATAAGCTCAGGGTTGTTTGTTTGATTGTTTGTGTTTGGTTGGAGGGAATTAGGAAAAGAAGGACCAATATGAGACAAGGATGAGCAAAGAGGAAGCTTAGGCAGAGACAGATAACTCAGAGAGCATCAAAGCCATTGGGCTATGGAGTCAAGAAAGGATTTATTTGTAATCAATGTGCAAGCTTTCATTTGGGCTAGTCATCTAGAGCATTTGGATCTTAAAGGATGATTGGTGGAATGGGACATTAAGGATAGAAAATGAAAGGAGGAGAACCAACCAACTCTGTCTATAGATCAGGTGAGAGGTCATTTAATTCCAGACCTGCTTGGACAAAATTAGAGGCAAAACAAGGGATCTTGGAAAGGTTAACTGGTCGTGCAAGGATCCTAGTGGACAGGGCTAACACTAATCCCCAGTGTTCCCAAACCTTCCAGCTAAATCCTACCAAGAACATCTAAACATGGACTTCATTAATTCATACATCAGAGATCAGGCAATATCATCCACTACACTGGTTAAATCAATTGAAATCAACATTCAGATGCACATATAAGCAGAAAAAATTGAGGTAGGGAGAGCAGGAAACATAGGGCACCTATCAAGGGTGAATCCTATATTATACTTCTGTTGCCTACCAGTAGAAATGAGATGAAATGAAACATGAAATAAGAGCAAGTCAATTCACAAATACAGAGAAAGAGGAAACATCACCAGCTGCTTTAGATCAGGATCCAAAGAAACATGCTTGTCATATTAAAAACAACACCAATCAGGTACATCATAGCCCATAGCTTGAACATTCAGTCTGAATACATCAAATCTCAGCCTATCTTACAATATACAGAGAGAACTTGTCTCAAGAGGAGAATACTTGCATTTCACCGATATCTCATCAACAACAATTCAACATTTCGTCATGAGTTTTATAGCTGAAGAGGGGCATAAGAGGTAGTTGAAGAGTTAAATGCAGTATTAAACTCTGAAATGAAAGAGGGCCGAAGCCCATTCTGCTTTTAAATTTTTTCATTTATTTCTGAGATGTCTTGGACGAAAGAATGAATCCTTTCGGCCTCCATTTACTTCTGTCTACCTCTTGTTGTACTTTGGTCCGCAGGACTCTGTGGTACTTTTGGTGCAGGAACAAAATGGAAAATAAACGCCCGAATGGTCTGCCATGCTGTGAAATAAATGTTTCTGATAGTATTCTGGATGGTCGAGAGGAGGAAAAATTCACTTGGACACAATGCATATTGAAGCAATAATGTGTACTGTGTCCATGCTTAGGAAGAAACATTCTGCTGATTTGAGACCCTGATTATGTGGTTTTCTGCGTGCTGGACTTTTCATGTAACCCTCGATGTCTTTGAACTGGTACCTCTGCCTTCTAAAATCCCTGAAAAGGCGCAAAAAACTTCCATTTCTTGCCTCGAGCCCTTTGCTGCTCCCGTACTGTCTTTGTTTGTGCAATCTAAGCTTTAATGGTCCCGGCGAAAGTTTGCAGAGCTCGAATTCTGTTCTTTAAATGCGAGTCCTGTCACCTAGCCGCTGTATTGAAAGTTGTGTAACCATGGCGGCGTTCACCATCTGATAACCCTGCAAAATATGGGACTGGGTGATGAAAACCATGCATAAGGGGTAGCTATGGAAGACGGGAGGACATAAACATGGCAGTGGTGAGAACAGTGTTTTTGAATGAAATGAATGTGAAAAATGCATTGATATGGAGGAAACAACGACAAATAGGGTTTGGTGTGAACATGCTTTGTGGACCGTCAGATCATGACCGAGGGACGTAGATCAACGGTGGAGACCAAACAGTTGGACAATATATGAAATGGGGCGGAATGTACAAAAACATTAAACTTTAGTGCAAATACGAAAGTTTGGGCTGCGGAGAAAATACAAAGGACAATGCCATGAAATGCAATGGAAAGCGACGAGATGTACGGGAATGATCATTTGAGGTGGGACCCAATACGGAAAGCGCAGATCGCAAAGGCAGAAAGTGCGATGGCAAAAAGCGGTACACAAAAAAACTGCGCTTTGCGCTTTGCGATGGATGCAACTGGGATGAGCGCAGATCGCAAAGGTGGAAAGTGCGATGGCGGAACGCGGCACCAAACAGAAAACCTGCGCTTGCGATATTGCGATGGGGCAGACTTGCGATGGAGGAAAGTGCGATGAGAGAACTTGCAACGAGCGGAAGTGCGACGGTAGAATATGCGACGGAGAAATATGCGATCGGGCGAGATTGCGATGGGTGGAAAAATGCGATGGCGTGATCAGACGATCACATCGCAAATATTTGCGACACGATCAGATCGCATCGCAAATATTTGCAATGGATCTAACAAGTATAACACATGAAAATGCGATCTGCGATGGATGCAATCGGGCGAAATTGCGACAGCGCGATCGGTCGATCGCATCGCAAATATTTGTGATGGATCTAACGAACACAACCCGCAAAAAATGCGATCTGCGATTTGCGATGGGTGCCTTAAGGAGCAGCGCTCAGTCACAGCGCTCGGTTACATGGGGGAAAAAGCTAATGGGGCTGGGGAAAAGGGGCTAAGCCCTTTTATATATGGGGAAGTGGGTTTATAGCACTTTAACGGATTTTAAAGCCTATAAAGGGTAGCGATAAGGGAGAAAAGGGGATTCTATGGAAACAAAAGGGTAAGAAGGGAAAAAGAAAGGGGAATAAAGGGGAGCAAGATAGAAGCTAAGTGGGGGGGGAAAAGAGGGAAAAGGGCCTTTTGGGCATTTCTTCACAAACAGAGAGGCTTGTAATAGGAATCAGTAGAGGGGAATTATCAAAGGATAAAAGATACATGGAGGCTTCAAGGAGACTGTGTTTTCAGAGGAAATGCATTCCTTGAAGGCTCAAAAAACAATTTAGCCCCCGTTTTCTTGCCAAAAAATTTATAGGGGGGGCTAACAGTGGCTCCACATGGGGATGGATTCTTCTTGAAGGAGTCAAGAATTCAGAAAATGATCTCTTGGTGTAGGCCAGGTGCCTGCTGCTTGAACCATCCATTTCTTTCTTTGATCAGCTGCCATAAGCTATGAAGACAACATATCAGCAGAAATATTCTTCCCAATCAGTCTACCTACCCACACTACAATCCTAGCATTTTTTCTTTCCTTAGGGTGCATTTGAGCTAGCAAACCATTTACATCATTTTATTTTTATAAACAGAAAATAAACCTATTCTAAGTCTACCCTTATTACTCCATGAGACCAGATTAGGCTGTTGGCCTCATAAGCTTCTCTACCTACACTACTACCTGCTAGGATTAGACTGTCTAGCAGGTTTCTTCTCTACATTCTAAGACAGAAATTGAAACAACTAACTACCTGCTCATAGGCTGAGCTTTATTGAGCTTTTCCTACCTACCCTACTCTACTAAAATATTTACAAGTCTAGCTTATAAACATTGTCTTCCAATGTAACCAGTCCATCAAATGATCCCATGGCTGGTCCTTCTTGCTCAATTCCTTGAGCATGCTGGATAGGCAGGGTAGCTCCCACTCCTCCTGTTCCATAACAGCAGCCTTGAAATTTTTTCTCTCTATTTGCAACATGCTGCTCAAAAAGACCCTTGATCAGTCTTCAAGTATATGCAGGAAATGTGCATAAGGATCATGAAATGATACCTGGCTATGAATATTTGGCAGGCAGGCTTCAACCAGGATTTCCTCTTTTTCCATTGGATCAAGAATGAGACTCTCTTGAGAAAGAGAATATTCTTCATCTTCTAAACTAGAGGACTCATCATATATGGCAGTGTCGTCCTCCTGGAGCTCTGATGCATTCTGATCTGGTGGGATGAGCTCTGTGAAAAGATCAGTGGATCTTGGAGCAAGGGCATGTTCCATTGCTTCCTCTTTTTCAGGAGAAGGCACCTTATTTCCAACCTGCTCAAGAATCTCTTCTTCATCTCTTGAAAGGAAAAACTGCTGGTTTCCAGTTTCACTGATGATCTGCGGTAAAGCAGAATGAAGATTCAAAGAATCTTCATCTGCTATTATACTGTCATAGCTCTCCCCATCAGTGTCATAAATAGCTTGCAGTGGCTCATTACTCTCTGGAAGTGAAAAGGATTGATTCTCCTCCCATAAATCTACTAATGATGACCCTACAAGATCTTCTTCTGTTTGGAGAACATCATCATCAGAGAGATCAAAAATAGGAAAATCATGAATGTAAGTAATGCTACCAATCAGACATACTGGATCATCAGCATGTTTTTCTTCACTCTGATTTACATTCGAGCTTTCCAACTCTGTACAATAGAGCTCATCAGATGAATGGGCAAGGATGTCTGATTTGTAAAAAATTTCAGAGGCTGGCTGTCCATTGATGATCTAATCTATTTCTTCCTCTGTCAAAGGGGAGGATGGTCTTGTGTCCCTTTGTGCAAAAGTGCAGCAGCTCTCTGTTTCCTCTTAAGACTGGATTTGAGGCAGGGTGTCATCTTGAGCCTCAACTATCAGAGATGATAAATCAGCATCTGAATTTTCAGGAATACCTTGAAGAATGTCCACAGTCTCTTGGATGTTTTCTTCCTCAGCTGATTCATCTGCGCTCTTGTGATGGCTAGGATACATATGAAATCCTTGAATGGCTGTCAACAGATCTTCAGGATGCATATCAACCAAATCCATATCAATGTCTAACAGGTACTGTATGATATTCTGAGATAGATCACAACAGTCCCATGGTAAGGATGGAGAGTTCCCTTTATAATTCTATTAAAATACTTGGTGCATGTCTTTTAAAGAAAACAAACTCCGAGGTTCTAACCATTCATACCAATTCCTAGATTTTCCTTCTAATGTTGCCATGAACATTTTCATTAGGCAGTCTTCATGCCATTCAACTTTGAATTTCCACACATGTATATGAAACTTGACGAGATGTAGCAAGGGGTCCTCAGTGTTTTCACCCTGAAAAATAGGCAGGTTTTTTAACCAGTCCACTTCAGGAATTTTGTGTGGGAAACCAGGGATATGCTCCCTGCTCATTGGGGCATATCTTCTCTGTATGCGTGGAAGCATGTTTGTAAATCAGAAATAGGTCACTGTGTCTCTTCAACCAGTTCAGAGTATTCTACCAGTGGAGTCATTAGGTCTTTGGATCATAGGGAGTGTGGAGTCACCAGGTGGATGTATATGAATGTTTGAAGCAGAATGTTGTCCACCATCAGCAATAAAAACCCAACCTGAAGGAAAAGTGGTATCGTCCCCAGTGGAGTTTCCATTATGTTGGGGTTCCCATGTTTTGGCCAGGTTGACAGAGACCAAAAGATGAGATAACATAGAACCACTTTCAGACCTTAGGATCTAGCCCTCCTAGGTCCGGAGAGGGATCTCTCTATAGTAGTCAAAGGTTTATGTCTTTGAAGCTTGGGTGTTATGATTTTAGGCTAGTTATAGGCTCAGGGTTGTTTGTTTGATTGTTTGTGTTTGGTTGGAGGGAATCAGGAAAAGAAGGGCCAATATGAGACAAGGATGAGCAAAGAGGAAGCTTAGGCAGAGACAGATAACTCAGAGAACATCAAAGCCATTGGGCTATGGATTCAAGAAAGGATTTATTTGTAATCAATGTGCAAGCTTTCATTTGGGCTAGTCATCTAGAGCATTTGGATCTTAAAGGATGATTGGTGGAATGGGGCATTAAGGAAAGAAAATGAAAGGAGGAGAACCAACCAACTCTGTCTATAAATCAAGTCAGAGGTCATTTAACTCCAGACCTGCTTGGAAAAAATTAGAGGAAAAACAAGGGATCTTGGAAAGGTTAACTGGTCGTGCAAGGATCCTAGTGGACAGGGCTAACACTAATCCCCAGTGTTCCCAAACCTTCCAGCTAAATCCTACCAAGAACATATAAACATGGACTTCATCAATTCATACATCAGAGAGCAGGCAATATCATCCACTACACTGGTTAAATCAATTGAAATCAACATTCAGATACACATATAAGCAGAAAACATTGAGGCAGGGAGAGCAGGAAATATAAGGCACCTATCAAGGGTGAATCCTATATTATACTTCTGTTGCCTACCAGCAGAAATGAAATGAAATGTAGCATGCAATGAGAGCAAGTCAATCACAAATACAGAGAAAGAGGAAACATCACCAGTTGCTTTAGATCAGGATCCAAAGAAACATGCTTTTCATATTAAAAACAACACCAATCAGGTACATCATAGCCCATAGCTTGAACATTCAGTCTGAATACATCAAATCTCAGCCTATCTTACAATATACAGAGAGAACTTGTCTCAAGAGGAGAATACTTGCATTTCACCGATATCTCATCAACAACAATTCAACATTTCTTCATGAGTTTTATAGCTGAAGAGGGGCAGAAGAGGTAGGTGAAGAGCTAAATGCAGTATTAAACACTGAAACGAAAGAGGGCCGAAGCCCATTCTCCTTTTAAATTTTTGCATTTATTTCTGAGATGTCTTGGACGAAAGAATGAATCCTTTCGGCCTCCATTTACTTCTGTCTGCCTCTTGTTGTACTTTGGTCCGCAGGACTCTGTGGTACTTTTGGTGTAGGAACAAAATGGAAAATAAATGCCCGAATGGTCTGCCATGCTATGAAATAAATGTTTCTGATAGTATTATGGACGGTCGAGAGGAGGAAAACTTCACTTGGACACAATGCATATTGAAGCAATAATGTGTACTGTGTCCGTGCTTAGGAAGAAACATTCTGCTGATTTGAGACCCTGATTATGTGTTTTTCTGCGTGCTAGACTTTTCATGTAACCCTCGATGTCTTTGAACTGGTACCTCTGCCTTCTAAAATCCCTGAAAAGGCGTAAAAAACTTCCATTTCTTGCCTCAAGCCCTCTGCTGCTCCCGTACTGTCTTTGTTTGTGCAATCTAAGCTTTAATGGTCCCGATGGAAGTTTGCAGAGCTCGAACTCTGTTCTTTAAATGCGAGTCCTATCACCTAGCCGATGTATTGAAAGTTGTGTAACCATGGCGGCGTTCACCATCTGATAACCCTGCAAAATATGGGACTGGGTGATGAAAACCATGCATAAGGGGTAGCTATGGAAGATGGGAGGACATAAACATGGCGGTGGTGAGAACAATGTTTTTGAATGAAATGAATGTGAAAAATGCATTGATATGGAGGAAACAACGACAAATAGGGTTTGGTGTGAACATGATTTGTGGACCGTCAGATCATGACCGAGGGACGTAGATCAACGGTGGAGACCAAACAGTTGGAAAATATATGAAATGGGGCAGAATGTACAAAAACATTAAACTTTAGTGCAAATATGAAATTTTGGGCTGCGGAGAAAATACAAAGGACAATGCCATGAAATGCAATGGAAAGCGACGAGATGTACGGGAATGATCGTATGAGGCGGGACCCAATACGGAAAGCGCAGATCGCAAAGGCGGAAAGTGCGATGGCGGAAAGCGGCACAAACAAAAACTGCGCTTTGCGCTTTGCGATGGATGCAACTGGGATGAGCACAGATTGCAAAGGTGGAAAGTGCGACGGTGGAACGCGGCACCAAACAGAAAACCTGCGCTTGCGATATTGTGATGGGGCGGACTTGCGATGGAGGAAAGTGCGATGGGAGAACTTGCGACGAGCGGAAGTGTGATAGGAGAATATGCGACGGAGAAATATGCGATCGGGCGGGATTGCGATGGGTGGAAAAATGCGATGGCGTGATCAAACGATCGCATCGCAAATATTTGCGACGCAATCAGATTGCATCGCAAATATTTGTGATGGATCTAACGAGTATAAGACACGAAAATGCAATCTGCGATGGATGCGATCGGGCGGAGTTGCGATGGCGCAATCGGTTGATCGCATCGCAAATATTTGCGACACGATCAGATCGCATCGCAAATAGTTGCGATGGATCTAACGAACACAACCCGCAAAAAATGTGATCTGCGATTTGCGATGGGTGCCTTAAGGAGCAGCGCTCAGTCACAACACTCGGTTACATGGGGGAAAAAGCTAACGGGGCTGGGGAAAAGGGGCTAAGCCCTTTTATATATGGGGAAGTGGGTTTATAGCACTTTAATGGATTTTAAATCCTATAAAGGGTCACGATAAGGGATAAAAGGGGATTATGGGGAAACAAAAGGGTAAGAAGGGAAAAAGAAAGGGGAATAAAGGGGAGCAAGATAGAAGCTAAGTGGGGGGGGGGGGGGGAAGAGGGAAAAGGGCCTTTTGGGCATTTCTTCACAAACATAGAGGCTTGTAATAGGAATCAGCAGAGGGGAATTTATCAAAGGATAAAAGACACATGGAGGCTTCAAGGAGACTGTGTTTTCAGAGGAAATGCATTCCTTGAAGGCTCAAAAAACAATTTAGCCCCCGTTTACTTGCCAAAAAATTTATAGGGGGGGCTAATAGCTCCTTTGTGCTCCTTTGCCATCAATGAAAACATTTCCAACAATCTCCCCCTTTGGCATTGATGGCAACATCTTCACCAATAATCCAATGCTTCCTCCAAGTCTTCCTCTGCTTGGCTTCTTTTAGAAGATCCTATCTTCTGTTACTTGATTTTCCTCCCCCTTTGAAATCAATGGCAAAGGGTTGTACATTTCCTATTTTGCTTTCTATATCTTCATTTCCTCTCTCTGAGATGTGTTTAGTCCTTCTTCTTTTGACTTTGTGCCCTGCTGCTCCAAACTGGTGTACACGAGTTGTTGAGAGAACACTTTTGAGAATATTTGAACCTGTCTATACATAGGTGATGACAACCACATATAATCAGATTTGTTGAGGAAGTTATAGTTGGAGTATGTCTTCTTCTGCAATACATATCTGCAGTACCACACCTGTTCAATTATGATAAGGATGCCAATATATCTTTTATAGCTGTGATTCACTTTTCTTGCCTGTTGGTGATGATACGAGCTAGAATGATGATAATGATATTATAGTTAATAGCTGAAAGGTCCTCATTGTTTTTGTGAATAATGAATCAAACCAAGGTTTACAAATTATTGTGAGATTAGGTGATCTTTCAATTTAAGAGACTAAATACCAGCTTTACTGATTGCACACTGCACTTTCAAGAAAAAACTCTTGAGGCTAGTCACATTCAATGTATTAGTCAAACTCACTTATCAATCTTGCAATTTTCTTCATGACATAAGGAGGTGTGTATGTCAATGGTCAATTTCTCTTTACTGATCAAATAGTCCTTCATACTACAGATATTTTAACTGTTCTATCATGATGATCTTCCACACAACTTAAAGTTGTTTGATTGAAGTCTCAGCAACCAAACTTCACACAGTTTATGAATAATCCTAAGTCAGAGGCCTTGAAGATATATAAGTGCTGACTTACGAAAGGCATTCAATTATAGAGAAAAATATATTGCTTCAATGCTCAATATAATGTTTCAAGAGTAAACAAAAATACTGATCCTTTAGCCTTTTCATTGACTCTTTTATGCTCGATGTACTCTTGCTATAATCCTTTGATCTTGAGGACCTATTTCATGCTTCCCTTGCTAGTTGATCTCCACCTAGAATGATATTTTCGTTTCTGTTCTCCCCTTGAAACTGTGCTTTCTCTTCATATCAGAGAGTAGCGTCTACAGATACTACCCCTAGTCTATCTCTCAAATATTCAAATGGTTCCCTAGCAAGAGGTTTGGTAAATATATCTGTTGTCTGTTCTTTTGTTGGTACGTACTCCAGCTTTACTACCTTCTGAGCCACTTGTTCTCAGAGAAAATGATACTTGATTGGGATATGTTTAGTTTTTGAATGAAGCACAAGATTTTTTGATATGCTTATAGCACTTGTATTATCACATTTGATTGAGATAGGTTCATCAATGCTTACCTTCATGTCTTGGAGGGTTTGCTTCATCCACATGACTTGTGTACAACATGCTACTGCTGCTATGTATTCTGCTTCTACTGTAGATAGAGAAATAGATGTTTATTTCTTGCCTAGCCATGCCACCAGACTTTCTCCTAGATAGAATGCACCTCCACTTATGCTTTTCCTATCATCCACATAGCTGGCCCAATCTGCATTTGTGTATGCTGTCAAAGTGAGATTTTTTTCTTTTAGATACCATAGCCCAAACTGTACTATTCCTTGTAAATATCTGAATATTATTTTGACTGCTAGAAGATGATTTTTCTTTGGTGCTGCTTGATATCTAGCCACAAGTCATATTGCTAGAATGATGTCTGGTCTTGATGCTATCAGGTACACCAGACTTCCTATCATGGATTTGTAGATTCTTTGATCTATATCAATAGATCCATCATCAGCACATAGCTTGCATCCCGTGATCATGGGAGTTGACACAGGTTTGCAGTCTTCCATTTTGAACTTTTTCAACATTTCTTTTAAGTATTTTTCTTGTGAGATAAATGTACCTGTGTTCTTTTGCTAAATTTAAAGTCCTAAATAGAAACTGAGCTCTCCAATCATAAACATCTCAAAATCTGATTTCATCTCCTCAGCAAACCCTTTTGCTAGCTCATCTCTGTTGCTTCCAAACATAACGTCATCAACATATACTACAACAATCAGGAGTTCATTTTCATGGGATTTTATGTATAGATTGATTTCTACTCCTCCTCTCTTAAAGCCTTGTTTTTGCAAGTATTTATCCAGCCTTGAGTACCAAGCACGAGGAGCTTGTTTTAGTCCATATAGAGCCTTCTTTATTATTCATACATAGTCTTCTTTGTCTGTTAATGAGAAGCCTTCTGCTTGTTCCATGTAGACTTCTTCTTCTAGATCTCCATTCATAAATGCAGATTTCACATCCATTTTAAATACCTTGAAGTCTTGGTAGCATGCAAAGGCCAGAAACATTTTGATAAATTCCATTCTGGCTACAGGGGAAAAATTTTCATCGTAATCAAGTCCCTCGATTTGTGAATATACTTTGCAGACAAGTCTGGCTTTATTCCTAATTACCTATCCTTTCTCATTCATTTTATTTTTGAATACCCATTTTGAGCCTATGAAATTTTTCTCAGTAGGTCTAGGAACTAGTTCCCAAGTATTTTTCTTCTCAATTTGGTCCAATTATTCATTCATAGCATTCACCCAATACTTGTCCTTGCTGGCTTCTTCAAACTTATTTGGCTCTATTTGTGATAGCATGGCTATGTATACCTCTTCTGTCTGTTCGGTTAGCTGCCTTATTGTCTAGACCCCTACTCTCTTGTCTCATATGATATGATCTTTAGGATGGTTCTTCTGAGTGTATCTAAAGGGGGCTTTAGAGCTCAGTTCAACATCTTTTGTTTTCTTTCTTGTTTCATCATCATCTTGGTTTTCTTCTTCATGGTGGTCTGAAGGACTGCTACAGTCTGAACCTCTTGTATTGTTTGGAAGTTCTTCATCAAATATCACGTCAATGCTTTCTACAATTTTTCGAAGAGTCTTGTTGTAGCACCTGTACCCTTTACTTTTGGAAGCATATCCTAGAAATATCCCTTCATCTTCTTTTGCATCAAATTTCCCAAGATTTTCATCATTATTCTTTATGTAACACTTGCTTCCAAAAATTATAAAATTTTTGATTGAATATGGTTTCCCATGCCATAGTTCATAGGGAGTCTTGTCACTTCTTGGCCTTAAGAGAGATTTGTTAAGGATATGCACGATTGTGTGTACTGCTTCTGCCTAGAAGGTTTGAGGAATATTACTCTCTTGCATCATGGCTCTGGAAATTTGTTGTACAGATCTGTTTTGTCTCTCTGCTACTCCATTCTGCTGAGGTGTCCCTGCAATAGTAAATTTTTGCTTTATGCCATGTTCATTGCATAGGTCTGCAAAGTCATAGTATGTGAATTCACCTCCTCTGTCTAATCTGATGCATTTTAGCTTGCATCCTGTCTGATTTTCTACTAAAGCTTTGAATATTTTGAATTTTTCCAGAGCTTCCGATTTATTCTTGAGAAATGAAACCCATGTCATTCTGGAGAAATCATCTATTATCAACATGAAGTAGGATTCTCCACTTGGTGTTTTAGTTCTTGCAGGTCCACACAAGTCCATGTGCACAAGCTAGAGTGGTCTTCTTGTTGATAACTCATCTTTGGCCTTAACGAATGTGCGGGTCTATTTGTCCAATTGACATGATTTTCATATGGTATTAGAAGGCCTTTTTATTTCTGGCATGTCTCTGACAGCTTTCTTCTTACTTAGTCTAATGATATGATCGAAGCTGAGATGTCCCAATCTCTTATGCCATAACCATGACTCCTCAATTTTGCTAATATGGCATGCTTCATATTCCTCTTTCACTATGTAAACATTACTCTCTGTTCGAACACCTTTGAGCAGAGTCTTACCTGTGGTGTTTGATCTGACTTCACAGTCTTGTGCTCTAAAAAGAACTTCACAGCCTTTATCACACATTTGACTGACACTCAACAAATTTGCTTTCAGCCCATCTACAAATAGTACATCTTGGGCCTTTCCTCTGCCATTATCTAGGTTGACTGAGCCTTTTCCTTTTATTTTTCCTGATTTATCATTGCCAAATGTAACATTTCTAGACTTTTTTTCATCAAAAGTTATAAACTTGCTTCTGTCTCCAATCATGTGTTTTGAACAGCCACTGTCCAAATACCACTGGCTTTTCAGGTCTTGAGAAGTTAGATCCAGGTCACATTTATTCACCTTCTTTTTCAACTGGAAGCATCCTTTTGTTTGGTATCTTTTGTGAGATGATGAACTACATCTTCTGAGAGGACATTTGGAAGGCATATGTCCAATTTTATTACATACACAACATTTAATTATGATTTTTGTAGAATTGTGAGTATGAGTAAAATTTCCTTGATTCATAAACCTCCTTGAGGTGTTGAGCATCAATATTTGTCCATATTTTCTGCATTCAATGATTTTATGGCCAAATTATTTACAATAAAAACAGTAACCATAGAAACAATCTGCATACCTGATGTGAGGTAGTCTTCTCCATTTGTTTTCTTTAGGCAGTCTCTTCACTGTTTGTATCTTTTGCTGGTTTGAATTACTCCTCCTTGTATGACAGTATGCAGTAATGTGTCCCAGCTTGTAGCAGACATAATAGGTAGCATTTTTCATAGGAGGGAAGAATCTCCTTTGATGGCTTCCAAATTTGACATACTCAGGGGTATATGCATATTTTTCTGTTTTCTGAGTATTTCTTTCATTCTTTGTTATTAGAGGATTCTTCTAGGTTCTGTCTCCCTCCTTACATGTTTCTTCTTTTGTAGGAATTATTTGAGCTGCTTCATCATCCTTCTTTGCTTTTACAAAAATAATCTCTTTGTTTTCTTTTTCTTTGCTTTTACTTGATTCTCCTTCATAGCCTATTCCAGTTTTTATCATAGTAGATCTTTGAGCATCCCGAATTTCGTTCAACTTAGCAGAGCTTTTTGTTTGAGAAGAATTTATAACCACTTTCCTTTGAGCATTTTCTAATTTCTTCCTGAGACATACTACTTCTTCTTCCAACTTCTCTTTCTCCTGAGTTTTCTCCTTGATTTGCTTAAGTAACAGGTCTTCTATCTTCTTGGCTTCTTCAAACTCTATCTTTAGCTGCATGAGGACTTATGAATTTTGTTCTTCTTGTACATACTTGAGGAGAATGCCCTTTTTTTTTCTGCACTTCAGTTTGAGTCTATCAATCTCCTCCAGAGCACTTCTTAGCTCCCCCTCAAGGTCGACTTCACCTTCTTCTTCTTCATCTTCCAGCAAGACTCCTTCAAGTTCTTCTATGGCCATCAATAAAAATTTAGGGGTTCCTTCTTCACTTGAGGGTTCATCTGAG
Source organism: Pinus albicaulis (assembly GCA_034641835.2). Lineage (NCBI taxonomy): Eukaryota > Viridiplantae > Streptophyta > Pinopsida > Pinales > Pinaceae > Pinus > Pinus albicaulis. The sequence continues at coordinate 663,263,299 of CM076583.1, forward strand.
TATTCAGATGCAATGCTATATTGTTGAGCATAGAAGGATTTTCTACTAAATTTATTTCCTTTCTACCAGTTCTTTGATGTATTTTTCCCTGATTCTTGAGCCTCATTCTTTACTTTCTTGTGAGGACACTTAGCAGCATAGTGTCCAGCTCTTCCACAGTTAAAGAATTTGAAAGGAATTTTACCTTTGTATTTACCTGAGCCTCTATCTAGTTTCTTGACAAATTTAGCCTCTTCTTCATCAGAGGAAGAACATGTATCTTCCTTTTCTTATTTCTTATTTTCTATTTTAAAAGCTGCCTCCCTCATACTTGGCTTCTTCTGTGGGAGTCTAATCTCATAGGCTCTTAGATTTCCATGTAACTGGTTCATAGTCAAGGTCTCCCAATCAGTTGTTTCTTCTATTGCAGACACCTTGGGATTAAACCTGGATCGAAGAGATCTTAGAATCTTTTTCACAATTATACTTTTTGGTATGGTTTCGCCAAGAGCTTTCATATTGTTAACAATTTCTGCAACTCTTAAGAAGAAGCTGCCAACATCTTCATCATCATTCATTTTTAAATTTTCAAACTGGGCTCTATATACATGAAGTTTGGTAGTCTTTACCTTTTTATTTCCCTCATGGATATTCTCTAGAGTGTCCCACATATCTTTGGCAGTCTTACTGTGCATTATTTTGATAAATTCAGCCTCACAAAATCCACTTAAGATTGCATTCATGGCCTTTACATTTTCTATAAATTCTTGTTTAGCTTCTCTTTCTGGGTCAGTTGCCTTTGGGGCATATCCAAATTCTACAGCATCCCATACCTCTATTCTTAGAGACATTATGTATGCTCTCATTTTGATTTTCTAGAAGACATAATTAGCACTAGTGAAGAAAGGGGCTTTATTGGTTGAACTTCCTTCTTGACTAGCCATCGTGGGGCCTAGGATCTCCTTTCAATGGTTAAACTGATACAAAGGGAACTTGGCTCTGATACCAATTGTTGAATCTTTGGTTAAACTGAGAGGGGGGGTGAATCAGTTTAAAACATGCATCGGATTTTTAAATTTTCATCAAACTTATTTACAGCTTAATATGGGAACACTCTTAAAATGTTGCAGCAAGTATTAAATTAATGTGACATCAACCTTATTATGAGAGCAGCAAACAATAAAACAGATTGAGTGGATCATATCAACATATAAGCAACACACATAGAGACAACAGATGTAAGTGGAAACCCATAAAGGGAGAAAACCACATCTTATTATTGTTGTGATGCAAAGGTAAGCTACAACTCCCTCTCACCACTATTTTTCTGTAGGCACCAACCTACAGGAGGCTCCAACCTCAGTCAACTACAACTAACAACTATCAAGCTTCAACTTGATAGGGAAGCTCCAACTTCCTCAATTTGTGAAAAGAATTTTTTGTTGATTTAACTCAGATATCAGCTCTGTTCTGTAGCATCTCTTTCTACTCCTCTCTTCCTTATCTTCTCTGCCTCAATATTCTATACTATGCATTCTCTATCCTTACCCTATCTAACCTCTCTATGCATATCATGTTGATATTATATATAGAGTTCAACACATGACTGTTTATATCCCACAAGGAATTTGGAGTGAACAACCATGACTCTTTGGCTTCTGCGTTCTCATTCCTTTTTCCAACTCATTTAAAAAATGTAACAATATGTACAAATTTCAATGTTACAGTCTGATTTTTCTTTTCCTTCGGATACTTGCCTTTGCATCACAAGCAATATAAAACAATTAAAACATTTACATTTTCAATTTCAAAATATAAAATTCACTCAGCCCTTGGCATGCTAGTTTTGTCCTTTCTGTAGCAGTCATGCAACTATCCTGCATACTTTGTTCACTATATTCTGCATATTCTCTAGTTTTCTGTGCTTGTACACCTGTCAAATTCATTCTTGTGCATATTCCACCTGTTCACTGCACTTTTGAATCCATTTGCTGTGCATCTCTTCAACTCTGCAATCTCTATTTACCTCTGTCAGGTCCATATTCTCCAAGTTCACTGTAGTTGTGTATCTGCTGCATATATACCTATTTTACAATTTTAGTTCCCCAATAACTCTCAAACTCTCATTATATAAAAATTGCAGCTTCTTCTAATTTTTTGTTGGCAAATTAAATCAATGTATGCGAAGGCTTTTCTTTTCACATCTGATGGTTATCAAAACCACATTCCCCAGATTTCAAATCTTCAGCTTTATTTTTAATTACCCAGACTTTATGAAATGTGAATCAATATAATGAAGTTCCCAAATCTTATATCCAAGATTTATTCACGAGCGGAAACCCTTTCATATAGTATTACCATACCCTTTTGTCAGCAACCCTCGACATTATATCTGTGCTACTCAACCTTATAAATTATATTAAATCCCGCTTCAAATGACACTTAGCTCTATTTTTTTCATATCCAACCATAATATATATTGTAACATATGATACGGTCTCCGTTTAAATATTTGGAACATTATAGTAAAACTCACAACTTTGGATTTAAAACCACACAATAACATATATAGCATCTTCGGGCCCACAATACTTACCTCTCACATCTGATGGTTGAGAAGTTATCACTTTGTTTTGGGATGATCCGACGATAATCGCGCAACCAAACTTCCCTCCTTTTAACTGCTCAAAAACGTGCGATGACGATGGGTCCCAGCATTAACTTACCTTGCTCATCCAACAGTCGTTGTATTATTGTGCTTCATCCGTCCAATCCTACGGCAATCACACGATTAAACAATATGAAATTTAACTCTCAGAAGTCATGTGATGAACTGGGGCCCAGCCACTTATCGTGTCATCCCTTGAGTTATCTTCCATGATATTTTGAGTGCGATTGTCATTCGATGAACCCTCCTCCAGATCAGACAGCGCACGGCTATATCGCGCTCATTCCATCGCCAATAGTTATTGCGTGATGAGGGAGCGATGGGGCGGTTTCTCCAACTTGCTTAAGACCATGTGTCAGCTCCTAGCATATATCGTGTTGAATTGAAGTGGTTTCACTTCCGTACAAAAGTGGTGCGATATGGGTTAACAGTTTTCAAATTCCGCCTTCCTTACGGGCCCCTTTCCAACTCAACTCCCGAACTAACGGTTATCATTGATCACGATCCATCGGTTATGATTCAATCGCTCGATCAACTATTTACATTCTATGATATGGAATATACAAAAAGGTCGATGCTAGTGTTTTCTTCGGACCCGATAGAAATATAACTTCGTCCTATAACCTCTTGAAGTTCGGATCTCTATTTAAACACGATCTCGACCTGATTTTTAGTATAATTTGGGTGTTTTTTCCTGTAGAACTAGAATGATACAATACGCCCCCAATTTTCCTTTTAACACGACAATTTCCTTTAACAGTAACAGGCCTAGACAACTGTTGCATGGAGAATGATAACTCCTCAATGCATCATGCCTTTCCATCGATTCTTTTCTCGCTTTCATATTCAAACTGCGCTCATACTCTGTTATGCCATAACACTTCATCAACTTCCATTTCGCAATACTCACACAGGCTTATAATAATATCACTTTCCATGCAGAGACTAGGATTTCGACTTCCTCCACAATATAGTAGCTCAGGAACTTAAGGGAATCGAGCCTCCTTCAACTGTGATTACATAAAAATCGACCACCACCTTTTACGCAGAGTATTACAGCTATTTTATTTTATTACACGTTCCAACAGAACTGTCTCCTCTTTGAGGAATTCCACTATATAGTTTTGGGTAAAGGGTATTTCCCAACCTTTAACTCCAGACCAGACTAATTCTTGTCCTTTTGCTGCCTCTACTCCTTGAATAATTCTTGTCATTTTAATGCCTCTGTTAGCTCTCTGCTGCCTCTATTCCCTGTCTTCTACTTTGCCTTATTGCTGATTTAGGTGCTGCTCCTTTGTGCTCCTTTTCCATCAATGACAAAATTTTCAACACAGATTGCATGAAGGTCCTGATTGGCTTGAGTTTCCAGACATGGATTCTTTACAAGAATCAAATACATCAGAGGTTGACACTACATATGATAACTTTGGTTATAAAGACACATGATCAAGGTATGCTGATGTTTCCTCTGAGAAGCAGTCAAGTTGTTCGCCCATTTTTACTGCCGCTCAACTGGCTGCACCGGTATTATTGTCTCATTTAGGGAAGCATAGATCTCATTAGATTAGGATAGATAGGTATGCGAATAAGCTTAGCATTGTGGGCATATTTTAGTTTTTAGTTTCAAATTATTTTGACAAAAAGACAAAAACATAGAAAAGAAGAAAAAGAGGGCAGAAAAAAGAATAGGTACAACCCAATACCAAAAAAGAGTATTGCTTAAAGTGTGCAAGCCTAAATGCCACTACTGTTGAAGAAAATAAGGTCTTGTTAAATCATCTAGCCTAATCATAATTGAACATGTTTTAAATTTCTGCTGATAGGTTAGTGAAAGAAGGCTTGTCAAACCATTTAAGCATCACTTGTTAGTAGGTTAGATTAGGAAAATATGCTGGTTCCCAAGCCTTAAATCTAAACCAAAGAGAAATGAGAGGGATGCATAACAAAATCCAAGCTATTAGCCCTCATGTTTTCTAGTTTTTGCTTGTACAAAAATAAAGTCTATATTCAGCCTATTCAAAATGCCGCAGCCCATGACACATCAAATTTCTTAAACTTCGTTTGATCATGTTTTAAATTTCATGTTAGTAGGTTAGGGAATGAAAATATTTCAAATAGCTTAATCTTGACAAATAAGTAGCCTCTGTAGAGAATAAAAGAGTTCATCAGCCTAATGTGAACTCTTAGGTGACATAAGGGTAGAAGTATATAGCTTGATACTTTCAAAAGAAAAGAATGTCATGGTTTTGCCAATCGAAATGCACCCAAGTGAAGAAAAAATGTTAGGCAAAATATGATGGGTAGGTAGAACTGATATTGAAGCACTCATGTCTCTTCAGATTTTTTAGATCATAGCTTCAAGAGAACATCAAAAAAAGAAGGAAGAGGGTTCAACCAAGTACAAGCAAGGTACTAATCTTCAAAACTTAGAGATATTAAATTTGAGGTCCTTGACACCTCCTGAAAAGGAGCTGCCCTCCCCAAGTGGAACCACTATTAGTCATCAGTATTTTTTATTACTTGTAGATGACTATAGATTGATTCTAGATTTCTAAAAACAACATTCTTTGAACATTGTGAGTTTTAGAAATCTCACTACCTTCATTAACCTTATAGAAAAATTTTCATTATTCTATCGACCTTGCCATTTCATGGTCACCCTGCCACTCATAAAAGACTCCTTATGGGATTCTGCCACTCATCTCCATCCTTTTTTCCTACCTATGACCTCATTACACTATTTTTCCCTTGCCCATAACTCCGCTTTACATCTAGGGTTACCTGTATCCTAACTCATTTCCATGATCCCTAAGTTCCTCAAGCATTGATGGTCTCAAAAATATATCTGTAGGCTCTTTAGATAAATCAAGTGTTGGGCCATGAATACGACCACTTCTTAACACTTATTTCATCCATTTTCACTCTTCTTTATCATGTCATTTATTATAATTTATCATATAAATCCATTTTATAATGATTTATGCTCTTATGGATGAATATTAATTCTTCTCCTTATTTTTAATAAAATGATTATTATTATGCATAATTTTATCAATGATGGTTTATTAATATTATTTACCATTTTAGCCTCCAAAGATAATTTCTAGATTACATATTTGATTTCCAAATCATCATGAGATATTCCAACTCATAAATCCGCTGGAATAAGAAGTGACAGTTTTGCAGTTGAGATTCTAAGTAAATGCAGAATAATCTGGAAAATCTGGAACATGGGTTTTGTCCAGAACAGACCCAATTAACTTTATTAAATATTGGTTTGCCAAAATTTGGCATGTATTAAGAGATATGCAGGGTTCTTTGAACACGATTTTCTTCGTTCTGTTGTTGCGGCCGTCCTCCAAATCTCAGCTGCAAAGCCAAATTCGCCTTGCTCTTGTTGAAAGACTGTTGGAAATGTATTTTCTAGTTGATCAAGTTTTTGGAAACAATCCAATATTGTTATGGGAGATTGTATTTGCTATTTAATTTCTCCTTATTCTGACTATAAAAGGAGAAGCATGTATTCTGTATTGGGGGAGAGAATGGGGAGACTTTTCTTGTTGTAATTTGAAGAATTGTGCATCGAATCTTGTTAAAAGAGTACGAGCTATTTGTAAACACTATTCATGCCTGATTAATAAAAGAATTCATTCTCGTTCCATTTCTCAAACGCTGGAGTAAAGTGCAGCAGCGTTTCACCGGTGGTTGAGGGCTCGGCCCTGGTGGAATCGTTCTGCTGTTTGTATTTCTATTATTTTATTTCTGTTGTGTGAAGTTTGTTTATTGCAATTACAGAACTAGTTTATTTTTAATTGAATCAAATACAGAATCATTGTTATTCCATTCTTTACAAGAAGAACGATTCATTGTTCAATGATTCAGTTGTTATAAAAACGATGTCATTCCTGTTGTTTATGGATTGCTATAGTTGATTATTGCGTGGCTGTTGACAGAGTTAAAGCATAGAAATATAGTCTGCTTGATTATCTTAGAATTGTAATTATTTTTCATTTTTGCGCTACTATTCCATCTCTGTTCATTACGCATTTACAAGTCTTTGATTAGCACACAGATTGTTGTTCCTTTCCAGTTTGTGTTTCTGAAGTTATTTCCATTTGAATCTAATTTTGTTTGCACTATTTTAAGATCTCCAATTGTAGAGGATAGAGGCTATTGCTTCCGAATCCCCAGATTGGCCATCTTGCATCGATTTCTAGGGGAAAGAGTTACTGCTACTGCATCCCTGATCGATGTTTTGCAGGATTGAAGTAGTTTAGTCTTTCCATTTATGCCACTGTAATTAGGTTTCTTTCCAAGCATTCATTACTTTTTCATTTGATATTTTTTACTACATCTTCACAACATTGCTCCTGGATGAATTGCAGCCTCAGACAGAGTACACTCTTGAAATAAAAATTCGCTCCCAGATTGATAATTAATGTGAGATAAATAGTTATTAAAAGATACCTTTTTATGCCTCAACATCAAGTACATCGGATTTTGAATGTTCAATACAAGAGTTCGAAAAATATTCTATTTTTCACTTGAAGCCTCCAAACCAATTCTCAGTCCAAGATCATGGTCAAAGGACCCTCCCACTAGGTCATTACGGTTTCACAGGTTGTAGTGTCATTATTGGTGTTTCAAACACTGTTTATCCTTTTATAGAATCTAGCTCAGATGTAATAGAAGATCAACACATGGTTTTCCAAGAAAGATCTAAAAGTTTCCAAAGAAGACTACCCTATCAAATCAAAGTCTGCAGGAGGTAAGTGAAAAGAGTTTAACACTTCTACGAGAGTGTTCAAATTTTCATCAGCTAAAGATATTGGTAAGGTAGATGGTCTAATCCTACGTCAATACAACTCACATCAGAAGAAAGAGAAACAAGTTGGTCTTAAAGAGAACTAGGGTTTTGATCTTCATAGCCCAATTGAATGCCAAAAAGCCAACCACTTGCAGAAATGACCTGGAGGAGACACACAAAGCCAAACATGAAGAAAGTCTATCAGAGATTGTTGATGAGATAGGGAAAAAGGTGAGGTGAATTGGAAAAAAATTAATGAGCTTAAAAGGGCTATAAAGAACCTACAAGACAACATTGATGATTGTCTTAAAACACTCCAAAAATCTAGGGTTTTGGGAAAATGGCCAGAAAAGGTAAAAAGAAAGAGTTGAGCTCCATGGTGGAAACAAGAGAAGAATTTGAAGATGCCACTATGTGAGCATATCCCAAAATTTTCTAATGAACTTATCATGCCTCCATCATTTTCCAAGAAGTCATTCCAAAGGACAAATCATTTGCCACACCGAGGGCCAGGTTTGCTTCAAACTTTGTTTCTGACCAGAAAGAGATGAATTTGAAAAATGTGAGAGAGGGTTTTGTCCATAATAGGTCCAAGAAGAAAAACCTCCTTCATATTTTATACAGGTGTCATTATTTTAGAGCAATGTCAAAAATACAAGTGTCATGGGAGAATTGATGCACTTCTAGAGTGACCTTGGGAAAATCATGTTTTCTCATAGTTGGAGTGTCCAAATGACTTTCTTGATGAGTCAAATGATAACTATACTGGAAGATATTTCCAATGAGATATCATGAGATCAATTTGGAGTTGAGGAAGTCTTCCAAAAGTTTCATGTACCATCACTCTACATTTCTGCACTATCATTCTACAATTTTTTACTAGTCTTGGGATAATCAACTTTTGATAGGAAAATCAACTCCAATCAGCAAATAAATGGTATATTTGTAAATCAGACAGGATAAAATTTCCAACGAGCTATCATGGGCCCAATTTGGACACCTATAAGGCCTCAAAATTCCCTTTGAAAAAAGGAGTCATGCACTTAGGAATTGGAACTGCGTGCTTAGGAGTTGGCGTTGCGCCCTCAGCACTGGCATTGCGCCCTTGGGAAGAGAGGTTTTTATAAGCCCTCAAAACACTTAAATCACTCCAAATTGCTTGCAATATCTTATCAAAGGTCCTCCAAGAAACTCATAAGGGTAAGGACATGCCATACACCTATCTTCAAGCAATTTTGATGGTTTAAATTGGATGAAATGTAACCCTAAGATCAAACCCTGAATTTCATGATTGAAATCATTGTTTGAACCTCACTCCCTCTGCCTATGAAGAGTGTCAGTTAAAACAAAGAGTTATTTCTCAGCTGGGGGTTGTCATTAAGTGCTTTAGCCTCTCACTCAGCCTAATGTACCTATACCCTCACTTATCCATTCCCTCATTAGCCTAAACTGCCATTTCATTACCATATTTTCATTTCATTTCCATTTACATGCCAAGGTTGGAAAAAAAAAGTATAAACATGTCAGCAGAAGGGTTGTCATTAAGTGGTTATCTTATCCCTCATTCTCATATACTCACTTTCTGTCACCTCATGATGACTCATACACCTCACCATGCACACATATTCCTTCACCTTAGGACAATCCTCTTTCATCACCCTCTCACAATCCCTCACCATCCCTTCATAATAATAGTGCATCAAGCAAATGTGAATCATACAGTGAGGGAGAGGGAAATGAGAAATCAAGAAATGATGAATCAAGCAGTGAAGAAGAAGGCAATGAGGAGGCATATGCCAATGAGTCTGAAAACAGTGAGGCACATAGCAGTGGTGATGAGAGAAATGAAGAAAGTATTAATACTGATGGCAGTTAGGATGTAGAAGGAAACAAGGAAATGATCCATCATAGCAGTAAGGAAAAGAGTAGTGAGGATAAGGAAAATGAGGATGATGTCAATGAGACAGAGAGAAATTAGGATAAGATCAACATTGATGATGGTGGAAATAATAATATAGAGAGAAAAAATGAGGTTGATGTAAATGAGGCAAATATCAGTGAGGCAGAAGAAGGTAGTGAAGAAGGAAACAGTAAAGTAGAAACCAATGAATAAGAAATAAAAGAAGAGGATATTAGTGAATAATATGCTAATGAGGGAGATGACAATGATGAATCAAGAAATGAAGAAGATGGAAATGAGGAAGCAGATGTCAGTGAGGCAGAGAGCATAGAAGCACGTAGTAGTAATGATGGCATCCATAAGAGCAGTGATGATAAGAGCCATGATGACAGTGAAGATGACAACAATTATGGAAATAAGACATATGGGACTAAGATAAGTAACATTGAACCTCCTACTTTGACCTACCAAAGAGGAAATAGGCATGTGTTTGATGCCCTCAAGAGGCAAGGGGTCATGCCTTCTACATCAACTAAGAAGCTTGAAAAAGAAAAATAAAATCTGGAAATCCTTTTTTATGCATCCGTACAGGCATCCCAAACATAATCAACAAGGTAAATCCAAATTTTGGCACAATTTTGAAGTTTTTTGATTTTTGACGGTTTTGGAGGGCCAAAGGCACAATGCCACTGGCGATGCACTCTTTTTTGGGGCACAATTTTATGGAATAGATTAAATTTTTGGAATCCTTAGGCCAAGGACATCATCCACAAAAATTTTCAGATCATTTGGATCACAATCGGTACTTCAAAAGTGCCAAATACACGCAACAAATCACTTTTTTGCCCTATTTTCAGAGCTGGTGCTGTGTCCTGAGTAGTCTTGGGAGTTTAATTTTTGAGAAAGTACATGAAGTAAAATCAGAAAGATAAAGGTATTTTTGGAAATTAGACTAGACAATATTTCTAATGAGCTATCATGGAGCTCATTTGGACACATGGAAGCCCTCCAAATCTTGGTCACAAAACAGGCAATTGTTCTAGTGCAAGTGTTGTGCCCTTGGACCTTGGCGCTGCACCCTTGCCGAAAAAGTCAACAAAATAATTTTTTGTTTTAATTGAAAAAAATATATTTTTGAGGAATTTTAAGGAAAATCACTCCTAGTTAGCTCATAATTTATGTTTGAAGTTATTTTTCATTTATTAAGTTAGATATTTTGTGCCTTGGGCCTTGCATGGTCTCTTTGGATAAAAATGGAATTTATGATGTATTAATGACATTTTGGAAACCCTAGTTAAGTTTTTGGCCCTCCTTGATAGTTAAATACTGCATTGAGGCCTCATTTTACATGTTCGTTGATTATTGAGAAGAATATCATAGACTTGAAGATTGAGGAGAAATTGGCTTTGGACTTTGTGGATGGCTTGATTTGCATGATAATGGAGCAAGCTCACTTGCATAATTCATGAACATAGTTAATGGTGATGTATTTCTTATTCAATAATTTTTTTCTTGTGTTATCCTTTTGTTTCATCTTTCTCATGTAGTAGGACATAAATTTTAGGCTAAAAAATGTTGTTTAGAGGCACCTTAGCTCTCTCTGCTCTCTATTGCTCATATGTTTTCCTCTGCTAGGTCAGATTAGAGAATTCTTAAATGCTCTCTAGTTCCACTTATGCTTGTTTATCTTAAGAAATGATTTAATGGAGCCAATGTCAAAGTAGTTTATGGTTAGCCCTACTCTTTGATGTAACTTAAACATTGTTTTCATTGAGATATTTGATTTGAAGTATTGCTAATTATGGTTTAGTTGAAGAGGTCTATGGTTTGCCCTGCCCTTTTGTTCATATTAAATGGTTTCTTTGAAGGTATCTATAGTATGATTAAGGAATTTAGGAGTTCCCTTTCTTTGATCATTACTATATGTTTATCTTAGATGTCTTCTTTGCCTGAAGGTGAAATCACTAGAAGACTTACAAGTTTCTTGCCTTCTATGGTTCACTAGATTGTTGTCTTAATGTCTACTTGCTAAGGTTTGGTCAAAGAAGTTATTGGTATGCCCTGTCTTTGGTTATTTGTTTATGCATAGTGATATTGAAGGCTATTCGTGTTAAATTATTTGTTAAAGGATTCTTAACTGTCCTTTGCACCTATGTTCACAATTTAATGTTCACTTCACTCACATAAGCTTTTAGATCCATTTGGCTTTGTTAGACTTTCCCTGTGATATACCCTTGAACTATTGTTGTACTTCTCAAGAAATTTTAGAGACTCCATAGCCCAATGGTTTAGACCTCTCTCACTTTATCTATTTTTCTTGACAAAATGCCTCAAATAAATTGGGATAGGAACCTCCCTGTTTTTCAAGATGAAAAAATTCATGACCCCTTATTACATTTCATCAAATTTCATATACATGTATGGGGATTAAAGGTTGAATGGCATGAGGACTGCCTTATGAAAATTTTCATGGGGAAATTAGAAGGTAAAGAAAGAGAATGGTATGAAGCCCTAGACCTTGGTATTTTGTTTTATTTAAAGGATTTCCACAAGGTATTCTATGATAATTATAAAGAAAATTGGTCATCTTTATCATTAGCTAAAAATTGTTGTGATCAATCTGAAGATCTCATATGATACCTTGTAAAAATTGATGAAGATTTAGGAAATTGGCATCCTAAAGATATATTAGAGAAAATGAATTCATTTCATACTCGAGTTAACTTTCATGACAACCAAGAGGAGTTAGTTGAGGATGAAATCGATCAAGAAATAAAGGAAGGTCCACAAGATCTCTTTAAATGGACAAGTGATGATTCATCATCTCTTTTGTGAAAGGCTCAAGAAGACATCCAGCCTTATGATCTTTCACAAGAAAAGGAAAAACACTGTATTTCAATCCCAAGAAAAGAAGAATATATTGGCCATAAGCACTCTCCTTCTATCCCCAACTACCATAGGTCAGAAAATAGACATATAGATCAACAAATGGTGGAGAAATATTCTGATCTAGTATGAATATTGGATAACATTTCTCTTCTGAATAAGCTACCCAAGTATGATAAATATGACGATGATTATGTTCTCCAAACTCAAGCCAACACTACAGAAAAATGAGTAACTAGTTTATGGAATAAGGAAAGTCATTTTCAGCAGCTCAAAAATAGTGATCAATAAATACAAATTAGCTATGAGAGTGGAGAAGAAAGTATAGAAAGTTTGGGAGAAAGGGAAGGGTCTTTACCTTTTGGTTATGCTTCATTTCAGTTCATCAAAGACAACCTTAATACAATTAGAAATCAACAGTCTCTGGGTATTGTTATTAACAAAAGTGAAGACATTCATCCTTATGATCAGTGACAAAAGGAAGACAAACATCATAATTCTATCCAAAAAAAAGAGAAAAACACCTCGTCTGTTAACTGAAGAAGAAATTAATAAGATCCTAAACATACAACCAACTTCCAAATGTTTATGCAAAGAAGATATGTTTGTTTGTTCTACTGTTGACCTATCTACTATGTTGGAACACCTAATCCTACATGGGTAGGTGTGGAATGAGAAAAGTCACAATGGAGTCCAAGTGACCTTGTAATATGAAACCAAGAGTCACACCATTGTACTATAAATGTACATCTTTGTATAATGGAAAATAAGAAATCCTCACGCTTATCGTTCATTGTGTGTTGAGTCTCTTGTGTGTGTGTGTTTATCTTTCTCATACACCATGTGTGTGTTCAACATGGTGTTTAACATGGTATCAGAGCAGGTGATTGCTGGCCCTGCTCCACATTGAGTGAGCCATTTGTGTTTATGGCCTGTGCACATTTGCAAAAATTCTTGGCATTTTTGCAGCACTCAGAGTTTTTGTAGCAGTGATTTTGTAGCATTCAGAAATTTTATCTTGGAGAAGAGCAGCATTCAAAATCCGTAGCAACACTCAGAAATTGGTTTTGAAGAAGAGTAGCACTGCACATCTGAAGGTTGATTTCTTCCTGCAATTTCTACCCATTAAATTCTGCATTTTGGAGAGCTGTTGGAAAATTTGTTTAAAGTTAATTTCTGAAGAAGTTTATGAGTTTTTTAGTGGAAAATATTTCTGAATTTTTTCATTGAAAAATTTTCTGGAATTCTGGGTTTCTCTGCTGCTGGAAAAATCATTTTTTCCCCAAGTATACAAGTTCTTGAAAATTATTTTGCTATGTATTTAAAAAGAAAAATATGCTGTTGTTTTGAAGTCTTGGTTCTCAGACTTTCCTCTCTACTGTTTTAACATAAAAAAAAAAAAATTCTGAACAGAGCCCATGCCCTTTCGGCCCCCAACCATACACTCTGCAAACTCACCTATCGGCCTTTCGCCCCTCAACCCTCCACCTCTCAACACACAACACTCTACTACTCTACAGCCTACCTATCTACCCACGGCTCAACCCTTACTCCTATGCCCTATGGCTCAAACTCTACACATCACCTACGCGGGCTATCTACACCGCCCCTCTCCACTACAATACACCCCTTCCTCCCTACGCTACCCTGTCCACTTCTCCACTCACCCTTACCCACTTTCCCCACCTCCCTACTCGCAGCCCTCTACACTTATGCCCTCACACTCTCCTCACGGACTACGCCTTACCCGACTGCTCACTCTACGGCTTCCCCCTCCCAACCCTGCACGGCCTGCCCACCTACCCAACCTCCTATACCTAACGCACCCCCTACCCTACTCTACCCACTCCCCCTACCCCTCTACCCCGAACCCCCTCCCTACGCCTTCTGCGTAAACCTCACACGCTCCCCCTCTCACTACGCTTGCCCTCCCATCCTTATCTACACCTTCACATACTTCACTATATGCAGACTGCTACCCTTTACTCTACCCTAGCCCACTCTGCAACTAATTCTCAGCCTCACCCCTCAAACCTTACGCCTACCCTTTGCTCCACACTCTCGGCCTCCATTCCCCTTATCACTCCATTTCACCACACCAATTTTGAATTCGATTTTTAATTTTTAATTCTTTTTTTTTAAAGTTAATTTCCATCCCTTTTTAAATTCATTCCCCTCCCTTTTAAATTCACTCCCACTTTTTCATTTTAATTTTTTATTAATAAAAATAAATAAATAAAAGGCCCCTTTCCCTTTTAATTAATTCCCATTATTACAACTCCTCCCCATTATTACAATCAAATCCCTATCTCCCCAATTTTTTAATCAATCCCAAATAATTATTATTTTTAATTAATTTTTAATTAAAAAAAAAAAATAGCAGAGAGAGAGGAAGAGAGGAAGAGGAGAGAGAGAGGAAGAAGACATGAACAGCAGAGAAAAGGAGGAAATGACATGTGAGCAGATGGACTGAATACATAGAGAAAATTGCAGATTTGACATTGTGTGATTTGTGGCATAAGGGTGATTTTCTGAAGAAATTTACATTTGAAGACGAGTTGTTATTGGTGCAAAACATCTCTTTGAAGGAAAATTCAGTTGCCTCAAAGGATTCTTGCACGTTGTTTTTGCTGCACTTTTTTGCAGAAATATTGTATTGAACTGACATTGTATTGCTTCTTCTTCATAGTTGCAATCAAGACTTGAAGTGTATTTGAGTTGTTGAAAAATTGTTGATTGTCCTCCATCATTTGAGGAGTAGAATTTGTACTTTGAGAGTTCTCTTGAGTCATTTTTATTTCTTGAAAGCAAGTTGCATCACATTGTAAATGGGTGCATTTTCGATTGAAGCCGACACCCTTTTATTTTTTGCGCTTAAGTTGTTGAAAATGGCTAAAATCAATGAGGAATTAGAGTTGTTGAATAACCTCATTAATTCAAATATTGATGATATGATAAGAATGAGCAAGAATGCTCTTTGTAACATTCAAAATTGTTTGCTAGATGCAAAAGAAAATATTGAGCTTTTGCAGTTGGAATCTCAACTCCAGCAAGATGAAATTCAGCAAAAGAGTCACCATTCTGAACCTGTTTCTGTTCAGAACATTGTGAAAGACTCCCATCAACAACAAGTCATTAAAGTTGAAGTTGATTCACATTCAGTTCCTTGTAGAAGAGTATATTTTCATGCAGATGCAGCAGCCCAGCCTGCACTTCCTAAGCCCATCATCAGACCTTGGGAAGAGCTTGTCCACAAAAAGCACAGAACTGATCTTGGATATGACAAGGATGTGTCATTTCATATTCCAAACTACACCAATCCCATCATATTTTAGAGTGTCAGATTCCTGTATGACAGTTCACCTGCACCTCTTCCAGATCCTGCTCCACAACAACAACATCAGATTGAGAAATGCCAACACTGTGATCGAGTTGGCCATATGAAAGATCACTGTTTTGATCTTCATCCATGCAAGCATTTTGGTCGGCACACTAATTCTTCACATAGATGCTTCAAAAACAGGCCTCAACCTCCTGCAAGAACCAAGATTCATCTTGGATGGATCGCTTCTTGGCAATGGGCATCAGCAACCAAGAATATGTTTAAGTCGCATGTTAGAACATGTTCAAGAATATTGAGCAAACTTGCAGTTGAGTTTTCGCCATCATCTCACCTTGTCCCTGACAGGGGTGAAAATGGTGGTCATGTACAAGCTTCGACGTCAGATCAAGCGAGCCTGAGCCACAATCTCTCATTCCATGTTCAGAGTTGTAGCCAGAGACACAACAGTTCAAGTGAGCCTGAGCCACAATTCATCATTCCAGATTCAGAAATGTAGCCAGAGACATGGATGCCCATGATCATGCCTTCGGTTGGTGGACAACCTTAAACCATCATCTTTGGTTGGTGGATAACCTAAAACCACCACATGTAGTATACCTCCCTTCTTTTAGGTCGAAGGTCTCCCTTTCATATATTAGGAACACTTCCTCTAGCAGAAGCCTTCAGCTTCTTGCCAGCTTTGGTTGAGTTCCAGGAAATGCTTCAAGCATTCCAGAGTTTTTGGTAATCCTAAAACCATCACAGGTAGTAGACATCCCTTATTTTAGGTTGAAGGTCTCCCTTTTTTATGAGGGACAATTCCTCTAGCAGAAGATTTCAGCTTCTTGCTAGTTTTGGAAGAGTTTCGGGAACTGCAACATGTATTGCGTTCCAATGTTGGTGGTCATCCTTAAACCACCTCTTTTTTCCAACATTTCAGAGATTTGATTCAGCCCAAGTGCTACCATGTATACTTTGCAGATTTGTATTACAACTCTCTTCTTGGACTCACACATACCCCTTCGGATTAAGGGGGGATATTGGAACACCTAATCCTACATGGGTAGGTGTGGAATGTGAAAAGTCACAATGGAGTCCAAGTGACCTTGGAATATGAAACCAAGAGTCACACCATTGTACTATAAATGTACATATTTGTATAATGGAAAACAAGAAAGCCTCACACTTATCTTTCATTGTGTGTTGAGTCTCTTGTGTGTGTGTGTTTATCTTTCTCACACACCATGTGTGTGTTCAACATGGTGTTTAACATACTGATGCATTTTCTCATATAGAGACTATAGAACAGATTGATGCTAATGCTAGACTACCTTCTCAAGAGGACATATTACAAGAGAATGTCCCTACCAAAGGCATCCAAGAAGAATCCATTATTCCACTCAGTCAAGGCACACCAGGGTTGCTTAAAGAAAACATAACAAAACATGATGAGGCTGCCAAATTAGATTATCATGGAAAAGAGGCTGAGGATGATTGTGCTTTCAAGAACCAGACTGAAGATGAGGTTTTTAGAGTTAATATTTGGGATAAATATGACCAACCAGTCATGAAAGGCCTAAAATAAAAAAGTTTACATCATGCTTTTGTTGATCCTATAGTAGATTACATGAAGGTCATGACTGGCTCAAGTTTCTAGACATGGATTATTTACAAGAATCAAATACATCAGAATTTTCCACTAAATATGATATCTTTGGTTATAAAGACACATGATCAAGGTATGCTGTTGTTTCCTCTGACAATTAGTCAATTTGTTCACCCATTTTTACTGCTACTCAACTCGCTGCAGTGGAATTATTGCATCATTTAGGGAAGAAGAAATCTCATTATATTAGGATAGATAGGTACGCAAACAAGCTCAAAATTGTGGGCATATTTAAGTTTTTATTTTCAAATTATTTTGACAAAAAGACAAAAAAACAGAAAAGAAGAAAAAGAGGGCAGAAAAAAGAATAGGTACAACCCCATACCAAAAAAGAGTATTTTTGAAAGTGTGCAAGCCTAAATGCCACTACTATTGAAGAAAATAAAGTCTTTTTCAGTCATCTAGACTAATCTGATTGAAAATGTTTTAAATTTCCTCTGATAGGTTAGTGAAAGAAGGCTTTACAAACCATTTAAGCTTGACTTGTTAGTAGGTTAGATTAGGAAAATATGATGGTTCCCAAAGCTTAAATCTGAACCAAAGAGAAATGAGACAGATGCATAACAAACTCCAAGTTATTAGCCCTCATGTTTTCTAGTTTTTGCTTGTACAAAAAAAAAATCTGTGTGCATTTTGCTCAAAATGCCACAACCCATGACAAATGAAATTTCTTAAACTTGGTTTGATCATGTTTTAAATTTCATGTTAGTAGGTTAGAGATTGAAAATCTGTCAAACAGCTTAATATTGACAGATAAGTAGCCTAGGTAGAAAATAAAATGTTTCATTAGCCTAATATGAACCTTGGATGACATATGGGTAGAAGTAAATAGTTTAATAATTTCAAAAGAAAACAATGTCAAGGGTTTGCCAGTCCAAATGCACCCAAGTGAAGAAAAAATGTTAGGAAAAATATGATGGGTAGGTAGAAATGATATTGAAGCAATCATGTCTTTTCATATTTTTGAGATGATAGATTCAAGAGAACATGAACAAATGAAGGAAGATGGATCTGCAAAGTACAAGTAAGGTACTGATCTTCAAAACTCAGAGATCTGAACTCTGAGGTTCTTGACACCTCCTAAAAAGGAGTTTCCCTCCCCAAGTGGAGCCACTGTTAGTCATTAGTATTTTTCATTACTTGTAGATGACTATAGATTGGTTCTAGACTTCTAAAAACAACATTCTTTGAACATTGTGAGTTTTAGATATCTCACTGCCTTCATTACCCTTATAGGAAATTTTTCACTATTCTATCGACCTTTCCATTTCATGGTTACCCTGCCACTCCTAAAAGACTCCTTATGGGCTTGTGCCACCCATCTCCATCCTTTTTTCCTACCTATGACCTCATTACTCTATTTTTCCCTTGCCCATAACTCCACTTTATATCTAGGGTTACCTATAGCCTAACTCATTCCCATGATCCCCAAGTTCCTCGACCATTGATGATCTCAAAACTATATCTGTAGGTTCTTTAGATAAATCAAGTACATTAGATTTTGGATCTTCAATACAGCACTTTGACAAATACTCTGTTTTTCACTTGAAGCCTCCAAACCAATTCCCAGTCCAAGATCATGGTCAAAGGACCCTCCCACTAGGTCATTAGGGTTTCACAAGTTGTAAGGTCATTATTGGTGTTTCAAAGACTGTTTCTCCTTTACTAGAAGCTGGGTCAGATGTAATATAATATCAACACATGGTTATCCAAGAAAGATCTGAAAGCTTCCAAAGAAGACTACCCTATCAACTCAAAGTCTACAAGAGGTAAATGCAAAGAGTTTAACACTTCTGTGGGAGTGTTGAAATTTTCATCAGATGAAGGTATTGGTAAGGTAGATGGTATGCTCCTAGGTAAAGACAACTCAAAATAGAAGAAAGAGAAGCAGGTTGGTGTTAAAGAGAACTAGGGTTTTGAGCTTGATAGCCCAATTGAATGCCAAAACACCAACCACTTACAGAAATGACCTGAAGGAGAGACACAAAGCCAAACATGAAGAAATTATATCAAAAATTGTTGTTGAGATAGGGAAAAATGTGAGGTGAGCTAGAAAAAAATGAATGAACTTGAAAGGTCTATAGAGAACCTACAAGACAACACTAATGATTGTCTTAAAACACTCCAAACATCTAGGGTTTTGGGAAAATGGCTAGAAAAGGTAAAAAGAATGCGTTGATCTCCATGGTGGAAACAAGAGAAGAATTTGAAGATGCCACTATGTGATCATATCCAAAACTTGTCTAATGAATTTATCATGCCTCCATCATTTTCCAAGAAGTCATTCCAAAAGACAAATCATTTGCCACACCTAGGGCCAGTTTTTCCTCAAACTCTGTTTATGACCAAACAAAGCTGAATTTGAAAAAAGTGAGAGAGGTTTTTCTTCCATAATAGGTCCAAGAAGAAAAACCTCCTTCATATTTTACATAGGTGTCATGGTTTTAGAGGAATGTCAGAAATACAAGTGTCGCGAGAGAATTGTTGCACTTGTGGAGTGACCTTGAGAAAATAAGCTTTTATCATAGTTGGATTGTCCAAATGACTTTCTTGATGATTCAAATAATAACTAGACTGGAATATAATTCCAATGAGCTATCATGAGATCAATTTGGAGTTGAGTAAGGCCTCCAAATGTTTCCTGCACGAGCACTCTATATTTCTGCACCATCATTCAACACTTTTTGACCACTCTTGGGAGAATAAACTTTTAGTAGGTAAAATAAACTCCAATAAGAAACAAAAATATAGATTTGGAAATTAGACAAGATAATCTTTCCAAATAGCTATCATGGGCCCAATTTGGACACATCAAAAGCCTCCAAATGGCCTCTACAAAATGGCGTTGCGCACTTTGGAATTGGCACTATGTGCTTAGGAGTTGGCGTTCTTCCCTCATCACTGGCGCTATGCCCTTGGCACTACTGCTGTGCACTTGGGTAGAGAAGTTTTCCTAAGCCCTCAAAGCACTCAAATTACTCCAAATTTCGTCCAAGCTCTTGTCAAAGGTCCTCTGAGAAAATCATAAGGGTAAGTACATGCCATACACCTATCTTCAAGCAATTTTGATGGTTTAAATTGGATGAAATGGAACCCTAAGATGAAACCTTGAATTTCATGATTCAAATCACTGTTTGAAAATCACTTCCTCTACCTATGAAGAGTTTCAGTAAAAAAAAAGAGTGATTTCATATCTGGGGGTTTCCATTAAGTGTTTTAACCTCTCAATCAGCCTAATGTATCTATACCCTCACTTATTCATTCCCTCATTAGCCTCAACTGCCATTTCATCACCATATTTTCATTTCATTTCCATTTACACTCCAAGGTTGGAAAAAGAATTTATAAACATGTCAATAGAAGGGTTTTCATTAAGTGGTTAGCTTATCCCTCATTCTCATATACTCAGTTTCCCTCACCTCATGATGAATCATCCACCTCACCATCCACACATATTCCTTCACCTTAGGACAATCCTCCTTCATCACCCTCTCACAATCCCTCACCATCCTCTCATAATACTAGTGCATCAAGAAAAGGTGAATCAAATAGTGTGGGAGAGGGCAATGAGATATCAAGCAATGAAGAAGAAGGCAATGAGGAGGCATATGCCAATGAGTTTGAAAACAGTGAGGCACATAACAGTGGTGATGAGAGCAATGAAGAAAGCAGTAAGAATGATTGCAGTCAGGATGCAGAAGGAAACAAGGAAATGAGCCATCATAGCAGTAAGGAAAACAACAATGAGGATAAGGAAAATGAGGCTGATGTCAATGAGACAGAGAGAAATGAGGCATAGATGAGCAGTGATGATGGTGGCAGTGATAAGACAGAGAGAAAAAATGAGGCTGATGTAAATGAGGCAAATATTAGAGAGGCAGAAGAAGGCAGTGAAGAAGGAAACAGAAAAGCAGAAAGCAATGAAGAAGAAAGCAATGAAGAGGATATCAGTTAAGAAGATGCCAATGAGGGAGATGACAATGATGAATCAAGCAATGAAGAAGAAGGAAATGAGGAAGCATATGTCAGTGAGGCAGAGAGCATAGAAGCACATAGTAGGAATAATGACAACCATAAGAGAAGTGATGATAAGATCCATTTTGAAAGTGAAGATGACAACAATGATGGAAATAATACATATGGCACTAAGATAAGTAACATTGAACCTATTCCTTTGACCTATGAAAGAGGAAATAGGCATGTGTTTGTTGCCCTCAAGCGGCAAGGGTTCATTCCTTCTACATCAACTAAGCAGCTTGAAAAAGGAAAAGAAAATATTGAAATCCTTACTGATGCATTGCTATAGGCATCCCAAAAATAATCAGCAAGGAAAATCCAAATTTTGGCACAATTTTGAAG
Source organism: Pinus albicaulis (assembly GCA_034641835.2). Taxonomy (NCBI): domain Eukaryota; kingdom Viridiplantae; phylum Streptophyta; class Pinopsida; order Pinales; family Pinaceae; genus Pinus; species Pinus albicaulis. The sequence goes on from CM076583.1 coordinate 663,284,886, forward strand.
ATTTTGGATGTTTCACTGTTTTGGAGGGCCAAAGGCGCAGGCAGCTAGCACTGCGCTCTTTTTTGGGGCACTCTTTTGTGAAATAGCTTACATTTTTGGAATATTTAGGCTAAGGAAATTATCAAAAAGGCAATTCAGATCATTTGGAGCAGAACTGGTACTTAAAAAGTGCTCAAAACACCCCAAAAATCACCTTTTTGCCCTATTTTCAGAGTTGGCGCTGTGCCCTGAGTAGTCTTGGGTGATTTAGTTTTTGAGATAGTAAATGAAGTCCAATAAGAAAACTAAGGGAATTTTTGGAAAGTAGACTGGACAAGCTTTCCAATGAGCTATCATGCAGCTCATTTGGACACCTCGAAGGACTCCAAATCTTCGTCACAAAATAGACAATTTTTCCATTGTAGGTGCTATGCCCTTGGACCTTGGCACTGCGCCCTTGTCCGTAAAGTCAACAAAAGACACAAATTTATTGAAAAAATATATTATTGAGGACCTTTAAGGCAAATTGATCCTAGTTAGCTTAGAACTTATGTTTGAAGTTATTTTTCATTTATTAAGTTAGATATTTTGTGTCTTGGGCCTTGCATGGTCTCTTTGGAAAAAAATGGCATTTATGATGTATTAATGACATTTTGGAAACCCTAGTTAGGGTTTTGGTCTTCCTTGCTAGTTAAATACTGCATTGAGGCCTCATTATACATGTTGGTTGATTATTGAGAAGAATATAATAGACTTGAAGACTGAGGAGAAATTGGCTTTAGACTTTGTGAATGGCTTGATTTGTATAATAATGGAGAAAGCTCACATGCAGGATTCATGAACATAGTTAATGGTGATGCCTTTCTTATTCAATACTTGTTTTCTTGTGTTATCATTTTGTTTCATCTTTCTCATGCAGTAGGACAGAAATTTTAGGCTAAGAAATGTTGTTTAGAGGCACCTTAGCTCTGTCTACTCTCTATTGCTCATATGTTTTCCTTTGCTAGGTCAGATTAGAGAATTCTTAAATTCTCTCTAGTTCCACTTATGCTCGTTTATCTTAATAAATTATTTAATGGAGCCAATGTCAAATTAGTTTATGGTTAGCCCTACTCTTTGATGTAACTTAAACATTTTTTTGAGATATTTGCTTTGAAGTATTACTAATTAGGGTTTAGCTAAAGAGGTCTATGGTTTTCCCTGCCCTTTTGTTCATCTTAAATGGTTGCTTTGAAGGTCTCTGTAGTATGATTAAGGAATTTAGGAGTTCCCTTTCTTTTATCATTACTATATGTTTATCTTAGATGTTTTTCTTTTCCTAAAGGTGAAATCACTAGAAGACTTACAAGTTTCTTGCCTTCTATGGTTCACTGGATTGTTGTCTTAATATATACTTGCTAGGGTTTGGTCAAAGAAGTTATTGGTATGCACTGTCTTTGGTTATTTATTTATGCATATTTATATTAAAGACTATTCTTTTTAAAGTATTTTTTAAAGGATTCTTAACTACCCTTTGCACCTACTATGTTCATAAGTTAATGTTCATTTCATTCACATAAGCTTTTAGATCCATTTGGCTTTGGTAGACTTGCCCTGTGATACACCCTTGACCTATTGTTGTACTTCTCAAGACCTTTTGTAGACTCCATATCCCAATGGTTTAGACCTCTCTCACTCTATCTATTCTTCTTGACAACCTACCTAACCAAAAAAATAAACAAACAAACCCTAATCCTTATAACTAGCCTAAAATCAAAACCCTAAAATCAACTAAGTCACATCCATTACACAAACATAGAGAGAGCCCTCTCTGAGTCCAAGAAGGTTAGGACCTTGGACTCCAAAGAATGGTTTGATTTTACCCTTGTACATTTGGTCTTTCCAATCTGACAAATTACAAGGACCCAACAATTACATATATTTTTTGGTATTGGTGCCCAAGTGTACTTAATCTATGTGTGTTAGATTATTATTTTGTGGATTGTTTCAAGTTTTGGCTTCGCGACGTTAACCAATCTTACGTTCACTGATGGTGTGAAAATGTGTGTGAAAAGTGTGTTTAGTGTATGCATTAATTGAGCATGTTTTATGGTCATGTGCTGATGAAATAAAGAGCTCAAAAACTGTAAATAATTTTGTAAATGGACAGTAAAATAAAAAACAAATCAAAGCACACAAACCCCATCCAAAAATTCTATTAAAAAAATAGCCAAGGAGAGGAAAATAAGCTAATAAAAAACACAAAAAATGCATAAAACATCTAATTTCAAAGGGACTATGATCTAAAAGCACTAATATATTGTAAATGGTGCAAACAAACAACAAAAAATAGAGGTAAAAAATGTCGCAAAGGAAAGGAAATAAGCATTAAAGACTAGGATACACAAGGGGATCCTAAGGGAGGAGGAAACACTAAACTCAAAAGGGAGTTAAAATGATGAAAGAACTTATCCTAAAGGGATATAACAAAGTGAATTAGACCCTAAAAATCAGTGACTGAAAATGTTGAACCCTAGACTCCTCAGCTCAACAATCTCTTCTTAAAAGGGATGAGGTTTACTCTAAACCCTAGGGGGGTTTTTTCCTTCCTCAAATAAAAAATATAAGAGAAAATAGGCCTAGGGGAGACTCAAAAAGAGACAATAAACCCTTCCCAGGCCACACACAACACTCTCGACAAATCTAGAAAAAAATTGAAAGATTCTCGAAAAAATGCAAAACACAGGTATTGGCTTGGAAATAGTGGAAAACATAGTCAATTTTCCAAAAATTTCATTCCAAAACACATATATGGGTATGAAAAGTGTGTTTTTCTCCTGGGACTCTCGGTCGGTAGATCTCACCCAAATTGTGTCTTATCCTACTCGGGTGCTACTTGTGACCTGTGGAAAGAACTGAAAAACTGTGAGAATAAAAAATTTTGATAGAAAAAGAGAGAGCTAAAAATAAAAATTGGGAGGCTATATATAGTTGAAAAAAATACTGAAAAACACTGAAACGACACACCCAAGAATTGAATTACTACACCAGTGGAGTCACCATTTGTTGACGACCGTGTAGCTAAAAAACCCAGTGGAGTCGTTGTTCATTAGTGTAAATATTTCCGGAAGATGTACCAAATTTTTTTACGTAATTCACTTGTGACAACTAACCCTATTAACAATATTTTTCTATTTACACTTCAAATCTGCAATAATAAAATGAGGAAACCTTGCGGCAAAACGACTGTATGCTATGTGAAACATAAAACAACAAGAAATATCCAATGTAATAACCCAATAAAGAAATACTTTTAAAATGAATAATATTTTATTAATAACACATGGTGAAGGAGATCTACAACAAGGGTTTGTAAACCCCCCTCTGTGGGATGAGTCCTTTGATGTCCTTGTGATTCAGTGATCGATTCTCTCTCTCAATGTGTGAAAAACCCAAGCAGTGAATAGAACTCTAGTGGGAGCTCAAATGCTGGAAAACGATAATGGTGAAGATGATAAGGATCATGATGAAGAATGAATGAAAAACCCTCCTATTTATAACAAAGTATTGGGTTGATCTTGAAATTGGTAAATAATAAAATATTATTGACCAAATCAAGATTTAACAGTTAGGAATACATTATTATATTATTTGGAGAGAGAAAAGATATTCAAAATGATCAAATATCTTTATTTAGAAATAATTAACAAATAAAATGATTTATTAATTATTTCACGAAAATTAAGAAAGGCATGAAATTGAAATAACTATTAAATAGTGATTTAACAATTATTCCAAAAATATAATTGAGGAATAATAAATAAATAGTGACTTGTTTAATTATTTTGATGTGATTTATTCAAATGTGACAACGAAAAATTATCAAATAATCATTTAATAATTATTCGTAGAGAAAATTAAATAAAGAACAATTTATTCAATTACTCTCATGGGGTTTTTAATTTCAATCAAAAATAATTTAATAAAAATGGTTTACTAAATTATTTATCATGCTGAAAGTGATTTTACTATGGTAAAATTAATCCTACATGGTGTATTTCAATCCACCTAGTTAGAAATGGTTAGGTGATTATTTTTTGGTGAGAAAATTGTGTGTAAGTAAGTTTAAAATTGAATGTCAAAATTAATGGAAACCTTCCTTTCCTTAATTTCATTATTTCAAAGAAGAGTGATGGTTCTTTCTCCCACTGAGTTTTTAGAAAGAAAACCCACGTGGAGCAGTAACTTCATGCTAAGTCCCATCATTTCCTGCTCAAAAGTTGGGTGTTCTAAACACTTTAGCTACTGGTGTCTTAAGAGTTTTTGATGAGAACCACCTTAATGATGAAAATACCCATCTCTTTAATGTGTTAAAAAAATAATGGATATAGTAGGCACTAATATCTCAATGCTTTCCTTAAAGCTGAAAAAGGTCCTAAGGTTAAAAATGAATCTAAAGATCATTGTTCAATGGTGCATCTTCCATTTATCCAAGGGACCACCAATAATATTACGAATATCCTAAGGAACCATAAGGCTCCCTCGACCTTCAGGCCCCTAAAGACCATTTGTAGCTCCTTATGATCAATAAAAGACCACATGGACCCTAAGAATATGAAAGGTGTTAATGTTATGCCATGTTCATGTGGGACTCCCTACATTAGTGAAACTCGCCACTCAATAAATCAAAGGATTCAAGAGCATGCAACCAAAATCAGGCATGGGAGGGCCCACTCCTCAACATTAGTATAACATGCCGAAAATATGAAACACAACATGTGCATTGAAGAGGACTGGGTTATTGTGAGTATTGATCATTTCTATCACCGAAAGTTTAGGGAAAAGTTATAGATAAAAAAGAGGCCTAGTAATATGAATAGAGATGATTGATGGAGAATTAACACTTTTTGGATCCCTACCATTTTTTCTTAGGTTGTATTTAACTGGTTTTTTTTTTTTAATCTAATCTTCCACCCTTCTTGTGTTTCATGTCATTTTTTTCCTTTTATGACCTTATGATTTTTATTTTATTCCATTGTCGATTTACGATTAATTATTTTGGAATTATGTAATTCTTTAATTTATGTTTTATTTTATTAATATTAATATTATTATTATTATCATTATTTATTTTCTTAAATTTTTTTTCCAAAATAAATAAACAATCTTTTAATGTGTTAATTACTAATTTACTCTCTTTCACACTTTTAAAAATAATATTGACTTCTTCCTTTCAATATTTTATTTCCTCGGTAAATGATAATAATAATAATAATAATAATAATAACTAATTAATTAATTAATTTAATATGAATTAATTGATAAATTTGAATTTTGACCTTGATATTAATTATTTATCATTTATTTTGGTTGACCTTCACTTATTCCTTTTGTTAAATTTGACCCAATTTTATTTTTTGGGATTATTAATCCTCTCTTTAAATTGAATATTCCAATCTATTCCCTTTTTATTAAATATTGTATTTTATTCAAATTAGGCGTTTCAATCTAACCATTAGAATTTATTATCTCTTCATAATTCTATCTCTACTTAATCTAGTGTCTAGATTTGATTCTCCATCTTTTCATGGTGATTAACCACAACAGATGGTTCAAAACACATCGACATAATTTTTGTAATGTGATTTTTACCAAAATATGTCTCATGATTAATTATTTTATTACAAGGAGTGTATACTTTCATGATTAAATTAAAAATTTCAAAATAACCAAACACTATGAGATGATTATATGTAATATTCCAAAATTAGCATGCAGCTAATTGGAATATTGAATTTTGCTATTTACACTTAGGAGGTGAATAAATGGGTAAGGAGGCCCATACATTTCAGAGATAGGAATAAAATCCCTCATAATGTGAAAATGGATCATCATAGGAGCTGGATTTCACATCCTCATGTGTGAAAAGGGAAATTTTCATGTGGGCAAGATCAAGCTTGACCAAGTCAATAGCATTGGAAAGGATGGTGGAGATCATCTATGGAGACAACAAAGTGATAGTGGGGGGAATATTCCTTGGTGGAGGAAACCATAATGAGTGGGACCCATGATGAGAGGGCTTCCATTTTCATAAAAGGAGGGCAAGGAAACCATAGCAAGGGAGGATTTGGATTATTGATTTTATGGTCTGTATGACTTTGTGATTTCTTCAATTGTTTAGTTGAGATTATTGTGCTGCTTAGCAGAAGGCATTGCTGTTTAGGAATTCCTTCCCATTTCTTGAGAGGCCTCTTGAAGGAGTTTTTATTTCATTTCTCCACATTGAGGCTTTAGGCCAAGACACCTCCTTCAGCGACAACATTATTTCTGCTGAAGTATAACATTGTGTTGTAGGGTGTTGTAGTGGAGGGTTCACAACACTTCGAGAGCTTGTTTTTCAGAGGAAGAAGTTTTCCTTCCTTTGGGAGATCAGTGAGGAGGAATTCAAGATGATTTTCAGATCTTGGCATTTGGCCAATGTATTTTCCATCACCTACAGCGCATTCCCTTGTAGGAACTGTGTCATTTCGCACAGTGTTGCATTGAGGGGGGTAAGACCCATGATTTTGAGCTAGTTTCTTAGGGAAAGGGCCAACCATTCTCCTGGAAAGCTAGAAAGGGGAATTTTCATCCTCTTCTTTTAACATTCAGATATATGTATGTAAAGTTGTAGTAAGACTGCATTATTTCAGAGCTGGTTGTGCAGATCTACTCTTTGTACTCAAGCTTTCAAGAAACCCTTGCCGGGTTATCTAAATATTGTATTAAGGAGGCTAGGTCTCTATTTTCTCTATGATTTGAGTAATTAAATTCTAGATCTATGGTTTTATATCATATTTCATTAGAAACCCTCATATAATCACATTGTACTTTCTTCAGAAATTTTTTTATGGCATAAGTCATGGGATGTGGGTGTTTTAAATCCATATTGAGACGGGGAGATCTGTTTAACTTAGCAAAATGGATTTATTTCTGATCCCCTTCTAAATGAGAGGGATATAATACATAAAATAAGGGATATAGGTGTTATTTCCTCCTGTTATAGCGTAAATTTCTAGGAATAACATTTTTATAGTCCACATTGTTGAATTTCCCAAACTTCGGACTAATATAGTGGAACATATTTTTCTTCTGTAACAATTATTTGATGGCTATGTGTTCCTCTCACATTTTATGAGTTTATTTGTCACTGCTCCTTCATTATTGTGTTCATGTATTGATGCATCCCCATTTTGCGATATTACAGTGGTATCAGAGCATAATCTTGGCTCAACCTGTGGAATCTAAGCCATTATGCTATCAGGAGAATAAGAAGAAGAAGAGAATATTAGAATGATGGAGATGATGATTTTTCTCTAGTCTCTTTTCAGAAGTAGGAAGGACCTCGACAACGAGGTCAAGAAAATAAGAGAAGAAAGAAGGAGTGGGACTATGCCCTTTTCTTTTTAAAAAGAGGACAAATTGCATATAGATGGAGGACACTTGGATCACAAGATCCTAAGTAAATGCCTGGATGAGTACAAATCTAGACCTAGAGCCTTCAAGGAGGCTCTAGCTTTACCTCAGTTCATTCAGCAAGAAAGGAGACCCTGTAGCAAAGGGAGAATCAAGGGTAATAGGTTTCTATTGTCTACTTGTGATGGGTCATCTACAACAAGCGTTTGGGAAAGGAAACTAGATGCATTCTTCCTACTACATCCAGTGGTAGAAAGAGAGGCTATAGAGATTTTAGTGGTGCACATTGAGGGTAAAGCACACATTTGATGGTTCAACCATTTGAGTCATGCAAGAGTATCTACTTTTTCAGAATATACTCAAAGGTTGATTAAAAAAATTGGCAAGGAGAAATCAAAGAAGGGAAAGCCCTCACCCCCATTGGAAGAGACTTGTACCAGTGCTATCATAACCTTGGAGGAGCAACCTTCATCTTCAGCAGTTGGGGGAACAAACACATTGGAGGAAGGAACTCTTAAAACCATACAAGATACTTCCATATTTCACCAAGGTATGCCTAAGTTTCCATTTCCTATTGTTACCGTAAATCTTATGGAGGGATGTATACCATTTCATGCTGCTAATGTGGAGAAACAGAATTGCACTGCGTTGTGCAACCTTGAATTGTTCAAGGAAGGGATGAACCATCATCCTCATGTGCCTCTAATGAGTTGCACACAACACTTGAGTTTGGGGTGTGAAATTTTGGAGGATGAGATGAACCTTGTCCAAAACACTCTTATACAAAACCATGTGTTCATCTTTGAGTTGGGGTATGAGACAACCACTACATCATTGGAGAAATTAATAGCACTGTCATTAAGAAGAAGTGAGGAGGTTTTTCCTCCAGCACACTTAGATCCTTATGGGTTCAAGAGGGTCATTGGTGTGAGATCTTCTCTAGGATATCTCCAAGGAGTTGCACTTCAACATCCCATGAAATGAAAAAGGAGAAATCTGATTTGGGAGGATGGTAGTCTTCATTGGAAGAGTACCAAGGTAGAGCATGATGGGAGGCACCTACATGTGGATGGATGGGTGTGGACGGTGAGCAAGAGGCTGGAGATCTACTTGCAAATTTATGACACTGGGCAACAAGAGGCTTGGCTGCGTTGGCTAATCTTGAAGGAGTTTGGCCATCATGTGACATATCCTCTTTCAAAGGGTATGTGGGAAGAGAAAATTTGCAGGATACTTTCATAATAGGATAACAAGGAGTATGGATGCATCATGTTGATATGACATTCTTCATATTAAACATTATGTTTTCACCACATGATTTGTATGGTGGAGGTATGAGGAGGCAACAAAAACTTTTGTTGCTTGGGTTGTTCTTGGGAGAGCATGGGCATATTTTCTCTCATACTTTGCATGATGTTGCAGGAGTAGAAGATGGCATTATCATGGTGCAAAGGGGATAATCTTTAGCCTTGGATGATTGGGAGGTACTTCCACCTTGGAAGGAATTTCCTATATGTAGCAACATTATGGGCGATGTATTTGACAATGGGCATGTCAAAGAATGGAGCTATGAGTTGGCAAGAGCCTATTTACATAGGCCAAAAACGCTGTCACTTTGGAGCTTGGACTTACTGATGGAGTGTCCTTAGGATCACTTCACATTTGATGCACTTGGTGGACAAGGAGGAGGTGAGAGTGATGGAGTAGTGGATGGAGACATCTATTATTGTGATATGTTCTTCTTGACTTGGGTTTCCAAGCATAAGGAGAAGGATCCTCCTGTAGCATATGATTCATTTATCTTCATGAGAGTATGCCATACCAACATGGAGGGCTTATTCATGGGTCCTATCATAATCTTAATTTTAGTACATGGTAATAATTTTTCTTTTGCATCTATTGATCACATAACACAGTATTTACATGTTATTACCATTTCTATGCAGTGCATTGCTCCACAATAGGGCAAGCTTCTCTTTGGGCTCCATGGTCAACTTTGGGCGAAATTATATGATGGAGACAGCCATATTTTATATGGCCTTGGGCAAGTGTTTAGTTATTTATTGTATGATCAGTTGGTACACTCAACCATTTACTATTCACTAGTAGATGTAATGACACATACAACTAGCAATTTGTTAAGAAACAATTTTCCATGTTATTTTCTGGAATAGCAGCTAGAAAAACTACACAGTGACCACTTGGGAAACTATTGGTACCTTCTAGCACCACATGAAAGCTTCAATATTTCCCTCATTTTGATGCTAATCATGATTCCAGTTTCTGATGTTGTTCTTATTTTTATGGGGAGCATGGTTGGGGGAGAGACACATTGGTTGGATGTGTCCTTTCGGAAGGAGGATTCCCACACTTTTTTCATTACATGTTCTAATGGGAGCATGGGAGGCAAAATGGCCACCACAGTGAAACACTTGATTTTTTATGAGGTGGGCCATGATATTGACTGGATTCCATATGGTGGTGATTTCCTATCCATCACATATGGAATGGTTTGGGCCAGCATGATTCGAAATGTTGGAGAATAAATCTTTGGAGGTCTAGTCTTCATCTTACCACTTGAGGGCAACATTATTGCAGCCCAAGATCAGCAGATACTCTCCACTTATCATAAGTGGAGAGGAGGACAGCCTGGGGTAGGCTATTTTTTCTACCATTTTCAGATTTTTAGCCCACCTACATTGTAGGAGCCAAAGGTGGAGGAGGACTTTCAGGAGTTGCCATGTTTGGAGGTAACTCATTTTGTATGAATGATTGCTTGGGGATGGAAGATCCATATGGGAATGATGGTTCCCACTAAATTTCAGATTCCATTACTCAAAGGGACCTCTAGACATCACCTTATTTCCTCCTTGAGAACTCTACTTGTTCATGATGATATCTATTCAGCTAGCTTGCATGCTTGGGAGGGGCAATATGGAGATTTATTGATGAGACATCATCTCATTCCTTGGAGGATTTTATCACATGTGGATGCTACAGTAGGAGGAGGGGAGACTTCTCAGTTATATCCTTATAGTTTCTTGAGGACAAGCAACATTTGGGAGGGGAGGATTTTAATATTCCAAAATTAGCATGCAGCTAATTGGAATATTGAATTTTGTTGTTTACACTTAAGAGGTGAATAAATGGGTAAGGAGGGCCGTAGATTTTAGAAATAGGAATAAAATCCCTCATAATGTGAAAAGGGATCATCATAGGAGCTGTATTTCACATCCTCATGTGTGAAAAGGGAAATTTTTATGTGGGCAAGGTCAAGTTTGATCAAGTCAACAACGCTATAAAGGAAGGTGGAGATCATCTATGGAGATAACGCAGTGATAATGGGAGGAATATTCCTTGGTGGAGGAAACCCTAATGAGTGGGACCCATGGTGAGAGGGCTTCCATTTTCATAGAAGGAGGGCAAGGCAGACATAGCAAGGGAGGATTGGATTATTGATTTTATGGTTTGTATGACTTTGTTCATTATTTAATTGTTTATTTGAGATTGATGTGCTACTTAGCACAAGGAATTCCTATTTAGGAATTCCTTCTCCTTTCTTGAGAGGGCTCTTGAAGGAGCTTGTACTTCATTTCTCTAGATCCAGGCTTCAGGCCAAGCCACCTGCTTTAGCTACAGTGTTATTTCTGCTAAAGTATAATGTTGTGTTGCACGGTGTTGCAGTGGAGGGTTCATAACACCACTTCCAGAGCTTGTTTTTCAGAGGAGGAAGATTTCCTTCCTTTGGGAGATCAGTGAGGAGGACTTTGAGCTGATTTTAAGATCCTGGCATTTGTCGAATGTATTTTCCATCACCTACAGCGCAGTCCCTTGTAGGAACTGTGCCATTTCTCACAGTGTTGCGGTGAGGGGGGTAAGACCCTTGATTTTGAGCTAGTTTCTTAGGGAAAGGGCCAACCCTTCTCTCGGAAAGCTAGAAATGGGAATTTTCATCTTCTTCTTGTACCATTCAGCTATATGTGTGTAAATCTATAGTAAGACAGCGTTATTTTAGAGTTGGTTGTGTATATCTACTCTCTGTACTCAAGCTTTCAAGAAACCCTTGTCGGGTTATCTAAATAATGTATTGAGGAGGCTAAATCTCTATTTTATCTATGATTTTAGTAATAAACTCCAGATATACAGTTTTCTATCATATTTCATCATAAACCCTCATATAATCATGCTATACTTGCTTCAAAAAATTCTGTATGGCATAAGTCATGGGATGTGGGTGTTTTAAAGCGATATTGAGACCGAGAGATCTGTTTAACTTAGCAAAAGGGATTTGTTTATGATCTCCTTATGAATGAGAGGGCTATAATACATAAGCTAAGGGATATAAGTGCTATTTCCTCCTTTTATAGCGTGATATTCTGGGAATAAAATTTTTATAGTCCATATTGCTGCATTTCCCAATCTTTGGAATAATATAGTGGAACATATTTTGCTGTTGTAACAATTATTTAATGCCTATGTGTTCCTCTCACATTTTATGAGTTGATTTTTCACTTCTCTTTGATTATTGTGCTCATGTATTGCTGCATCCCCATTTTGGGATATTAAATTACATCCCAAACTAAAAGCACAAACAATTTTGAGAAATAATTCTTCAAATTCAGCCATATTATTTTTATAACTAAACTCAAGTTTGTAAAAATATTTGTACATATTTCTAAGAGGATAGTATGTTACATGTCATTTTTCAGCATGAAATTTGACTATTCATATGGGTCTATCACCATCCATATCATGTTCCCTTAGAGGTAAAAAACACTCATTTTCCTGAATCAAGTCTTGGAATTGGAGAAAAGCTCTGTAAAACCCTTGAAAGTCTATGTGCATTGTTTTTCTTTCCTTCCCTTGCGCATGCGTTGATGTTCCATCCATAAACTGCGGCAAATCCCACACTTTTTTCCACTATAACCTGCACACCCCCGTGAAAACAAAGTCAGAAAAAAAAAAGTAAATTCTAGAATTCTAGTGTATTACTATTTTTTTATTATTATATGTTGCAGATGCTTTGATTATTTGTCTTGTATTTGATTGCAGGTTCCACTCATTGGAGAACTACTTTGGAGCGATGGGACAAAGGGCTACATGAAACGTTTGGATATCAAGTAGGGGCATGTCCTCTCTACTTCACTATTATAATAATCTTAGCATGCAATTAATCTAGATAATTTTTTTTCAAATGGATCTTTGTTTCTAGTTACTAGATGGAGTACTAGGGAGTTCGCTCTTGTGCGCAAGAGGGATTAATCCATGTAACAAATTGGTGACCATACTGGGAGCGTAGAGCTTAGTTTTCTTTGTTTGTATTCAGTTTGAAATTTTATTTTTATGGTTTTGACTTCTCTGAGTATGGTTGGGTAGCTAAATTTTAAGAATGCCTGAAAAATAAAGCTTGTTATTTATATTTTCTAAGGTTTTCCTTTCCTGCACAGTTTTCAAAGGAAAATAGTATGGTAACCTACGTAACATTTAGTTCAATTTAGGCACATTCACACAATATTCCACTGTAAGCTATGCACCCCCAAGAAATTTTTGAAAAACATATTTTTTTCTTTTTTAGAGGTAGATAACGTTATTCTTTAAGTTTTCCCTGATCCATATTAGTTTTCAAATATTTTGTGTGAAATTCTTTTCGGAAAATTTTGAATTTTGTGTGATTTATCCTCCTCTTTGCATGTTATAAGTGAGAGTTTTCCCTAGTTTATTTCTGATTTGTGTGAAAGATACCTTCATTTTCCTCATCTTACTGGTATTATGATTTTGTCTGTTTTGAGCCATTATGATCATTCATTAGGGGCATTTTGAGGTCTAAAATGGGCCTCCTAAGGAAATTATAAAATAATAGTGGAAATAATAAAATAATATTTGATTACATCATTAAATTTTAGAGAGAAAAAATAAAAAACTACTTTTTCAACTCGTATTTTAAACTTATCTCCTAAAGTTTTTACTCAAATTCCGAGCGGGAGTACTCGTTGGATGCAAAATTTAATTCCTCATCCAAGGATAACTCATGTTGCATACTTTTGATGGATCCTGCTACATGAAAACTGAGAAATGCATGAAAAACATGATTGCAATCACGTTTTTTCATGTATTTCTCATTTTTCGTGTATCAGGGTCCATCAAAAGTATGCAAAATGGGTACTCCTTGGATGAGGAATTAAATTTTACATCCAACGAGTACTCCCGCTCAAAATTTGAGTAAAAAATTTGGGAGATAAGTTGAAAAGAAGAGTTGAAAAAGTAGTTTGATTATTTTATTATTTTTTAATCTTTTTACCCTTTTACTTAAAAAATGGTGAATTATCCCCCATGGTTTACATCATCATCTTGAATCCTATTGGTTCTCATAAAGATTATTTTGTTGTACATTTTTCTTAGGAGGCCCAATTTAGTCCTCAAAATTCCCCTAATGGAAAGCCTTACTTTTATGAATATTTGTTCCCTATTCATTTTCAAACCCGGAAGAGCTTATAGCTTAATGAAGCCTTTTTCAACACCAAAACATTGTTGGATGATTTCATTTCTACTAAGATAAGTGGAAATTTTCTTAGTCTGATCACAACTAAGAGAAATCATCCTCAAACACTCTAGGTAGACTTCATAATTAGAATTTTGTTTTGATTTTGAAATTTATGCTTTTAGATTTTTTAGAGATTGTTTTCTTTTGGGAATTGATTGTTTATCGAATTTTAGTTTTTGATTTGATTATTCAAGGAATTTAATTTGAAAAGAGAAATTGATCATTCTTGCAAATTTATTTCTTCATGAAATCATTTTCTTTTCAAAAAGGATTTTGTTTATGAATGAAAGAGTTTGTATTTTGAAAATTGATATATCTCTCAACTTTCTCTTAAATAAGATTCATTTAAAAGAAAGAGTTTCACTTCTCATATATATGAATTTATAGTATTTTGAGTTGGGTCACAAAAATAATCAAAGTTTCAACTCCATACCCTTTGTGTTAAGAAACAACCAAATTAATACAACTCTTTAATAAAATCAATCTAGACATTTTACATTTTCTAGGGCTCATTCCACGAACATAACTTAGGCTAGTGTTTTGGAATAGGTTGTAATAAACATTCCAAAATAGTTTAAACAAACAAGTAGAATCTTGCAGTAGGAAAATCCAATAGTTGCATTTCTACTCTGTGAAGCTCTTATTAAAAGAGTCGAGCACGAGATCATGCCGGACCCAGTGAGGTAATTGTACCTATCTCATTGGCAAAGATAGAAGATGTGCACCTAATACAAACGGTAAACCTTTGATTAACCATCATCAAGGAACCTAGGGTCACTTGTCGGCAAACCTCAGATTTACCATGTCAAGGAGCCTTCAAGGGGATTAAACTTGATACTCTATCCTTGCGTGTATATTGGATCGTAGACTATTCTACCAGGTGTATCTATCTTCGTTTGTGACCTTAGTGACCATAATATTTAGGATTTTTCACAAGGTGATGGTGGAATGAAGGTCCTACTGTACCTCGAGTAGATGTCTGCTAGAGTCACTTGGAATTTTTGGAGGGTACTATTCACTTTGTGATGGCATAAGTGGAGGGACTTGCACCAGACTATTTCATTAAGCAACTTGTCGGGGTAACTGTTCCAACTACCAAGTTTTCCACATTAAACTTCTATGACATTGGATTTCATCACCAACTAGTGTTTTTAGTGTGGAAACATATTTTTTGTGTGTGGTTTGTCTCTTAGATTTTGTAGGCATGTGTTCAAATTGTTTGTTTCCTTAGTGTCATTATGTCTATTTTTTTGAAACATTTTTTGATTTTGTGTGTTAAACATTGATTGTGGTTGAATTAGCGAGACACTCTCGTAGAATGTAGGGGAAACCCCCTGAGAATACACCAAGTCAGTTAGAAAATATTAAATCTGAAAGAGGTCAACAATCAAGAACCATATCTACTGAGCAAGAGGAAACATTAGTATTAATACATCCCAATTATGAAGTAAATCAACCTTAGATAGAAGAACAACCAGAAATTTCAGAATTAATTACAGTTTAGTCTGTCATTGATGAATTCTCAGATACTCAACTTATTGAACTTGAAATATATAAACCTGAAACTAAATCTACTTCATCTGAATCAACTTTGGAGTTCATAGCCTAAACCCTTGGTCGTCCTCATTCACCTCAAGTGAAGCTTCACATTACTGAGAATCTTCCTCCTGGCCTGATCAACATCGAAGAGATTATGGATACGTAAGAAGACATAGCAATTCCTTCGTGTCAAGGATCTTTAGATCTAAGGTATAGTGAACCGATTTACCATTACAACCCTTTTAAACCGAACCCTTAGTATCCACAATTAACCAAATTTCTACGTAATACTGGTCTCAATTATTCACCACGTCGCATTCCTTTTTACTCCATACCCAAAGGTAGTGCATGCCTTCATCAAGCATGTCAGGTGAGTCATCCATGTTTTCTTCAACACCAATTTTTTTTTTATATGGTGGTCCATTTGTTCCTGATGAATACCAGTCGCTCTCTGTTACCTACTTAGGAGAATCTCCCTCTTCTAAAACACTTACACAATCAACTAGTCTTAATGAATCTAATACAAAAAATTTGACAATGGAACAAGTCTATATGATGTCTGGAAATATTCCTTCACCTGACCCTCAAGGTATAAATTTACCGCCTGGGGGCAAGTATACTCCTTAAGGAAAACCTCTTTAAGGGAAATACCCTATGCTAAGACCACAACCTCTTCAAGGGTAGCACCCTATGCTAGGGACATAGCCTCTTCAAGGACAATACCCTATATCAGGGCCACAACCTATTCAAGGACAACATCCTCCTTTGGGGCGACAGATTTATCAAGAGAAACAATCCTTTCAATGAGGTTAACCCTTTACTGGAAATTATCTGGAAAATTATCTAAATTACATTCCAATACCTCAAACCAGTTATGGTCAACTTTACGCACCAAAAACTTTCATGGGAGCTCCTTTTCCCTAGGTTAATACAATGTGGAACCCGCCATTGAACCAATAGAATTTGCAACCTACTGTGCAAGCACCTTATAATCAACCTGGTCAGCCAACTGGTCAATTCTTTTATACCCAAGTCCAATGACTTGCCCAACCTAGACTTCAATTTGCACCTCAAGTATCTATACCTAGTAGTCAAAAAGCTGGTTCGAGTACATTGAAAAATCATGTCCAATATGCTGTGAAAAATTCTGTTCAATAACCAAGTACACTTATCCCTGGATTTTCCCAAGTCCCTATTGGTACAACCCTTTAAACAACGACATAAAATGTATCACAAGAAATCCCTCAAGTCACTTCTCATCAAAATGGAAATGTGGTTCAGTCTACTATACAAACCTATGTAGGAGAACTTGGTACAACTACACTTACAACGAGCCAACCTTATACAGGTCAGTTTGTTAATCAACCTTATCAAGGGAAGTTTCAATATTGACCAATAGGAAGAAATCCGGTCTACCAAAGTCAATCATACCCTGGTTATACATATCAGATACCATCTCAACCTCACTTTGGTATGGCCAACCCTGGATACCCCAGAGGCATTCCAATCCAATTTGCGCAGGCTATTCTAGGCTATCTGAGATATCCTCCTCTAGGTACTGGTATCGTTCCTCAAGGTTATCAGTTTTCCTAGCAAGACCCTAACCATTAGCTACCATTCATTGCAACTTTAGAATTACCATATTTGCGCACCTCATGAATGATCCGATTTATTATCTTCCTTTTTGGCCACCAATGCTAAATAATTTTCTCAGTGACATACCTAAGTATGAAGGAAAATCGGGAGAAGACCCCTCAAATCATGTGATGACTTATCATCTTTGGTGCGCATCCAACTCTTTAATAGATGATTCCATTCAATTGAGACTTTTTCAAATAACATTGATAGGCTTAGCTGAAAAGTGGTATATTGAACTACCGCATGGATCTTTCAATAATTTCAATGCATTAGCAACAACTTTCTTAACTCACTTTCAGTTTCCAGTCCATTATGGAAATGGCACGAAAATTTTGACTTCATTAAAACAAAGTACATCCACATACATTGCAGATCACATACATGAATGGAGACGTAGAAGACGTTCGATGAAATTTTTCATTTCAGATCAAATCTTGGCAGAATGGTTCATCAAATCATTACTTCCAAAGATCATTGAAGACATAGCTAAGGGAGGTGTTGTTACATAATAACAGGTCATAGATCAAGCACAGTACTTAGACCTTGTATATACAAAGTCTGTTACTTTATACGAAAAAATTCTTGACTTGCCACGTGTTGGCATTATGATTTAATATGTTGTCCTTGATGGCAACCTACTCGATGAAGTTGTCCTTGATGGAAATCTACATGATGAGTTACATTTTGATAGCAACCTATTTGTTAAATATGTAAGAATGATGTATCTACATATCAGTTCAGATGTGATAGATAAAGGAATTCCAGTAAGTGCGAGAGAAATGAAAAAGGTAATATTTCACAATGGATGCGCAGGTTTGATGAAGGAAACCCATGTACATATGTAGGTTTTTGTACAGGAAACTCGTGTATAAATACAAAATTAGTATATAGGTAGTTTTTATGTAGATAATTCATGTATACATGCGGGAATGAAGAGGCCAAGTTGTGTATGCCTTCTACGCTCTAAAATTATGATACCAGGGGGCATTACCATGGTATTATCCCATAGTATTGAGAGATGTGTTGCCTATTTTATTCCATCCAAGAATAAAATCGACATTTGAGCTAAAAATATATAAGGAGATGAAGATCAAAGTGAAAAGGTGTGCATGTGTTTGAGTATTGAATGAATACTTCGCTCTAAAGTATATCTACCTGGAATGGGCTTCATTTTATTGATAGATCTGAAAAAATAATGCACCTATGAATACAATGATGGATCAGGATCTCTACACCTGAAATAAATATGTATTTTCTAGATCAGTTTATGAGATGTTTAGATCTGTGATCTGACGAATGTTTGCTGAAGGGAAGAGTAAGATCTGAGATGATTATTTATTCTAAAGAGTTGTGTAGTCCTGAATTAGTTGTAGATCTAAACACAGGTTCATATCTGTAAAAGCACGTATATACATAGGTTCAGTTAAGAAAAACCCATATGGGATCTAGGGTTTTCTTGAAGTGTGCAAAAGGAAATTTTTGATATGTTTTTTTGTATTAATTTTTTCTATCAATAATGTCTTCATACGGATCTAGGTTGTTTGAATATTGATTATGCTGCTAGTTGATTATGATTAAAGATCATTGGTTGGTTAGTTGAATTATGATTAAGAGAATTATTTGATATGGTTATGAGTTTCAGTTTGATGTATGTTCTTTGAGCTTAAATGTGTGGAGTGGGTCCAGTATGAAAATCTAATGAAAAGAGGTCTACAAGTTATGTTGTGTTGAATTTGTTGGATCCAGTGTGAAAATTGATGAAAGATGGTTTGCAGTGGTGCCAAGGGTCGAAGCTTTCAGTGAGGGGGTTGTAGCTCCCTTCCACTGGTTGCTGGTAAACGAGATCAGGGGGTAGTATCTCCCTTCCAGAAGTGGCTGTAAGAGAAAAGCAGGGGGTTTTAGCTCCCTTCCAGTAGTAGTTGGTAAACAAGATCAGGGTGTTTGAGCTCCCTTCCAGTAGAAGCTGGATAATGAGAGAAGGTTTCAACCTTCTAAAGGTGGGTGCCTGCGTGCTGGTATGAGTCTGTGCTAGTACAATATTTTAATCAATTTTCTTTATAATAAATATTGAAGACAGAGATGGCACCAACGGTGTTTTTCTCCCGAATTGGGTTTCCACCTTAAATCCCACTGTTCATGTATATTGCTGATGTGTGATGATTTATTCTATTTTTACTGTACATTCTTACTGCTTACTAAACATATGATGAATGAATGATGCACTAATCTAAGTAAATAATTATCTGCATAATAAGATCTTTGGACATACACAAGTTTTCTTAAATATAGCCATGTGTATATGCTATTTGGGTTCATTAAAGTCATGCATAGAAATCATCAAAGAAAAATTAAAATTTTACAGTGAGTTATAAGTATTGATTCACCCCCCCTCTCTTAGTATTTTTCCCAACAATTAGTATCAGAGTAGGTCCTTCAGAAGAAGCTTGATCACTTGAAGGAGATCTGTCGCAATGGTAAGTCATGAAGGAGTATTTTCTATCAAGCCACAATTGTTCAATGGAAGTAATCTATTATTCTAGAAGATACGAACAAGAGATTATTTGCAAATTCTTAGAGCATACATCTGGGGAATCGTCGAAGGAGGTTACCAGTATCCAGAAATTGTTCCTATATATGCAGCAGAAAGGAAGAGATATGAAATCAATGCCAAAGTTGTCAATGCTTTATTAGGAAGCCTGTCAGAAACAAAATTTGTCAAAGTTATGCAGCTCAATTTAGCAAAGGAAATATGGCACAAGATCATTCAAAGCTATGAAGGTGATGTAAAGATAAAAGGTTCCAAACTTCAAACTTCTGGAATTCAATATGAAAATATTAGAATGCATGATGATGAAATTTTTGCAAGTTTATTCCAAAGACTAGATGAGATTGTGAACTCTTTGAATAATATGGGTGAATATATAAAAGACTCAACTTTAGTAGAAAATATATTTAGATCTCTAACTACAAATTTTGAGTCAAAAGTCTCAGCTATTGAAGAAAATTAGCAGGATCTGGAAACTCTTACTGTTACCCAACTGCATGGTATCCTAACTACTTTTGAAATGAGAAGAGGAGGTCCCTCCCAAGTCAGAGAAGCTTCTTTAAGGCCTCTACAAAAGGAAAATAAAATGAAGTTGTCAAGGAATCAAGTTATATAACAGAAGAAGAAGAAGAAAATTTTGTGAGAAGACTTCAACCAGGTACTGGAAGATTCAGAAGTAAGCTTCCTTTCAAGTGTTTTTCTTGTGGTAGAGTTGGTAATTATGCTGCTAAATGTCCTTATAAATAAAATCATGATAAAGGGAAACAATTTGAAAAATGGAGGAGTTATTATACAAATGAAGATAATAATGGATTGTCAAATGATGAAGAAGAAGATTTTGATAAAGATCTGCAAGTGCTCATGGCATGTACCATGGATGATGATAATCTCCCAAAAGAAAGGGATCTGATTATTGAAGAATTGAATAGATCAAGAAAGAAAGGATGCTTTCATGGATGTTGTTTCTATTGTAACTCATTTGGGCATAAGGCCACTGATTGCAGGTTAAGTATGATGAAAAAATCTAAGAAATTGGAGAATTTCCACCACACAATAAGAAATTTCAAGAAAATATGGAAAAATAAGACGCATTGGTAAAAAACATAGGGAATATTGACCCTACTGCAGCCATCCGTTTCTAAATTTTACTTCTCATAATGATTGCAGGAGTGATGTGAGATACATTATAGGAATCAGTAATGTATCATCACAGGGGAAGAAATATATGGTTATTCCCATGGTTGGTTTGGTAATTATGGTTGTGTTTATTTCTTGTGAAATTTTTGGCATTTCATTTCCTGTACATGGGTTTCATGAACTAAAGTCACATACACATGCAAGTTCCAAAGGATATTGTTCTCAAAAATATGTTTTGATCTAGGGTCATGTGTCAATACGAACCACCAATCCATATCCAACACATCTGGGTAAAAAAACACCTGGTTTCATTGTTTGGGGAAAACATAGGGCTCCTTAGCTTCATCCCACATCTTTCTAGAGTTGATATATATCAGCCTACTATTGCAATCTTCCTTTACATTATTTGGATCAAAGGTGTCCCACCACTTGCACCTAAAAATAAGACATTGGAAAGAAGATAAATCCACTTCAATGATCTCTTGTATATTTTCGATGTAACCTAATGTTAGTATGAATCCTTTGTCGAAGTGTACGAAAAAGGACCACTTTAGCTACGCATAACTAATAGCCCTAACAACAAAAGTGGCTGCCAATATCTTCAAATCTGCGATTAGTTAGACAAGAAAATAGCTGCAAAACACCAGATCTATGTATGGAAAGACATTAAGCAGTAAAATAAAGGGTTTGCTCCATGCATCCAACGGACAAGACAAGAACACAATTTTTTGAAAGAATTTTTATATTACAGGGCACCTGGAAGGAAAACAAGAAGGTGTATCCAGCTCTCCTCAATGGGATGGGTTCTTTTTAGTCCTCAGCACTTCAGATCTAAGCTTTCTCTCTCTTGTAGGTGTAGAAAACCCAATGCAAAAATGAAGCTCAATGGGAGCAAATGATGAAAAATGAGACCAAGTGTATAGATCCAGAGTGATCTAGTAGGCAACAAAAGGTGAGGAATGGTAGGAAAAACCCTCCTATTTATAACAAAATATTGGGTCATTCTAGATCTTGGTGCATGGGTTAACCAGATCTAGATCCACTTTTTATGGAATATTTTATTATATTTGTTGGAGGGAAAAGGCATTTGACTTGGGTCAAATCCCTTAATTTGTCAAAAATAAATAAATAAATGATTTATTTATCTTTTTAAGGAAACGGTTAGAGGATAATCAAATAAATAATGATTTATTTAATTATTTATGGGTGATTTGGTCATATTTAACAAGGAATATCATCTAAAAAAGGTTTAAATGATTATTCCTAGAAAATAATAAGATAAATAAAGGTTTATCTAATTAATTTCTTTGATTTTGAGTTAAACATGACTGGGAATAATAATTAAATTATGGTTTAATTAATTATTCCATGAGGAAAATCAAACAAATATAGGTTTGTTTAATATTTCCTTTTGGGGTTTCCTGTTTTAACATAGTGAAGGCAATTTTACTTAGGGTAAAATTGGTCTTACATGGTGTACTTGGTTCCATCTAATGATAATAGGTTAGATGACCAAAAAATGGTGTAACAGATTGCCCCCCAGCGTGCGAGTGTCAGGAGCAAATCGTATGACCGAAGTACGTTGTAAGAATACAATCACTAGACAACAAAAGGGGATGTCAGAGAGAGAAGTGTGAGGTAGATAGTGTGCTAAAGGACTAGACCCTGAGGAGACGAGACTCGCAGGTGCAACAAGTCTCTTTTTATGAGAGGGTACCTGTGCTGAAGGCGGCGGGGGAGGCAGACCTATGCCCGCCGAGACAAAGTACAAAAGAATAGTGTGTCCAGTAACCAAGGGACCGAACTATAAAGTATAGCTGGCATAATCATGAGCCAGATGAAAAATACAATGAGGAATCCCACATACATGTTGTGCCTGGGATAACATCCAGGACTTGTACAATAATATCTGAGTACATGAGATACAAATACAACCCAAATGCCCCCTGTAAATGGGGAAGGGCTCACAAAATCTGACTGATACATGCAAGTCAAAGAGGTGCTGCAAGTGGCTATGGCCAACATCATCAAATATCTGGATCTGCATCGAAGGCTGCAAAGAAGAGGTCAGTCGGGCCTGTGGGGGGCTACCTACAGGGCCACCCCCTCATGAGGGTTGAAACATCTCACACACACCCAGGAATCATCAAGAGCTGCTGCTGGATCACTGGACCATCAAGTATACAAATCTCGATCATGCTGAAAAGAGCTGGAGAAACAATCAAGCCAAAAGGAAAGGAGGTATCCCTTTGCCTGATCCAAGGCACCGAACAAGAGTGGAAGCTGGAACCAAGGTACACCGCCCTCTAGACCTGGCTTCTAGAATGAAAGAGCTGATGTCGACAGAAGGAGGTCCGCCATAGTTGAGGCAATGAGAGACCCTCAACTAAGGCACGAGAGAAAGGAGTAGAGCGACGGACAGACTGACACTAATGATGATAGTGAAATGGAAAGGACTGAGTAGCTAATGGACGACTTCCCTTGCTAGAGCATAAAGGGCATGAAT
The DNA here is from genome assembly GCA_034641835.2 of Pinus albicaulis. Classification (NCBI taxonomy): domain Eukaryota; kingdom Viridiplantae; phylum Streptophyta; class Pinopsida; order Pinales; family Pinaceae; genus Pinus; species Pinus albicaulis. Next base: position 663,308,205 of record CM076583.1, read on the forward strand.
GACATGGCAGCGACTGAGACAACATCATCGGGGATGGGGGACAGTAAAACTGAAGGTCATAAAATGCGACAAGAGAGAGACCAAGCCATGACGGATGGAGGGCTACAGTGGGGTACAAAGGGACTCGGTATAGACTCCATGGAGGGAATGATGACTCAACTTGGATGCGCTAAACAAGGGCGACTTGATGGTGCTGCCACACAGTAAAGGCCCCAATGGGGGACCGAGAAAGCATGAGTACATGATGGGAACTCATGATGAAAATCGACACGAACAAGGACAAGTAAGGGGGCAAGATGGTGCCCCAAGTACAAGTGTCGTAAGTGAGGAAATTCGATTTTGAGGAGGGGTGAAGTGACCCTTCTTGGACAAAAGGTGTCCTGGTGGAGTGTTAGATCTCAAAAAACTAACAGATACCCATTTGAGGGCTCAGTGAGAGCTTTCCAACAGTGTAGACGGTTCGTCAAACGGGGCTACGGTGTGGTCGCAGCAGTCGCAAGAAGAAACATGGGTTCTCTTTTAATAAGGCAGGTTTCCCTCCAAAATCACTCATTTGCTATTGTTGCTGTGGTGAATGTAGAGAGGAGAGAAGGCCCTAAATCTTGTGGCGAACGTAGCGGACAAACCGACCGTTGGAATCGCGATCCGTCAGTTGCAGGTAAGAGGTCTAACTGTTCTCTTGCATTTTGATGGATTACATTGTCAGTTTAGGGCCCAGAAATCTAGGAACAACCCCTCCTTCATCTCTACGGCCGGGTCACACTTTTTAGGACGCAGGTATCAGGGCAAAAAGTGCGACCTGGTCCAGAAAAGAGCAGAAAACTGCGACCTAGGAGACGAGGGGGTTTTGGTGCTGTTTTATGGCTGGAAGTTGGGTTTTGGTGGTTGGTTATGGTTTTCCCGATCTGTATGCTGACAAAAATGATGTGTTTGTGCAGGTATGGCAGAGTTACGGGTCAACTGGAGAGAGAGAGATCTGGGGACACTATAGATAGAGATCCAGGCGGATCAGGGCGTTCACCGTGTATTGGCCAGATTTGGGGTTCTCAAGTTCTTGGAGAACCCTTTGATGAGAGCAAGGGAACCGTTACTGGCCCGAATTATCAGTTACTAGGATCCAGATCAGGAGATCTTTGTAGTGCAGGGGCACAGGATCGAGCTGACGGTCCAGGACGTGTACTTCCTGACTGGTCTCCCGCCATTGGGGATGGTGGGAAGCACACAGCCAGTGTTGCCACGGGGGCGGCATATCATGGAGTTCGTGGAACGCCATTGTCGACTGGGTCTCCAAGTCAAGGGGACTCGAATACCGATCGGGGATCTAGAGAGGCTAGAAACCCGTGCAGTGGCCCCAGCTGTGCTGTGAATCCTGGGCATCTAGGCATTCCATCACATCACTGGGGGGCAGATGATGATAGTGGAAAGTGTGTTGGGAGGGACCTACTATGGGTGGGCCCAGATGTTGTTGGTGTCGCTAAAGCGACAGTTGTCACTATGCAGGCGGCAGGTGAACCATGACTGCTCATATGGGACTTTGTTGTGTGCCTTCTTCTTTGAGAAGATCCCGACCTTGAGACCCCATGTACAGCTTCGAGATGGGGGCCCGAGAGAGCCCAGGATGCACCATTGGGGACGGCTACTATGTAGAGGAGGAGGAGGGGCGGTCGGGCGAGTGTTTCGACCAGAGTTTTTTGCCCATTGGGATCAGATGCCTTTGTACATAGACGACTATCCCTATAGTGGGATGAGCTACTGTGGGGATCCGGATCTGCCACTTCCGCCTGGTCGAGTCTGGGGGCCCGATGGTAAGTGACAGATTGCTATTCTTGTGTGGGCATGTTAAAGTTTTTGAATAGTAATTAATGATACTGATTCATGTACTTTTGGTATGTAGATATAGCACCGGTAAAACCGGCCGGATATATGGGACGACCGGCAGCGGCGGGAGCTACAGGTCCAAGTGGGTCGAGAGCGGCGCAGAATGAGGATGCAGCCGCCCTGCTAGAGGACATCCGCCGTAGATGCGAAAGGTTGTTGACCGGAGTATCAGAGCGCGGGTGGTAGGACTTAGACGACCAGTTCATAGAGCCATGTGTTGGTCTACCCTCGGAGTGGCGAGTTGTCATGCGGCGCATGGCGATGGCCGGTCAGGCTATGCACGATCTACATGCTGCAGGGGTAGAGCCATTGGCCCGGGAGCCTCCAGATAGTGATTAGGGGTGGGGAATGTGGTGCCCCCTATGATGTATGTAGGGGCAGGTGGTGCCCCTAGTTTTGAGTTTTTTTGTAACATGCTGTGGGCATGTCATATGTATCAGAGTAGATGGACTCTAAACACATGTTTTTTGCGACACATATTATGGATATGCATCGGTTTTTTATGGTTGTTAATGTTATTGTCTTGAATGGAATGTGTGTGATAAATGCCAATCTACAACATGGTTTGCAATACTATCTACATAGTGATTCTGGTCTCGAGGTACATGGTTGAAAGTTATGGTTTCAAATGCACGGATCAAGATTTTCACTCGTAAATAACGTCTAAACAGCACAGGATTATGCACACGATAAACACCATTTAGTTGCATTACAAGCAGTAGGGAATCCAAACGAACATGCAGATGGAGGATGCGATGAAAGAGGGCATCGGCTAAGAGACCACGCATTGCATCATACTCGGCCTGATTGTTGGTGGCAGAACCAATGCATACCCCGTTAGAAAGAACAAGGGCATGCAAGGGGGTGAAGATGGCCCAACCTGCCGAGGCTAGATTCCTGGAGGAACGACTTGCACCATCGGCGTAACCGATAAAGGGTGTGGACGGGGGGTCCGGCAGAATGGTGTGACAAGACAACAAATGAGAGGAGGAAAGGTAAGGACGGCAGCGTGAGTGTACAGAAGTCATCGGGCGGCAACCGCAGGGGGGAGTGCAAGGGGCCGGATGACCAAGACTCATACAAGGTGGTATATGAGGGCTATCGGAAGCATGGGGAGGACTCGGGCTGCGGAGGTCAACAGAGACACTGGCCGAGTGATCTCGTGTATGAGGAGGAAAAGGGTGGTCAAGGGACACAACAGGGGAGGATGCAGATGGGCTAGGCTCCGAGTGTCTCGCCGAGGAGGATAGGTAAAGAATGGTTACGGTAGACTCCGTCATCGGAACATCAGGGGGGGGAATGTTGATGGGAGCAGGGGGATCCTCAGGCTAACTTGAAGCGTATTGCGCGAGGATAGGAGAGGCGGATTGATTTTGTTCAACCTCATACTCTTGGATTACCTCTAAAGAGGCGCGGTAGTGCATCAGGTGAGGACAATGGTGGGAGTAATGGCCATGGACGCCGCACAAAGCGTAGGGCTTGTTGGTGCGGAGAGTCTTGGGGTTCTTGGTCACGGACGGAAAAGGAATGGGGGCTTCAGGGACCGCAGACTCGGGGAAAGCGACTTTAACCATGGGCTGAATACGGGGCAACTCGGGACAAGCATGGGTGGCATGACCGGTGACATCACATAAAGCACAAGGCTTCGCGGGTGGTGGAGGGGTCGGGTCAGTCGTGGTAGTCTTGTCTTTGGGTGCCCCCTTGCGGGTTTTGCCTTTCTTCCCGGGTGCCATCATGACAGGAGAAGGGTCCTGTGGAGGTGCTGGAGGCACAGTGGCAACGGAGGAAGCGAGGGGGACCGGTTGAACCGGTGTCAAAGCCATGTAAGGGTTGGGGTGACCAGGAGGGGTGGCGGCTGGGGTATCAAGGTACCAGACCGGAATGCCCAAGGTCAAGTTAGGGAGAGAGAGGGTGGCCATGACGGGGACAGAATATACTCCGGGAGGGGGAGCTAGGAAAGGGATCTGCCCAGCAGGGAAATGACCAGGAGGGACGGCTTCGAGATGGTTGAGGCCAGGAGGAACCGATCCAGGAGGATAAAGAGGTTCAGGGATACCAGCTGTAGGGGGAGGGCCAGGAGGAGGAGGTCCGGCTGGCTGAGATGAATGGCTAGGAGCGGGTTACGGAGGGCGAGGGGGAGGTTGCTGACTAGCCGAGGCAGGCCGCTTACGGGCAGCCTGAGACGATTGCATCATGAAAACATTCGAGGAGATGGGATCAGTGATGGGAGGAGGAGGAAGGTTAGGGAAAGTTCCAATCAGGGAGGAATCTTTGTAAACGCCGAGGGAGACACTGGTCAAGGAATCAACGGTTTGCTTGTTGGCTACAGAAGAGATAGTCGTCTCAGGGGAGGTCTGAGATTTTGGCTCATGATATGTCAACTGGTCAATGGTGACTATCTTTCCATTATGGGGGAAAGACATCTTGCGAAAGACCGTGGATGGGACAGCAGACATAGCATAGGTGTAGCTTCGCCCCAATAGAATGGTGTAATCTAGCGGGGCGTCGATGACTTCGACGTCAACACAAACAGTCTTACAGGTGAGGGTGATAGGGCAATTACGAAACAGGCCAATGGGCTAGGAGGCATGACCGTCCCATGCTCGAAGGGTGATCGTGGAAGGGGCCAGCTCAGGAGATCCGAGTTGCTTCCAAACCGAAGCGGACATCACGCATGTGGATGCCCCCTCATCAATTATACACTGGGACACGTTGGCGTTCCGGATTTTGACTGGGATTTGGAAGGCGACGGAAGGAGGGAGGGGAGGATGGTCCGATTGAGTGGCATCAAAAACAATAATTTGGTCATCAGCAGGATCTACAGTGCCCACGGCAGATAATAGAGCCTTCTTTTGGGAAGGGCACGACTGGAGGAGTTCCAGTGTGGAAATGGCAGCAGGAGACTGTGCCAGATCATCTACTATGCTATACGAATGAGCAGCTCGACTAGAAGCAGCATTTCGATGTAATGGTCCCTTAGGAATCTTGGTATGGACCTCAACTTTGGGTTGAGGGATATGTAAGGGACCACTGGATGTCGAAAGAGGCTCTGTAGAACCTGAAGAGGGAGGCTCGGGGGCAGACTGAGCAGGAGACTTGCGGTACTGACGAGACCGAGTTTGAAGGTGAAGATCGACGGATGGGGTAGGATCGGAGTGCATCATAAAGATCTGGTAATCAGAGGAACCAGAAATGGAAGGGGGGGCGGCTACCTGGCTGTCGGGCGGTTGGGTAGCCACGAATCCTTGTTGAGGGAAAGGATCAGTAAACACAGCTGGCTGGGTAGTGGCCACATTAGGAGGAGCATGAGGGGAGGCGTGTTGTCCGCGCAATGTGGCTTGAGACTCCCACTTCTGCCGCATCTGGGGTAAGAGGGGACAATCGTGGGTGTAATGACCATAAACACCGCAACACGAACAGGGCTTGCTTGTGCGAAGCGGTCTGTCCGGCTTGGGCTGAATGCCCTGTTGCTGGTTGCCAGTGTTAGGGTCCACACCAGAATTGGGTCCTCGGGTACCAGGGGCAGATTTGTTTTGGTTGCCTCTCCGCCTTCTTTGAGAAGAAGGGGGATTAGTCGTGCCCTGCTGTGCAAATACTTTCCCTGGAGGGGGCTGTAGGTGCTGGTGCTGGGGTTGAGGAGGCAAGGGAGGAGGAAGCGCATATGATGGAGGATCTGGCGCACCAAGCTGCGGATAAGGGTAATGGGTGGGTTGGGAAACATTGAGGTAAGCAGGAGGTTGGGCAAAAGGAGGAGGCATGCTGTATCCTGGATACATGCTACCGGGAGGGGGAAGAGTGCTGGAGGAGCTGGCCCCTCCCTGAGGGAGACCATAGCCCATAGGAGGTTGAGCGTATGGATGGGAAAGGGCTCCAACGATACCGTCGGTGGAATGAGATGCCCCCCGGGCGTTAGCGCCACCGGGCCTAGGGATGTCAGGAAGAACGGTATAAACATAACCAGATTGAGCGTAGATCAGGTCATATTTCAAGGCTATTTGGAGGGCAGCTTCTTCAGTTTGAGGAAAATGAGAGGCGACATCTTTGCCGATGGGAGCGGGAAGGGTGCGAAGGAACCAGTCCATGTAAACCCGATCTTCGAAGGGAGGGGCTCGACATAAGCTCCGTCTTCTTCACCATTTCTGAACATGGGCAGAAAGGCGTGTTGAAGAGGATTGCTTGAAGGAAGTCAAGAGCTCCGTGCCAGTATCGTATCGGAGAGGGAGCTGGAAGTACGACAAAAAGGCTTGGGCAAGAGTCTCAAAGGTGGTATGGGTGGAGGTGGCTTGTTCGACATACCATTTAGAAGCTTCGCCGGTAAGCGTGCGTTGGAACAAACGAAGACGGATGGAGTCATCGGTAATGGAATTGGAGGAACACCACATGTGGAAAGATCGGACGTGATTGGTTGGATCTTCTCCATTAAGGCCCTCAAACTTAGGGATGTCGGAGGGGAGCTTGGTTGGCATAGCGGGCCAGTTAGCATTGTGGTGAATGGGGTCATTGATCAACTAATGGAAATTGGGGAGGCTGAGGCCTGCAATGTACGGCTTCACAGGGGTGGCTGGGGTAGTTCCTGTGGCAGTTCCGCTAGTAGTAGGGCCGGGATTGGGGCCGGGAGAACCGCTAGCGTTAGGCCCTGGACCAGACATAGTGAAGGTGACAGGGGGAGAACTAGGAGGAGAAGGAGGACCCGATGAATCAGGAGAGGAGTCAGAGTGCGGACTCGAAGGTGGACTGGCTCGACGACGGCGGTGCGGAGCAGGTCGATCAACCGGAAACTGAGGATGAAGGCCAAGAAGTCTCCGGGAAAGGCACCTTGGGGGCGCAATTATGACAGGAAGAAGGAAACCGACAGGGGCAGAAAGGGACAGAATCAATTATAGTCAAGGGCAGAAAAGGTGCAGTGACAATTGATTTTAGAGTCTTTGCCAGGCGGTGTTAACCAGGTGCTTCTTCGCTTAGGGTCAGTGTGTGGTGTGCGTTAATTTTAATTTTTAAACCCTTTCCATTTTGAGAGCAAGAAAAAAGTGTGTTGCGTAGCTGAAAATAAACCTACAGAGAACAGAACATAATGCTGAAATAACAGAAAAATAACAGCTACTTGTGCATATATATAACCCAAGAAGGTGGGTCTCTCAAAACTATGCTGAAAAGAAAGGGAAAAACTATGTAAAACACACGGAAAAAAGGGGGCCAATAGATCTAAGGTCAAGGGGGACAGGGATCTAGAGGACAAAGCTGCTGAAAAGAGGTGTAGATCACAGCCAAGAGACAGAGGCAAGGTGGCTGGAAAAAGGAAGGAAATCAGCAAAAACCGGAGGGGGCAAGGTAGAGGCCTTCAAAGGAGGTCCAAACAAAATGACAGGAGGTGATTTGAAAGGAAGAAAGGCTGATTTCAAAGGATCTGAAAGGGAGGTAACAGATCTGGAAAAAGGAGGCTGAAGCTCTGAAAAAAAGACGGCTGAAACAGCTTAAAACTCTTCCACAAAAAGTGGAGGGTACTAAAGCCCTAAGGGGCTAGGTTCCCACTTAGATGAGTAAAAAAAGATCAGAACTTGGTCAAAACAGGCTGAGACAGAGGCTGGAGGACCCTGACAGAAGCTGCGGAAAAACCCAGAAAAATTGCAGAAAAATTGCGGAAAAAATGGCAGGTCGTAGTTTCTGACCTGATTTCAGTGCAGGTCGCAGGAAAAAGGCTAAAAAGTGCAACCTGGAGGTCCAGGTCGCATGTTTAGGGCCAAAAAGTGCGACCCCCAGTTCTGGTTGTCTCGGCGGCAGATTTTCAGAAAAGTTGCCGTCTCAGTTGCGGTTGGTGTCGCTTACCTGCGCAATAGGGCCAGAAACACACGGAAGTTAGAAATTTTAATGTATTAGGGTTTTATGTGAGAAAAACACCATAAAAATAGGAAAAATAAACAGCTGAAAAGAAACCCTAGGGTCTGAAGTAGCTGGATATGCAGGAATAAGAAAAACGACAGCGGTCGTAATTTAAAACCCGTGTGGAGTCGCCATTTGTTAGTATGAACCTTTTGTCGAAGTGTACGAAAAAGGACCACTTTAGCTACGCATAACTAATAGCCCTAACAACAAAAGTGGCTGCCAATATCTTCAGATCTGTGATTAGTTAGACAAGAAAATAACTGCAAAACACCAGATCTATGTATGGCAAGACATTAAGCAGTAAAACAAAGGGTTTGCTCCATGCATCCAACAGACAAGAACACGATTTTTGAAAGAATTTTTATATTACAGGGCACCTGGGAGGAAAACAAGAAGGTGTATCCAGCTCTCCTCAATGGGATGGGTTCTTTGTAGTCCTCAGCACTTCAGATCTAAGCTTTCTCTCTCTTGTAGGTGTAGAAAACCTAATGCAAAAATGAAGCTCAATGGGAGCAAATGATGAAAAATGAGACCAAGTGTATAGATCCAGAGTGATCTAGTAGGCAACAAAAGGTGAAGAATGGTAGGGAAAACCCTCCTATTTATAACAAAATATTGGGTCATTCTAGATCTTGGTGCATGGGTTAACCAGATCTAGATCCACTTTTATGGAATATTTTATTATATTTGTTGGAGGGAAAAGGTATTTGACTTGGGTCAAATCCCTTAATTTGTCAAAAATAAATAAATAAATGATTTATTTATCTTTTTAAGGAAGCGGTTGAAAGATAATTAAATAAATAATGATTTATTTAATTATTTATGGGTGATTTGGTCATATTTAACAAGAAATATCATCTAAAAAAGGTTTAAATGATTATTCCTAGAAAATAATAAGATAAATAAAGGTTTATCTAATTAATTTCTTTGATTTTGGGTTAAACATGACTGGGAATAATAATTAAATTATGGTTTAATTAATTATTTCATGAGGAAAATCAAACAAATATGGGTTTGTTTAATATTTCCTTTTGGGGTTTCCTGTTTTAACATAGTGAAAGCAGTTTTACTTAGGGTAAAACTGGTCTTACATGGTGTACTTGGATCCATCTAATGATAATAGGTTAGATGACCAAAAAATGGTGTAACACCTAACATCCCTTGTACTAGGTTTTGATCACGATGGCTAGATTGACTAGATTGATTGAACCTGACTTCCACTCCACATTCTTGAGTGATTTTTCCAGCATCGGCATTTTCTGTACGAAAATGGTGTCCATATGCCCACATAGATGGGAACAAATGCACCTATTATAAAAAGGTTAAAAAAATCGTAGTGTCATGTGTCTTATAATAACCTAACGGTTAAAATATGAAATATAGATGTCTTGTAAGTTTAAAATTTACATATAAATTAAAAATATTATTACCGAGTTGCTGCACCCAATCCCTATGTTTAGTGCATCCTCTTCAGCACACAGATAATGATCGGTTGCACCGTATTTCTCTTTGACTTGGTCAACAACCCAACTATTGGGGCATATTTTTGGCATATTTTTTTTAAATGACTAGGATAAGGCACACTTCTAACATTCAACCGTCTGAATTCTTTGTTGTCACTATCCCATTTCATCCTCTTTCGTTTATACAATGTGACCCACAGTTGTGTCGCTTCAGAATTGTAAAGAAATAATTTATTGATTTCTTCAATTTTTGCATTCACTGATGAAATCAAATAGACATTATAGAGTACTTAGAGATCAAAATATACATTATATCGATGTTCAACATGAATATTAACTTTGTGTAAATTTGAAAAATTATAAGTCACTTACTCTTTATAAAGCGCTTTTTCCCACTCGTTTGGAGCAACTCCCCTTCTCTTTTGTCTTCATCCCTTTCATCATCCCAAATCACCGCACTTGGTCTATTTTCAAACTACTTGATGTACTCACTCGCATAATATAAAGACTCATACAATATGTATCGCTCTGCCATAGACCCCTTGGGTTTTTCCCTTTGTCGAACAAAACCTTTCAATTTCTTCATGTAGCTCTCTAAGAAGAACATCCAACGACAAGAAACCACTGTAAATAATTCAATCTCATCTACTAGGTGGAATAGAATATCAACCTTTAAGGCCATGAAACTTGTCAGCAGTTCCTTCTCAAACATACAAATAATCTCGACTATCTCTTGACGCCATCGTGGAATTCTAACCACATGAATATCCTTTGACGTGATCCAACATACAAATGCAAATAATTTAGATATGGCATGTCCTAGGTCTTGAGGTAATTCATGTTTCACACACCCACGCATGAACAAAGGATAATGACACTGCAAAGTTATAAACATGTGCAATAATATATAAAATTAGTTACATTTTATGATCCCCACATGGGATAAAATTTATTAATATAAGAAATAATAAGATCATGCTTTTGAAACTGTACGTACTCTTGGAAGATTTAAATGGTCATGCGATTTCAACCCTGACAAATGGTCATCCATGGTGAAGCAGTGCCGCAATGAAGACCTGTATGAAGTTGGCACCCTTACACCCATTATAACTTCCTTTGCCAAAGAAATACCATGTTTTTTTAAAATCCATGGGACATCACCATATTTGAAAAACCATTAATTAGAGGGACCAATGCTTGCCTCTAATCCCATACTTTCTAATCATCTTCGCTAATGTTTCTTTTTAGTTTTTGAATTAATAATATCTTTCATAATAGCCAATGCGTCACTTTGTTTCGATGATATGTGCCTCCATAAAGAAGATGAAACATTTTTAAATATATGCATGGGATCTAATAAGTGGGTAATCTTAAGATGATCCCAATATGGGAGGTTATAAAAGATATATTTCCTTTCCATCCAAATGGGAAATTTATCAACATAGGTGTTGAAGAATTCTAGATCGTCGAACATAGGCTCCCCATTTGGATCAAACATTTCTATGAACTCCTTCTCCTTCTCTCTCTCATATGATCTAAGTGATTCATCTAGTGTCGTTATTGGAGGCCTTCGGGTTCTCTCTCGTTTACCATTGAAAACAGATGCTGCTCTTCTATAAGGGTGTTATTATGGGAGGAATACCATGGAGCAATCATACACTGGCTTTCATAGGTCCTTGGACCATCTAGCTTTTAGAGAAGGTCCAAAACATTTATATCCAAAATACCCTTTTGTTACAAGACTCGCGAGATTATTGTATACAATTAATATGCATGGCACGTTAAAGAATATCATGAAGATCATAAAAAATATTACAACGAATTAAATAACTAATACGTGAAAGAATATTGTTACGTATATAAACAAATCAATAAATTAAACTTGTAATTTACCAAGAAAAATCCTAAGAATGGATAATTATGTGTCATGTAAGCACATATGCAATACAACGTAAAACTCCTCTCTACTGTGATTGGTCTTGATACATCGTGTACATTTATCCCATCCCATAATTCCTTCAATTCATCTACAAGTGGTTGTAAGTAGACATCCATATTCTTCACTCGTCTTCTACCAGGGACTATGAGAGCCAACATAACATGTTCATTCTTCACGGATAACCATGGGGGGATATTTTTATTGATCACTACTACAAGCCAAACAAAATAGTTGGTGTTCTGGAGGGAATATGGGTTGAAGCCATCCATGGCTATGCTAAGTCATAGACTTTGTACTTAATCCTTGAATTTTTTGGGCCATGTATCCTCTATATACTTCATGGCTATTGAATCAGTTGGGATTCGCATGACTCCCAACTCACTTCAATGTGAGGCATGCCATCCCTACAACATAGCTAATTCTTTGCAATTAAAGAGCCTTTGAGTCCTTCGCATTATAGTCATGTGCCTCAATATCTTAAAAGGAGGACCAATACGTGATTTATCCTTATTTTTTTATTTATCATACCTGTCATGCCCACATTTTGGAAACATCTCTTTTTCTACATATTCTTCTCTATATAGAAAACACTCATTTGGACATGCATGATATGATATGTACTCAACACCCAACATTTTCAACAATTTCTTTGCCTCTTCGCAGCTACCGGGCAAGACATTATCACTCGAAAGAATCTTATATTTGAATAACCTGTAGTTGGTGATCATAGAAAAATATATTCATAAATGTACATTAATTCTGATATAATTATGAACGTTCATAAAATTTACCATTTGTAATATTCATTGCAGTGTACTTATTATATTTGAAATTTATATAAAGGAGTACTTAATGGTAACTTACTTAAAAATTTCTGAGAAACATGCATTCGACAAGCCAAACTTTGCTTTCAAGTTGTACAGTAATATCATTGTCCCCAACTAGGTAGACTTTTACTGATCTCCGGGTCCAAAGAGAGGGGTGGTGGAAGCAAATTTAATGCTTTCGAAAGAGGTGTTATCCATATGAGCATCATCCCCTAGTTGATCATCGTTTTTTAATGCATATAACAACATTGTCTCCATGGTAGTCGTATCCCTTAAGTAATCATCCATACCCACCTATATTTGATTGCCTCCATTGCCAGCTTGTGAAGAACTACTATTGCTGTAGTCATTTCTAATTGGTGAATATGGATGTAGTGGGAATTGAATCGGTGGTTGATTCAACCATTCTTGGTATCATTCCTCACTAATTTTTTCTCTTAATTCAGTCTTCTCTCGATTTTACATTTTCATGGGGTGCAATGGAAGATGGTAGGTAGGTTTCTCATCATCACTATAATCCTAAAAGTTTTAAAAAAATTATTTGAACATGATTATTACAAAATATATGATATCAATTAGTAACCACATTGAAAATATTGCATGATTATAAATTGGTTTTAATTTTAAATAATTGCATTAATCAATATACCAAAAAATTATAATTATTACCATCATTGTCTTGAGATTGTGGCTAGATGATGCAATTTTGTTACAATTGGCAAGGTGAAGAGGCTATCCATTTTCATCTACCAAATGCACCTTGCAGTATGCATCTCCTTATAAGATCTTCCAACGTTTTGGAGCTGTTTGAATATTTTGTGCATCTGAACTCGATGTTGAATCTGCGTGAACTTGAAAATTTGTATACATTATAAATTTAATTAAGTTGTGCATGATTGACATGGAGAGAAAACATAAATTCAATTAATTAATGAAAACATAAACAAAATTTGAAGTAAATATTACGTCTCGAGATGGATAGGGAGAAATCTATGATGGACTTTGAGAAATATTATGGAGCGAGCTGGATTTTGAAGAATTGTCCATTCAATATAATTATGATATTTTCTCCCTACATTTGAGAAAAATTAACAAATAATTTTGGTGCACACACCTAAAAGTAATTTCGGTGCATTAAAAAAAGACTTCTTGTTATCGATGCTAATGTACAGATATTTACATCGGTGTGTTTTTTTACTACGTACCGGTTTTGTTTTATAAATAGACGCACCATTGCAGGGCTATTAGGTGACGCACCGGTGACGAAAAAACGCAAATTAAAAAAGTGCAACTCTATTTTCTTTAAGTGAAAAAAAGCGATAAATTGAAAAATGGGTAGAAAAATATTTTCAAAATTCTAATTTCATAAAATATTTCTTTAAATACTAAATTTTTTTCATTATTTCATTATTTTTGCAAAAAATTTCAACCAGAGATTTGTAGGAGACATACCTGGAGCAAAAAAATCATGAGAGCACTCTGGAGCAGGGCAATACGTTCGAACAGAAGTATTCAGACAATTAGAATTCCAAACCTCTAGTGATTCAAACCCTTTAGCATAAAATTTCAAACGATCTCCTGATTAAAGTTTATTATTTTTTTTACTTTTTCTGTAGTTCTTTTACAGAGTAAAAGAAAAAATTCAATGTTTATTGTTTTTTATACTTTTTTTTGTAGTTTTTTTACACAGCAAGAAAAAAAATTCAATTTATTTTTCATCTTTAGAAATAAAATAAATAAAAAATCCATTTTTAGAAGAAAACCCTACATTCTTTTTGTTTCTGCTCTTTCTTCTCCCTCTTTCTGTGATTTCAAAATTAGTGCTTTTCAATTTAGATTTATAGGTTTTGTATTGCTAAATATAGGCCTAAGACATCTAACCCACGGGACAACTTGCATAGTCATATCCCAATCCATGTTGGCCCTTGTGTGAATTAAAAAAAAAAAAAAAGCTTTTTTTTCATCGGTGCGCCCGGTGTAACCTAACGCACCAGTGCACTGTATTTTCCCAGTGCATCGTGCAAGTATTGTGTTAAAAAAATTAAAAATTAAAATATTTTTTTATCAGTGCGCCATATGTGAAATATGGCACCGGTGCGCTGTTTCATCATGGCGCATTATGAACTTGCTGTTTCGCACAAAAAAAAATCCATTTTAGAAACAAACCCTAGATTCTTTTTGTTTCTACCCTTTCTTCTCCTTCTTTCTGTGATTTCAGAATTAAGGATTTTCAATTTAGATTTATAGGGTTTGTATTGCTTAATATAGGACTTATATATCCAACCCACAAGACGACTTGCATAGTCGGATCCCAATCCATGTCGGTCCTTGCATGAATTTAAAAAAATGTAGATTTTTTTTCGTTGGTGCACCCAGCGTAACCTAGCGCACTGGTGCACTGTATTATCCCAGCGCACCACAAAATTACTGTGATAAAAAATTTAAAAAATATATATTTTTTTATTAGTGCACCATATGTAAAATATGGCACTAGTGCACTATTTCATTATGGTGCACTATGAACGTGTTGTTTCTCACAAAATAAATAAAAAATAATCTATTTTACAAACAAACCCTACATTCATTTTGTTTTTGCCCTTTATTCTCCCTCTTTCTGTGATTTCAGGATTAGGGATTTTCATTTTAGATTTATAGGGTTTGTATTGCTAAATATAGGCCTAAGACATCTGACCCACGGGACGACTTGCATATTCAGATCCCAATCCATGCCAGTCCTTGCGTGAATTTAAAAAAAAATAGATTTTGTTTTCATCGGTGAGTCCGGCATAACCTAGCACACTAGTGTGTTGTATTATCCAAGTGCACCATGAAAGTATTATGATAAAAAATTAGAAAACATTTTTTTTTTATTAGTGCGCCATATGCAAAATATGGCACCGGTTTATGCTACAAAAACTAACACTCGACGATTTTTATTGTTTTCTTTGTGTTAATCGGTACAATGGTTAAAATGTAATGCACTAGTGCTCCTTTTTTTCATAGAGCACCGTATGGTCTATTATACTATTTGTGTGGTGTGTTTATAATACCTCCATGCACCGACACAGTGCATACAGAATGAATGGCACGGCGGTTTCTTGAGATTTTTTTTTTACGTGAAAATTTGACAATTTATTTACAAATATATTAATGAATGATATGGCATAGGTTTCATACTGATAAAGAAATGACTGACAAGAGATCAAGTAACAAAGATACTGATAACACATCAAGAAAAGAAAAAAATGAAAGTTCTTTTTAAATTCTTTACAAAAATATTATTTTTGAACTATATTTAAGTTTAACTAATATGTATTGTTTACTTTGTATCAATGTAGAGCCAGAAAATGACAAAGCTCGATAATATTATTTCTGATCTGGGACCAGAAGAGCATAAAAGCTTGATGGAAAAATTTCCAAAGGATGACTCAGGTGAATGAAAAAATACTATCGATCCAATATGAGTTTCTTTTTTTAATTTTCATTAATAATATACTTAAAATTATTAGATAAAATGTGTCAAGCAATCTATTAATTCACATATGTTTAATGTTCTACACGGACCAACAACTCAAAAAATGAATGTTGTTCTAAGGAAAGAAAAAAAATAGAACATGCAAATGAAAATGAATTTCTCCTTAGCTCATCTGGAGTGGTTTTGGAGGTTAGCGAAAGAGGGAAAAAAATTTACAAAAGTTTGAGGGATCTACTAGAACGAATGTGTTGACGTTATTTCCACTTACAATAAAAAAAACCAATCTAATTATTCGAAGAACCAAATTTTATCTAAACTATAGGAAGAACTTCCGGATAATTAGTTAATGAGACATGTCAGACTTTTTATAGCAAAAACGTACAACAACAAAAAAGAAGGAATGAAAAAGTAATATTCCTTTAAATGTTTGTCTAGAATTATTTATAAATATCACTTTTTTTATATTTACTTTTCATATATCAATATAAAAAAGAAATATTTTATTGTCATGTTACATTTTCAGGAAGATTATGAAAATATCAAAAGATGAACGAGCAAATATCAGAAATATGCCAGTAGGAATGTCAAAAAATGTGTACAAGGAGATGGTCAAAGAAATGGACAAAATTGCATCACGGGAGGAGCCATCTCAACGACAAAAGTCTTTTTGATGAGTGAGTGCCTGCTATAGACGGCAGGGTAGGCATACCTATGCCCGCCGAGGCAATATTACAAATAATAAGGAGCCCGAAAAACCACAGAACATAATAATAAAGCATATGCTAGCCTAAACATGAGCCAGATAAATAACATGATAATGAATCCCACATACATATTTTCCCTGGGATAATAGCCAGGACTTTGTATAATAATATCTGAGTATATGAGATATAAATACAACCCATATACCCCTGAAAACGGGAAATGGATCTAAACATCTAACTGATACATGCAAACAAAAAGGCGCTACAAACGGCTAAGGCCGACATCATCAAATGTATGGAGCTGCATCGAAGGCTGTGATGAAGAGGTCATCCGAGTGTGTGGGGGGATACTTGTAGGGCCACCCCCTCATGAGGGTTGAGACATCTAACACACACTTAGGAATCATCAATGTCAACTCCTGCATCACTGAACCATTGAGTATACAGATATCGATCATGCTGAAAGGAGCTGAAGCTGAGAAACAATCAAGTCAAAGGGAAATAAGGAGTCACTTTGTCTGATCCAAAGCACTGAACCAAAGTGTAAGATGGAACGAAGGTACAACACCCTATATACCTCTCTTCTAGAATGAATGAGCTGATGTTGACAGAAGGAGGTCCGCCATAGGTGAGGCAATAAGGGATCCTCAACTAGGGCACGAGAGAAAATAATAGAGTGACTGATAGACTGACACCAAAGATGATGATGAAATGGGGGTAAGTGAGTAGCGAACAGATCACTTCCCTTGTTAGAGCATAAAGGGCATGGATGACATGGAAGTGACTGACACAACATCACGAGGGATAGGGGACAGTGGGACTGAAGGCCATAATATGCGACACGAGAGAGGGACCAAGCAGTGAATGATGGAGGACTATAGTGGGATGCAAAGGGGGATAGACTCCATGAATGCAATTATTACTCAAATCGGATGCTCTAAAAAAGGGTGACTCGATGCTGCTTCCACATATGTAAAGGGTCCAATGGGGACCTTGAAAGCAGGAGTACCAGATGGTAACTCATGATGAAAGTCAACACAAGCATGGAAAAGTATGGAAGAAACATGGTGCCCCTAGTACGAGTGTTGCAAGTGAAGAAAATTGATTTTTGAGGAAGGGTGAAGTGATTCTTTCTTGGGAAAATGTGTCTCGGTGAAGTATCAAATCACTAAAAACTAACAAATACCCATTTGAGGGCTCAATGAGAGCTTTCCAATGGTGTAGACAGTTTGGTAAATAGAGCTATGGTTGGATTGTGGTGAGCAAAAGAAGAAACGGGGGTTTCTCTTTTAATAAGGAATTTTCCCTCCAAATTCATTAATTTGCATGTGGAGCTGTGGTGAATGTGGAGATGAGAGAAGGCCCTAAATCTTGAGGCGATCGTAGTGGACAGACCGACCGTTGGAATCAGGAGATGTCAATTGCAGGTATGAGGCCTAACCCTACTCTTTATTTTCAGTGGATTAAAAGTTCAGATTACGTCCCTAATGCTTAGGAAAAGCCCTCTACTCCTCCTCACAACTGGGTCGCACTTCATGGGGAAAAAAGTGTGAACTGGGTAGCAGGTTTTGGCCAGATAAGTGTGACCTGTCCCAGGTTTGGGCCTGAAAAGTGCGCCCTGTATGGGAAGGGTGTTTCGGTGTTGTTTTTTGGCTGGGCACTAGGGTTTTTGATGAGAAACAATATTTCCTATCTTTATACTGATGAATATGATGGTTTTGTGCAGGTATGGTAGAATTACAGATCAACTGGAGAGAGAGACCTGGGTGCATTACGTTTGGAGATCTGGGAGTATTAGGGTGTCCGCAGTGCTTTGGCTAGGTTTGGGATTCTGAAGTTAGTGGAGAACCCTTTGATGAGAGTTGGGGAGCCCTTATTAGCCCGGATTGTCAGCTACTGGGACCCGAAACATGAGGTCTTTATAGTGCAGGGGCACCAGATCGAGTTGATGGTCCAGGATATATATTTCCTGACTGGTCTCCCACTACTTGGGATGGTAGGGAATACTCAACCAGTATTACAGCGTGGGTGAAATATCATAGAGTTTGTAGAGCGCCATTGTCGTCTAGGTCTCCAATTCAAGGGGACTCGGATACCCATCGGGAATTTGGAGAGGTTAAAGACCCGTGTTGTGGCCGCAGCAGTGCTATAGATCTTGGGCAACCAGGCACTCCATCACATTACGGGGGGACAGATGATGTTGGTGGAGAGTGTTTTGAGTGGGACCTACTATGGGTGGGCCCAAATGATGCTGTCGTCATTGAAATGACAGTTGTCGCTATGTAAGAGGAAAGTGAACCATGACTATGCGTATGGTATAGTTTTGTGCTCTTTCGTCATTGAGAAGATCCTGACACTTTGACCTCGCATAAAGCTCCCAGATGGGGGCCCAAGAGAACCTAGGATGTGTCAGTGGGGGTGACTACTATGCAAAGGAGGAGGTGGAGCAGTTGGACGAGTGTTCCGTCCTGATTTCTTTGTTCATTGGGACCAGACGCCACTGTATATAGACGACTATCCCTATAGTGGGATGAGTTATTATGGGGACCTGGATCTCCCACTTCCACCTGGTCGTATATGGGGACCGGATAGTAAGTGCCACATTGCTGATCTTTTACATTCATGTAAAGTTTTTAGAATATTGTATGTAGTATTGATTCTTTTACTTTTGGTATGCAGATACAACACCAGTAAAACCATCCAGGGACATGGGGTGCCCTCCAATATCAGGGGCCACAGGATCGAGTGGACCAAGAGTGCAGCAAAATGAGGACGCAATAGCCCTTTTGGAGGAAAACCATCATAGATGTGAGAGGCTTCTGATTGGTGTTTTGGAGCACGGATGGAAAGACTTAGATGACCAATACATAGAGCCATGTATTGGTTTACCCTCAGAATGGAAAGGGGTCATGCAACGCATGGCAATGGCTGGACAGAGTGTTCGTGATCTATGAGCTGTGGGGGTAGAGAAATTGGCTTAGGATCCTCCAGATAGTGATTAGTGTGTAGGGGCATGTGGTTCCCCCATTTTTGAGTTTTTGGTAACATGCTATGGGCATGTCATATGTATCAGAGTTGATGAACTCTAAAACATGTTGTATGACACATACTATGGATATGCATCGTTTTAATATTTTTTATGTTTTTGTCTTGTGTTAAATGCCAATCTAGAATATGGTTTGCAATGCTATCTACATAGTGATTTTATGCTCTAGGTACATGAATGAAAGTAATGATTTCAAATTCATGCATCAACAACTTCAATCGTAAATATCTTCTGAAAAGGATAGGATTATGCACATGATAGACACCATTCAATTGCATGACAAGAAGCAAGGAATCTAAATGAACATGAAGATGGAGGATGCGATGTGAAAGGGCATTAGATAATAAACCTCGTACTGCATCATATTCGGCCTCATTATTGGTAGCAGTATGAATGCTGTTGGGAAAAATACTGAGAGGGGGGGGCGTGAATCAGTATTTAGGACTTACACAAAAATTTTCATTCACTAAAATCCATACGCTACTTTGCTGAAGCCAACTAGCGTATGCACGTGGATATCTTTCATAAAACTCATGTATACACAAAGATATTATTATGCATTTATTTCTTTACTTCGGTCTATGCATCATTCATTCATCAGATGTTTAGTTAACAGTAAGCATGTGCAGTAATAATAGAATAAACCATCACACATAAGCAACACACATGAACACCGGGATTTTAGGTGGAAACCCAAGTCGGGAGAAAACCACCGCTGCCGTTGTCTCAGCCTTCAATATTTTATTATATAGAAAACATCTTACAACCATGTACTAGCACAGACTCATACCAGCATGCAGGCACCCACCTGCAGAAGGCTACAACCTTCTCTCGTTTACCAGCCTCTCCTGGAAGGAAGCTATGACCCCCTGCTCTCGTTTACTAGCCTCTCCTGGAAGGGAGCTACAACCCCTTGCTCTCATTTACCAGCCTCTCCTGGAGGGGAGCTACGACCCCCTGACTGAAGGCTACAACCATCAGCACCACCATGGACCACGTTTCATCAATTTTCATACTATCAATAGCTTCAATAGATCACAACTTGCAGGCCACTTTTCATCATATTTTTAGACTAGACCCACTCCACACATTTAAGCTCAATCATACATCAAACTGAAACTTATACCCTTATCAATTCATTCAATGAATCATCGACCAATCAATCAACAACTTGATCTTTTCTCAACATAGTCAGCAACATAATCAATATTCAGAAAACCCAGATCTGTATGAATACATCATAAATAGATAGCAGTAATACAGTAGAACAGATCAAAAATTTCATACCACATACTTCAGCAAACCCTAGTTTTCATACGTGCTTTCCTTTCACTGATCCTACGTATATACGCGCTTTCATGCATATAAACCCGCATATACATCTGCACATACTTCAGAACTAGTTTCACATATTATACACGCTTTCGCTGAATTCAACCCATGTATATACGCGCTTTCTATGCTGCAAACTAGCGTATAGATCTTCAAATATTATAGGGCAGCATACTTCTTCAGATCAGATTTACAGTTCAGATTTTACCCTTTACTTCAGATACATGTTCGCCTCATCTCAAATCTAAATATTTCATAAACAGATCTAGAAGATACAAATACATTTCAGATCTAGAGATCCCTCTTCATCATTTTCTTCATAGGTGCATCATAGAATCAGATCTATCATCAAACTATTACCCTTTCCATTCAGACATACTTCAGAGTGAAATATTCATTCAAACCCAGACATCTTTCACCCTTTGCACAATTAATTTCTTCTCCTTATATAGATTTAGCCTTTGTCAATACCATGAGCCAAAACCACATCACTTCCTATGGTATTCCTGGACGGGATCTCATAGACAATCCAACGCTCAATAAAATGGGTCAATACCATGGTAGTAACCCCTGGTTTTACACATTTAGAGCGCAATTGATCATACGCGACTTGGCACGTACTTTTCCGCGTGCATACACGCCTTCTCCTTGACAAACCTGCGTATGCCTTGTAACACACCTTTTTCATCATTATTCTTGCACATACTGATATTTCTTTCTTCTGCAACTTTTGTACTACTTGTAGAACATCAGATTTACATCATTAATAAACTTATCAAGCATCAAGAACAACTTCATTAAGTAGGTTTCCATCATCTTCATCAAGTGGGTTTCCATCAAGGACAACACTCTGCATCATATTGCCAACAATCTCCCCCTTTGGACTTGATGGCAACCACGATGGTGTTTGATCACAACAGATAGATACATTAAACATAATGATATTCTCCCCCTATTCAAACACCATGCAACTCTCCCCCTTTAACATCAAGGGCAAAGGGTGGATCAAAACCAACACAAGATTTTTCCCTTCATGTAGCATTGTAGAACTGATGTATACTGAAGTTACCATGCTCCCCCTGAGTTCATGCTGAATTTTCAAACATATTTTCCAATGAAGTACATGACTCTATGACCTTCCTATCACCGAGGACTCATACTTACATCAAAGATCCAACCAAGTGGATTTACATAAGAGACTCAAGTACCCAACCAAGTGGGTTTACACATTTTGACTCAACTTCCCAACCAAGTGGGTTTACACATTTTGACTCAACTACCCAACCAAGTGGGTTTTACAAAATGAACAAGTCCTTACATGACTGAATATTACAATTTGACATCATATATCTCATCATGACCTTTTCATCAAATTACAAATATGACCTTTTATGACGACTACCAAGAAGACCTCAAAAGATATCATGTTTCAGAACCATCATAATGCCAACAATGCATTATACTCAGCAAGTCTAATGCTCCCCCTGAAAAATGTACATCCAAGCATCCTTTCCATATGACCAAGGCTCCTCCTTAGCTTGTGTAGCCTGAACACTTTCAACAGCAAGTCATTAGCAACAATCTCTGCATGATTTGTCCTTATCTCTGATCATAAGACTTCTATCTCATCCATGTGTGAAAACAAGGAATACTCTTCAGCAAAAAGCAAGCAGGGCTCATTCATAATGTCATCATAAGAAACCATGTATCATTTCATCATCATTTAGAACTGAATAATAAGTAGATATAGTGCCAATAAAACAATCATTAATAGTCAGACTGATGCTCCCCCTGAACCTGTGCTCCTGATCTTCAGCTGTCATACACATTTTCTTGTCATAAGTGCATACGCGACTGTCTCTACTGTAACTCGCGTGTATACGCGGATTTAGTTCACTGAACCCGCATATGGAAAGTGAAACATTGAAAACTTCACATTCCTTCATCTCCCCCTGAAGTTGTACCACCTGTACCTGTCTTCTTCACATCAGATGCTCTGTCAGAAATAAATATAACCAGAATAATGAGAATCATCATACATTTCTCCCCCTGTGATGATACATTACTAATCTCTATAATGTATCTCACATCATTCCCGCAGTCATTATGAGAAGTAAGCTTTAGAAGTGGATGACTGCAGTAGGGTCAATATTCCCTACGTTTCTGACCGGTCTTCCTTCTTTTTCCAACTTTTCTTGAACTTCCTAATTGTGTGTTGGAAATTGTCCACTTTCTTAGATCTATTCATCATGAATTCCTTTTCTACATGCCCATACTTGTTACAAGCATAACATCTTGCGTGTCCAGAAAAGCAAGCATAAGGATCATAATGTGTTTTTCTATTCCTTCTTCTATTGCAATCAACTGCTTTATGACCATACTTGCTACATGAAAAACAATACCCCTTGAAGACACCTGAGTACCTTTCTGTGTAGAATCTGCTTGTTTGTGACTGAAACAATCTGCTCCTGCAACTGGCTGCAACATGCCCATAGTTATGAGTTTAAAGAATTCAACATTATTGATCAAAGGAGGGAATGATTTCTTTTGAGAGCTCATGATTGTTGGTTGACCTTTTTCTTCTTTCAACACTTCAGGCTTTGCATTGATATCCTTTGAGTCTTTAGCACTTCCTTGTGAACTATATTCTCCTTTAACAGTTTCATGAAAACCAAGACCAAGTTTAATAGCAGAAGATCTTTGATTACTAAGAATATTGTCCAGAATCTTAGTACTATCTTGAAACCTCAAGAGTTTATCCTTTTCTTCTAATTTACCTTTGAGAATGTTTACCTCAACCTCCAATTTTTGGCATTGCTTCTTCATGCTTTCTTCGACCCTTTTTCCTTCTTCTACTCGATCATTTAATTTTAAAATTTCTTCCTTCAACCAATTTTCTTGTTCTTCACATGTTTGTAGTAGTTCTTCATTCTTCCTATTTGATTTTCCCAGATCTTCTTTGAGAGAGATGATTTATGCTTCAAGTCCTTCCTTTTCAAATGGTAGGGGTTCTTCATTCTTCTTATTTGATTTTTCCAGATCTTCTTTGAGAGAGATGATTTCTGCTTCAAGTCTTTCACTTTGATTGGTTGCATAAACATACAACTTTTGATACTTGTCTATCTGTCCATTCAGTATTTCTTTCTGTTCATTCATTCTAGAGAACATATCTTTGTAGATAGATTCTCTCTTATGAAATTGATTCCAATCATTGCTTTCGTCATTGATCTTGAGATTTGCTTCTAGACTTATACTGTTACTTTCACGATATTCATCATTGCATACACAAGAAAGTGGATCACAAGAACAACAATCAATACCTGTTTCCTCTTCTTCATTTTCTGCTGCACATGTTTTCTGAGGTATCTTCTTTCTTTGAGTAGCCTTCTTCTTTTGCTTCCTTGCCATGAGTGCTTTCATATCTTGGTCAGAATCTTCTTCATCTTCACTTGTCATTTCATTATTATCTTCATTTGCATAATAACTCTTTCCCTTTACAAATTGTTTCCCTTTATCATGATTTTCTCTATAAAGACATTTCACAGCATAATGACCAACTCTTCCACAATCAAAACATTTGAAGGGAAGCTTACCTTTGAATCTTCCAGTACCTGGTTGGAGTCTTCTCACAAAATTTTCTTCTTCTTCTTCTGATATATAATTTGATTCCTTGACAACTTCCTTTTCTTTTTCCTTTGCACACGCCTTAAAAGCAGCTTCTTTGATTTGAGAGGGACCTCCTTGTCTCATTTCATAAGCAGTCAGAATACCATGTAGTTGAACAATAGTAAGAGTTTGCAAATCTTGCCTTTCTTCAATAGCTGATACTTTTGACTCAAATTTTGAAGTTAAACATCTTAAGACTTTTTCCACTAGAGTAGTATCGGTTATGGTTTCACCCAGACTTCTCATACGATTTACAATATCATCTAGACGTAAAAAGAAACTGGAAATACTCTCATCACTATGCATCCTTAAATTTTCATATTCAATTCTGAGAGTTTGGAGTTTTGCACTTTTTACCTTTGTATCTCCTTCATAGCTCAGAATGATTTTGTCCCATATTTCTTTTGCTGAATTTAGCTGCATCAATTTAGAAAATTCCGGTTCAAACATGCTCCCTAATAAGACATTAACGGCTTTGGCATTGATTTCATATTTCTTCCTTTCTACTGCATCAGTAGGAATACTTGCCGGATACTGATAACCTCCTTCCACGATTGCCCATAATTCTGCACCAAGACTTTGCAGATATGATTTTGTTCGTATCTTCCAGAATAACAGATTATTTCCATTGAATAGAGGTGGCCTTATAGACATTACCCCTTCATGACTTCCCATTTTGATGGATCTCCTTCAAGCGATCAAGCTTCTGTAGAAGGACCTGCTCTGATACCAATTTTTGGGAAAAATACTGAGAGGGGGGGGGGTGAATCAGTATTTAGGACTTACACAAAACTTTTCATTCACTAAAATCCATACGCTACTTTGCTGAAGCCAACTAGCATATGAACGCATATATCTTTCATAAAACTCGCATATACATAGAGATCTTATTGTGCATTTATTTCTTTACTTAGGTCTATGCATCATTCATTCATCAAATGTTTAGTTAACAGTAAGCATGTGCAGTAATAATAGAATAAACCATCACACATAAGCAACACACATGAACACCAAGATTTTAGGTGGAAACCCAAGTCCGGAGAAAACCACCGCTGTCGTTGTCTCAACCTTCAATATTTTATTATAGAGAAAACATATTACAACCATGTACTGGCGCAGACTCATACCAGCATGCAGGCACCCACCTGCAGAAGGATACAACCTTCTCTCGTTTACCAGCCTCTCCTAGAAGGGAGCTACGACCCCCTGCTCTCATTTACCAGCCTCTCCTGGAAGGAAGCTACGACCCCTTGCTCTTGTTTAATAGCCTCTCCTGGAAGGGAGCTACAACCCCTTGCTCTCGTTTACCAACCTCTCTTGGAAGGGAGCTACGACCCCGTGACTGAAGGCTACAACCCTCAGCACCACCATGGACCACGTTTCATCAATTTTCATACTGGATTCAATAGCTTCAATAGATCACAAATTGCAGGCCACTTTTCATCATATTTTTAGACTGGACCCACTCCACACATTTAAGCTCAATCATACATCAAACTGAAACTTATACCCTTATCAATTCATTCAATGAATCATCAACCAATCAATCAACAACTTGATCTTTTCTCAACATAGTCAGCAACATAATCAATATTCAGAAAACCCAGATCTGTATGAATACATCATAAATAGACAGCAGTAATACAACAGAACAGATCAGACATTTCATACCACATACTTCAGAAAACCCTAGTTTTCATACGCCCTTTCCTTTCACTGATCCTGCATATATACGCGCTTTCATGCATATAAACCCACGTATACATCTGCACATACTTCAGAACTAGTTTCACATTCCATACGCGCTTTCGCTGAATTCAACCCGCGTATATACGCGCTTTCTATGCTGCAAACTAGCGTATAGATCTTCAAAGATTATAGGGCAGCATACTTCTTCAGATCAGATTTACAGTTCAGATTTTACCCTTTACTTCAGATACATGTTCGCCTCATCTCAGATCTAAATATTTCATAAACATATCTAGAAGATACAAATACATTTCAGATCTAGATATCCCTCTTCATCATTTTCTTCATAGGTGCATCATAGAATCAGATCTATCATCAAACTGTTACCCTTTCCATTCAGAAATACTTCAGAGTGAAGTATTCATTCAAACCCAGACATCTTTCACCCTTTACACAATTAATTTCTTCTCCTTATATAGATTTAGCCTTTGTCAATACCATGAGCCAAAACCACATCACTTCCGATGGTATTCTTGGACGGGATCTCATAGACAATCCAGCGCTCAATACAATGGGTCAATACCATGGTAGTAACCCCTGGTTTTACACATTCAGAGCCCAATTGATCATACGCGCCTTGGCACGTACTTTTCCGCGTGCATACGCGCGTTCTCCTTGACAAACCCGCGTATGCCTTGTAACACACCTTTTTCATCATTATTCTTGCACATACTGATATTTCTTTCTTCTGCAACTTTTGTACTACTTGTAGAACATCATATTTACATCATTAATAAACTTATCAAGCATCAAGAACAACTTCATTAAGTAGGTTTCCATCATCTTCATCAAGTGGGTTGCCATCAAGGACAACACTCTGCATCATATTGCCAACAAATGCATACACCATTTGAAAGAATAAGCTCCTGCAAAGGAGTAAAAATGGCCCAACCTGTCGAGGCTAAATTCCGATAGTAGCAACTTGTACCATCAGAAAAACTGATATAGGGTGTTGACGAGGGGTCCCTCTAAAAGGTGTCACAAGACAATAAGTGGGAGGATAAAGAACAATGCTGGCAACCTGAACGCATAGTAGAAATTTAATGCACTCTGCGGAAGGGAGTGATCTGGAGAGGATGTCTACTTCCTACATGCCGCCAGTGAGGGGAAGTGTGGGAGATAATGGAGGCGTAGCTTGAGCTCAGGCTGCATAAGTCACCAAAGGTATGGATGATGGCATCCTGTTTATGGGCAGGAAAGATGAAGTCAGGGGTGGACGTAGCTTCCATGATGTCGTTGTCACAACAGGAGGTGGAAAGACAGGAGGAAGGGAGACCACATGACATGGCGAGGCTACTTAACTCAACATCATGAGAAGAAAAACTTACATGCACATTGTCGTGGGAGATGACGTAAGAATAAGCAGATAAAGGATTTGCTGATGTTGAGCCCAGGGTGTTTGCTGAAAGGGGGTCAAGAGAAAAAACAGGAGAAGATTTAGAGGGAGCTTCTGTCGAGGGTCTCAAGGATGATGAAAGGTAGAGGATGGTGGCCACATGCTCCGTCATGTCGACATCAGGGGGGAATGTCAATAGGAGCAGGTAAATCCTCAGTTTGGTTTGCAACATACTGTACAAGTACGGGAGAAGCATATTAGTTCTATTCAATCTCGTATTCCTGAACTACCTCTAAAGAGGCATGGTAATGCGTAAGGCAGGGAAAATGATGAGATTAATGGCCATGGAGACCACACAAAGCATAAGGGTGTTTGGTGTGAATAGTCTTGTTGTTCTTGGTAACGGTCAATGAAGAAGCAGAGGTTTCGGGGATCGTCGACTCAGGGAACAGGACATTAACCATGGGCTTGATGTGGGGCAACTCCGAAAAAGTATGGGTGGCATGACCGATGACATCCAACAAAGTGTAGGGCTTTGGAGGTGGAGGAGGTACAGGGTCAGTTGGGGCTGCTTTGTCCTTTGAGGCCCTTTTGCGAGCTTTTCCCTTCTTACCTGAAGCAGTTGCAATAGGAGGCGGTTCTTGTTGAGGTGGTTGAGGCACTGTGACGATGGGAGAAGTCAGGGGGATCAGTTGAACTAAGGTCAAAGAAAGATAAGGTTTAGGTTGACCTAGCAGGGTGGTGGTTGGAGGATCAAGGTACCAAACCGGGAGCACAATGGTCAATTTAGGAAGAGAGAGGGTGGCCATGACAGGTGCCATATAGATTCCTGGTGGAGGGACTAGGAACCGTATTTGATTGGAGGGGTAATGGCTAGGTGGGATGACTCCTAAATGGTTAAGGCCTGGAGGAACCGACGTAGGAGGATAAATAGGCTCATGAGTACCAGCTAAAGGGCCAGGAGGAGGAGGTCCAAGAGGCTGCATCGAAGGGCTAGGAGACGACTGCGGAGGGTGAGGGTGCTGCTGACTAGCCTAGACGGGCCTCTTGAGAGAAGCCTGAGATGATTGCATCATGCAAACATTCGATGAGCTGGGATCAGAGATAGGAAGGGGAATACCAGGGAAAGTACCAAGCTAGGAGGAGTCCTTGTAGATGCCAGGTGAGACACTGGTCAAAGGGTCAACGGTTTGCTTGTTGGCCATCGAAGAGATAGTGGAATTAGGGGAGTTCTAAGACTTCGGCTCATAATATGTCAACTGGTCAATGCTGACTATCTTACTGTTATGGGGGAAAGACATCCTACAGTGAGCCACGGAAGGTAAAACAGACATCGCATAAGTGTAGCTACAACCCAAAAGAATGTTGTAATCTAAGGGAGTGTCTATGACTTCTACGTCAATGCAAATCATCTTACCTGCAAGAGTGATAGGACAATTGTAGAATAAGTCAATGGGCTTGGAGGCGTGGCCATCCCACGCTCGGAGAGTGATGGTGGAAGGGGCCAACTCAGGAGATCCAAGTTGTTTCTAAACTGAAGTGGACATCACACAGGTGGATGCCCCCTCATCAATAATGCACCGAGAAACGTTGGCGTTCCAGATCTTGACTGGGATTTGGAAAGCAATGGATGCAAGGAGAGGAGGATGTTCTAACCGGTCAACGTCAAAGATAATAAATAGATGATCGGAAGGGTCTACAATTCCCACAGTAGACAGAAGAGATTTTCTTTGTGAAGGACATGACTAGAGGAGTTCCAGTGTTGAAATGGCAGCAGTGGATTATGCCAAAACATTGACTATGCTATACGAATGGGAAAGTTTTCCAGAAGCAGCATTTTTGCATAGTGGACCCTTAGGGATATTGGTATGAACCTCCACCCTAGGCTGAGGGATCTTCAAGGGGCCATTAGGTGTCAAAAAAGGCTCTGTAGAGACCGAAGGAGGTGGCTCAGGGACAAAAGTAGCAGGAGGCTTGTTGTACTGACAGGACTGAGTCTGAAGATTCATGTCTACGACTGAAAGTTGATCGGATTTCATCATGGGAATCTAGTCATTGGGGGTACCAGACAGAAAAGGTTGGATAATAGTGTGGTATGCAGGAGGTTGGGCAAAGAGAGGAGGCATGCTGCACCCTGAATACATGCTACCAAGAGGAGAAGGTGTGCAGGAGGTGCTAACCCCCCCCCCCCCCCCTTGAGGAAAATTAGAGCCCATGGGAGGTTGAGCAATGACAACACACAAAGAGAACCAAGGAAAAAGAGACCAAAAAGGGGAGGGAGGTGCAATATCAACTGATTACAATGTCGAAACAAGGGTAGAGAGGTGCAGGATCAATTGATTTCAATGTTTTAGAGTCTTTTCTTGGTGGTGTTAAGCAAGCCCTTTTTCGCTTAGGGTGTGTGTGTAAAAGTGTGTAAATTTTAATTTTTAAACCCAGACATTTGTAGAGAAAAAGAAAAACTGATGTTGTATAGTTGTAAATAAACCTATAAATGAAAGTATATAGGCCTGCAAAACAGAAAATAAACAGCTAATAATGCAATAATCTAAACCCAAGAAGGTGGGCCTCTCAAAAACTAGTCTATAGGTGAGTAAAAAACTAATCTAAACACACTAAAAAAGGCTAATAGATCTTGGGTCAAGAGGGACAGAGATCTAAAAGACAAAGTCTGCTGGAAAGTGGTGCAGAAAACAATAACAAATCTGAGGAAAATTGTTGTAAAGAAAGGTGGCGAAAGGCTATCTCTAGGAGGGAAGCAGAGTGCCCCCTAATGGAAAACCCAAACAAAGCTAAATGGGAAGATTTGGATGGACAACAATCCAATCTAAAGTGGATCTGAAAATGAGGTATAAGATCTGAAAAATGGATGAAGACTTTGAAATTTCAGACAACCTGCAACAACAAACACTCTTCCATAAAACGTGGAGGGAAGCCCTAGGGGGCTAGGTTCGCACTTAGTTGAGTGAAACAGAACAAGTACAAGTCCAAAAATGGTAGAGATAGAGCTCAGATAACCCTGAACAAAGGCTCAACAAAACCCAGAAAACTTTCAGAAAAATCCATTCAGAAAATCCAGGTTGTAGTTTTTGGTCTATTTTCAGCAGAGGTCACACTTTTTAGGCAGTAAAGTGTGCCCTGGAGGTCCAAGTCGTAGGTTTTGGGCAAAAAAGTGTGACCTGCACTTCTGGCACTCTCAGTGGCAGGTTTCAGAAAAATTTGTCGTCTCAGCTGCGGCTGATGTCGTTCACTTGCGCAATGGGTCCGAAAACACACGGAAGTTAGAATTTTTATCGTTTTAGGGTTTTATGGGTTAAAAAAAACATCAATAATAAGAAAAAAAAAGGAGTTATTAGGGTTTGAAGCAGCTAGATATGCAAGGATCAAAAAAATGACAACGGTCATAATGGTAAACCCATGTGGAGTTGCCATTTGTTAGTATGAATCTTGATTCGAGATGTACAAAAAAATACCACTTTAGTTGTGCATAAAAAATAGCCCTAACAACAGAAATGACCGCTAATATCTTCATATCTGCAGTTAGATGATCTAGAAAAATGTTGCAAAAATATAGATCTATGCATCATAAGACATTAAACAGTAGAAAAATAAGATTTACTCCATAGATCCAATAGACAAGACAAGAATATATCCAATGAAATTTTTATTAATGGGCACCTAGGAGGAAAATACAAGAGAGTGTTCCCTGTTCTCCTCAATGGGATGGGTTCTTGTAAGTCCTCAACGCTTCAGATTTAGAATTCCTCTCTCTTGATGTTGTAGAAAACCCAGACAAAAATGGAAAAATATGGCTATGATAATGGATCAATAGCCAGACCAAGAGTTGAGATCCAGAGTGATCTTTAGGCAACAAAAGGTGACAAATGAATGGGGAAACCCTTCTATTTATAAAAAAATATTAAGTTCGTCTAGAGATTAGTGCATAATTAAAATATTATTAACCAAATCTAGATCCAAATTTTATGGAATATTTTATTATATTTGTTGGAGGGAAAAGGTATTTGACTTGAGTCAAATCCCCTTATTTGTAAATAATAAATAAATAAATGATTTATTTATTATTTTAAGGATGTGATTAAGTAATAATAAATAAATAAATGATTTATTTATCGTTTTAAGCATATGGTTGAGTAATAATCAAATAAATAATGATTTATTTAATTATTTAAGGGTGAGTTAGTCATATTTAACAAATAATATTATTTAAATAAGATTTAAACAATTATTCTTTAGCAAATAATAAGATAAATAATGATTTATCTAATTAATTTCCTTGTTTTGGGTTAAATATAATCAGAAATATTATTTAAGCTACTATTTAACTAATTATTTCTTGAGGAAAATCAGACAAATGTATATTTATTTAATATTTCCTTATGGGGTTTCCTGTTTAGACCATAAACAACTTAGTAAAGATGATTTACTAAGTTATTCTCATAGTGAAAGCAATTTTACTTGGAGTAAAATTGGTCTTACATGACGAACTTGGGTCCATCTAATGATAATAGGTTAGATGACCAAAAAATGGTGTAACAATATATATATATATATATATATATATATATATATATATATATATATATATATATATATATATATATATGTTTTAATTTATTCTATTGCGTTCTCCATTGTCGCTGTGAAATGTAACATCAATGATTAAATTTATGGATGATTAAATATTATAATGAAGAGATGTGAAATTTGATGATACGATATAACAAATTAATCCAAGTATCACATTCAAATGCACTAATAAACATTTAATTGATATGAATGTTGTTATAAGATATATATGTGTCGACTTTTGATGAATAATGAATTTTAACAAATCACAATAATTATGATATGATATAAGAAATTAATCCAAACATCACATTCAAATGCATTAATAAAAATTTAATTAATATGAATACTGTTATAAGATGTGTCGACTTTTGATGAATAATGAATTTTAAAAAATCACAATAATTGCACTGTCATAGGTCAATGTTTCTAAAATAAATAAAAAGAAAATCAGTGTGTGTCAGTTACTGTACATCAGTGCATTTTTATTCTGAAGTGCATCGGTTTGTTTCTACAACCTATGGGCAACACACAAATACCAAAACCAATTAAAAATATTCCAATAGGTTTGTGCAATACTGCGCACTGGTGCGTTTATGTGGAATTACACACCGGTGCTATGGGCACCGCACAAATACCAATACCAATTATAAATCTTGGTGCCTTTGTGTGATAATATGCACCAGTGTGTTTATGTGGCTCTACGCACCAGTTCATTTGTATGATCTATGGGCACCGCATAAATACCGATACCAACTATAAATCTCAGTGAATTTGTGTGATACTGTGCACCAGTGTGTTTGCATAGGTCTACACATTTATGCCTTGAGACGACCTATGGGCACTGCACAAATCCAAAGACCAATTAGAATGGCCCCATGCTTTGTATCACCAACACTGTGCCTGGTGTAATTTTATACCTTGACGGCCCGATGCATGCTCCTTTGACTAGCCCGGGCCACCTTCTAGATGTACGCACTGGAGCGGTGAAGCCCGAGTAGTGCACCGATGAGAAAAAAATCCGTAATAACCTCTGGATGCCAATTTATTTTTATTTGTGCTGAATTTCCATTAAATGCTCTGCCAAAACCTCTGTAACCATAAACGGATGTTGTAACAAATGGTTGTAACACTAAAAACCTCATTTATAACCTCTGCTAGAGGGAGTTTTCCTTGTAGTGGTTCATGGTTGTGGTTTCCTCTCTTTAGATCACTGACATGTGGGATTTGATCCATACATGGAATTACCATGAAATAAATTGGTTTCGAGCTAAAATCCTTGGTTTACCGCTCATATTATGGTCCTGCAAATCACTAATGATGATCGAAAATCCCATTGGTAAATTTTATTTCTTGGTGGAAGAAAGCCTGTTATAGAGAGATAAACATATCACATGGATTTTAGTGGAGGTGGACTTTGTTGTTGGACTTCGTGCAGAGGTGGAGCTCAATTAGGGTGTCTTCTCTACTAGGCAACGAATTGACTATTGGGTTGTATGAGGGCGGCCGTGTAAAAAATGCCAAGTTGTGACTGCTTGCATGCCTTGTGCACGTTTGTGCTTCCCATTTTCCATTTTCTCCCTCGTGCCTTCATTCGGGCGGGTCGGGTCATGTGAGGGCAGATATTTAAAAAATGCTAAGTTGTTACCACCCGCATGCCTTGTGCACATTCGTGCAACCCATTTTCTGTTTTCTCCCTCATGCCTTTGTTCAGGTTAGTTGGTTATGGTTGTGTCATGTCAGGGCACCCAAGGAAACACATTCGGGTGGGTCGGGTCAAGTTGGGTCATGTGAGGGTGCCCAAGGAAACATTTTTGGGTGTGTTGGGTTGGTTTGGGTCAGGTCGTGATGTGTGAGGGCACTCGAGGAAACACATTTAGGTGGGTTGCGTCAGGTTAGGTCATGTCATGGCGCCCAAGGAAACACGTTCGGGTTGGTCTGGGTCGGGTCGAGTCATGTGAGAGTGCCCAAGGAAATTCATTTGTGCAAGTCGGGTCAGGTCATGTGACGCCACTTAAGGAAACACATTCAGGTGGGTTAGGTCAGGTTGTGCCTTTTGAGGGCTCCTAAGGAAACACGTTCGAGCAGGTCAGGATGGGTAGGGTCAAGTCGTGTGAGGGCACCCAGGAAAAGATGTTCGGGCAAGTCAGGTTGGGTCAGGTCAGGTCGGGTCATGTGAGGGTAGCCATATAAAAAATTCTAAGTTGTGACCGCTTGTGTGCCTTGTGCACGTTTTTGCGATCTGTTTTCCATTTTCTCCCTCATGCCTTCATTCGGACAGGTCGGGTCATGCGATGTAAGGGCGTCACAAGAAACACATTCAGTTTGGATCGTGTGAAGGAGGTCATAAAAAAAATGATAAGTTGTGACTGCCCTTGTGCCTTGTGCATGTTCGTGCGACCCATTTGTCATTTTCTCCCTCGTGCCTTTGTTCAGGCGGGTCAGGTCGAGTCACGTCATGTGATGGAGCCCAAGGAAATGCATTCGGGTCAGGACCAGTCAGGTTGTGCCATGTGAGGGAAACCAAGGAAACACATCTAGGTGGGTTGGGTCAGGTCATGTGAGGGTGCCCAAGGAACGCATTTGGGTCGGGTCATGTTAGGTCTTGTGAGGGCGCCTAAGGAAATGCATCGGGTGACTTGGGTCGAGTCAGGTTAGGTCGTGCCATGTGAGGCCACCCAAGGAAATGCGTTTGGGTGGGTTGGGTCATGTCATGTCATGTGAGGGCACCCAAGGAAAGGAATTCAAGCGGGTCAAGTCAGGTCGTGTCATGTGAGGGCGCTTAGAAAAACGCGGTTGGGTGGGTTAGGTCGGGTCGGGTCGTTTGAGGGTGGTTGTATCAAAAATGCTAAGTTGTGACCATCTGTGTGCCTTGTGCACATTTTTCTAACCCATTTTTTGTTTGATCCATTTTGGCTTCATTCGTGTGGTTCAGGTCAGATCGTGTAAGGGCACCCAAGGAAACACGTTTGGGTCAGGTTGTGTGAGGGAAGCTATATAAAAAATGCTAATTTGTGACCACTCATGTGCCTTGTCCACGTTCATGTGACTGTTTGGTGTTTTCTCCCTTATGCCTTCATTCAAGCAGGTGAGGTGGTGTCATTTGAGAGCGCCCAAGGAAACGAGTTCGGGCAGGTCCGGTCTGGTCGGGCCGTGTGAGGGCACCCAAGGAAATGTGTTGGGGTCGGGTCCGGTTGGCTCGTGTGAGGGTGCCTGAGGAAATGCATTCGAGTCAGTCGGGTCAGGTCATGCCGTGTTAAGGTGCCCATGGAAATGCATTCAGCCAGGTTTGTTTGGGTCGTGTCATGTGAGGGCACCCAAGGAAATGCATTCGGGTGGTTTGGTTCGGGTTGGGTTGGGTTAGGTCATGTGAGGGTGCCCAACGAAATGCATTCAATCGGGTAGGGTCCGATCGGGTCGGGTCGTGTTAGGGTAGTTGTATCAAAAATGCTAAGTTGTGACCACCTATGTTCCATGTCCACATTCGTGTGGCCCATTTGTTGTTTTCTCCATTGTGCCTTAGTGCGGGCGTGTTGGGTCGTGTCCTATGAGGGCACCCAAGGAAATGCGTTCGGGTCGGGTCGGGTTATGTAATTTGAGTGTGGCCATATAAAAAATGTTAAATTGTGACAACCCATGTGTTTTGTACATGTTCGTATGATCCATTTATCATTTTCTCCCTTGTGCCTTCATTCGGGCAGGTTAGGTAAGGTCAGTTTGGGTCATGTGAGGGCACCCAACAAAACGCATTCGAGCGGGTCAGGTCAGGTCAGGTCGTGTGAGGGCACCCAACTTTTTTATCATGGCCATGATAGAAACCACTCATACTTAAAAATAAAAGTTAATAATACTATTTTTATTTTTATTTTTCTTTTGATTCTTAATTTATATAGAGATATCTTTCCTTCGTAATCACATATGAAAATATTTTTTCAACGTGTTTCACAGAAAGATCATTATGTAAATACTATTTGGAGATACTATTTTTGTTACAATACATTTTTTCTTATATATTTATTAGTGTTAAATACAAATGAAACGACTATATCAACCACATTAATATTACTAGTCTTAAACATTTTTCCTCCTTCGAGTGGATCATATTTTGTGACGTTGCAAAAAATTTTGGGCAAATTTCACCACCATCGTTCTGGCGGGTCGTAGTTTCTTCGCCGTACAGGTTTAACCAGACCTAAGAGTTAGATTCAAAACAAAAACCCTTCATTTCTTTTAGTTTTCATTTATTTTACCACGAGCTCCCTCAGGTTTGGTTTCCCCTCAAGATTTCCCCTCATCCGATTCAGCAAGAGAAAAGAGCGATTTTTGTGGTCATATTGGGGCTGGAGCATGGATCCACAACATCTACTAGTTCTAGAGAGGTATTTATCCTATCTTTTACACAATTTCCCAGTTTTATTTCCAATTCTGTCTCACTAAAGTTTACTATAAAAATGGTGTGAATGGTGCTAGTATCTTTATGTACGATTTCAATTCCTGTCAAACACACCATACACTATTTCTTAGAAAACCCTTAGTCCCATTTTTATTATCAATTCTGTCTCACTGAATTTTACTATAAAAAGGTTATGAATGGTGCTTGTATCTGTATGTATGATTTCGATTCCTGTCAAACACATCATACATTATTTCTTGGAAAACCCTCATAATTTATTTGTCGGAGTATTTATGGTTATGTAATTATTGAGAAGAGATTCGAGGGTTTGTAATGCTTGCAATGGAAGATGAGAATTCTTAGTGCATAGAGTCAGGTATGAACACGTGTATGGTTGCAGAGGAGATAGGGTTCAAAGCGACGATTTTGCACAAATGTCGTGTTTCATGTTCAAATCAGCCCGATATCATGAATGCAAGTAGTGTAAGCATAAAATTCATTCGAGGGTTTTGAATTATTCTAAGTTATACTATAATGATGGTTTTGCGGCTGGGCTAGTTTCGTTACCCAATTCTTTGAATGGAATTTTTTTGAAATTTGATGGGCAACTTATCGAGCCCAATGAGGAACGATAGAGCTTGGATTTTTCTTCAAATGGTGTTGAGGTAGCGACTGGTTTGTCCAGTGATGCTTCTGATTTTGATTTTGTGAACCGCTATGGTACATCAAATTGTGTTGAGTCAGCCACTAAGTTGTCTAGGAATGCTTCTAATTTTGATTTTGCGCACTTGATGAATTTAAAATTGAAATTAATGTTGAAGGGAGTAGAAATTTGGATCGCATTGATGAAACCCAGAATGGATTTCGAAGTATGCCTTTTGGGTTTGGAAGTTCTGGGTGATTCAATCCTACAGGGTATTCTGACGGTTTTCTTCAAGGGATATCGACAATTGACTATTGGCATACTCCATTGTAGTTTCATTTTTTGTCTCACACTAGATGGGAAGTAGGTTCCAAGGATGAGGATGATGAAATTAAACTGGATACTCCTCCTTTCCATGTGAAAGTTGACTTCATAAAAATTCCATCATTCCTACCTCAAATACTTTGACTTATTTATAGTGTGTCCTATAAATGGTTTCTGCAAGTGCGTAACACATTTCAGGCCCTTGGAGATGTATCCAAGAATCTGAATATATCTTTTCCATTTCTAGCCATTTAAGAATATACCTCCCGATTAGTTCCTTGGTTTATTCTTGAAATCACCATGATTTTTTGGCCT
Organism: Pinus albicaulis; assembly: GCA_034641835.2. NCBI lineage: Eukaryota > Viridiplantae > Streptophyta > Pinopsida > Pinales > Pinaceae > Pinus > Pinus albicaulis. The sequence goes on from CM076583.1 coordinate 663,345,762, forward strand.
TATTTTGTGCTTTTGGGTTTCTATTCAAAACAAATAAAGCTCACACAAAACTTTAAAAATTTGAATAACCCAAACATGGGAAAAAATAATCCTTGAACGTTAAAATTCAAAACTAAAAATAAAACCCGAGGGATGAAAGAATTTATTTCTTAAAACAAAACAATGGAGCAACATGGATGAAATGACATTAGTAGTACTATCTTGGGTAGTTTATTCATAACATGCGGGGATAAAATGGCTCAGTGACGTCATTTTTGTTGGAGGATTAAATGTGTCACCTTTAGTTCTAAGTTCAACACTAAAATTTGTATCCAAGGACACCATTATTGAGATTTGTATCCAGGGGAAACAAAAGATCTAGGATATGTTGCAAGAACTCTTTTGCTAGAGTGTAGTTTCTTGATGATGGATATCACCTAGGAAGCACACCTATAATAGCAATCAATCTTGTTTCTTTCCTTTTTTCAATGATGAATCATCTATCAAGATCATACCCCCCACGAGAGATGTGTTGAGCATACCATCTGTGGCCGACTTATACTATGTAGGATCATACATGATTTCTTTTGAGAGAAAATTCCTTCTCTGGATGAGATTGAATGAGTAAATTTCTCATAGGGATTTAATCGAACAACAAAGTATGATTTAATGGGTTCAAAAACTTCAAACAAATATTTCTTATGTGGATTGAAAGAAAGAGAACCATTTAATGGAATATGGGAAAAAAAAACTTTATAATCAATCTCCAGGAAAGTATTATTCCCTTAAAACATTTGAATCCATTAAAATCCAAGACGTTGAACCACTTTCCTAGCAGATCCTGCATTTGCAATATCAACAATCAGAAAAATAAAAATTAAAAAAAATTAAAAAAAATTAAAAATTAAAAATTAAAAATTAAAAATTAAAATAAAAATTAAAAAATAAATAAATAAAAAATAAAATAAAAAATATTGAAGAAGAAATATCCTTCGTAACAATTTCCTGCACTACAAGTAGATGCTTCTCCAGTTACGAAATGATGGGATTCTCGTATCTTCCTCCCTTCATAATCTTCATAAGCCTAGAAATTTCAGTAAGCTCATTTCCTACCTCTTTTGTAAATATTTTTCTCCGAGAAACACAGTGAGAAAGAACCAAATATCCAAACCTGCACTAAAACCATCCAAGGATAAAAATTCAATCAGAAGGTTCAACTCAGAATGTTTCCCTCCAATTGATTGTTTTCAACCAGATATATCTCAAATGAAAAAGGCTTCCCAACTGAGTTGGGATATGACCATGGAGGGGATTTTTTCCAAGATAAACTGATCAAATTCATTCCTACCAAAGATGATCTCACCTCAATATATTTTTATAGGAATACTACCACACTTTATATTGTAGAATTAAAGTTGGAAAACAACACAAAGTTGATACTGCTAATTTTGGTGGATTTCAGAACTTCAGTGGCGTTGGGTGCAATAGATTTCACAAGATATACTTATTCCATGAATGGGTTGATCGACATAGAATAGGTTGTGAGATTGTTGAGACAATGGGATTATTTGCAACCACTTCCAAAGTGAGAGAGACATTGCGAACCTCTGGAACAACATGGGTAAGTGAATTTGTGTCACAATGGTTTGATATATTGAAATTTTTTATATAAGATGTCAACAAATATTATAATAGAAAATGTAATGTTGGAGAGAAGAAAAATATATTAGGGTTGTGACAATTCCTATCTCTAGTAGTTGTGGTGATAATTTTAAGTTTCAATTGCTTTCAAAAAAATTTCTCTATCTATCTATGATTGCAACAAGTGGGTAGGAAAGTTTATATGTATACAAATAAAATCCATATAATGAATAAGGTTTTTTGGAAACACATAATTATCTTGCTTGTGTAGTACTAGTATGACTTTCTGGGAACACTAGTACTAGAAGCAGGGTACTTGCTTTTAGTTTGTTCTTGCCCAACACGATTATTTCATAGTTTCCTTGTGACTCCAAGACAACATCAATAATTAGGGGAATTTTGAGGTCTAAAATGGGCCTCCTAAGGAAATTATAAAATAATAGTGGAAATAATAAAATAATATTCGATTACATCATCCAATTTTAGAGGGAAAAAAGAAAAAAACTATTTTTTCAACTCGTATTTTCAACTTATCTCCCAAATTTTCTACTCAGATTTCAAGTGGGAGTACTTGTTGCATGAAAAAATTAATCCTTCATCCAAGAAGTACCCATGTTGCATACTTTCGAGGGACCCTGCTACACGAAAAATGAGAAATACATGAAAAACATGATTGCATTCATGGTCTTTAATGTATTTCTAATTTTTCGTGTAGCAAGGTCCATCGAAAGTATGCAACATGGGTACTCCTTGGATGAGGAATTAAATTTTACATCCAAAGATTACTTCCGCTCTAAATTTGAGTAAAACATTTAGGATATAAGTTGAAATACGAGATGAAAATGTATTTTTATTATTTTATTATTTTTTAATGTTTTTACCCATTTACTTAAAATATGGTGAATCATCCCCCATGGTTGACATCATCATCTTGAATCCTATTGGTTCTTATAAAGTTTATTTTGGTTGTACATTCTTCTTAGGAGGCCGATTTCAGACCTCAAAATTCCCCTAATGCTTATGGGTGCATTGGACAAGGAACAAATTCATCGAGATAGGGGATACTATTTGGGTAGTATCCATGATGAATACAAACAACGAAAACAAGAATTTACTGTATCATAGACAAATATAGAAACACAATTGTATAATGTGTTGTGTGGATTCTTTTATTTCTAATTTTATTCTGCACCCTGAAATACCTTCAGACAATTATTCTTCACAAGTCTTGTTTCCTTCATTTTCGCATAAGATATGCACTCATTTGTTGATGAAAAATGTGATGTGTAATACCACTTTTAATGTGAAATTTTCTCATGATAACTCTAATGAAACCCTAAATTCTACCATGGATGTAGTTTTTATGTTAAGGTTATATCCTACTCTTCATTCTGATGTGTAGTCATTGTCACATTATTGATTTTTCCACCGAAAGACAACAAATAACTTTGCCTTTTACTTTGCAAGGATGCTTCTACATTTTTCTTTACAGGAATGCCTTTGTATGTGCGTATTTAAAACAAAATAAGGAACCTTAGTGGCGTGGGACAAGAATATTATATTATTGACTAATTTCAAGGTGTCATTTTGATCGAAACTGGGAACAATTTAATTTGTGACATTCTAATTTCCTTTAAAATTATGATTTAAATATTTTAATGTACTCCAAATTGGCTTAAGGTCTCAATATTGTAATTTAGATAAATAAATTAGCTTAGATTTATTTGTGCATGAATATTTGATTGTGTGTTCTAGTGTGGATTATCTCAATAAGTTTAACATATACCAACAATTTCATCTATAATTTCAATGAAGGTGAAAAAAAATTACACTATTGACCAAACAAATATTACATCATCCTCTAAATACCTTTAATATAGACGATAAAAATGACCGTTTTGTGAGCCTTGGCATGATGTGAAAACATTAAAAACCTCATTGAAGGGAGCACTGCGCTGGCCAAATGCTTGAAAACATTAAATTCATGATGTTTTGGAATATGTGGTAATGAGAAAAAAAGTCAGGCCAAATTCTCTTGAGAGTGCTCGACATCTACAAGGTATTGTGGGACATAACGCTTCACATCAAAACCATTTATTATAGGGAATATTGTGGGAATGTGAGGATGCATGCATATATAGACTTAGATCAGCTTGGGGATTTAGCATTGGAAACAATGACTGCATTCAAAAATGCAATCTAGGCAGAGAATTCAAAAACCCTGGTCCTGGGGTGCAAGATTCATCCATTTAACTTCAAAATTCCTGACTCCTCCTTTCGACTTTCCTTTTCACCTCTCGATGAAATTTATAGCTATATATTCCCTCATTTTTACAATCTTATTGTTCCATAGTTTATTATAGCACTAAACCATCAGCTTTTACAATTTTCATTAAAACATAAGCTTTTACGACTTTCATTAAAAGATTCACTTCGGTAAGAAATTTTATAATAATGATGGAAAACCTTCTCTGCTTTAGTGGTAAACTGAAAATCCCAAATTAATAAATGTATGAAATTGTAACAGAGAACAATATGAAATTTTATGGATGCGAAAGGGTGTATGAAGAGCAGGGATGCTTATAAAACTATTTTCTTTCCCCCCGTAAAATGAACATGTTGTGTTTTCTCCCATAAACTAAACATGCATAACTTTGAATTGTAATATTAATTCATGAACCGAATTGAACCCTCATATTTTCAATTTTTTTTTCCAATTCACCCGAATTGGGTTGGGAATCGAACACTCGTATTTTCATATTTTTAGATAGTCATGGTGGGATGTACGTCAGTTGGGAATTTTCATTGTCCTGAGGTTTTCGGATCTTATGTTAGGACTTTTCATTGTCAAGGGTTTTCATAGGATAACTACAAGGAGAACTTAGTAACGATAGATTGACCGACCCTGAATGAGAAGAGGATCAATAGTTTCTCGGCTAAGAGAATAGGATCAACAGTTTTGATTCCAAGGAATAAAATATATTCACAGAGCATTTGATTTTCTACCCAATAATTGCCCAACTCTTCGAATGACATGAAGGGCATGCTAGAGGTAAGCTTTGCATTTTCCTTATATTTTATATTTATAATCTACTGTTTCATTCATTGTTTTTTTCTTTTGTAAGTGGGTCTTTCTCGATATTACCCTCTAAATTTTTTTTGATGGTTTTACTATATATTCCATCTCAAAATCCTTTGATTTAAGCATTAATAAGGTTCTTCTAAAAAATTATTGAGGGTCTTACTATATATTCCATCTCAAAATTATTTGACTTAAGCAACAACAGGGTTCTTTTGTTGAGTTTTCATTGAAAAAGTTCCTTTCTATCCACTCAACATTTAACCTTGCCTTTTCTAGATTACCTTTAGATTCAACATCAAAGTCTTGGGGTGGGGTTAAGGTCTGATTCGAATCTTCCAAGTTCTCTCAAGGTTGCCCTCAATCAGGATCAACTATTGATTTTCAATTTCAACATCATTGCCTAAAAATTGTATAAAAAATTAGAAAGAAAACCTCTCTTTCTGGTCATTTTTCTGCATTACATCATTTGTCCTTTCTACATAGTAAGACTAGTGGAAATTTTTATTGGCCAAGTAATCAACACTTCCATGAATTTTATCTACATCTTTGTTAAATTTACATGTTTCTTGTTTTAAGTTTCCTTTTACATTCTTACATGAATAATACATATTAAAAATGAAAGGAACACATTATTTGTTTGTAATAATTTGTCACAACAATACATGGCACAATACATAAAGTTGAGATTATTCTTCTTAGGGACCACATTATTAGGTTTTTCCATTCTTGACTTCCATATGTATAAATATCAACAAAAAATTTGTGAACCCTACATATGTGAAAACAACTAGGCCTCGTCTATGATATTTCGATGTCCATTTTATTACTCATTTGATTACCATAGAACATGTAGTTGTGCATTTTGCTTGCAGGGATTAATACCAATCAACACTTTTAAATTAGATATATTATCTATCCAGCACCTCAATTCATTTAGAGTCTCCTTACATATAAATCTGTTATAACCACCCTGAAGAGCCAATAAATTTCCTTAAATCAGATCATTTATCTTGCATGATTTGTGGGAGAATTGTCCTAAGAAACCAACTTGGCTTGTAAGGAAATCTCATTATCGTCATTTAATACACATCCAACCCTTGTTACCCTGGGATTTTTTATGGATGCCCCATTAAAATTTATATTTACCGTTGTGGAGGGGGGATCCTAAGGAATGTTGACTACTTTGATAAGGGATTTTGATTTGTAGTGTGTTTTAAAAGACTTAAAAATATTGGTCTCCTTTGGTTCCTTGCATATTTTAGCTAGAGATGTTTTAACTGATTCAACCAAAGCTTATTTTATCTAGACAAAAACCTTTTCAACCATGTAGATTTTTCCTTGAAAAGGTTTGGAAATTTGGTTTTCCTATGTGAATTTGATAGGTTAATGCACCAATATCCTAATCCCATTATTGTAAAAGCAACCAACTATGAAAAATGAAGCACAATCTAAATGCTATTGATAATTGCAAACTTGATCGATGCATATTCTCATGTTGGGATATATTTAGTTTGTGTAAATACTATATCACTGCATGGAATTCAGTTGGGAAACAAAGAATGACATCAACTTAAAGGACCTAAACCAATAGAAATATGTTTTAGTGTACTTACTACAGGGTTATTTCCAAGTTCATTCCTAAGATACTTGGACAGGAAGTGTGGATTTATGAGGCAAAGAGAATGGAAATTTGCTATAATTATTTTACAATAAGTAAATATATATTTTCCTGTTCTATTAATATCCTTGGATATTTTTTAAGAATTATTTATTGAAGTTGATTAGGTTGATTCTAGTATAGTGATTATTACCAAATCCTTGCAGGGTGCATGGATTTTTCACCATTTTCTGAAGGGGGAATAAATTTTCTATGAAATTCATTAATAGTAAATGTAAAGCCACACCATAAAGACATATGATTTAATTATTGCAAAGAAAGTATTTTCAATTTAGTATGGCATTATGATCATTTATCATTTTTCCACCTCTTGTCATTGTTTGTGAAGTTATTTCCTTTCCCTTAAATAAATCGTATGTTGCAAATTTTCGCCATGTGTGTGCCAGAAATTTCTAATCTCATTCAAGGAGAATATTGATTGTTGTCCTTTACTATATTCATGTTCTCTTTTTTTCCATCTATACATTCTCAGGTGGGATGTTTCTGGTTTCATTCAATTTGAATATACATTCATCTCTCTTCTAAGATAAATGTTTTTGGTTTCTTTCTAAATCTGTGAGTTAATGAATATTTGAAATCCTGGTTTTTCTAGGGTAATATAGAACATTGCTATAATGTGGTCTGTTTCTCTCTTGTTCTTTTGAGGTTGTAAGGTTCTAAACTATCATATTTCAGAATAAATATTTTGATCCTATTTTTTTTTCCTGGTCTCTCTTTTTCTCGTCTACCTGTGTTGTTTTCTAAGGTTTAGCGGTCATATCAATTCACACATTTACTCATATTTATGCTCATTTATTTTAATCCAATTATGTGGATATATTTGATATACTATTGTTGTTTTACATGTTTTAATGACCATATAAGTGACATAATTAACCACCATGCCACTAATGAAGGATTATGAGTTCAACTCTCTTCCATAAACCAAATATTTGTGTTGCATCTTTGTTTTTTAGTCCTTAGAATATAGCAATCCTACAACAACAGAACAACTTCCAGATGAATATTGCACTCTTACTTTTTATTTTGAAATTGCCCAGTTGAGCATCAAAACAACACTGAAATGGTAACCTTGGGCATGATTTGTGCATAAATTTTTTGATTTAGTATAAAATTTGTGGTGTGATATAGGCATCCCTTATTCGGGTTGCTAAAAATATGTTGATAAGATATATGACATGATGACGTCACATACCTTTTGCTAATTATTCCTTAATCTATTTAAGAGAGAGGGTTAGAATGCTTAGATTTTTTTTAGTGAACTTTTTAAATTTTAAAGGTTTATATGTATACAAATAAAATCCATATAATGAATAATGTTTTTTGGAACCACATCTTACATATCATAACAAAACAATAAAATTGTACTTCAAGAATCATACACCGTGGAGCCAAAGGGTGGCCATATTGGTTTCCCCTCCTTATAAATGTGCCTCTAACTTGCTGTGTTGTATGCTGATCTGAGAACTTAGAGAAGACACTGTCACAATATTTTCGATTTATTGTTTATTATATTTAAAATTGAATTCCATTTTATGATAAATTTGTACTCTTTAATGCACAAACTTTATGTATTAGAAAGGTAAATTTAGAAATTATTTTAGTGTTCATTTTGTGTTTTCAAGTTAGATATTGTTTTTAAGTTTTCACATTTCTAATTTTATTGCAATGTGGTAGACTGATTGTGGCATAGGAACAACCTTGGAATATGTAAACAAATAACAATTTCACTTTTAGATTAGTTTCTTTATCTTTAACAATATATATATATATATATTTCATGGTTCTTATTATTTTATAATGTGGCAGGATGATCTTGGAAAGGGGCCAGCCGAAGAACATGTAAATTGTCAACCTTGCTCTATCTTCGGGTATTTTAATTGTTACATAATTGAAATAATGTTAATTTTGTTCAAATATGCAGACGTGTGGCCATGTTCCACGTCACGATTCCATAAAATGTTGTGTAACCAGCTCCAAAAAGAGAAGAAAAGAGATATAAGCGCCTTAGAAATGAGCCACTTTGAGGAGGCAACCTCCAATAAATTACATAAATGAACAATTCTTGGATGATACAATTCACAAAACCTCCTTTCTATATATAGGAGTCCATGGGGCCATAATGTAATCCTAGTGGGCCACAATGTAATCCTAGCCGACCTAACAATAATAATTTAAGGGCACAATAATAACAAAATGGGGGTTACTAGGGTACAATAATAACAATAAGGGGTTTACACTAACAATAATAAGGGGCTATACTAGTGATATAGGGACCTAACATGCCCCTCTCCTTCAAAAAAAAGTGTTGTCCTCAACGCTTGAGTAGCTCCGGGTGCTTCTGTATAGAATTCTCATCCTCCCATGTAGAATCTTCAGTGGGTAAGTTCTTCCACTTGATGAGATACTCTGAAATTGATCGATTCCGTAGTTGTCGAGTTCTTATTTCCATGACTGCTTCAGGTTCCAATATGATTTTCCCTTCCTCATCAAGTTCTGGCAATACTGTTTGAACTGGAATATTTTCACCTATAACCTTCTTTAAGCATGAAACATGGAAAATTGGATGTACTCGTGAAGAAGCAGGAAGCTCCAATTTGTATGCCATAGTACCAATCTTTTGCAACACCTTGTAAGGACCATAGTACTTTGTCGATAATTTATTATCCTTCTTTGCTTGCTTGAGGGACATTTGTTTGTATGGTTGTAGCCGTAAAAATACCCAATCTCCTACATCAAAACTTCTCTCGCTACGATGTTGATCTGCCTGTTGTTTCATTAGATTTTGTGCCAAATTCAGGTTATCCTTTAAGAGTTGGAGAACTTCTTGCTGATGCTCGATGTGATCTTCCACTGCTTGAACCTTCGAATTTTCCCTTAAAGATGATGTGATGGATGGTGGATGATATCCATAAAGTGCCATAAATGGGCTCATTTTTGCTGCAGTATGGAAGGAAGTGTTATACCACCATTCGGCAAGAGGTAACCACTTGACCCATTGTGTTTGTTTATCAGATACAAAACAACGAAGATATCCTTCCAAACATTTATTTACTATCTCGGTTTGACCATCAGATTGAGGATGATAAGATGAGCTATGAGCTAATTGAGTACCCAAACAAGAAAATAACTCCGTCCAAAAATTTCCGGTAAAAATGGGATCTCTGTCGCTCACAATAACCCTTGGGCTTCCATGTAGCTTTTGAATTCTGTCCATAAATGTAGTAGCAACTGTACTTGCTTTAAATGGATGAGATAAAGCACAAAAGTGTGCATACTTAGTAAGTCTATCAACTACCACCATGATGACACTCTTTCCTTCGGACTTAGGTAAACCTGTGATAAAATCCATTGAAATCTCCTCCCAACGTTGACTTGGAATGGATAAAGATTGTAGAAGTCCCGGGGTCTTAATTGTTTCCACTTTATTCTGCTGGCAAACCAAACATTCCGCCACAAACTTTTGAATATCAGATTTAAGGCCATCCCAAAAAAATTCTTTCTTCCCCTGTGGTAAGTTTTTAAAAATCCTGAGTGTCCTCCTAAAGGAGAAGTGTGCAATTCCAGAAGAATCTTTTGTTTTAGTTGGGAATTCTTGCAAAGATATAAGCGATCTTTGTACCATAAGGAATCATTTTTCCAACTAAATGTGTCAGATGTACTAGGATCTTGCTGCAACTTTTGAATGAGTGTCCATACATCTTTGTCCTTCTTCCATTCATCTCTTGCTTCGGTTATCCAATCTGGTTGGATAATAGAAATGGCACAAAGCAATGCTTCCACCTCTTCATTCTTTCTTGAGAGTGCATCTGCAACAACATTAAGCTTTCCTTTTTTGTGGATTATTTCAAAGTCATAACCCAACATCTTTGTGACCCATTTTTGCTGCTCTTCTGAAGATAGTCTTTGTTCCAAAAAGTGTTTAAGACTATCATGATCAGTTTTTACCTTGAAGTGTCTTCCCAGTAGGTAAGTTCGCCATTTCTTTAGTGCATGTAGTATTGCTAACATTTCCTTCTCATAAATAGGTTTCTGTAAATACTTTCCTTTGATTGGACGACTTTCAAAACCAATGGGTCTTCCTTCCTGCATTAAAACTGCACCAATTCCATTTCCTGAGGCATCACATTCCACAATAAAGGTTTTTGTGAAGTCTGGTGTAGCTAAGACCGGTGCTAGGCACATTGCATCTTTAAGACGTTCAAAGGCCTTAGTTGCTTCAGGAGTCCATGAAAATGCATCTTTCTTCAATAATGTTGTTAGAGGTGCTGCTATTCTCCCATAATTCTTAACAAACTTGCGATAATACTCTGTTAACCCGAGAAATCCTCGCAACTTCTTTATGGTTGTGGGGACTTTCCATTCCTTAATGGCTTTAATTTTGTTAGGGTCTACTTTAACACCCTCGTGAGATACAATATGACCCGGATATTCCACCTCTTGTACTCCAAAGAAACATTTGGATTTTTTTGCATATAATTGTTTCTCCTGCAATAGTTTGAGCACCCTGTCAACATGTTCAACATGATCCTTCCAAGACCTTTTGTAGATTAGTATATCATCAAAAAATACTAGCACAAATTTTCTAAGGAAGGGTTTGAAAATGGAATTCATCAACCCTTGAAATATAGAAGGTGCATTGGTAAGGCCAAAAGGCATGACCAAAAATTCATAATGACCCTCATGAGTTCGAAATGCTGTTTTTGGAATATCTTCGGTCTTCATTCTAATTTGATGATATCCTGAACAAAGATCCAACTTGGTAAAATAAATTGCTCCATGTAATTCATCCAATAATTCATCAATCACAGGAATGGGAAATTTGTCTTTAATGGTGAGCTTATTGAGCTCCCTATAATCCGGACACATTCGCCATGATCCATCCTTCTTGTGTAGCAATACTACAGGAGCAGAGAAAGAACTTTGACTAGGTTGAATTATACCCGCCTCTAACATTTCTGCAATCATACGTTCAATTTCGCTCTTTTGGACGTAAGGATATCTATAAGGCCTGATGTTTGGAGGAACACTTTCTGGAATCAAATGAATAGCATAATCATGATCACGAATAGGTGGGAGTCCTTTGGGAGTTTCAAACACCTTGGAATGATTGTCCAAGACTTGTTGGAGATCTGCAGAAATAGATGATTTTGATGTTGGAACTTCTAGTGAGCATAATTGTGCAATTAGGCCTCGCTGTTCTTTCTTTAGAAGCTTTGTGATGACATTAGAGCTTATTATCCTTCCTGGCTTCCCCGCAATACCCCGTAATTCGACTTCCTTTCCTTCTGAAAAAAATTTCAAGAAAAGTTCTTGAAAATTAAAAGCTACCGTCCCCAAAGATTGTAACCATTGTACTCCTAGTACAACATCAGCACCTCCCATAGGAATGGCAAGCATTGGACTGGTCAATACATATTCCCCCATGGTTAGCTTGATATTATGGCATTTTCCAGAGCAATTTATAGTTCCTCCATTTGCAACCATCACTTGACATTCTGGTGCTGGGTATGGGAAACAATTTAATTCCTTGGCTACCTTATAATGAATAAAATTATGGGTGCTACCTGAATCAATCAACACTATTACCCTTTTCTTCTTTATATGTCCTTCTATCTTGAGAGTTTGAGGAGTGGTAATTACTGCCAGTGCATTACACGATATGGTCGGATTCATTTCTTCCTCTTCTAGGGGTGGTTCCTGGTGTATATCCTCTTCTTGTTCATTTTCTTCTTCTTCTTCACAATCTGTGTAAAATAATTTCTTCTCAGCACACTTATGACCTTTAGTGTATTTTCTATCACAACTATAGCAAAGCCCTTTTGCTCTTTTTTCTTCCAATTGTTGTGGTTTCAACCTTGTAGGTTGTGGAAATCTAGGTGTAGAAACACTTCCTTATTTATAGAAGTGAGTGGTAGGCTTCCTTGTCGCCATAATTTTACATTCAATTTTTCTTGCCAACCTGAATGCCTTCTCCAATGAATCAGGTTCCAAAACGCGAACTTCATGTTGGATGTTATCCTTTAAAGTGCTTATGAAGAGATCAATCCTGTGTTCCTCTGGAATATCAGTTACCCTTATATTCAATTTTTGGAGGTCCTCAATGTGCTGCCCCACTAAACCCTTTTGTTTGAGATTTATCAATTGGCTAAAGAAGGTGTTGCTCTTTGTATCCTCATAATGTGCTATCATTTCCTCCGTAAAAATTGACCAAGTGACAATTTTTTTACGGGAGCAAAGCCATCGATTCCATACAAATGCATTTTGTTCTAAATGTAAAGTTACAATGCGTAACTTTTGTCTGTTTTGCACATTATGGAGATCAAAATATTGCTCCATCTATAGTATCCATGTTACATGATCCTTTCCATCAAACTTCCTCATATCCATTTTTGGAATATGGTGGTTCTTCCCGCCAACATTAGAGTTTATGAAATCACGATTAACATTTATTTTGTTCTCATCATGAGGTTCTTCTAATATATTTCCGCCATTAGGAATCATTTCTTGTTTTAAGCTTGTCATCAAGCCTTCCATGTATTCTTTTAGATCATTCTTCATGTTTTCCATGTTGTCTTTCATGTCATCCATCTTAGCTTCCATGCCCACTTCCATGCCATCCATCTTAGCTTCCATGCCATCCATCTTAACTTCCACTCCATCCATCTTAGCTTCCATGCCTTTCTTCAAACCATCCATCTTCACTTCCATGCCTTTCTTCAAAACTTCCATTTCATTTTTTGTTGCTCTTTGCGAGAGTGAAATTCGTTGCACTTGCTCTTGTAATTTTGATAGATCATGTTGCAATTCTTCATCTTCATGAGTCATAGTAGAGCCTTCTGAAGGCTTAATGGGTGTTGAATTATTTTTAGGGGCCATTTTAGAATCCAATATTGATATATATTCTACAATATGCCCTTGGAATCAATTCAACTTGATTCTTCAAACAAGACTTATGCAATTCGGAAAAAAATACACACCTTTTACTTGCTTTGAGGAGCTCGATATTGAAATTGAATTATCTCTGTAATTGAAAATCTTCGATATCTGAAATTCAGCCCTGTAGTAGCCCTCTAAAGCTTCTTTCAAATTCCACAGGTCTAACCTGATTTGGATTCTCCAAGACAACGTTGTGTCCAATCTCCCACAATGACCTAATTCTGGACTGGTTCAATAGAGTGAACTTGTACGACTTGCCACGTGCCACTGTTTTGTCCTTTGTCTCTGAAATTGATAGCCACAAAACCAAAGTCCGTGTACTTGCGACCACTATTATGGCACTCCAATCCGATCCCCAGAGAGAGAGTTATTGAACTTTTCCCATGATCCCCTCTTTCAGATGAAATTCAGGAGCCTGAAAAAGCACTACCTTCCACAGATCATATCTCCAAAAATATTGCGAACCAAGCTCTGAAATTTTTTTACGAATTTCTTCAGGATTTCAGCTTAGCACCATATGAATTTCATATTCTGAATCTTCGTAGAAAAAAATTTATAGCGCAAATGCCACGATGACCTTTTTAGGAGCCTGAAACAAAGACCTAAATTCCACAGATCATATATCTGAAAATATTGCGAACCAAGCTCTGAAATTTTTAGAAAAGCTTCCTTTGGATTTCGGCTTTGCACCCTAAAAATGTTAGCTTCTGAAACTTCGTAAAAAAAAATTTATAGCGAAAATGCCACGATGCCCTGTTTGGAGCAGCGAAACCCTAGAATCCAAAGCTCTGATACCAAATGTTGTGTAACCAGCTCCAAAAAGAGAAGAGAAGAGATGTAAACACCTTAGAAATAAGCCACTTCGAGGGGGCAACCTCCAATACATTACATAAATGAACAATTCTTGGATGATAAAATTCACAAAACCTCCTTTCTATATATAGGAGTCCATGGGGCCATAATGTAATCCTAGTGGGCCACAATGTAATCCTAGCCGACCTAACAATAATAATTTAAGGGCACAACAATAACAAAATGGGGGTTACAAGGGTACAATAATAACAATAAGGGGTTTACACTAACAATAATAAGGGACTATACTAGTGATATAGGGACCTAACATAAATGAGGAATATTTGTATTCATCCCCAAGTAAATTTGTTTTGTTGCGAAAAAAGATTCAAAATGAAAACAAAGAACTTGAGCGTTTGATAGACATTGTGCCTCAAGCACCTAGAATAGAACAAAGGATATTACAAGTTATGACCCAGCTTCAGACATATGAGGTAATAACCAAAAATAAAAGGATGTTTTTATTGCTATGCATAATATAAATTGGGATAGGTTGATTTATAACTTTTACATTAACCGAACTACCAAAAAAAATCTTTTGTATGTAGTGTTTTTTGCAAACGGTTGTCCTCGGTGTTGGTGGTAGTGGGAAACAAAGGTAAGATATTCCCTAGGAACCACCTCTTACACCTTTTATGCCTTTAAGTAGCAGCCAAGAAGACAAAAAGCCAACCACTGAATGTGGTGGAAGTGATGAGGGTGATATGGCTAAATTTATGATTGCATTTCCTGAAGCTACATGTGTCACCTCCATGGGGACCATTCCAGACACGTTTTTGATGAAAAATGAAGGTGTTCCAATAAATCAAGTACAACTCCTAGGTAAATTTTCATATTTTAACCATTTCATGTACTCTATCTAAAACATATTTCATCATGATTATTATTTTTAAATTAATGGTAATATCTTTTTCTGTGTAGGAAACAATGATTTCTATAGGGCCTTGGAGAGTAAGGCGTTGGTAATTTTTTACCCAACCATACGCACAAGGTGGAATTCCCATAACTCCAACTTGTAAAAATAACTTCTAGATTATCTAGAAGGCCTTTTTGGGCCGGGCACATTTGATAGAACAATGATTTCCTGAGAAGTTGGCCAATATCTAAAATACACGGCAAGCACCTATACGAATTACTTGAAAAAAAACTCTAGATATGAGAATCCTCTCATAATTCCACAGAGGGAGTGGAGAGCACTCATCGAGGATGGAAAAGAGAAAAAGGATAAGAAAGAAGAAAAATGCTAACTAGACCCGCAAGGTAAATTCAAACTTTAATTCAATAGATTTAATTTTCTCTATGTCTAAAATAAAGTGTGCTACATAACTAACTTCAATATTTTGATGATATATTTCCTGACATCTCGAAGGCAACCAAAGCTACAATTGAAAAACAAGGCTAGCACAATCTAGGCTAGGGTGGCTACTTGAAATTAACCACGGGAATTTTAAGTAGCTAAACATATTATTAATTGTATCGCCCTCCAACATTTTTGTAATCCCTGGAAAATAACATTAAAAATACACAATCTTATGCAATGTAAGGTGACGACTTTGGAATAGAAACCATAAAGGAAGAGAGAGATATTTATTTCTGTTCTGGCTATCAAGCTGTAGTTGAATGTTGTAAAATCTTGGGACAAGTCCCAAGATCCAGTATGCTTTATAAGGTAAAACATTAACCTTTCAATATGTTTGTTTCATCCATAAATTTAATGTATAACAACTTTGTTTAAATTGGGGGAGCAACACTTCAAACAAACCAAATAACCCATTTGTAGAGCAATGCGTTGAGAGTGAAATACTACCATAACATGGTCCTCATGTGAAACTTGATCATTCCAGTGGGGACTAGGTCGGTAGTGTTGCTATCAGTGGGGACCCTGAAGGTAATTCATTTCTACTTATAATTGTTTCTACTTATACATTGAGGGTTGTGTTCTTATACTATTTTTTGTTTAAATGATAGAGAATGTTGTACTTGAGCATCCTACCACAAGAGAGGAACATGGGGAAACGGTTCCAATGGTGACAACTGGTGCACTAGGTAAATAATGTCATTGAATTTTTTTTTATTAATATTTATCGAACTACTTCAGTGATATTTAAAAACTAGAAATTTAAATTGAATATTTTTTTTTTGTAGGCGATGCCCCGTCACTACATGAGACCAGACATCGTGAGTACCCGACTAGGTTAGCTATGTGGGAAAGGCACCAAACACAAGTAGAGAAAAATGGTGTTGATGATGTAGTTAGGGGCTTTATAAATAGGAAGAAACAAAATAAAATTTTATTGTGTAAAATATTGTGTTATTATAAGACAGATGATGAATGACGTACCATAGTTGCAAACTTCTTTGGGTTATATAAAAAATCATTTATAGTACTATTTTTATGCCATACACTTTCAATGTTTTCTTGCGTACTTTTTGTTGCATTTCTTTTTAATTATTTATTAAATATTTTTTTTTGTGCTCATGTTTGTAAAAATTAAATATATATTGGGTATTGGCGAATTGAGAGTGATGTGAGGGGGGGGGGGGAAGGGGGCAGTGGAGGGGCCATAAGAGCTTCCACCTTCACGTGGTTGGCCCTGTTTAGTAGAGAATAATTTATTGGAGTGATTTGATCTTGGAGCAAACATACCTCGATCCAACGTAGCTACAAAAAAGTCACTATTGACTTAGTTGCTACTCTTTCAGATAGTGGGAGGCTTGTTCGAAGTTCAGGCGACTCTAATAAATTGTTCTTGAAACCAAGAGGAGCTCATTTAGGTATGTTTTGAAATTTTCAACATATGTTCTAACATTATCATAAGAATTCATCTTAAAATAAAAAAAAAATACAAATATTACTTGTATTTATTATATAGATAGTTATGGATGTTGAATGACTTGGCAGCGCAAGTACAAATCCTCTTGCATCATGAGAAATAACAACTAGTTGCATAGTGGGGTTCCTGAATGTGTTACAATGGATTGAAGCGGATATTTCACTCTTATACTTTATTATGAGAATGAATAATGGGATAGAAAAAAATGGCCACCTTAAAGGAGTTTTCAGAAACAACATATGTAATACTTTTCGTCTTCATTTGACATTGTGTGTGTGCATGCGTGTCACGATGATTATGTGGTGTGCAAATTCCTTTTCACTTTTTCCAGAAATTTGAAAGTTCCATTTTCAAAATCTGTATTGTTATCATTTTATTTTTTTTTGGTGATGTAGACAAGTGGAAATAATATCTATATCCTAAATGTCAAAGAATTATTGTGTTTCTGTGGCCTAATGTTTTCTCTGTTATGGAAAGATATTTGAGACATTCAATTGGTTGTAGATTGTGTCTAAAGATCTATCTAAGCCCATACATTCCCACAAAGACGTAGAAAATGATGTAGCTCCACATTATGAAAAACCTATCATATTTTATGATAGCCTTGCAAAACAACTTGTCAACTAGGGTCATGTCCTGGACCTTTTTGCTTGTGCACTTGACCAGGTTCGTAGTGTCACATTTTGTAATTTCCTTTACACTTCATAATTCAAGATGAAGTTTGTTCATGATTATAATCTGTTTTTCTATATTTTTTTTCCTCTATTTGATTGTAATTTTGAACATGCTTTTAAGCATTGAAACCTTTTTTGTTTTTATACTATTAATATATTGAAATATACCACAGTTCATGAATTGAAGTTTCATGTGAATAAATAACATATTGTTACAATCATAGTTTAATATTTTAGAGTGTGTAAGGTTTTGGCACCATCTTGGTGGTTTACATCATATTTTGACTTGGCAGCATGCATTATTCCTGTTTTGACTATGTGCAGGAAGAATGATGCTAGAATCATGTCCCCATCAAATGTTAGTTTTCCCATTTGAGTTTCAAGGGTAAAATATATATCTTTGGCGCAGTTAATTTCTATGTAGTTTTTATGTAAATAATGATCACATATGACATCATTTTGATTAAGTTGCCTGAGTGCTGGTTGTAATATTGTATGTTGGAATCGAAGCTACAATAACTTAACCTTCTTTATTCCTTTTAGATTTTCACCATGTACCCATTACTTCAATCAATTGCTTGGTTGGATATATAATTTTCAACCCACCACATAAGAAATAACTAATTTCTGTCTTGCATTTTTTGATTGGGTCACTGGTTAGGGTCTTTGTGGACTCTATGCATTCCCATATTCCTTTAGCCATGTTGCCTTATACCTTCAAAATATTTCCCATGGGTTAAATTAATTTTTTTATATTGCTAGGGACTAAGAATGAATCATAATCTAAGTTGAAACTACATATCTTACCATGTGTAACAATTTATTTAGCAGAATCAAGTCCCCATAAAATTATTGGTTTTCCCATTTGAGTTTCTTGGGTAAAAATATCTGTCTTCGGTGCAATTAATTTCACTATAGTTGTTATGATGGGTTTTTCTATGATGCATAAATAATAATAGTATATAACATGATTATGGTTTAAATTTTCTCTCGCTGATTCCAAATCTCATCACAGGTCTTCTTGTCACTATCTTTTCTTTGTTCTTCCATTCTTTACATATGTTGCTATAACTCTAGAAAAATTCATCATGTACCTGCAATCCTCACTAAGAGAGCATGGAAGAACAATCACAACCAAAAAAAATATACAAACAGAAAATACTAATAGAGATAACAACAATATTAATAAACAAAAAAAGAGAGATAAAATACTTATATTTTGAGAACATGTCAATTCCTACATGATTTTTTGATTACTTGCATCCTTCTGCAACTTTATCTACTCCATCCACATCATCATGAATATTTAAGGTTTTTACTTTCAGCAGAAACGTCTAATCCTACGGTTCTATCCATGAACCCTAGGGATTTTATTTTTCAAACCCCTTTGCGCACTAGGGTTTATAAACCCTAAATATGACATGTTGTCTTTGACATAGATAAACCAAACACCTTCAGTAAAATAGCTTGACTTATTCAAAATATTGTAGAAATTTTTCTTGCAATGTACGAGTAAGATTCATCATTATCTTTAACATTTGTTTTTGCCAATTCAAACATTGAACTTGAGATTTTTAGCCTAGGATGCTTAAAAGACATTCATCTCCCTTTATAGGGCTTTAGACTTTAATTCCAAAGAGGAGCTTGGCCTCCTTTCTACTGTAACAGGCTTTCTACAAAGGCGTCCTTTCTTCTTGATGTGCAACAAAGTTCATGACAGTAAATGTTGATGCCTTTTAACATTTGGATCCTAACATCCATACTCATATTGTATTTTCCATAATTTCGTATCATATCAATCATCAATAAATATCCCATATAACATTTTAGAAGTTCCAAGAAACTTATTTTCTGAAATCGAAGGCTACTGTCTTTTCCAATGAGATAAAAAATGTCATAAATACTTTAATTACAAAATATTTTGGACTCCTTATTTGAACTTAAGGGTTTCTTACTGATATAATTAGTCCTTTCAATATTCAAGAGATATAAGGCATGTCAAGACTATGTTTTCAAAATTATAATTGAGATTTTGATTTTAATACATACATTGCAATGTGTATCTCTGGCCAAGATAAGTTAGGTTGACTTTCAACTCAATCAGGTCATCTCCCAGTAATGTATTATTTACTTATTTTATGAATAGAATAGAGATCTTTCCACAATTATTTTGGGTGAAATTTATTAGGCTCCTTAAAGAGTTTAGAGGGGTTTCATTGTGTACATATCTTAGCAAAAATTACAGTGCTATATGAAATACTTCATGTAAACAAGGTATGATTCATTGATGGACATCGTCTATTCTAAGACCTTCGGTCTTACTGAGGAATATGATAATATCATGCTCATGCTTCTTTTCTATACCTCATAGATATTAACTTTTACTTCTTATCAGCTTTACTAAATTTCAAAATTTAGACTTCCAATCTATTTGCAGAGGTAAAAACTTAGTTTAAATCATAGATATGAGACTTGATCCTTTTTGTATATGTTATAGAGATATACTTACAGGTTTCCACAAATGAATTCATATTTACATATAGAATAGGTTCAAAATTTCACAGAGAGTATGATCAAACCTTCTAAGAGAAGAACTCATGCTTGGACTTCACAAATATTATAGACTTTATTTACACAATGAGCTCATACCTTGAATTGATTTATAAAGATATAACCATAAATTTCATAAGCTCAAACCTCACTAAGATAATGACCTAAGATTCTATACATATATAATAGCTTGGACTTCCTCAAAGATATAGGCTTAGACTTTGTCATCTTTCTACAAGGATATTGATTTCAGGCTTGTCACTTATTAGCGTCTTCAACAATGTTTTGCTTTTGATCACATGATATATCAGTTTCGAAATACGATCATGATTTTACAATAATGTATATTATATGTGAGATGCATACTAGACCCTACAGTCTTAGAAACTTTTCAAACTTCAAGGTACTTTAAATTTATTCAAGGAAATTATTTAACATGAACCCTTCAAGAATACATAAGGATATTGTTAGCAATTTTTTTTACTGATACATACCTCGTATTTTCAGACTCTTCATACATGAAGAAAAATTTATGCTTCCTTTTTTCACAAGTTTCCTTAATAAAACAAGAATTGAAAATGCCTTTCCTCTTCAATATTTCTCTACTTCCTAAACCAAATATGAGGCTTTTGATTGGTTCCTCTCAGGATGTCTTACATTATAATCAAACAAAAATCATGAAATAAGATAAGGACCCTGGGCTATCATAGGTCAACCTTGGAATCTTGACCTTCTTCGAACTTCTAATATTTTTCAATGAAAGATTCGATCACACACACACACACACACACAGATATATATATATATATATATATATATATATATATATATATATATATATATATATATATATATATATATATATATATATATATATATATATATATATATATATATATATATTAGTTCCATACCAAGAATTTCTTAGTCTCCTCTATGGGTATTTGGATAAATAAGACACGGAAATATTTCTCTATTTCTCAAGATTTATTTTATCAGAGAGATTTAGTCCTATTTGATAGAATTCACCCTCCATAATGCAAGTTTTTTTTGTCACAGTGGTGATTTACCTTTGTAAGAATATTCTAGATTTTGATTAAGCATCTTGAACTAGGGATTTGACCCTATTGTAGAGACCTTGATTCAAAAATAGACCTTCATTCTTCCTAGATTAGATTAGAATTCCTTCTTTACACCATACATTTGACCTTGAATTACAGAGATAAGATATATATCTGTATTTGGTGCAATTAATTTCATTGTAGTTGTTATGAAGGGTTTTTCTATGATAAATAAATAATAAACATATATAACATGATTATGAATAAGTTGCATGTTTACTGGTTATATTATTGTATGAAATGTAGCTACAAAAATTGAAATTTCTTATTACTCTAGTTGTTTCACCACAAATCCATTTCTTGAATCAATTGAATCTCTGGTTATATAATTGTGAAGCTACAACACAAAAAACCATTTGTTGGCTTCATTTATTTGATTGGCTCGTTGGCTAGGGACTTTGCCGGTGAGTAAGAATGGATCAAAATATTAGTTGAAATTGAAAAGCTCACCTTTGTAACACTTTATTGAGAATAATCTAGTCCCCATAAAATGTTGGTTTCCCATTTTAGTTTCTAGGGTGAAGATATCTGTCTTTGGTGCAATTAATTTCTCTGTTGTTGCTATGATGGGTTTTTCTATGTTATGTAAATAAAAATATATATGACATAATTATGATTATGTTACACATTGTTGGTTGTAATATTGTATCCTGACATTGTACTTGCAACAAGTGAAATTACTTTCATCCTTTGGGAGTTTCACCACAGCCCCATTGCACCAACCAATTAAATTCATCTTCATATAATTGTGAAGCTACAACACAAAAAAACCATTTGTTGGCTTCCATTATTTGATTTGGTCACTGGCTAGGGTATTTTCGGAACTCTGTGCATTCCCATATTCCTTTTAATAGGCTACCTCATACCCTAAATTCAATGTATGGGAAGCATGGTAGCTTGAATTCCCATGTTTTTTTTATTTGGATAATTACCCACAACATTTTATTAACTAATTGATGTATTGGAATGACCCCTAACACACACATATTCTTTTGGTTAATGTGTTTTTGGCTTAAAGCATAAACACCTATTCTTGATTCTTAGCTAATATCAATGAAATTTCTCTGAAGGCCATCTTCAATTGGAAGACTTATAATTAATTTGAATTTTCAATTCTATACATTCAAAACAATGTTTAAATTCATGACAAGATTTTCTTGGATTTCTTGGTTGATGCCATTGCTTATTAATTTTTATTGAAATTTCTAAGCAACAACAATACCACTTGGAAATTCAAATAGGAGTCCATTTTACTATTTGTGGGCAGTATTTTCACCTACAACAATGTGAGGAAGTACCTACCTATAGACATGATTCTTATTAATTGTTGGGGCTTAACTCTTAAAATATTCCTTGAGATATGTTTGTAAATTTGTATATGGTGAACACTTTCTTCACGTGAATGCGTAGAGTTAGAAATCCTCCAACCCATATGTGCTGCAATAGAAATCACTACCCTGATGGATGAGTATCTATCTATTAGGGTGAAGGTCTCGTCATAGTCAATGCTCTCCTTCTAAGAAAACCCCTTAGCCAAAAATTCATCTTTAAAGTTGTTCACACTATAATCAACAATGTGCTTAATATTGTAAGCCTATATAGAGTAACCATATATTTTCTCTCTTGCCAAATTACAAACTCCCAGACACCAGTCTTCATGATGGAAGAGTACTCTTCCATTATGGCATAAATCCACACCTAGTGCTTGAATTTCCTGAAATCTTGAAGTCTTAGCCTCAGTTAGCTCACTCATCAACACCATATAGCCATAATATTGTTATGGTTCCCTAATCCATTTGAATGAATATATAGGAGTACCCACATACTCCTGAGCATCTATTAGTGTTTTCTCTACCCACTTTTCCATCTTCCTCCCTATGCTAGGAGTTTCAGCATAAGTGAGAGAGGCCTGGATTTAAGGGTGTGCCATAATCACCCTTGAGTCTTGGAGGTAACATTGGGACTCTAAAGAGATACCTAACTTGATAACTGAAGTTTTCAACACTTCATTTTTCACCATCACGTGACATGTTTGCTTCCACTTCTCCATATCCCTTGTTATATCTATATATATATATATATTTTAGATATATATGTAGATTCAGAATTGTCAAAAGGATTGTTACTAATATAGGAATGCAAAACTCACTATAATTGTAAATCCCTTTTCTGATAGTGAAGAAATATTCAATTATTATGAGACACACTAATATTTTTGTGTTTTCCGAGGCTGAATTTATTAGCTTAACGTTGGATCTATTAAATATATAGAATAATTAAAAAAATCTACGTGAAATATTTAAGGTTAAAATTTATTTATACAAAAAAAAAAATAGATCTATTTTTTCTTTTCAATGTTCAAAATCCCAAAGATATAAGGGAAGGATCTAGATCTTCATTTGTTACATAGGTAAGTAACTACTAGTGGTGGACTAGAAAGGGTAAGTGTTATGCAACCAGCTCCAAAAATAAAAGAAACGAGAGATCAACGCCTTAGAAATCAGCCACTTCGAGAGGGAAACCTCCAATACATTACATAAATCAATAATTTTTGGATGATACAAATGACCAAAACCTCCTTCTATATATAGGAGTCCATGGGGCCACAATATAATCCTACCCGACTTAACAATAATAATGTAAGGGCACAATAATAACATACACAATAATAACAATATTGGTGTTACAAGTGTACAACAATAACAATAAGAGGGCTACACTAATAACAATAAGGGACTAAAATAGTAATATAGGGACCTAACATGCCCCTCTCCTTCAAAAAGGTGTTTTCCTCAACGCTTGAGTATCTCTCGGTGTTTCTGTATAAAATTCTCATTCTCCTATGTATAATCTTCAGTGGGTAAGTTCTTCCAGTTGATAAGGTACTCTGAAATTGATTGATTTCGTAGCTATTGACTTCTTGTTTCCATGACCGCTTCAAGTTCCAATATGATTTTTTTCCTTCCCCATCAAGTTTTGGAAATATTGTTTGAACTGGAAGATTTGCACCCATAGCCTTATTTTCTAAGCATGAAACATGGAAAACTAGATGCACTTGTGAAGAAGGAAGCTCAAATTTGTATGCCATACCAATCTTTTGCAACACCTTGTAAGGACCATAGTACTTTGGCGATAATTTATTATCCTTCTTAGCTTGCTTGAGGGAAATTTTTTTATATGGTTGTAGCCGTAAAAATACCCAATCTCCTACATCAAAACTTCTCTCGCTGCGATGTTGATCCGCCTATTGTTTCATTCGGTTTTGTGCCAAATTTAGGTTATCGTTTAAGAGTTGGAGAACTTCTTGCTGATGCTAAATGTGATCTTCCACTGCTTGAACCTTCTAATTTTCCCTTAAATATGATGTGATGGATGGTGGATGATATCCATAAAGTGCCATAAATGGGGTAATTTTTGCTGCAGTATGGAAGGAAGTGTTATACTACCATTCAGCGAGAGGTAACCACTTGACCCATTGTGTTTGTTTATCAGATAAAAAACAACGAATATATCCTTCCAAACATTTATTTACTATCTCAGTTTGACCATCTGATTGAGGATGATAAGATGATTTATGAGCTAATTGAGTACCCAAATAAGAAAATAACTCCCTCCAAAAATTTCCAGTAAAAATGGGATCTCTGTCGCTCACAATAACCCTTGGGCTTCCAAGTATCTTTTGAATTGTGTCCATAAATGTAGTAGCAACTGTACTTGCTTTAAATGGATGATATAATGCACAAAAGTGTGCATACTTGGTAAGTCTATTAACTACCACCATGATGACTCTCTTTCATCCGGACTTAGGTAAGCCTATGATAAAATCCATTAAAATCTCCTCCCAACGTTGACTTGTAATGGATAAAGGTTGTAGAAGACCCGGGGTCTTAATTGTCTCCACTTTATTTTGTTGGCAAAGCCAAACATTCTGCCACAAAATTTTGAATATCAGATTTAAGGTCATCCCAAAAAAAAAATTCTTCACCCTGTGGTAATTTTTTAAAATTATTGAGTGTCCTCCTAAGGGAGAAGTGTGCAACTCCAAAAGAATCTTTATTTTACTATCACTGGAGAACTTCTGCTGCATACATGTTTACATTTATGTACTAATAAGGAATCATTTTTCCAACTAAATGTATTTATGTACTAGGATCTTGCTGCAAAGTTTGAATGAGTGTCCACACTTCTTCGCTCCTTCTTCCATTCCTCCCTTGCTTCAGTTATCCAATATGGTTGGATAATAGAAATGGCACAAAGCAATGCTTCCACCTCCTCATCCTTTCTTGAGAGTGCATCTGCAACAACATTTAGCTTCCCTTTTTTGTATATGATTTCAAAGTCATAACCCAACATCTTTGTGACCCATTTTTTCTACTCTTATGAAGATAGTATTTGTTCCAAAAAGTATTTAAGACTATCATGATCAATTTTTACCTTGAAGTGTCTTCCCATTAGGTAAGGTCACCATTTCTTTAGTGCATGTAGTATTGCTAACATTTCCTTCTCATAAATAGCTTTCTTGTGTAAATACTGTCCTTTGATTAGAAGACTTTCAAAAGAAATGGGTCTTCCTTCTTGCATTAAAACAACACCAATTCCAAATCCCGAGGCATCACATCTCCATAATAAAATTTTTTGGAAGTCTCACATGACTAGTGCTAGGCACATTGCCTCTTTAAGATGTTCAAAGGCCTTAGATGCTTCAGGAATCCATGAAAAATGCATATTTCTTCAATAATGTTGTTATAGGTGCTACTATTCTCCCATAATTCTTAAAAAACTTGTGATAATACCCTGTTAACCCCAGAAATCCTTGCAACTGCATTATGGTTTTGGGCACTTTCCATTCCTTGATGGCTTTAATTTTGTTAGGGTCTACTTTAACACCCTTGTGAGATATAATATGACCCAGATATTCCACCTCTT
Source organism: Pinus albicaulis (assembly GCA_034641835.2). Classification (NCBI taxonomy): domain Eukaryota; kingdom Viridiplantae; phylum Streptophyta; class Pinopsida; order Pinales; family Pinaceae; genus Pinus; species Pinus albicaulis. The sequence goes on from CM076583.1 coordinate 663,372,038, forward strand.
GTACTCCAAAGAAACATTTGGATGTTTTTGCATATAATTGTTTCTCTTGCAATAGTTTGAGTACCCTGTCAACATGTTGAACATGATCCTTCCAAGACCTGCTGTAGATTAGTATATCATCCAAAAATACTAGCACAAATTTCCTAAGGAAGGGTTTGAAAATGGAATTCGTCAACCCTTGAAATGTAGAAAGTGCATTGGTAAGGCCAAAAGGCATGACCAAAAATTCATAATGACCCTCATGAGTTCGAAATGTTGTTTTCGGAATATCTTCAGTCTTCATTATAATTTGATGATATCCTGAACGAAGATCCAACTTGGTAAAATAAATTGATCCATGTAATTCATCCAATAATTCATCAATCACATGAATGGGAAATTTATCTTTAATAGTGAGCTTATTGAGCTCCCTATAATCCAGACACATGTGCCATGATCCATCCTTCTTGTGCACCAATACTACTAGAGCAGAGAAAGAACTACGACTAGGTTGAATTATACCAACCTCTAACATTTCTGCAATCATATGTTAAATTTCGCTCTTTTGGACATAAGAATATCTATAAGGCCTGACATTTGGAGGAACACTTCCTAGAATCAAATTAATATCATGATCATGATCATGAATAGGAGGGAGTCATTTGGGAGTTTCAAACACCTTGGAATGATTGTCCAAGACTTTTTGGAGATTTGCATAAATAGATGATTTTGATGTTGGGACTTCTAGTGAGAATAATTGTGCAATTATGTCTCATTGTTATTTATTCAGAAGCTTTGTTATGACATTAGAGCCTATTATCCTTCTTGGCTTCCCTGTGATACCCCATAATTCGACTTCCTTTCCTTCTGAAAAAAAATTCAAGAAAATTTCTTGAAAATTAAAAGCTACCATCCCCAAATATTGTAACCATTGTAATCCTCGTACAACATCAACACCTCCCATTGGAATGGAAAGAATTGGACTATTCAATAAATACTCCCCCATGGTTAGCTTGATATTATGGAATTTTCCAGAGAAATTTATAGTTCCTCCATTTGCAACCATCACTTGACATTCTGGTGCTAGGTATAGGAAACAATTCAATTCCTTGGCTACCTTACAATGAATAAAATTATGGGTTCTACCCGAATCAATCAACACTATTACCTTTTTCTTCTTTATATGTCCTTCTATCTTGAGAGTTTGAGGAGTGGTAATTCCTGCCAATGCGTTACACGATATGGTCAAACTCATTTCTTCCTCTTCTAGGGTTGATTCCTGGTGTATATCCTCTTCTTTCGAATATTCTTGTTCATTTTCTTCTTTCTCTTCACAATATATGTAAAACCATTTCTTCTCATCACACTTACAACCTTTAGTGTATTTGCTATCACAACTGTAGCAAAGCCATTTTTCTCTTTTTTCTTCCAATTGTTGTGGTGTCAACCTTGTAGGTTGTGGAAGTCTAGGAGTAGCAACACTTCCATCCTTCTATATGTGAGTGGTAGGCTTCCTTATCGCCATAATTTTACATTCATTTTTTCTTGCCAACCCGAATGCCTTTTCCAATGAATCAGGTTCCCAAACGTGAACTTCATGTTGGATGTTATCCTTTAAAGTCCCTATGAAGACATCAATCATGTGTTCTTATGGAATATCAGTTACCCTTATATTCAATTTTTGGAAGTCCTCAATGTGCTCCACCACTGAACCCTTTTGTTTGAGATTTATCAATTGGCTAAAGAAGGTGTTTATTTTTGTATCCTCATAATGTGCTATCATTTCCTTCGTAAAAATTGACCAAGTGACAATTTTTTTATGGGAGAAAAGCCATCGATACCATAAAAATGTATTTTGTTCTAAATGAAAAGTTGCAATGCATACCTTTTGTGTGTTTTGCACATTATTGAGATCAGAATATTGCTCCATATGTAGTATCCATGTTACGAGATCCTTGCCATCAAACGTCCTCATATCCATCTTTGGAATATGATGGTCCTTCCATCCAACATTAGAGTTTATTAAATCACGATCAACATTTATTTTTCTCTCATCATGAGTTTCCTCTACTATCTTTTTTCCATTAGGAAACATTTCTTGTATCAACTTTGCAAAACCTTCAATGTCTACTTTTAGATCATTCTTCATGTTTTCCATTTTTTCATCAATCTTAGCTTCCATGTCATCCATCTTAACTTCCATGCCAACTTCCATGAAATTCATATTAGCTTCCAAACTATTCATCTTAGCTTCCACAACTTTTTTCAAACCACCCATCTTAGTTTCCATGCCTTTCTTCAAAACTTCCATCTAATTTTTTGTTGCTCTTCGTGATAGGTGTACTTGCTCTTGTAATTTTGATATCTCATGTTGCATTTCTTCGTCTTCATGAGTCATAGTAGAGAATTTTGAAGGCTTAATGGGTGTTTAATTATTTTTAGGGGGAATTTTAGAACCCGATACTGATATATATTCTTCAATATTCCCTTGGAATAAATTCAAACTAAATTTTTCAAATGAGACTTATGTAATTCGAAAAAATACACCTTTTTCTTGCTTTTGATGAGCTCGATATTGAAACTGAATTATCTCTATGATTTCGGATCTTCAATATCTGAAATTGGGCTCTATAGTATACCTCTGAATCTTCTTTCAATTTCCAGAGGTCTAACCTGATTTGGATTCTTCAAGGATAAGTTATTCCAAATCTCCCACAATGACCTAATTATGGACTGGTTGAGTAGAGCGACTTTGTATGGTGTGCTATGTGTCACTTTTTCCTCCTTTGGCTCTGAAATTGATAAAGAGGTAACTAAAGTCCGTGTACTTGCAGCCAATTTTTATAGAATTCCAATTCAATGCTCAGAGAAAGTGTTATGATGATTTCCCCACGGTCACCTCTTTGATATGAAATGAGGGAGTGTGAAAAATCCCTAACTTCCATAGACCCTATCTTTGGAAACATTGTGAATCAAGCTCTGAAATTTTTCCAGGACGTTCCCTAGGATTTTGGCTTTTCTCTATGAAAAATTTAGCTTCAGAACCCTCGTAGAAAAAAATTTATAGCGAAAATTCCACGATGACATGTTTAGCTTAAATTTAGGAGCCTGCAAAAATCCCTAACTTGCACAGATCATATCTCCGAAAATCTTGTGAACCAAGATCTAAAACTTTTCCACGACATTCCTAAGGAATTTTTCTTTGCTCTCTAAAAATTTCAGATTTTTAACCTTCGTAGAAAAAATGTTATAGTGAAAATTCCACGATGACCTATTTAGAGTAGGGAAACCCTAGAATCCAAAGCTCTAATACCAAATGTTATGAAACCAGCTCCAAAAATAGAATAAAAGAGAGATCAACGCCTTAGAAATCAGCTACTTTGAGGGGGAAACCTCCAATACATTACAGAAATGAACAATTCTTGGATGATTCAAATGACCAAAACCTCCTTCTATATATAGGAGTCCATGGGGCCACAAAATAATCCTAGACAACCTAACAATAATAATGTAAGGGCACAATAATAACAATATTGGAGTTACAGGGGTACAACAATAACAATAAGGGGGATACACTAATAACAATAAGGAACTAAATTAGTAATATAGGGTCCTAACAATAAGGTAGACTCAACTTGTTTATAGCCTAGATCTAATTGTAATGAATTAAATTTTTTTATATGTTACTTGGGATACTATTAACATTTCAATATAATTTAAAATTTTAAAGCCTTCAATGATGGCTCTTGCCTTTGGATTTTTATATATTTGTGGATTTACTGTTCCTTACCTTGTCTATTTGAGATCATAAAAAATGTAATGAAATGCAGTAGATTAGGAGTACTTATTTAGTTATCATTTTTTTTGGTGTGGTTATTGTTCAAAAATTTGAATTTGTAGGTTGATACATTGGAAGAGGAGAAAGTATTTGGATCTCATGGGTAGAGTCTTAGGGAAGAAATTCTTGGAAAGGATCCTCCTCCAACTTTGGTGATCAATGGCAGAGGTTCACAATCCATCAAAATAGTAAGAAAGACTCCACATTCCATGAAAATATTAAGATATGTTTGCCTTCTTATCTCTATTTCTATTTTATCTCAAAAAATCATTTGATACTTTTTTAGTTGCCAAAAGTTTTAAACACAATTTAATACTAAAAAATTTAATCCCTTTTCCAAATCATAGAAACTTGTTGTTGGAGGTACTTCGAAAAAATTGTATCATATTTTCAAGTTTTCCATGATAGCCATATTGATGAGGATGCAATTTTGACAAAATGAAAGTCTTGTGTCAGACGTGTAGAGAAGATGGAAAAGGATGTTGAAATTGCCTATGAAACAAGTAGGAGTATAAATAGCTCTTACTATAGAGTGGTTCTTGATTGTTTGTTGTATTGTTTCTTTCTTATCAACTTATATTATGGCATTGATGTAAAGATCAAGTTGAACAATTCAACAAATATTTGATACAAGGTCTGGGATTCTGGTTGAATAACTGCAAAATAAGACTATTTTATTAGAGAAAAACATTAAAAAACTCGCTTGAGTTGCCATATTTGAAGAAAATTGGTTTTTTTTTTTTATAAATCCCTCTACATGCTTTGGAATAACATTGTTTCTATTTATCTGACCGCATAATGAATGGGAACAAGTAGTGGTCACAGGAATAGTTTTCTATAGATGTTAACTTGTGAAGCTGTAGGTACCAAACAGTGCCCTTTGAAGCTCCACCATACACATTGTGGAACTCCTTGCTTTTCTAAGTTTTGTGTGGATCAATCTCATCTCTAGAACCATGATAACACATTCTTACTCTACCTTGAAGACCCCAGGTTATAATCTCTCTCCTCTTTTCCTAATCCTCCCACCTCCAACCTTGACTCCCACTTGTACCTACACTGGATGTATTGTTTTTATTACCATTGACCAACTTTTTTGGTCATTTTTTGGAAATTAATAGAAATTATATTTTCCTCTCAGTCGTGAGTCATAACAAACAAGTTAACTTAAATTTCTTGTTGGAACCTGAGATTTCAAATACCCTTCCTAAGAAAAGATAACACATTGTAAATATACATAGTAGTTTTATGTTTTGTATTTTGTAGCTCTTCCTCACGTCATGTAAAATGTAATATTCCTAAATTAGCCCAAGCTAATAGGAATATTAAATTTTTATTTGTTATTCTTTTCTTTTCATGTTGATGAATAAAAATGCAAAGGAGGACATGTAAAACTCCTCAAGCTATGAATAAATCAATGCCACATGTGAACAAAGATATATCTGGGCTATTTACATTAAAACACCCTTATGTGTGAAGGATATTGAACTATTTGACTGGGTCAACATGACCAAATCACAGCACTATCTAGATTCATTGAACCTCCTAGATAAACAGTGCAGATCTAGTTGGAGATTGTTCATGCAAACAGGGATAATTCATTTGAAATGGTTTAGGGTTTTCAAGGACTCTATCTCATAAAAGGAAGAGAAAGACAACAAGAGGGTGTTTTTGATGAGCATATGATTTCTTATTCTCTTGGTTTTTTAGTAGAGAATAATGTTGTTTAGCACTTGGGTGTTCCTAATCGGGAATCCCACCTCTTCCATGGAGTAGCTCTTGGAGGAGTCTTACATTTCTTGTCTACTATCAGGCATTTTTCCAAGCTCTTCTTCCAACTACAATGCAGATCATATTGAGGTTTTGGTTTTCTTTGAAAGCAGTAGCAAGTGGAGGCTAGATCTATTCACATCTAGGCCATACTAGTGCCTCTTCTTAGTGAGTGTGTCTTTTAACCTCCTGGAAGAGTGTATTAGTTGATTGGAGCTTTAGATCTACATCTTGGCATAAGGCCAAATAGTGCATCAAGTCTACAATGTAGTTTCTATTCCTAGACTATGTTATTTTCAAGTCAGAATTTGCAAGGTGTTATGGCAACTATTTGGAGGAGAGATCTTTGGTGTAAAGGAGCCTTCCTTTCACTGTGGCGATCCATGGATTGGCCAAACAATCCATGTATGTTTCAGATCTGAGCTATTAATTTAGATATTTTCTTCATAAATTTGAATCATTTTGCAGATCTGCTGCAATATATCTTAGATCTACTCTTGTACATTCATGTTTTGCTGAAAACCCCAAGGGGATCTAAAAGAGGAGCCTTTCTAGTGTACAGATATGATATGGATCTAACGTTTTGTACACAGATCTTCTCTAGATCTAATATGTAACCACCAGCTTCTATATCCTTCATATAATAACGCTTTCAAGGTTTTACAGTGAAATACAATTGTTGCAGCACCTCCTTTTAGAGGGATTTTCTCATAAAAGTCTTCATTCTTCCTCTTATACTATATGAGAAACAATATGAATCTTATTTAGTGATTTGTATACCATATTTAATCCATCACCTTTAGAAAATCATGCTTCTTTAGCTTCAGAAACTTCTGCATACATTAAGTCATGGGAAATCAGGGTTTTTAAGCCTAGTCAAGAATGGAGGAACTGTTTAATATATCTAGGATCATTTTTTTGACCTGAAATTTTACATGGGAGTCCTACACAACCTAATATAAAATAAAATACCACCATTTTCCTTATTTTTACACAAATTTATGAATACACTCATTTTAGGGAATAAATAGCTGCCTTTCCCCATGGTTTTTATCATGAATCAGAATATAAGTTTTTGTTGTAGTTATGATTGAAGGTTATGTGTTTTAATACATAATATGAGCTTATTTTATGCTTCATATCCATTATTTTACTTATATATTACTGCAGTCCCTCATCGGGAACTTTCTCAAGGCAACTAGGTGTGGGAGACCTGTATAACCCACCTAGAAAGATTGATTTCTGATATCATCTTGGATTTAGGACTTAGATACTTAGATCTAAGGGATACAAGTGCTTATTTCAATATATGTTGCAGCCATTCCTGAAATTTTTTTTTTTCAGGCATGCCTTGTTAGCATTTTCTGTTTTGGAATATTACAATGGTATCAAAGCATATTTCTTGGCTCAGCCTGTGAGTCTCAGCCCAAGAAGATAAAATAAGATCAGAATTATGAAGACTATGAGATTTCTCTCATCATTTTTCAGATCCAGAAAGGACCTCCCCCAGGAGGTTAAGCAGATGAAGAGTTGCAGTGAAACTCCTAAAGGGTTTCAAGAAGAGGAAGAGCCATGCATTTCCTATTCTCAAAGAGGAGAAGACAAGAAGCATAGAGGATACTTGGGATTTGAGATTATAAGTGAGTACAAAGCTGAATCTAGAGCCTCCAAGGAGACTCTAGATTTACCTCAGTTCATTCAGCAAGAGGAAGAGGGATTTAGATCTTTGCATGTTGTTGATCTAGAGCAGCAAAATTGCACTGCGCTGTGAAAAGGCAGTGATGAAGAAAATAGGATCCATAAATCATGAGAGAATTTACATGATAGCTTCATTCATGAAGCAAAGGAGGAATAAATGGTAGCTAGTAGACATCTTGAAGTGAGAAACCCCTTCTCCTTTCTAGATGACACTTTCTCAATGAGCACTTCTCAGCTCAAAGAGAAACTTCTACCTGCAGCAGTTCTAAGGCCTCACTGGTTTTGGAAGACCATGCATGAGGAGGAGGTCTCATCAAGAGATCCCATGAAAGGTGCACTTGAACATTCTATGGATTGAAAATTTCTTCAACAGTATGAGGAGGCTCTTTCCCTCTCACCCTTGGATCTTGATGGATTCAAGGAGGAACATATAGATGATGGAGGACATCTTCGAATGGATAACATCTCTCATGTGTGTATTGGACACTCCTTGAGCCATCCACATCATGATGGGAGGTTCCTTCCTACCACCTGTTTGGGTCCTTATGGGATCAAATTGATCCTTGAGAAGAATGCATTTCAACATTCCATGAAATGCAAAGACAAAAATTTTATTTGGGAGGATGGTATTCTCCGTTGGAGGAATGCCACTTTTGAGCATGAAGATAGACACTCACCATGGGTTGGATGGGTGATGCCGATGAGAAAGAAGTTGGGAAAACACTTGCAGATCTATGATACTGGACAATAGGATGAAAGACTACGTTGGTTACTCTTGAAGGAGTTTGGTCATCATCCTCTTTCTAGGGGTATGTGGCAGGACACTTACATCATCTGGCAGGAAGGAGTTTGGGTATATTGGAGTGATGTGATCTCTTTCATATATTTTACTATGTTGTTGCTCCATGATCTATATGATTATGGTGTGAGGAGGAAACTAGAGCTGGTCTTGCTTTGGTTGTTATCGAGAGAGTATGGGCTGATCTCATTCCATACTTTACATGATGTTGCAAGAGTAGGAGATGGCAATATCATGGTGCAAAGGGGCTACTCTTTGGCTTTGGAGGATGAGGAGGTACTTCCACTTTGGGAGGGATATCTCACATACAAAAACATTATGTTTGATGATGACATTGACATATGGGATGTCAAAACGAGAAGCTATGAGATGACAGAAGCTTCAATGCAAGAGCCAATAACGCTATCACTTGGGAGCTTGAATTATTTGATGGAGTGTTCCCATGATCACTTCACATATGATGCACTATGGATGCATGTAGGAGAGGAGTATGATGGAGTAGTGGATGGAGACATATATTACATTATTATGATCTTATTTGCTATGATTTTCCTAACTTGGATTTTCAAGCATTAGGAGAGAAATCCACATGCAGCATTGGTGAGCTTTATTCCCATGCATTCTAATGCATACCATTATTTATTGGATGAGTTCACTTTGGAGGGCATCCAAATGGATGTATATCAGAATATGGAGAGATCTAGAGCCCAAAAGATGATGAAGAGGTTGGCACAACCACTTACCTACTCATTTGAAGTGAGGGAGAACTTGCAATTGAGCCATTTCATCTCAATCACCAAAGTACATGATGGAGGATGTATATTTTTGCTTTATGATTTGTACTCCTTTATAATTTTTAGCAGCATATTGTACCAGGGAGGGTCTTTCCTTCTTGTTTATTTTATTATGATGTATTTGAGGCCATTTGCAGCATTGATGTTTGCCATTTTATTTGTGGTTTGTGGGGGAATGCCACATGATTTGGGGTGTGCACCATTGGCACCAAATTGTACTTTCATGATCTCATCTTGTAATATGAATGTGGCAGCAGAAAAGTGGCTGAAAATACACTTGTTTCACTATGATATGAGGCAGGCAAGGGATGCAATGCACTGGTTCCACATATAGAACAATATTCTACCCCCTGGTTGTCACATGGCAACTTGTTTTCATTTGTTCATGCTTCCATATACTGATGATGTTCTTATGATTATGGGAAGCTCTATTGGGGGAGTGGCACAAGAGATGAAGGTGCCCATTGGGAGTATGATTCTCCATACTTTAAATGTCTCATGTTCTAGGAGAAACAATGGGCAAACCATGATTTTCATGCTACACCTCTTGTCTTCTTATGGGAGGAACCATTTGGAGATCTTGAGTTATTTGAGGAGGCACCTCATGGGTGATTTATTTGATGGGGTAACTTGGGTCATCTTTGAGGACCGTTATATTTCAGCCCAAGGTTAGCATCAGCTCCACACATATTATAAGTGGAGAAAGGAGCAGAGTGGGATGGACAGTTTGATCCCATAAATTCAGCCATCCAACCCACCTTCTTTGCAGGAGCTTAAGGTGGAAGAGATGTTTCATGAGATACTATGTTGGAGGGTAACTCACTTTTTGTGGATAATAGATGGAGCTTTCACATGGGGATGATGATTCCCAACATATTTCTGATTCCATGCCTCAAGAAGGCCTCTAGATCCCATATTGTTGTTTCCAATTATGTTCCACTTCTTCATGGTGAAAGCTATTTGGGAATTTTACTAAAGGAATGCTTATACACATGGGAGGAACAACTTGAGGGCATATGGTTGAGAAGGCATCTTGTTCTTTGGAGGAACATATCATTTGAAGATGCTATAAGAAGAAGAGAAGAAACTCTTTAGTTCTATCCTTACAATTGCTTAAGGATAAGCAACATTTGGGAGAGGAGGACTGTAATATTCCTAAATTAGCCCAAGCTAATAGGAATATTCAATTTTTCTTTGTTTTTCTTTTATTTTCATGTTGATGAATAAAAATTCAAAGGAGGACATGTAAAACTCCTAAAGCTATGAATAAATCAATGCCACATGTGAACAAAGATATATCTGGGCTATTTACATTAAAACACCCTTATGTGTGAAGGGGATTGAACTATTTGACTGGGTCAACATGACCAAATCACAGTGCTATCTAGATTCCTTGAACCTCCTAGATAAACAACACCGATCTAGTTGGAGATTGTTCATGTGAACAAGCCTAATTCATTTGAGAAGGTTTAGGGTTTGCAAGGACTCTATCTTATAAAAGGAAGAGAAGGAAAACAAGAGGGAGTTGTTGATGAGCATATGATTTCTTATTCTCTTGGTTGTTTAGCACTTGGGTGTTCCTGATCGAGAATCCCACCTCTTCCATGGAGTAGCTCTTGGAGGAGTCTTGCATTTCTTGTCCACTATCAGGGATTTGGCCAAGCTCTTCTTCTAACTACAATGTAGATCCTATTGAGGGTTTGGTTGTCTTGGAAATCAGCAGTAAGTGGAGGCTAGATATATTCAGATCTAGGCCATACTAGTGCCTCTTCTCAATGAGTGTATCTTTTAACCTCCTTGAAGAGTGTATTAGCCGATTGGAGCTTCAGATCTACATCTTGGCATCAGGCCAAATAGTGCATCAAGCCTGCAGTGCAGTTTCTATCCCTAGACTGCGTTATTTTCAAGTGAGAATTGCAGGGTGTTTTGGCAACTATTTGGAGGAGAGATCTCGGGTGTAAAGGAGCCTTCCTTTCACTGTGGTGATCCATGGATTGGCCAACCAATCCATGTATGTTTCAGATCTGATATATTCATTGATATATTTGCTTCATAATTTCTAAATCATTCTTCAGATCTGTTGCAGTAGATCTTAGATCTACTTTTGTACATTCATGTTTTGCTGAAAATCCCAAGGGGATCTGAAAGAGGAGCCTTTCTAGTGTAAAAATCTGATATGGATATAAATTTTTTTACACAGGTTTTCTCTAGATCTAATATATAACCACCAACTGCTATATGCTTCATAAAATAATGTTTTCAAGGTTTTACAGTATAATACAATTGTTGCAGCACCTCCTTTTAGAGGGATTTTCTCATAAAAGTCTTCATTCTTCCTCTTATGTGGTATGAGAAACAATATGAATCTGATTTACTAATTTTTATACCATATTTCATCCATCACCTTCAGAAAATAATGCTACTTTAGCTTCAGAAACTTCTGCATACATTAAGTCATGGGAAATCAGGGTTTTTAAGCCTAGTCGGGAATGGAGGAACTATTTAATATAGCCAGGATAATTTTTTTGACCTAAAATTTGACATGGGAGTCCTACACGACCTAATATAAAATAACCTACCACCAGTTTCCTTATTTTTACGCATATTTCTAAATACACTCATTTTAGTGCATAAATAGTTGTTTTTCCCCATCTTTTGGATCATGAATCAGAATATAAGTTTCTGATGTATTTATGATTGATGGTTATGTTTTTTATTACATCATATGAGCTTATTTTACACTTCATGTCCATTATTTCACTTATATATTGTTGCAATCCCTCATCTGGCACTTTCTCAAGGCAACTAGGTGTGGAAGACCTGTATAACCCACCTAGAAAGATTTCTTTCTGATATCCTCTTGGATTTAGGACTTATATACTTATATATAAGGGATCCAAGTGATGATTTCAAGATTTTTAGTATCCATTCCTAAAAAATGCATTAATCAGTATTGCCTTGTTAGCAGTTTCCGTTTTGGAAATTATATAAAAGGCTCACTGATCATGACTAATAGAAGTAATTCTTTTAGTCATATTTCTCAAGTTTATGGAAACAAATTTCCATAGTTCTATCTTGACAGGCTCAAAGTTATAAGTTCACGGGCCTTGATTTGCCAATTTTTAGCTTCCATCCTATTAAAAAATCCTCTCATACAATAAAATCATTCTTTGGAGTTGTAGAGGTCATCTTGTTATATTCTTCCAAAATATCATGGAGCTTTTGATTCTTACCCCAATTTTAGGCATGAAATTCACAATCAGGATTCTCGTATGAGTCACGAAAGATAATCTAGAAGTATTGAGCCCTATTCATATTAACATTCATTTTACAAATGAAAATAACTTGATCCCATTTATTACTAGTCAATTCCTATCATACTTTTAGAGTAATCATAATGTTACTAGTGTAGTCTCCTTGATCAAATTTCCATTCCCAACCTGACTTGGGATCCCTTAGGTGCTTTATATTGAATTATATTAGTGGATTTTTAATCTGTGTGATGACTTTAATGACATCGTTACTCAAATGTCTTTTGGGTTGTGTCCTTGTGGTAAGTTGGACCACTTATGATGATGATAACTAAATTTTAGAACATGATAGGTATGCTCGAGTGTTAATGCATGTACAAATATTAAGTGATTTGACATAAAAGATAACTTTGTGGTGTTTAAGCCAAAGATAGTAATGTTCTGTAATGATTATCTATAGGTGGAGGTGGAGCCCACCCCTGAAAAATGGGCCATTTAACTATGAAAAAAAATTTCATCACTCCTTCCTTTCAACAATAAAAAACACATGGATGTCTTAGAAGAAGTGTTCAATTGGAGGCCAATTTGTTTGCAATAGACCATTTATTTTATTTAGAGTTTTGCTATGTTCATATTCATTATAGTTGAAATTTTTGTTGTAATATTTACATTCGGCCTCACCCAATATTATTTTTATATTTTATACTATATTTATAGTTTTGGTTAAGGCTAATATAGTCAACTCAATGTAGGTCCATAACCAAATTTTTACTTGAGATACCTCCGTAGGGGAAAAAGTAAGCCTGAGATGATCATCCACTTTAGGAAGGAACTCAAATTTTTCTTCTGTCACTATGCCAATAGTTGATAAATAAGAAAAAAAGATCGATGAACTCCCAAGCGAGCTAGGATAGGATGCATGACAGCTAAGATAGTTGTCTTACATTATAGCTCACTTAGGAGGTCATACATATTACTTTCGTCTTTATCAACTATTGTTGTCATGCCATAAGCCAAATGTGAGTTTCTTTTTAAAGTGGATGATCATCTTAGGGTTACTTCTACCCCCCAAAAAAATTCTAAGAGGAGCGTCACAATTTTGATGGTTGTTTTCGTCGCCAGTCCGACGATTGTTTCTGTCACAAGTCTGACGGTATGAGCCCAACGTCTCTAAGACTAGTGTTGAACTAGTGACGAATAAGGTAGAACTACCTACAGTTGTTTCCATTGTTGATATGACCTTACCGTTCAACAATTTTATGCCAGTTGTCGGAATAGCGACAAATGTCTTGGCACTTCTGATGGTTGTTTCAGTCGCTGGAAAACTAATAGACGATTCTTTCCATCAAAATTAAAATGGTATGACCCAAACATCGCTAAGACTAGTGCCGAAATAGCGACGTATAAGGTGGTACTACCGACGGTTGTTTCCCTCGCTGATATGGGCCAACCGTCACAACAATGTTATTCCAGTTGTCAGAATAGCAACGGTTGTCGTGGCATGTCGAACGGTTGTTCTCGTCATTGGAAAGATAATTGAGCTGGATGTGTGAAGACATGTGGGACGACAGGCTGTTGGTATTGCCACACATTCTAGGAAGGCATCGATGTCGTAATATCGACATCTCCATGTGAATTCTGAATAGAGACAATAAACAACGCAATTGTAATATTGACTAAATGAAGACACTTGTTGTGTCTAGTGTTTCTCTACCAATCATTATTATAAGTGTCGCAATTGCGATGAGACATGAAACAATGTTTTTCTCAACCTCAAAGTGTTGCTATTGGGTCACCTATGTGTCAAAATAACGACATTTTGGTCGTCGGAAATTGGGCCAAATGTTCTAGTGATATCCCCCATCCTATGATTGGGGTCCCAAATATTGAAATCAGTCAACACATGGTTATGCTTATAAAACTATGCCATTTTCGCCTTGTCTGCCATACTTGCTTGATTGCAGAAATCAATGAATTGCCTATAGTTTTGGAAAGGTAAGGATTCATGGGTGGCTAATTTTTTAATTTTAAAGAGGATCCATTATTTATTAAATTAATCTTCATATAAATCTGACTCGATATCCGTGTTGAATTTCCTCCATGCACACGTTTTCCATGGTGGCCTCTTATTTACCCTTTTTTTGAAGCTGCTCTTGTAGTGATACATTATTTTCCTATGCCTTCTGAAGCTGTTCCTTCAAAAATTACTCTCTGAGCCTCATATCACATAAATCCTTCTCAATCTCACTTACTTTTCCTTCCATGACTCCTATTTCATACACCTCTTTAAATGTGGCAAGCTTAATCCAATGATGAGTGTGTGCCCTCTCTTCCTCCAACTGATAAAAAAAAGGAAGTGTGAAGTTTTGAGGAATTAACCTACCCCCCTAAATATATGTGTAGTAAGAACTGAGATTGGGTTGAGGGCTAGGGTTTGGCACTATTGCAACATCTTTGAAGATTGGTTTTGGTGAGGTGGCCTCTTATTTATCATATTTTCCTCCCTTTTTTCATCATGTTTTTCCTCTTGTTTCTTGCCCTCAGCTTACTTGACCTCTTTCCCCTTCGTGGATATCTTTTCCTCTTCAACCAAGGCCTTTTTCTCCAAATCTGTGCTTTTTGGAGTTTCCTATAGAAAAAACAGATTTTCTTGTAGAAATGTCTATTTTTCTTGCTACAAACACTTTTTTAAGTCCATGGAGGGACTGTGGTGGTTGCATGAGGTGTATGGGATGAAAATCTAGTTGAATGTGTTCTAATATATGCTACAGGGGTCCTTATGGGTAAAGTGATCTCTTGCACCATTCCTTCCTCTAATATGGTTTCTTCCTCCTTCTTTGGTCATTCTTTAATGGTGATAGGGATCTTGGTGGGAGTTTATGGTTTTCCCTATCTCACCCTCTGACTCTTCCTAGTTGTGAAGTACATAGGTTTCTGCCTCTTTCTTTTTGTTTTGATAAGTTTTCTCAAAGAAGTTAGGATGGAAGCTACCTCTTGATTTGTGATGTTAGGTGACATGTTGGTGTCATGAGGGGAGGTTTCGCTGCCTAATATAGGGTCCACACATTGCTTTTCCTTAGTCCCTTCTTCATCCTTTACCTCAACTTTTTCTCTCTCTCTATTTTGTCTCTATGTTTTCTACCTCAATTTCCATCTCTTATCTTTCTTATTTTTTCTACCTCCTCTTCCTCTTCTTCTACCTCCTCTTCTACTTCCTATTCTACCTGATCAGGCGATTATGTCCAAGAGGAAAAAAATGCTCAAAATTAGAACTTCTTAGAATTGGTTGAAAACTGAATGACCATATAGGCCTCGTCACTGCGATTCAGGTGCCATGAACGAGACCCAAATCCGATGTCGTATGAGGATTATATTGAATTTTTAAAATGCCCAATAACCTTCAAAACAGAACCTTTGAACTCAGAAATTTTTTCATCTTCAGAAAAATTTTATGGCAAAAAATTTCATTTTTATATGGTTTTATGGTGGCCTATCAGAGGGTCCCACGTGGCCTACCTGAAGGCTGCCACGTGGCCCTAGGCCAAAGGTTCAAGTCTATTTAAAAATTGGTGTTGGTGGGCAGACCCTACTCGAGCTGAACTCATTCGGGTCAGTCGGGCATGACCCAACCTTAACGTTCATGCGTCAGCCCGTAGCATTCTTGTGCAAAGTGATTTTGTTTGGTTCAAGGGCGAAGGTCGACCCGACCTGCATGCAAAAGGGTCAGCAGTCTGTTCGGCGTGTTGTTTGTTTTTGAAGCCGACGGAGCAAGGAGTTAAGCCCCAGGGCTTAAGGGGGGAAGACTCCATGACCGTCATGCAGAACCATGGCTTAAGCCAAATCACCAGCGGAAAGATCTCAGTTAAGCACTCAGGTGCTAGCCCCTAGCCATATGACCTACAGGCAGTGTCCAAGGGCATGGCTTCAGCCTTATCCGCTAGTTAGACTAACCATCCGGGAAATGTGCATGTGAATGCGCCCATCAATCTGACAGTTAAATTAAATGTCTCCACCTTATTTAGTGTGTGGTTCCAATAATTTTGGAGATTCCGCCTTTTTCGGTGGAGCTAACTGGAGTTAGCCAATTTTAGTGGAGGATTTCTAGTGCCACTGGGCAAAATACTGTTTGGATCATAAATTTCACAATATTCGACAAAATTAGACAAAATTATAGTGAATTTTGAGTATTCTAAGCATTTTGGAGCCATTGGAATAGGTTGTAGAGCCAATAGAGGTGTTTTCAGCAATTTTTCTTCAAGGAAGCTTGGAGAGCCATTAGGGCCATGAGGGAAATGGAGATGCATTGGACTACACTTCACTGTTTGAGGTGAAATAAAAGCCATACTTAGCTTATAAATGTATTTTGAATTCATTTTCACAGTTTTTTTTAGCCTTTTTATGTTTCATTATCACTGTAAAACCAATTTGAGCATCATAATATATCAAGGACATTCCCATTGGGAGCCTTCGACCCGACAGATGTAGCCCAGGAGGGGTGAACTGCCTCATCATGTTGTTGTGGTGTTATGGTGAAGTTATTATACTGCATATTTCATATTCAAGATTTTAAATAGTAATTTTAATTAACATTCCCTCACACATAAACTCAAAAATAGTTACCAAAAACAATTTATTTAATTTGCAATACATGTCAAACACTTTGCACACTTATTTAAATGGAAATTAATACTTTGAGCAACAGATAAAAATAGTTTCATTTTCAGATCAGATGGTATCAGAGCTAAGGATTTGAGCCTTAGGATCTAGATTTTTACAGATCATTTGTTTTGTGCAAAGATATAGCTGATTGTTTGCAAGTTTTGATGCTTACTAGGCTTAAAATCAAGAGAGGTGAAGGAAATTTGGTTAGTGTAAAAGGTAATCCACAACCAAGAAGGGTCAGAGAGCCACATCCAAGAACCATAGAATAAGCTTCAAGCATGTATTCCAGAAAGGGAGAAGCTCCTAAAGATATGGATACCAAAGAAGAGGAACGTCTGAAAGGCTTTCTTGGATATGACGGAGATGGTGAGGATACTCTACCAAGAAAGGAATGATAGGCTTGTTGGAGAAGGGTCTAAAAACCAGAAATAAGGAGAGGGTTCTTCAGGAGGAAAGAAAATTGATGACAAGTCAAAGAAAGGACACGGGGGGAATGGTGATCCACCATCGCCATCTTCATCCTCTTCCTCTACATCGTCATCCTTAACTTCGGTGAATCAATCTCACAAGTCTAAAACCATTGGTAAAAGTCCATTTTTAAAGCTTGATGTCAAATTTGAGTTGCCTATGTTTAATGGTGAAGTCAATGTAGATAAACTTGAAAATTGGATCAGACAGTTGGAATTTTACTTGAGGATACAGAACCTTCATGATGACGACACCAAGATACAGTTAGCCTCGTTGAGAATGGATGGAGCAGAATTGGTATGGTGAGAAGCCAAAACCAAGGATGAAATTAGAAAACATGGTAAGATCACTTTATCATGGACTGAATTTATTTCTGCAATTAAAAAACAATTTTATCCATTAGCTCATTTACAAAAGGCTATCATGAACTAGCAAAACTTCAGATAGCTTAAGGGACAAAATGTACAAGACTACACCCAAGAGTTTAGGAGAAGAGCAATCTTATTAGGGGTAGACTTACAAAGTCAAGATACTTTGCTGAAATATATAGGTGGTTTGCATAGCTACCTTAAACATACTATCCTTATGTTCAATCCTACTAGTCTAGATGAAGTTTGTGTACAAGATACGCATTTAGAGGTTAGAGGGAAAACCACTTTTGATGAGGGTAGAAATAAGCTGTTACACCATTTTTTGGTCATATAACCTATTATTATTAGATGGACCCAAGTACACCATGTAAGACCAATTTTACCCTAAGTAAAATTGCTTTCACTATGTTAAAATAGGAAACCCCAAAAAGAAATATTAAACAAACCTATATTTGTTTGATTTTCCTCATGGAATAATTAATTAAACCATAATTTAATTATTATTCCCAGTCATGTTTAACCCAAAATCAAAGAAATTAATTAGATAAACCTTTATTTATCTTATTATTTTCTAGGAATAATTATTTAAACCTTATTTAGATAATATTCCTTGTTAAATATGACCAAGTCACCCACAAATAATTAAATAAATCACTATTTGTTTAATTATCTTTCAACCACTTCCTTAAATAATTAAATAAATCATTATTTATTTGATTATCTTCTAACCGCTTCCTTAAAAAAATAAATAAATCATTTATTTATTTATTTTTGACAAATTAAGGGATTTGACCCAAGTCAAATACCTTTTCCCTCCAACAAATATAATAAAATATTCCATAAAAAGTGGATCTAAATCTGGTTAACCCATGCACCAAGATCTAGAATGACCCAATATTTTGTTATAAATAGGAGGGTTTTTCCTACCATTCTTCACCTTTTGTTGCCTATTAGATCACTTTGGATCTATACACTTGGTCACCATTTTCTGCCATTTGTTGTGAGAGCTCCCTTTGAGTTCCATTCTTTGTGTGGGTCTTCTACACCAACAAGAGAGAGAAATCTTAGATCTGAAGTGCTGAGGACTTCCAAGAACCCATCCCGCTGAGGAGAATTGGATACACCTTCTTGTTTTCCTCCCAGGTGCCCCATTAATATAAAAATTCTTTCAAAAATTGTTCTTGTCTTGTCTATTGGTATATGGAGAAAACCCTTATTTTTTCTGCTTAATGTCTTTCCATGCATAGATCTGGTTTTTGCAGCTCTTTCATGTTCAACTAACCGCAGATCTGAAGATATTGGTAGCCACTTTTGTTGTTAGGGCTATTATTTATGTGTAGCTAAAGTGGTCCTTTTTCGTACACTTCGACGAAGGATTCATACTAACAAATGGCGACTCCACACGGGTTTTAAATTACAACCACTATCGTTTTTCATATTCCTGCATATCCATCTACTTCAGACCCTAGGGTTTCTTTTCAGCTATTTATTTTTCCTATTTTTATGTTTTTTTTCTCACATAAAACCCTAAAACATCAAATTTTCTAACTTCCGTGTGTTTCTGGCCCTATTGCGCAGGTAAGCGACACCAGCCATAACTGAGATGGCAACTTTTCTGAAAATTTTCCACCGAGACAACCGGAATGGGGGGTCACACTTTTTGGCCCATAACCTGTGACCTGGACCTCCAGGTCACACTTTTCTGCCCTTTTTCTGCGACCTGCACTGAAAACAGGTCAGAAACTGCGACCTGCCATTATTTCAGTGATTTTTCTGCAATTTTTCTGGGTTCTGCTGCAGCTTCTCTTAGGGTCTTCCAGCCTCTATCTCAGCCCGCTTTGACCAAGTTCTGATATGTTTTTACTCATCTAAGTGGGAACCTAGCCCCCTAGGGCTTTAGTACCCTCCACTTTTTGTGGAAGAGTTTTAGCTGTTTCAGCCGTCTGTTTTTCAGAGCTTCAGCCTCCTTTTTTCCAGATCTGTTACCTCCCTTTCAGATCCATTGTAATCAGCTCTTCTACCTCTCAAATCACCTCCTAAAGATTTGTTTGGATCTACTTTTAGGGCCTCCTCCTTGCCCCCTCCGCTTTTGCTGATTACCTTCCTTTTTCCAGCCACCTTGCCTCTGTCTCTTGGCTGTGATCTGCACCTCTTTCCAGCAGCTTTATCCTTTAGATCCCTGTCCCTTTTGACCCTAGATCTATTGGCCTCTTTTTATGTGTGTTTTGACTAGTTTTTTGCCCTCTTTTAGAGTAGTTTTGAGAGACCCACCTTTTTGGGTTAGATTGATGCATGTTTATCTGTTAAATGTTCTGTTATTTCAGCATCATATACTGTTCTCTGCAGATTTCTTTTCAGTTACGCAACACACCTTTTCTTGCTCTCAAAACGAAAAGGATTTAAAAATTAAAATTAACGCACACCACACACTGACCCTAAGTGAAGAAGCGCCTGGTTAACACCGCCTGGAAAAGACTCTAAAATCAATTGTCACTGCACCTTGTCTGCCCTTGACCTCTCTTGATTTTGTCCCTTTCTGCCCCTGTCGGTTTCCTTCTTCCTGTCATCATTGCGCCCCCTAGGTGCCTTTCCTGGAGACTTCTTGGCCTTCACCCTTAGTTTCCGGTCGATCGACCTGCTCCGACCCGCCGTCGTCGAGCCAGTCCTCCTCCGAGTCCGCACTCCAACTCCTATCCTGATCCATCGGGTTCCCTTTCTCCTCCTGGTTCTCCCCCTGTCACCTTCACCATGTCTGGTCCAGCGCCTAACGCTGGTGGTGCTCCAGGCCCTAATGCCGGACCTGCCACTAGCGGAACCGCCACGGGAACTATCTCGGCCACACCGTTGCTGCCGTACATTGTAGGCCTCAGCCTCCTCGATTTCAATCAGTTGATCAACGACCCTATCCACCATGATGTTGGTTGGCCTGCTATGCCAACCAAGCTCCCCTCCGACATCCCTAAGTTTGAAGGCCTTGCTGGAGAAGATCCAACCAATCATGTCCGATCTTTCCGCATGTGGTGTTCCTCCAATTCCATTACCGATGACTCCATCCGTCTTCGTTTGTTCCAACGCACACTTACCGGCGAAGCTTCTAAATGGTATGTTGAACAAGCCACCTCTTCCCATACCACCTTTGCGACCCTTGCCCAAGCCTTTCTGTCTTATTTCCAGCTCCCTCTCCGATACGACACTGGCACGGAGCTCTTGAATTCCTTCAAGCAATCCTCTTCATTCTTCCCATGTTCAGGAATGGCGAAGAAGACGGAGCTTATGTCGAGCCCCTCCCTTCAAAGATCGGGTTTATATGGACTGGTTCCTTCGCACCCTTCCAGCTCCCATCGGCAAAGATGTCGCCTCCCATTTTCCTCAAACCAAAGAAGCCGCCCTCCAAATAGCCTTGAAATATGACCTGATCTGCGCCCAATCTGGTTATGTTTATCTTAGTTCTTCCCCGACCTCCCCCGGACACCGGTGGCGACGCATGCAGGGGCATCCCATTCAAGCGGTATCGTTTGGAGCCCTTTCCCATCCCGTCGCTCAACCTCCTATGGGCTATGGTCTCCCTCGAGGAGGGGCCGGCACCTCCCGGCCTCTTCCCCTCCCGTCGCGTGTATCCGGAGATATGGCATATGGCCTCCTTTTGCCCAACCTCCTGCTTACCTCCATAATTTGCTTATTTAACCATTAACTTTACGACAGTGCGCCAGCTCCTCCAGCATATGCGCTTCCATCTCCCTTGCCTCCTCCAAACCCGCAACAGCACTTACAGCCCACTCCAGGGCAAGTATTTGCATAGCAGGGCGCGACTAATCCCCCTTCTTCTCAAAGAAGGCGGAGAGGCAATCCAAACCAATCTGCCCCTGGTACCCGTGGACCCAATTTTGGTGTGGAACCTAACACTGCCAACCAGCAACAGGGCATTCAACCCAAGCCGGATAGGTCGCTTCGCACAAACAAGCCTTGTTCGTGTTGCGGTGTTTATGGTCATTATACCCATGATTGTCCCCTCTTACCCCAGATGCGGCAGATGTGGGAGTCTCAAGACAGATTGCGCGGAAAACACGCCTCCCCTCATGCTCCTCCTAATGTGGCCACTACCCAACCAACTGTGTTTACTAATCCTTTCCCTCAGCAAGGATTCGTGGCTACCCAACCACCTGATAGCCAGGTCGCAACTCCCCCTTCCCTTTCTGGTTCCTCTGATTACCAGATCCTTATGATGCACTCTGATCCTTCCCCGACCGTCGGCCTTCACCTTCAAACTCAGTCTCGCCATTACCCCAAGCCTCCTGCTCAGTCTGCCTCCGAGCCTCCTTCTTCAGGTTCTGTAGAGCCTCTTTCAACACCGAATGGCCCCTTACATATCCCTCAACCCAAAGTTGAGGTTCATACCAAGATTCCTAAGGGACCATTACATCGAAACGCTGCTTCCGGTCGAGCTGCTCACTCGTATAACATAGTAGATGATTTGGCGCAATCTCCTGCTGCCATTTCCACACTGGAACTAATCCAATCGTGCCCTTCCCAAAAGAAGGCTCTACTATCTGCCGTGGGCGCTGTAGATCCTGTTGATGACCAAATCATTGTTTTCGACACCACTCAATCGGACCATCCTCCTCTCCCTCCTTCCATCGCTTTCCAAATCCCAGTCAAAATCCGGAACGCCAACGTTTCCCGGTGTATAATTGATGAGGGGGCATCCACCTGTGTGATGTCTGTTTCGGTTTGGAAGCAACTCGGATCTCCTGAGCTGGCCCCTTCCACGATCACCCTTCGAGCGTGGGACGGCCATGCCTCCCAGCCCATTGGCTTATTCCGTAATTTTCCTATCACCCTCGCCGGTAAGACTGTTTGCGTTGATGTCGAAGTCATCGACGCCCCGCTAGACTACAACATTCTATTGGGGCGAAGCTACACCTATGCTATGTTTGCTGTCCCATCCACGGTTTTCCGCAAGATGTCTTTCCCCCATAATGGAAAGATAGTCACCATTGACTAGTTGACATATCATGAGCCAAAATCTCAGACCTCACCTGAGACGACCATCTCTTCTGTAGCCAAT
This sequence comes from Pinus albicaulis, assembly GCA_034641835.2. NCBI lineage: Eukaryota > Viridiplantae > Streptophyta > Pinopsida > Pinales > Pinaceae > Pinus > Pinus albicaulis. Next base: position 663,394,733 of record CM076583.1, read on the forward strand.
AAGAAAACCGTCGATTCCTTGACTAGTGTCTCCCCCGGCATTTACAAAGATTCCTCCCTGCTTGGAACTTTCCCTAAACTTCCTCCTCCTCCCATCACTGATCCCAGCTCATCGAATGTTTGCATGATGCAATTGTCTCAGGCTGCCCGTAAGTGGCCTGCCTCGGCTAGTCAGCAACCTCCCCCTCGCCCTCCGTAACCCACTCCTAGCCATTCATCTCAGCCAACCGGACCTCCTCCTTCTGGCCCTCATCCTACAGCTGGTATCCCTGAACCCCTTTATCCTCCTGGATCGGTTCCTCCTGGCCTTAACCATCTCGAAGCTGTCCCTCCTAGTAATTACCCTGCTGCGCAGATCCCTTTCCTGGCTCCCCCTCCCAGAGTATATTCTGTCCCCGTCATGGCCACCCTCTCTCTCCCTAACCTGACCTTGGGCATACCGGTCTGGTACCTCGATCCCCCAGCCGCCACCCCTCCCGGTCACCCCAAACCCTACATGGCTTTGACACTGGTTCAACCGGTCCCCCTCGCTTCCTCCGTTGCCACTGTGCCCCCAGCACCTCCACAGGACCCTTCTCTTGTCGTGACGGCTCCCGGGAAGAAAGGCAAAGCCCACAAGGGGGCACCTAAAGATAAGACCACCACGACTGACCCAGTCCCTCCCCCGCCCACGAAGCCTTGTGCCTTATGTGATGTCACCGTTCATGCCACCCATGCTTGTCCCGAGTTGCCCCGTATTCAGCCCATGGTTAAAGTCACGTTCCCCGAGTCTACGGTCCCTGAAGCCTCCATTCCTTCTTCGTCCATAACCAAGAACCCCAAGACTCTTTGCACCAACAAACCCTGCGCTTTGTGCGGCGTTCATGGCCATTAATCCCACCATTGTCCTCACTTGACGCATTACCGCGCCTCTTTAGAGGTGGTCCGAGAGTATGAGGTTGAACAAAATCAATCCGCCTCTCCCATCCTCGCGCAGTATGTTTCAGGTCAGCCTGAGGATCCCCCCGCTCCCATCGACATTCCTCCCCCTGATGTTCAGATGACAGAGTCTACTATAACCATTCTTTACCTATCCTCCTCTGCGAGACACTTGGAGCCTATCCCCCATGCATCCTCCCCTGTTGTGTCACCTAACCACCCCTTTTCTACCCATACAATCACTCCACCTATGTCTCTGTTGACCTCCGCAGCCCGAGTCCTCTCCATACTCCCGATAGCCCTCGTATACCACCCTCCAGTTTGTATATGAGTCACAGTCATCCTGCTCCTTGCACTCCCTCCCGCAGTTGCCGCCCGATGTCTTCTGTGCACTCACGCTGCCGTCATTGCCTCTTCTCCCCTTATTTGTTGTCTTGTAACACCATTCTGCAGGACCCCCCGTCCACACCCTTTATCAGTTACGCCGATGGTGCAAGTCGTTACTCCCGGAATCTAGCCTTGGCAGGTTGGGCCATCTCCACCCCCTTGCATGCCCTTGTTCTCTCTAACGGGGTTTGCATCGGTTTTGCCACCAACAATCAGGCCGAATATGATGCAGTGCGTGGTCTCTTAGTCGATGCCCTCTTTCATCGCATCCTCCATCTGCACGTTCGTTTAGATTCCCTACTTCTTGTAATGCAATTAAATGGTGTTTATCGTGTGCATAACCCTGTGCTATTCAGACGCTATTTACGAGTGAAACTCTTGATACGTGCCTTTGAAACCATAACTTTCAACCATGTACCTCGAGAACGGAATCACTATGTAGACAGTATTGCAAACCATGTTCTAGATTGGCATTTATCACACGCATTTCATACAAGAAAATAACATTCATAATCATTTAAAAAGTGATGCATATCCATAATATGTGTCGCAAAAACATGTGTTTAGAGTCCATCCACTCTGATACATATGGCATGCCCATAGCATGTTACAAAAAACTCAAAACTGGGAGCACCACTTGCCCCTACATACACACTAGGGGGCACCACATGCCCCACACCTAATCACTATCTAGCAGATCCCGAGCCAATGGCTTTTCCCCTGCAGCCTGTAGATCACGAAACCCCTGACCAGCCATCGCCATGCGCCGCATGACCCCTCGCCATTCCGAGGGCAGACCAATACATGGTTCTATGTACTGGTCGTCTAAGTCCTGCCACCCGCGCTCTGATACTCCGGTCAGCAACCTTTCACATCTACGGCGGATGTCCTCCAGAAGGGCGGCTGCATCCTCATTTTGCGCTGCTCTCGACCCACTCGGACCTGCAGCTCCAGCTGCTGCTGGTCGTCCCATATATCCGGCCGTCCTTACCGGTGCTATATCTGCATACCAACAGTACATGAATCAGTACCCTAGCTACTATTCAAAACACTGTAACATCCCCATACAAGAATAGCAATCTGTCACTTACCATCAGGCCCCCAGACTTGACCAGGCGGAAGTGGCAGGTCCGGGTCTCCACAGTAGCTCATCCCACTATAGGGATAGTCGTCTATGTACAATGGCATCTGATCCTAATGGGCAAAAAACTTAGGTCGAAACACTTGCCCGACCGCCCCTCCTCCTCCTCTGCACAGTAGCTGTCCCCAACGGCGCATCCTGGGCTCTCTCGGGCCCCCATCTTGAAGCTGTACACGAGGCCTCAAGGTCGGGATCTTCTCAAAGAAGAAGGCGCACAATAAAGTCCCATATGAGCAATCATGGTTCACCTGCCGCCTGCATAACGACAACTGTCGCTTTAGCGACACCAACATCATTTGGGCCCACCCATAGTAGGTCCCACCCAGCACACTCTCCACTATCATCATCTGCCCCCCAGTGATGTGATGGAGGCTCGGTTGCCCGTGATAAGGGCAAGATAGCGCACGCGCCATCGCACGGGTTTCCTGGGGCCTCTCTAGATCCCCCGACCGCATTCGAGTCCCCTTGGCTTGGATACCTGTCGACAATGACGCTCCACAAACTCCATGATATGCCACCCCCGCAAAGAATACCGGCCGCGTGTTCCCCACCATCCCCGGCGGAGACCGCCGTGAAATACACGTCCCGGACTATCGGGCCCATCCTGTGCCCTCGCACTACAAAGATCTCCTCGATATGGATCCCAGTAACTGATAATCTGGGCCAATAAAGGTTCTCCTGCTCTCATCAAAGGGTTCTCCAAAAACTTGAGAACCCCAAACCTGGCCAGTACACGACGAACGCCCTGATCCGCCTGGATCTCTGCTCGTAGTGTCCCCAGGTCTCTCTCTCTCTCCAGTTAACCCATAAATCTGCCATACCTGCACAAAAACATCATCTTTGTTAGCATGCAGATCGGGAATACCATAACCAAACACAAAAACCCAGCTCTCAGCCATCAAACAGCACCAAAACCCCCTCATCTCCCAGGTCGCAGTTTTCTACTCTTTTATGGACCAGGTCGCAGTTTTTTCCCTGATACCTGCATCCCAGGTCGCACTTTTTGCCCCAAAAAGTGCAACCCGACCGTAGAGATGAAGGAGGGGTTGTTTCTAGGATTCTGGGCCCTAAACAGAAAATGTAATCAATCAAAATGCAAGAGAAAGGTTAGACCTCTTACCTGCAACTGACGGATCGCGATTCCAACAGTTGGTTTGTCCGCTACGTTCGCCGCAAGATTTAGGGCCTTCTCTCCTCTCTACATTCACCACAGCAGCAATAGAAAATGAGTGATTTTGGAGGGAAAACTGCCTTATTAAAAGAGAACCCCTGTTTCTTCTTTCCACTGCTGCGACCACACCGTAGCCTCGTTTGACGAACCGTCTAGACCATTGGAAATATCTCACCGAGCCCTCAAATGGGTATCTGTTAGTTTTTTGTTATCTGATACTTCACCAGGACAAATTTTGTCCAAGAAGGTCACTTCACCTCTCCTTAAAATCGAATTTCCTCACTTACGACACTTGTACTTGGGGCACCATCTTGCCTCCTTACTTGTCCTTGTTCGTGTCGATTTTCTTCATGAGTTCCCATCATGTACTCATGTTTCCACGGTCCCCCATTGGGGCCTTTACTGTGTGGTAGCACCATCGCGTCGCCCTTGTCTAGAGCATCCAAGTTGAGTCATCATTCCCTCCATGGAGTCTATACCAAGTCCCTTTGTACCCCACTATAGCCCTCCATCCTTCATTGCTTGGTCTCTCTCTTGTGTCGCCTATTATGACCTTCAGTTCCACTGTCCCCCATCCTTGATGATGTTGTGTCAGTCGCTACCATGTCATTCATGCCCTTTATGCTCTAGCAAGGGAAGTCGTCCATTCGATACTCAGTCCTTTCCACTTCACTATCATCATTAGTGTCACTCCGTCCGTCGCTCTACTCTTTTTCTCCTCAGGCCTTAGTTGAGGGTCTCTCCTTACCTCACTTATGGTGTCCTCATCTTCTCTGTCGACATCAGCTCATTTATTCCAGAAGCCAGGTCTAGAGGGCGGTGTACCTTGGTTCCAGCTTCCACTCTTGTTTGGTGCCTCAGATCAGGCAAAGGGATATCTCCTTTCCCTTTGGCTTGATTGTTTCTCCAGATCCTTCAGCATGATCGAGATTCGTATACTCGATGGTCTAGTGATCCAACAGCAGCTCTTGATGATTCCCGGGTGTGTGTGAGATGTTTCAACCCTCATGAGGGGGTCGCCCTACAGGTAGCCCCCCACATGCCCGGATGGCCTCTTCTTCGCAGCCTTCGATGCAGCTCCAGATATTTGATGATGTTGGCCATAGCCACTTGTAGCACCTCTTCGATTTGCATGTATCAGTTAGATTTTGTGAGCCCTTCCCCATTTGTAGGGGGAATTTGGGTTGTATTTGTGTCTCATGTACTCAGATATCATTGTACAAGTCCTCGCTGTTATCCCAGGCACAGCATGTATGTGGGATTCCTCATTGTATTTTTATCTGGCTCATGATTATGCCAGCTGTATTTTATGGTTCAGTCCCTTGTTTACTAGACACACTATTCTTTTGTACTTTGTCTCGGCGGGCATAGGTATGCCTCCCCCGCCGCCTTCAGCACAAGTACCCTCTCATAAAAAGAGACTTGTTGCACCTGTGAGTCTCGTCTCCTCAGGGTCTAGTTCTTCAGCACATTAGTCTACCTTGCATTCCTCTCTCTGACTTCCCTTTTGATGTCTGGTGATTGAGTTATTACAAAGTACTTTGGTCATACGATTTGCTCCTAACACCTGCATGCTAGGGGGAAATCTGTTACGCCATTTTTTGGTCATCTAACCTATTATCATTAGACGGACCTGGCACACCATGTAAGACCAATTTTACCCTAAGTAAAATTGCTTTCACTATGTTAAAAAATGTGAAACCCCAAAGGAGATATTAAACAAACCTATATTTGTTTGATTTTCCTCATGGAATAATTAATTAAACCATAATTTAATTTTATTCCCAAATATGTTTAACCCAAAATCAAGAAATTAATTATATAAACCTTTATTTATCTTATTATTTTCTAGGAATAATTATTTAAATCTTATTTAGATAATATTCCTTGTTAAATATGACCAAATCACCCACAAGTAATTAAATAAATCATTATTTGTTTAATTATCTTTCAACCACTTCCTTAAATAATTAAATAAATCATTATTTATTTGATTATCTTCTAACCGATTCCTTAAAAAGATAAATAAATCATTTATTTATTTATTTTTGAAAAATCAAGGGATTTGATCCAAGTCAAATACCTTTTCCCTCCAACAAATATAATAAAATATTCCATAAAAAGTGGATCTAGATCTGGTTAATCCATGCACCAAGATCTAGAATGACCCAATATTTTGTTATAAATAGGAGCGTTTTTCCTACCATTCTTCACCTTTTGTTGCCTATTAGATCACTCTGGATCTATACACTTGGTCACATTTTTCCACTATTTGTTGTGTGAGCTCCCTTTGAGTTCTATTCTTTGTGTGGGTTTTCTACACCAACAAGAGAGAGAGAGATTTTAGATTTGAAGTGCCGAGGACTTCCAAGAACCCATCCCATTGAGGAGAATTGGAGACACCTTCTTGTTTTCCTCCCAGGTGCCCTTAATACAAAAATTCTTTCAAAAATGGTTCTTGTCTTGTCTATTGGTATATGGAGCAAACCCTTCTTTTTACTGTTTAATGTCTTTCTATGCATAGATCTAGTTTTTTATATGTTCTTCATGTTCAACTAACCACAGATCTGAAGATATTGGCAGCCACTTTTGTTGTTAGGGCTATTATTTATGCGTAGCTAAAGTGGTCCTTTTTTGTACACTTCGACGAAGGATTCATACTAACATAAGCCTTTTAAGGAGAAAAAAAAGATAAAACCTTTAAGGGAAAAGGAAAAAATAATTCATATTTCAAACAAGAGGGTGAGAAAGTGATATGTAAACATTGTTCAAGAGAAGGCCATGAAGAGAAAAACTGTTGGAAATTACATCGTGAAAAAAGAACTCAATTTAACAAAAACAAAGGAAAGAAGAAAACTGTAGCTACTACAACTACACCACAAGACTTAGGTGATGATTCAGGTGATGAAACCAAAATTTCAGCCATGGGTTTGAAAAGTATGAAGGGAAAGGAAAGTGAAACTAAGCCAAGCACTAGTACTTCAAACTGTCATGTACAAGCTCCAAATGAGGAAGAAAGAATTGAATTGTTCCATGTGAGGGTAGTCTCAAAACATACAAAAAGTGACACATTGTTTGACAGTGGGTCACAAGAAAATTTCATATCAGAAGAATTGGTCAAACAGCTTAAACTTGAGACCATTCCACATCCAAAGCCTTATCCACTTGGGTGAATATGCAAGGATGCAAACTTACAAGTCTCAAGAAAGTGCATATTGCGATTTGCGATTACTGCACACTTTATTGACACAATTGAACTTGATGTAGTACCACTTGATATATCAGGAATTATTTTTGGAAGTCCTTACTTATTTGATAGGAAAGTGATCTTCCATCGCCATGAAAATAAGTATCCTCTCTTTAAATATGGCAAGGAGTTCATTGTCAGAGCACATCGCAAGAAGGCAAATATAGTGATGGAAAATGCGGGACAGGTAAAAAGGCTAGTGAATTCTAGTAAGAGTTTTGTACTTCTTATGGTTAAGCCCAAGGTTGATGTGAATCATGAGTCATCTGAAAATTTTGATTCCAAGCTTACATTAGATTTATATGATGTAGTTGATGCACATCATGAAATGTTTCAGGAACCGACAGGTTTACCTCCTAAAAGGGAGATTCAGCATGAAATCCAGTTACATCAAGATTGTCCTCTTCCTAACATAGGCATGTACCGCATGTCTATCAAGGAGAATGTTGAAATCAAGAGGCAAATTAAAGACTTGTTGGAAAACTGATTCATAATACCAACCACTTCGCCATGTGGGTCACCTATAGTGTTGATTCCAAAGAAAGATGGAACTTGGCGCATGTGTGTGGACTTCAGGGCATTGAACAAGATAATGGTAAAGAATCGTTACCCACTCCCAAAAATAGATGATTTGTTAGATCAGCTGAAATATGCTAAATATTTCACTAAGTTAGACTTACATAGTGGTTATCATCAAGTTAGAATTGCAGAAAGTGACATTTGGAAGACAGCGTTTAAAACCAAACAGGGATTCTTTGAGTGGCTTGTTATGTCGTTTGGTTTATGCAATGCACCTGCAACTTTCATGTGGGTAATGGATGATGTCTTACGTCCTTTTCTTGATTATTTCTTTATTGTATACTTAGATGACATCTTAATTTTCGTAAAAGATGTATTCTTATGCCATGTAAGAAATATATAATTGTTGAATAAACTGCTTATTTATATTTTCAACGTGTATGGGTTCATTATGGCTCACCTACTTCTATTGTTAGTGATAGGGATTCCATATTTGTTGGGAATTTTTGGTCCAATTTATGGAAGATGATGGACACTAAGTTGAAAAAGTGTTTTGTTTTCCATCCGCAAACAGATGGCCAAACAGAGGTAGTGAATAGAACCATTGTACATCTTTTGAGAGGTTATTCCAGCAAGCATCCCAATCTTTGGGATGAGCACTTGCATTATATTCAGCATGCTTACAACCAGGCCAAGCACTCTTCCACAAATACTTCACCTTTTGAAGCTTGTTTTGGGTATTTGCCTATGTCACCTTTAGATTTCATTCTTGAGAAGGATGTTTCCATTTATGGGCATAGTGACATTGAAAAATCTTGCATGTTCAATGAAATAATTCAGCTCATACATCAGCAGGTTCTAGAACAACTTGAATAAAGTCAAAGCAATTACAAGGAGAGGCATGACGAACACAGAGTTGATCATAAATTTCAAGAAGGTGATGAGGTATACGTGGTACATTAGTAAGGAAATAATGCAAGGAGAAGGTAAAAGGTTGAAGCCTATTCATTATGGTCCATTCAAGATCCTTAAACAAGTTGGAAATAATGATTTTCAACTAGATTTGCCTTCATATATGCAAATGTATTCCATTGTGAATGTGGAAAATTTACATTTGTATGAGCCTCCTTTAATTGCTGATTATGAAATTGGCATTTAGCTGCCATCCATAGAGGATTTATCGCCATAATTTTTGAATGAGTTTAAAGAGGATGCTATCCTTAACAGAAGGACACACATTTTGAGGAGGGGAAATGTTGATTATGTTCGGGTAGGTCTTAAAGGCAGCAAACCGAGTAAGGAAAAGTAGATCGAGGTGGAAAAGGTGAGGGATCTATACCCTCATCTTTTGAATAGGTAATTGAAGGATTTTGAGGTCCAAAAGCTTCCCAATGGGGAGGTGTGACAAGGTGATCATGCCCAAGAGGACAAAAATGCTCAAAATTGGAATTGCTTAAATTGGTTTCAAACTAAACGACCGGATAGGCCTCATCGCTGCGATTCTGGTGCCGTGAATGAGACCCAAATCTGATGCCGTATGAGGAAGATATTGAAGTTTTAAAACACCCAATAACCTTCAAAACAAGACCTATGAACTCAGATATTTTTTCATCTTCAGAAAAAAATTATGGAAAAAAAATAATTTTTATATGGTGTTATGGTGGCCTATCAGAGGGTGCCACGTGGCCCCAGGCCAAAGGTTCAATTCTGTTTAAAAATTGGTGTTGATGAGCAGACCCGACCTGAGCTGAATGCATTCGAGTCAGTCAGGCATGATCCGACCCAAACATTCATGGTTCAGCCCATAGTGGCCTCGTGCAAAGTGATGTTGTTTGGTTCAAGGGCGGAGGTCAACCCAACCTGCATGCAAAAGGGTCAACAGTCAGGTCGCCATGTTGTTTGCTATTGAAGCCGACAGAGAAAGGAGTTAAGCCCAGGGCTTAAGGGGGGAAGACTTTGTGACCATCATGCGGAACCGTGGCTTAAGCCAAATCACTGGTGGAAAGATCTTGGTTAAGCACTCAGGTGCTATCCCCCAACCATATGACCTGCAAGCGATGTCCAAGGGCACAACTTCAGCCTTATCCACCAGTTAGACTAACCGCTAGGGAAATGCGCATGTGAATGTGCCCATCAATCTAACAGTTAAATTAAATGTCTCTACCTTATTTAGCATGTGGTTCCAATAATTTTGGAGATTCTGCCTTTTTTGGTGGAGCTAACTGGAGTTAGCCAATTTTAGTGGAGGATTTCTAGTGCCACTGGGAAAAATACTATTTGGATCATAAATTTCACCATATTTGACCAAATTAGAAAAACTTTTAGTCAATTTTGTGTATTATTAGCATTCTGGAGCCATTGGAATAGGTTTCAGAGCCAACAGAGATGTTTTCAGCCATTTTTTCTTCATGGAAGCTTGGAGAGCCATCAGGGCCATGAGGGAAATGGAGCTGCATTGGGGTACACTTCATTGTTTGAGGTGAAATAAAAGCCATACATAGCTTATTTCTGTCTTCTTAATTCATTTTCACAGTTGTTTCATCTCGTTTAGGCTTCTTTATCACTGTAAAACCAATTTGAGCATCATAATATATCAAGGACATGCCCATTGGTAGCCTTGGACTCGGCAGATGTAGCCCAGGAGGGGTGAACTGCCTCATCATGTTGTTGTGTTGTTATGGTGAAGTTATTATACTGTGTATTTCAGAGTCAAGATGTTAAACAATAATTTTAATTAACATTCCCTCACACATAAACTCAAAAACAGTTACCAAAAAAACTTTATTTAATTTGCAAGACATGTCAAACACTTTGTGCACTTAATTAAATGGAAATGAATACTTTGAACAACAGATAGAAATAGTTTCATTGTCATATCACTACCTCCTCTTCAGCTGCTTCTTCTTCTTCATCTTAGTCTCTTTCTCTAAGGCTAGAAGCAGAGGTTTTACCTGTTTGTGTAGCTATAAAGGATTCCCTATCCATGTCTATGGAAGAAGACCAGGATATAGGTACGTTCAAAATTCTCAAAGAATCACTTACAATTATTTTTATTAGGCCATGATGGGCCAAGTGCTTATATTTACTTTGCCTCAATTTATGGCTCATGTCATTTATGGAGTTTAGGAGGAAGTGAGGGAGACTCAATCTCTATTCAAGTGGGAGCTCTACTTGAAACCTTAGTTCATTTAAAAATCTAAAATGAATACCGATATACCACACAGCTAAGTTTTCTTTCACAAGAAATAAACTTCATGATGTGGAAGGCTACTTCATCCCATGGGTATGGAATTCTTTCTCTCCTCACTCCATTTTCGTCTTCAATGTACTCCTCTTCTAGTAGAAAGAAATTCTTCTTGTCTGCAGTGCTAAGAATTCTTTCCTTAACCCATTTGACTCTTAAGGAAAAGGTTGTAACTCTGCTTATGAGTTAAAGAGATAATGTGATGGCTAGGTCTCTAATCATAGTGGTGGATCCTTCTTCTGAATTTGACTATAGAGCCACTGTAAATTCTTTAGCTATCTCATCATGAGAAACGTTAAATAGCTCAAAGAACCCTATCCATTAGTGATTTTGAAATATTTCCATAACTTGAGGGTGTTACCTAATTTTATTAATGTCAGTACGCTCTCTTCTGTTGAATCCCCCTCCTATTTTAATGACTATTTTTTGAATGTTGTGAGAGCTTTAATATTTATATCTTGGATATGGAGGTCTCGAAACAAAGTGCAAGAAAAATTCTTTTACCCTTTAACTGTCAAATTTACTTTTGTTAAGTGTGAATTGTATGGAGAAATTTTAGTGCTGGAGGATGACAATCCACTTACCTTGGTTCTCTTCTATTTTGGTTTGAGATATGAATTCTTTGGGAAGCCATTTCATCCATAGGTGACTATGTGTTTCCCTCTCAACCCTTGTTGGTCTACTTCTGAAGTTTCCTGTAGCAAAACTCTATTTCTTGTAGCATGATGGTGCATGCAAGCCCAAACCTCAATGTTGCTCTTATAATGGCTCCCACTACTCTACTACTCTTTATTCTTTTCGAAATTGTCAAAAAAATGGTGAAAATGAGACAAATCTTACCTTTATTAGTTTTTTAACTAAATTTGGAGTGTTTTGGTGACTCGCACTTAACACGAGTTTCCTTTTTGAGATCATTGGCCCGCACTTGAGTTAATCATTGCTAACCTCATGATCACTTCCCTTCATACCCATCAACTCTTAATTGAATCGATTTGACTTTCCCATATGGCATGCACTTTCAATTTTCCTCCAGTTTCACTTTATGAAGGTAGCCAACTTAACTGGCCACCTTTTTTCCCTTTAAATTTCGAAAACTCAACATTAAACTATTTTGGCCATTATGGATGCACAACGAGAGGTGAGAGGCCATACTTGAGCTTACTTGGTTTGGGTGAGGTGTTGAATGAGTTGGTGCAAGGAGCTGGAGATGGTGGTGGAAGCCTTAGTCCTTTATTTTTTTATCTTCATTTTTTTATTTGTTTTCTGAGTGAGTAGCTTTTTTTGAGTGAGTTACTTGTCTTTTCTGAGTGAGCTTCTTACCCTTTTCTTGTTTTTTTCTTTTGCAGGTACTGCATGGATGAATTTCAATTCTGTGGTTGGTGTGCTTGTCCTTCTGGATTCTGCTGGTTGTCTCGTGGAGTCATCTAAATCATCTTTCCTTCATATTTTGTCCTTGTTATGACACACATGGATTTTCTACATGAAGCTTTCTGATACCTATAACAGTCTGTTTCTTACCTTTTGTTTCTTCAATTGTCTCAGAAATGGAGGAATATGGTTCATGGAGGCTATGGAGGAAGCCATGGAATAAATTAAGTGGAGTATATGCAAGTGAAAGGGGTCCCATGCCAAGTTTCCAATGATTTAGCTTCTAATGGTGAAACATAGGGTTTAGATAGGGAAACCTTGTGCATGTAGTGAAATGAGTGTTTGGGAATGGTAGGTATAGGAAAAACATGAATTATCATACCATTCTTGAAGTTAGTAAATCCCTAGGTAGGATTTTTCTCGATGAATGAGTTTCCTGTAGCATTTATAGGAGTTTCCTGTAGTGCTACAGGAATCCTATAGCTATCTGATTTACTTGTAGCAATTACAGTTTAGGGAAAAAAAAAAGATATTTTCCTATCTAATGACTGAAATGGATGAAGGGATATATGACGGAGTTGATTATGGAGTGTGGAAGCAGCAAATAAGAGAGAATGAATAGAAATTACTCTTTTGGGTCCCAAAAACCATCTTTAATCACTAACCTACAAAACAGGAAAAGCACATAAATGCTTAGGTATTTCTTCTTCTTCTTCTTCTTCTTCTTTATTTTTTTATTCTACTTTTTAAATTTTTAAAATTTTTTTTTTTCCTAAAGGCAAGTGGGTTGCCTCCATAGAGGTTTTCAACCCATAAGCCTTCCTTGGGTGCCTCAGAGAGGTTTTCACCCAAGGATATTTTATTCTCTATTTTTTTTCTTTTTCTTACTATATGACTATGTCATGGAGGTTTTCAACCCTAGAGTTGGCCTAGGGCGCCTTAGAGAGGTTTTCACACATGCATCTTTATTTTTTATTTTTTTTGTTTTATAATTTTTTTGTTCTCTAGGAGGCACCGGAAACTATGGAGTTTCCTATGACATACACCTCCTTGTTTATGGAATTTATAAATTCTTCCCTAGACAAGGGCTTCTTGTAAACCTTGAGCCTATAACCATTGAAAATTAGGGGAATTCCTTATCTATGGTTCTAATCTGAAATGCACCATTATCATAACATTTTTCCACTTTGTAAGGTCCCAACCATCTTGTCATCAGTTTGCCTTTGAAATCCTTAAACTTTGATTCATACAACAACGCCTAATATCCTTCTTGAAAGGTCTTTTCCTTAATGTACTTGTCATGCCAAACCTTCCTTTGCAGCTGAATTACCTTTGTGTGAAGGAGTGCTTGCATCATGAACTCAACCAATCCATTTAATTGCAACAACCTCTCTTTTGGGCATTTGATATATCTAGGTCTAACTCAGCTACCATCCTTAAGGTGTTGAATTCAAATTCAATTGAAAGAAGAGCTTTCTTGCCATAGACCAGGTCATAAGGAGTGAATCATGTTGTTGTTTTCCAAGTAGTGTTGTAGGCCCAAGTAGCTTCTACCAATCTGTCTGCCCAATCTTTCCTGATGCTGCTCACAACCTTGGTGAGGATACTCTCGAAGGCTCTGTTGGTCACTTCCACTTGGCCATTCACTTGAGGGTGGTAGGCAGTAGAAGTATTATACTTTATCTTGTGCCTCCTCAAAATATTCTCAATGAGATGAGATGTGAATTGTGCCCCTTGATCAGTGACTACTTCTCTGGGGTATCCAAATTTGTAAAACACATTCTCTCTCATAAATTCTGCTACTTTCTCCTCAGTTTCTACCTTCACAACTTTTGTTTCAGCCCACTTTGTCAGGTAGTCAGTGTAGACTATGACATACTTTTTCTGTCCAGATGGTGGATCAATAGGTCCAATGAAGTCCATGCCCCATTTTTCAAATGGCGCAAGAGCCACCTTAGGGTGCAAAGGCATATCATCCCTTTGTGTAGGTTTCTCCATCCTTTGGAACTGGTCACACCTGCTAGTGTATCTTCTAGAATCCTGGTGAAGGGTAGGCCAATAGTATCTTGCCTGCAAAACTTTGAAGGCGGTCCTTTTTGCAGCAAAGTGGCCTCCATAAGGGTTATCGTGACATGTAGAGAGGATATCAAAAAATTCTTCCTCCCTCACACATCTTTTGATAATTTGGTCAAGGCCTAGCTTGAAGAGATATCCCCCCATCCATGTGAAAGGGGCGGTTTTTCTAATGATCTTACTTTTTTCCTTGAATGAGAGATTAGGAGAGAACTTTCCAACAACCAAGTAGTTAGCTATTTCAACAAACCAAGGTGAGAGTGTTGATATAGCAAAGAGATGTTCATCTGGAAGTTGGTCATCCACCATTTTTTCTTCATTTTCAGATAGAGTTAACCTAGATAAAATATCTGCAACAACGTTCTCCTTTCTAGGTTTATCAACAATGGTTAGGTGAAAATGTTGTAATAGTAACAACCAACTAATTATCCTAGCATTAACATCTGGTTAATTCATTAAATATTTGATGGCTGCATGGTCAGTGTGTACAAAGGTCTAATACCAGTGACATAATGTCTAAATTTGTTTAAAGCATGGACAATGGCTAACATCTCCTTCTCTGTGACATTGTAATTGAGTTTGGCCTTAGACAAGTTCTTACTGACGAAATAGATTACATAAGGTAATTTGTATTCTAACTGCCCTAATGTTTCCCCCATAGATTTGTCAGATTCATCTGTGTGGATGTGGAAAGGCAGAGTCAAATTTGGACCTCGGAGAATGGGGGCAGTAGTTAACTTTCCCTTAATGAGATCAAAAGCTTCTTGACAAAGACTAGACCAAGTAAACTCAAAATTATTGGCCAATAAACCAAATAGGGGCGAAGCCATCTTACTGAAATCTTTGATGAATCTTCTATAATAACCAACTAACCCTAAGAAGCTCCTGACATATCTCTGCTTTTGAGGAGCATGTACCCTTTTGATAATAGTGATTTTGCTTGGGTCCACCTGTATTCCTGCTTGGGAGATTGAGTGTCCCAATAAAATCCTGCTCTTTTCAGGAATTCACACTTTTCTGGGCTTAGGGAGAGATGCCTCAATGCACCTTCTCAACACTTTTCCCAAATCGGAGAGAGCTTCCTGGAACTCATCCCCATAGGGTGTGAATTAATCCATGTATATTTCAACTGAGTCATGGACTAGCTCAGATAAAATGCTCAATACAACTCTTTGGAAGGTAGTTGGGGCATTGCACAACCCAAAGGGTAGGACTCTATAAGTGAACGTACCCCAAGGGTAGGTGAAAGTAGTATTGTCATGGTCTTCAGGGCTGATTTGGATTTGGTTATACCCATTGAACCCATCTAAGAAGGAAAATAACTTCTTTCATGTAAGGCTATCGAGGACTTGGTATATAAGGGGAAAAGGGAAATGGTCCTTCTTGGTGGCTTTGTTAAGTTCCCAATAATCAGCACAGATTCACCATTTTCCATTCTTCTTCAGGACTAGGACAAGAGGAGATACCCACTCACTGTATGATATAGGATAAATGAAACCTACATCCAGCAATTTCTGCAGTTATTCCTTGACTATGTCCTTTAGAGTTGGGTTCATCCTTATTTGGGTTTTTTGCACAGGCTTTCATCCTTCCTTAATGTAAATATGATGTCTGCATACTGAAGGATGCACCCCTTTCATGTCCTTGTAATCCCAAGAAAATGCATCTAGGTTTTCTTTTAGAAGCTGGCATAACTGCTTTTATTCTTCATCTGAGAGGTTTGAGTTAATTCTCAGAGATTCATATGGGCCAAACTCTACAACCTTCGTGGTTTTAGAGGTTGAATCTACTGAGGGAAATTCCATCCAAGGTTGGCTTTCATATTATTTGACTAGGTTTTCAAGTGGACTGTTAGTGGGTGACTAGTTTTGAATGACATGGTCGATGGGTTTGTCTTCATCAAGATGTCTCCCCTCTAAGAAAAATATCTATGGTAAAAGTGGAGGTAGTGTTATATAACTCATCTTCTTGATCCTCTAACCATATAGGTAGATCATGATCAATGGAAGGCTAGGCTAGAGGATATCATACTAGCTGTGTAGAGAAGGGCCCATTTTTAATAGTCATATTTCCAACCTGACAGCTAATATAAGCATCTGCAGTGTCTAACCAAGGTCTCCCTAAGATGAGAGGATATCCATTAAACTTGGTTTTTGGCTGTAGAATCATAAAATCTATAGGATAATCCCAAGAATAAATGTAAACCATAACATCCTCAACAATTCATGGACTGATATGCGAGTTGCAGAACTATTGTAGTTTTCCTTAAATTCCCTTGGAGGTTTAGTTTCAACATACTTTCCTTGGTCATGACATTGATGGCAGCCCCTAGATCAATAAAATTATTGGGGACTATGACACCATCTATATGCACATCTAAATTTGGACTGCCAGGGTCAAGGTACTTTGGAAATATCACCCTTCCCAACATTAATTCAAATAGTTGTCCTAGTACATTGATCGTGTGGGTATCCTTCTTCTTTCTCCAAGGTTTGTTGAAGCACTTTTCCTTGATGAGCCTATTGTAAATAAGGACATCCTTAATGGCTTGGAGAAGTGGTATCTTTACACACTATTTTTTCAACTCTTCCAAAATTTTAGTCCCCTCTCAGGTGTTCTATGACTATAATGGATCAAGTGCTCGGGAAAAGGAAGTTGTTGGATTTGAGTGTCACTTTATTCCTTTTCCTCCTCAACCTCTACAGGTGGATATGGAGAGTGGTTATCTGGTAGTACACTTCTCGACCTAAGATTAATATCTTGTATCTCCACAACATAAGCTATATAAGATGTCGCTCCACTATAAACCTGTTGTTCCTATCTATTGTTTGGGTTTGGATTTGGTTGTGCATGAATTTGAGGAAACTTGGGTGGAGAAGAATGAGTAAGCTAAGGTTTAGGTTGGGGTGGAGGCATTAGAGTAGATTATTGATTATGTTGAGGCCTCCACCCTTGGGATGGATTTTTCCACTGAGGTTGTTGAGGAACATACTACTGAAATGGTTGGTTCACAGGCTGAGGATGATATAGAGGGTTGTAAGGAAAAGTAGGAGTTGTAGGCTAGGATGGAGGAATGGGGGTATACAAAGGTTTCATCTGTTAATTCTGATTATTGTGATAGTAAGAGTAAGGTACACCTTGCATACCTTGTTGATATGACCTAGGGCCTTGAGGCCTTCTTTGGTTGATGAAACAAGGTTTCTCTCGTCCTACTTCCTTGCCTTGATATACGACTTTATGTCCAGGTAATGAGGGAAACTTGTATGTGGCATGATTCTCCTCACATACTAAGAAGACCTATATGAAATTCAGTGTAAATTCATTTCTAGGGTGTTTTCTGATATATCTAGGGAAAAATATAGCCAAGGCTCTTTTTGCTTCCTCTTGCTTCCTTTTGACCTACATTGTGTCCATTTGTAAGGAAAAGGTGTGCAGCATGTCACTCGTGAAGTTCTACAACATATTTCCAATATCATGTTTGATGGAGGTGCAAGAGGAAGGGGTATTTGTTGTACTTTGGCCAGCTCTACCTTTCTTCCTAACTACCCTAGAATGGTTCCTGAAGATAGTTTTGATTATTTCATAAGGTAGTTGATAGATATATCCTTTTTATAACATATTGATGGTTTCTATCACCTCCTTTTTGAACTCTCGAAGAAGTACTAGTTTAAGTGATCCAGAATAAAGAGTACATTTGGCTCACTTATAGTTTAACTAAAACCACTCTTCATATTATTCCAGGGGTTCATTAGGCTCTAGAGACATCCTGAATATCTCATCCTTAGTTTTTTTGACCTACAATAGTCCTGGTACTTTTTGTTGAAGGCTTATTGCATATGTTCCTAGGTAGTGATGTCGTTCTTAAGTAGACCCATGAACCTATGCAAGGTTGCATCCTTAAGGGTAGTTGTAAATAGCTTCAGCTTCTGATTATCTAAGACATAGTCATAGGTCCTACAAACAATAATAAATTCAAACATGAATGTGTCGGGATCTTCCTAAGTATGTCCATGAAAGTGTGGAAGGGATGAGGGGCTAATGTTTCTCATTTTAGTCTCCTCATCTGCCTCTCTAATGGGAAAGGCTTTATGGGATTCATTGTCAGCCATGATTGAGATAGGTGAAGAAGGTTCCTCAGGTGACACAAGATCTTCTTATTATCCAATAGGTACTTCAAAAATTTCAAAAGGCTCACCTATGGTGTGTTCAACTTCATAGCCACTGAAGAATAATGAAGGGTGACTATGTGGTGATGTGGGGGTTTTAGGTAAAAAAATTCCTTGAGCATCCCTACTCCTATGAGGCATGAAAATCATATTTTTTGTATTTTTTTCAATATTTTTGAAAAAACATATAAAACGAAAGTATAAAATAATGCTAAAAAAAAAAATCAAATAATCTTCTAGAAACCTCCTCGGAAACGGCACCAAAACATGGTGAGCCTTGGTATTGCACCAAGAATGTTGCAACTCCAAATGTTTCCCTACTTTAATTTATCAACTCGGGGTTCATACAAAATTGGAAGTGACAGTGCTATATACACAATATCTGCATTCTGCTCATGTTATCCTCTTCTGAGCTTTACAAAAAATTTCTACTTCTAGGGTTACTGGATGAAGTCTACCACACTTCTAAAATTATGCATAGGGCTACAAGTGATTCAAATCCATGGCACTATCAGAAAGTAGAGAAATACACTCCAACAAGCAAGCACATCTAACTATTCTGCAATGAAATAAATCTACTAATTAAACTCCGGTAAGAAATGAAAGCCACCTAGGTATCTTGCATAAATGAAATTTCTAAATTGAAATGGCATAAAGGAAACTTATCTAATCACACTTTGTTGAGCCAAATGGATAAACACACTCTAATTACTCTAAGCTCTATCTGTCATGCTTTTAATCATCCAACTACTCACGACCTAACTATGATTGTAATTGTGTTGTTTTGCAACTAGGAGAAGAAAGTGCTAAGGTGTGTTATGGAAGGCTTGAGAACATGGGTGCAAGGCTAAAGGTGTATGAGTGGTTTTTTCAGGTTTGGAAGATTTGGATGGTGGTTTCTAGTCTTAGGGAGGGGCCCACTGGTGCTATTTCAAGTGTTGCTACAATTTTCCTGTAGTGCTATAGGAAAGTCCTAAATTGCTATAGGAAACAGTCTGAGGGAAATATGAGGCCAAAAATATGTGGGAAAAGGGTAGGGAAGGTGGAACACCTATTTTCCAAGCTCAAAACCTCTTGGAAGGCCTTCTTGCAACCCTGGGGTTTGCTCTTGGTGTAGGGATGAAAAATCCGAAAAGAGGGTTGATGGTGGTTTTGATGAACAAAGGGTTGTTGAAGGGTGAGAGATGAAGCTAAAGGTGTTGGTGAAGTTCTCCTTGGATGTCCTACCTATACCTGAAAGTAAAATACCTATTCATGCAATACAAATGGACAAATTCATGATAAAGATAATGGAAAAGATTACTTGAATTTGTAAATCAAATCTACTATAATCTAGAAACAGAGATCTAATCACAACATTCTAAGAATCTCCATGGAATCACAACATCTAATATTATCTATTCTAATAAATCATAAACTAAAAATCACTTTTGGTCTGTGGGGAAGGTCTAGCCTCCTCAAGCTCCAATGACAAAGATGAGAGGGGGAGGCTTCACTCATAGCTTTCGGAAGTTATAAAATATTCTACCAACATGTAAGCAAGCTAAAACTATAGTAAAATATAGATGGAAGAAAACTAAAATAGTAAATGAAAATACAAGAAAACTAGCTAAATACACAAAAGTAAAACTAGATAAATGACATGAAAGTAAAGAATTATTACACAAGAGAGGTAGATGCAGATGGATTGGGCCCTAACCCACAAGCCTAGCTCTTTCAAACTATATTAGTAAAGCACAACCTGAATACTCATTTCATTTCAAAATATAGTCTCATTACATCAATATAAAAGTCTTGAAAACTGGTTACAAGAGCAAAGAGCCTAATGGATTTCTCCAAAGTTCAAATCGTAATGAGCTCCTGCTCAACAATATTTAACCTAAAGGGTAGCTAGCAAAGGATCCCTAAAATGTAGGTGATGATTCCACTTGAATGAAAGTGAAGTATGGATTTAGTGCACTTGATATTGAGTTTGCTTGCATGCCTTTGATTTCGAGCTGTTGGAGGGAATATCGAGGATACCTTGGCTGCCTTTGGGAGTTAAGGAGGGTGGAAAACCCACTAGAATCTCTCCTTGTTGTCTACTTCGAGTCTAGATGACAAAATCTTCACAAAAATGAAATATATTCATAATTTTCCTACATTTAACTCATGTTAGGTACTCAATTATGATAAACCTCAATCACCATATACACTAGCATCATAAGACCATAATTTAATTTCAATGAAAGAAAAAGAGACTTAATAAGGAAAAAATGTGACCATTAACACCTCCAAATACACCTAATGATGGAGCTCATCAACTGCAAGTAAAAATTCGAGCTATTAGAGCTATGTTGGACTGACTTGGTATATCATAGTGTTGCCAAAATTTACCCAAAAAGGAAAATATCCTCATGTAAAAAGAGGAGGGTGAATCAAATTATTTACCATTCATGGCTTGAATATAATCAATTTTGATACTTTACTATTGGGAATGAAATAAAATGTACCTTTTCTGTTGAAATTCTTATTGTTATAGGTTGCATGGATGGGAATAGGGACCCCATTACCCAATGAGAAGTGGGTTTATTTCACCCATTATACAACAATTTTAACAAAAGGGTAAATAATCCAACTTTTATTATGGGGGGATAATAATACATGCAAGGTCAAAGGGTGGTGAATGGATCAAAGTGGGTTTTCTATATATAATTTTGATGAATTATGGAACTTTAGAAATTGCATGATGACCTAGAGGGTTGTATTTTTTCTTATATGTTTTTTTTAACTACATCAAAAATAGATTTGATAATATGAATTGAGCTATAGTTATAATATTTCATTCTTAGACACATTTTCATGTAAATCAATAACAAAATGCAAGAAGAAAATGAAATTGGGAAACTATGCCATATAAAGGCATTAAACCAAATAGCGACCAAAGATATTCATCCAAATGCACTAGCAAACTAATAAGCCATGCATGCGAGAATATTTCAAAACTAAACTAATTTCTTTGCATACTTGTTCCAAGGAAGGAAATTATAGTACCAATTGAAGTACCAAGGTGGTTACCAAAATTTTCCTCTATATTCTCACAGTGAAAGCCTTCTCTAGATTAGGGTTTGGGTAAATATCCATAGCTCAAGTCATAGACTGAACCTCAAGAAAATTACAATAGGCGAGTGGTACGTTGAAAGCTAACCTTAAAGAAAATACAACTACAACTACCTAGGAAGGCATCCCAAGGGATGCCTTGGGATGTTCCATATTAAATGTATATCATTTCAAAATGAACTGCCTTTCCATCAACTTTGATGAAATTTCCACCACTTAATAAACCATAGGATTGGTCATACTATGTCACACAATCTACAAAACATGCTTTGGAGTCAAACCGTATACAAAATATCCCTTTGAAATGCTTAAACATGCAACATTTAACTCAAATAATGTTTCATATGAAGCATACAACCTTGTCATAGTATCGTTCATGTGTATGGTATAATGATACAAGTAAGCATTGCTTGCACATTATTCAAACCATGTATATAAACCTTTGTAAATCTCCATTCCAGAATCTTGACCATATCCATATTGAAATTTTATGATTTTAAAGTGTTTTCCACTCATTTTTTTTGTATGGTTATGTCATATAAAACATGTTAATATTTTGTTTGATAGTTCTTATAGTGGACTTGAACCATGAGATATGATGTTAGGACTTAAGGAGTACACATCCTTAAAAAATTTATATGAGTATCTTCAAAGTAAGTAACCATTTTATTGTCAAAAGAAATTAAAAATTAATTTGTTTAGTATGTGATGAGCTTACCAAAATATCGCGTACATATCATATCAGTGCATAACTAGGAATAGAGCATGAAATTTCAAATGTGATAACCATAAAGAAGAAAATCAAGATTCAATTTCCTTAGGAATTCATATTTAGGCCAATGTGTCAAAGAACGGTAGTAAATTTTTATTAGACATATTGTGTCTCATGTCACCAATAGCATCATAAATAATTGTGTGTAAAATCATGTGTAACCATGAAGAACAATTGAGACATATCAAATCCTTATTTCTCCTAGAGACCCAACCTACTAAAGTTTTTTTTTTTTTTGTATTATTGTATATTTAGGAAGAGAGATCAAGTGCAATGATTTGTGAAAATTTCATGGGGGTGGTTCATGAACTGGGAATTATTCAACAACAAGCCTCACCTTTTATGTGGGAGGGGGGATCATAAGGGGGTGGAAGCCCAGATACATAGGGGTTCTAGTGTAGTGGCCATAGAATGAAATTGGATTATTTTGCATTTATTTTTGGCCTTTTATGGCACATTTTTTTTTAGCATGTTTTAAGAACATGGTGGTTCAATCATGGTTTTTTAATTATGGATAAGGAACTCTAATTTTATTCTAATCCAAGGTAAATTGATTGGTCGTGAGTGGATTATAAGTCTCCACCTTTCTCTAAACAACTCTGCTTGTGGGGATCTGATTCCTTCAAGTAAGAATTCATTTGGAAGGCCATCTAAAACAATATATTTATGATTTGTTTGAGGATTTAGACCAATTATAGGCTAGAGGTCATTTTCTTTAATAGGACGTGATTTCTTGAATTAGAGTAGCATATTAATATAGTTAGTTTAAACTTGGCACCACTGCACTAGGTTTTTCTTGTTGTTTGTTGCACTTTTTATCCTATCATAATTTAATATTTTTAGTCATCATTGTCTTAAATTCATTGCGATACTAGGTGTTTGTTTCCTATAATTTGAGGCCTTCACCGTTAGTTTCCATTAGGACGTATTACTCCTGCCCATCTAGTTAGAGTCCATCCTCCTAGTCCTCCATCAAGTCCTCATTCTGACTCTAGTTCTACTAATTCTTCTAGTTCTTCCTTTGATTCCACGTCTTCTCAACCTAGTATCGTCACCATGTCAGGCACCATCATGGGTGGAGGAAACTAAGGTGGTAAACGAGGTACTAACTATGGTAACCCCACAAGTGGATCCTCTTTCGGTATTGTCCCTCCCACTCCATTTCTACCCTTTATAGCTTGTTTGAGTCTCCCTAATTTTTACTACCTTGCCAATGACCCTCTTCTCCATGACCCCATCTAGCCTACTATTCCCATCAAGATTCCTTTCGACATACCCAAGTGTGATGGAAATCCTAGAGAAGATCCAAAAAATCATGTTCACTCATTCCATATGTGGTTTCCAACCACTTCTATCAATGAATACTCCATTTTGGCTCCCATAAATAAATATTCCGCTTCAAATTTCCCTTAGTCTCAAGAATATGTGCTCAATTAGCTTTGAAATATGACTGAATCTATGCACGGTTAGGTTATTTTTATATCTTTCTTACTGATTTTCCTCATAAAATATTGCTAATACATTGGGGGAATCTCACGTCGGAGACGGTATCATTAGATCCATTTAACACCCTCAGTCTCCACCATATACTCCACCTATGATGAGTTATTGTCAAACATAAGGGGGGACCAATCCCTCTTACACTTATCCCACTACCAATCCTTCACATGGAAACCCTTAACTAAGTCCCAGAATGTCATATGCATACCCTCGTCTGCATTAGAAGATGTTGGGCCAGGATATTTATCCACCTATTTATCCTAATGTTTCCTCCCATATTGGTTATCTGCATGCACCACCTAATGCTCTAGGCCCACCGAAAACAATTCCACAACCCCCTATGACTCCTCCACCTCTGCCACAACAATAACCTCCTCCTCAAGTTCAATTGTATGCTCACGAGAGCACAACCAATCCCCCCAAACCCAAGAGATAATAGGGGGAAAGGTCAATGGAGCCAACTGTATCAAGGTAATTAGGTTTTGCAGGTTCTACCATCTAATTCCCCCAAGGGACATGAACCCAAACCCACAACCTATAAACATGGCAGACAACCCAAGAAAAACAAGGCTCTTAATATGAATAAATCTTATGCTTGTTGCAGTGTATTTGTTAGGTCCCTATATCACTAGTATAGTCCATTATTATTGTTAGTGTAAACCCCTTATTGTTATTATTGTACCCTTGTAACCCCCATTTTTTTATTATTGTGCCCTTAAATTATTATTGTTAGGTCGGCTAGGATTACATTGTGGCCCACTATGATTACATTATGGCCCCATGGACTCCTATATATAGAAAGGAGGTTTTGTGAATTGTATCATCTAAGAATTGTTCATTTATGTAATGTATTGGAGGTTTCCCCCTTGAAGTGGCTCATTTCTAAGGCATTTATATCTCTTTTCTTCTCTTTTTGGAGCTGGTTACACAACATTTGGTATCAGAGCTTTGGATTCTAGGGTTTCGCTGCTCCAAACAGGGCATCGTGGAATTTTCTCTATAACTTTTTTTCTATGAAGTTTCAGAAGCTGAAATTTTTAGGGTGCGAAGCTGAAATCTTGAGGAAGTTTGTATAAAAATTTCAGAGCTTGGTTCGTAATATTTTCGGAGATATGATATGTGGAAGTCGGGTATTTTTTCAGGCTCCTAAACAGGTCATCGTGGAATTTGAGCTATAAAATTTTTTCTAAGAAGGTTCAGAATCTGAAATTCATATGGTACGAAGCTTAAATCCTAAGGAAATTCGTGAAAAAAATTTAGAGCTTGGTTCGCAATATTTTTGGAGATATGATCTGTGGAAGGTAGTGCTTTTTCAGGCTCCTGAATTTCATCTCAAAGAGGTGATCGTGGGAAAAGTTCAATAACTCTCTCTCTGGTGATCGGATTTGAGTGCCATAAAAAGTGGTCGCAAGTAAATGGACTGTAGTTTCGTGGCTATCAATGTTAGAGACAAAGGACAAAACAGTGACACGTGGAAAGTCGTACAAGTTCGCTCTACTGAACCAGTCCAGAATTAGGTCAATGTGGGAGATTGGACACAACTTTGTCTTGGAGAATCCAAATCAGGTCAGACCTATGGCATTTGAAAGAAGCTTTAGAGGGCTACTACAGGGCTGAATTTTAGATATCGAAGATTTTCAATTACAAACATAATTCAATTTCAATATCGAGCTCCTCAAAGCAAGTAAAAGGTGTGTATGTTTTTCCGAATTGCATAAGTCTTGTTTGAAGAATCAAGTTGAATTGATTCCGAGGGAATATTGTAGAATAGATATCAATATTGGATTCTAAAATGGCCCCTAAAAATAATTCTTACCCATTAAGCCTTCATAAGGCTCTACTATGACTCATGAAGATGAAGAATTGCAACATGATCTATCAAAATTACAAGAGCAAGTGCAACAGTTTTCACTCTTGCAAAGAGAAACAAAAAATGAAATGGAAGTTTTGAAGAAAGGCATGGAAGTGAAGATGGACGGTTTGAAGAAAGGCATGGAAGCTAATATGGATGGCGTGGAAGCTAAGATGGATGGCATGGAAGCTAATATGGATGGCATGGAAGTGGGCATGGAAGCTAAGATGGATGACATGAAAGACAACATGGAAAACATGAAGAATGATCTAAAATCATACATGGAAGGCTTGATAAGAAGCTTAAAACAAGAAATGATTCCTAATGGCAGAAATATAGTAGAAGAACCTCATGATGAGAATGAAATAAATGTTAATCGTGATTTCATAAACTCGAATGTTGGTGGGAAGAACCACCATATTCCAAAAATAGATATGAGGAAGTTTGATGGAAAGGATCCTGTAACATGGATACTACAGATGGAGTAATATTTTGATCTCCATAACGTGAAAAACACACAAAAGGTACGCATTGCAACTTTACATTTATAACAAAATACATTTGTATGGTATCGATGGCTTTGCTCCCGTAAAAAAATTGTCACTTGGTCAATTTTTACGGAGGAAATGATAGCACATTATGAGGATACAAAGAGCAACACCTTCTTTAGCCAATTGATAAATATCAAACAAAATGGTTTAGTGGGGCAGCACATTGAGGACTTCCAAAAATTGAATATAAGGGTAACTGATATTCTAGAGGAACACAAGACTGATCTCTTCATAGGCACTTTAAAGGATAACATCCAACATGAAGTTCACGTTTTGGAACCTAATTCATTGGAGAAGGCATTTAGATTGGCAAGAAAAGTTGAATGTAAAATTATGGCGACAAGGAAGCCTACCACTCAATTCTATAAAGAAGGAAGTGTTGCTACGCCTAGATTTCCACAACCTACAAGGTTGACACCACAAAAATTGGAAGAAAAAGGAGCAAAAGGGCTTTGCTATAGTTGTGATAGCAAATACACTAAAGGTCATAAGTGTGCTGAGAAGAAATTATTTTACATAGATTGTGAAGAGGAAGAAGCAAATGAACAAGAAGAGGATATACACCAGGAACCAGCCCTAGAAGAGGAAGAAATGAATCCGACCATATCGTGTAATGCACTGGCAGGAATTACCACTCCTCAAACTCTCGAGATAGAAGGACAAATCAAGAAGAAAAAGGTAATAGTGTTGATTGATTCAGGTAGCACCCATAATTTTATTCATTGTAAGGTAGCCAAGGAATTAAATTGTTTCCTATACCCAGCACCAGAATGTCAAGGGATGGTTGCAAATGGAGGAACTATAAATTGCTCTGGAAAATGCAATAACATCAAGCTAACCATGGGGGAATATGTGTTGACTAGTCCAATGCTTTCCATTCCTATGGGAGGTGCCGATGTTGTACTAGGAGTACAATGGTTACAATCTTTGGGGACGGTAGCTTTTAATTTTCAAGAACTTTTCTTGAAATTTTTTTCAGAAGGAAAGGAAGTCAAATTACGGGGTATTGCAGGGAAGCCGGGAAAGATAATAAGCTCTAATGTCATGACAAAGCTTCTAAGGAAATAACAATAGTCGTAATTGCATAATTATGCTCACTAGAAGTTCCAACATCAAAATCATCTATTTCTGCAGATCTCCAACAAGTCTTGGACAATCATTCCAAGGTGTTTGAAACTCCCAAAGGACTCCCACCTATTCGTGATCATGATCATGCTATTCATTTCATTCCAGGAAGTGTTCCTCCAAACATCAGGCCTTATAGATATCCTTACTTCCAAAAGAGCGAAATTGAACGTATGATTGCAGAAATGTTAGAGGCGGGTATAATTCAACTTAGTCAAAGTTCTTTCTCTGCTCCTGTAGTATTGGTACACAAGAAGGATGGATCATGGCGAATGTGTCCAGATTATAGGGAGCTCAATAAGCTCACCATTAAAGATAAATTTCCCATTCTCGTGATTGATGAATTATTGGATGAATTACATGGAGAAATTTATTTTACCAAGTTGGATCTTCGTTCAGGATATCATCAAATTAGAATGAAGACTGAAGATATTCCAAAACAACATTTCGAACTCATGAGGGTCATTATGAATTTTTGGTCATGCCTTTTGGCCTTACCAATGCACCTTCTACATTTCAAGGGTTGATGAATTCCATTTTCAAACCCTTCCTTAGAAAATTTGTGCTAGTATTTTTTGATGATATACTAATCTACAGTAGGTCTTGGAAGGATCATGTCGAACATGTTGACAAGGTGCTCAAACTATTGCAGGAGAAACAATTATATGCAAAAAAATCCAAATGTTTCTTTGGAGTACAAGAGGTGGAATATCTGGGTCATATTGTATCTCACGAGGGTGTTAAAGTATACCCTAACAAAATTAAAGCTATTAAGGAATGGAAAGTCCCCACAACCATAAAGAAGTTGCGAGGATTTCTCGGGTTAACAGGGTATTATCGCAAGTTTGTTAAGAATTATGGGAGAATAGCAGCACCTCTAACAACATTATTGAAGAAAGATGCATTTTCATGGACTCCTGAAGTAACTAAGGCCTTTGAACATCTTAAAGAGGCAATGTGCCTAGCACCAGTCTTAGCTACGCCAGACTTCACAAAAACCTTTATTGTGGAATGTGATGCCTCAGGAAATGGAATTGGTGCTGTTTTAATGCAAGAAGGAAGACCTATTGCTTTTGAAAGTCGTCCAATCAAAGGAAAGTATTTACAGAAACCTATTTATGAGAAGGAAATGTTAGCAATACTACATGCACTAAAGAAATGGCGAACTTACCTAATGGGAAGACACTTCAAGGTAAAAACTGATCATGATAGTCTTAAACACTTTTTGGAACAAATACTATCGTCAGAAGAACAAAAAAAATGGGTCACAAAGATGTTGGGTTATGACTTTGAAATAATCTACAAAAAAGGAAAGCTGAATGTTGTTGCAGATGCACTCTCAAGAAAGAATGAAGAGGTGGAAGCATTGCTGTGTGCCATTTCTATTATCCAACCAGATTGGATAACTGAAGCAAGAGATGAATGGAAGAAGGACAAAGATGTATGGATACTCATTCAAAAGTTGCAGCAAGATCCTAGTACATCTGATACATTTAGTTGGAAAAATGATTCCTTATTGTACAAAGATCGCTTATATCTTTGTAAGAATTCCCAACTAAAACAAAATATTCTTCTGGAATTGCACACTTCTCCTTTAGGAGGACACTCAGGATCTTTAAAAACTTACCACAAGGTGAAGAAAGAATTTTTTTTGGATGGCCTTAAATCTGAGCGAGGCCCTCCACAACCTACTGCTTCTAACTCAATCCAACATTCTGTTATAATTCTTGAAGGACCATTTCCTTTTGCTAGTATCTCTCCTAGTCCTTTCTAGCATGGATTTGTTCCCCTAGGTCTTAACCATTGAGGAGTATATCCTCCATGTAATTACCCTTCTGATAAGATACATTTCCTATTCCCACCACCTAGAATATTTTTTGTCCCTTTTATGGCTACATTGAGTATTACTAAAATCAACTTGGGGATCCAATTATGGTAAATTTATCCACCAGCAAACACCCCCCCTAATTAACTCAAATCTTAAACCTGTTTAACTTTGGTTCAACCTGTTGATCCTACAGGAACCTACCTTTCTTGCAAAAGCATTGGTGAGGGGGGGGAAGTGCAGAAAAAGGGACCCAAAGAAAAGGAAAGGCACCCCAACCAACTCCATCTCCTCCTAAGCCTCCAAATAATTCTCCTCCATGCACTTTGTGTGTTGTTGTGGGGCATGCCACAAATAATTGTCCTGAGCTCCCTCATATCAAGAATGTGGTCTCCGATAGCTTTCACGTCTCCAACATTATTTAGGTCCTTGTCACCTTGCCCGAGTCGACTAAGAATAAAATATCCTTATGCATGAATCACCGTTCTTCTTTGTGTCATAACTATGCCCAATATTCTTATCTTTGTCCCCATTTCGAATACTTTTGTGATACACTTCAAGTGTGTAATATCCAAAAATGGAAAATACATGAATATACAACATAAAATTGAAAATGCAGTGATACATCAATACATAAATATGAGATCAGATCATATATCCTTATTATTAAACAATATATCATAACATGTGTACAATATATTGAGGAAAAATATACTCAAGCTAGGAAAAACGAGCCTCTAGAGACCGAGTACATAAAATATGAAGAACAACTGCTATACAAGAATGTTAGACATTAAGACAATCCAGGTTTTTTTTGGGCTTACTTCCGCTGTAAATGTAAACACATGTATCTACTGATGGGGTGCTTAGAAAATGCCGAGATAAAATATCTAGGCCTTCTAGCACTATTCCAAGACAACCCAGGAAGGGTTTCCAGAAATTTACAAAATGGAGAATGTACAAAATGTGGCCCTAGGGATGAATAACGCTCTGCAACTAGAAGACTGGTGGGAGATGGTTGATATGATATTAAAATGGATAATATCCTTCCTCACAAACTTTTTGGATGAAGGGCTAATCCCTTCACTGGAAAGCAGGGTCAAGAACTTGGGTATTTTACCTCCCATTGCAAGTGCACTGCAAAGTAACACAGTTTCTAGAGGAGACTGAGTTGTGGGTGAATGTTGCTACTTGGCCTGATGCCAGATGGTGTAATAAATCTCTAATAACTTCCTTTCGATCTTCCCGGATGAAAGGTATATCCCTCCACTGGAAAAGAAGCTCAGAAATTAGGTATATAAACCCTCCACTATTTTTACCCTGCAAAACAACACAATCCTAAAGGAGACTGTGCTATGAATGGAGGATGAAACTTGGCCAAAAGCTAGATATTGGAAATGATGCTCAATTAGCCTCTCCTGAGTAGGCACTCGAAGTCCCCTGAGGATGAGGGTGGGATTTCTACTCAGAAACACCCTTGTGCTAAAGAGCACAACAGACTTAGCTAAACATGAGCTTAAGTGTGCAAAGATTCATAAAATACTAGTACAATATCAATATTATAAATGCCTTCTATAAATTCATCCTCTTCCTTATATTATTGGTGTGCTTCCTCACCTTGGATCACACTCATTAAATAAACTACTCTCATGCATACACTCTTCCTCAATGAATGCCTTGTCCTCCATTAATCCTCGACTACCTTTATAACAACATTGTTGATTGGGTCAACTTTGACCCTGTCCACATGCTTTAGCCCCTGTTAACACCTCAAGATGCTTTATTAAATTGATACAATGATCCACATTCACATGAAAAGTGGTTTTATTCCTACTAAAAATATTTATGGCCCACTTATTCATCTATTTTTTTATCAAAATCAAAATCTAATATTCCAACTAGTTGAAAGTTAATATAAATATTACATTCCTCCCCTCCCAAATTTTTCTTTTCCTCAAGAAACTGTAAGGATGGATACTAAAAATCCTCATCTCCTCCTCCTATAGCATCCTCATCTGATAAGCTCCTCCACTAAACAAGATTCTCTCCCATCAATTTTTCCCCTAACTGCCCCTCCCAAGTATACAAGTTAGCCTTTGGTGATAAATCCAAATGTCTCTCATCATGAAGAAGTGGGATATCCATGGAGGAAATTACATGCTATCTAGAGGCCTTCTTGAGGCATGGAATCTGAAAAATGTTAGGGACCTTAATCCCCATGAGAAGTTCCAATCCCCATGCTATCATCCAAACAAAATGGACCACCCTCCAAAATGCTAGCTGATAGGAAAACTCCTCCGTCACTTGATCCTACAATGTAGATGGGTTGTATGGATAAACATGATAGACAAAATGGTCCACCCCATGCTGTCTCTCTCTCCATTTATAATATGTATAGAGACTCTAATGATTTTGGGCTGAAATAATGTTTCCCTCAAGAGGCCAAAAGGAAATTGGACTCTCGAGGATCCACTCTTTGGTTCTATGAACCTTACTTCCCCAAGCCATTCCACATATATTGAATAGAAAATAATCACAATATGGAATCCAAATGAGAAAGATACTGAGTATCATATGAAATTCTAGATGGTGACAATAGTTTCCCAAGTGGAAACAACATAGTTTTGCTACCTGCCGCTCCTGAAAGTAATGTGGCAAGTTGTCTCCCAACCACTTGCTAGTTTTGCATGTTTTGTAATCTAATTGGAAGTATTAAATGGCATTGTGTGTCAACTTAACATACAAAGAATAGAAAAATAATTTCCCAAATACATACAAGAAATGGATATCTCCATTACTGATGTTGGTCTTAAAAAGACCATGAAGTCCAAAGAGAGGCTTGCCCTCTTGTGGAGCAATTCACTATAGATAAATGGAAAGAGAATGAAAATACTTTATTAGATGATCAATAAGTACAAAGACACAAATCTTACCATGTACTGTTGGAAAACTAGTGATGAGGTCCATAGATGAGATCTCCCATCTCTTCCCCGGAAAAGTGAGTTATTGTAACAACCTTGTAGAATAGTTGTTTTCCTCCTTAATATTCAAGCAGGCTACACATCCTTTGACATGCTTAATGCCAAATCCACGTGCTGGAATACTGTCACTCCACTGTTGTTGCCTCCCTTGTAGGTGCTTATGCTTAGAAAAATATTGAATTTTATGGAGGTCAAGTTATTTTCCCATCCAAAACTTCCCAATTTTTTCCAAATCATGCATGAATGCCAACAACCTTCTGCTATATATGGAAGACTCCTTCCTATGTGGAAGTATCTTCTGATCCTCACAGGATATGGAGTAGCCACTTTGCACCATGATTGTGACACCATCTACTCCTGAAACCTCATGTGAGGTATTGGATAAAGTCAACCCATACTCCCCTAAGATTAGCCAAAGAAACAATGAGTCTTGTTGCCTCCTCATCTGATCATAATACAAGTCATGGGGAAACATCATGATCATTGACTTGTAGGATGTCCCATACAACCCAAATATTTTCTGCCATAACATATGAGTGCCATGTAATCTCCCAAACCATAAAACACCCTTTAACATATGATATGTCACATGATGGCCAAACTCTCTCAAGAGTAGCCTGCGCATCCATGCCTCCTGCTGCCCTGTGTCATAGATCTGCAACTGGCTCATCAACCTCACCCATCCATCCAACTATGGGTGTCTCCTATCATGCTCTAGTTTGGTATCCATCCAATGGAGAATACCTTCCTCCTAAATATGATGACTATATTTGCACTCAATGATATGTTGAAGTGAAACCTCCTGGAGATATCTACATAAAGACCACTCATCAATGACTAGGTTTAACCCATAAGGTTCCAAATATGTTGTAGGAAAAAGCTTCTCATTGAGCTGTGAGGTGTTCATCAAGAAGGATCTATGATAATAATGGGATATTTTATCCATCATAACATGTCTCTCATTAACCATCTGCCTCTTCAATTCTACAAAAGTGGAATGGTCATCGTAATGCTTCAATAATAGTTGGGCTCCAAACTCATTACTACTGCTTAGTGACAATGCTACTGATCTCCATGATGGTGCATATGTTGTCTCAGGGTCATACACAATGTTGAACACATAGTTCTACATTGGATTAATTAGGATTATGCTCATCCTATCCTCCAAAACTCTACACTCCAACCCAAAGTGTTGTGTGCATCCCAAAAAGGAGAAATCAGGATGGCTATACATATTCTCCTTGAACCAGTCAAGGGTCCTCTGTGCAATGATAGTCTGCTGCTCCAAATCAACAATGTGCTTTAACTCTTGGTCATGTATTTTCCCTAATGGCATGTCCCCACAACTTTCCATCTGATGTGTTGAAATAATATGGGGTGGAAATTTCTGCATACCTTGGTTAAGTTGATCCTTGGGAACATCTTGTACAACTACAAGGGTTCCTCCTACCAGTGTAATGTCTTCTCCAACTAATAGTAATGGTGATGGATGGTCTCTATTGCTTCACCAGCGCTGGTATATGTATCCTCTCCCTCATGCATCTCTTGGATCATTCATGGGACTCTTAATGTCAAGAGATCAATACCATCTTGCAAAGATGCAAGTGTTTCTTCTCCCAATGCAAGTATTGTTGTAGCTGATGGTGGTGGAAATTTCTCCTCTTCTGGAATGATAATGCTGACATCTCCCCTTGGTTCCTCATGTGCTTTCTCATCAATGTCGGAAAATTTCCCAATAGGAATTACCTCCGGTTTTCTTCTATCAAACTTTTTGATCAACCCTTTGAGTAAAATCTGCATAAGCAGACACTCTTACATGTTTCAAATGGGTGAACCACCAATCCTTTGCTTCACGCTCAAAATGTAGTGCTGCAATATCAACAAATTCTCTTTTTTCTACTAGATATAGTAGGAATAATGCATCTAACTTATTCCTCCAAGCCTTTTCTATGCTTGTGGAGGACACATCAAATGTAGACAATAGAAATATATTATGTCTTTTTCTTCTATTGTTGTAGCACGGTCTCCATTCTTCTTTGATCTGAATGACCTGTTGGAGAGTTAGATTCTGCTTGAAAGCCTTTGATTGAGATTTTTACTCCGCAAGATAATAACCTAGAGTCTCATGATCTAAGTTTCCTCCATCTCCATGCCATTAACCTTTGTTACACAACATTTTTTCACTGTCCCTGCAATCCCCAAATCGCACATTGGAGGGTAATTTATGTGACCAATACGTAGTGTCATGCTTTTCAAATACCATCCTTGCATCCCTTTTGATGAAAGCAACCTTCTTCTTGTTGACATTTCCCTAAGCAGAGCTGTGAAAATCCCTATTTTTTCCTTGGCACGAGTAGCCTATTACACCCTCGCACTGACTAGGAAATTTAACACTGAGCCCATGCCAGGTGGTGCTTTGTGCTAGTTAGACACCTATGCCAAGCTATTTATGGAATGTTTTTTTTAAATTAGAGGTGGAGGTTCCATTCCAACAACCTCGGGGATGAGTCATTGGGAGTGGTTGAACTGGAAAAACCACAGACTCCTTCCATTAGTTAGTAGTTTCCACCTCCCTTGGAACTCTCTTAAAGGATAGGACTCCCTCCCACCTTTGTTGGGATCCCAACCTCCTCTATTCCCTGTATATAAGAAACTATCTCCTTTAGTAGAAGCTAGCTGAACAAATTATAGCAGAACAACTGAATAGCTGAATTAGGAGAATTACATTACAACTAAGTTTCTAGAGGAGATAGAGTCAGAAAGCTTGAGTTGATGACTTCTGAGAAAGATTGAGTCTGAATTCCCTGACCGAAAGTTGAGACGTGTTTCTTCTGAACCCTGCTGGAGGAGATTGCGATGTCAAAGCATCTGTTGTACTCTTACTTCTACTCATTAATATACATGACTACTGTTTGGTTCCACTATTGTATTATGGTGTTTATTTTATGCCATATGTTTAGCCCTCTTTGACTGGCTAATAGTTGTGAGTGAAACTATTCTATCATATGTTGTTCTTGTTCTTTGTCCTATGTGTAGGTATCTGAGCTTGACAGTGAACGGATCATGACTTGCCAAGGACAGAAGCGAGAGACCACTACTCTTTCTACAACATCCACAGCGTTGGATTCAAGGTAGGTCAATCTATCATGTCTTTTCTTCATTCATTAACTAGGAAGAAAAAATTTAGCATGTCCTTTTGTTACTAGACCCACCCTAGGGCTAGAGGGATCATCTTTGTCTGTAGAGAGGATTTACCTTCATAACAACCTTTCTCTTCCAAGAAATTATACATAGTAGATTGCTTTGGAGCTCTATGCAATACCAATTTCTTTTGTTGTTGATAGGAACTTCTTGGACCTTCCTCATCTTGAAACCTTCTTGAGGTCTCCTTGCGCCTCTCTCTTCTCATTTTTTTGACCTCCTTGGAGAGGTCCTTCATAGATATAAAAATAAATGGGGCAAAAATCATTCCCTCCATAATTATGGATCTCTTCTTCTTGTGTCATAAGATATATTGCTCATAAGCTGAGCTAGATATCATGCTCTATTACCACTATAATATCCCAAAATGGAAAAGGCAGGAATATAGAACATAAACTAGAAAATGCAGTGACACATCAACACATAAATATGAGAGCATATCATATAGCCTTATTATTAAACAATATAGCAGAAAAATGTGTACAAGATCTTTAGGAAAAGTTCACTCAAGCTAGGCAAAACAATCCTCTAGAGACCCAGTACATAAAATATTAAGAATGACTTCTATACAAGAATATCAGAGGCTAAGACAATGCAGTTTTTGTTGGGGTTTAATACTGTTGTAAATTTAAACACATGGATCTGCTGATGGGGTGCTTAGAAAATGTTGGGACCAAATATATAGGCCTTCTAGCACTATTCCAAGACAACCTAGGAAGGTTTTTCGAAAATTCACAAAATGCAGAATATACAAAATGTGGCCCTAGGGCTGAATAATTCTTTGCAACTATAAAACTAGTGGGAGGTGGCTGATATGATATGACAGTGGCTGACATCCTTCCTCAAAAAAAATTTGGATGAAGGGTTGATCCCTTCACTAGAAAACAGGGTTAAGAACTTGGGTACTTGACCTCCTACTGCAACTGCACTACAAAATAATGCAGTTTCTGGAGGAGAATACGTTGTGGGTGAATGCTACTATTTGGCTTGATGTCAGATGGTGGAATAAATCTCTAAGAACATCCTTACTAGCCTCCTGGATGAAAGGCTGCTCCCTCCACTAGAAAACAAGCTCACAAATTGGGTTTATCAACCCTCCACTGCTGCTACCCTGCAAAACAACAAAATCCTAAAGGAGGTTGCGTTGTGAATAAAGGATAAAGCTTGGCCCAAAGTCGAATAGTAGAAATGATGCTCAGTGAACCTCTCCAGAGTAGGCACGTGAAGTCCCCTGAGGATGAGGGTGATATTTCTGCTCAGAAACACCCTTGTGCTAAACAACACAACAAGCTTAACTAAACAGCTGAAGGATGAAAAGATTCATAAAATACGAATACAATATAAATATTATGAATTCCTTCTATGGCTTCCATCCTCTTCATTATATGCTTGGTGATCTTTGGCACCCTGGGTCTCACTCATTAAACAAGCTACTCTCATGCATACACTCTTCCTCTATGACTGTGTTGTCCTCCATTAATCCTCCACTACCTCCATAAAAACGTTGTTGATTTGGTAAAATTTGACCCTATCCACATGCTTTAGCTCCTGTTCACACCTCAAGGTGCTTGATTCAGCTGATACAATGATCGAAATTCACATGAAAAGTGGTTTTATTCCTATTAAATAGATTTATGGGTCTCTCTACCCACTTACTCATCTATATTTTTATCAAAAGAAAATTTAATATTCCAACTAGATGAAAGCTAATTAGGAATATTACAAAGTCATTCATGAATTAGATGTCGCTAATAGTGAATCGAACTCCACTCTACCTGTGAGTTCTAGTCCCACTATTTTACAAGAACAAGAGATCTCTCAACCACCCATCATGACCCCTCCTCTAGATGTCGAGATGATGGATAATACTTATTCTATTCTCTACCTATCATCATCCATGGGAGAAATGTATTGGGACTTTCTTGGATTTTCCTATTGTGATTCCATCAAACCTTGTTCGATGAACACTTCGGTCTCAACATCAGTAGATGTCCCATATACAGTCACTAGACTCTTGTTTTTGATGATGCACATGTGAACCTTGTCTCTCATGAAGATGCTTTAGGTAGCTCCTCCTCATCATTTGGTCTCTCTTCCTCTCGTAATCCCATCTATCATTCTGATGAAGACATCATGGAAGCCACGACCACCCTTGATTATCCTTTGGATGATATGCACCATCGTTCATATTTCCTCCCACAGCAAACCCATGATCAATATATTGTGGAGTCTAAATAATTCATTCATGGTGAATTCGATTGGTTTATAAATCCCATTGCTGCACCAGATTCTTCGAAGAAGAAAATATGGATAAAATATATCCTACCATCAAAATTAACATTTTGAATAAACCATGGATCGAAGAAAATATCACCTTGGGCGAACACTACACCCCAGAAGAAATTGATTCTTACACTAAGTTATTCAAAGAATTTTGTGATGTTTTCACCTGTCCTTATTCTAAGATGCATGGAAATTATCCCGCCATTATTGAGCACCATATCGACACATGGTTTGATGTCATTCCCATCCACCAAAAGTTGAGACTCATTCACCCTTCCAAACATGAGGCTATCAAAGTCAAAATTGATAATCTGAAGCACGATTGTTATATCTATCCCATTCTATACACCACATGGGTTTCCAATATTGTTCCCATTCTAAAAAATCAAGGAACCATTCGTGTTTACATAAAATTTCACAATATTAAAAAATATTGTTTGAAATACAACTTTGCCATGCCTTTCATTGACCAAATAATTTATGAGTGTGCGGGGCATGAGGTTCTTTCCTTTATGGATGGATTCTTCATATATAATGAGATAATTATATGTTATGTTTATCAATTTAAAACCGACTTCATTAGTGTGTTGGGAACTTCGCTTATAGGGTCTTGAATTTTGGTTTAAAGAATGTTGGGGCCACTTTTCACCATGCCATGACCTACTATTTTCACTACCTGGCTCACATTTTCCTTATGCATCTAGATGATATCACCACTCATTCCAATATTTCCTCGCAACACCTTCATGATTTTTTGTACCATCTTCCTTTGAAGTTGCAATTATAACATTCACCTTAATCCCCTTAAGTGTTTCTTTTGCGTTCCTACCAACCAAATTTTGGGCTTCATTGTGTCTACAGACTGTATCAATATTGACCCTCTCAAAGCTCAATCCATTCTCTAAATTCCTCCTCCTCGCACCCTTCGCCAGTTTCAAAGACTCCAAGGAAAATCCAACTTTCTTCGTCGGTTTTTTCCTGAATATGCCACCACTTTTCATGGGTTTCTTAGACTCATTCTATATAAATTTAAATTTTTTTGGGATGACTAATATCAATAGTCTTTCAATTCCTTAAAAATGTGCTCTCACTTCTGCTCCCTTGATCAATCCACTTAAATTCAAAAGGTACTTCATCTTGTATATCTTAGCTTCTACCTACTCAATTATCATGGTATTTATATAGGAAGATAGTTTTGGACATTATCATGCCATATATTATGTCAGTAAAAACCGTAACAGTCCCCTGGTGTCCTATTCCCATGAAGAAAAGTTGGCATTGTCTATTGTGTTCTCTGTTCAAAATATGTGTCATTATATCCTTACACATACCACCAAAATTGTGACCAAATCCAACCCCATGGCCTTCAGGTTGGTTCTACATATCATCAACGGGAAGTACGCCCATTGGATCCTTATTCTTCAATAATTCAATATCTAATTTGTCACACCCAATAGTAAGCAAGGTTTTTCCCTTCCCAAATTAATTTCTGAGTTTCCTACTGGTGCACTTGATCCGCTGGTAAATGATGACCTTCCAGATGAATACTTTTTTTCCATCACCTCAGATGATCCTTCGTTCTATTATATCCTCACCTACATTTGAACCCAAAAATCCCCCACTGATCTTAACTTTTATGATCTATGACGTATTCGACATCAATCCCCTCGTTATCTCCTTATCATTGACGATCTTTATCATTGCAGCGTCTACAATGTTATTCACAATTATGTCACTCATGATGAAGATGAGAAAGTCATCAATGCTTTTCATGATGGTTCTTGTGGTGGTCACCTCTATGGAATTCCCACTATGAAATATATCATGCGCGTCAGTTACTTTTGGCCTTCTCTCTTTAGCGATTTCATTGAGGAAATTGAACACTATCTCAATTGTCAATTATTTGTCCCTAAGGCTCAAGCTCATCCTTCAACCCTCCATCCTATCATTGCACATGGTCCTTTCTATAAATGGGCTATTAAATTTATGGAGTGTCAACCCCCATATACTAATAACCATAATTATATTATTGTGGTCGTCAACTATTTCACCAAACGGGTTGAATCCATGCCTACGTTCAATAACACTATGGCTACCACAACCCTCTTCTTCTTTAAACATGTTATCACTTGATTCAGGGTTTTGAAAAAATTAGTTTTTATCGAGTGTGGAGTATTATTATATTCCTTATTTAGACATATCACCATGTTGGACTCCTATTTTTAACGGGGCAAAAATGTCGCCCATCATTTGATCACTGTCAGTGGGGTCTAGGGGGGGCGGCAACGACCTTTTGGAGCCCCTCCCTGGAAGGGGGTTTCAAGGGCAGAACCCTCGAAGCTAAAAATAGATGTAAAATTACCTTGTAAAATATTGTAATTTTGTAGTCAATATGGGTCTTTCATTAGGAGGCTGATATGACGGTAGAATTTAGGTTTAATTTAGGGTTTTTTTCCTTAGAAGGAAACCCGTATGTTGTATGATGGAATTGTATTGCATTTATGTATGGTATGTATACTCTGAGCGAGAAATAACAAGGGGTACTATGTGAGAGAGAAAAGGATATTACAATGGATCTATTGTAGCTTGTGTCTCTTCATTTTTGCTGGATAATATAAAGGAAGGACTGGTTGTTTCCATGGACATATACCAAGTTGGGTGAACCACATATATTTGTGTCTCTCTCATTTTATATGTTATTTATGTGTTTTTGTTTTTGTATATTTTATGTGTTCTATTTCTCTATAATATATCATTTTATAAAACTTTACAACCATGTTGAACACTTTGAACATGATATTTGGCATGATCTATCCTCTTTATCATGCATTGAACACCAATATTTATCATCTTATTGCCACCAAGGCAATGGCCAAGTTGAAGTGGTCAATAAAATCCTTAAATCTATTCTTCAATTGATGGTGAACAGACACAAGAACAAATGGCATATTTTTCTCTTCCGTACTTTGTCGGCCTACAGAACCTTTGTCAAAACATTGACTGGTTAACTTCTTTCCACCTTGTTTTTGGAGAGGACTTAGTCTTATCAATCGATTGTGAAATTACCCCCTCCACCTTGTTGTCCAACTCCTCCCAGACACCCAACCTTTATAACAACAACGTATCATGCTTGAGCATTCCAATGAAGAATTTTGTGTTGAATTGAAAACCATCAAAGTGGCCAAAAAACACACCAAAGATAAGTATGACCATAAATTTGACCCTCATCTCTTTCATGAAGGTGCCCTTGTTCTTTTCTATGAACAAGCTCATGATGTCCTGGGTCATGGGAATTTTGAACCATTATGGCTTGTTCCTTACATAATTCATATGTGTTTGGGAAATGGGGCATACCTTTTAGAGGATCCAGAAGGAGATATCCTTCCTAACCCTCATAATGCACTCAACCTAAATATATTTTACCAATAACATTTCCCATTTAAATGCATGTATATTTCTCTTTTTCTAGATTTAGGTAGCTTTCATCAATGATCATCTCATCCATTGTCTTGTGTCTTTAAGATGGTTCCATGATCCAAAACTCATATCGGTTATGCCAATGGTATGAGTCACTTCTCCAATAATCTAGCCTTGGTAGCTTGGGTCATTTTCACATGTTTGAATTTGTTAGTTCACTCCAATGGCGTATCCATTGGATCTGCGACCAATAACTAAGCCGAATATGATGTTGTGATAGTTTTGTTAGCTAATTCTTGTAATAATCACATCCTTCACCTTCATTTTTGTCTTGATTCCTTGGTACTTTTCATACAATTGAACAACGTCTATCATATGCTTTATCATGTCCTATTTAAAAGATATCTACGAGTTAATCTTTTGGCACATGAAATTGAATCCATTACATTCAACATTTTCCTAGAGCAAAAAATCACTATGTAGATAACATTGCAAATAACATTATAGATTGGCATTTATCACATGCATATACAAGAAGGAAACCATAGCATAAAAAATGGTGAACCACAATCGTGACAGAAAGATGCATAACCATATTATGTATCATAATATCCAACATCTAATGTTTGAAGTCCACTACTCTAAATACATCTTACATGCCCATAGCATGTTACAAAAACCAAAATGAGGACCCTCATGTCTTTATGCATAATCACTATCATCTGGAGGATCCTGAGCCAATGGCTCCATACCACCAACCCATAAGGCTAAAAATTCTTGACCATCCATAACTATGTGTCACGTGATATCTCTCCATTCTGAGGGAAGACAAGTGCACTCATATGTATATTTATCTTCTAACTCATGCGATCTACAATGTGTTATTGTTATCAATAACATACTGAACCTATGGTGGAGGTCCTCCTGTAGGGAATCATTATTTTATCTTTGTTTTGATGTCTAACCACCGTGATCAACATCCACTGGCACCGTGAATCATCCTATATATCTTTCCAGATTCATCAGTGTTATATTTGCATGGAATAAGTTAGGATATTAGTACCACACACATACATTTTTAAAACTTTACATGCCATCAAAATATAAAAACTTTCACTTACCATCTGGAACCCATACTCATTCTAGCGTAAGTGGTAAGTTAGGATCTCCCTAATAGTTCATTACTCTATAAAGATACTCATCTAAGTATAATGGAATATGGTCCCAATGTGAAAATAACTAATGTCACAACATTCGTACGACTCCTTGTCCTCCACCTCATTGCAGTAGATGCCCCCATAAGTGCATCGTGGGATTTTGTGGGCCCCAATCAGGGATCTATACATGTGGTCAAATGGTCAGGATATTCTCAAAGAAGACTGAGCACATAGCTATGCCAAATTAATAGTTATCATTGGTCTATCACCTTCATATATTAAACTATCATTTCAATGAAAAAAATATCATTTGGACCAACCCATGGTAGGTCCCTGCAAATACACTCTCTACAAGCATCATCTTCCCATGGGTGATGTGATGGGAGGCATGACTACCAAAAATATAAACCATTGTTGCAGCTATACCTCATGCCTCAAGCCTCTATAAGCCACTGATGTGGATGTTTGTTCCCTTTTCATGAACACTCTATCTATAATGACGATCCATAAACTCCCATATATGCCTCCCACGAGGAAAAACTGGATGTATATCCTTGACTACCACCAATGTAATATCCAAAATGGAAAAGGCAGGAATACAGAACATAAATTGGAAATTCATTGATACATCAAAACATAAATATGAGAGAATATCATATAGCCTTCTTATTAAATAATATATCAACAAATGTATACAAGATCTTGAGGAAAAAGGTACTCAAATTAGGCAAAATAAGCTTCTAGAGACCTAGTACATAAAATGTGAAGAACAACTGCTATACAAGAATGTTAGAGTTTAAGACAACCATGTTTTTGTTGGGGTTTACTGCTGTTGTAGATGTAAACACATGGATCTGCTGATGGGGTTCCTAGAAAATGTTAGTATCAAATATATAGGATTTCTAGCACTATTCCAAGACAACCTAGAAGGGAATTCTAGAAATACTCAAAATGCAGAATATATAAAATATAGCCCTAGTGCTGAATAACAATATGCAACTGGAACATTTGTGGGAGGTAGCTGATCAGATATGATAAAGCTAATATCCCTCCTCACAAACTTTCTGGATGAGGGGTGTTGAGCCCCAAAGATGTCCTTTCCCTTCACCAAATTTCACTTCATTCCCTTTGTCCCTTATCAATTACAGGCTTAAATGGTTAATAGGATTGATTAAAGTCACTTTAGGAATGTATACAATGACTGACTTGCTATATTTTCATGGTTTTTTTGTTGTAGTAATTTTTTACTAGACTCAGCTACAGAATGCAGCCATTCTGTAGCCAGTCGCCTATTCCACAACTATCTTCATGTTCTCACAGGTTACAGGTGTCACTTCAAGGAAAAATGCATATGGTTGAATTCCACAACACTCCCACATCATTTATTGCTCTCTACGAAGTCTAAGAAAGAAGCTACAGGTGGTTATGCACGTGGAAGAGATCAAAGCCAAGAAGCAGATTCCTACCAGGATAGGGACTCTACAGATGTGTCCAACAAAGTACGAGGCTTCCATAAGAGTTCTAATTTGATTTTGATTGAAAAATACACTTTTTCCTGTTTCTTCTCAATGGTAGTTATGTATTTCTTTTATAAGAATGACTTGGAAGACTGAGAGACAGCTAGCTAGAATGATGTTTTGTTGCTAGATCTCAAAAGACCGTAATACTCTGTTTTTGAAATAATTTTCCTTTAATGAAAGAAGTACCACTTTATTGCAAGATATAAGGCATTATTAAGGAGATTTGTATGCTAATCCGGTGGTAGAGGGCCCCTACTGCCCGAGAAGATCTGTGCACATTGTTTAGATAAGTAACTTTAGCCTTGTTGCATTCCTAGCTTAAGCAATTTTCTGAACTTTGTGTTTTATACTCACTTACATTGGATGCTACAGTCAGTCTTATTCTTATGAATTGTTCCAAAATATGACTAACATTGAATGAGATACAACTGTAGTATTTTAGGAATTAGTTGCATTTTTCTGAACTTTACGTTTTTGTGCTCAATTACATCAATTGTTACAGCTAGTCTTGTTCTTACGAATTATTCCAAAATATCACTAACGCTAAATGAGACTTAGCTGTGGTTTTTTAGAGCTTAGTTTTGTTTTTTTTTAACTTTATGTTTTTATGCTCATTTACATCACATGTTACAGCCAGTCTTGTTCCATGAATTGTTCCAAAATACCACTAACACCGAATGAGACAGA
The DNA here is from genome assembly GCA_034641835.2 of Pinus albicaulis. NCBI lineage: Eukaryota > Viridiplantae > Streptophyta > Pinopsida > Pinales > Pinaceae > Pinus > Pinus albicaulis. Next base: position 663,438,936 of record CM076583.1, read on the forward strand.
GCTATAGTATTTCAGTGATTAGTTGCATTTTAGTTTAGTTTTAAAACTCCGGAGGTTAATGGCACTCTAGTTCAATTCTTTTCATTGTATTTCAAGTTTGAATGATTGCATTCTAGTTCAGTTTTATCCATTGTATTTTTAGTTTTATTAGACAGTTGTATTCTAGTTGTTAATTTAGACTTGATGGCCTTCATTATTTACAAACCACTCATGTTCTTAATTTCTACTAATACATCATCATCATAGGAACAAGAATTGGTAATGTCATTTTGAAGTCTTGTCTGTTCTGCAACCTCTCATAATTTCACAAACTGCCTCTTTTCCAAAGCTATTCCAAAAGATTTCTAATTCTTGAATGAGGTTTAACAGTGATATTTTGAGTTATGGAATGGATTAATTTCGGTGTCATAGGTTAATTTAGAGTAGAATTATTCACTAGGTTGCAGACCAACACTTATTTCTTTTCCTCTTAGAATAAAAACACAAAATCAAAAACATTGGAAAAACACTAAACACAACGTAGTGAGAAACAAATACCTAGGCACATATAGTGCACTTCACTTCAACAATTTACTAGCCCTGGTTGACAATTTATGACATCAATTTAGGAACACTAAGTTGAGCAGACAAGGGGTTGATCCCCTCACTAGAAAATAGGGTCAAGAACTTGGGTACTTGACCTCCCACTGCAACTACACTGCAAAATCATGCAGTTTCTTGATGAGATTATGTTGTGGGTGAATCCTACTGCTTGTCCTATTTCCATATGGTGGAATAAATCTCTAATAACTTACTAGCCTCCCGGATGAAGGGATTCTCCCTCCACTGGAAAAAAGCTCAGAAATTGGGTCTATCAACCCTCCACTACTGTTACCCTGCTAAACAACACAATCCTAAAGGAGATTGTGCCGTGAATGAAGGCTAAAGTTTATACCAAAGCCGGATAGTGGAAATTATGCTCAATGAACCTCTCCTAAGTAGGCACTCAAAGTCCCCCAAGGATGAGGGCGTGATTTCCGCTAGGAAACACCCTTGTGCTAAACAACACAACAGACATAGCTAAACAGCTGAAGCATGAAAAAAGTCATAAAATATGTTAGATGATCCAAAATAATTTTTATCATAGGTTATAGTGTTTGAATAAAATAATTATTAATTTAAGATATTAAATTAATAATTATTATTCTAGAATATTTAATAAATATTTGAGATATTTAGAAATAGAAATTTGTTAATAAAAATTAGGACTCTAGAAAAGAGTCGTTTCCTAGGCTCTAAGTTAGGAGTGAAGTTAGTAGAGTGGTTAGAATCTCATTTATTGTAAATGGACACTTGTTTATTTTCCAAGTGATCCATAACTAGATTAAGTTAGAGCATAGAGCTTATAAATAGGTTAGTTTCCTATTTTCACTGTAATGTGTAATGAGAGAATGTGAGAGTGAGTTTACGTGTGTAAACTCCTGCAATTTTCCCTTTAATCTTTTTGCTTGATCAATAAAGTTGTGTCTGAGGACACTTCTGCACTTTCATGTGGTATCGTAGCCATGGTAACGATGTGAGGAGGAGATTCCAGCTCTATCAAATCGTGGAAAACTCAACTCCGTTGAAGTGATCAGCAAAAGATTAGTATGAAATTTGCAAAAAAAAAAATTATTGATTTTAGATCTGTAAATTCTAAAATCATTTTTAAAAAGAGCCACTGCAAATCTATGTGACTTTTCAAATTGTTTGAGTGAATAAAAATAAAAAAAAGGGATAGCACTGTATATTTTAATTGTTTTTAAAATCCTTTCAAAACATTCAAATCGATTCTGCAAATCGATTCTGCAAATTGGTTCTTGATTGCCTCCTCCAGTTGTTTGCGCTCAGCCTCAACTTCTTCAACATCTCTTCCAATTATATTATTCACAACATGACAACATTTTGCACAAAACCCACATTTTTTTGCACACACTGAGAAACGTTTGTGGTAGGCTTGTCAAACTGCTCGTTTACCACAATTATTACATTTTGTTGGTTCTTTTAGAACCTTGTATTTCCCATATTTGTGCTTCCATTCAATCTGCAATTGAAGCGTTCTGCATTTTGAAACGAGCGTTCTGTAATTGAAGCATTCTGCAATTGAAGCATTCTGTATTTCCCATATTTGTCTTCCCAATGCACCATCAAACCAACGTCCATCCAAATCGATTCAAATCGATTCAACCAGCATTCATTTAGAATCTGCACTTAAAATCTGCCAGCGTTTGTAATCTGCCGGCGTTCATTTGTGGCATGAAGCATCGATTCTGCATTTCTAACCAGAGTTTGAATAAAAGCCAGCATTTTTATGAATAGAACCAACATTTTGCGTTTTCTGAAGTGGATTATGCATTCCGGCATCAACAGTGTTTTTGGAATCGACTACTGCAACAGCGTTTTAAAGAGCGTTTGAAAGGGTTCAATCCAGCATTTGAAAGGTGTTAATTTCAGCATGTTGGAACAGCATTTGCATTTTTAATTGGCATCGAATTTCATTGTCAGCATTTTAAATTGAGCCAACAACGTTCAATAGAGTTTTTAATTGCCATCGACAGCGTGAATTAAGAACATTGTTTTTTTGTAATTGTTGTGTTTTTTTAAATTTGTAATTGTGATTTGCAATTAAAATCACATTTTAATATGGAGGAATAAGTAGAAATATTTTTTTTTGGAGCATTGTAATTGGAGTAATAAGGGTATTGTTTTTTGGAGTAATAAGGAGTTTTTTTTTTGTTTTGTAAATTTGTTTATGGAGTGACAGTGTGACTCAAAGTAATTTTACTTTGAGGGGGGGTAATTTTTTTTTACCAAATTGTGCAAAAGCGCCATTGTAAAAAGTCAAATTTTGAAAGTTTCCTTGTAAACATTTGAGAACTTGACTAGAGCCAAGTGCAAAGCTCAGTCAATTTTCTCCTGTTTCGACGATTGTTCGAGGGTCAAGGCCAAGCCCCGATAGTTCATTTTTTGCGTCGTGTGTTGCTGTTGTGTTGCACATCTTGATTTTTTTGGAGCTTGATTCGTGGTGTGAATTCTTAACACTACAATTTCTAAGTTGATAAATTTCTTTTCTGATTCCGACAAACGTGAAGGCTCAAAATCTTACAAAACATGGCAATGCCTCATCGAAAGAACTCTTGTTTATAATGAACTATGGCATGATATTTGTGATGGAGATGTAAAGCCAAATAAACCTATAGATGCAGCTGCACTAGCAAAATGGGAAGTTAAAAATGCTAAAGCATTAGCTCTCATTAAATCCTCTGTCAATGATGAAATGTATGTCCATATCGAAAATGCTAAAGATGCATTGTCTGCTTTGAGAACTTTTAAAGAGTTGTTTGATACTCAACCTCAATCAAAAAGAGTTGATCTACAATTAAAATTGTTGCATCAAAAATTGACTGAAGAAGGAGATATCCTTGAATACATCTCCAGACTTAAGAATATTAAGCAGGAAATTGTTAATGTTGGTTTTCAAGCAGTTGATGATAGTTTTATGGTCACAATTTTAATTGTTGGGCTTCCTTATTCCTACACACATTTTTTAGAAACTTTAAAACTCACTGGAAAGTTAGAAAAGTTAAATTTTGATGAGCTCTATGAAATGTTGACTCAACATGATAAAACTTTTGGGAAGAAAAAGAAATTTGGTGAAGATGTTTTTCTTACAGAAGCCAGTACTAGCAACTCCCCAGCTGAAAATTCCAAAAACAAAAGCAAAGGTAATTTTAATCAATATCAAGTAGTGCAAGGTCGTGGTCGTAGTAAACACAGAGGAAACAACTCCAACAAAGGCTCCAATTCAGGCAGAAACAATTCTCAAGGCAGAGGCAACAATTAAAACAGAGGATCTCAGCAAGGCACATGATAGAATCCAGGAAAAGGACAATCTCAGAACAGAGGACAAAGCAGAGGTCGAGGATAGTCTCAAGGCAGAGGACAGTCTCAAGGAAGAGGCACTGATTTAAGTCAAATTGTTTGCAGGCAATGTAGCAGAGTTGGTCACTATGCTTCAGATTGTCATACATCTATCAATAAAATTTCTAAGTTTCAACAACCTTCAGCACAGTTTGCAAATGATCAAGATCAAGATGATAATGACTCAAAATATGTCTTCACTTCTTCACCAGCAATCCAAATTTCCTCTTATGTTAAGAGTGATTATGAAGATGCTTGGATTTTGGATTCGGGAGCAACTCAGCACATGACCTGTAGACGATATTTCTTTTGGAATTTTCAAGAGTGCCATCTTAACTCCATATTTCTAGCATATGATACAAAACATACGCCTTATGGAAAAGGTGCAGTCAAATTTTTTCTCCCTGACATTGGAGAAAAATTGATTTCCAATGTGTGGTATGTTCCCACATTTAAGAAAAAATTGTTTTCTTTGGTCATGATTCGAAAAGCTGGACATCAAATAATTATGGAAGATGGCTTAGTTAAGATTAATTCAGTGAAACAGAACTTCCAAAAAGTGATGACAGGATATGAAGACGGAAAATTGTTAAGGATGAAAGGAACAGTTATTCCAAGGCATTCTGATTTTGTAGGGGCAGTTTCTTCAGGAATTTCACCTATAAGATTATGGCATGTAAGATATGGACATTTGAATTTAGACAATCTTTCTCAATTGTAGAAACAAGGGATGGTTAAAGGACTTCCAACTTTCAACAAAGAAAATGCTAAATGTGAAGCTTTCATTTATGGAAAACAGAGTCGAGAAAGTTTTCCAACAAGTACATGGCGCGCAAATAGGCTGCTGCAACTAGTTCACAGTGATGTGTGTGGTCCACTACAAAGTTCATTAGGTGGTTGCAAATATTTCTTGCTATGTATTGATGATTTCAGTAGAATGACCTGGGTTTACTTTTTGAAAAACAAGTCAAAAAAATTTGAGAAATTTAAAATCTTTCGACAACTTGTTGAAAATGAGGTCAAAGAAAAGATAGGTACTCTCAGGACAGATAATGGGGGAGAATTCAACTCAAATGAATTCAAAACTTATTGCAGTGAAAATGGCATCAGAAGGCATCTTACAAATGTTTACACTCCACAGCAAAATGGAGTCATAGAAAGGATGAATCGCACATTGTTAGGCATGGCGAGATCCATGTTAACTTTCAAAGGGTTAAGTCCAACATATTGGGTAGAAGCAATCCATACAGTTGTCTATCTAAGAAATAGATCTCCAACTACTTCGTTAGAAGGAATCACCCCTTATGAAGCTTGGTTTGGTTTCAAACCTAAAGTTAAACATCTTCGAGTTTTTGGATCCATCTGTTATGCATTAGTTCCCAAAGAAAAGAGAACTAAGCTTGACTCAAGAATTTTAAAATGCACCATGTGGCTATTCAGATGAAAATAAAGGGTATCATCTTTTGACAAATGGAAAATTTATTATGAGTAGGGATGTCATTTTTGATGAAACAGAGAGTAAGAGTGCTGAAGGAATCGAAAGTATTCTTCACAAGTTAGAAACTAAGGGTAGTAGAAGGAAAGGAAATATGCAAAGTAAACCAACTTCACAAAATTTGTATGAACTTGATTTTCCTTCCTCTGAAGATGATTCATCCAGTCCAACTACTTCAACAAAGTCATCTAGCAGTTCATCAGCGTCTCCAATCAGTAGCAGTTCTTCTGATAGTGATTCTCCAGATTCACCACCTAAACGACGAACATCAGTTTACATTAATCCCCTCTATAATGATGGTGACTTCTCAAAACCTCAAACAAGTGAGCAACAACTTCCAAAATGGGCAGTTCAACTATTGAAAGATGTGAGGCCTAATGAACAAAACAAAATAGGAACAAGGGGATCAAAATGAAATGAAGACAATTTTGCTTTGATAGCAAATTATTTTACTCAACCTTCTTCTTTTCAAGAGGCAGTAAAACATAAAGCATGGAAACAAGCAATGGTTGATGAATATTAGGCAGTTCAAGACAACAACACTTGGCAACTTGTTGATTGTCCTCAGCATGTTAAAACTATTGGATGCAAATGGGTTTATCGAATTAAGTATAATCAAAATGGCAATATTGACAAGTATAAAGCACACCTTGTTGCTAAATGTTTTGTGCAACAGGAAGGGATCGATTATGAGGATATCTTTTCTCCCACAGCCAAATGGAACACCATCCGCCTTACACTTGCCTTAGCAGCTCAGAAAGGGTGGAAAGTTCATCAAATGGATGTCAAAATTGCTTTTCTCAACGGGGACTTATAGGAAGATGTATATATGGCACAACCACCAGGGTTTGAAGTTGAAGGGCAAGAACATAAAGTCTGCAAATTAATCAAGGCTTTATATGGATTAAAACAAGCTCCCCGCACCTGGTATGCCAAAATGGATGAATACCTTCGCAAAGTTGGTTTTCATCGCAGTGAATCTGATGATACTTTGTATGTGCACCAACAGGGAAAATATCTGGTCATTCTCATTATGTATGTTGATGATTTGATCATTATAGGAAACAATGTTGATCACATTGAACAGGTGAAAAAGGAGTTGCATGCAGGTTTTAAGATGACAGATTTGGGACTACTTCAATACTATCTTGGGGTTGAAGTATTCCAACATCCACATCAGATCTTCATTTCCCAGAGTAAATATGCAACAAAAATTCTTCAGCGATTTGGAATGCAGGATTGTAAGCCTATCCTTACCCCTATGGAACAAAACTTAAAACTTTCAAAATTTGAAGGGGGGGAAAGAGTGGACAGCACAACTTACAGACAGTTGATTGGAAACTTGATTTATTTGACAACCACTCATCCTGATCTATCTTATGCAGTCAGTGTTATTTCACGTTTTATGCAGGAACCATTAGAAAACCACTGGAATGTAGCCAAAAGAGTTCTTCGATATATCCAAGGAACAAAAGATTTTGGTCTTCTTTACAAAAAGACTAAAAATTTTGTACTTGGTGGATTTTCCGATGCCGACTTTGCTGGCAGTATTGATGACAGGGCATCAACCTCAGGTTACTTAATGAACATGGGGTCAGCTTCATTTTCCTGGAGTTGCAAGAAGCAAAGTATAGTGGCCACTTCTTCAGCAGAATCAGAGTACATTTCAGCATGGGAAGCAACATGTGAGATTGTTTGGTTACGTCGAGTTTTACAGGACTTGGGGATTCCTACAACAGAAGCTACTTCATTATTCATCGACAATCAATCAGCAATAAAGCTTGCTAAGAATCCAATTTTCCATTCAAAGACAAAGCATGTGGACACCAAGTATCATCATATCAGATCTCTCATTGCAAAGGACATCATCAAGCCAGTGTTTTTCCCTTCAGAAGATCAGACCTTCGACATTTTCACAAAATCTCTTGGCAAAATAAAATTTACTAAGTTCAGGGATGAACTTGGTATATGTTGTAATGTATCTTTGGATCATAGGGGGGGATGTTAGATGATCCAAAATAAATTTTATCATAGGTTATAGTGTTTGAATAAAATAATTATTAATTTAAGATATTAAATTAATAATTATTTATTTAATAAATCTTTGAGATATTTAGAAATAGCAATTTGTTAATAAAAATTAGGACTCTAGAAAAGAGTCGTTTCCTAGGCTCTATGTTAGGAGTGAAGTTAGTAGAGTGATTAGAATCTCATTTATTGTAAATAGACACTTGTTTATTTTCCAAGTGATCCATAACTAGATTAAGTTAGAGCATAGAGCTTATAAATAGGTTAGTTTCCTATTTTCATAGTAATGTGTAATCAGAGAATGTGAGAGTGAGTTTACGTGTGTAAACTCCTACAATTTTCCCTGTAATCTTTTTTCTTGATCAATAAAGTTGTGTTTCTAAGGACACTTTTGCACCTTCAAAATACCAATACAATATCAATATTTTGAATGAATTCTATGGCTTCTATCATCTTCCTTATATGCTTGGTGATCTTCCTAACCTTAGGCCCCCCTCATTAAAGAAGCTACTCTCATGCATACACTCCTCCTCTAGGACTCTGATGTCCTCCATTAACTCTCCATTATCTCCATAACATCATTGTTGATTTGGTCAACTTTAACCCTGTCCACATGCTTTATCCCCTGTTCACACCTCTAGGTGCTTTATGCAGCAGATAAAATGACCCACAATCACATGATAAGTGGTTTTATTCCTACTAAAGATATTTATGGGTCTCCCTACCCTCTTATTCATCTATCTAAATGACAAAAGAAAAAATTAATATTCCAAATAGTTCAAATATAATTAGGAATATTACAGTCCTCCCCTCCCAAATTTTTCTTGTCTTCAATCAACTAAAAGGATGGATACTGCAAATTCTCCTCTCCTCCTTCTGTAGCATCTTCATCTGATAAACTCCTCCACTGAACAATTTTCTCTCTGATCAATCTGTCCTCTAGTTTCTCCTCCCAAGTGTATAAGTTAGCCTTTGGTGACAAAACCAAATGGCTCTCATCATGAAGAAGTGGGATATCCATAGAGGAAACTAAATTTTTTCTAGATGCCTTCTTGAGGAATGGGAACTGAAAAATGTAGGGAACTTCATACCCCATGAAAATCTCCAATCCCTAAGATATCATCCAAACAAAATGGATCACCCTCCAAAATTGTAGCTCATAGAAAAAATCCTCCATATCTTGCTCCCGCAATGTAGATGGGTTGTATGGCTGGACATGATATACCAAAATTTCCATCCCGCACTGTCTCTCTCTCCATTTATAATATGTATAGAGTTTCTGCTAATTTTGGGCAAAAACAATGTTGCCCTTAACTGGCCAAAAGGCAATTGGACTCTCAAGGATCCACTCTTTGGTTCTATGAACCTTTCTTCCCAAGCAATTCCACATATAGTGAATACAACATCATCACAATATGGAATCCAACCTAGTGTTATATGAAATTTTGGATGGTGACAATAGTTCCTCAAGTGGAAACAACACAGTTTTTCTACCCTTTGTCTCTGTTCATAATGCTGCAAGTTGTCTCCCAACCACTTGCTAGTTGTGCATGTTTTCTCATATACTAGAAAGTAGTAAATGGCATTGTGTATCAACTGAGCATACCGAGAATAGAATAATACTTTCCCAAATCCATACAATAAATGGCTATCTCCATCACTGGTGTTTGTCTTAAAAAGACCATGAAGTCCAAAAAGAGGCTTGCCCTCTTATGGAGTAATGCACTGTATATAAATGGCAAGAGAATGAAGATACTATGTTAGATGATAAATAAGTATAAATACAAAACTCTTACCATGTACTATGAGTAAGTTGATGATGATATCCATGGATGAGCCCTCCCATGAGAATCCCTCCATAATGGTCTGATATGTCTCCATGATACCTTGGTAACTAGAATAGAATGAATCATGTGCTACATGTAGAATCTTCTTCCTAAGCTTGGAGATCCTAATCAAGAAGATCATGTCTTGGTAATAGATGACTCCATCCACCATTATATACCTCTCATCTTCTACTTTCCCATCAAGTACATCATTTGTGAAGTGATCCTTGGAACACCCCATCAATACATATATAATAGTATGTGACAGCGCTACTGGTGTTTGTGATAAATCTTCTGTCATCTCATAAGTCCCCTCTTTGACAAGCCCAATTCCAAAGTCACATGCCAAAATGTTGTTACATGTGGAAGATTCCTTCCTAGGTGGAAGTATCTTCTTATCCTCAATGTCTATGGAGTATCTCCTTTGCACTATTATTGTGTCATCATCTACTCCTGAAACATCATGCAGGGTATGGGGGAAAGTCAATCCAAACTCTCCTAGGATTAACCCAAGCAACAATGGCTCTTGTTGCCTCCTCGTCTCACCCTCATACAAGTCATGGAGTAAGATCATGATGATTGACTTGTAGAATGTCCCATACAACCAAACTCTCTGCTGCCATATCGTATGAGTGCCATGCAATGTCTGAAACCATAACACACCCTTTGACATAGGATATGTCATGTTATGGCCAAAATATTTCAAGAGTAGCCAACGGAGCCATGCATGTTGCTGCCATGTGTCATAGATTTGCAAGTGGCTCACCAACCCCTTACTCATCATCCTCACCCATCCATTAAACTGTGGGTGATTCCTCCCATGCTCCAATTTGGTATCCATCAAATGGAGAATACCATCCTCCCAAATATGATGACTATATTTGCACTCCATGGTATGTTTAAGTGCAACCTCTTGGAGATCTCTATATGAAGACCACTCATCAATGACCTGGTAGAACCCATAAGGTTCCAAATATGTTATAGGAAAAAGTTTCTCTTTGAGCTGTAGGGTTCTCATCAAGAAGGATCTATCATAATAATGGAAGATATCATCCATCACAAGATGTTTATCATCAACCATCTACCTATCCAATGCTTCATAAGTGAAGCGGTCATCAGAATGCTCCAATAATGGTTGGGCCCCCAACTCATCACTGCTGCTCAGTGACAATGTTGCTGATCTCCGTAATGGTGCATCTGTTGTCACATGGTCATGCACAATGTCGAACACATAGTTATACATTGGATTAATTAGGACTATGCTCATCTTATCCTCCAAAACTCTACACTCCAACCTAAAGTGTTGTGTTCAACTCAAAAATGAGAAACCAAGATGGCTATACATATCCTCCTTGTTCCAGTCAAGGTTTCTGTGTGTAGTGATAGTTTGCTGCTCCAAATAAGCGATGTGCTTATAACCTTAGACATGCAATTGCCTTGATGGAATGTACCAACAACTCTCCCTCTGATGTTCTAAAATAATATGGGGTGGAAATGTTTGCATACCTTGGATAAGTTGATACTTGGGAACATCTTGTACACTTACAAGGGTTCCTCCTACCGGTGTAATGACTCCTCCATCTGCTGGTGATGGTGATGGATGCTCCTCTACTGCTGCACCAACATTGGTATCGACCTCCTATTTCTCATGCATCTCCTGTATCATGCATGGGACTCCCAATGTAAAGAGATCAAGACCATTTTGCAAATATGCAAGTGTTCCTTCTCCTGATTCAAGTATTCTTGCGGTTGATGGTGGTGGAAGTTTCTCCTCTCCCAAAGTGACAATGCTGACATATTCCCTTGGCTTCTCTTGTGAATTCTCATCAATTTTGGAAAATGTATCAATAGGAATTACCTCCAGTTTTCTTCTATCAAACTTATTAATTAGCCTTTGAGTAAAATATGCAAAAGCAGACAATCTTGCATGTTTCAAATGGCTGAACCACCAAACCTTTGCTTCACCCTCAAGGTGCAGCGCTGCAATCTCAACAACTTCTCTTTCTGCTACTGGATATAGTAGGAAGAATTCATCTAACCTCTTCCTCCAAGACTTTGATGTGCTTGTAGATGACCCATCAAAAGAAGAAAATAGAAATATATTATTTCTTTTTCTTCTACTACTGTTGTAGGGTCTTCGTTCTTCTGTGATCTGGATGAACTATTGGAGGGTTATATTCTCCTTAAAAGCCCTTGATTGAGATTTTTACTTTGAAAGATAATCACTTAGAGTCTCATGATCTATTTTTCCTCCATATCCATGCCTTTCACCTTCCTCTTCAAACAAAGTGGACATAACAAATTTATTTAGAGATCCATGTAATACCAATTTCTTCTGCTGCTTATAGGAAGTGCTTGGACCTTCCTCATCTTGAAACCTTCTTGAGGTCTCCTTGTACCTCTCTCTTCTCATTTTTTTGAACTCCTTGGAAAGGTGCTCCATAGATCAAAAAATAAATGGGGTAAAAATCATTCCCTCCATCATTATGCATCTCTTATTCTTGTGTCATAATATGTATTTTCCACAAGCTCAACCAAATATCATGCTCTGATACCATTGTAATATCCCAAAATGGAGAAGACAGGAATATAAAACATAAAATGGAAAATGCAGTGATAAATCAACACATAAAGATGAGATCAGATCATATATCCTTCTTCTTAAACAATATAGTAGCAAATGTATACAATATCTAGAGGTAAAAGGTAATCAAGTTAGGCAAAACAAGCCTCTAGAAACCTAGTAGATAAAATGTGAAGAAAAACTGCTATACAAGAATGTCAAAAGCTTAAACAATGTAGTTTTTGTTGGGATTTACTGTTGCTGTAAATTTAAACACATGGATCTGCTGATGGATTTCTTAGAAAATGTTAGGATCAAAGATCTAGGCTTTCTAGAACTATTCCAAGACAACCCATAAGGGGTTTCCTGAAATACTCAAAATGCAAAATATACAAAACATGGCCCTAGGGCTGAATAATTCTCTACAACTAGAAAAATTATGGGAGGTAGCTTATATGATAAGATAATGGCTAATATACCTCCTCACAAAATTTCAGGATGAACGGTTGATCCCCTCACTAGAAAACATGGTCAAGAACATGGGTACTTGACCTCCCACTGCAACTACACTGCAAAATAACGCAATTTATGGAGGAGAATGCACTATAGGATAATTTTTTTTCTTATCATGATGAAAAATGGTGGAATAAAGCTCTAAGAACTTCCTTACTAGCCTCGGATGAAGGGTTGCTCCATCCACTGGAAACAAGCTCAGAAATTGGGTCTATCAACCCTCCACTTCTACTACCCTGCTAAAAAATACAATCTTGAAGGAGACTACACTTTGACTGAAGGTTGAAGCTTTGCCCAAAGCTGGATAGTGGAAATGATTCTCAATTAACCTCTCCTTAGTAGGCACTAAAAATCCCCTGAGGATGAGGGTGGGATTTCCACTCGGAAACACCCTTGTGCTTAACAACACAATAGACTTAGCTAAATCGTTGAAGTGTGAAAAAGTCATGAAAGACTAATACAATATCAATATTATGAATGCCTTCTATGGCTGCCATCCTCTTACTTATATTCTTGGTGATATTCTTGACCCTGGGCCCCACTCACTAAAGACGCTACTCTCATGCATACACTCATCCTCTAGGACTACGCTGTCCTCCATTAACTCTCCACTATCTCCATAAAAATGTGGTTGATTTGGTCAAATTTGACCCTGTCCACGTGTGTTGGCCCCTGTTCACACCTCTATGTGCTTTATAAAACTAATACAATGATCCACACCCACATGAGAAGTTGTTTTATTCCTATTAAAGATATTTATGGGTCTCCCTACCCTCTTATTCATCTATCTAAATGACAAAAGAAAAAATTAATATTCCAACTAGCTAAAAGATAATTAGGAATATTACACCCCAGGGGGGAAAACCTATTAAAAATTATATGTCCTAGATCGTGATATCAATCCAATGCCCTTGTACCAAAAATGCCTCTTGATTTGGGTCCCAGTAGCTCACAATCCTTAACAACAAGGGATCACCATACCTCATCAATGTGTTCCCCGATAACTTGAGAACCCCATACCAAGCCAGAACCCCTCTGACTGTTAGCTTCCCATGAATCTCAATCCAAAGAGTTTCCAAATATTGTTATCGTCATTCAACCTTTAGCTCTGTTATACCTTGAAAATTCCATTATGTTTTGTCAGTTCATATTCAAAGGAATACACTTATGGTTCTCATCTTCACCTCACCAGAGACCCCCATGATGCTTTTCCTCTCAACCGATAATGTATAATTTTCCCTCCAAACTGTATTAGAAGCACTTATTAGCCTAATTTCTACATTTTAGAACATAGAACAGGACCCAAAAGGTGCATTGCGACCATGAGGATCGGCAGGGGTTTCCCCTAGTGAACTAAAGCCCTAATATGAAAATCTAATCCACCAAAATTGATGATTAACATTAGGAGACCAACCCCAAACTCAATGATCCTGATTTCAAAGTTATGTTTTTCCACTGTACTCAACACAAGATTTAGGGCATTCTCCTCCTCTCGAAATTCACCAACAACTCACTATGCAAATGAATTGGATTTGGGGGCAAGAAGCCCTTTTATAGGAAAAAACCTACTTTTTTCATCTCCCATTAAGACCAAACCTTAAGTTTCATTTTAAGAACCATCAGCATCATTGTAAAGCTATCAACAAGTTCTATAATTGGCCTCACTTTTTTTTTGGTAATTTGACACTTCACCAGGAAGCCATTTTTCTAGGAGGTTTCACTTTACTGCCAATTAAAACTGAATTCCTTCATATGAGTTTCCTTTACTCTGGCACCAATTTACCTTTCCACTGATCGACTCATGTGTTTATTTCCATCATGAGTAACCATTATTTACTCATGTTTTTATGGTCCTCTCTGGGCCTCCCCCATGTGGCAGCATCATTGAGTCACCCTTGTATGCATGGAGTCTATTTTACATTCCATTATGTTAGGTTACATTAATACATCTGTAGTTTCATCACATTCATCCCATTTTTCTCATATTTGGCCACCAACTATACTTCTTTGTCTTTGGAAAGCCTCATTCCCAATAATTGAACATTGTTGGGGCATTTGTTTTGGACAAGACAATATTGAGTTGCAGAAGGATAGGAGTGAGAGGAACAGGTGGTGGTGCACAATCAAGATAGGTAGGGAGTCGTTGTGGTTGGGGAAAACCTGAAGGTAGGTGGCAGAGCACAAACAGATGGTGGCACAGCTGGTAGAGACAAGAGACAAGGAACAAGATGAAGAACTCCCAGTGACAGAAAAGAGATAGAAGGCAGCGGAGCGCAAGGGAACAACTGAGTGAAAAAGGGGCAAATAATGAGAGTATTGGTTCGCAGGAACATATAAGAAGAGAAGGAGCGACTCTGGGGATAGTTATAGGTTGATAGTGGATCAGAGCCTAGGAAGAGCTTTGTGGAGTCGTATGTACTAAACTTAAATGTATCGAACTCTATGAGTATATTTGTAATGTTTTGAGCCAGGTTAATGGAATCAGACTAATTATGTGTTGTGTATTATGTAATAGTTGATTCTTATTGATCATGATGTATGTATGTCTATTTTAAAATTTTAATTAGATGCTCAGAATATGAATGGATGAATGATAACTTTCTTCTTAAGCTAAGATATATGAATGTCTTCTGTATGCAAATGAGGGATGACTTGCATTAGTGATCTTTCCTCGATGTTAATGATCTAGTCTCTATTCCCAGTAAGGTCATGACATGCCTCGAGTGAGACTCCTTGCTCTCTTGAGCAAGGTGGAAATGTCATAGTTTTTCTAGGCTATAGTGGAAACCTTTTTCGCTCCAAGCCCAAACCTGGGTCTTACCCAAAGACCTCCTTTTTCGCCAACAAATGGTTCCGTTGTCGGGACCTGAAAATTTATCTAGAAGCTAGATCATGGTATCGAGGATCTATGAATGATAAATGTGTATCTGGGGGGACAATCATTTAGATCAGTTCATATTACAACAAGTGGAGCTTTGACATCAGGGGGAATCGTCTGTTAAGGATTGAGTCCTTTTTTCTGACTCGGCAAGTGACTTGTATGAAATTTTCTAGGGAAAATTTCCTGAGGAGCTCCATAACTGGTTGCGAAGACTCCAGATCAAGTCACTTCTTGGAGGATTGTGTCGATCCTGTTGTAGTTGGACACATACATATTTAACAACTCTGCATTGATTAGATATAGATGTAACTCGAGCAGCAGATTTTTGGGTACAAACTACATTGGAGGGGTACATCATAGATTTTGCAGCCGAGTGCTATCAATATTTTACAAAATCCCAAGATATATTTAAATCTAGGCTGCGGGGAAGTTTTTTGAAAGAAATCCTGTTGTGGATTAAAGCTCTAATGGTGGACGAGGGCATAATGTTCTTCCAAAGACCCGAGATGGAGACCTAAAACTCTAGTACTAAGGGAAGGATTTGAGGAAAATATGCTACGAACCAGGAAAAAATGGGAATAGAGATATGGATGTCAGAACCTCCAGTAGGTCGAGGGAGCGGAGAGCACATTGGAGGGCACAGATTGCTAAAAAGTGGTGGGAAAGGGAAATGCGACAGTTTGAAAAGAAAGAAAGGAATCGACAGAGCAAGGAAAATGCACCGCAGATGATAGAAGAAAGAGAAGGTCAGGTGGGACCCAAAGGAATGTAAGTTTCCATCAAGAAAATTAGACAAGTTTATAGGAGCCCTGCCAGAAGAGAGAAGGGAAAAAAATATAGTGAGGAGGAGGCATGCCTCGAGGAAGAGTCTGATGTGGAGCTACATTTTGTGATGGATAAACTATTCCAAGAGAGGCCGAAAACCATAATGCAAGGTAATCCTATTCCCCAAGTTTCAAGTATCACTAGTCCTAACCTTTCCCTCGTACTCTGCCATCCACCTAATAAGTTCTTGTAGTTTAGCAAGTTTTGTATGTAATATTCCCAAATTTTCACATGATATTTGGAATATTAGAGTTCTTAATAAACTTAATTAATTAAGTAAATAAAATGGTGGAGTGACCCATAATCTTCAAAGATAAATACAATCTATTTTTTTTATTTGTGTATGTGCATATTCTAGATCTAGATCTAAAATCATGGAGTAGTGGAGTAGTTCCATTAATGGAGATCATGTGTCATTTATGAGATAGATTATGGAGGATAAAATAGTCAAATAAGATAATGGATCTTAAATAAAAAATCATGAGGATATTTGATAAGGTCAACTGAGATCAAAGTGCATTCAAGAAGATCATAAAGCACTTATGATAAAATAGTGGAGGAAGTGATGCATTTAATGCACACATGATGGAGAGGGTGATCACCCCATGTGAACATGATGGAAGACATGGATCAACAGTGCAGTCAAAAATGGAGACTTTTGTCCACATGTACAGTGCAGTTTTTGAGTGGGCCTAGGCTATGGAAGGCTCATATCTATATAATGAAGGTGAAGGCACATTGGAGAGCATGAATTAGATTATTCATTTCTTGATCTGTTTAGATCTAGATTTGTCTTAAGACATTTCCATGTAGGCTTGGGATGTTTAGCAGAGTTTTCAGTGCTATTCAGCATAGGGTGTTCCCGAGTGGGAATTGACCTATTTCTTTGAGTGATCTCTAAGGAAGAGGATTGTACTTCATTCCTTATCATGCATTGGTACCATCTTCAGGAGGTTGTTTCTAGAATTTAGCTAGAAAATTGGTGGAGGATTCATCCTACCACTTCGTTCTTCACATTCAGTCTTCCAAGAGCACCAAATCTATATCCAACATTCAAGCCATTGGGTTTTACCTCCATGCAGTAGTATTCCCTTCAAGGATTATGCAGTCTAGTCCTATAGATATATTGGAGGAAGGAAGTTTCCAGTATTTCAGCTAGAAATCCTGTGAGGGATCATTTCCTCATATTGGATTTGTTGTTTCCATAACTTAGGAGCTGATTTGACATATATAACAGTAGGCTATTGAGCCTTCCTCTATAAAAACGTTGTTTTCTGAAGCTGTTATTCATCCAACAACTATTTTCAGTGGAGGAGATTGGAGGAGCTAGATCTTGAGCTTTTAGCCCAAGGATCTAGTGGAGGGGTCAACCCTTCTTGCATAGATATGATTGTGCATCATTATAGCCATCATATCATTAGATATATCTTCAGATCCACATTCCCAGCAGCATATATGTGAAGTCCTAAGAGGGTGTTTTTCTTAGATTGACATATCTAGGAAACCCTTTTTAAGTTATCTTGGGAATCCATCATTGAGCCCTGATCTACATTTTCCACATCATCAACACTCCCGTTCTGTGTAGATCTGAATTTTTGTTTTTTAGGTACTTGTAGTCCCAATAGTTGCAGTAGGGACAACGCAGTTTACCTTCCAGCAGTTCCACAGTTACGTAGTCCCTCTTGTGGGATCATTGCAGGGTCATTCCAGGCCATCCCTTTGGCTTGAGTGTCTCATATTTTGAGCACTGTTGTACTTCATTTTTTTCACCTCCTATATAATAAAATGGCTCAGCTATTTCTGTGCATTCTGATGTGTATTTAGATTTATTTTTTACTTTTTTGCAGTTCTTATATTGTGTTTCAGTATTACTGCATTCTCCCTTTTTGGATATTGTAGTGGTATCAGAGCATGATCTTTGGCTCAGCTTGTGGACACTTCATCTTTTGCATCAAAAGAATAAGCAGATAGATGAGATCTATCATGAAGGAGTATTGTAGTTTTTCCCTCCTTTATTTAGATCCATGCAAGATCTCTCCAAGGAGGTCATTCAAATGAAGAGGGAAAGAAAAAGGAGGATCCAAGAAAAATATTTGATGAGGAAAATCGAAGCACTTCCTATCAACAAAAAAGAAAACTGGAGAATCATAGATCTCCTCATAGATATACTATACCCACTTTATTTGAAGAAGCTGAAAGGTGTAGAAATGAAAAAAGGAAAGAACATGAGACACATGAGACTCTCATTCTATATCTTGAAGAGTACAAAGCAAATTCTAGAGCATTCAGGGAAAGTCTAACTCTCCAAGAATTATTTGAACTCAAAGAAGAAAGAAGATCCTATAGCAGCAATAGAAGAAAGAGGCACAATAGATTTTATTTTCCAACATTTTGATCGATCTTCATCAAGAACTTTTAAGGCTTGCAGGAAAGAGTTAGATATATTTTTCATGCTACATCCTGTGGCTAAAAAAGAGGCTATCCAAATTGCAGCACTTCATCTTTATGGTGAAGCCAATGATTGGTGGTTTGGTCACATGGAGCATGAAAATGTGACTAAATATTCAAATTTCCTTCACAATTTGAGGAAGAAATTCAATTTGAGAAGACCAGATATGTGTCACAAAGAGGAATTTCCTAAGGAAACAAAGGAGGATGTTAATCTTGTCAATCTATCCAAGGAATCACTACATTCACCACTAGCTGCAGAAGTACTTACATCTAGAGAAAAGACACTTGCAACTTTGAAAGATAGTCTTGAGCTCTTAACACATAGAGTCCCATGCATGATTCAGGACATACATGAAGAAGAGTAGGAAGATTCTAGCGCTGGTACATTGATAGAAGAGTAGCCATCTCTCTTACCAGTAGGTGATGACACCATTGTCCCGGTTGGAGAAACTCTTGTGTTCTGGAAAGAGGATCCCACACATCAATTGATCCAAGGTATGAATACACATTCATCATCTATTGTTTCAGTAGATCTTATTAAAACTTATGGAGACATGCCATCAAGGCCAATGCATAACCAAGGGTTAGAACAAAATTTTGATTTGAAGTAGGAACATATCACAGCATAGAGGACCCCTGATCTAATCAAAGAGGAAATAAAAATCTATCCCAGTTTGTCATTAATGGACGACGTTCAGCCCTTTGAGTTGAAGTGTAGAGTTTCAGAAAAAGGGATGAGTATGATCCTATGTACAATGAGTGGTTATGAGATCAACAACGCGCCTTGCTTTGAGACAACACATGTATTACCATGTAGATCTACAATGTTGTCACTTAGTAACACTGATAAAGGAGGAGCCCCATTATTCTTGGAGCATTCTGAAGGTAGCTTCACTCATGAAGCAGTGGAGATAAAGATGACAAATGGTAGACATCTTGAGATGAGGAATATTTTCTCCTTTCTAGATGACACTTTCTCAATGAGCATCGCACAACTCAAAGAGAAAATTATACCTGCAGCAGATCCAGAACCTCTTTCTTTTTGGAGGGCCTTTGGTGAAAACAGAATCTCATCGAGAGATCTCATTGGAGGTGCACTTCAAAATTTCATGAAGTGAAAAGTTCTTCATCAGTTTGGGGAGGATGGTATTCTACAAAGGGAGGATACCATGATTATTCAGTACATCGTTCATCATCCACATTGGGATGAGTGGGTGAGGATGATAAGAAAGGTGTTGCATGACCACTTGCAGATATATAACAAGGGCCATCAAGCTTGGTTACATTTGTTGCTCTTGGGAGAATTTTTTCACTACCCAAAGGCTCCTATTTCTTTGATCCATGCCTTGAAAAAAACTCATGAAATGAAGAAGGAGGCATGGCTATGCTGGTTTCTCTTGGGTGACTTTGGTTACCGCCCAATAGCTCATGTTTTGTTGAGTCATGCCTTGTGTGTCAATGATAAAATGTAGCAGAATAAGGCATGTTCATTTTGGTTGAGATATTTTGGCCATCACATGGCATCTCCCATGTTCATGTGTTTGGTATTGTTTGTAATATGGCATAATACTCTCATGATACGTGATAATGGAGTTTTTTTGTATTGGGCTGATATGACATTACATATGCACTTTAGTATGTTGTTGTTACTCTACGATTCACATGATGGTGTGAACAGGCAGCAAGATATTTTGTTGCTGTGGCTTTTATTGGGGGAATTTGGTCCTACATACTCCCATACTTTTCATGATAGTGTTGGAGGATGGAAGCAAGAGTTACTGCTCCGATGGCTCTTACTTGGAGAGTATGGACACCATACTTGGTATCTTGATGGTGTGGTATGGCAGCAGGAAGCATTGTTGCATTGGCTACTATTGGGAGAATATGGTTTGAGATCTTTGTCTACCCATATATCTCTACTTCTTCTTTTTTACAATGTTGGCATGATTCTTAGATCCAACAAGGCCAACAGGGCTAAGGATGGAGGCATAAAAAGCCTCTCTTTACTTCATGTATCATGGGATGGAGGTATACTTTTTGAGTTGGATCTTTCCTCTTGTGGAAGGAACCATCTAATTTTATGTATCTCATGTATTGTGGAGAATGTTGGACAGCTTGTGGTTGTCACTTGGAGCTTCATGGATGATGAGGGGTATCTAGCTACACAGTTAGAGATCACTCTAGACATCCTAGAGAGGCAAATTTGGTGTTGAGCATACATAACTCATTGTAGCAAATGGGGAGACCTTCGTTGTGTGGATTCCATTTGGAGGGGGACATATTTCTCTAGCATATACTTTTGCAGTTTCTTGAGGACAAGCAACATTTTGATAGGGAGGACTGTAATATTCCCAAAATTTCACATGATATTTGGAATATTAGATTTCTTAATAAAATTAATTAATTAAGTAAATAAAATGGTGGAGGGACCCATAATATTCAAATATAAATAAAATATTTTTTTTTTGTGTGTATGTGGATATTCTAGATCTATATCTAAAATCATGGAGTATTGGAGCAATTCCATTAATGGAGATCGTGTCTCATTTATGAGATAGATTATGGAGGATGAAACAATAAAATAAGATCATGGATCTTAAATACAAAATCATGAGGATATTTTATAAGGTAAACTAAGATCATAGTGCATTCAAGAAGATCATAAAGCACTTATGATAAGATAGTGGAGGAAGTGATGCATTTAATGCACACATGATAGAGAGGGTGATCACCCCATGTGAACACGATAGAAAACATGGATCAATAGTGCAGTCAACCATGGAGACTTTTTTCCACATGTACATTGTAGTTTTGGAGTGGGCCCAGGCTATGGAAGACTCATGTCTATATAATGAAGGTGAAGGCACATTGGAGAGCATGATTTGGATTATTAATTTCTTGATCTGTTTAGATCTAGATTTTTCTTAAGACATTTCTATGCAGGATTAGGCTGTTTAGCATAGTTTTCAGTGTTGTTTAGCACAGTGTGTTCTCGAGTGGGAATCCCACCTCTTTCTTTGAGTGATATCTAAGGGAGAGGATTTTACTTCATTCCTTATTAGAAATTGGTGCCATCTTCAGGAGGTTTTTTCTATCATTCAGCTAGGAAACTGGTGGAGGATTCATCCTACCAATTTTTTCTTCACATTCAGTCTTCCAGGAGAAACAGATCTATATCTAGCATTCAGGTCATTGGTTTTTGCTTCCATGGAGCATCAGTCCCTTCAAGGATTGGGTAGTTCAGTCCTGTAGATCTATTGGAGGAAGGAATTTTCTAGTATTTCAACTAGAAATCCTATGAGGGATCATCTCCTCACATTGGATCTGTTGTTTCCATCACTCAAGAGCTGATTTGACATGTCTATCAGTAGGCTATTGAGCCTCCCTCTCTGATAGCACAGTTTTTTCAAGCTATTTTTCATCCAACAACTATTTTCAGTGGAGGAGATTGGAGGAGCTAGATCTTGAGCTTTTAGCCCAAGGATCTAGTGGAGGGGTCAACCCTTCTTGCATAGACCTAACCTTGCATCATTGCAGCCATCATATCATTAGATCTATCCTCAGATATGCATTCCTAGCAGCATATATGTGAAGTCCTAAGAGGGTTGTTTTCTTATATTGATAGATCTGAGAAACCCTTTCTAGGTTATCTTGGCAATCCATCATTGAGCCCTGATCTACATTTTTAGCATCATCAGAGTTCCCATTCCGCCTAGATATGAATTTCTATATTTGAGTCAGTTGCAGTACCAATAGTTGCAACAAAGACAACCAGTTTACCTTCCATCAGTTCATCAGTTACGCAGTCCCTCTCATGGGATCATTGCAGTTCATTCCAAGCCATCCCTTTGGCTTGACTGCCTCATATTTTGAGCACTGTTGTACTTTCTTTTCTTCACCTCCTATATAATAAAATGGCTCAGCTATTTCTATGCATTCTGATGTGTATTTAGATTTATTAATTACTTTGCTAAAATTCTTATATTGTGTTTCAGTATTACTGCATTCTCCCTTTTGGGACATTATGGTGTAGTATTAATTCCATAGTACATATAACTTATAGCAACAGTGCTAGTAGCGAAATATCTCAGCTAGGAAGTGGAGGTTTTATATTAGTACCACCAATGCAAGGAAAGATGGCAGGAACATTTACCCAATACCCAAAATTTTCTGGAAAAGGTAATGATGATGTAGAACAGCATTGGAATCTATGTGAAGCAATTTGGAGAGCTTGAGAGACACCAGATGCGGTCGATTTAATTGAATTTCAAACCACATTAAGAGAAAGAGCTTCATGTTGGTTCATTAAATGGTCAGAAGAACACCAAAACCCAACAATAAATGATGTTAAGAGGGATTTCGTCCAATAAATCAAGCTTCCTCAGAAGAATCAACAAGTATTGTCTAAGCTATGGTAAATCAAACAACGAGAAGGAGAAATAGCCTGGGATTTGATGAGAAGATTCAAAGAAGCGATTGGAAAACTAAGTTACCCAATCGATCCAAATCACCAGCGGGACTGGTTCGTTAAAGCATTCCCACTGTTGACAAGGAAACCTTTGACACAACAGAAGATTGATACCCTTTATGATACAGTGGAGCAAGAAATGAAAATAGAAGAAATGGCTAGATACCTGCAGGAATTGAGAGGGGTAGCGATGGTGTAAGATTCATCCATACTGGGACTGTAACATCAAATATTCAGTTTGATAGAGAAACTAAAATATATTTAGCTGGTACGACCTGCAAGGCTCAACGTATGGTGTACACATTGCTTGATGGATGGACACGCAGTCACGAAATGTCCGAGGTTGCGAGGAGCGAATGTTGGGACTTTGGCTGCTGAAACACAGAGGGGGCCCACTAGTTAGTGGAGTTGCATAGATAAATACTCAATGACTATACCAAATGCAACCCCACTTCCTAGGGTTTCTTAATCAGTAGAACCAAACTATAGTAGAGTGCTATGAAAAATGCAAAGGTATTGGTCATCTTCCACGACTGTGTCCAATTATGCAAAAATATTTGAATGTTCCAAAAAAAATTATTGTGATTTTTGTGCCTCAACACTTCATCATGTAGAGAAATTCAGAGCCTTGGATGCATTGGAAAAATGATTAGACATTTCATCCTATTGAGTAAATGATACTCTAAGGGGACGAGGAGGGGGAGGAATGAGAGGTAGAAGAACTAGAGGAAGAGGACTAGTAAGGTGTTATAACTGTGGTCAAGAAGGTCACGTAGTGAGAGAATGTCCGCTACCATGAAGACCATGGTGCTCCTAATGCAGAGTAAATTTACATGCTACTAAAGACTACCCGGAGCTTATCAAGAGTTGGGAAGAAAGAACTAGGTAATGAGGAGCTAACCTTGTTAATGTAGAGCCAAGGATAGTAGAGCCTCAACCGCTACAAAGTGTAGCTATAGTAACCCGAGAAGGGAAGAAAATAGGGGAGTATGCATGAGAAATGGACTCAATGAAGCTATTCAAACTTGCATCCCCAAAGAATATTTTCAACCCAGACTGACAAAAGCAGTACTTTAAAGAAGCATTAGAGAAATTCTCACAGATAGGGCAACATAAGAGTACGGAGCTTCTACAGCCATCTAGTGAAGGGGAGAAGGTGGTCACTACAGTGACATCTGTAGAAGAGTGGTTCTGACTATTCCTAAAAATTGTGAACAATGGATAGATGCTGGAACAACTAAAGCCAAATATAGAAATGGTTTTTCAAGGAGGAGCAAGACATGAATACTCAAATAAAATAGCTGAAAAATATATAAGAAGAGTAAAAATAAATAATAGAAGGATTGGAAAAGAGTTCTGTATAAACGCTCAAGTTGCGATATTCCAAATTAGAGACACAATTCTAGATCTTGGATGAGATGTCAACATTCTACCTAGAAATACATGGGAAGGACTTGGAAAACCAAAGCTGTCATACTCACCAATACAACTAAGAATGGAAAATAAATACTACATCATACCAATAGGCAGGCTGGAAAATTTTGAGGTTGATGTTGCGGGAGTAAAGACCTATACGTACTTTGAAGTAATAGATATCATGGGTGACAAGGATTCCCATCCTGCCTTGTTGGGAATAGATTAGGCCTTTTAGAATTATATAGTCATCGATTTAAAAAAGGAACTGATGATATTTGAAGATGGTGAGGTTAGATTGGTCCAGCCATTGGATCCGTATCAAGACCCCGATACACAGAAACTGTTGACAACATAGAAGATGCATAATTTATAGATCAGTTCTACCAAATGAAGTTCTCAGTTAAGCTGGAGAGGTGCTCAGAGTTCTGACGTAGGATCAGAAGTGGCCTAGGATAATTGGCAGCAGGGAGGATACAAAATCAACACTAGAAGGTGTGCCAATATTCAGGGAGTCAACTGGATTGGTACATAGGTAAGAGAATAACCAACTCTTTCGAATATGCAAGCTGTGAATACATTTATTACCAAAGTAGAAGACAAAGTACCAATAGAACATAGAGTCCCTCTCATGGACGTAGCACTACAATCCACTTCAGCAATATGGTGGGAAACCCATCGCAATTCTCTCTCTCTCTCAATGGGAAGACATTGCTAAAGCATTAAGAACAAGATTTCATGTGGCTTTACGACCGCAACCATAGGAAAATTACCGAGGAAACTCTAACCCTTTGGTACACCTAAACAATTGCGAGTATAAGTGGAGAGAAGAGGAATATCTAAAATATTTATGGGTACACAACTTCATACATTCACTGGACACTATTCAAAAAGCTTGGTACCTGACAGAAGAGAAGAAGAGAGGAACAGACACTTAGGAAATAGTTATGGAAAGATTTACTCAGTGTTTTTCTTTGAAGGTAGATACAAACCAAGTTACGGATACCTTACAAACAATTAAAAGAATATTGTTTTTTCTAGAACTTGAGGAGACTAAACTAATGCCCATATTAGATCATAAAGCCATAGAGTCAATAGCGTGCAAAAGAATAGACCGAGAAATATATGATGATGATTTAGAAAATATTTGACATCTATCCTTTGAAGAAAAGGAAGGAGAGCGGGAAATGCAAGAGGAACCAACTACTAAGGGATTACACCTGTTACCACTGAAGACAAAGAAGCAGGACATTGGAAGCGAAGAGAAGCCTAAGATTGAATCCATTAGAGACTATTGGGATACAGAAACCAAAAAAGAAATTTTTGACCTGCTACAAGAATATGAAGACCTATTCCCATCTTCAATGGTAAAACTCAAAGGAATAAAAGGAGATTTGGGGGAGATGCGCATAATAATGAAACCAGATGCTAGGCCAGTAAAACATAGACCTTACCGCCTGAATTCGAGAGTAAAAGAAAAGGTTAAAGAAGAGATAGACAAAATGTTGAATGAAATATTGATATTTCCAGTTGAAGAAGCAGAGTGGGTCATCCCAATAGTGATACAAAGTAAAAAATATAAATACGAAATTAAAGTATGTGTGGACTACAAAAGTCTAAATAATGCATGTATTCATGATCCTTTTCCAACTCCATTTAGTGACGAAGTTCTCGACAATGTAGTGGGAAATGAAACATACTCATTCACAAATGGCTTCTTAGGGTATCAGCAGGTACGAATAGTAGAAGAAGATAATATAAAAAATACTTTCGCAATGAATTGGGTATCATACGCCTATCATGTAATGCCTTTTCGACTAAAGAATGCACCATTTGTATTTTGACGCATAGTAATAGCAACATTCAAATATTATATTCATAAGTTCCTAGAAGTGTACATGGATAGTTAGACGGTGTACATCTTTCTGCAAAACCATGCAACTATGCTAAGGATAATGTTTGATAGGTGAAGACAACTTAAAATTTCTCTGAACATCAAAAAGTGCATCTTTGCAGTACCCTTTTGAACGCTATTGGGACATGTTGTATCTAAGAAAGAGGTATGTGTGGATCCCACGAAGGTGGTTGTAATCATGAATATGGATGCACAATAGAATGTAAAGAATTTTAGGTCACTACTTGGACACACAGGATACTACAGGAGGTTCATATGTAACTATGAAAAAATCACAATGTCACTAGAAAAGCTATTGCAAAAGTGATGCAGGAGCATCCGGACTTAGCCAAAAATGTGAATGGATTTTCACATGTTGTGGCTAACATGAGATAAATTTTATTCTCCTAAGTGGTCAAGTCAAGGTTTACCGAGAGGGTCGGACCTCTCGAATCTTCATTTATTTAAACATTGTAATAATCTATAACATTGTGTTACGGTTAGAATAGAAGATGAGTGTTAGCATAGGTGTGCATCGAAACTTTAGAATAGGGATTTAAGATGATAAGAATAGAGATTCAGTTGTTATATTGTTATATTGATCCATAAAAGAAGGAAAGATAATGTAATGATAGAGATATATAGAAAGAGAGTGAGACAATATATATATTGGGTTTCAAAAGAGTAAAACAGAGGTCAAAGACTGATATAATCAGGCCAGAGAGTGCAAGCCTTGTGATTTCAATTCTAATAGAATTTGATTGAAGTTTTTTGTGAAAAGCGTGTTTCTGAATGCTGCATTTCATCAAAAATATTTGAAGATAAATTCTATATATGATGGTACTATGTTTCCATTCTCTAAGTATGTAATTGCGTTAAATAGTGAGGGATTGTAATTGGGTTTTGTAGTGGATACCTTACGGGTTCATTCAGAGAGCAAGTACTCTAAATTTTTTGGGATCGATTTGTTAAAAGTGCCAAACTGGTGTACGATCAAACCTTGTTCCATATAGAAATTGGGTATTAATCTTGAAAATAGATCTTGAAAACCCACAAATGGTTTATCGCACAACTTTATTTTGGTTAATGGTAATGGTTGAACCTATGTGATACACCCTAGCAAGTGACACGTATTGAAGTGTGGATGTATAAAACCACTTTTATCACACATATTAAAAGTTTTAAAGGTCGGGTTAGTTTAATTGTGATAGCTATTGAATTGGACAGATAAGGAGAGGTTGTGTGCGATGACCATCTGATTCTCGAAGGATTGGTTTGAAGGTGATATTATGTGGAGGATAGCTTAGAATGGTCAAAGGGTTGACCATATTTATTTATTCATATTAATGGCCCACTTTCGATAAATTGGCATTTCTTTGAATTCCTATGTATAGAGTTTTGATTGAAAAATTAAAAGTATTAAAAGGATTCCTCTGGTGGTGTGGGTGTATTTAGTTAAGCACATTATATAAATTGAAAGTTTGTTGAGGTGTCTTTGGCATTATTTGGTATCAGAGCCCAGATTGTGTTGTTTCAAAAAATTCCACCAAGACGAGGCATAGGAATAGGCTGGGGACAACCTGTAGCAAATGAATATTTGTTGGAAGAAGTACGACATCTTCAAACATGGATGGAAGCTATGGAAACAACTTAGAGATGAGTACCTGATGAAGGAGGTGCCAGTGATGTAGAGGAATCATCTGAAGAAGAACAAGAACAAGAAAATGAAGCAACTAAAGTGTTGAAGATGTTGGTGAATGCAACTCGAAAGCCAAAGGTGGATATACCTATGTATGAAGGAAATCTCAATGTAGAAGCATTAATGGACTGGATCAGTTCATTAGATACGTACTTTGAGTTTGAAGAAGTCAAAGACAAAAGAAAAGTGAAACATAGGAGGAAATGTACATGTTGCTGAAACAAAGAAGGAAATTCCTCAGGATAAAGGAAAAGAAGAACCACCCGAAGTAGGAGAATCTTTGTTATTGAAAAGGGTATTGCTTAAAGCTAAAAAAGAAGCAGGAGAGCCAACTCAGAGAAAGAATCTATTTAGAACAATATGAAAGTCTAAGGGTAAATGTTGTAAAGTGGTAATTAACAGTGGTATTACTGATAATCTTGTTTCTATAGAAATGGTAGACAAGTTGGGGTTAGAAAAGACAGTACACCCTACTCCATATAAGGTGTCATGGCTGCAAAAAGGCTATCATATTATTGTGAAAGAACAATGCAATGTAGACATTCAGATAGGTACTTACAAGGATGTTATATTATGTGATGTAATGCCAATGTATGTATGTCACATATTGTTGGGGAGACCTTGACATTTTGATCGGAAACCCATATATGATGGCAGAAGAAACACTTATACCCTGGAGAAGGATGGAAACAAACACACACTGCTACCATTTAAGAATGAAGCATACAAAGGAACATCAAGAAATAGTGTTGTGCTGATGAGTGGAAAAGAGTTGTTGCACGAAATCGAAAAATATGAAGAAATTGATTTTTCTGTCATAGGGAAACCTAAGGTAATTTTAACTTCCACAAAATTAGATGATTTATCTGAAGAAATAAAAACTCTGTCATATGATTTTGCTGATATTATTATGGATGATTTTCCAAATACATTACCACCAATCAGCAGTATTAGTCATCGCATTGATCTAATACCTGGAGAAATTTTGCCGAATAAAGCAACATATAGATTAACCCCTCAAGAAAATGTAGAAGTTGGAAGACAAGTGCAGGAGTTGATGGATAAAGGGTTGGTAAGAGAAAGCCTTAGACCATGTGTTGCACCAACAGTACTCAGTCCAAAGAAAGGAGGAGAATGGAGCATGTGCACAGATTCCAAATCCATAAATAAAATCACCATTAGGTATCGTTTTCCTTTACCACAAATGGATGATTTAATGGATTTTTTGAGTGGATAAAAATATTTTAATAAGATAGATTTGAAAATTTGTGATCATCATATAAGAATTAGAGAAGGGGATGAGTGGAAGAAAGCATTCAAAACAAACAGTGGGTTGTATGAGTGGTTAGTGATGCCTTTTGGACTCACTAATGAACCCAACACATTCATGAGAATGATGAATGAAGTATTGAAATAATATGTAGGAAAATTTGTAATTGTTTTTCTTGATGCTATTTTAATTTTTAGCCGAAGTAAAGAAGAGAATTTAGAACATCTTAAATTGGTTCTTAAAACTATGCAGAAAGAGAAACTGCTAATAAATATGAAGAAATGTAGTTTTATGAAGGAAGAGTTAGTATATTTGGGGTTTACAATTTCTAAAGAAGGTCTGAAAATGGATCCAGTGAAAGTCCAAGCAATTGTAAATTGGCCAACTCCAAGGAACACATTCGAGGTAAGAAGCTTTCACGGTATTGCAAGATTTTATAGAAAAATTATCAGAATTTTTAGTCAAATTTGTGCACTGATTATTGAAACAATCAAAGAGGCAAATCAACCATTCAATTGGATAGAAACAACCAATCTAATTTTTAAGTTTATGAAGAATAAAATTACAGAAAAAACATTTTTAGCTTTGCTTGATTTTGAAAAAGTTTTTCAAGTTGAAACTGATGCTAGTGGAGTTACAATTGGAGAAGTTTTAATTCATGAACAGAGACCAATAGCATACTTTACTGAGAAACTAAATGAATCTAAGAGGAAATCTTCCTCTTATGAAAAATAATTTTATGCTATTGTGCAAGCTTTAAAAAAATGGAGACATTATTTTCTACCCAAAGAGTTTGTATTGTATTTTGATAATCATGCATTACAGTTCATAAATAACCAGCCAAAATTGAACCAGAAGCATGCCAAGTGGGTAGAGTTTTTATAGAGTTTTACCTTTGTAATTAAACATACAACTGGTAAGTTGAACAAAGTCATTGTTGCTTTGAGCAGGGTAAATTTCATTGTACAAGAATTAAAATTTGGTATTGTGGGATTTGAAGAAATGGTTGATATGTATAAATATGATGCAGAATTCAAAGATATTTATGCAACTGTACAAAATCCAGTAGTTCATAACAAAAGCCAGTGGTTGGATTATCTTATCCAAGGAGGTTTGCTATTCAAAAGTAACAAATTGTGTATTCGAAAGTGTTCTATGAGGGAAAACATAATTAAGGAGAAACACAGCGGAGGCTTGTCTGGACACTTTGGACAAGAGAAGAATTTTCCTCAGGTAAATTCTTCTTATTACTACCAAATATGCAAACTAATGTTAAGAAATTTGTTGAGAAGTGCAGGATCTGTTAGTATGCTAAGGGAAGAAGCAAAAATACAGGATTTTACTAGCCATTACCAATACCAAACCGACCATGGGATGTGGTTAGTATGGAATTTTTTTGGGTTTACCTAAAACTCAAAGAAGAAATGATTCCATTTATGTTGTGGTGGATAGGTTTTCTAAAATGGCTCATTTTATTGATTGCAAAAAGACTAGTGATTCAACACATATTGCTAATCTGTTTTTCTTAGAAGTTGTAAGGTTACATGGATTACCTATAAGTATTATGTCTGACAGGGATAAAAATTTTGTTGGGCATTTCTGGAGAACTCTTTCGAAGAAACTAGGTTCCAACCTTAGTTTCGGTTCAGCATATCACCCTCAAACAAATGGGCAGACAAAGATAGTAAACAGAAGCCTGGGAAATATACTGAGGAGTTTAGTCTATAAAAATCCTAAGTAATGGGATTTAGCACTTGCTTAGGCTAATTCTTCTTATAATGATACTTTAAATCGGAGTACTAGGATGAGTCCATTCCAGATTGTTTTTGGGATGAACCCAAGAGGTGTGTATGAGCTCACAAATTTGGGCAAACAAGAGATAAGAAGTGCAAAGGCTGAAGAATTTGCATAGCAGATGCAACAACTACAGGAAGATGTTAAAAAAATATTGCAGGAAAGTAGTGGAAAATACAAACAGAGAGTTTGTATGAGGAGGAAAGAAAACAAATTCCAAGTAGGAAATCTACTCATGGTTTATCTGCGAAAAGAAATATTTCATGTTAAAACTTACAATAAATAAATATGAAGAAGATAGGACCATGTAAAATTTTGAGGAAATTTTCTGCAAATGCATATGAAATAGAATTGCTAGAAGGGATTGGAATATCACCCATCTTTAATGTTGTAGATTTGTACCCATACAGAGGAACAGAGGAGGAGCTACAAGAATATTCTACAATAGAGGAAAAAAAACTTTAAATTGGAAAGACCAAATTCAAAGAATGTCAAGAAAGAGGTAGAAGCCTCTCTGGAGAAAAGAGTATCCAAAAAAACCAAAGGACAGATTTATTTTTAGTATCTAGTCAAATGGAAGGGGCAGCCAATGGAGGATGCCAGCTGATTGACAGTAGCAGAATTACAAAATTATGGAGTAAACCCTGAAAGTTTGATAATGATTTTTTTTTCTTCCCTGAGAGTCTGATGCAGGAGCAATCGAACTTAGCGAGCAATGTGAATGGATTTTCACATGTTGTGGCTAACGTGAGATAAATTTCATTCTCCTAAGTGATCAAGCCAAAGTTTACCGAGAGGGTTAGACTTGTCGAATCTTCATTTATTTAAATATTGTAATAATATATATCATTGTGTTACAGTTAGAATAGAAGATGAGTGTTAGCATAGGTGTGCATCGAAACTTTAGAATGGGGATTCAAGATGATAAGAATAGATATTGATATGTTATATTGTTAGATTGATCCATGAAATAAGGAAAGAGAATGTAATGACGGAGATAGATTGCAAGAAAGTGAGACAATATATATATTGGGTTTCAAAAGAGTAAAACAGAGGGAAAAGACTGATATAATCAGGCCAGAGAGGATGAGACCCTGTGATTTCAATTCGACTAGAATTTGATTGAAGTTTGTTGTGAAAAATGTGTTTCTGAATGTTGCATTTCATCGAAAATATTTGAAGATCAATTCTATATATGCTGGTACTATGTTTCCATTCTCTACGTATGTAATTGTGTTAAATAGTGAGGGATTGCAATTGGGTTTTGTAGTGAATACCTTATGGGTTCATTCAGAGAGAAAGTACTCGAAATTTTTTGTGATTGATTTATTAAAAGAGCCAAACTGGTGTATGATCAAACCTTGTTCCATATAGAAATTGGGTATTAATCTTTAAAAGCAGTCTTCAAAACCCACGAATGGTTTATCTCACAACTTTCTGGGGGTTTATGGAAATGGTTTAACCTATGCGATACACCCTAGTGAGTGACACATATTGAAGGGTGGATTTACAAAACCACTTTTATCACACATATTAAAAGTTTTAAAGGTTGGGTTAGTTTAATTGCAATAGTTGTTGGATTGGACAGAAAAAGTGAGGTTGTGTGCGATGACCGTCGGATTGTTGAAGGATTGATTTGAAGGTGAGATTGTGTAGAGGATGGGTTAGAATGGTCAAAGGGTTGAGCATATTTAATTATTTATATTAATGGCCCAATTTTAATAAATTGGCATTGCTTTGAATTCCTATGTATAGAGTTTTTATTGAAAAATTAAAAGTATTAAAAGGATTCCTCTGGTGGTGTGGGTGTATTTAGTTAAGCACATTATATAAATTGAAATTTTTTTGAGGTGTCTCTGGCATGAGGAAGACAAAACAATTCATATGGAATTATGACTACACTAAGGCACTGGACATGTTGAAGGAGAAACTAGAAAATGCACCCATTTTGGCCCATCTGAATTGGGATAAAAGATTCGATGTCCACATTGATGCTTCAATTATTTATTTCGGAGTGGTGCTAGCTCAACCAGGAGAAACTTCAATAGATCACCCGGTGTAATTTGCAAGTAGGAAATTATCAATGACAGAAAGGAACTACACAACAACAAAGAGGGAAGCTCTTGCAATGGTATACTCTCTACATAAATTTCGCCACTATTTATTAGGTGTGACATTTAAGTTCTTCATAGATCACTCAGTGCTGAAATATTTAGTAAACAAACCTTTCCTGGAGGGAAAAATCTGCATATGGCTCCTACCATTCCAAGAATTCACTTTCGAAGTCATATTAAAGTTGGGAAAACTGAATATGGGTCCCGACCATTTTTCAATGTTGGAAAATGGAGAAAATGGAGGACCACTTGATGATCATCTACCCGATGTTGATCTTTTCCGCATAGAAGCCATACCAGATTATCTATAACAAATAGCAAAATACTTGGCCACAAGACAATGCCCAACGGAATACACAGCAACTCAAAGATGACACTTTGTAGTGAAAGCAACTGAGTATCAACTCATAGTGGGGTAGTTGCATAAAATGGGCCTGGATCATATCCTACGAAGGTGTGTATTAGATCACGAAAGAGGAGACATCTTGTGGGAGTGTCACAGTGGAGTTGCGAGAGGCCATGACAGCGCAAAACCCATCGTAAAGAAAATACTACAAGTAGAATTATGGTGGCCTTCTGTGCACAAAGACAACAAAGAATATGTGAATAAATGTGATATATGTCAAAGAATAGGGTGCATTTCACATTGCAATGAGCTACCCCTACAACCTGTAAGGGCTATGTAGACATTTGAGAAATGGGCAGTCAACTTCATAGGACCGATTGCACCAAAATTGCAACACTCACAGGCAAGGTATATAATCACCGCAACTGACTACCTCACAAGATGGGTAGAGGCAACACCAGTAAAGGACTGTACAACAGATACAACAACCATATTTATCTTTGATAAAATCATTAGCAAGTTTGGTTGTCCAAGGAGCATAACGTATAATGAAGGCACACATTTCATTAATGCTATAATCAAATCACTACTGGACAATTTCACGATACAACACCACAAGAGCAACTCGTACCACCCTCAGGCGAAAAGAACTATCGAGGCCTTCAACAAAATATTGGAAAAGGGATTGACAAAATATGCAATGCTAATCGCGATGATAGGGATGAAAGAATAACAGCCACATTGTGGGCATATAGGAAAACCATAAAGATACTGCATAACCAAACTCCATTCTAATTGGTGTAAGGGAAAGAAGCAGTAATACCAGCCAAATTTATCATACCAAGCTTCTTAATTTCGTCAACAACACACATGATAGAGGAAAACTCCATCTTTCAATGCCTTCATGAGTTGCAAGAACTCAAAGAAGATAGTTTTCTAGCAGATTTCCATTAACGAGTATAGAAGTAGAGATGAAAGGCCTCGCATGAGCGCCACATCAAGCACAAAAAAATTACGATTGGCAGAAAAGTACTGCTCTATGACAACAAATTCCAAAAGTTCCCAGGAAAGCACGGGATGCACTGGATGGGGCCATATTATGCCATCGAGATTAGGGACTTAGGAGTGGTCAAGCTAATGCAATTGTATGGAGAGATACTTCAAGGATGGGTCAATGGCACACACTTGAAACCCTACCATGAGTAAGAAAAAAAACTTTTAATTCTATTAAATCTCACACTCGAGAGAATTCAATGGATTAGAGTGAAAAACTCTCTCGCAACCGAGATGAGTCCTAAAACAGTTTATGTTTTGTTCCTATAATAATCATTTCATCCCACTAGAGTAGAAGTCCTTAATAAGAAACCTAGATGTTGCACAAACACAAACATTTCCCTGTTGCGATATGGATACCATACCACAACCAATTGTGGTCGAGGGGAGAGCTTACAGTGTTACATAGCCTAAGATTTTCAACAATTATTCACTCATAATGAGCCATCATAGTGTTTTCAGTCTGTAAGATCATCCAAAATTGAGAAATAATTGCCATAATTAGTAACCCACATACTGTAATAAAGTTTCCACATTAAGCTATAATTATTTCCCATCATGTCTACCAAACTTCCAAATCCACCGTCAGCATTGTCAGAGTCCACCTCACCCTAGTAATTAATCACATGATTATAGCCGTGGGGGTAGATAGTAAAAATTAATTATTGATGGTGTTGCATTAGCATCATTCGTGCCATTAATCCTACTTAACATGTATGAAGGAGGGAAACAACAGAATGCCAGATAATTCTGAATTATCAGAGAAAGAAACAACTATAACGGTTAGGCCAACTCCAACAATAGAGGCTTAGAAAAATAGACTAGCAAAATTTTGAGTATACTACAAAAGAAAGAAAATGACGAAGGTAACTACTTCAGTGGTAGAGCTAGAGCTCAACAAAAGAATTCAAAGGTTGGAGTCACTCGTTGGAAAATATGACAATGCCACACTAATAGATACCAAATTCATGGACTCATTCCAGTTCCCAGTGCTAGAAAGATAGGTTTACATTGAAAATAACGTGAAGGAAGGAAGAGGCGAAGCAGCAAGGGTGCATCCAGATTTTAGAGGCATCTAATGGTAAAAAATTATGCACCTCAGAAGTGTTCCTTTGTTTGAGACATCAGGAGCAGCAATGTAGTGCACCAAATTCCTCATCAGCAGAATCCAGAATGGATCAATGTGGCTTGGGAGGGAGATCCCAATTCACGTGGAGGATATACACAGACTCACATGCCTATCAGCAGCGGGAAGGGATGTATCATCGACCTTCCAAAACACATCTAAGAGAGCTAAGAAGGCGGGGGACTATGAATACTATAGAAAGAATGAGACAAGGAGAGGAGGAAAGGGAGCCAAAATTGACCCCATTAGCACCCCAATAGTAAACTTTCCTTGCTACTTGATTTCTCGGAAAACTATGAGGCATTATACCAAGGGGGAATGCACCCTTGATACAATATTAGTTGCAGAACATTACATGTAGGGGGCACAATTAAATTCATGTGTGTTCTTACTATAAGAGCTTTTTGAGGCTTGTGAAGACAATTTCAAGTGGGCCACAAGATTTATTTATGGTTATCTAATCATGGCTTTGGCGATGTGGAAATGGAGTCCACCAGGAGGGACGCCTATTGCGGAGATTACCGAAGACCAAATGATGGCCCTGAGGTACACACCATGGAAAGTATTAGGTGACTTGAGTACCAAAGAAATAAGGAAAGAATCTTTTGCATCCTGGTACCAACAGATGATAGACGTAGTTAAAAGTCAGCAAAGAGTTCTCGGGAGCTAGTTGGACAGATACTTCCCTCAAATTTGGTTTGGGGTGTCTCACAAACAGACCTATATTCTGCCAGACTATTTGGATGGAAATACATTTCATAAGAAGCCGTTGAAGTTCTAGATAATGGAGGAGGCATTTCATACATAATTTTCTTCATGGCTAGGAGTGGTAGTGGAAATCAGAAGCAGGATCTCGGTTTATTTACTTGATGCGATGCTTCCCAACCCACTTCCGGGAGAGACACCGGTCAAAATAGCTCAGAGAGTTTCACAATTACAACTGTGGCCACTACTAGACCAGCTGGACACCTGGGTGGAAGATTTAAAAAAGGTAATGGGAACTCTCGGCACCAAATCTACTATATTTCCCTCTTTTTCAAATTTTAGACGTTAAATTTTGCATCTCCATCCACAACAACCCCTATGCTAGCCTCTTTATGATCCACAACATTCCATTCTCACTCAGAGCCAACCACCACTTTGCTTCATAAGAACAAGCCAAAAAAGACTCCAATCCCAGCACCAAATGGGAAAAGAGCATGGACCATGAGACCTGATCAAGTGGTGGATCTC
Source organism: Pinus albicaulis (assembly GCA_034641835.2). NCBI lineage: Eukaryota > Viridiplantae > Streptophyta > Pinopsida > Pinales > Pinaceae > Pinus > Pinus albicaulis. Next base: position 663,475,867 of record CM076583.1, read on the forward strand.
ACAAAAGAGGACCTAATACAACTAGTAGTCACTTGAGTATTAATACAAGAGGAAAGAGAGATATGAACTCAAACCAACTCTGTATTACTAGCATTTAATCCATATTCAGTTCTTAACATACAATTTTCATCGCCACTCAACACGCAGAATTCATCACCGCATACATCATTCACATCCAAAGATCACTCCACTCACACTCCATCCACTTCCGTGACCATCTCAGACCCAATACCACCAAGAACTCTAATGAATGTTGATATCAAGGTGGAATTTAACTCATGTACGGATAGAGTAACTAAGGTTAACCAAACCATAGTGGGGCAAAGCACCTTTTTAGAACTATTAATCCATGAAGGGTAGCCCATTTCCGATACAACAACCACTGAAACCACACTAAAACCATGCCAGAAATCCACATTATTATTAAAATAGTTCATGCCATCCACCATTCACTACATTCCTGAATCTCAACCACCGCAACAAAGTCAAACCACATCCCTCTAGGGACACTCAGAAAGATGGATTTCCAGTGGGCAACCACATAGGGAGTGACATCTGAGCCAAGTTACGACGAGCAGTGAAGACGTGTAGAACTGGGGACCTGGGAAAATTTTTAGTTTCATCCAGACAGTAGCATGGAAAGCAGAAAATTTACACAATGATATGCTACAGAAATATGATTAGCAGCAACATCAAGTTATTACACTTACTAATGAGCACAATCAACTCCAGAATGAGAAAGATGGCCTACAACAACAACTGGACCAGGTAACAGAGATCTTCAAAGACCTATGGCCAATGGTCACTGCTCTAGATAGCAGCACACCAGCAAATATTTCATCATGCTCGATGTTCGAGAGATCCATTCAGGTAAAAATGGCATTTACTACCCTAGACCAAGCAAAATAGGAGCTGAAAGAAGTGCTTGCAGCAAGAGCATCGCTACTAGACCCTTCTAGAGTGTATGCCAAGAAGGTAGCATAGAGACAAAAACAGATGTAGAGTATGAAGGAAACACTGGGAACAATAGTCAAACAAGCATACAACTTGTTAGAGCAACTCCATGAAGGCTCCAACTCACTGACAATGAAGGCTCAGCCCATTTCAAAGAAATCATAGAAGATCGTTCTCGAAATAAGGGGAACAAAAATTCTGGCCAGTCGCACTCAGCTTTATGACCAAGTATATGTACTCGAAACACAGATTCAGACTATCGAGGAAAGCTCAACAATGACAAAGAAACTTCTCAGGGACGTAGGACAATCCTTGAAACAAAAGGCAAAATAAATTTAGTGACTAGCGTTTGAGGCCGAACCCAAACTCTAGGAGATGTTCAACAATTTTCCACAGGTGATTGACACAACTCAGGCTGAAAAAGTGGTCACCGAGATGGGGCCTATGATCAAAGTATGGAAACAAGAAATGATTGAGTTCACACAACTAAATTTAGAGGCGATGAGCAAGGTTCCTGAGTTGGGTCCTTTGTTAATAGAAGGCCAACCATAACAAGAGAAGAGATAAATGGAAACAATATAGGAGATTACAGGCATCAGAAGTCGGCAGACAACTAGAGACTACTGCAAAAAGAAAAATTTGACTTGGGATGAGTCAATAGCATGTGGTCTAGGCATGTTGGGGCCTTTGTTTTGGAAAAGACATTTTTGAGTTGTGGAAGGATAAGAGCGAGAAGGAAAGGAGGCGTAGCACAATCAAGATAGGTAGGGATCCATTGCAGTTGCAGAAAACCTGAAGGCAGGTGGTGGAGCACAAATAGATGACGGCATAGATGGGAAAGACAGGAGACAAGGAACAAGTAGTATAACTCCCAACAACAGAAAAGAGATGGAAGGTAGCGTATCACAAGGGAACAGTTGAGCAGAGAAGGGGCAAAGACTGAAAGTGTCGGTTGGTAGGAAGAGATAAGAAAAGAAGGAACGAATCTGGGGATAGTTAGAGGCTGATAGTGGATTAGAGCCTAGGAAGAGCTCTGTGGAGCCATATGTACTGAACTGAAATGTAGCGGACTCTGCGAGTATATTTTTAATGTTTTGAACCAAGTTAATGGAATTACACTGATGTTGTGTTGTGTATTATGGACTAGTTGATGCTTGTTTATCATGACGTATGCATGTATATTTTAAAATTTTAATTCAATGCTCAGAATATGTATGGATGAATGACAACTTTCTTCTTAATCTAAGATATCTGAATGTCTTCTGTATGCAAATGAGGGATGACTTGTGCTAGTGATCTTTCCTCGATGTTAATGATCTATTTTCTCATCCTAGTAAGGTGACAGCACACCTCAGGTGAGATTCCTTGCTCTCCTGAGTAGGGTGAAAATGTCGTCATTGTTCTAGACTACAGCGGAAACCTTCTTGGCTCCAAGCCCGAACGTGGGTATTTCCTAGAGACCTCCTTTTTCACCAACAACCATCCCCTCTAGAATTGATTCAGTCATTCCCAGGTCAACCGTTTATATTTTTCTCAGAAAAATGCAAGTCGTTAGTTTTTCATTCACCTTATTTTCCTCCATCATCATCCCTGGTGTCATTCCATCAGTCACTTTACTGTGATTCCTCATACCTTTGTTGAGGATTCATCATTGCCTCAACTCTGGTGGGATTTCTTCTGTTGACTTCAACACATTTATTCTATGAGAGTGGTTTAGAGTGTGATGCACCTTGGTTCCAGCTTTCATCATTGTTTAGTTCGTCAACTCAAGTAAAGGGAATCATCATTGACCTTTGAATTGGTTGTTTCTCATGTGATCTACTCCAACTCATTACCACACAACTGAGAATCATACACTTGGTGGTTGAGTGATCCAATATATTGTACCAGTGTTCCCGAGTCTGTGTGAGTTGTTAAAAACCTCATGAGGGGGTGGCGATTTAGGAATCCCCCCACATACCTGGATGTCAGTCAATTCTGATCCAACCTCATATGTAGTTCCACATATTTGATGGGATCGGTTTCAGCTACTTATGGTGCCAACAACATGCATGTTTCCTTCAAATGATCGATTCAAATCTTCAGAGCCCTTTCCTGTTCAAAAAATATTATTTGGTTATGATTTACCCTCACCATTTCAGCTCAAGGGGAGTTATGTATCATTTAATTCAATGTTATTCTATTCATTCCTGACCTGTGTTCTTCTAGGTGCATTATGTATATGGGATCCATTGTATTATTTTCTATCCCATTGATGCCAACATATCATGTATCATATATCATGTATTTTGTAGCTCATTCCCACTCTGTTGGGCTCATCATTAGTATATGTAATTAGTTATCTTCATGGGTAAAGGAAAATGATAGATTAGCCTGACAAAGGAAATGACCAGTTAATCCCAAACTTGAAGTGACAATCAAGAAAGAGATACAAAAAATATTGCCTGTTCGTATCATATTTCTTGTTTAGTACTCAAAATGAGTTGCAAATGTCATGCTTGTTAGAAAAATAATAGAAACATATGCATGTTTGTTGACTTTCATGCTTTGAAAAGAAAGAATTAATAATAGCTTTCCTCTTCCTCATATGGAAAAAGTTTAGCTTATTTAAAATCTTTAGCTTTTTGTAAATAGTTTTCTTGTCATTTTTTTTCTTTTTTTTTTGGTATTTGCATTTTTTGCATAAATTTGTTATTTATGTTTTTTATTTAAATTTCATGTTGTGAGCACAATCCTCCTTGATTTTGGAAAATTCTTGATATTATAGTCTAATGTTACAATTTCTACAAATTTTACACTAATGATTTCAGATTTTGTAATTTGAAAGAAGTAGGAAAGGTGGAGTGACCTCTTTCGAATTCGTGAGATGCTAGCTCTTAGGTACTATTCATTGAATTATCTCTTTCATTTATTGGAAGCAAAATAGGTTATGTTGGTCCCATGTTCTCTCATCCCTTGCTTCCTTTCCCAGCATGAAAACTATCTTACCCTCTATTTCTATTGCAAGTTATCCCTATTCAAAACCAAAGATCCCAATTTTTTGGCTCATTTTCCACACAACCTTACCCTTGAAGTTGCAAGATGTTGACTCATGCATAATTCATTAGCCACACCCTGACAATTTCACAAATAATTATACTTGATATCTCCTCCTAAAAATATAATAATACAAGAAAAATTAACTCTTGTAGGTGGGGTCCAAAGGAGGAGTAAGGGTTTGATATCTCTAAGTTTTTTCTTCATATTTATGGATGTTTTTACATATAGTGATTTATGATGCTCCTAGTGTTATAACACATAATATGAGTGATAATATTTTACTAATGTCCTTGGATGCATTGGACTAAATATAAGTTCCTATGTACCTTGTTTGACTTTTTTTCTTACACTTAGCACATTTGACATTTCATGCTCTATCCCTAGTTATTCAATGATACTATGTGTACATGATATCTTGATAAGCTCATCAAATATTGAACATATTACTTATCAATTGATTTTGATAGTAAAATTTTACTTACTTGGAAGATATATGCACAAATTTTGAAAGTTTGTGTACTCCTTAAGCCCTAAGACCATTTCTCATGGTTCAAGTATGATGGAAGAACTATCAAATACAATATTAACAAGTTTTATATGAAATCGCCATACAACAAAATTTTCAGCGGAAGGAACTTTAAAACCATAAAATTTCAATATGTATACGGTTAAGATTTGAGTGTGGAAATTTACAAATGTTTATATACATGGTTTGAATAAAAACCAAGAATATTTTACATATAATATCATCCATGCACTTGAACGATATTATAGCAACATGGTATATTTCATATGCAATGTGATTTGGATTAAATGTTGTATGTTTGATTCTTGCAAAGAGATTTTTTTTACATGGTTTTAATCCAAAGAATTCTATGTGGATTATGTTAGATATTATGATCCATCCTATGGCTTAGTAAGTGTTTGTAATTTCATTGACGTGGATGGAAAGGTAGATGATTTTGAAATGACATGTGTTTAATATTGCATTTCCCAAGGCTTCCATTGGATACTATCACATATAGTTTTAATTGGTTTTCCTTGAAGGCTAGCTACTAACTTACCACACCTCCATTCTGTTTCCCTTGAGGTTCAGTATGTGAGATGACCTCTATACTTTTACCTGGACCCTAATCTGGACCAGACGTTTTCCTGAGCAACTAGAGCAAACTATTGATAAGTGTATTGGTACTTCAATTGCCCATATATTTTCTCTACTTGGCATAAGTTTGCAAATAAACTGGTTTAGTTTTGATAGGTTCTAACATGCATGTCTTAATATTTGAGTAGTACATTTTCATGACTCTCTCTAGTCACTCTTTCGGTTAATCCCTTCATCCAACATAGTTTTCCAATTTGTTTTTCTTTCCATTTTTTGTTCTTGATTTACATGCAATTTATTATGAGAATGAAATAGGATAAAAATAACTCAATTCATATTGTCAAATAATTTTTTTTATGGTTAAGGAAACATATTGTTATCACTTGGCTAGGAAAATATAGGTTGTGTCAACCTACTACAAAGAGAAACTATTTCAAACCAACTTTTAACTGGAATTTATCCCTTCCAGTCAAAGAGGGCTCTCTCAAAATACTTATAAAATTCACTATATAAAACTAAAAATTTCAGATGGCTAACACTGGATTTCATTTATGTGATTTTGCAGGTGAGAGAGTGTGATGATTGCCACCCTTGGGCATGGAGTCATTTAAGATAAAATCAATTACAGACAACATTGTTTTATGGAAACTAAGGAATTTTTGCTTTAAACTCACGTGACATAAACATTTACAGTAAAACATAGCAAATTGAAGGAAGTTGGAGAATTGTGACATGTATTTCAAGTAATAAATATGCAATGAAACTAATAACAACATATAAAACATGGAGATATAACACATAAGAAAAAAAATAATCTCAGGTGAAAAACAATGTCTGCTACAAATGTATATTAACTGAATAAAAAATTTACAATGGTGGTTCTCTCACATCATCCATCAACCCCTTCATAGTCAAAATGCTACATATTTATAGAGATAGATCTCAATAAAAATATCTGCCACCTGGGCTAGATTCGATCAATCAACTAAGAAAACTAATCCTATTTGATCTACAATGCATTGAGCCTTTGTAGGTATTTTTATGTTCTAACAGAGTTTCAATACAAATAGGAGTCTTCTATCATTTCTGATCTCAACAAATTTGCGTTGGTGAACCGCATCGAATCAAACCACATGTTCAATGTGTTGAAGTGTTGTGTTTTTGCCACATACATACTAGCCTGGTTGACTTGTTGACCTATCTTCCTGAAAAATAGGGGTCCATTAGCTAATGATGTGGACAATCCTATGAATTGTAGCTCATTTAATTTATTTATTTTCTAATGCCCAATCAAAACAAATCAAAATGTTATAACGTAGAAAAAACAAATTTGGCTAGTTTTGTAGCAACTTTTGGTAGCAAATTGCAAAAAATACCTTTCTGCTACCTATTTTTTCCTTTTTGTAGTTTCTAAAGTCTTCATTGATGTTTTTTAGCTAAATACATGCCATAAGAACTCCCTTAGTAGAGATTTTAACTTGATTTTTCCTCCATGAAAAGCTACAACAATTTTGTAGCAAATATTCACCTTAACTATGGGGAGTTGCTACGAAACTATAACTTTTCTAAGTTTTTTCCTTTCCACGATTTCGTCAACCTTATTGTCATTTCTTATAGCCTGACCAAGATTTTATAATACTAAAATTATTTTTTAAACATAGCATAAGAAAAAATTAAAGATTTTACCATATACAAGGAGAACCATCTATTTCAACAAAAATATTGAGATTTCTCTTTGCAAGTTCAACTTTGATCATTTCAATTTGAGATTCTAATGCTTGAATTATCTTTGAAATTGATTCTTGTCTAGCTGTAGCCAATTGTTCCTTTTGTACACATGTTTTAGCAGTTTGTGCAAAGGTAGGGTTCTCTTCACCATCTTCCTGGATTCTTCTCCAACCCTTTCATATAAATCAAGTTTCTTTGATATATCTTCTTTTCATTCCTCAAACAATAGTTTAGATTATATCACCTCATGCCTAGCATCACTTAATTTTTCTTGAAAAACCTCTATTTCACTTTTTTATTGCACAAACTCTTTTCCTTTTCTTTCCTTTGTTGGCTCTACTTTTTCTGAAGGCACCTCAAGCATATTTTCAACTTGTTGCACTGATCTTGTAACAAGGTTCCTAGGTTTGAAAACAAAACATGGTCCTTCTTGTGTAAAATATAATTTATTGGCCCTCTTTCCCTTATTTTATTTTGTTCCTTTTCCACTTGTACAAGCTGCAAATCTAGACTTTCCTCAATCTCAGTAGCCTCTAGGATATCAATTAGCTTGCCCTTACCTTTACTCTACCCTCTGGTCACCCTCCTCTCAGTTCTTGTAGAATTTTTTACTAGAGGTTCTTCTATAGCTTCTACTACAAGATTTCTTTCAGGATATGTTTCATGTTGATTTTCTTCCCTAGGGGTTATTTCTTGAGACTTTGGAGTTTTACTAGGGGTGGAAGTATCTAATACATAACCACTAAAAAATAATAATGTGAGCCAAGCTCTATTCAACCTATTTAGATATTCTAAAACTAGTAATTTAACAATACCATGATGGAAAATAGAGGCATTACTAGCATTAGGCTTGGCTTGGACCTTATCAGCCATCTTTCCCAAAATTCTATAGACATAAAAAGGAATGTATAGGGGTTGTTTACCTCTGAAATTCAGTAGCAATTTGAAGTGATACTTGTAGACCATTTTGAACCTGCCTTCACATGTGAAGTACTTCTGGATGACCATTAGGAGTTTAGAAAAATTCTCTGAGGCAAGTTCTGGAAATGCGAGTAGTCATATCAATCCCTTTTTTCTCTTCCTTCAGAATTCATCACAATTTAATAGTTGAAACCTCTACACTTTAAACCACATTTCACTAGTCCTACGAATCTCGGTAGCATGAGAAATTGTTTCCAGGGATACTTCAAAGTTCAGTATGCCTACTTTTTAGTTTGTTCCTGTGAAATTTATGGCAAAGTCTTTGGAAATATGCCCATGGTAACCCTGCATCCTCTGGAAAAAATGAAGGAATCCCAAACTCTCAAATGATTGAATGAAGGTGGGGTCTTCCTCCAATAAATTCATGTCCATGGGTTCATAACACACAACTAATCCTCCTTTATAATGCTTTTTTGTGCCATGGTAGCAACATGCAAAGAGCTCCTTGTTGATACCTGCAAATTCTCCTAAAGACAACTAGACCTTCTATGATAACAAGAGACCTTCCTAAAGACAGTAACACCAACTCATATGATAGCAAGAAACCTTCCTTATAACAATAAAATAAATCAAAAGTGAAATGAAAACGAGGTAAGAATGAAGCTATGCTGTGTGAAACATTTTGGGGATAATGGATAAAGGCAAACAACATGTATTGATGACCCACCGTGACTCTTACCACAACCTTTTAAAAAAAATGTACCGCTAACATATTGTTACCATAGAGACACAATTTTATTGTGGGATAGGTGTTGGAAGAGACAGATTCGCTATAGAAGTGTTAGGGACTTCCGTAGCAAACCCTCGGTTTTCCTAACTGGAGTTGCTACGAATTTTGGTAAAATTGTTTGAATGCCAACGATGGCCAAATTAACCCAATACACATGGAATTTTGGATTTTAATTTCTGTAATTAACCCCACTTAAATTCAAAATGACCCCACAAACTGACTATATGAACAAAATTACCTTTTCACATATGATTTTATTTTGAGAAAATTAAAAAACCATAACTAATTTAACTAGTTGACTCAAAGACTAATTCCAAGTGTTATCTTGGATAACAAATATAAGGAAAAATATAGCCCTCGATACCATCATATTTTCTCTAAAGTTCCATAATTCATGACAGTGATCTATATGAAACCAATTTTCAACCATTCACCACTCTTTGACCTTTCATGCATTGTTATCTCCCAATCATCTGAGCTAAATTAATTTCCATTTTATTAAAATTGTTACATAATGGGTGAAAGAATCCCACTTGTCACTAGGTAGTGGCATCCCCTCTTCCCATCCACATAATGTGTAAAAATGAATTATATTTGAGCCATGAATGGTAGAAATGGTATTCAATTATATGAATGGTAAAAATGGTAGAATTCCTAGTATTCAAGTCTGTTATCCTCCACAGTATTGCAAGGCTGAGAATAGAAATCGAAGGAGGTAACCTCGAACCACTTATGATTTGGTAGCTAGACCTACCAAATCAGAGAGGGATCTATCTGTGATATCATAGACAAAAGGTGATTGTAGAGGGAAAAAATATGTTAGGCTAGGTATCGAGCTCTAGGGTTTTGAGATTTAGGGTTTAGCTAGATCAAGAGGAGAGGTTAGGGAAACTAGGTTAGGTCTAAAATATTTCAATTGTAGGGATAAAAAGGGGAAAGGAAGGTATGTTCAATGAAATTTTGAGGTTTTTAATTGTATTGTAGAGTAGAAAAGAAAATTTTATGTTGGGGTTCCCATGTTTTGGCCAGGTTGGCAAGACCAAAAGATGAGACAACATAGAACCACTTTGGGACCTTAGGATCTAGCCCTCCTAGGTCCAAAGAGGGATCTCTATATACAAGTCAAAGGATATGTCTTTGAAGCTCTAAGTTGTGATTTTAGGCTAGTTGTAGGCTCATGGTTGTTTGTTTGATTGTTTGTGTTTGGTTGGAGGGAATCAGGAAAAGAAGGACCAATATAAGACAAGGATGAGCAAAGAGGAAGCTTAGGCAGAGACAGATAACTCAGAGAACATCAAAGCCATTGGGCTATGCAGTCAAGAAAGGGTTTACTTGTGTTCAATGTTCAAGCTTTCAATTGGGCTAGTCATCTAGAGCATTTGGATCTTAAAGGATGATTGGTGGGATGGGACATTAAGGATTGAAAATGAGTGAAGGAGAACCATCCAACTCTGTCTATAGATTAGGCCAGAGGTCATTTAACTCCAGGCCTGCTTGGACAAAATCAGAGGAAATTACAAGGGATCTTAGAAAGGCTATTTGGTCGTGCAAAGATCCCAGTGGACAGGGCTAACACTAATCCCCAGTGTTCCCAAAACTTCCAGCTAAATCCTACCAAGAACATCTAATCATGGACTTCATCAATTCATACATCAGAGAGCAGGCAATATCATCCACTACACTGGTTAAACCAATTGAAATCAGCATTCAGATACACATATAAGCAGAAAACATTGAGGTAGGGAGAGCAGGAAACATAGGGCACCTAACAAGGGTGAATCCTATGTTATACTTCTGTTGCCTACCAGCAGAAATGAAATGAAACGAAACATAACATGTGAGAAAGTCAATCACAAATACAGAGAAAGAGGAAACATCGCCAGCTGCTTTAGATCAGGATCCAAAGAAACATGCTTGTCATATTAAAAACAACACCAATGAGGTACATCATAGCCCACATCTTGAACATTCAGTCTGAATACATCTAGTCTCAGTTAATCTTACAATATACACAGAGAACTTGTCTCAAGAGGAAAACACTTGCGCTTCACTGATATCTCATCAACCACCATTACAATGTTTCCTTCTGTGCTTTATAGCAGATGGTGGATAGAAAATCGACTGAGAAGGTAGGTGAAAATTAAATGTATCATTAAACATAACAATGAATGCAGGGCCGAAACTCATTCTACTTGGCCTGCTATGTATTTAATCTCTGTCACCTTCCTTGTGAAAGAATGATCTGCTTTGGATATGATCTTGACCTTTTGGCTTGTTGTACTCCAGGTGATTTGAACAAAAAATGAAATAAACTGCTAGGAAGGTCTGTCTCATAAAAGTCTGACTATTTTTTGAACTGTTGTCTGGTGGAATTCTTTTCAGGGACACGGTGTGTAAATAAAACAGTATGGGTGCCCTGTACCTGATAAAGAAAAACATTCTGCCGACAAAAACCCTGATATTACCTTTTGCCTACGCTTAGGATCCTTTGATCGATCCTCGGGGTCTGTGATCTGCTGCTCTTCCTTTTAAAACACTGATTTAAGGCTCTGGATCTTCGTTAGCGTGCCTTAACCTTCCTTTTGCTCTGTACTGAAACACTCTGCCGCTCCATTCCATCTCTGACAGGTTAGCTCAGATTTTAATGGTGATGGGAGATTTTTAGAGTTCAAAATCCTGCTTTTCTTTAGTGCAAATCCGGCTGGCCGCTTTCTTTGACTATCTCACAGTAGTACTGGTTCTTGGATTTAATTCTGCCTGCATAGCTTGTCACGTAGAACCATGACGGTCTTATACTTTTGGAAATCCTGCAAAACAACAAACTGGATGAGGATACAGACCTAGGGGTGGCGGACATGACAAATATGATGAGGGCGACCATGTAAATTGTCGAGGGGAAAAAATGCTGAGGTTTATGGTGAGGGTTCGACGACAAATGGTCTAAGAGGTGGATGCACAGCGGAGGCAGTTTGCATGGAAAAACTACGTAAAATGACTTCGGGAAAAAATATATGCGGAGAGATGCACGGACGTACGGAAAAGATATGTGGAGGTGACGTGGCGAGGTGGGAGACTGTGGAACAGTCAACGATGGAAGAACAGATCTGGACCGTCATATATCCATAGAGATCAACGGCGGGAATGCTACACACAATGGGCCATGGGGCAATGGACAATAGGATAAACCACGCACATCTTCGGGAGACGTCCGCCGTTGAATGAGACCTCTCAGATCTGACGGTTGACATGGATTCCGCTGCGCGTTCTGTACCGAAGATTAATGCGCGAAATGAGGGTGGTTTCAGAATCGTACCAAGGACACGCGGTGGCACCTGAATGGAATCGTTGGTCGCTTGGAGAAAACCACCGACTCGCGAATGGTGGTGCGGAAAATACCGGTGGATTCGAAACAGTGCACAGGGATGGGAGTGGGGACCACCACTTCAAGCACACTCCACGCCGTTGGATCTGGTCTTTAACATACGGTGGGGATGGGCTATGGGGGGCCAAGGGGTACAGGCAAGGGAATTTTGGAGCGACCCCCCGTAGTGAATAACAACTGTTCGATCGGGTTTTCCCACATACTGAGGAGTTAGCTATGGGGGCTCCATGGTTTGACTCTACGGACAGAGAAAAACCCCCGCAAGTAAAAAAGCCCAGGTCACGGCGCCGGGTCTTATGGAAAAAGGTGCGGAGGCTAATGGGGAAGGGGCTAAGGCCTCATATGTGAAATGTATGTATTTTTACTCATTTTCAATGCAATCTGGGGCCAGCCAGGGGTAACGATAGAGCATTGAAGGGTAGGAAAGGCCGAAATAGGGGCAGGGAAAGAATTTCAAGGGGGTTTCGAGGCATTTAAGCATAAGGAAGGGGGGATTTCAACAAAGGGAAAACAGAGGTTGAGATGGGGAAGTTTGCAGGATATAGGGGTAAAAAGGCCCCTTTTGAGGAATAGATCAGCAGAGAGGATGTATATTAGGCCTAGCATAGAGAGACTCCAAGGAGGATGAATTTTTAGGGGATAGGCATTCCTTGGAGGCTCCAGAACACTCTAGCCCCCAGCTTGCTTGTCAAGAATTTCATAGGGGGGCTAACAGTGGCTCCACATGGGGATGGCTTCTCCTTGGAGGAGTCAAGAAACCAGATATGATCTTTAGAGTAGGCCAGATGCCTGCTGTCATAAGCCATCTTTCTTCTTTGATTTCAGCTGCCACCATCTGATTTAAACATTAGTAGAAGTATTTCCCAACCAATCTACCTACCCAGACTACAGTTCTAACATTTCCCTTTGGGTGCACTTGAGCTTCCAGACCCTTTACATTTTATTTTGCAAAAAAAAAACAAACCTATTCTAAATCTACCCTTATTGCTCCATGAGGCCAGATTAGACTATTGGCCTCATACAATTCTGTACCTAATCTACTACCTGTTGGGATTAAACTGTCCAACAGGTTTCTTCTCCTACATTCTAAGACAAGAAATTTAAAAACAGCCAAGCCAGGATTAGACTGTCTGACTTGCTGGACAGAAACTTGTAGAAGACAAAACTGTGAAGGCATGGAATTCTGCAACTTTGAAACATTCTTCTTTCTTTCTTGTGACTCAGGTTTTGAGCATATTTGAGTCACCTCTTTTCTTTGCTTCAGCTCTGGATTTGGGCATATTAGAGCTGATTCTTCTTGTCACTGCTAGTCCAGATTTTGAGCATATTAGGACCAGCTACTCTTTGCTTCTTGTATGGAGTAATCTTGAGGCAGGATGTCTTCGTGAGCCTCATTTTGAGAATTTTTCTGAGCAAGAGAAAACTCCAGACCAAGACTGTCAAACATGCCTTGCTTATTCACTTGGTCTAGAGTATGCACTTACTCTGGAAAATGCATGGGCTTATCTGGATCTGTTCTTTGCGCTTTAAAGGTCCATGTTTTGAGCATGTCTGGACCTGTCCTTTCACTCTGTTTTTGGAATATTTTTTCTATTTTCCTGAAAGTAAAACTGCAATGGTATGTACAATGGAAATGAATCTGGAAATGAAAAATTAGCAGAAATAGTGTTTGAGCATCCTGCCATTGACAGGACCCCCAAACAACTCTGTACCATCCAGTTCTTGTAAGAAAAATGCATTAGGACCCACAGTGGCCTAGATGACAAATGGACCTTGCCACAAGCTGTCAAATTTGCCATGTTTTCCCTTGTCCTCTCTTCTTGAATCCCATCTCAGAACCTTATCTCCAACCTTGAAATCTGAAGCTTTGGTTCTTTTTTCAAACTGTCTCTTTATGCCTTCCTGTACTCTAACAACTCTGCTATAAACCTGCTCTCTTGCTTGCTGTAGATGGATAGTTTCATTGATTCTCCTCACCATACTGTTTTCCTCTGATTGTATCTCCTGGACCAATTTGATCACTGGAACTCCAAGACTAGTAGGAAAAACTGCTTCAGTCCCGTAAACCAGCTGAAAGGGTGACACGCCAATAGATTTCTTTGTAGTGAGCCTGTCTGCCCACAAGGCATGTATCAACTTTTTATGCCATAATCTTTTGTTCTCTTCCAGCAGCTTCTTAATGATTGTAACCAGGCTTTTATTTGATGATTCAGCTAGGCCATTACCTTGGGGGTAATAGGCAGTTGAATGTCCAAGTGCTATTCCGTACCTGTGACATAAATAAACCATTCTTTTGTATCCGAAAGCAGCAGCATTGTCAGTGATTATTTTCCTTGGACAGCCAAAACGTGATAAGATGAAGTCTTCTAGAAACCTAATGATGATAGAGTCGGTGGAATTCCTAGTGAGTATAGCTTCTATCCATTTAGTGAAGTAATCTGTAGCAGTTAGGATCCATTTATGTTGTCCAGAGGAGGCAGGATGAATTTCTCCTATAAAGTCTAGGCCCCATTGCATGAAAGGGCCTTCTATGGTGATCGGTTGCAGAGGGAGGGGAAGGAGCTTTCTTTTGCCCTCAAAGATTTTACATTTATGACAGGCAAGTATCATTTTATGGACATCACTGAAGAGGGTAGGCCAGTAGTAACCAGCCCTGAGTATCTTGTTTGCAGTGGCTTTCCAACTCAGGTGGCCTCCACATTCTCCAGCATGGAATTCCTGTTTGATTCTTTCAGCTTCATTTTCGGACAAACATTTCAGTAGAAGGCCATTTGGATTTTTCCAATATAGACTCTCATTCATAATGCAGTAATTTCTAGCTTTGAGTTTTATGAATCTGGCCTTTGTTTTGGACAGTTCTGGAGGGGCATTGAGACTAGTGAGCACATAAAGGATATCAGTATACCAAGGAGAGTTCTGAAACTGCTCCTCCACAGTTGGATGGGGAAATCCTTCCTGCTCATCTAAGGCATTCATCATGTTAATGTCAAGGGTCTGTAGATTAGATTCGGCCATTAACTGGGCTAGGCCTTGACCTTTGATAAGCTTGGTGGGTTTTATTTCAAGGTCATATTATAAGATAGCAGCGATCCATTTGCCCCTTTTCCCATCAAGGTCTTGGAACAAGATATCCTTAACCACTATATTTGGCACATAGGCAATGGTGTGAGAATGTAGAATGTACACCCTAAAGTCTTTTAAGGCCTTAATCAAGGCATAGGCCTGCTTTTCCATGATGTTGTACTTTAAGGGTGTGTCTCTTAAGGCTTTACTGAAGAAGGCTATAGGCTGTTCATTACCTTCTAAATTTTTCTGCAGCAAAACTGCAGCTATTGTGTGTTGGGAAGCAAATGAAAAGATCAGAAAATATTTTGAGAAGTCAGGGCTGATAACGACAGGGTTTTTGAGTGAGAGCAAGTTTTACTGACTCAAAATATTTTTTGGCTTCAACAGTCCACTTAATTCCTGCATCTTTCTTTAGCATTTCGGTCATTTTCCTAAGATGTTCAGCAAGATTGGGGATAAATCTTCTAAGGAAATTGATCTTCCCTATGAAGGACTGCAATTCCTTGATGTTTCTTGGATGTGAAATTTGAAGTATTCTTTCAAGTCGCTGTGGGTCTATCCTAATCCCTTTCTCAGATATAATGTGGCCAAGAAGCTTACCCTCTTGCAACCCAAAAACAGTCTTCGTAGGATTTAGGGACAGACCATACCTTCTACATTTTTCAAAAACTTTTCTCAGATGTTTTAAGTGTTCTTCTTCAGTTTTAGAAAAGACAGTCAAGTCATCCAAGTAGATAACTATAAAGTGTCCAATCTCATCTGAGAAAGAAATATCCATTGCTCTCTGGAAGGTAGCTCCAGCATTCATCAGTCCAAAAGGCATCTTCACATACATGAAGGTACCCCATGGAGTGGTAAAAGATGTTTTGAGTTGATCTTCTGGGAGTAATAGCACCTGATTATAACCCGAAAAGCCATCGAGCAGGGAGATTCTCTTAGAGCCCACCACCTTCTATAGGATATGTTCCATTCTAGGTAAGGGGTAGTTGTCTTTCAAGGAGGCTCTGTTGAGGTTTCTGAAGTCTATGCATAGCCTGATCTCCCTTGTCTTCTTCCTTACAGCCACTAAGTTTGACACCCATTCAGAAAACCTTACAGGGACTATTATGCCTGCTTCATACATCTTTTTAATTTCTTTCTCTACTGCAGGAAATTGTTTTGGATTGACCCTACGGAGTTTTTGTCTGAAAGGTTTTTTATTTTCCTTCAAGGGTATTTTGTGTTGTATGATGTTGGTGTCATAGGCCTTTAAGTCTTCGTAGCTCCATGCAAACACATCAATGAATTCCTTCAATAGGTCTGTGTATTTCTTTTTCATGTCTGCAGGTATAGACTTAGCCAATTTAATCACTTTGGGTCTGTCTTCAATGCCAATGTTGCATTCTTCCACATCAGAATTAGCATGTTCAATTGTAGGCTTTTTTTCTACATCATCGAAATCAAAGAGGTCCTCTAAGGGTGCCAGGCCTCTGGGTATATTCTTGTCTTTGGCCTACAGCACTTCGACCTCTTCATTTTCTGCGTTTTCACTATTTTCGTTAAAATTTCCAGTTTTATCATAAAAAAGATTTATTGCTATGTTATAGGGTGTTTCTTCCTCATCTAAGGAATCTTCATCTAGGCAGAAGCTATCAGATTTGGAGTCTAAATCAGAAAATTCAAACTCATTTCTGCCTATCAGGAAATCCTCAATCTGTTTGTCTCCTTCGAAAACCTGCCAGTATTTTTCATTGTCTGGCACCGCAGGTCTGAATTTGGTCTGAATGATGATCTGTTGGTCATTGGGGGCCTTAGGATATGAACTAGCTAGGCAAGCTAATCCATTAGCAATAGCATTTTGACCCCTAGGAATGAACACTAATTCATATTCAACAAACGTTCTCAGGAAATCCAGAGTGTCATTCCTGTATGCCCTGAGCCTAGGGTGTTTTGCTGAATACTCACCATTCACCTATTTGATCACTAACTCTGAGTCTCCTCTCACAGCTATCCTATGGGCTCCTAATTTTTTCAACAGATTCAAGCCCAAGATCAGAGCCTCATATTCTGCAATGTTATTCGTGCATTTAAAACGCAGGTTCACAGCGTGGCTCTCTGCATGATCATCTCCTGTGTTATGTAGCCACACTCCTGCTCCGGCACTTTGCCTAGTACAGGACCCATCAAAGTTCATTTCCCATAGGGGTTCGTTGTTTACTTCGTCTTCATCCCCTCCCCTATAGCTGGATTAGCCATTATTTGGAGTTGTGAGGTTTGTGCTAGGAGGGAGGTCATTTTGTGGTTCATTATGGGCATGGAGATCAGGGAGGTGGCTAGCTTGCTATTTTTGTTTTGTTTTTGTTCCATTCAGAGTTACATTTTCAGTATTTTTCCCATGGTCTTCTTCATCATATTCTTCTAGAGTAGCCATTATGTTGGAATCCATGGGTTGTATGTTTGTATTTCCATTATCTGATCTCGGCTCTTCTGAGGATTGGTCATTATAGAGGATAAAAGAGTCTAGATCTGTATGTACAGAGTATAATGGTGAGTTTTCAGGTTTCTCAGGGCTATTGACTAATAATTTCATCTGAGACTCTCTATACAGTCTTCTAAGTTGGCCAAATATAGGGATAGTGGCATATGAGCCATCCATATGCATTGTTCCTTGTAGTTTGGCTCCCCATGATCTTGACAATAGCATGCCATACTTAGGTGGCACATCTGCCACCACAACATCCATGACCATACATTTAGCAGGAATCTGGGTTAAACTCACACATAAATCCTTGATCAGTCCTAGGAATTTTACTCTGCTAGATTCAAATGAATATAAGTCTTTGTAGGGTCTGGTGATTTCTAGGCCTAGCCTCTCCATCACTACCTTGGGCATTAAGTTGTGCGACGCTCCAGAATCATGCATTGCATTGTGAAATATCTTGTCATGAATGTTGAGACTGATATAAAAAGGCAGAACTACCCCTTCCTAAAACTTTCCCTCAATCTTTGGACCAAACAACAGGGCATATTGATCATCACTCAGATTTATAGTGTCACTATTTACACTCAGATTTAATGCTTTCAAAATCTGGCCTTTATATATATCCTGAGTGGCCAACTCAGATAATGGTACAGAGATTTTAATTTTCGCAATATCACTCTCTAAATTGAAAGTGGACTGGGTCTTTGGAATGTTCAACTCTGTCTTATTTGTTACTACCTTAGTAGCTGAATCAGTTTGTGATTTTTCACTATGTACAGGGTTGGGAACTATTGTATCAGGAGCACTAACTATGGTGTTAGTACTGCTAGTTGGTTGACCTTGTTTTTCAGTGTTTTGGTTGTCTTTTTCTTTGTCTTTTCCAGAACCTTCAGCTGCTGATTTGGAATTCTTAGCAGTTGCTTTAGAAGTTTTGTCAGGCTTTTTCTTGATTGTAATCTCAAGAGTCTTGGCTTTGGGAGTATCTTGGTTTTTCTTGCTCCTAAGTTCATATTGTTCCCTGACTTGCAAGATGGCATTTTCAAATCCTAATCTATAATCCTCAGACTCAAACCACTCCTCATCACAACCAGTGGTGGAGGGCTGGTCTTCTTCTGAATCATAATTTAGGATTGAGTCTTCTGTTTCAAACATGTTTATTGCATTCCCTTCATACTCTTCTATGATTCCCTCATCCTCATCTAGAAAGTTTTGGAAAGGGGGAATAACTTGTTGATCTGATTCTTTCTGTCTGTTGGGAGTGGCATTGTTTCTTCTAATGTTTTGGTTTTGGTTTCTGTTTTGGTTACTAACTGTGACAACCATCCTCTTTATCATTTGTTGAAGTTCTTCCACATTTTTTGAAAGTCTTTCATATTTGGGATCAGACGTGGAAGCTACGTTGTCATCCCTATATGTTACCCTCTTTTCAGCTTTTAGTCTTGCCCTTTTTTCCATCAAGTTTGCCTCAATGGTTATGGCTCCTTTATGCATGTCTTCTAATGTGGTGTACTCCTTATCTCTAAGCTCATAGGCCATGTCAGCATCAAATCCATCCGGATATTTAGCAAGGGCCATTCCTTGTGGAGGTTTCATGTGTGGAGGGAGAGCATTATAAATGCTGTTGAATCTAGTGGTGTAATCATGAACACTCTCTCCTACATTCCTCTTAAGGGACATGAATTCTGCTAGGAGCTGGAGAGGGTTTGCTCTAACCTCCCATTTGTTTATGAAGGTCTGGTATAATGCAGGGAGATCCTGAATACTGCCAGGAGGCAATCCTTTAAACCATTTCTTGACCTCACCCCCTAAGCTTTGGGCAAAGATTCTCATTTTGATTGTTTCATCATCAATTTCCATATAATCAAAAGAATCCTCCATCTTATCTACATGTTGCTGAGCAGTTATGGACTCTTTAGCAGTGAAGTGTGGGATTTTTGACTGATAATCATTTGGAAAGGGTAACAGGGGTTGAGGTAAAAGCAAAGGTGCATACCAAGCTGCCATGGTAATGTTCTGATTAGGTATAGGGTTAGCTTGAGTAGCTGGTATTTGGATGACAGGGATGTTTGGACCAGTAGAAGTCTGTTGAGCAGATCTAGGGTGAGAGAGCCCCAAGTTTTGAAGGAAGTGAAAATCAGGTGGTGTGGAAGGAGGGTTCTCACCGTCCCTAGTGTTTTTACCACTGTTATATGGTGTATTGTAAACTTCGAGGTCTTGCTGGTCTAGATGATTGAATGACCTAGTTCTTGGTAGTCTATTAGGTATGTCTAGGTCAGGGAGGAAATGTGCTAGAGCTGTTAGGTTTTCTAGTGCAGAATTAGCTCTATGAATGTGGCTAGAAATAGTTGATCTCCTACTTACAGGTGTTCTCTTGAGGATTCTCTCAGGAGTATCAACTATTTCAGGTGGGTTTGGATCAGGGCAAGCTCTCATATGAATGGTTCTGTGAGCCAGAATGTTGTTCTTGAACTAAGAAGCTTAACCCTACTTGTTACTTCTATTGTGGTTGATATTGTCTCAGGGCTGGTCTCCTAGCGAAGTCTTCATTATGTTTCGGTTCTGGTCTCCCAGTGGAGTCTGATGCGAAACCAAGATGATCAGCAGGCCTACTGATCACCAGTGGAGTCTTTTAACGTTTAGGAGCTATGGAGTCACCAGGTGGAAAGGTTTAAGGTATTTCAGGGAATACACTATCCACCACAGTGCTGATGAAATATCCCTTTTCAAGGATATCCCAGTAAACACAACAAACTTTAACCAGAGATTGACTGGGAGGGCATTTACCTGATATGTCACCTCAAAGAAGAGGATAAGATCCGAAGGCTACCTGGCCCTTTCCAGGCTCTGTCTAAGAGTATGGGGTAAAACACATAGGAGGTAAGTGGAATGGGAAGGATAAGTGTTTTACTACCAACCTAACCAGAGATTCTAGGTTTTCTAAGGTTTGGGGATGTATCAAGATGAAAGTACTCAGAAACTCCCCAGTATGGTCGCCATTATGTTGGGGTTCCCATGTTTTGGCCAGGTTGGCAAAACCAAAAGATGAGACAACATAGAACCACTTTGGGACCTTAGGATCTAGCCCTCCTAGGTCCAGAGAGGCATCTATCTATACAAGTCAAAGGATATGTCTTTGAAGCTCTAAGTTGTGATTTTAGGCTAGTTGTAGGCTCATGGTTGTTTGTTTGATTGTTTGTGTTTGGTTAGAGGGAATCAGGAAAAGAAGGACCAATATAAGACAAGGATGAGAAAAGAGGAAGCTTAGGAAGAGACAGATAACTCAGAGAACATCAAAGCCATTGGGCTATGGAGTCAAGAAAGGGTTTACTTGTGTTCAATGTGCAAGCTTTCAATTGGGCTAGTCATCTAGAGCATTTGGATCTTAAAGGATGATTGGTGGGATGGGACATTAAGGATTGAAAATGAGTGAAGGAGAACGATCCAACTCTGTCTATAGATCAGGCCAGAGGTCATTTAACTCCAGGCCTGCTTGGAAAAAATTAGAGGCAATTACAAGGGATCTTAGAAAGGCTAGCTGTTTGTGCAAAGATCCTAGTGGACAGGGCTAACACTAATCCCCAGTGTTCCTAAACCTTCCAACTAAAGCCTACCAAGAACATCTAATCATGGACTTCATCAATTCATACATCAGAGAGCAGGCAATATCATCCACTACACTGGTTAAACCAATTGAAATCAACATTTAGATACACATATAAGCAGAGAACATTGAGGTAGGGAGAGCAGGAAACATAGGGCACCTAACAAGGGTGAATCCTATGTTATACTTATGTTGCCTACCAAAAGAAATGAAATGAAACAGAACATAACATGAGAGCAAGTCAATCACAAATACAGAGAAAGAGGAAACATCACCAGCTGCTTTAGATCAGGATCCAAAGAAACATGCTTGTCATATTAAAATCAACACCAATCAAGTACATCATAGCCCACAGCTTGAACATTCAGTCTGAATACATCTAGTCTCAGTCTATCTTACAATATACACAGAGAACTTGTCTCAAGAGGAAAACACTTGTGCTTCACTGATATCTCATCAACCACCATTACAATGTTTCCTTCTGTGCTTTATAGCAGATGGTGGATAGAAAATCGACTGAGAAGGTAGGTGAAAATTAAATGTATCATTAAACATAACAATGAATACAGGGCCGAAACCCATTCTGCTTGGCCTGCTATGTATTTAATCTCTGTCACCTTCCTTGTGAAAGAATGATCTGCTTTGGATATGATCTTGACCTTTTGGCTTGTTTTACTCCAGGTGATTTGAACAAAAAATGAAATAAACTGCTAGGAAGGTCTGTCTCATAAATGTCTGACTGTTTTTTGAACTGTTGTCTGGTGGAATTATTTTCAGGGACACGATGTGTAAATAAAATAGTATGGGTGCCCTGTACTTGATAAAGAAAAACATTCTGCTGACGAAAACCCTAATATTACCTTTTGCCTGCGCTGAGGATCCTTTAATCGATCCTCGGGGTCTGTGATCTGCTACTCTTCCTTTGAAAACACTGATTTAAGGCTCTAGATCTTCGTTAGCGTGCCTTAACCTTCCTTTTGCTCTGTACTAAAACACTCTGCCACTCCATTCCATCTCTGACAGGTTAGCTCGGGTTTTAATGGTGATGGGAGATTTTCAGAGTTCAAAATCTTTCTTTTCTTTAGTGCAAATCTGGTCGGCCGCTTTCTTTGACTATCTCACAGTAGTACTGGTTCTTGGATTTAATTCTTCCTGCACAGCTTGTCACGTAGAACCATGGTGGTCTTCTACTTTTGGAAATCCTACAAAACAACAAACTGGATGAGGAGACAGACCTAGGGGTGGCGGACATGACGAATATTATGAGGGCGACCATGTAAATTGTCGAGGGGAAAAAATGCTGAGGTTTATGGTGAGGGTTCAATGACAAATGGTCTGAGAGGTGGATGCACAGCGAAGGCAGTTTGCATGGAAAAACTACGTAAAATGAATTCGGGAACAAATATATGTGGAGAGACGCACGGACGTACGGCAAAGATACGTGGAGGTGACGTGGCGAGGTGGGAGACCGTGGAACAATCAACGATGGAAGAAAAGATCCGGACCGTCGGATATCCAGAGAGATCGATGGTGGGAATGCTACGCACAGTGGGCCACGGGGCAATGGATAGCAAGATAAACCGCGCGCATCTTCGGGAGACATCCGCCGTTGGATGAGACCTCTCAGATCTGACGGTTGACATGGATTCTGCTGCGCATTCTGTACCGAATATTAATGCGCGAAATGAGGGCAGTTTCGGAATCGTACCAAGGACACGCGGCGGCAGCTGAATGGAATCGCTAGTCGCTCAAAGAAAACCACCGACTCGCGAATGGTGGTGCGGAAAATACTGGTGGATTTGGAACAGTGCGCAGGGACGGGAGTGGGGACCACCACTTTGGGCACACTCCACGCCGTTGGATCTGGTCTTTAACAGACGGTGGGGATGGGCTATGGGGGATGAGGGCGTACGGGCACGGGAATTTTGGAGCGACCCCCCGTAGTGAATAACAACCGTTCGATCGAGTTTTCCCACATCCTGAGGAGTCAGATATGGGGGCTCCATGGTTTGACTCTACGGACAGAGCAAAACCCCCGCAAGGAAAAAAGCCCAGGTCACGGCGCCGGGTCTTATGGAAAAAGGTGCGGAGGCTAATGGGGAAGGGGCTAAGGCCTCATATGTGAAATGTATGTATTTTTACTCATTTTCAATGCAATTTGGGGCCAGCCAGGGGTAACGATAGAGCAATGAAGGGTAGGAAAGGCCGAAATAGGGGCAGGGGAAGGATTTCAAGGGGGTTTCGAGGCATTTAAGCATAAGGAAGGGGGGATTTCGACAAAGGGAAAACAGAGGTTGAGATGGGGAAGTTTGCAGGATATAGGGGTAAAAAGGCCCCTTTTGAGGAATAGATCAGCAGAGAGGATGTATATTAGACCTAGCACAGAGAGACTCCAAGGAGGATGAATTTTCAGGGGATAGGCATTCCTTGGAGGCTCCAGAACACTCTAGCCCCCAGCTTGCTTGTCAAGAATTTCATAGGGGGCTAATAGTTTCAAAATGAGTATGACATGCATGACTTCATTTATCAAAAGATGAATAACATAAACATGAAATTCCTAACAAAACATATCATAAACTTGATAATTTTGTTTAAAAACTTATAGGAATATCATTGAAAGAAAATATATGTAAATAAGGATAAATAATGATTCATAAAAGTAAATTATAGAAGGAAGACATTGTCAGAAAATTATACCACATGAATCCCTATATAATAGCTGCAATTGGCCTTGTATTTCTGCAAAAATAAATTGTACACAAGCTACAAGCCTTTCACTCTCTGATTTCCATCCTTGAATCTAACTGAAAACAAGCTACATATAAACCAAAAACCAGCTTCCCCTATCTTAGGGGTCGAATCCCTCATGATAGGAATAGTTTACACAAATTTTTCTAACCAAACCTAAGACTAGGGAGGTTATAACAAACTCTCATTTTAGCCTTTGATTGACCTTTCTATCTCTAACGACCTTCATAATTAAATCAAATTTACATTAACCACCTCAATTACATTCATTTACATCATAGCAACTCAAATCAAGACAAGTTACATCATTAGGATTTGACTTTTATTAATAAATATCGACATTTTGACCTCTAGGGAAAAGCGCAACGCCATCTGGGAAACTTGCAGCGCCAACTTGGAGAGTAGTTTTAAGTGACTTCCAGTGCTCCAAATTCTTATCTGAAGATATCATTGGAAATCTTAGGATTTCTAGTTGTCCATGGAGTCCTTAAGTAAGAAAAATGGCCTCTCCTAGTCAGATAAAGATGAATTCTCCCAAGGTCGCTCTAAAATCTCAACGCCGGGATGAAAATAGTTGCATAAAGTGGTTTTTAAGCATATTTTTGGCATTTTTCTTCCAACCAGAAGGCTGACATGTCACACAAACTAGATGGATGATATGTGTAGGTCACAAGATATCTAGATATATAGAATTTTTTTGGTTTGGATCCCTTAGGATTCCTCACTTCCAAAAGGACAACGTCAATGTGTTGCACTTTTGGTAATGAGGAATTTCCAAAAATTTCCAAAATGACCAAAAATTTCCCAAACATAGGCCTCAAAGGTAGAGAAATATATCTCTAAACATAATGTTTTTTGAAAAATGAGAGAGGTTTTGGTACTTCGGTATGTTATGAACAACAAAATCCTCTATTTTTCAAAAATACTTCTCCATTTTCTTAGAATCCAAGTTTGAAGTTGGTTACTAAAAATTACAAAATCACAACAAGCTCGCAGCAAAAGCACAACGTGGTCTTTGAGAGGGTGTTTGGAGGCCTTCCAAGAGGATTTTTTGGCTGCACATGATATGGATGGATATATTATGGTGTATGATACACAATGGGGTCATTAATCATTGTACACACCTTCTCCAAACCCATGAAAAACGAACTTGAATTTGTAATATCCCCAAAATGGGAATGCACAACAAAGCCTGCTGGAATAACACACTCTTCACAAACTAGTGCACTGAAATCAGTTTGAAACTCCTGAATCCCTTAGATCCGTCGATCTTATGTCTAAATCCTAAAGGAGAGAAAAAACAAGTCAAACTGGGTGAGGTAAAAAGACCTCCCACCATCTAGTATGGCTGAAAAACACCCAAAGAATGGGGCTGCTGTCATGCACAATAATACTGCTTCAGAAATAACACAGATCCACTGATTTAAAGCAAGATATCAATATGGAGGCTCCATAATTACATTTACATCAGTAAAACAGATCTATAATGTGGCCAATACAATGTACAAGAGAAAAATAGAAGATTTACATGAAGAAACCCTCAAGATTGAGGTGCTGCAACAACATATTGAGACTACAAAGCTTGATAGTCTTTTTTTATGGGTTGAAGAAGTTTTATATTACATTTCAGATCTAGAACAAATATGTGTACAAAATATTAGATCTATATCAGATCTATACACTAGATGAGTTCCTCTACAGATTCCCCTTGGGGTTTTGAGCAAAACATGAGAGTACAAGAGTAGATCTGAAATCTAGAATTATAGATCTGCAGTAATATTCAGAATTCTGCAGTAAATAGAATCATAATTAAATCAAATCTGAATGTAACATGGATGATATATCTAATCTATGGATCACCACAGTGAAAGGGAGAATCCTATCAGCAGAGATCTCTCCTCCAAAATGTAGTCAAAACACCCTGCAACTGAATACTTGCAACTAACCCAGTTATGGAAGGGAAATTGTGTTGTAGGCTCTAGCACTAGTTTGGTCTGTTGCCAAGATCTGAAAATGCAGCTCCAAGGATCCATAATCCTCTTGCAAATGGGATAGAATACTTCCCCATTGAAAAGGGCCTCTAGATTGGCCTAGATCTGAGTAGATCTAGCCTCCACTTGCTACAGCTTATAGAGACAACCAAATCCTCAACAGGATCTGTGTTGTAGTTGGAATATGGAGCTTAGCCAACTTCTGGATAGTGGAAAAGATGTAACAAGACTCCTCCAAGAGCTTCTCAATGGAAGAGGTCGGATTCCAGACTGGGAACACCCTAGTGCTAAATAACACTATTCTCAGCTGAACAGTCAGAGAATGCGGGATGTATGAATATACAATACCTTCAGAAATATCAAATCATCAACCCCTTTCTTGGTGTCCTTCTCTTTCTTTTATAATGTGGAAATATTGTCAAACCCTAAACCATCTTGATGATTTAGCTTCATTCACATGAGTGCCCTCCAACATGAATTGTGTTGTGCCTCTAGGAGATACATTGCACTGAGACAACGCTATTGATTTGGTCCTGCTGGCCCAATCAATTGATCCATCCTCTTTCCCACTTAAGTGTGTTTATGAAAATAGCTCAGATTTATCTTTGTTCACATTGAGCATTGATTTCTTTTGTTGTTTAGGAGCTTATTGATTATCCTTTACAATTTTATTCATGGGACATAAAAAGTAAAACAAAATTGTATATTCCCATTAGCTTGACTAATTAGGAATATTACAATCCTTCCCTCCAAAATGTTCCTTGCCCTCAAGCAACTAATAGGGTGAGTGTTGCAAGACTTCTCCTTCTCCATTAGTGACACCATCAAGGATCTAGCTCTCTGCATCAGCTGAGTGTTCACCAATCCAACCTTCTATGAGTTTTCCCTCCAAATTCATTATGAGATGTACATAATCCATTCCACAAAGATTCAAGAATTCCACTAAAACAAACATGGTTGAACCCTTGCTCTCCCTGAAATATGTAGTAAGGTATACATATAGATTCTCCATCCCATGTGGTACACACATGCCTCCTATTCTTCCTCCATACAAATCCAGAAATAGTACAAGTACATCATCCACGTATGGAAGTAGAATTACAATTACATAAATAGAAATTTAAACAAGAGGAGGTGGGTCATAGTCCCACATATGGTACCAGCGTAGGGCATCTCCTGCCTGCATCAGATCAAGATGTGGTAAGTGGTATTCCCACCACTTACTTGTTTCCATGTTATCTCACTATGGCGGAAAGTGTGAGATAAGTTTGGTGCCCTAGGGAAGCATCCATCATGATAGAGAATCTCCCTTTGTTCATCAAGGGAGTGGCCAAATTTAGAAATTTGAGTGGCCCACTGTTTTCCATGATATTTACATGATATATCACTCCTCCTTAGAGCCATGGCTTGCATAAACATGGTGAGAGAATATGTATAATCAGAAAATAAAACTTGACTTACATGATCAGATTCCTCACCATCAATACCTTTCATACACATGGAGTTGTGCATGGGTCTTTCTCCTCTTTCAAAAGAAGGAAGAGATGGCTGAGATAACCCCTTTATGGAGTCATGTTTCTGCCCTAACTAAACATACTTCATCCATTCTTGAAAATTTTGATACATTTCTTCTTTCAATCCTTCCCAATCAAAGCTTCTCATGATGATGTTGTAGATCCTCATGGACTACATATGGCTGAAACAGAACTCTTTGTAAGCTCTTTGTAGTATCTCCTGCTTGAGCTTGGAGGTTCTAGACAAGGAGACTCTACCACGATGATAGATGACCTCTTCTTGGACTAAATAGCCCTCTTCATGCAGCTGGTCATCAAGTATCATACAATTATGTAGATTTTTGGAATAATCCACTAGAAGTCGGGATTTCCAATACAGATCTAGACTGTTCAACAATGACAATGCAGATGATGCATCAACAGAAATGTATATCATGTTGTTGATATCCTCCTTGACATCTCCTATGCCAAAGGTGTGTGTTGGAAGGCTGATCCTTCCATTTTTCTCCTCGCACAGCGCAGATCCAGATATAAGAGTGGGTGGTGATGATAAGGGAAAAATATCTCCCTTCTTCTTGAGCTTACCCAAGCCTCCCAGTGTTGTAGCTTTTTCTTATAATGCTCCAATCCTTCTTGGATTCATGAGTGAAGAATAAATATGGGATACACCTTCCACCAACTCTGAATCAGTTGGTCTTCCAGGTGGTTTTCCACAAGACAGTGATGCCTCATGGTTCATCCTCACATGCCTGTCAAATGGGATCAACATCTCCTTACATTCACTATGTAAGTTCACCTCTAATTTCTGTGTAGAAGTCCCAAGATAATTTGATGCCACTCTTAAAGATGCAAGAGTGATCTTGATTGAGCCATTAGCCCCCTTCTCTTCTTCATGCACTAGTGGATCACCTCCTGATATAACAATGTTATGACCCCTCCTTTGTTCTATCTTATTGTCTACTAGCATAGACACTTGCTGCTCATCCTCTTCATGTATAGGATCCTTGGGGCCTTCTTGCAAAGATACAGGAGCCCTCTTAGTGGAAGTAATGGCTTCATCTCCATCTCTCCATAGAAGTAGATCTCCTCTTGTTGTCATAGCACTGGAGGAACATCTCAGTTCTTCTTCTTTCTTCTCCTCCACAATGGGGTATGCCTCATCAATAAGAGATATTTTTTCTTGATCTCTCCTTGAGGAAGGGACACTCATGTCTTATTCTTGAGAAGAATGTTCTTGCTGAAGTGGGGCCTTTGCCCTTGGAAAATAATATTGCAGATCTTTAACCCCTTCAACAATATTCAGAAATGGAGTTAGCTTCATGGATTTTTCCAACTCATGAAAAGATCCAGACTCCTTTGGCTTGATTTGCTTCCTCAAAGAAGTTTCAGAGTGTTCATCAAATATTTTTACTAGCCTCCTAGTAAACCTTGCATAAGAAGAAATGTTAACATTTTTCAAGGAGAATGACTCAAATAGCCACCAGGCATAAGCCTTACCTTGAAGATTCAGCGCTGCTACCTTCATGGCTTCTTCTTCTGAAACTTGATGCATCTGGAAATATGTGTTAAGCTGCCCTACCCAATATTGGGCAGAGCTCTTAGGTGGTCCATCAAAAGTAGGTATAGAAAATATACCCAAAGTGGGCTGCATGCAGCCTCTTGTTCTACTATAGCTGTAGGATCTCCTTTCTTCTTTAAGGTAACAGAACTTTGGAAAATTGACATGCCCTTTGAATCTATTTGAATGAGATTCATACTCTTGGATATATCCACCAAGAGTTTCCTCATTTGGTGCTCCTCCTCCTTCTTCTTTCTTGGACAAGAAAGTGGGCATGTCATAGCGTTGTAGATCAGGTTGTGTGGCCGAATGCTCACACACATAATAAGAAGTATTGGGGCTTCCTTGCTGTGAAAATATCTTTGAGGGATTTACTTGTATTTCCCTCCTCATTCCCATAATTTCTTCCTTTAGCTCATGCATATCTTGAGAAAGAGTGTTAGAAAACTCTTCTCTTCTAATCCTTCCCAATAAAGGGGTTTCACCCTTTTTCTCTTTGTCTGCTATGTAATATTTCTTCTGTCTTCTTCTTTGGTACCTCTTCTCTCTATTAGTGAGAGGTTAATATTCTTCTGAAGAAATATTGGCTCTCCAATAAAATCACAGGCTGTGCCAAGAAAGATGCCCTGATACCACTGTAATATCCCCAAAATGGGAATGCACAGCAAAGCTTTCTTGAATAACGCACTCTTCACAAATTGGTACATTGAAATGAGTTTGAAACTCCTACATCCCTTAGATCAATGGATCTAATTTCTAAATCGAAAAGGAGAGCAAAAAAAAATCAAAATAGGTGAGGTAAACAGACCTCCCACCACCTAGTATGGCTGAAAAACACCCAAAGAATGGGGCTGCAGTCATGCACAATAATACTTCTTCAGAAATAACACAGATCCACTGATTTAAAGCAAGAGATCAATATGGAGGCTCCATAATTACATTTACATCAGTAAAATAGATCTATAATGTGGCCCATACAATGTACAAGAGAAAAATAGAAGATTTACATGAAGAAACCCTCAAGATTGAGGTGTTGCGACAACATATTGAGACTACAAAGCTTAATAGCGTTTTTTTATGGGCTGAAGCAGTTGTATATTACATTTCAAATATAGAACAGATCTATGTACAAAATATTATATCTATATCATATATGTACACTAGATGAGTTCCTCTACCGATTCCCCTTGGGGTTTTGAGCAAAACATGAGAGTACAAGAGTAGATCTGAGATCTATAATTACAGATCTGCAGTAATATTCAAGAATTCTGCAGTAAATAGAATCATAAGTAAATCAGATCTGAATGGAACATGGATGATATATCTAATCCATGGATGACCACAGTGAAAGGGAGAATCCTATCAGCAGAGATCTCTCCTCCAAAATGTAGTCAAAACACCCTGCAATTGAATACTTGCAAATAATGTAGTTATGGAAGGGAAACTGCGCTGTAGGCTCTAGCATTGGTTTGGCTGGTTGCCAAGATCTGAAAATGCAGCTCCAAGGATCCAGAATCCTCTTGCCAATGGGATAGAAGACTTCCCCACTGAAAAGGGCCTCTATATTGGCCTAAATTTGAGTAGATCTAGCCTCCACTTGTTGCAGCTTACAAAGATAGCCAAATCCTCAACATGATTTGTGTTGTAGTTGGAAGATGGAGCTTGGCCAATTGCCAGATAGTGGACAAGATGTAACAAGACTCCTCCAAGAGCTTCTCAATGTAAGAGGTGGGATTCCCAACCAGGAACACCCTAGTGCTAAAAAACATTATTCTCAGCTGAACAACTAGAGAATCAGGGATGTCTGAACAGAAAATACCTTCAGAAATATCAAATCATCAACCCCCTTCTTGGTGTCCTCTTTCTTTTATAATGTGGAAATCTTGTCAAACCCTAAACCATCTTGATGATTTAGCTTCATTCACATGAGTGGCCTCCAAAATGAACTGTGTTGTGCCTCTAGGAGATACATTGCACTTAGACAACATTGTTGATTTGGTCCTATTGATCCAACCTCTTTCCCACTTAAGTGTGTTTATGAAAATAGCTCAAATTTAGCTTTGTTCACATTGAGCATTGATTTATTTTGTTGTTTAGGAGCTTATTGATTCTCCTTTACAATTTTATTCATGGGACAGAAAAAGTAAAACAAAATTGTATATTCCCATTAGCTTGACTAATTGGGAATATTACAGAATTCTAGATATCAAAAAGTGCAGGAAACCTCCTATAGAATCTATAATGTAGGAATTTATCTCGCATCATAACACCTATGGATAAACTGAAAGTGGTTTTTTTTCCTTGGTGTATTATGGACAAAAACCTCTTTCACTGTTGTCGAATTCATCTTCATTACTTCAGAAAATAATTGTTAAGTAGAATTTTTTATGTGTGCAATGTAAACCCTAGGCAACACACATCTTTGAAATACTTCTTGAGGAAAGGTGAACCTATGATTTCTTAGACTTTTGTGGGCTCATACCTGATTATCTTCCCTCCATTATAATTCTTCCTGTCAATTTTTGTGGTATTTTCTTCCATGGTTGAACCCTAGCTGACTAGGAGGAAGAATTAGGGTTTAGTTTTGGGAAAACAGGGGATTTGGGACAGTCTTGTAGATGGAGAGAAATGAAGGGGTTAGGATCTATCTAAATTATAGGGAAAATTTGGGGGATAGGGATAGGTGTTAGAGAGTGTAGGGAGGTGGAATTTTTGGAAATGAGTGAAGGGGAGGGGTATAAAAGTGAAAAAACATAGTCATATCCTAGGAAAGTGTAGTCTAGGCTAGGCTTTGTAGGGAAATGAAGGAAATGAGGGAAATGGGTAAGGGGAAGTCTCAAGGAAGGTGTATGGAAAGCGAGGGAGGGTGTTCGAGCATTAATTTTAGGATTTTTCATGTAAAATGAATAAAAAATACTATGAGACTAAAATCACATCAAACCCCAGGAGAGGGTTATTTTCTGAGCTTTCAAGAATGAACTGAAGAAAATTAAAGGTATATGAGGGAAAAATGAATCCCAATTACTTGTTTTTGATGAGACAGAACATGTTGTTAATGAAGAAACCCTTGGAAAAGGAAGATTTTTCTCTCTTGTGAAAAATACATCATTTTTGAAATCATGTTTGAACACTTTCCCTAATTATTACTCCCATAATGATGACCTAGGTGTTGTCATGACTCTTTTTGATGACTTGACCTAATAATGACACCTAATGAACTTATAAATTGATGATTTGGACCTTTGAACCTTGTAGTATGAATTACCATGAGATGATGACTGAAATGGTGATCAAGACATATTATTGATGACTCATGACAATGAGTGATGACATGACCAAGATGGAAATTTTGACCATGGGATGATGGTAGCAGTAACATACATAGAAATACTAATCAATGATCCAATTTTTATTTGAAACCTATTTGAAACTATAAAAAATTTCCCTAGGACCCTATCTTGAAAGAGTTCAATTTGACACTGGTGATTGACAGTGCTGACAAACACTAAGAAAATATCAATATTCACTTATATTGGATGCAATGAATGGTAAAAAAAGTGATTCACCCTCCTCCTCATTTTACGTGGGGATTTTTTTTTTTTTTCTTGGGTCAATTTCAACAACCATGCAATATGCCAACTCTCTTCAATGTAGCTATAATAGCTCGATGTTTTACTTACAATATAATTGCAAATATTTTTTCATTTCAGGACGATCATTTTTCACCACAAAGTTCTCATTTACTATAGCATTACAAATATTTCCTTGGGGCCCACCACTATTTATGAAAATAGGCTCAACCTTTCCATATGGTGATGTTTCTAAATTGATTTTAAAAAAAATGTATCTCCACCTCAATGAAAAATTAATTCATTTTCCATTCCTCATGGGCCACCTATTACCATTCATTGGATGATAAAGATGTAATGAAAATCCTGTAGGTTTTAAAACTGTACATAAATTACCTGCAAACGGATTCTTAAAACAGAAAATAAAAAATGGTGAGAACATAAAACATCAAACAAATATACAAAAATATTTTCCCTTGGATCCAAAAACTGAGACTACCAGATTGATTTTTCATTATATTCCTTTCAATGTTACAATACATATTTATACATGTTGAAGCAGTCATAAACCCCAATTCATTAACCTTGGATTAGTAAATAATCGTAGTTCCTTTGACTATATCTACAAAATACCATGGGAAAAAAACCATCATGCCTAAAACCATGTGAAAAACCCATGCTCAAAACCATAGGTAGGTCTACCCACCTAATATAGGGTCCAAAAACAATTTCTCGGGGTGCTACCATAGACCTCGTGTAGGGGGGTTGCCTCCCCCCAACAAAATCTCTTATAGGGGGAGTTTTTGTTGCCCCTGGTTGCACCTCATACAAAAAACAAGGGGTACTTTCACCCACCCTATGACCCCCTCACATGTGCGATTAGTTGTGGAAAGAATATAACACACACCCTACAAATCCCCTATTCTTAGATATGACCTGGCTTGGGAAATAATAAACATGCATATTTTTCTCCACATTGTAACATTTGATTGTTACCAAAGCATTGATCCCACTCTCATCTTAGTTCTAGTTTCCATTATGTAAACGCCTTGTAAATTTAATCATTGCATGAATATGGGGAAACAATCGCAAAACATTGTAGAAAACTTCACTTGTGGCTTATCCCACTTTTGACCAAAAATTTCCATTGTTATTTTTTGTATTTATGCGCCTAAAAAATGACTGAATGGGCCCATACTATCTATAGTTTGAGTCTACTTTGCCTTTGAAATTGTTTGAGTATATTTTCTCAATGTATATATATTCCCAATATATGAAAAAAAATTGTTCATATTATAAAATGATTGTAGATGCAAAATTGTGAATAGTTCTTGGGGTCAACTATCTTGTATGTTTTAATAGAAGTCTTGGTTATCCATCCTTTTCCACATATAGCCACTATATACCTCCAATATATACTCAATAATGC
Source organism: Pinus albicaulis (assembly GCA_034641835.2). Classification (NCBI taxonomy): domain Eukaryota; kingdom Viridiplantae; phylum Streptophyta; class Pinopsida; order Pinales; family Pinaceae; genus Pinus; species Pinus albicaulis. The sequence goes on from CM076583.1 coordinate 663,509,720, forward strand.
ATTGCACATTTATATGCTTTCAATTTTATTCACTTTCATAAAGATTCATTACAGAGACCTGTTACACTCTTTACATGGCAATATTTTCATTACAAAGTTATTATGAATAAAGAATTGCTCAAAATTATTTTTCTCAATTATATTATTTATTTTGGATGCATACTCTATTCTACTTTTAGCTATTGAATGCTACAATTATAAAGGAAAAGTTTCCTTTATATAGTCACAATTTATAATGTTGTAGTCTCTTCCATATACATCATTCTTTGTATAGATGCTTCATATAAAATATGATTATTGTTGTAGACTCAAACATTTTCATGGCCAATGGCCATGAGAGCACACACTTTCTTGTTGTTAGTACCTCTCTATCATAAATTTATACATGAACATTGGCTCACTCATTCTCTGACACATGATAATGGAAGAAACTCACTCTCCTTTGCATGTACAATCACCTTGTACCTAGGAAATTAAAGGGGGCTGGGGCATCAATGTATCATGGAAAGAAAAAAATAACAAGAAAATTAAGTTCTCAATCAATTTTAATGTGTAGTCAAAGGAACTTAACTAGTTGACACAAACTGTGCATTTATATCTAGAAGGCCCTCCACCCACTCCCCTTGCTTCTCATAAATTTCCACACCTCATGAAAGCATTTTGGGAATTCCTTAATAGCACCCACTTCTGCAGAAATCTTTACAACATGACGGTTGGCATTCCACATTGGCCTTATGCATCACATCACTATATCAAAAAAATTATAGTTGTGCCACATATATCCTCACCATTGTCACGGGACATGCCTTCTCTTGCATATTAGTGACCAATATCGTCCCCTCATGTTGTGAGAGGGAAATTTGACTTATCCTCTATACGTGTACATTCACCCACAAAGGCCACCTCTGCTCATTCACACACTATTAATTTTGGGGTACAAGAATAATGGAGGATGGAGGTCTATTTTCATTATGTCTATCAGAAAATACGAGAAGGTAATAGTGCTAAGAGAAAGCACATTATTGGCTCATATGTGCATCTTGAGATCTCAGGACTCACATGCATTAGCTTAACTTAATGCTTTAGTTTGACTATATTTTGGACATGTTTTCAGATTTCAACATATGTTTATATTTTGAACAACAATTTTATTTTAGTTATATAGTTTTTTTTATGACATAATAATCCATGGGAGGCACAAGTATTCATTTTTATTGGTGTTCATCATATGATAGATTATATTACACATGCAAGATGTTGTATGGAATACTTAATATTTAGAGGGGTGATATCACTTGTATGATATCATATTCATATTTATATTTTATTTTTATGGGAGTCACAAGGTTTTTTTTTCGCATTCAATGGATGTGAGCATTGTCAGGGACCTTTCCTACTAAACATGAATAAAATAATTTTAATACTTTTTAAATGACCTACTCATGAAACTACAAAAAAGAAGAGAGTTTAATATAATAAAGGAAGATTAATAATAAAATAGTTACCCTCCCTAGATATCCAAGAAAAACTACAAAATCAATGAGATGGTAATTAAGGAGTGGATGGAAGAGAGTGAGCAGTGGTATGATTAACTCAGAGAAGTTTTCATTTTTCTCATACATTTACTTTATTGAGTCTAAAGGGCTTAATTGTTTTTGTTGAAAATAGAATCCCTTGAGTAGTGAAAGGAAGGAAGAGAACACATCACTTATTGAATGATTTTTTTAGGTTGTTATGATTTTCTTGTAATTTTTATAGTGTGAGAAGGTATAATATATTTTATTAATTTTAATTGGTGCATATTTGTGGAATCCTTTTGTTGACACAATATTATCAAAGAGGTCCAAGCCACAGTTAGCAACTTTATTTTTCTTCTTTCATAGAGCTTAGTTGGCTATGTATGAATATGCAACATCTTAGGCTTCTACATTTGTTCCTTGTCTATATTTTCACATAAAGTTACAAAAGAAGTTGGTTCTGCTCATATATCTTTATTAAAAAACAAAATTTGACTATTCCTTTACTTGGCATCAATTTTTTATTTTTTTTTAAAGATAATGTGCATATTTTTGGCACATGTTGTGCAATTATTAGTTTTATTGCACCAAGTTTGAACTTGTGGCCTATGGAGTCTCCATTGATAACATGATCTTAGAAGATGATTTAACCAATTGAGCTAACCTTTGGGAATAAAATAAGAATATATATATATATATATATATATATATATATATATATATATATATAGAGAGAGAGAGAGAGAGAGAGAGAGAGAGAGATTAGGTTCAAAGTTAGTTTAATGTGCAAATATTGTCTGCAACTTTGAGAAGGTAACCACTAGTACCACTTCCAGGGGTAGCCTCCATAAAACAAGTTTATATATATTAATTTTTTCCCTCCATAAATGTGATGTATTATTTAAAGGGTGAAATGAAAGAATAAGAGCATAGTGAGTGTAGGATAAGGAATGTAGAAAATAAGAAAAGATGTATACAAGAAGAAGAAGAGAGTCATATTGTGGCTATGTACATAACACCTCCCACAGAACTATTGTTATTATTATAGATGTTTGTGCTCAAGTCAATGCACTCAAAATTGGAAACGCATGGGTTTACACCCATTTTATGAACGTATATGTCAAAACATTTATGTTTATTTTAGTTGACCATGGTATGTTCTACTCTTAGAGCAGTTTACTTCAATATTTCTTATTAGCCAAATTCAATTTCATATTTGCAATCACATAACCATTGAAAGTAAATGCTGATAGAACATAAAATAAATCGACAGAAGAGAAGCCAAGTCAAGAGACACAATAATTTAGAATTCTTCTTATTCAACAAAGAGAGAGAAAATGTATTTTACAGTAGTCAATAGGATGCCCTCGTGAGCAAAGACTTTGTTGGTCAAACTAGCCCTTTAACCTACAATCAAGCTCAGTCAACTCGGTAAAATTTGGCCTTCAGTCAAAGTCACACTCAGCCCAAAACAATCCACAAAATGGATCAATGCAGAATTCAAACTCTGTGGTCAAAACAACAGTCAACGTTGCAGTTAAAGTCAACATTTGACCTCGATTTATGTGCCTCTAGCTACGGCCTCTCTATATCATATTTTATACCTTCGAAAACCAAACAAACAATGTATGTTGACCCAAGGTCAATGTTGGTCAATGCTACCAGAAAATCCTTAAAACCAGTTTGAAAATGCAACTTTCTAATTCGCACGTGTGGAGGAGAGAGAGAAGCCTCTAAGGCTATAGGAACCAATAATATGAGAGAGAGATGTGTTAGATGAGTGAATGATGAAATGAGATTCATGTTTCTCCTTTTTATATCCATGACTTTGGGTGTGTGACACAACTTTTGTGGCTTGTGAGCCTACATTACAATTATGGACTACCTTCAAAACTTGCACATGTGTGAAAAAATAAATTCAAAATACAATTTCGACTCATCCAAACAAGATGTTATTTAGATCAATATTTCACCTCTCCGAAAGAGGAATACGACAAAAATATCATATCCATCATATGAATAGTGCAACATGGAGTTTGGCCCTAGTTTCCAAATTTAACACTTCCTCTCAACTAGGGATAAATCCACCTTCCCATCCATCTGTCCACCTGTGCAATCCTATCATCCAGTACCATCATGTACTGTCATGTATCATCATGTAATATTGTGTCATCATGTTGTCTCTGCTTTGTTGGATTTTCTTTGCTATAATTATAAGATATGATCGAGAGTGATTCACAAGGAATTTTCCACTCTCCACTAAATCGAAGTCAGTTTAGAGGTAAAAACCTCAACCATACTCAAGAGTGAGTCACACACTGACCTGAAATCGATTTAGAGGTAATAACCTCAATCATACTTGATCCCAAATCAATTTTTTTGACACATCCCATCCTAGACATAGAGAGTACGAAAATACCCGATGCGTCCATTGGTAATGCTATTGTTATCTATCCTCATTTCCCAATTCATTGGTCAGATGAGAGCTACTTCCCATGAGTCCTAGACTACATGGGTAGGATGTATGTGGGGCATAGATCAAGGATAGGGTGAACCAATTCAATATCATAATGGTGGGGAAAGAGCACACCAACAAGGTAAGGTGAACCTAGCCATGTGGTTGCTTATAGGTCCAAGTAGCTATCCCAAAGCCCCCTGGAGCTCCCAGAGCTCATAGTACAACTCAAGTGGGACCCCCACTATAGGATCTATCCACGATACCGAGATTCTCATGGAAGGTTGAGAATTTGACCATCCCGAGGGGCTTCGTGAGAATATCTGTGACCTGATCATCAATCCCAATGTGATGGAGCCTTACAGCAAGTAATTATACCATATCCCAGACAAAGTGGTACCTAATATAAATATGATTGGATTGGTCGTGGAACACGAGATTCTCAGAAAGATGAATCCCACTTTGCCTGTCGGAAAGGATCGCGGTGGTATCCAACACATGCCCAAACAACTCACTGAAGAGTTTTCTCAACTAAACAACTTTACAACAGGCCATACTTGTTGCAATGTATTCGACCTCAACGGTGCTCAAAGCAACCGATTTCTATTTCCTACTCATGCAAGAGATCGAAGCAAAAATTAGGGTGAAACAAAATCCAGATGTTATTTTACAATCCACCACATTGTTTGCCCAATCGAAATCGGTATATCCATGGAACCTCGTACTCTCGATAGTGCATATCAGCCCATGGTTTATTGTGCCCTAAAGATATCTTAAGATATTCTTAGCACCAATCCAGTGAATGTGATTAGGCTCAACCATGTATTAACTCAACATGTTCAATTCAAAACATACATCCAGACGTGAGTTCACTAAGAACATCATGCCCCCCATGAGTGGATGATACTTGATGGGATTTCCTAAATTGGGCCCAACAACACTTCCATACAAATTCTTAAAGTTGAGCTCCATCGGAGTAGTCACAGACTTGTAGTCCACAATCCCAAATCTCTCCAGCAACTTCACAACATATTATACTTGAGAAAGGACAATCTCACCTATCTTTTTCCAGACCTCCAAGCCTAGGAAATAGTGCATCAGTCCTAGGTCCTTCATCTCGAACTCAGAAGCTAGCTCCCTCTTACATTGATGAATGAGAGGGTCAACACATGTTAGGAAGAGATTGTTAACATTGAGAACTAGAATGAGGGGTTTTCCATTAGAAAACTTAAAATAAAGGTTTGGATCAGCATCACTTCGTGTAAAGCTCAACTTCATCAAGTAGTTATCGACCCTCTTGTAACAAGACATGGAGGATTACTTCAACCCATAGATGGCTTTCGTCAACCTGCATACATGTGAGTCTCTATCTTGAACTTCAAACCCCAGAGGTTGTTCCACATAGACATCTTCCTTGATTGAGTCATGTAAGAAGGCAGTCTTCACATCCATCTGATGTAGACTCCATCTTTGCGATGCAGCAAGGACAATGATCGATTAGACGGTGGTGTAGCGGGAAACATGTGCAAATATTCCATCATAATATATGCCTTCACTTTGAGAGAAGCCTCAGGAAAAAAATCTTGCCTTGAAATTTTCAGCACTTCCATCAGCTCCATGCTTGATCTTGTAGAGCCATTTCTAGGTGACAACATATTTTTCCTTCGGTCTAGGTACCACATCCCAGACATCATTTTTGATGATATATTCATATTCCTTGTGCATAAAATCCTTCCAAAATTGATGCTTCATGAATTCTTCAAATGTTCCAGGCTCAGATTGTACAATGGTGCTCATGGCTCATAGGTACCCATGGTACCTATTCAGCTTCTTACCTTCACAAAATGTTTCCCTTGGAGCAATATGTCTCTCAGCATCTTCGAGAGTGTATCTAAGAGATGAAGCTATTCTCTTATTTGAAGAAGGTGGATCTATAGGATCCATTGGACCTTCAACATTGGGCATCGATTCATCCTTCAGTTCTTCCTCTCTTCCAACTTCTTCTTCTTCTTTGTCTTCCATTGAGATAGGAATATTTCTAAACTTCTAAAGGGAAACATGTTTGTCAAAGATGACATCATGGACTATATCCACTTCTCTTTAACCTGAAACATAGATTCTATACGCCTTCAAGGTTTCATTGTAGCCCACAAATGTTCCCTTCTTTCCAGAAGCATCCAACTTGCTTCTCTTTTCTTTCGGCACATGAAAATAAATTGGACTTCCAAAAACTATAAAATGAGAGACATCGAGCTTCCTACCAGAGAAGAATTCTTTGGGATTTTTGGAGTCCGATGCAGAATGTGGGAATCTATTTTGAACATACACAACGGTGTTTGCAGCTTCTCCCCATAGAAACTTCAAAAGACCTTGGTCATAAATCATGGCATGGGAAACCTCCAAAATGGTTATATTCTTCCTTTCAACAACAATACTTTTTTGGGAGTATACATAGTGGTGGTCTCCCTCTTAATGTCAGCTTCCCTACAATAGTCATTAAATTCATTCGACTCATACTCGGTTCCATTATCGGTCATCAAAATTTTGATCTTCTTCCCTATTTTATTTTCAACCAAGGCCTTGAAGGTACAAAATCACTTGATTGCTTCGTCCTTCTTCCTCAAAAAGTATAACCATGTTTTGCGGGAGAAGTCATCTATAAAATTCATATAATATAAAAATCCTCCCAAGGATGTTATGAGAAACATACTAGATAGATCAGAATGTATCAATTGCAAAATATCAGATATCTTCATGACACTTGAGGGGAATGGACCCAAGAGTGAATGTGTCTTTGAAGTTCCTCTTCCAAATGCGTACCTTTCCATCGATGAATTCCACCTTGAATCGATTGTCTTCCATTGTCGAGATAGACACTAGATTCTTCTTCAAGTCAAGTACATACAACACATATTTCAAATGGAGGACTTGACCTTGATTTAGATGAAGGATCACAGTCCCTGTCCCTTTCAGGAATAGGTGGCATTGTATCCAAGGATAATATCCAAATTAGTATCCTTTTCAATCAAATCAGAGAGGGCTTCCTTATATCCGGTGAAGTGCCTTGAGGCACCACTATCAATCAACCAATTGTCCAGGTTATCGGGAGGAGATGTAGTAGAGAGGGCAGATATATGAATATATTCAATTCTCTTATTATCAACAAAATTGGATTCATCATACCTAGATTTCCTTAATCTTTTAAAAGGTTGACCATTTCCATTCCCATTTTTATCAGAGGGAGCCTTCATTTTTACTTTGAACCTGTTGTTCCTTTGATTCACATTCCCCCTAAAGTTGTTGTTGTTGTTGTCATCATCTCCGAGAGAGTCCCTTTTATTGGGGCACTCTCTTGCATAATGACCAAGTTTGTTACAAGTGTAACATCTTCCTTTTCTTCCTTTGCCACTTGTACTTCCATGATTTTAATTTCTCATACCAAAATTATTCCTCTTCTTTGCATGAGTGGTGAAGGCAATAGGGTCACATCCATTCCCATTAGAGGGATGGTCTCTCTCCATTATCCTTGTCTCATCAACAATTCATCAAAATTAGGAATTATATTATTATTGATAATAGTAGTATTGAATACATACCATTTCCAGGGAAGTCCTCCAAGAGAAATGAGAGTGAGCTCTCGGTCAACTATGGCCTCTCTAATAACTAAGAGATCATTATTGATTTCGGTGAGCCTCATGAAATATGATTGGATGGATCCTCTCTTATCCATCTTGATGTTATTCAACTTGCTCTTCAAAAACTGAATTTTATTAGCATTGCTAGACCTGAACATGCTAACCAACTTATCATACATTTCCTTATATGTGCCTAGTTCGGAGATATAAGCACCAAGTGATTATGAATAGAATCCCTAATGATATTATTCACCTTGACTTTCCCTTTCTTGTACTTTGTTTTAGTGGCAGCCGATGCATTTGATGGAGGCTCATTGATCTTTCCCTGCACATAATCCATAACATCATGTTCTTCAAATGTCAGATCCAAGGAAAATATCCAAGCGTGATAATCAGACTTATCAGTCAACCTGTCATCAAATTTGAAGTATGATGAGGAAGCCATTTATCTATGTCCTTGTATTTTCAACTCTAGTGATTTCTCTTCCCACTCTTGCTTGGGATTTGTCTTCACCTTAGCTCTGATACCATGTTAATTTTAGTTAACCATGGTATGTTATATGCTTAGAGAAATTTACTTAAATATTTCTTATTAGCCCAATTCAATTTCAAATTTGCAATCACATAACCATTGAAAGTAAATGCTGATAGAACATAAAATAAATCAACAGAAGACAATCCAAGACAAGAGACACAAGAATTTATAATTCTTCTTATTCAGCAGAGAGAGAGAAAATGTATTTTACAAAAGTCAACAAGATGCCCTAGCCAGCAAAGAATTTATTGGTCAAACAATCCCTTCAACCTCCAATCAAGCGCAATCAAACATGGTCAAATTTGGCCTTCAGTTAAAGTCACTCTCAGCCCAAAATAGTCCACAGAACTAGTCAACATAGATGTCAAACTCTGCAGTCAAAACAAAAATCAATGCTGCGGTCAACATTGTATTCAAACTCAACTTTTGACCTCAATTTTTGTGCCTCCAGCTACAACCTCTCTAAATCTGATTTTATATATTCAAAATGCAGTCAAACGGTGTATGTTGACCCAAGGTCAATGTTGGTCAACGCTACCAGAAAATCCCTAAAAACAATCCGAATATGCAACTTCTTGATTCATAGGTGTGGAGGAGAGAGAAGCCTCTAAGGTTGTAGAACCAATCAGATGAGAGAGAGATGTGTGAGATAATTGAATGATGAAATGAGAATCATCTCTCTCCTCTTTATATCCATGACTGTGGGTGTGTGACACAAATTTTGGGGCTTGTGGGCCTACATTACAATACTGGGCAACCTTCACAAATTACACATGTGTGGAAAAATAAATTCAAGATACAACTTCTGCTCATGCAAACAAGATGATCTTTAGATCAATACTGCACCTCTCCAAAAGAGGAAGCCAACAAAAATATCATCTCCATCATATGAGCAGTGCAACATGGAATTTTGTCCTAGTTTCCAAATTTAACACTCTAGCTAACCACCCTCATTGGTGCAACAACACTCAAACACATGCAATGTTGAGCTATTGGTTGAAATTCTCGACTCTAAATTAACCTCACTAATGCCATCAATGAAAGAGATGTTGCTAGATTTATTGTTTCCAATTATGAGATGTAGAGCCACCATCATAACCTTGAAGTGTTGGCATACTAGTTCGAGACCTTGGTGAACAACATGGGCATGAACTTAGTCATCCTAGCTGTTTGACACATGCATCCACTCTCCAAAATACTTGGTGTAGCTTCAACATTTGAGCAACCATATTAACCCTCACATAGTCATTTTGGATGGAATAATTTACTCTAGTAATATAGAGAACAACTTACTATATGAATTCATTGTAGTTAAGTGCACATTCATGACATTATTGATGTTTAACTACTAAGACACAAGTGGAAGAGAGTAACTATGGTCAATTCATCCTTTTATCTAGTTACCAATGTATTTTATTTATCGTCCACACCAAGCCTTCTTATCTAAACAACATAATGAAACTCAAAGTACATATCGTAAAAACAACATAATGAAACTCAACTTGAGTGTATTGAGAAAATTGCATCCCATGATTTTAATACTAATTATGTCCTTGTGTAATGGAACCGTTGCATATGCTCTTCCATTCCACCACTTCTTTTCAAACACTAAGTAATCTACAACACAACATTATTCTAGTTATAATGCTCAATCCACATATTACTTCCTTGATGAACAAACCACAAAAGTTATTATGATATTTGACATGTCCACTAAACGAGGATAATATTATGGTATTTGATATTTCGTCATCTAATCAATAAAGATTGATAAAAAGTTAACATCTAGAAATTCTCTTTAACCATTCTAAGTTAAAATCCAATTGCCAATCCCTGCACCCGTACCATAAGTCCACATTCCATCGCTTTCCTTGTGGTCATAAGGCTTTAATTCTTCTTGAAGTCCCCCTAAGTGAAATGTGAGTGTATAGTTAACACGTGTTATATATACCCATCCAAAGGATCAATAAATCTCACATTAAACACACTTAGAAGGTGTGAAGTTTGACATATTGCGTGATATTTGACATATGCTGCTTATTCATTGACGAATGAAGGAAAACTACGTTGCAGACATTTGTAGGCAATAGAAAAAAATAATGTGAAGGAATATAGTACACCACATCAATTTGTTGTCGACTTCTTTTGTACGCCTTTTTCTAATAAAATTATCCTTAAATAATCTTTATTTCATCGAATGATAGAATAACACTAATCAATACGCTACTTTTTCAAAATGACGTTACAACTTATTGAAATTATTTTTATTTTGAAAATGCTTGGTTTTCAAAGGTCCCACATCAACCATGTGCACATCCTTTTCACTGAAATACTTTTCACTTTGGAGTGCACGTTGACTTTTGTGTACACAATAGACAGGCATGAATATGTTTTTGCTATGACACATTTTATAATGAATACCATTTTTTACATTATTTACAAGTAGTTAATTTTGATGAGAAATATCAAATTTTGTTTAATTTTACATAACTAGAAGTACAAGTTTAAACATTCTGTTTTTTCTTTTCTTTTCTTGTTCTGACCATTGATATGGAAAAATAAAAATGGTAGTTATTAATGAAATTGTGATTTTTTTTTATTTAAATTATATTTTTAAATGTGAAAAAGGATTTAGTGCTCTAAAAACTCCTATTATATCTGGATTATACAACTTTAATAACTAAAATTTGCACTTTAACGATTTTTGTAAAATTTTGGTCATATTTTGGGACAAGCAAATTAGAAATATGTGCCCAAAATGTATAGAAAACATGGAATCTTTAGATCACTACTAACTACAAAGCTTCATATCAATGCCTATTCATAACTATAATATTCATAGTCTTAATATTTTTCAAAAGAGGGAAATAAGGTAGATCATGGTTCTTAACATAAACTTCAATTATCTTAAATGGGGTTTAGAGGTTGAACAATTGGTTCTCATCTATTATTTTCATAATCTAGTTTCGAGGTGACTACAAACCATCATATATGAGTTTCAAGTATATGAAACAAGTTCTCATCTATCATTTCCTTGATTTGACTTAGAAAGCTTCTCTATAACATGAAAAGATTTAGCCAAAGTTCCTTGTTATTTTATTACAATAATGGAGGGGATGGGGAATTGGGGCATAATAGTGGCACCTTTGTGGTTGTCCCTTTTCTATGATGGTGAGGTCTACCTTTAGAGTGATAAGACTTGGTATAATGAGCTAGAAGGGTAGGGGAGTAGCACGAGACTTGTTTCTTAGTGTGTCATGCCCATAGAACTCCAACACCTACAGAAAAAGTGTGATGCCCTTGTTTACCTTTTCTATATAGGTGGTTTTCTAGGGTCATCATATATTAGGTTTTAACAATTACCATTTTCATTTCCAGGATCCTGAAATTTTTATGCTATTTTTTGGGCCTTCCCATGAATATTTCAAAATATTGTTATGTAAATGAAAAGCAAGTACATTAGTGTGAATATTTTCTTTCCAACAAATTAAAGAAGACTTGATATGGACGAATGAGTAAAAAGTGATGGATTTGACAATGTTCCATTTTTTTTTTAATACAACTCAATTATGTCTAGCTCAATATCAAATCATTAGTAATTAGGGTTACAGTTTCTACAACTTGGGATTTTTACCTCACAGATATTTTTAACATTAGTATAAACATAGTTTCAACCTATCTTTATGGATTTTTATAGGGATGAGTATAGAAAACACACACCTTTATCAAAGTCATCTTCTACCATTTTAGCCATTATTCTTGCATAATGTTTTTCATCATTGCTTGGTATAGTTTTATTGTATCCGTTAGTTTCTTTTTTGTATTGATGTTATATTTAATTTGGTTCTCAATCTAATTTATATTAGTAGTATGTGAGAAATATAATCTCTTTGTTTTCATGCATATCCCTAGGCATAAGGTAAGGTACAGGGTGTTGGGATTTGAGTTAACCAAGGTCATTGAAAATATTTCTCTCCACACCATACAACCTAATATGGAGGACAAGAGTTGGAGCTTGAGTTAACCAGGGTTCGTGAAGGTCTTCCTTACTAGACCATGCAACTTCACATGGAGGACAAAATAAAATATGACAAAGTGGGAAATCCTATCAAATTTTTTCTTTAAAGCTATAACGTGATAGAGGAAAAAAATGATGAACCAGTTCCCCTAGATATTTTCATGCCTCCCAAAACAAGCGTAGGAATCATCAAGAACTCATTTCAATATATTAATTCCATCCTTCATTATACAAACATTGAACTTTGATATCATTTTGTTTCAGGGAAATATAGGTGAAAACTCCTTAAAGACAGTTGGTCAAATAATGTAATGAGTTATTTCTCTACTCTTAAATTTTCCAATAATGAGAAGATTAGCATTCCACTCCTAAATTACCTTTATGATCCAAAAAATTCATGAGATACTTATTTTGTGCAACATTTTGGATCATATGAGAAAGAACCTAGTTTGGGAGTGGGGGGGTGCGGGAGGGTGGATTTTTTCAATGCTCTCAAGAAAGAGTATTTCCCTTTTGGAAATTATGTAGATTAATGTAGGAAATGGGCATTGATCTTGTGCTAGGGAAAGATCCACTATGTTGGAGTATCTTATGCCCTTGATATTTAAAAAAAAAAATAGGCATTAGGTATTTTAGGAAACATTTCACTCTAAAATACCACAATGCCTTACAATATACATCTAAAGAAAATCATATGTTTAGGAAATTTTTTTCTATGGAGAAACTTATTATTTAGCCATCAAGATTGATTTTAAAAAAAATAAGTATAAGAAATATGTTAAGGCAAGAAATCACTTTCGTGTCATTGAAATTTAGATAACTAAACGTACATGTTTAAACATTCTACTCTTTGAAATTTTTAACAATTTTTATGAGAATTCAAATGTGTAATTATTTCTGAAATTGTAATTTTTCATTATGTAAAGTATATTCCTAAGTATGAAAATGGATTTAGTGACCCAAAAAACCCATATTGCATTTGGATTATGCAATCACAACAACTATTTTCAGTTGCAACAATCTTTTCAATTTTTGGCTATATTTTTGGGCAAATAGATAAAAAATATTTGCCCAAAAAATATTTAAAAGAGTAGAATGATTAGATTACTACTAAATACAAGGCTTCATAAAAGTGCTTTTCCATAACAATAATATTCATAGTATTAATACTATTTAGAAGAGGGAATTAGGTTATCATTGTTCTTAAGGTAATCTTCAAAGATCTTAAATGAGCTTAAGAGACTTAATACTTGGTTCTTGTGCATTATATTCATAATTTAGCTTCTATGTGAGCTCAAACCATATTACACGATTTTAAAGTTTATGATAATAATAATTTTTTCCTTGATTTGACTTAGGGACCTTCTCTCTAACATGGAGAGGGCTAGCCAAAGTTCCTTGTCATTCTATTACAATAATGTAGGGGATGGGGAAATGGGTCATACAAGTGGGACCTCTTCGCGTGTCCCCTTATTTTGAAACTAACATGATGGTGAGTTCTACCTTTAGAGAAATAACACTTGCCTTGATGGGCCAAAGGGTAAGGGAGGTATCACAAGAGTTATTTTGCAATATGACATGCCCCTAAAACTCCAACACCGAGAGAAAAAGTGCCACAGACATATTTACCTTTTCTATCTAGCTCATCTAAGGTCATCTCATCATTACATTTTCAGACTTACCATTTTAAATATTTTGGTCCTAAACTTTTGAAGCAATATTTTTGGGAATTCCCATGCATATTTCATAACCTTGTTGTTTAAACAAAGATCATCTGCATCAATGTGAAAATTTTATTTCCAACAAATTAGCGAACATTTTCTATGGATAATTGAGAAAAAAGTGATGTATTTGACAAGCCTTTCCCTTTTTCGTACAACTCAATTTTTTCTAGCTTAATATCACACTAATTATTAATTAAGGTTAGGGTTTCTACAACTTGATATTTTTACCTTTTATAGTTTTTTAGCATTGGTATAAATGATTTGGATTGGATCATTATATTTTCTTGTTATCTATCTCAATGCATTTGGAGAGGAAAAAGTGGAGGAATCATCTCACATGATTTTTTTTACTACCGGGACCCAGTTTGGAAAAAAAATGGTTTGGAACCATTTAGGACCATTTTGAAGCATCAAACGACGTATTTTTGGGTACTAAATGTTCTTGATTTAGTGCCAAACCTTTTCATGCTATTATATACAAACATATATTTCTAGTGTTGCAAGAAGTGTGTTAATTAGAGTCTATATGCAAAAGTTATGTCGCTCATAAGTTGATCTTCCTGTTTTCACACCTATAATTAAGGAGGATGCCACATTAGCCCCCATTATTCATGGAAAAAGGGGAAAGACACATGATTATGATGTAAAATACTCTATAAGAGTCTACATTGTAACTCTAGTTAAGAATTCATGTAGTAAAATGTAATATTACAAAATTAGCATGTAGCTAAGTGGAATATTAATTTTTTCCTTTGTCAGTTAGATAGATGAATATTTCGGTAGGGAGACCCATAATTATCCTTAGTAGGAATAAAACCACTCCAAATGTGAATGGATGTCATCAAAGTAGCTGGATAAAACAACCTTATGTGTGAATAGGGGATGAAGCATGTGGAATGGGTCAACTTTTGACCAAATCAACAATGCTGGTATGGAGGGAGTGGACATTAAATGAGAGACAATGCAATTTTTGAGGGAGATTATTTGCATGGAAGTAGTGGATTTAATGAGTGGGGCCCAAGGTGAGGAAGCTCACCAAGCATATAGGGAAGGGAATGGAAGGCAAGGAACGCATGTTTTGGATTATGGCCTGTTATGACTTGTTTCTCTCTTCAGCTGTTTAGTGGAGACTGCAGTGTTGATTAGCACAAGGGTGTTCCTGAGTGGGAATCCCACCCTCATCCTTGGGGGACTTCGAGTGCCCACTAAAGAGAGGTGTTTGGGCTACATTTTCACATTTCGATATCAGGCCAAGCTACAAATTTCTTCTACATCATAGTTTATGTTTAGAGTTGTGTTGTGTTGTAGGGTGCAGCAGTGGAAGGGTTTGATAGGGCCATTTATGAGCTTGTTTTCAACAGAGGAAGCATTCCTTCCATTGGGAGGCTGTTGGGGAAAAATAATTTCCTGTCATTTAATTTGTCAACCCGGGGGTTTCGTAAACCTATGAAGCATGCATGCACTATATGTGCTAGAAATTGTCTTTCAGTTTAGATCAATCTAACTACAAAATAACAAAAACCAATTCATCTAATATATTAAATAAAATAATGAAAATGAAATTCAAATAACCTATGAAATCAAGTAACGAAAAAGAAAGAAAACAAATTCAAAATAAAATATAGCATGCAATCACACTTGAAGAAATTGAAACTTTAATCTAAGAAAGCATTTCAAATAATGCAAAGGAAAACAACTAAGGTACATTCAATCACTTTAGCATCCAATATGATAGAATCATCCTCTTGAGATTATGTACAAGCAACCGATTATACTTTAGTCTTTAAATCTAGGAAATAAATTAAAGCACGCAAAGGGAAAACTCAATAATTGCATAAGTTAGGTATTCAAGCATTTGGAAATATGATAAAATCACCTTCTTGAAATTATCTTTAAGAACACCCAATATTACAATTGAATGAGGAACTAAAAACCAATGTAAAAACATGTAAAAGTAAAGCTCAATGATTGTATAGGTTGAACATTCAATCACCCAACTTGGAAGTATGACAAGTCACCCTCTTAGCCATATCTTTTAGGAACATTCAATTATAGAATGAATTGACAGTTTGATCTAAGAAAGTAAATAACATAACATGAAAGGAAACTGAATAACTATGAGATATATTGCCTCAAACTTAATCCAATTGGAAAATAGATAAATCTATCCTTTTGAAATGTTTTTAGAAAAGAAAAGATTACATAGTCATTCTAAAACTAACACTAAGAAAGAAAATAAACATTAATATATAAAGCAAGTAAATCTTACACATTTTAGGTAGCTGATCTAAAAGTATCAGAGATGGTAAATCGATATCCTCCATATGTAAGAAAAACCAAGTCAAAATGAAGGAACATTCATGAGTAAGGTGGCACAATCCAATTCTATATTCAAAGCTTGAGCATAAATCCAATTTTACACATGATTTGATAGGAGAAAGCTTCCCCTATTTATAAAAAATATGAGAAGCTATCTCATTAATGAGAGTCCATGAATCTCTCCCTATATCTCTAGAGTTACAATCCAAATAGGAAGTGATAAGGAACATGTCTTCTTAGAGTTACAATACAAATAGGAAATGAGACACATATCCTTATGATCCCATGATATTCTCCATCCAAATTCGAATTTTTCCTTAGGAGGCCACATAAGAGTCTTTTGGAAGCTTCTTTTTGACCTACACATGGCAACAGACTCAGTCCACTTGTTAGGTATAAATATGTGCATACTATTTTCTAAATTTTAACCATAAATTCACTTAAAAATACTAGGAATTAATAAAGTTTGGAAAAACATACTGTAACCCAATAGTAGTAATGGTAAGGTAAATGTAGTGAAATGGAGGTGAAGTGAAGGTGATAATATGGAAATATAAGTGAAAATGCAATGGAAGTAAATGACAATTTCAAGGCCCAACATACCCCCCAACTGAAGCTATTGCATGTCCTCATGCAATCTATTACATTAATTCTTTTTTATCCTTGAGCTTTGGCTTAGCTTTGCATGATATCATTTGATAACTTCATACTTCTGCAAAGTCTTTTTAGTTGAATTGCAACATGGTTGGTTCTTTTGTTTCAAGCATATTTTGTTGTTGTATTCAATTTTGATCTTTGAACTTATCATAATGATAATTTGATTATTGTTGAAAAGTATATCTTTATTGGATTGCATCATGGTTTGTTCTTGTGTGACAACCATGATTGTGTTTGCATCCAATTATCTTTTAAGTACTTTTGAAAAGCCATTGTATGCTCATAATAATAATGTAATAGTTAATATATTTTGAAATTATGTGGCCTTTTGAATGTGAAATGAATGTGGAAAAATGTGAATATGAATGTACCCCCAACCCCCCTCCAACCGATGGTATTGGAAATTTTATGAAATGAGGAAAAGAAGTGTTTTTCCCAAAAGTTATCATTTTAGATTTTCAAGGAATTCTATGGCAAAAAGTTAGAAAATGACATACCTTAACTTACGCTTTGAAAATGGATGAGCTACATGTGTGGTGGCTGCAAAATTATGATCATAATATTCTTCATGTGGTTGTACAAGTTATGGATAAAAGAGTCAAAATGACTTTTTATTGCTTCTACTAAAACTACTGAATTTGCTACAAAATGATGTTGATTCTGCAGTTGTCATCTGATTCTGTAGCTGCCATCTGATTACCATATGATTCTATTGCTTCCCTCTAATTCTCCTGCTGTCATTTGATTGTGTTGTTGTCATATTATTCTGCAACTGCCATCTTATTTTTTTGTTGTCATATGATTCTGCAGCTTCCATCTAATTCTGTAGCTACATATCTTCTTTGTTTGCTTCAAGATGTTGAAAATGATAGTCTTCATGTCTTCAAAACTCATTGGCATAATTCATGCTATGTGAATATATGTTTTGATGTCGAACATAGTAGGAAATTGTTGACTTAGTGGCCATTAATGGATGCCACTAGTCAACACGAGAACTCTCACCATTGATGACAATGAGAGTCAAGATGCCCAAACACATATTGCTAGGTACAAATAATTTTGTTGTTATCGAGTACCTAGAAGATCCGATGAACATGGGACATTAATGTATTCCCATTGTTCATCAACAAGAAGACTTTCCATTAAGGCATGCAAGAACCAAGGTGTTTTTGCAAGGATTTTAGACTCAAAGGACTATGGACTCAAAAATTTGCATTGAAGCAAGGTTTATTTGAAAAATTAAAAGGATAGGAGAAGGAAATTGGAAATGGAAGATGAAAATGGAAAATGAAAATGGGAAATAAGCATGTAAGTGAGCTTCTTGCTTTTATTTGTGGGTTAGAAGTAGACAAAAAGTAATGGAAAGTGTATGTGAATAAATGAAAATGAACAGCTGACTCTTGCTGGGAAAATAACTGTGGCTTGATTTGAATTGCTTGGTTGGATTTATGATTCAAAAGGGAGGAAATGTAATGTTCTTGATGGATATGAACATGGAATTGTTCTTATGTTTTTCATGAAATCGGTCCTTCGAAGACCAATTGTGCACAATTGGTTTTCTTCAATGATCATTCGATCATCCGAAAACTCCAAAAAAACTTGACATAATGAACATAATTGTGTTAAAAAAGAAATGGCCAATTCCTTTTTGATTCTTATGCAAAAATTTGAATGTCAAATGAAACAGATTAAAGGAAAATCAAAAGTGTTATATTCAGTCCAATTCATGATATTGATAACAATCCATTTTTAAGAAATAACCATGAAAAATAAATCAACTCCCTTTTAACGGATGACTTCATGCAATGTGCTCAATAATATGATTGGCATCACAAAGATTCGTTGTGTCCTGCAAGTTAAAGCTTCATAGAAAAATACACAGCAACAAATTTTTTAATGCCAAATATTGAGAAGTCATATAAATAATCTTCCAATTGTTCTGCAAGTCATTATTAAAATTTTCAAATTGAATCGTCATCTGTGCTCCAAAACCATGTTGTCAAAAATATTTGAAGCGGTAAAAAAAAAGTACTTGCACAAAAAATTATTTCAATCAAATTTTGCAAATATTTTTCGCCTTATAAAACACTTCAATATCGATTGTCTATGAATTTTTTTTTCTCATTTTTTTAAATATATATATATATATATATATATATATATATATATATATATTTCTTATTATTATTATTATTATTATTATTATTATTATTATTATTATTAATTTTTAAAAATGATGAGACACATATGTGTCTAAAATAAAATTTATTTAATCGAATTGGACTCTTATACCACTTTCCATGTGCAGTAGAGTTTATTGTTAATTCAAATTCTTCTGCTTTCAACTTGCCATGTTTAAAGAGTTCAAATCAAATATTTTTTTCCTCACGCAATATGCAAAACGGATCTCTAAAGAACCCTGAATTTCTCCCAAATGGCTACGAAATATAGCAAATCGCTCGCAATTTACCTAACTGGCCTCGTTCTTGAAAAACCCCATGTTTTATTTTTTCCTAATTCACCTCGGTTCGTTCAGAAAATGTGTTTTAAAATCATGTTTTTTTAACACTTACGCATTTCTGGAAATTTCATTTTCTGCAATTACTTCTGCAACAAAAAAAAATTGTTGTGGTTTGAATTTTTTATTTGTAGGTTTTGATGTGTAATGGCTTGTATGTCACAGAGAAGTTCATATCGATCACCCTCATTCCAATTACTTGCAATGGAATCTGTAATATTCTCTTCATCACTAGTCTCCAATCTTCTCTTCATCAACAGTTTCTTCATCTGATACACTTTCATTGTCTATCTCTGCAATGGAATTTGCAATATTCACTTCATCAGAAGTTTGCACTCTTTTCTTCATCAATAGTTTCTTCATCCGATACACCTTCATTGTCTGTCTCTGCAATTTTTAAAATTGATTTTTAATAACATCTGTGTGAGGAAGACCGAATATGGAAAGGAGAAGGTTCCTTTTTTATTGCAGTGCATGGATATTTGTGTGGATTGGGGGCCTGCACATATGCGTAAAGCCAAGCCAAAGGTTGGCCTCATGCATATGGGTGGGCTTCCTTTCCATGGGCCATTCATTGTTTTGAATATATATATAATTTTGTTTTTTTATTTGTTTTCATATAAAAATGTTTTAGTCTTTTTTTAAATTGATATATGTTACATTATATATATATATAATTTAAACAAAAAAAAAATTATTTTTTAAAAGAAAAATTGTGCACATGCAATTCATTAAATCACAAAAATATTGAGAGGATGCAAAACATTAAAAATTGCAGAGATGATCATACAGATATGGACAAGAAAAGGATCATGACTCAAACGAGGATTTTCAACAGAATGTTAGATCAATTTCCAGCAAAATTTTTAATGAATATTTGAATTTTAATTTTTAAATTGACTCATCTGATTTTCTAATCTTCCAGGTCATAACGAGGTGTTGAAAGAGAGCATACTAGTCAGCATCATCAAATCTATTTCTGTAATTCAAACATTCATATTTTCACACACAAATTTTATTTCTGATGGTGATAAAAAATGAAGTGATTCTTACTGTGTCACTGAAATTTATTCAAAATGAATTAATCAACGTTGATTATTATTTTTTTGAAAACAAAATTAAAAAAAATCTAAAATTCTAGCTAAGTTTGGTTTTATTTTTATTTTTCCTATCTATCTAAAAAAACTATATTTTTATTCTATTTTTAAGTATATTCATGCTTCCAATGAATCCATTTACAGATTAGAATCTTTGAAATATTCATATCAAAACTTAAAAAATGTAGAAATTATATGCACTAAGCATGCATATGTCCTAGATCCACCTAATCTCACACTATTTAACTTTATGAAAAATACTGAATCATTCCACTTGTTAATATTTTGTGGAAAAATTTAATTGCACACACATGTAAAGCATAAATAAAAATAATTGCACGTAACACAATTGTTTTTAACCGGGAAAGCCTAAAGCTGAAAACCCCAACTATATATTGTTGGAAATGTTGTCATTGATGGAAAAGGAGGCAGCAAAGGTAGATACATGCAAAGGACAGCAACAGAAGCAAAGGAGAAGACAGAAAGTAACATTTACAGGGAGCATAAGAAGAACAAAAGTAGAGGCAGCAAAGAGAGAAGCAAAGTAAAAAGATGAAACAGTCGAGCAAAAAAGAGCATGAGACATGAAGCAGAGGCAGTTGTAGAAGGGCCATCGAACTGAAAATCTAGCTAGGACAAGCAATCTTGTAAGTGAATTCATGTGTCTATATAATGAGGAAATTGATTCTATACAAAGAAGAATCCTTTTAGAGAAGTTGTATTAATAATTGGCCTGGAGTCTATCGATTTGGCTACAGTTGAATTGATTTCGTAAGGGTTTATAAAAGGAACTA
The DNA here is from genome assembly GCA_034641835.2 of Pinus albicaulis. Taxonomy (NCBI): domain Eukaryota; kingdom Viridiplantae; phylum Streptophyta; class Pinopsida; order Pinales; family Pinaceae; genus Pinus; species Pinus albicaulis. The sequence continues at coordinate 663,530,989 of CM076583.1, forward strand.
ATTGGATTCACAGATTGAGTGAAACCGAGCTAGAATCACATTGAGTCTTATTGAATTAGATGCCTCTGTGCAAGGCATTGGCAGAAAATTGAATTTTGGGGTTCACTGTCTAAAGAAGGACCTTGGTTCTGGTTGAGGGTTCTGAATTATATATGCGAGTGTGGGAGAACTAGGCTCGTAAAGGAAACGGAGAAGTAACCAGTGGAATTGTAGAATTTGCGCATCAGAATCGTGGACTTATATGAGCTTCAAAGGCGCGGAAGTGATATGAAGGTCTGACGAGGATCGATGAAGAATAAAGCTCGACTTGGATCGATTTCCATTCCATCGCAGTAAACCAGCATTATATACTCCATTTTTGATGAGTCGAGCTCAGGATTGGAAATATAGCAATGGCACACAAAGTATATAGAATCGTCGAGGGCTTTCAACTTACAATTAAGGGTGGAGTTATGTTTAAAGCCTGACGGATAAAGAAATTATATGCCACAGCATTAACATAGAGAAAGACAAGGTCGAAAGAAACGAAACCTAGAACCGTGAGGAACAGTGATAGTGGGTTTGTGAAACCAACCCCACCCATATCACACCGCCTTTGTACGATAAGCGGTATTTCCAAATCGAAAGTGATCAACGCCATTGGCTGACACGTGGCCTTAAGCGGTTTGGAGAACCCTCTCTCATCGCGCGTTAAAGTTTGTCCATCTAACTCATGCGATTTCCATGGGATCGGAGGGTTGAAGCACAATAAGACAGCAACCGTTGGATGTGAGCGAAAGTTAACCACTGGGCCCCAGTTCATCGCTTAAGTTCGGAGGACTAAACTTCGTGCGATATAACTACGCAACCACTGTTGATCTACCAGAGGGGAACACGATAAGACCACAACCATTGAACGAGGAGGCACTATTATGTGAAGTCGGAATTATATGTGTTGTGTGTGAATTGTGGTGGACTCGATGTGTTTATGAACGTGACTCATATATGTTTGAGGTTTGGCTTAAAAGGTATGCCATCGCATCGGAAAAGGATGGAACATCAGAACATCCCATAGAAGGATGCAATTGCGATCAATCGCATCGGGACAATTACAAAGGATCCAATCACAATCGGAAGAATTCAATTGTGATTAACAATTGTGGGGCCCGAACCTTTCAAATGTTAGAGTTGGTGATTCAATTTATTTTGGATTAGATCGTAATATAAGACCCAAGGCTTATCTAAAGTCTTACAACATTTTATCGCAATATATGAATATAAAGCGGCCAATACATAATGCGATTTATTATAAAGGACAGAGGTCAATATGACTTGTGATGCAGGCTTTAGACAAAAGGTGAATATTTATTCGAAGAGGCAATAAAGAGATAGCTCGACTTGGAGTTAAGCTGAAATATTGATGCATATCAATATGCATACATGGTGATATATTTATATATAACAGAAAAGTGAAGGTAGTCTAGACATCAAGGAGCTTCAGCAATGAAAATATTCTGCCCAGATATAAAATTATTTGGGTTACAACAATGATTTTAGCCTCTGATGGAGTAGCTTCAATATTGATTCAAATTGCCAGTGCAGAAATTAAAAAGTATTGAAATTGCCTAGATCGAGAGTTGCATTGAGTACAAATTTGCTATATCCATTTTATATGCACAGAGAGAGAGAAAGTATGGGGCTGACAGAGGTAAACAAAGATTGCAGGTTTGACAGGTATACACGCACAGATGCATAGAGTTGCATTAAACAGAGGTATGTAAGATAGTTGCACGACAGCAACAGAAAGGAAAAGACCAACAAGCCAAGGGCTGAGCAAAGTTTATGTATTGAAATTGAAAATGTAAATGTTTAATTGTTTTTATATTGTTTGTGATGCAAAGGCAAGTATCCTAAGGAAAATAAAAATCCCATTGTAACATGGAAACTTGTACATATTGTTATATTTTAAAATGAGTTGGACAAAGGAATGAGAAGACAGAAGCCAAAGAGTCATGGTTGTTCACTCCAAATTCCTTGTGGAATACAAACAGTCATGTGATGAACTCTATATATAATATCAACTTGATATGCATAGAGAGGTTAGAGAGAGTAAGGATAGAGAATGTAAAGTATAGAAGATTGAGGCAGAGAAGATAAGGAAGAGAGGAGTAGAAAGAGATGCTATAGAACAAAGTTGATATCTGAGGTAAATCATCAAACATTTCTTTTGATAGATTGAGGAAGTTGGAGCTTCCCTATCAAGTTGAAGCTTGATAGCTGTCAGTTGTAGCGGACTAAGGTTAGAGCCTCCCATAGGTTGGTGCCTATAGAAAAGTGAAGGGAGTTGGAGCTTCCTTGCAAGTTGTATCTTGTAGAATTGAGGTAGGAGCCTTCTGTAGGTTGGTGCATGTAGAAAAAAAGTGGTGAGAGGGAGTTGGAGCTTGCCTTTGCATCACAATAATAATAAGATGTGGTTTTATCCTTTTATGGGTTTCCACTTATATCTGTCGTCTCCATCTGTGTTTCCTGTGTGCTGAGATGATTTACCAATTCTGCTTTATCTTTGCTGCTCTCATAATAAGTTTGATTTCACATTAATTTAATACTTGCTGCAACATATTAAGACTATTCATATACTAAGGTTGGTTATAAAAGTAAGCTGTAAATAAGCTGATGAAAAAATTTAAAAAGCTCATGTATGTGTTAAACTGATTCACCCCCCCCTCTCATTTTAACTAATAATTCAACATATATTATGTCTCATGGAATCATATGAAAATCCTCATACAAAGCTTATCAAGCTCTCAGTATAGTACAATCATCATACACTAATCAGGAACAATCGTGCAAATCCATGCACCAATCTTTGCCTCCTGCTAGCCTGCCTCCACTACGCAATCCGTGCTGAAGAATAGCTCTGAATGAATTCAAATTTCTCTTGCCTTGACTGCGCAATCCTCATTGGCAACTCCAATGTTTGTGATATGAAATCAATGCATCACCATAGTCACAACAGATAGTCTATCTTGCCCTTTCACCTACCTCTCCACTGGGTCTCCACTGAAACTGCCATGCACTGTAGTTAATTGTTGTATTGTTCAGTTGATTAATGAGTTATTATTTGTGAATTAATTAACTAATTAATTCACTCCCTCTCACTAGTGTATCAATCGATTAGACTAGATACAACTAGCTCAGCGAGTCTAAGCGAGATAACGTCAGCTCCATAACTACTTCTTCCATTTGTGTCATAAATTTTCACTTGATTTCTAACTAAGTCCTCCATGCATTAGTACAACGATGAAGCAGAATTGCGTAATTCCCTCGGTCCACTAATGTTCCACATCTGTACCTTTGAAATTAAGTGCTCCAAAAGAATAAGTTGTTGTTTATTGTCGGATTATTATTAAGAGCTAATAATAATCGACACTTCTATTTTTAGATCGACGATCTATAAATAGACTTCGCCCAATATTCTAAAAATAGAATTTCATCTATTTTTCCAACTTGGTAAACCATCCACAAATAGCATCCTGCAACTTCTGAAATATGATCACCATGTGTAAAAATAGACATAGTCTAAAAATAGACTTGCACCAAAAATAGCACGTAGGCCATGATGAGCGATTCTTTTCACTAAGCTCATCATCTTGTTGAATCTCAACACTCCCTCTCAACAAGATAGGGATTATCCTTCACCCTGATCCTACCTCTATGGTATTCGAATTTTCTCCTGGTGAGCGCCTTTGTCAGAATATCTACATCCTGATCCTCCGTAGGAATGTACTGAAGCAACATGATCTTCCGCTGCACACAATTTCTGATATGATGATATTGGATATCAATATGTTTAGATCTATCATGAAACATAGGATTAACCGAGATTTTAATGCAACTCTGATTATCACAATGTATCACTGTGGGATCTAAATGTGAACCGAACAAACCAACCAGGAACTTCCTCATCCAGATAGCCTCACATGCAACTTGACTTGCTACCATGTATTCTGCTTTTGCTAAACTGAGTGCCATGGATCTTTGTTTCCTACTGTACCAAGAAACTGTCGTAGATCTGATACTGAAAATCCCCCCTGATGTTCTCTTTCTGTCTGTTGGGCTTCCTGCCCAATCTGCATTCGTGGAGCCATGCAACTTCACCTCATCCATTTGTCTGTACCATAAACCATACTCAGATGTGCCCCTGAGATATCTCAATACATGCTTGTCTGCCTTCCAAAAGAGCTTGGTAGTCTTAACCATCGCTTGTGAAAGTTGGTTCACTGCATAGCATATGTTCGGTCCTGTATTGACTAAATACATGAGCGAACTCACCAACTATCGATAAACAGTGGCATCCACTACCTCTGCCAATGTAACATCCTCTTTCTTCCAATTTCTTGGAAGAGGAGTGTTGATAGGCTTGCAGCCTTGCATGTGAAACTTCTCCAGTATCTCCTGGGCATACTTGCCTTGAGACACAAACAGTTCACCTTCCCACTTCCATATTTCCAATCCAAGGAAATAATGAAGGAGGCCCAAATCCTTCATCTCAAACTCCTTTACAAGATCTTCCTTACATGAGTGTATCAACTACTCATCACCTGTTAGTATTAAATCATCAACATAAAGTAAAATTATTAAAATCTTACCCTCCAACACAATCTGGTACAGGTTTGCATCTGCCTCACTCTTGGTGAAGCCAAGTCTAGTGAAATAGCTATCGATTCGAGTGTACCAAACACAGGGTGCTTGTTTCAGCCCATACAATGCTCTTTTGAGCCTGCACACATGCGACTCATTGCTGAAGATCTCAAATCCTTCGGGCTGCTTAATGTACACCTCTTCCTCAATGATCCCATTAAGGAATGCAGTCTTCACATCCATCTGATGAATGTGCTAACCCATCTGTGCTGAGAGAGCAAGGATGGTCCATATGGAAGAATACCATGTGACAGGTGCAAAGGTTTCTTCATAGTCAATCCCCTCAATCTGTGAGAAGCACCGGGGAAAAAATCTTGCCTTATACTTCTCGACACTCACATCAGCAGCTTACTTTACCTTGTATATCCATCTTGATCCTACAAATAATTTTCCCACCGCCCTTGGAACAATCTCCCAAGCACTGTTTCTGACAATGGAGTCATACTCCTCCACCATGGCATCTACCCATGTGGGCTCCTGCACTGCTTCTTCGAAATAAGATGGCTCTATCACAATACACTTGCTCATAAGATCCATGTATCCAATAAATTAGCCAAGTGATTGTCTCTATCTGCACTATCATGTAGGGACTCCTACATTCTATGTTGCATCAAGCTTTATTCTCTCAGCTTCTGTGGTACGCTTTCTACCTTGTCTGGTGTTTGGTTATGCATGAGTGGACTCCTACACTCCATGAATCTCCTCTTGTGGCTGATCCACATCTAGAGGTTCATCTTTGGGAACAAGAAGTTCCTCCTCTGCATGCAAGTGTAGCTCCCTCTCAAGCGACAACTTCATGGTTTTCACCTCATTTAATTTTATATCCCGTCAGACAACAGTCATCCGACTATCTGGAAAATACATACGATAGTTATGAGGTGTTTCTGTGTACCCCAAAAATATCCCAACTTCTGCAGTCAGCTCCAGTTTCTTCCTGGCGTCCTTCATCACATGAATGTAAACAGGTGAGCCAAAAATCGTCAAATGAGAAAGATCAGGCTTCTTACCACTAAAAGCTTCTTCGGGTGTACTCATGCCAAGTACTCTATGAGGACAATGGTTTTGCACATAAACTGGAGTGTTGCATGCTTTCGCCCACAAGTGCATCGATAGGCCCTGGTCATGCAGCATCGCTCGTGAAACACCCATGATCGTTCTATCCTTTCTCTTTGTGACCCCATTCTGCTATGGGTTATGAGGTGTTATGAGTTCTCTTTTAATTCCTGCTTTGCTACAGAAGTATTTGAATAAACCCAAGATGTATTCACCACCATTATCGCTTCGTAGAGCTTTCACTTGCTTCCCCAACTCCTTCTCCACCAATGCCTTGAACTCACAGAACTTTGAGAATTTTTCACTCTTCTTCTGCATGAAGAATATCCAACATCTATGAGAATAGTCATCAACAAATATAACATAATACCTATGTTTTGTTGTTGAAGCAATCGAGAAAGGTCCACACATGTCTGTGTCAATTATCTCCAAGATCACCGAAGCATGGTTCTCCTTCTCATAAAAGGTGGTCTTCACAAACTTACCCATAGTACATCCCTTGCACTGATCTGACTGTGCAAGAGTACCCTTGGGAATTCCAATAGAAATATGCTGCAAAATCTTCAAAGCCCCATGGTGAAGATGGCCCAATCTCTTGTGCCATAATTCATGCTCATCCTAGCTCACCACTTCTTCTGCTTTGCCCACCATTGTAGTGCAGCCATATACCTCCAGCTTGTAGATATTCTTAATTTTAACCCCTATATTCTTGATTTGACCCGTTGTTTTATGTCGAAGGAAGGCTTTTCCCTCACTAAAAACAACATCATAACCTCTGTCTTCCAGCATTGCGACTGAGACCAAGTTCTTCTTCAGACCTGGAACATGCATAACATTCTTCAACAAGAATGGATTACCAGACTCCCTCTCAAAGGTAATGGTCCCAATGCTAGTTGCACTGTACCGATCATCATCGCCCATCTCTATATGCATCTGGAGGTCCTTCTCCTCCAAGTCACTAAACAACTCTTTGTCTCCCGTCATATGGAAAGACGCACCACTATCAAGATACCACACCAATCGCATACAACTTGAAACCAAGAATGCGATCAAGGAGAAATCAACTTAAAATTGCGAGGCTAAGGCCTCTCCAACTACAGATCCAGCAGCCTTCTTGTTCTTCTTCTTCTGCGGACAGTTAGTGGCGAAATGTCCATGTTCGTGGTAGTGAAATCACTTCACTTTAGACAAATCCTGCTTCTTGCCTTTAGCATTGGATTTTGAAGGATGTTTCTTCCCCTTCCCTTTCCTTGCTTTTGTAGCCAAATCGAAATTCTCTTCATCTTCATTATTCGATGAAGATCCATCCCTGGTACCCCGCCTTATCTCCTCCTGCACAAGATCCGACCAAAGTCGCTCCCATCCCGACAGTTTCTCCCGTCCATTGACAGAGTCTTCCTAGCTGTGCCAACTCTTCAGAAGCCCAAGGAGAGCCAAGCTCACCAAGTCTTCATCACCAACAGTAATCCCCACACTTCCCATTTCATCCTTGTAGTGGACAAACTTCATGAGGTATTTTGGAATACTATCGCCTTTCTCCATTTTTATTTTTTTGAGCTAGTCTTTAAGTGCCAAATTCCTCTGGTTATTTCTGCTTTGGAACAAGTTTGTCAAAGCCTTCCACATTAAGAATGGAGTGGCTTTCCCTTGAAGGCTGGACACAATATGGTCCTTCACACCTTCCAATAGAATCCTCCTTGTATTTACTGTCTTCTTTTGCCATGCATCAAGTAATGCAACATCGCTAGATCCCTGCTTAGAAACATCGCTATTGATGAACTCCTTTAGTCCATTATCCTCCAGCACTGCCTCCATCCTATCCTTCCAGGCTATGTAATTTGAGCTCCCATCAAGGGCATACTCCAATCGCAACCCATTGAAAGCCATTTCAATGTATACACAACTTCTGCACCAAGAATCTTCTGTAGCAAATTCGAATTGTCCACCAGCACAAACTCATTTTACAATTACAATCTTCAATTAACAATGATCTAATACCATGTAGAAATTATATGCACTAAGCATTCATATGTCCTAGATCCACTTGATCTCACACTATTTAACTTTATGCAAGAGACTGAATCATTCCACTTGTTAATCTTTTGCTGAAAAATTTAATTGCACACACATGTAAAGCATAAATAAAAATAATCGCACATAACACAGTTGTTTTTAACCGGGAAAGCCTAAATCTGAAAACCCCAACTATATATTATGTATCATGGAATCATATGACAATCCTCATACAAATCTTATCAAGCTCTCATTACAGTACAATCGCCATACACTAATCAGGAACAATCTTGAAAATCCATGCACCAATCTCTGCCTCCTGCTAGCCCGCCTCCACTGCGCAATCTCTGCTGAAGAATAACTCTAAATGAATTTGAATTTCTCTTGCCTTGACTACACAATCCTCATTGGCAACTCCAATGTGTGTGTGATGCAATCAATGCATCACTATAGTCACAACAGATAGTGTATCTTGCCCTTTCACCTACCTCTCCACCGGGTCTCCACTGAAACTACCATGCACTGTAGTTAACTGTTGTATTGTTCAGTTGATTAATGAGTTATTATTTCTGAATTAATTAAATAATTAATTCACTCCACTCTCACTAGTGTATCAATCAGTTAGACTAGATACAACTAGCTCAACTAAGTCTAACTGAGTTAAATTGAATATAACTCCATAACTACTTCTTCCAACTGTGTCATAACTCTGCCACTTGAGTTCTAACTAAGTCCTCCATGCATTAGCTCCATTAAACCTTGGGAATTGCGTAATTCCCTCAGTCCACTGATGTGCCACATCTGTGCACTGAAAAAAAGTGCTCCAAGAGAATAAGTTGTTGTTTAGAGTCTGATTATTATTAAGAGCTCATAATAATCGACATGCATCTATTTTTAGATTAGCAATCTATAAATAGACTTCGCCCAATATTCTAAAAATAGAATCTCATCTATTTTTCCAACTCGATAAAACATCTACAAATAGCATCCTGCAACTTCTGAAATATGATCACCATGTCTAAAAATAGACTTGCACAAAAAATAGCCTGCGGGCCCACTTAGTGAAGGCGATTCTTTTCACTAAGCTCATCATCTTGTTGAATCTCAAAAAAAATGTTCTTGATTGTTTGTAAGGATATGCGAAATCGACTTGACCTTTGGATTTGCTGCAATGATCTCTTAAAGAATTGATGAATGTTGTGGCACAATCGCTTTTTGATACCATTCCTCAATGTAGTCTTTGGGCTGCATTCTAGACTCTTTTTCCATAAATGGTTAGTAAAAACTAAAAATAAAAATAAAAATACACACTAGACTGAAATGTAGTTCCTATGCACACTTCCCTGGCACTGACACCAAAATGTTGGGGAAAAATAATTGTCTGTCATTTAATTTGTCAACCTGGGGGTTTCGTAAACTTGTGAAACATGCGTGCACTATATGTGCTAGAAATTGTCTTTCAGTTTAGATCAATCTAACTACAAAATAATGAAAAACAATTCATCTAATCTATGAAATAAAATAATGAAAATGAAATTCAACTAACCTATAAAATCAAGTAACGAAAAGAAATAAAACAAATTCAAAAGAAAATATAGCGCGCAATCACACTTGCAGGAATTGAAACTTTAATCTAAGAAAGCATTTCAAATCATGTAAAGGAAAACAACTAAGGTACTTTCAATCACTTCAGCATCCAATATGATAGAATCACCCTCTTGAGATGATGTACAAGCAACCAATTACACTTTAGTCTTTAAATCTAGGAAAGAAATTAAATCATGCAAAGGGAAAACTCAATAATTGCATAAGTTAGGTATTCAAGCATATGGAAATATGATAAAATCACCTTCTTGAAATGATATTTAAGAACACCCAATATTACAATTGAATGGGGATCTAAAAAGAAATGTAAAAGCATGTAAAAGTAAAGCTCAATGATTGTATAGGTTGAACATTCAATCACCCAAATTGGAAGTATGATAAGTCACCCTCTTAGCCAGATCTTTTAGGAACATTAAATTATACAATGAATTTATCGTTTGATCTAAGAAAGTAAATAACAAAACATGAAAGGAAACTAAATAACCGTGAGCTCTATTCCCTCAAACTTAATCCAATAGGAAAATAGATAAATATATCCTTTTGAAATATTTTTAGAAAAGGAAAGATTACACAGTCATTCTAAAACTAATACTAAGAAAGAAAATAAAATTTAATATATAAAATTTTTAGGTCCCTATATCACTAGTATAGTCCCTTATTATTGTTAGTGTAACCCCCTTATTGTTATTATTGAACCCTTGTAACCCCCATTTTGTTATTATTGTGCCCTTAAATTATTATTGTTAGGTCGGCTAGGATTACATTGTGGCCCACTAGGATTACATTATGGCCCCATGGACTCCTATGTATAGAAAGGAGGTTTTGTAAATTGTATCATCCAAGAATTGTTCATTTATGTAATGTATTGGAGGTTTCCCCCTCGAAGTGGCTTATTTCTAAGGCGTTTATATCTCTTTTCTTCTATTTTTGAAGCTGGTTACACAACATTTGGTATCAGAGGTTTGGATTCTAGGGTTTCGCTGCTCCAAATAGGTCATCGTGGAATTTGCGCTATAACTTATTTTCTACGAAGTTTCAGAAGCTGAAATTTTTAGGGTGCGAAGCCAAAATCCTGAGGAATATTTTCTAAAAAATTCAGAGCCTGGTTCACAATATTTTCAGAGATATGATCTGTGGAAGTTAGCTCTTTTTTTCAGGCTCCTAAACAGGTCATCGTGGAATTTGTGCTATAACTTTTTTTCTACGAAGGTTCAGAATTTGAAATTCGTATGGTGCGAAGTTGGCAGCCTGAGGAAATGTTTCAAAAAATTTCAGAGCTTGGTTCACAATATTTTTGGAGATATGATCTGTGGAAGGTAGTACTTTTTCAGGCTCCTGAATTTCATCTCAAAGAGGTGATCGTGGGAAAAGTTCAATAACTCTCTCTCTGGGCATTGGATTGGAGTGCCGTAAACATTGGTCACAATTAAGCAGACTATACTTTCGTGGCTATCAATTTTAGAGACAAAGGACAAAACAGTGGCACGTGGCAAGTCGTACAAGTTCGCTCTACTGAACCAGTCCATAATTAGGTCATTGTGGGAGATTGGACACAACTTTGTCTTGGAGAATCCAAATTAGGTCAGACCTGTGGCATTCGAAAGATAATTCAATGGGATACGTTGGTACTGAAATTTAGATATTTAAGATCTGAAATCGTATATATAATCCAATTTCAATATCGAGCTCCTCAAAAGAAAGAAAAAGGTGTGTATTGTTTTTCAAATTTCATAATTCTTGTTTGAAGAATCAATTTGAATTGATTCAAAGGGCATATTGTAGAATATATATCAGTATTGGGTTCTAAATAATGGCCCCAAGAAAGAATTCGACACCAATTAATCCTTTAGAAGGTTCTACTATGACTCATGAAGACGAAGAATGGCGACATGACATATCAAAATTACAAGAGCAAGTGCAACAAATTTCGCTCTCGCAAGGAACAACAAAAAATTAAATGGAAGTTTTGAAGAAAGGCATGGAAGCTAAGATGAATGGTTTGGAATCTAAGATGGATGGCATGGAAGTGGGAATGGAAGCTAAGATGGATGACATGAAAGACAACATGGAAAGCATGAAGAATGATCTCAAAGCAGATATCAAAGGTTTGACAAAGTTGATACAAGAAAGGTTTCCTAATGGTGAAAAGATAGTAGAAGAACCTCATGATGAGAACAAAATAAATGTTAATCGTGATTTCATAAACTCTAATGTTGGCGGGAAGAACCACCATATTCCAAAGATGGATATGAGGAAGTTTGATGGAAGGGATCCTGTAACATGGATACTACAGATGGAGCAATATTTTGATCTCCATAACGTGCAAAACACACAAAAGGTACGCATTGCAACTTTACATTTAGAACAAAATACATTTGTATGGTATCGATGGCTTTGCTCCCGTAAAAAAATTGTCACTTGGTCAATTTTTACGGAGGAAATAATAGCACATTATGAGGATACAAAGAGAAACACCTTCTTTAGCCAATTGATAAATCTCAAACAAAAGGGTTTAGTGGGGGAGCACATTGAGGACTTCCAAAAATTGAATATAAGGGTAACTGATATTACAGAGGAACACGGGATTGATCTCTTCATAGGTACTTTAAAGGATAACATCCAACATGAAGTTCGTGTTTTGGAACCTGATTCATTGGAGAAGGCATTCAGGTTGGCAAGAAAAATTGAATATAAAATTATGGCGACAAGGAAGCCTACCACTCACTTCTATAAAGAGGGAAGTGTTGCTACTCCTAGATTTCCACAACCTACAAGGTTGACACCACAACAATTGGAAGAGAAAAGAGAAAAAGGGCTTTGCTACAGTTGTGATAGCAAATACACTAAAGGTCATAAGTGTGCTGAGAAGAAATTATTTTACATAGATTGTGAAGAGGAAGAAGAAAATGAACAAGAAGAGGATATACACCAGGAACCAGCCCTAGAAAAGGAAGAAATGAATCCGACCATATCGTGTAATGCACTGGCGGGAATTACCACTCCTCAAACTCTCAAGATAGCAGGACAAATCAAGAAGAAAAAGGTAATAGTGTTGATTGATTCAGGTAGCACCCATAATTTTATTCATTGTAAGGTAGCCAAGGAATTAAATTGTTTCTTATACCCAACACCAGAATGTCAAGTGATGGTTGCAAATGGAGGAACTATAAATTGCTCTGGAAAATGCCATAATATCAAGCTAACCATGGGGGAATATGTATTGACTGGTCCAATGCTTTCCATTCCTATGGAGTCTTACGATATTGTACTAGGGTATGATAGTTACGATGCTGGAGGTTGGCTTTAATTTTGAACTTTTCTTGAATTTTTTGAAGCAAAAGGAAGTCGAATTGGGGTATTGAAGGAAGCGAAGTAAAATAAAGCTCTAATGTAATGCAAAAGCTTCTAAAGAAATAACTGTAGAGGCGTATTTAGATCATTATGATCACTGAAAGTTGGACATCAGAATCATGTGGATCTCCAACAAGTCTTGGAAAATCATTCCAAGGTGTTTGAGAAACCCCCAAGGACTCCTATTCGTGATCATGATCATGCGATTCATTTGATTCCAGGAAGTGTTCCTCCAAACATCAGGCCTTAGAGATATCCTTAATTCCAAAAGAGCGAAATTGAACGTATGATTGCAGAAATGTTAGAGGCGGGTATAATTCAACCTAGTCAAAGTTCTTTCTCTGCTCCTGTAGTATTGGTACACAAGAAGGATGGATCATGGCGAATGTGTCCGGATTATAGGGAGCTCAATAAGCTCACCATTAAATACAAATTTCCCATTCCTATGATTGATGAATTATTGGATGAATTACATGGAGCAATTTATTTTACCAAGTTGGATCTTCGTTCAGGATGTCATCAAATTAGAATGAAGACTGAAGATATTCCAAAAACAGCATTTCGAACTCATGAGGGTCATTATGAATTTTTGGTCATGCCTTTTGGCCTTACCAATGCACCTTCTACATTCAAGGGTTGATGAATTCCATTTTCAAACCCTTCCTTAGAAAATTTGTGCTAGTATTTTTTGATGATATACTAATCTACAGCAGGTCTTGGAAGGATCATGTTGAACATGTTGACAGGGTGCTCAAACTATTGCAGGAGAAACAATTATATGCAAAAAAATCAAATGTTTCTTTGGAGTACAAGAGGTGGAATATCTGGGTCATATTGTATCTCACGAGGGTGTTAAAGTAGACCCTAACAAAATTAAAGCCATTAAGGAATGGAAAGTCCCCAAAACCATAAAGAAGTTGTGAGGATTTCTCGGGTTAACAGGGTATTATCGCAAGTTTGTTAAGAATTATGGGAGAATAGCAGCACCTCTAACAACATTATTGAAGAAAGATGTATTTTCATGGACTCCTGAAGCAACTAAGGCCTTTGAACGTCTTAAGGAGCCAATGTGCCTAGCACCGGTCTTAGCTACGCCAGAATTCACGAAAACCTTTATTGTGGAATGCGATGCCTCAGGAAATGGAATTGGTGCAGTTTTAATGCAGGAAGGAAGACCCATTGGTTTTGAAATTCGTCCAATCAAAGGAAATTATTTACAGAAACCTATTTATGAGAAGGAAATGTTAGCAATACTTCACGCACTAAAGAAATGGCGAACTTACCTAATGGGAAGACACTTCAAGGTAAAAACTGATCATGATAGTCTTAAACACTTTTTGGAACAAAGAATATCGTCATAAGAGCAGCAAAAATGGGTCACAAAGATGTTGGGTTATGACTTTGAAATAATCTACAAAAAGGAAAGCTTAATGTTTTTGCAGATGCACTCTCAAGAAAGAATGAAGAGGTGGAAGCATTGCTTTGTACCATTTCTATTATCCAACCAGATTGGATAACTGAAGCAAGAGATGAATGGAAGAAGGAAAAATATGCATCGACACTCATTCAAAAGTTGCAGAAAGATCCTAGTACATCTGATACATTTAGTTGGAAAAATGATTCCTTATGGTACAAAGATCGCTTATATCTTTGCAAGAATTCCCAACTAAAACAAAAGATTCTTCTGGAATTGCACACTTCTCCTTTAGGAGGACACTCAGGATTTTTAAAAACTTATCACCGGGTGAAGAAAGAATTTTTTTGGGATGGCCTTAAATCTGATATTCAAAAGTTTGTGGCGGAATGTTTGGTTTGCCAGCAGAATAAAGTGGAAACAATTAAGACCCTGGGACTTCTACAACCTTTATCCATTCCAAGTCAACGTTGGGAGGAGATTCAATGGATTTTATCACAGGCTTACCTAAGTTCGAAGGAAAGAGTGTCATCATGGTGGTAGTTGATAGACTTACCAAGTATGCACACTTTTGTGCATTATCTCATCCATTTAAAGAAAGTACAATTGCTACTACATTTATGGATAGAATTCAAAAGCTACATGGAAGCCCAAGGGTTATTGTGAGCGACAGAGATCCCATTTTTACTGGAAATTTTTGGACGGAGTTATTTTCTTGTTTGGGTACTCAATTAGATCATAGCTCATCTTATCATCCTCAATCTGATGGTCAAACTGAGATCGTAAATAAATTTTGGAAGGATATCTTCGTTGTTTTGTATCTGATAAACAAACACAATGGGTCAAGTGGTTACCTCTTGCTGAATGGTGGTATAACACTTCCTTCCATACTGCAGCAAAAATGACCCCATTTATGGCACTTTATGGATATCATCCACCATCCATCACATCATATTTAAGAGAAAATTCGAAGGTTCAAGCAGTGGAAGATTACATCGAGCATCAGCAAGAAGTTCTCCAACTCTTAAAGGATAACCTGAATTTGGCACAAAATCGAATGAAACAACAGGCAGATCAACATCGCGGCGAGAGAAGTTTTGATGTAGGAGATTGGGTATTTTTACGGCTACAACCATACAAACAAATGTCCCTCAAGCAAGCTAAGAAGGATAATAAATTATCACCAAAGTACTATGGTCCTTACAAGGTGTTGCAAAAGATCGGTACTGTGGCCTAGAAATTGGAGCTTCCTGCTTCTTCGCGAGTACATCTAGTTTTCCATGTTTCATGCTTAAAGAAGGTTATAGGTGAAAATCTTCCGGTTCAAACAATATTGCCAGAACTTGATGAGGAAGGAAAAATCATATTGGAACCTGAAGCGGTCATGGAAACAAGAACTCGACAGCTACGGAATCGATCAATTTCGGAGTATCTCATCAAGTGGAAGAACTTACCCACTGAAGATTCTGCATGGGAGGATGAGAATTTTATACAGAAGCACCCAGAGCTACTCAAGCATTGAGGACAACACTTTTTGAAGGAGAGGGGCATGTTAGGTCCCTATATTACTAGTATAGTCCCTTATTGTTGTTAGTGTAACCCCCTTATTGTTATTATTGTACCCTTGTAACCCCCATTTTGTTATTGTTGTGCCCTTAAATTATTATTGTTAGGTCGGCTAGGATTACATTGTGGCCCACTAGGATTACATTATGGCCCCATGGACTCCTATATATAGAAAGGAGGTTTTGTAAATTGGATCATCCAAGAATTGTTCATTTATGTAATGTATTGGAGGTTGCCCCCTCGAAGTGGCCTATTTCTAAGGCGTTGATATCTCTTTTCTTCTATTTTTGAAGCTGGTTACACAACAAAAATCAAGTAAATCTCACACATTTTAGGTAGCTGATCTAAAAGTAAGAGAGATGGTAAATTGATATGCTCCATATGTAAGAAAAACCAAGTCAAAATGAAAGACCATTCATGAGTAAGGTGCCACAATCCAATTCTGTATTCAAAGCTTGAGCATAACTCCAATTTTACACATGATTTGATAGGAGAAAGCTTCCCCTATCTATACAAAATATGAGAATCTATCTCATTAATGAGAGTCCATGAATCTCTCCCTATATCTCTAGAGTTACAATCCAAATAGGAAGTGATAAGGTAAATTTATTCTTAGAGTTACAATACAAATAGGAAATGAGACACATATCCTTATGATCCCATGATATTCTCCATCCAAATTCGAATTTGGCCTTACGAGGCCACATAAGAGTCTTTTGGAAGCTTCTTTTGACCTACACATGGCAACAAACTTAGTCCACTTGTTAGATATAAGTATGTGCATACTATTTTCTAATTTTTAACCATAAATTCACTTAAAAATACTGGGAATTAATAAAGTTTGGAAAAACATAATGTAACCCATTAGTGGTAATGGTAAGGTAAATGTAATGAAATGGAGGTGGAGTGAAGGTGATAATGTAGAAATATAAGTGAAAATGTAATGGAAGTAAATGATAATTTCAAGGCCCAACAGAGGCCAGAAAGGAAGGTCCTTGGGCATCATATCATCATTTGGAACCAGGCCAAGTGACCATCACCCCCTACAGTGTAGTATTAGTCATAGAATGTGTTATTTCAGAGATTAGTTGTAGGGGAGGATTCATTGTATTGTTTGGAGTGTTTGTTTTCCAGTGAAGGGATCAGCCTTTCATTGGGAAATTATATGGGAGGAGATTCCATAATTTCTACATCATTTCAGTCACTTCCTTCTAGTATTCAGTTTGCATCTACTCATTCATCCCTAGAGCCGCACTCCATCATTTTGTATATTGTATATTTTCGGAAACCCTTTCTAGGTTGTCTAGGAAAGGTGTTTGGGAGCATAGATCTCCATTCTCAGTATTGTTTGAGCATTTTATTATAAGATCCATATATTTACATTTTCTAGCTATAGTATTATTCACTTAAATTGCGTTGTGTTGGCTTCAGCATTCTGTGTAGTAGCTATATTACATGTTTTGATGTTTTTTTTTTGTATTGGATGCTTATATTGCCTAGCTTGAGGGATTTGTTCTCCAAGATATTTTATACATTTTTTGTTGTTATACTTGATACCATGGATCTCTATTTGGCTCATGTATGACGTATTGAAATTTACTGCTATTTTCCATTATTATGTTTAATATTGCTACTTTTCCTATTTTGGAATATTAAAGCGGTATCAAAGCATAATCTTGGCTCAGCCTGTGAGACATCACATCTATGTCATCAAAAGAAGAAGAAGCTTGTCACAAAAAGGAGAAAATTTATAGAAGAGACAAAGGAAAGACTCCATTATTAGGAGAAATGAAGGGAAAGAAGTTCCAAATCATCTTCTCCAAATTATGTAGGATATCAATAAATAAATCAAGGAGATGAGGATGGAGACAAATAGAGATTCTCCAAGAGGGTTTTCACATGAAGAAAGCTCCATTTTTTCATATTAAGGGTGTGAGAATTCAGCCACACAATCAGCTCCAAAATGCTCTACCATGCCTACATTCATATCAAAAGATATGGAGGAAGGAGATGCACCAAAGGAGGAGACTCTTGGTGACTATCTTCAAGAATAAGAATCTCAATCTCAGAGGTTCTAGGAGCATCTAAACTTCCAAAGGTTTTACCAAATCAAGGAAAATAGAAGACACAATAGTCATAATAGAAGCAATGGGTGAAAGAAGCATACATTGGGTATTTCTACCCACTTTTGATGGATCACCTAAGTGCACAGCTAAGGCTTGGATCAAGAAACTAGACACCTGTTTTTAGCTACACCAAGTTTCAGAAGAGGAGGCCATTAAAGTAGCAGCACTGCATCTTGAAGGTAAGGGTCATGATTGGTGGTTTTATAGTTCTTCTTCATTGAGTCATGCAAATGTAGCCACTTATGCATGGTTCACTAGGAGGTCAATGAAAATATTTTGATCTAAAACATTCTCAAACATTCTTGGTTGATCCAGCCAAGCCCAAACAGACAAAACCTTTTCATGAGTTGGAAGGATCCATAAAACCAACTCCATTCCAGAATGCTATTGAAGGGGTTAGAAACTTGGGGAATACCTTGCCAAGGGCAAGGTCCCCACTTCAGGAAGAGATCTCTTCTCAAAATGAAGACATGGATATCCATTTTCAAGAGAGGACCAAGATGAAGGGCCTCTTAAAAATGATGAGGTATCCTCTAATAATGATGAAGAGGAAGATCAGGAAAAATGTAACAAAGCTGTCACATCAGGAGGATATCTATTACCACAGGGAGATGGAAATGTAGTAATTTATCCAATTAGAGGATCCCTTGTATATTTGGAAGGATTTCCAAAGGATCTAACATGTGGAGATCAGGGCACAATCCAGGAGTAGCATGTGTCAGCATTGATGGGCAATGAGACTGAGCAATGGAGGAAGTGTTTCCCAGCATTTGATACAATTTTTATGACATGTACCATGATAGATCATTCCTTTGTGATCAAGACCACTAACACCAATGTGATGTTGGGTGTGCAATAGTTGATTACATTTGGGGAATACACCTTAGATTGTGAGACTTTACAGATGGAAGGGTAATATGGAAAGTATGGCCAGCATCAAGTGATTAGGAACACACACCCCTATCAATTTTAGGAGGTTTATGCACAAGAGAAGGAGGTTGATTTGTGTAGTGAGAGCAGGGAAAAATTAGTCCACTCACATATACAGTCTAATCTAGACATCGATGTCTCATTACATGGAGGAATTCCACCAAGGAGGCCACCAGATAAGGAGTTGAATAATGATGTCTCACAACAAGTTGCACCACTCATAGATCCAGGAGGGGTGAGGACCTTGAGAGTACTTGGTAAAACACAGAGAGTCTTGGTTAGGCTCAAGGAGGAGGGATACATTCTCCAAATATCATTATTACCAGATCTCACCAAACATCTTGCGCCGAGAGAAGAAGTTTCTTGGATGGAGGATGGCACCATCATGGTGCAAGGAGACCACTCCATGAATTTTGGAGAACCAAAAGATAATTCCACACAGGGAGGAATATTCCACATATGGTAGAGGATGGTGGCCACTCAAGCATACATTGGCCAAACTCACAAGGTTTTGGATAGGTGATAGCTTCCCATGGAAGGCTATCGTCTAAAAAATTCAACCTCTACTTGAGCAGGAGCAACTTCAGGAGGGGCAGCAGAGGCACGATAAAAACATCCCAGTAAATGAATTTGTCAGGGGAGATGTCAAAGAAGAGGGAAGCAACATGGTAGGTGCTTTACATTTCAGAATAGCATCGTTGTCATTATTGAGTATTGATCCTTATTAGAGATCCCAGTTGTTGGTGGAATACTCCAAGGATCTCTTTTCATGCAGGATACTTGATGTTCAGTTATCAGATGGGAGATATACAATGAGATATGGGGTCATTTATTTTCAGAGTAGGATCTTCTTGACTGGAGCCTCTAATCTCAAGGAGAAACTACTACATGTAGAATATGCAGTCTTTCTCTCCAACCACACTGATTTCATGGGAGAATACCATACTATAATGGAGGGATTCACTTGGGAAGGCATCAAAGAGGAGATGCACCATCATATCAGGAGATGCATGGATTGTTTTGAGATTGAGGAGAGACATAACTCTTTCGAAGAGTTATCACAACCACTTCCTTTCTCATTGGGAATGAGAGGATGCCCATCTATAAGCCACCTCACCAGCTTGTTCAAGGTACATGGTAATGGTTGTTTTTATGTGCATCATGATTCACTTACTATGTATTTTCATTTCCTTGCAATCCATGTACAGGTCATTGCTCCAATTTAAGGGGGAACTCTTTCTTATAGACTTTGTGGTCCATTTGGGAACATAAGAAATGATGATGATGACCACTCCCTAGGATGTTTTGGGGAGATTATGTCTTATTCAGAGTGTGCTCAATTGACACCACACATTTTTCACCTTCTACAAGCATATGAGAGGATTGGGGCAGCAAGAAAGTGGTTGGGAAACCACTCATCATATCATATTCTGAGGCAGTTAGGAGTAAAATTGTGCCAGTTTCACTTGAGGGACCATTGTCATTCTCTGGCATTACACATGGAAACTAGGTTACTTTGATTGTGATCCCATATGTTGATGATGTTCTTATCATTGTTGTGGGAATGATTGGAGGGATGCCACATAGGTTGGATGTGCCCATTGGGAATAAGACCCCCCACATTTCTTATGCTTCATAATTAAGGGAGAACATTGGGCAACAAATGATTGCTACATTAATCCTCTTTTTTGCTTATGGGATGAGCCATTTGGGTGAATTGAGAATTTGGGAGATGCATCTCATGAGCATCTAGGAGATGTTTTTCCATGATTTACCACTTTTGAGGGTGAATAATTTTGTGTGGATGATAGCTTGGGGATTGGAGCTTCACATGGGAATGAAGGTTCCCCACATTTTTCACATTCCATAACTCAAGAATGCCTTTAGAAAACATGTAGTTGTGATGCAGGGGCATTAGACACTAGCCAGCAATGTAGGAAGTTTTGTCCACATGTTGTGGCTAGGAGGGTTCAGAACATTTGAATTGTAACAGCTAGGTGCCAATACCTCAGCTGACTGTATCATTTAGATTAGTTAGATTTGTAGAAGTCGAATAGTTCCGTTCGATCCATCTGTCACATTTCAGTTAGTTGAATAATTGTAATTAGACCTTTGATTTCTAGAACGGTCCTCTTAGAGGAACTGAAGAGTCATATGTTTATGTATATAAATGTAATCCCTCGGATGTATTAAGGAAGAGAAAAGAAGAGGAGGAATAGAGAGATTTCTGCAATAAACTTCGTGTGTTCACAATTGTTTCTAGTTAAATGATTTCGAAGCTTGTTGCCATTGGATTGACTGGAACCTTTGTCTGTGAAGAGATTGTTTAATTGTGAAGAAATTGAATTCTGTGTGTATATATATATATATATATATATAATTATTGGGTCGAGCCATTGCATCGACCCCGCATCCCTCTGTCTATCGTTTTCTCGAATTTTATTGAACAAAACCATGTTGAATAAATCCCACCCACAGGCGGGGGGCCTGTGCAGAGGAACTGTGGCCGTGAACTCTGTTTAAATGGTAGAATTCCCGCTTACGCCGAGATCCCGGACCCGAGGCTTAGACGTGAGTTAATGAACGAGAAGGATAGTGCAACCGGTGTGAACCATAGTTAATCACTGTACCGAAACCGCAAGTGGATTTCCAGGGTGGATTGCCCATATCGCACCACTTTTGGGTGAATAGGCGGTATTTTCTGAACGCGAGAAATTCCATAGATCTATCGACACGTGGCGAAGTGGATCCTCGGGAAACCACCGTTTAAACCGTGCCATCGCACATTATAGTTCGTACCAGGACGCTGAGCGATATTGCAGAGAGTTGTTGATCTGGGAGAGGGCCATCGGAAAGTGGTCGCTTGCTGTAGATGCGCGAACGATAGACGAGGTGCGCGAACGATAAACGAGGTACGGTGCATGCATTTCATTGGTCTATTGACTGTAGAGGTGGGGCCAGAGCTAAACGTTTATTATAAGCCATTTGTTTAAAAAGCATGGAGTATTAATACAAAGTTTTGAAAGTTAAACATTGGTTATAAAGTTTGGAGATAATATATATAAGCCAGGAGATAGAATTAACGTTCAAAAGTTGCGGAAATATTTATTTTTCAATTTCTTTGAAATTGATAAATAAATTAAAAAGAAGATTAAGAGCCACGTGGGGTAAACCAAAGGGAAATGCTGACAGAGCCACGCTATAGTTGACCAGCTCTCCTCGGGGCTGACTTTCAGTTTTTTTGTGTCATTTTTGGTATCGGAGCCATTGTTTTAAGGTTGTTTTTGCAGAAGAGCTGATTTGGCAATCCGAGTTGGTAGAGGTGCTGGTAGAAGGAGAACTGTTGCCAACGCTGAGGTGTTGGGGATGTTGCAGAGGGTCGAAGCCAGAATGGATGCCATGGAAAAAAGACAGCCCAGAGATCCGGAAGACATCAGTGAACCTGAAACAGAAGAATCTGAAGAAAATGTTGAGATTCCTCCTGACATGAGGCTCCTTAGAACTGTTATGGGGTCTGTAGTTAAGCCCATAATTGAAGTGTCGAGTTATGCAGGAGGACTGAATCCAGAAGAACTAGTAGATTGGATTAATGAAATGAACAAGTGTTTCGATTATGAAGAAATAAGTGAGGATAAAAAGGTCAAGTTTGCGGTGACAAAGCTGAAAGGACATGTTGCACTTTGGTGGGATGGAGTGCAGGTAGAAAGGAGGAGAGTTGGCAAGCAACCTATCAAGAGCTCAACCAGAATGATGGCCAAATTAAAAGGTAAATTCTTTCCTATTGATTATCAGCTGACATTGTATAAGAAAATGCAGAACCTGAGACAGAGGTTGCTGACAGTAAAAGAATACACAGAGGAATTCTACAAAGTAAGCATAAGGGCTGGGAAATTCCAGGACACACTAGAGAAGACTGCCAGATATGTGAATGGTCTCAAGCTAGAGATCCAAGATGAGATTGGTCTCCTGTCTCCTAAGACAGTGGAAGAGGCCTATCAGATGGCCTTGAAAGCAGAGGAGAAACTCCTGAGGAAACAGTATGCCAAGAAGAGAGGTACTTTCTGTGGAAAGGGAAGCCAGGGTGGTAGAGGAAAGCCTGCTACACCCAGGGATGGAGCTAACAGTAGCTCACCTTAGAATGCATCTACATAGGATGATGCAAGGGGTAGAAGGGGTTCTTATAGAGGAAAAGGAAGAGGAGTCAGAGACAGAGGTAGAGGTAGAGAGTTGAGGTGTTATAGATGTCAGCAAGTGGGACATAAGCACTATGAGTGTCCAGAGAATGTGGGTGTTGGTCCAAGAAATGCTGTTGTTTCCCAGGCTGGAGAAGAGGCAGAAATTGAAGAAGAAATTATTCCAGAGAGGGGAGAATCCATGGTGGTAAATAAGGTCCTGTTGAAGCAAGTCAAAGAGGTCACTGAGCCTTCACAAAGGAAGAATTTGTTTAGGAGCATATGCAAAGTACAAGGGAAATGTTGCCAGCTAGTCATTGATAGTGGTGGCACAGACAATCTGGTTTCCACTGAGGTAATAGAAAAGTTGAAGTTGAAGACAAGGGAGCATCCAACTCCCTACAGGGTGTCCTGGCTGCACAAGGGGCACCAACTGGTTGTAAAAGAGCAGTGTGAGATTGAGCTGCAAATGGGAAAATACAAAGATAAGGTCCTGTGTGATGTAATGCCCATGGATGTGTGTGATATACTACTGGGTAGACCTTGGCAGTTTGACAGAGAAGCAGTGCATGATGGCAAGAAGAACACTTACAAGTTCTTCAAGGATGGGGTACATCATACATTGATACCCATGGAAGAAGGAGAGCCATCCAGCAGAGTGATTGATCCAAAGACCTTGTTGCTGAGCGGGAAGGAATATCTGCAGCAGATAGAAGAAGAAGAGGTAAGTTTTGTTTTAGTTTTCAAACCTAAGGTAGTTCTTACTTCTACAAAGATTTCTGATTTGCCAGTAGAAATACAAGAGATGTTAGACAATTACTATGACATTGTTGTGGATGATCTACCTGATGAGCTGCCACCTATGAGAAATATCAGCCATCAGATAGATTTTATCCCTGGTTCAAATCTGCCAAATAAGGCAGCCTATAGAATGACTCCCAAAGAAAATGAGGAAATCAGGAGACAAGTACAGGAATTGGTGGACAAGGGGCTGATCAGAGAAATTTTGAGTGCATGTGCAGTACCAACAGTATTGATCCCAAAGAAAGATGGAGGCTGGAGGATGTGTACTGATTCCAAAGAAATCAATAGGATCACAATCAGGTACAGATTCCCTTTGCCCAGAGTTGAGGACTTAATGGACTGTTTGAGTGGTGCTAAATATTTTTCAAAGATATATTTAAAAGGTGGATACCATCAGATTAGAATAAGAGAGGGTGATGAGTGGAAAACTTCCTTTAAAACAAATGAAGGATTGTATGAATGGATGGTAATGCCTTTTGGGTTATCAAATGCACATATCACTTTTATGAGACTTATGAATGAGGTATTGAAAGAATTCATTGGTAAATTTGTGATAGTGTATCTGGATGATATATTAGTTTTCAGCAGAACTAAAGAAGAACATTTAAGGCATCTTAATCATGTCTTGAAGAAGCTGCACCAAGAGAAACTGCTGATAAATTTGAAGAAATGCTCATTCATGAAAGAAGAGTTGGTGTATTTGGGTTTTGTTGTTTCTGCAGAAGGATTGAAGATGGACCCAGAAAAGGTTAAGGCAATTGTGGAATGGCCTTCACCCAGGAATGTCTTTGAGGTAAGAAGTTTCCATGGACTTGCTAGTTTTTACAGAAAGTTTATAAGAAACTTCAGTAAGATCAATGCACCCATAATTGAGACAATAAAGAAGAGAAAACAACCATTTAAGTGGACTGCTGATGCAGAAAGAAACTTTCAAGTTTTGAAGAAAAAGATAATGGAGAAGCCTGTTTTGATTCTGCCTGATTTTACTAAACCATTTCAAGTAAAATGTGATGCCAGTGGAGAGGCCATTGGAGCTGTGTTGAGTCATGATGATAGGCCTGTGGCATATTTCAGTGAAAATCTGAATGACACTAGAAGAAAGTATTCCTCTTATGAGAAGGAATTCTATGCAATTGTTTAGGCACTGAAGAAGTGGAGACATTATTTGATGTCCAGGGAATTTGTATTGTATTCTGACAATCATGCTTTGCAGTATATTGTACAGCAGCCCAAGTTGAAACATAAGAATGCTAAATGGGTTGAGTATCTCCAAGGTTTTAATTTTTTTTTTGAAACATATAAGTTGCCAAGCCAACAAAGTAGCTAATGCTTTGAGTAGGAGGCACATGCTTTTTCAAGAAACTAATTTTGAAGTTGCAGGATTTGATTTTCTCAAATAATTGTATAAAAAAGATCTAGATTTTAAGGAAGCATTTGAGGCATGTAGTAACCCTATTTTAACAGATAGAAGTTAGTGGCTGGATTATTTCCTGCAAGAGGACTTGTTATTCAGAAGAAGCCAACTGTGTGTACCAAAATGTTCCATGAGGGAAAATTTGATCAAAGAGAAGCATAGTGGTGGACTTGCTAGACACTTTGGTACTGAAAAAACTTATGAGAAGCTGATTCACTTTTATTTCTAGCCCTGGATGAGAACTGAAGTAGATAAGTTTGTGAAGAATTGCAAAATCTGTCAGTATGCTAAAGGAAGGAGCCAAAATGTGGGATTGTACACTCCCTTAACTATTCCAGACAGGCCTTGGGACATGGTGAGTATGGATTTTTTTCTAGGATTACCCAAGACTCAGAGAGGGAATGATGCAGTCTTTGTTGTGGTGGATAGATTTTCCAAAATGGCACATTTTATTCCATTCTATAAAACTAGTGATGCCACCCATGTTGCTAACTTGTTTTTCAAAGAAGTTGTTAGATTGCATGGATTGCCCAAGAGTATTGTTTCAGACAGAGACACCAAATTTGTGGGTCACTTTTGGAGGACATTGTGGAAGAAAATGGGTACCAAACTGAGTTTCAGCTTAGCTTATCATCCTCAGACTGATGGACAAACTGAGGTAGTGAATAGGAGTCTGGGAAATTTGTTGAGAAGTCTTACAGGAGAGCATCCCAAGTAGAGGGATCATATTTTTCCCCAGGCAGAATATGCATGTAATGACTCACCAAACAGGAGCACAGGGAAGAGTCCATTTCATATTGTTTATGGAATGCACCCCAGAGGAATATCAGAGTTAAGAAATCTGGGAATGGCAGAGCTAAGGAGTGTAGATGGTGAGGAATTTTCTTCAGAGATCCAGGCCATACATGAACAAGTGAAACAAAAACTACAAGGCAGCAGCATCAGATACAAAATCAGATTAGACTTGAGTAGAAAAGAAGTTCATTTTGAAGTAGGAGATCAGGTCTTGGCACACTTGAGAAACGAGAGATTCCCAAAGAAGCAGTACAGCAAATTGAAGTTCAAAAAGATTGGGCCATGCAAGAAACTTAGGAAGTTTTTTTCAAATGCTTATGAGATTGAATTAACTCCTGATGTTGGAATATCTCCCATTTTTAATGTTGTAGATTTGTACAAGTATGAAGATGATGGTGTAGAAGAAAGATCAACAGACAAGGAACAGATTGAGTGGAAAGAGCAGCGACCTCCAGCGCAACCACTGCAACCAGAGAAGCTATTGGATAAAAGACCATTTAGAAGGACCAGAGGACAAGAGTACTTTCAGTACTTGATCAAATAGAAGGAAAAGACAGAGGAAGATGCCACTTGGATGACTGAAGGGATTTTGCAGAAGATAGGCAGATCAGTGGAAGAGCTCATGGACAGGATCCCATGAAGAAAATTTCCCTCGGGAGTCTGATGTAGGGGCATTAGACACTAGCCATCAATGTAGGAAGTTTTTTCCACATGTTGTGGCTAGGAGGGTTCAGAAAATTTGAATTGTAACAGCTAGGTGTCAATACCTCAGCTGACTATATCATTTATATTAGTTAGATTTGTAGAAGTTGAATAGTTCTATTCGATCCATCTATCACATTTCAATTAGTTGAATAATTGTAATTAGACCTTTGATTTCTAGAACGGTCCTCTCAGAGGAATCGAAGAGTCATATGTTTATGTATATAAATGTAATCCCTCAGATGTATTAAGGAAGAGAAAAGAAGAGGAGGAATAGAGAGATTTCTGCAATAAAATTCGTGTGTTCACAATTGTTTCCAGTTAAATGATTTTGAAGCTTGTTGCCATTGGATTGACTCGAACCTTTGTCTGTGAAGAGATTGTTTAATTATGAAGAAATTGAATTCTGTGTATATATATATATATATATATAATTATTGAGTCAAGCCATTGCATCGACTCCGCATCCCTCTGTCTATCGTTTTCTCGAATTTTATTGAACAAAACCCTGTTGAATAAATCCCACCCACAGGCGGGGCCTGTGCAGAGGAACTGTGGCTGTGAACTCTGTTTAAATGGTAGAATTCCTGCTTACACCGAGATCCCAGACCCGAGGCTTAGACGTGAGTTAATGAACGAGAAGGATAGTGCAACTGGCGTGAACCATAGTTAATCACTGTACCGAAACCGCGAGTGGATTTGCAAGGTGGATTTCCTATATCGCACTACTTTTGGGTGAATAGGCGGTATTTTATGAACGTGAGCAATTCCATAGATCTGTCGACATGTGGCGAAGTGAACCCCCGGGAAACCACCGTTTAAACCGCACCATCGCACGTTATAGTTTGTACCAGGATGCCGAGCGATACTGCCGAGAACTATTGATCTGGGAGAGGGCCATCAGACAGTGGTCGCTTGCTGTAGATGCACGAACGATAGACGAGGTGCACGAACGATAAACGAGGTACGGTGCATGCATTTGATTGGTCTATTGACTGTAGAGGTGGGGCCAGAGCTAAAGGTTTATTATAAGCCATTTGTTTAAAAAGCGTGGAGTATTAATACAAAGTTTTGAAAGTTAAACATTGGTTATAAAGTTCAGAGATAATATATATAAGCCGGGAGATAGAATTAACGTTCGAAAGTTGCGAAAATATTTATTTGTCAATTTCTTTGAAATTGATAAATAAATTAAAAAGAAGATTAAGAGCCACGTGGGGTAAACCAAAGGGAAATGCTGATAGAGCCACGCTATAGTTGACCAGCTCTCCTAAGGTCTGACTTTCAATTTTGTTGCGTCAAGTTGCCTCCATGGATATCCCACTTCTTCATGATGAGGGCCATTTGAGATTGTCACCAAAGGCTAACTTGTACACTTCGGAGGAGCAACTTGTAATATTCCAAATTGGGAATAGCAGCAATATAAAACATAATTATGTAAAACACAGTAAATATGAATATGACATGAGAGGGATCAAGGTGCAGCCATAGTTTTATTAATATATCAGTAGAAATATACAAAAATATCATGAGGGACAAGCCACTCAAGTAATATGAACAAGCATCCAATGATCAAAGCAATTAGCACATGAGTTGCTGCAACTCTATAAAATGCTAGAGGGCAGTGACAGAGTTGTCTATATCAGTGTAGTTGCTACTATGTACATACATAAATGATATATGGCTAATAGAAACAAAAAAATTCCTACCAAAGAAGGAGTGGGATGTAATACAAGATTTCTAGCCAACCCAGAAAAGATTAGTAGAAATTCCAAAAAATGTACAATGTGTCAAATAACCCTGGCGTTGAAATGACAATGCAAACTAGAATTGATATGAAATGAGGCTATGACAGATGTGAAATGGTAATGTCCTCCTCCAATGGTATTTCTAATTAGAAGGCTGATCACTCTACTCAGAAATAGACCCTCCTGATGAGCTCAATGGACCCTCTGAGCAATTTCCTCCAAAAATAACGCAGTTTAGAAATGTGAATTCACTGTGAGGGATGGTAGATGGTTGGCCTGATGAAAAATATATGGAAACATGCCCAGCAGCCTTCCTTGCAGATCCTCCAATAGATAGGCTACCTCTCCATTGAAAAACAAGCCCATAAATAGCTCCATGAGATCTTCCTTTGCTGCACCCTGCAACACAACCCAAATCTAAACAGAAACTGCACTGTAGCTAAAGAAGGTAGCTTGGAAAAAATTCTAGAATGAGGAAATGCAGCTCAAATAACCTCTCCTTCCATGAGGATGAGGTAGGGATTCGTGATCATGAACACCCTTGTGCTAAACATCACAACAACCCTGCTAAACAAGAAGATGAAGCAAAGTCTAAATAGACCATTATCAAATGATAAACTAAAAAATGAATACCAATGGTTGCTATCCCCTCCATATATAGAATGAGAGCCTCCTCACATTGGGTCCCATCCATACTTGCCACCAAGCTCATGCAAGTTTTCCTCCACCAAAACTGCGCTGTCTTTTCATAAAGACCACTCCTCTATGACATCGATGTTGATTTGGGAAAAGTTGACTGAATGAACATGATTCAATTCCTGTTCACACCCAAAGGTGCTTAATCCAGCTGTTTATTCTTCCTCCTTTCACATTAGGAGTGTTATTATTCCTTCTAAAGGGGTTTTATGAGTCTCGCCCCCCACTTATTCACCTACCTAGTGATAAAACAACTATAATATTCCATTTAGATGAAGTCTAAATTTTTGGAATATTACAATCCTCCCCTCCAAAATGTTTCTTGTCCTCAAGAAACTGTAAAGGTGGAGCAAAATTTCTCCCTTCCTCTTCTTTTGGCCTCCCCATCAATAGTTCCCACCACAGCTCAACATAATCTGCAATAAATCTACCCTCCAATGGTTTCTCCCAAGTATGCAAAACCAAATGGTGTACATCATGAGAAAGTGGAAGGTGTAAGTGGAAACCTTCTTCTTGTCCAATGGCCTCCTCAAGGTAAGAGTAATGATAAACATAGGGAATATCATCCCCAATGAGAGTCTCCCATACCCATGCTATCATCCAAATGAAATGAGCCATCCTAGGTAGCTCATCAAAAGAATCTTCAACCCTTGGTCTATGCAATGTGTTGGGGCTGCATGGAGAGTTTAGATTTTCCCATCCAAGTTGTTTTTCTCTCCATTTATGGTCAGTATGGGGTTGTTGCTAATCTTGGGCTGAAATGACATGGCCTTCGAGAATGGCCCAAGTTACCCCACCAAAAAATTCAGCCATGAAGTGCCTCCTCCAAGAACTCAAGTTCTCCAAATGGCTCCTCCCACATGAAGAAAAGAGATGTAGTATGGAAATCATGGTTTGCCCATTGTTTCTCCTGAAAAATACAACATGTAAAGTAGGGAGAATCATACTCCCAATGGGTACTTCCAACCTTTTTCCCACTCTCCAAAAAAAGCTCCCCATGAATATAAAAATATCAGCAATATATGGAAGCAAAAACCAATCAAAACAAGTTGTCATATGACAAGCAGAAAGTGGATCATAGTTCCACACATGGAACCAGCGCAGTGCATCCCTTGCCTGCCCCAAATCAAAGGACAACAAGTGCTTTTCCATCGAATTTTTTTCTTCCACCATCATCCTACAATATAGGATCATGAAAGTAAGATGTGGTGCCAATGGTGCACACCAAAAATCATGTGGCTTCCCCCACAAATCACCAAAAGGATAGCCAATATCAATGCTACATTTGGCCAGAAGTACATCATAATATAATGTATAAGAAGGAATGACCCTCCTTAATACAAAATGCTGCTCATAAAAAGTAAAGAAGTACAATTCATAATGCAAAATTGTACCTTCTCCACCATGTACTTTGGTCCTTGAGCTGAAATGGCTCAACTGGAAATTCTCCCTCACTCTCAATGAGTAGGGAAGTGGCTGTGCCAACCTATCCATCAACATCTGGGATATGCATCTCTCCATATGCTGAAATATATCATGCTGGATGCCCTCCCAAGTGAACTCATCCATTAAAGAATGATATGCATCAAAATGCATCGAAAGGAAGTCCTCATGTGTTGCATGTAGCAGCTTCTCCTTGAGCTCAGAAGCTTTAGTCAAGAAGAATTTTCCATAAGAATAGATGACCAAATCACCCACCACATATCTATCATCTCCATCAGTATCATCAAGAATCATGAAAGCACCAAGATCCTTGGAGTACTCTACCAAGAGTTGAGATCTCCAATATGGATCAATCCTCCTAAGAGACAACACTAAAGATCTAAAATGTGAAGCTCCCCACATGTTGTTGTCTTCTCCTTTGACATCTCTCATGCCAAAGTCCTCCTCCAAATTTCTTCCATGACCATCATGTAGTTTCTCATTCTCAAATAGAAGTGGTGACTTTTGGAAGTTGGCCTCTCATGAGAAGCTACCATCCAAAAAGAACCTCCCGATCTCAACCAATGTAAGCATGAGTGGCCTCCATCTACTCCAATGTATGGAGGATTCTTTCCACAAAAGAAGTACCCTATATCTCCCCAAACCCATGGAGAAACTCCCTTGCACCATGAAGGTGCCATCCTCCATCATTGCAGCAACTTCTGTCAGCACAGTATGTGTAGTGAGAGTGGGTGATGCTTAAAATGGGAGAATGTCTCCCTCCTCCTTGAGTCTATCCCAAAGTCTTTGTACTATAATATATTCCTCCAAAGTCTTCACCCCTCCAGAATCTAAGAGTGGTGAAACAAAAGGAAACATTTCTCCCACCAACTCTAGATCTAGTGGCCTCCCAGGTGGAATGCCCCCATGCAGTGAGACATCAAAATCTGATGTGGACTGTACATAAGAGTGGACTGATTTTTCCCTCTCTTTAGTGCATAATACAATCTCCTTATCTTGTGTATAAACCTCCCGAAACAGATAAGGGTGAATCATCCCTTGATGCTGATCCTCCCTTTCTTCTTCTCTTCCCATCTCACAATCCCCAAAAACTGATACATGCTACTCCGGAATTGTGCTTTTATTCCCACATGTTGGATCAGTTGGAACTCCTTGAAAAAACACAATGACTCCTCTAATGAAAGAAATGGCTCCCTTCCCATATCCATGTGGTGATGGATATCCTCTTGATGGTACAATGTTGTTAGCTCTTCTTTTCTCATCATCAATATGTGAGAATGCCACATCATCAATGAGAGAACCTTGATCTTGGTCTTCCCTTGAAGGAGGAACCTCCATGTCTTCATCTATAGAAGAGGGCTCTTCAATAACTGGGGATCTTGCCCTTAGCGAGGTATCATGCATGTTTCCATCCCCTTCAATAAAATTATGCAGTGGAGTTGGAAAAATAAATCTCTCCAACTCATGTAAAAGTTTAGAGTTTTTGGGTTCAACAAGAGATGTTTTACAATGTTTAAGATCAAATATCCTCACTAATTTCTTAGTAAACCCTGCATAAGTGTTTAAATTTTCATGATGAAATGAAGCAGAAATTTAAAACCACCAATCATGGACCATACCTTTGAGGTGCAGTGCTACTACTCTAATGGCCACCCTTTCTAAAACTTGGTGTACTTAGAAATAGGAATCTAGCTCCTCCACCCAAGCTCTAGCTATGCACTTTGCTGATCCATCGAAGTTAGATAGAGAGATTATACCTCTCTTGCTTCTATTATGGTTACTAGATATTATATCTTGCTTGAGTTGTCAAAACCCTTGGAATTCCAAGTGCCTTTTGAATCTCCATGATTGAGACTCATACTCATGAAGATAGTCACTCAAGGTCTCCTCCCTTGGTTTATCTTCTTCCTCCATCCTTCTTGCAGTGAATGTGGAAAATAAACTGCGCTGTGCATATGCATGTGTGGTTGAATGCTCACACCCATTATGTGAATATCTAGGGCTTTATTCACCTTCAAACCCTCTTGGAAATCTTCTACACTTCTCCCTTTTCATCTTCTTGAGATCTTCTTTGATATCTTTCATAGTTCGGAAAAGAAGTTGGGAGATCCTCTCTTCCTTCATTTCTCCAAATAATGGAGTCTTGCCTTTGTTTCTTCTGTACATATTCTCCTTTCTGTGAGAATAATATTCTCCTTATAATGACATAATTTCTTGAATGCATAGGCTGAGCCAAGATTATGCTCTGATACCATTGTAATATTCCAAATTGGGAATAGCAGCAATATAAAACATAATTATGTAAAACACAAAAAATATGAATATGACATGAGAGGGATCAAAGTGAAGCCATCATTTTATTAATATATCAACAGAAATATGCAAAAATATCATGAGGGACAAGCCACTCAAGCAATAGGAACAAGCCTCCAATGATCAAAGCAATCAACACATGAGTTGTTGCAACTGTATCGAATTTCGGAGAGTAGTGACAACAATTTCTATATCAGTGTAGCTACTTTTGTGTACATACATAAATGATATATTTTTAGGTCCCTATATTACTAGTATAGTCCCTTATTGTTGTTAGTGTAACCCCCTTATTGTTATTATTGTGCCCTTAAATTATTATTGTTAGGTTGGCTAGGATTACATTGTGGCCCACTAGGATTACATTATGGCCCCATGGACTCCTATATATAGAAAGGAGGTTTTGTAAATTGTATCATCAAAGAATTGTTCATTCATGTAATGTATTGGAGGTTTCCCTCTTGAATTGGCTTATTTCAAAGGCATTGATATCTCTTTTCTTCTATTTTTGGAGCTGGTTACACAACATTTGGTATCAGAGCTTTGGATTCTAGGGTTTCGTTGCTCCAAACAGGTCATCGTGGCATTTTCGCTATAAATTTGTTTATACGATGTTTCAGAAGCTGAAATTTTTAGGGTACGAATTTGACATCCCGAGGAATATTTTCTAAAAATTTAAGAGCTTGGTTCGTAACATTTTCGAAGATATCATTTGTGGAAGTTAGGTCTTTTTTCAAGCTCCTAAACAGGTCATCGTGGAATTTGCGCTATAAATTTTTTTATACGAAGGTTCAGAATTTGAAACTTATATGGTGCGAAGCTGAAATCCTGAGGAAATTCTTCAAAAAATGTCAGAGCTTGGTTCCCAATATTTTTGGAGATATGATCTGTGGAAGGTAGTGCTTTTTTAGGCTCCTGAATTTCATCTCAAAGAGGTGATCATGGGAAAAGTTCAATAACTCTCTCTCTGGGAATTGGATTGGAGTGCCGTAAAAATTTGTTGCAAGCACATGGACTGTAGTTTCTTGGCTATCAATTTAAGAGACAAAGGACAAAACAGTGACACGTGGCAAGTCGTACAAGTTCGCTCTACCGAACCAGTCCATAATTAGGTCATTGTGGGAGATTGGACAGAACTTTGTCTTGGAGAATCCAAATCAGGTCAGACCTGTGGCATTAGAAAGGTAATTCAGACGGCTACCTTGGTACCAAAAATCAAATATTGAAGTTCTTAAATCACAAATATAATCCAATTTCAATATCGAGCTCCTCAAAAGAAAGAAAAAGGTGTCTATTTTTTTCCGAATAGCATAAGTCTTGTTTGAAGAATCAATTTGAATTGATTCCAAGGGCATATTGTAGAATAGATATCAGTATTGGGTTATAAAATATGCCCCGTAAAAATAATTCAACACCCATTAAGCCTTCAGAAGGCTCTACTATGACTCATGAAGATGAAGAATTGCAACATGATCTATCAAAATTACAAGAGCAAGTGCACCAAATTTCGCTCTCGCAAAGAGCAACAAAAATGAAATGGAAGTTTTGAAGAAAGACGTGGAAGCTAAGATGGATAGTTTGAAGAAAGGCATGGAAGATAATATGGATGGCATGGAAGCTGGCATGGAAGCTAAGATGGATGACATGAAAGACAACATGGAAAACATGAAAAATGATCTAAAAATGATATCAAGGTTTGATAAAGTTGATACAAGAAATGTTTCCTAGTGGTGAAAATATAGTAGAGGAAACTCATGATGAGAACAAAATAAATGTTAATCGTGACTTCATAAACTCTAATGTTGGCGGGAAGAACCACCATATTCCAAAAATGGATATGAGGAAGTTTGATGGAAAGGATCCTGTAACATGGATACTACAAATGGAGCAATATTTTGATCTCCATAATGTGCAAAACACACAAAAGGTACACGTTGCAACTTTACATTTAGAAAAAAATACATTTGTATGGTATCGATGGCTTTGCTCCCGTAAAAAAATTGTCACTTGGTCTATTTTTACAGAAGAAATGATAGCACATTATGAGGATACAAAGAGCAACACCTTTTTTAGCCAACTGATAAATCTCAAACAAAAGAGTTTAGTGGGGCAACACATTGAGGAATTCCAAAAATTGAATATAAGGGTAACTGATATTCCAGAGGAACACAGGATCGATCTCTTCATAGGCACTTTAAAGGATAATATCCAACATGAAGTTTGAGTTTTGGAACCAGATTCATTGGAGAAGGCATTCAGGTTGGCAAGAAAACTTGAATGTAAAATAATGGCGACAAGGAAGCCTACCACTCAATTCTATAAAGAAGGAAGTGTTGCTACATCTAGATTTCCACAACCTACAAGTTTGACACCACAAAAATTGGAAGAAAAAAGAGCAAAAGCGCTTTGCTACAGTTGTGATAGAAAATACACTAAAGGTCATAAGTGTGCTGAGAAGAAATTATTTTACATAGATTGTGAAGAGGAAGAAGAAAATGAACAAGAAGAGGATATACACCAGGAAACAGCCCTAGAAGAGGAAGAAATGAATCCGACCATATCGTGTAATGCACTGGCAGGAATTACCACTCCTCAAACTCTCAAGATAGTAGGACAAATCAAGAAGAAAAAGGTAATAGTGTTGATTGATTCAGGTAGCACCCATAATTTTATTCATTGTAAGGTAGCCAAGGAATTAAATTGTTTCCTATACCCGGCACCAGAATGTCAAGTGATGGTTGCAAATGGAGGAACTATAAATTGCTCTGGAAAATGCCATAATATCAAGCTAACCATGGGGGAATATGTATTGACTAGTCCAATGCTTGCCATTCCTATGGGAGGTGCCGATGTTGTACTAGGAGTACAATGGTTACAATCTTTGGGGACGGTAGCTTTTAATTTTCAAGAACTTTTCTTGAATTTTTTTTCAGAAGGAAAGGAAGTTGAATTACGAGGTATTGCAGGGAAGCCAGGAAGGATAATAAGCTCTAATTTCATGACAAATCTTCTAAAGAAAGAACAACGAGGCGTAATTGCACAATTATGCTCACTAGAAGTTCCAACATCAAAATCATCTATTTCTACAGATCTCCAACAAGTCTTGGACAATCATTCCAAGGTGTTTGAAACTCCCAAAGGATTCCCACCTATTCATGATCATGATCATGCTATTCATTTGATTCCAGGAAGTGTTCCTCCAAACATCAGGCCTTATAGATATCCTTACTTCCAAAAGAGCTAAATTGAACGTATGATTGCAGAAATGTTAGAGGCGGGTATAATTCAACCTAGTCAAAGTTCTTTCTCTGCTCCTGTAGTATTGGTACACAAGAAGGATGGATCATGGCGAATGTGTCCGGATTATAGGGAGCTCAATAAGCTCACCATTAAAGATAAATTTCCCATTCCTGTGATTGATGAATTATTGGATGAATTACATGGAGCAATATATTTTACCAAGTTGGATCTTCGTTCAGGATATCATAAAATTAGAATGAAGACTGAAGATATTCCAAAAACAACATTTCAAACTCATGAGGGTCATTATGATTTTTTGGTCATGCCTTTTTGCCTTACCAATGCACCTTCTACATTTCAAGGGTTGATGAATTCCATTTTCAAACCCTTTCTTAGAAAATTTGTGCTAGTATTTTTTGATGATATACTAACCTACAGTAGGTCTTGGAAGGATGATGTTGAACATGTTGATAGGGTACTCAAACTATTGCAGGAGAAACAATTATATGCAAAAGAATCCAAATGTTTCTTTAGAGTACAAGAGGTGGAATATCTGGGTCATATTATATCTCACGAGGGTGTTAAAGTAGACCCTAACAAAATTAAAGCCATTAAGGAATGGAAAGTCCCCACGACCATTAACCAGTTGCGAGGATTTCTCGAGTTAACAAGGTATTATCACAAGTTTGTTAAGAATTATGGGAGAATAGCAGCACCTCTAACAACATTATTGAAGAAAGATGCATTTTCATGGACTCCTGAAGCAACTAAGGCCTTTGAACGTCTTAAAGAGGCAATGTGCCTAGCACCGGTCTTAGCTACACCAGACCTCACAAAAACCTTTATTGTGGAATGTGATGCCTTAGGAAATGGAATTGGTGCAGTTTTAATGTAGGAAGGAAGACCCATTGCTTTTTAAAGCCATCCAATAAAAAGAAAGTATTTACAGAAACCTATTTATGAGAAGGAAATGTTAGCAATACTGCATGCACTAAAGAAATGGCGAACTTACCTAATGGGAAGACACTTCAAGGTAAAAACTGATCATGATAGTCTTAAACACTTTTTGGAACAAAGACTATCTTCAGAAGAGCAGAAAAATGGGTCACAAAGATGTTGGGTTATGACTTTGAAATAATCTACAAAAAAGGAAAACTTAATGTTGTTGCAGATGCACTCTCAAGAAAGAATGAAGAGGTGGAAGCATTGCTTTGTGCCATTTCTATTATCCAACCAGATTGGATAACCAAAGCAAGAGATGAATGGAAGAAGGACAAAGAGGTATGGACACTCATTCAAAAGTTGCAGCAAGATCCTAGTACATCTGATACATTTAGTTGGAAAAATGATTCCTTATGGTACAAAGATCGCTTATATCTTTGTAAGAATTCCCAACTAAAACAAAATATTCTTCTCGAATTGCACACTTCTCCTTTAGGAGGACACTCAGGATTTTTAAAAACTTACCACAGGGTGAAGAAAGAATTTTTTTGGGATGGCCTTAAATCTGATATTCGAAAGTTTGTGGCGTAATGTTTGGTTTGCCAGCAGAATAAAGTGGAAACAATTAAGACCCCAGGACTTCTACAACCTTTATCCATTCCAAGTCAACGTTGGGAGGAGATTTCAATGGATTTTATCACAGGTTACCTAAGTCCGAAGGAAAGAGTGTCATCATGGTGGTAGTTGATAGACTTACCAAGTATGCACACTTTTGTGCATTATCTCATCCATTTAAAGCAAGTACAGTTGCTACTACATTTATGGACAGAATTCAAAAGCTACATGGAAGCCCAAGGGTTATTGTGAGCGACAGAGATCCCATTTTTACCGGAAATTTTTGGACGGAGTTATTTTCTTGTTTGGGTACTCAATTAGCTCATAGCTCATCTTATCATCCTCAATCTGATGGTCAAACTGAGATAGTAAATAAATGTTTGGAAGGATATCTTCGTTGTTTTGTATCTGATAAACAAACACAATGGGTCAAGTGGTTACCTCTCACTGAATGGTGGTATAACACTTCCTTCCATACTGCAGCAAAAATGACCCCATTTATGGCACTTTATGGATATCATCCACCATCCATCACGTCATCTTTAAGGGAAAATTCGAAGGTTCAAGCAGTGGCAGATCACATCGAGCATCAGCAAGAAGTTCTCCAACTCTTAAAGGATAACCTGAATTTGGCACAAAATCGAATGAAACAATAGGCAGATCAACATCATAGCGAGAGAATTTTTGATGTAGGAGATTGGGTATTTTTACGACTACAACCATACAAAAAAATGTCCTTCAAGCAAGCTAAGAAGGATAATAAATTATCGCCAAAGTACTATGGTCCTTACAAGGTGTTGCAAAAGATTGGTACTATGGTATACAAATTGGAGCTTCCTGCTTCTTCGCGAGTACATCCAGTTTTCCATGTTTCATGCTTAAAGAAGGTTATAGGTGAAAATCTTCCAGTTCAAACAATATTTCCAGAACTTGATGAGGAAGGAAAAATCATATTGGAACCTGAAGCAGTCATGGAAACAAGAACTCGACAGCTACGGAGTCGATCAATTTCAGAGTATCTCATCAAGTGAAAGAACTTACCCACTGAAGATTCTACATGGGAGGATGAGAATTTTATACAGAAGCACCCAGAGCTACTCAAGCGTTGAGTACAACACTTTTTTGAAGGAGAGGGGCATGTTAGGTCCCTATATTACTAGTATAGTCCCTTATTTTTGTTAGTGTAACCCCCTTATTGTTATTATTGTACCCTTGTAACCCCCATTTTATTATTATTGTGCCCTTAAATTATTAATGTTAGGTTGGCTAGGATTACATTGTGGCCCACTAGGATTACATTATGGCCCCATGGACTCCTATATATAGAAAGGAGGTTTTGTAAATTGTATCATCCAAGAATTGTTCATTCATGTAATGTATTGGAGGCTGCCCCCTCGAAGTGGCTTATTTCTAAGGCATTGATATCTCTTTTCTTCTATTTTTGGAGCTAGTTACACAACATATATGGCTGATATAAACAAAAGAAATTACCAACAAAGAAGGTGTGGGCTCTAATACAAGATTTCTAGCCAACCTGGAAAATATTGCTAGAAATGCCAAGAAATGTACAATGTGTCAAATAACCCTGGGGTTGAAATGACACTGCAAACTAGATCTGATATGAAATGAGGTTGTGATAGATATGAAATGGTAATTCCATCCTCCAGTGGTATTTCTAATTAGAATACTGATCCCTATACTCAGAAATAGACCCTGCTGATGAGCTCAAAGGACCCTCCCAGCAATTGCCTCCAAAAATAATGCAGATCAGAAATGTGACTGCACTGTGAGGGATGGTAGATGGTTGGCCTAATACCAAAGATATGAAAATATGCCCAAGATCCTTCCTTTCTTACCCTCCAATGGATAGGATACCTCTCCACTGAAAAACAAGCCCAGAAATAGCTCTATGAGATCCTCCTTTATTGCGCCCTGCAACACAACCCAAATCTAAACAGAAACTGCGTTGTAGCTGAAGGAGGTAGCTTGGCCAAAATTTCAGAATGAGGAAATTCAACTCAAATAACCTCTCCTTCCATGAGGATGAGGTAGGGATTACCGATCAGGAACACCCTTGTGCTAAACAACACAACAACCCTGCTAAATAGCAAGAGGAAGCAAAGTATAAACAGACCAATATAAAATGATAAACCAAACCATGAATAACAATGGCTACTATCCCCTCCATATACATCATGAGAGCCTCCTCACATTAGGTCCCATCCATACTTGCCACCAAGCTCATGCAAGTTGTCCTCCACCAAAACTGCACTGTCTTTTCATAAAGACCACTCTTATATAACAACGTTGTTGATTTGGTCAAATTTGACTGAATCAACATGATTCAATCCCTGTTCGCACCCAAAGGTGCTTAATCCAACTTATTATTCTTCCTCCTTTCACATTAGGAGTGTTATTATTCCTTATAAAGGGGTTTTATGAGTCTCCCCACCCACTTATTCACCTACCTAGTGATAAAACAACTATAATATTCCATTTAGATGAAGCCTAAATTTTTTGAATATTACACAACTAGGGGACATATTGATGAGAGAGAATCCTTTTCAGTGGATAATTTTAACATAGGAGGATGCTACAGGAGGAGGAGAGGAGGATTTTTAGTTCTATCCTTACAGTTGCTTGAGGACAAGCAACATTTGGTAGGGGAGGACTGTAATATTCCGAGATTATCATGTAGCTAATTGGAATATTAATTTTTGCCTTTGTCACTTAGATATATGAATAAGTGGGTAGGGAGACCCATAAATCTCCTAAGTATGAATAAAATAACTCCAAATGTGAGTGGACGTCATCAAATTAGCTGGATAAAAAACCCTTATGTGTGAATAGGGGATGAAGCATGTGGAATGAGTCAACTTTGACCAAATCAACAACGCTGGTATAGATGGAGTGGACATTCAATGAGAGACAACACAGTTTTGGAGGAATGGAAGCCAAGGAAAGCATTTTTTGTATTACTATTTTTATTATGGTATGCTATGACTTGTTTCTCTCTTCAGTTGTTTAGCAGAGACTGCAATTTTTTTTAGCACAAGGGTGTTCCCGAGCGGGAATCCCACCCTCATCCTTAGGGGACATCCAGTGCCCACTCAGGAGAGGTGATTGGGCTACAGTTCTACATTTTGGTATCAATCCAGGCTACATATTTCTTCTACAACACAACTTCTATTTAGATTTGTGTTGTGTTGCAGGGTGCGACAGTGGAAGGGTTTGATAGGGCCATTTCCGAGCTTGTTTTTAGTGGAGGAAGTATTCCTTCCATAGGGAGTCCATCAAGGAAGGTCCTTGGGAATCATATCATCATTTGGCACCAAGAAAAGTCACCATCACCCCCTACAACGCAGTATCAGTCATAGACTGCATTATTTCAGAGATTAGTTGCAGGGGAGGATTCAGTGTATTATTTGGAGTGTTTATTTTCTAGTGAAAGGATCATCCTTTAATTGGGAAAGTCTATTGGAGGAGATTCCATAAATTTTAAATCAGTTCAACCACCTCCTTCTAGTATTCGTTTTGTAGCTGCTCATTCAGCTTTAGAGCTATACTCCAGCATTTTGTATATTGTGCATTTCCGGAAACCCTTTCTGGGTTGTCTAGGAAAGGTGTTTGGGAGCATAGATCTCCATTCTCAGTATTGTTTGAGCATTGTATTATCAGATCCATACATTTACATTTTCTAGCTACAATATTATTCACATAAAATGAGTTGTATTGCCTTCAGTATTCTGTGTAGCAGCTATATTACATGTTTTGATGTTTTTTTTGGTATTGGAGACTTCTCTTGCCCAACTTGAGGGATTTTTTCTACAATATATTGTATACATTTGTTGTTGTTATACTTAATACCATGGATATATATTTGCCTCATGTCTGATGTATTGAAATTTATTTTTATTTTCCATTATTGTATTCAATATTTCTCCTTTCCCTATTTTGGAATATTACATAAAACTTAACCACCAGTAGGCTATCGAGTTGTGTTATAATAGGGCCACTAGGAGGAAGAGGCATTCCATTATTTCAAGTGCATTAGGTTCATAGCTAAGAAAAAATAGCCAAAGGGATAGGAAGTAGATCGCAAAGAGAGGATAAGTGCAATATAGTAGCCCACGGGCCATAGGCCATACTTATTTTACATGCAGCCATATTTCTAGACAGAGAAAGAGAGTGGAGCAACCTCACCTTCTAGCTGTGTTTTCTCCCAAAAGGATTTCCGAGAGAATATGTTGTGCCTTATGTATGTGTATGAGTGATTATTATTTTGTTCTTTTTTTTTGGATTATTTCTATTCCCATGCATGCACTAATTACAAAAAAAATATTCAAAACTCAAAATTTAATAAAACTATAATAATGTAGAATTTCTAATTTCTAATATAATATTATCATATATGTTGGGAGGAACTGTCCAGTAGAATATCCATGGTATTTTATAGATAATATTGGTATTATAGAGGGTGTATTTTGGTATTTTTTGGACATTTATAGGGGATATATATTGGTGAGGCCAAAATTCGTAAAACCCTAATCATGGCTGATGATTTTATAAATCACCCT
The DNA here is from genome assembly GCA_034641835.2 of Pinus albicaulis. Classification (NCBI taxonomy): domain Eukaryota; kingdom Viridiplantae; phylum Streptophyta; class Pinopsida; order Pinales; family Pinaceae; genus Pinus; species Pinus albicaulis. Next base: position 663,573,185 of record CM076583.1, read on the forward strand.
CGTGATCTTGTAGAGGTGAGGTTTCCACTGGTAGAAAAACAAGTCACACATATAAATCACAATGTTAACCTCACCATGGTGACATTGAGAAATTAAATTGGGATATTTGGATAAGATGTGGGTTCAAATGTAGAGGACAAATCAGAAAGGGGATCAGGAGATCCAGAAGAAACACATAACTAGTCAAAGAAAGAACCTGGAAAAGATCAGCCCAGTTCAAGTGTCGTAAATCAATCCATGTTTAATATGGAAGAAAAATTTGATATCAAATCCTATCATGGTTATATTGATGCTATGAAGCTGAACCACTAGTTGCAACAATTGGAATTTTATCTCAACGCCCATCAAATTGAGGAAGGACAAAAGATCTCCTTTACAGGACTGAAATTAGAGGGCCACACACTGAATTGGTGGGAGAGCTACATGAATACCCTGATGTTGGTAGGAGAGAATAAAATTACTAAGTGGGAGGACTTCAAAATACTCATTAAGTCATAGTTTTATCCTATTGGGTATGTAGAGGAATAGTCAATCTGATGGCACCTCTTCAGGAAAACGTCATGCCAAAGCATGTAGAAATACATAGAAGAGTTCAAAAATATTGCTATAATGTTGGGTATCTCTCCAAATAACTGAGATGTACTCCTAAAGTATTTTGGGGGGTCTGCGCTACAATATATGTGAGAAAGTGATGTTCTTCAAGCCCAAATTAGTGGGAGAGACTTGTGTACAGGAACAATACCTAGAGAACATAGGCCTGAAGAGATCAAAATAAAGTGGATCAAAGAAAAAGGAGAAACAAGAAGCTTATAAGGAGGGGAGGAAGAAGAAAAAAGGAGGAAAAGATAAAAATATGACAGCCATAACATACCAATGCAAAAATCCTAGCAACCACTACAACATTGATGGCCATACAAAGGAGAAATGTTGGAAGTTACATCTAGAGCTAAATCAGAAGAACAAGAAGAAATATAATAAGAAGAATAATCACATATCCATTTATTCAAGAAACTAAGTTGAAATAAACTCATACATGGATGAGAAAATCTTCAGTATGTCACTGTAGAAGGAGGTGAATATGAGTAGCCTTCAACAATAGTGTAACACGCACACACCACATTTACCCAATTTCACCATTCTCTGAGGGTAAACATGAGATGTAGTGTTAGTATGACATGACCCGACCTCCAAGATTTAGTTATGGAAGTGGGTCCAAAAATAGTGACTTAATGACCACAAAATAGTATCCTACAGGCTTATAAGACACTTAGGGGACAAAGAACCACACTAGGTGACCAAACCCTGAGTTTGATATCTTTTCAATGACCTAGAATCCCAACCACATACACAAGCCTACATGAGTGTGTTTTTTGACCCTCTAATCACATGCATAAAACTTCCTCCATGTGGTTTTAGACCAAATTATTCAGTTTAGAGGGCGTTGTCCCAAGATTTAACCCACAATTCAAGACCAACCGCTAACCTACTACCCAGAAATTCTTGACACTTTCCATTATGATAAATGACTTAAGAAAATTCTAATAATACAAAACATGAACAAGGATTTGACCTAACTATACCTAACCATGATAGTCATTTAGTCAGACATATGGTGAACATCCAATCTACAGGTCATGAATGCATATCTGAACATAGGATTTTGAAACATATCTAAGAATCACCAAGAGGGTATAATTATATATCATAATAGCTCCAATAACACTTGTTAGCCTATGCATTCATTAACCATAAAATACTTATCAAATCTTGAACAAGTCATAGATATATCACATTACAAATCCATTCTTATAACCAACATATAACCAAATTAATAACTATGACAGAACAACCATAAAATCACCGTAATAACAAGTGCAAGTGCTCATAAATTACAATAGGAAAAATAGACCTCATTAACTAATACAAAAACCAACCAAGTCAAGGAATTTCATGTACCACTTGACCGTAGATTAGGTTGAAGCAAATGTTTCTTTATGGAAATCACTCCCATGCCATATTCAAAGCATGAATGTGGGATATCAATACATAAAAAACTAGGGCTTCCCAAATATTAAACCACCTCCATGCTCAGGCTATCGTGATCTCGCCAAAACTAGTCAAGAGATCACGAAATATGAACAAGCTAGGCTGCCTCAAAGTTTCTTCACCATTACCTTAAGGACTTTTCCTGTCTCCACCCACCTGTTTAGGGCTTCTCAGAGATTAAACCACCTACATCCCCAACCCTTGCAAATTTTCCTGAGACCACCTCACTTGATTCCCAAAAGATTAATACAATGCAAAGCCTAACCAGAAAAGGATCATATCACACCATGGCTATTATAAAATGGAAAGGAAAGGCTCAAACTAATGTAAAATCCGACAAAACCCATGCAAGTGACAACAAATTAACCAAATAAAAAAATCGCATGTACCATGAATTCACACCTTAGCTAGGAAATCACACATCCAACATGTTACCTGAAAAATCCTCCTACTAAAGTTACTTGATCTAGCATTCCTTTTGTATCCTTTGCTTCTCTTGTCCTTCCTTTTCCTTCCTTTTCCCTCCTTTCCTTTCTTGCTTGCTTTCCCCTCTTGGTGATCTACTCCTTCTAAAATCTAATTCCAAATCTAAACTAACAAAAGCTGTGAACTGATCCTCAGAAGCCTTTATATCATTGAGGCCTCTATTTTTTTCATTTCCCTTAATTTTCCTCCAATTTCCCTCTATTGCAAAAATGTGACCTTTCATCTCCCTTTTATCCTATTTTCCTCTATTTTCATAAATAAATGCCAATTAATGCCTCTTTTCATTTCCAATGCCTTTGCCAATTTCCATAGGCATAATAAATTGAAAGTGACACACACTAGGATTTTTTTCTCAACATTCATCTTAGAATATGTGTCCCATGACCTTGGTCTTATTCTTTTGCCTTTATTAACTTTATTACATGAAATTTTAACTCGGGGTTGGTGCAAACCCCTCCCCCCAACAAGAACATCATCCTTCGTGTTCTATGACATTTATTACCAACAAAACTGTTGAAAACCAAAACATGCTTCCCATGGAGATTTATAACTCAAATCGATGCAATATTTATAATGAACAGCTTATTGAAACCAAAACCAAGATGAGAAACATGACAATCATAATGCTTATTAGAGCTCTATAACACATCTCAACATGGTATCTACAACAATAAATATACATATATGTGTACATATACCAAAATTCCTTTTCCTCAACCAAGAAATAATGAAGGATACATAGCCCACATATGCTCGGCCATATCCAATGTAGCTTCATTTAGCCCAAAGTACTTCCACTGCACTTTAACTTGCTCTATTGCTCATTTGAGGAGCATGAGTTGTTTCTAGTGCAATAGAGACTGAGGTTCTAGTTTGAATTATCCTTCTGGTTCCACCTATAATAAATACTAGTCAATCACATAATTAACATCCTTCATATAGATTTTATGTAATGAAACATGTAAAACATCATGAAATTTCACTGTTGGGGGCAGTGCAAGTCTATAGGTCATTGGTCAAATCCCCTCAAGGATATTGAAAGACTCACAATACAGAGGTGACAACTTGGCACATGACCCAATCCTCAAGGAGCTCTTCTTGGGTTTTGTAATATTCCTAAATTAGCATGCAGCTAATTGGAATATTGAATTTTGTTTTTTTGCACCTAGTAGAAGAATAAATGGGGGAGGAGACCCATACTTAACTAAAATCAGCATAAAAACCCTCTTGGTGGAAAGGGGATCATTATAGTAGCTAGATTTCACACCCTCATGTGTGAAAAGGGACTTTTTCTTGTGGACAAAGTCAAGATTGACTAAGTCAACATGCATGCATGAAGAAGGAAAGATCATTAATAAAACCAGTTCAGTGTGAAAAAGGATCATCATAGGCATAAATTTGTGAGCTGGATTGATTGCAATTGAATGCAAAAAGGGATGAGGCAGATTGACTGGGTCAATAGGACCAAATCAAAACACTATCTAGATACTGTTGGTCGCTTTAATTGTTTTAACAATTCAAGCTCCACATAAATTGTCAACCCGAGAAGGTCTATTTATTCCAAAGACAACCACGCACTGGATATGCTCAATTCCAAAAGCAAAAATAATGTTGTAGTAAAAATCACACAATTATTAATCATACAAATCTAATCATTCACACCCCGTTTTAACAAAGCTGAAGTCTATTTATGTTATAGTGGAAACAATTCCTCTATTGCAGTCTTTTAAGAATCCTAATGAAAGGAAATTACTCTGCAGGAAAGGAAACCAATCAACCATAACATGGAACAGGACCCTATTCCTTCAAATAGGAACTTCAGCACTTGCTTCCTGACACTAATCACACTGTAGAAAATATAAACTCAAGAGAACAGGACCCTATTCCCATGAACAGGAACTTTCAGCACCTGTCTCCTGTTTCTAATCACACTGCAGGGAAAATAAAGTCAATCAATGGAAATAGGACCCTATTCCTTTGCACAGGAATCTTCAACACCTGCTTTCCATCATCAATCATACATTCAAATAGATAGCAAAAAGAGATCTCTTAACTTCTTTAAGAATGAATGTACCAAACTCATGCAGCGTTAAAGGAAACAGAATGCTTAATGAATCACAGAACTATGCAACTGATGTTTCAGCAACATAATTAAATTAAGGTGCGAATATCATAAGAAACTTAACAAACGACAGGTACAGTCGGGTGAATATTGTGATGAAGGCGGGCCCTTTCCTTCTTCACAAGATTCCCCAGGGAAAGAATTAAATTGAAGCGCTCAAAAGGAACCTTTATTTATCTGTCAAAAAGGAATGATACATTACAATGGAGTCTAGCTCCTTTTCGCTCAAAACAATGTTCTCCTGTAGTTTCTAACTCTCCTTCTAATGATGATGTCTCCTCTTTTTAAAGAGGAGACATCTATTAAGTTACATCAAAGAAAATCTATCTTTATCCAAATCTGTTCTTCTTTCTTAAAACAGGGCTATTCTATTCTTCCATAGAAATATATTGTTACAACAGATACAGAAAAAGTACTATCTTCAGAATAATTCGTGTAACCACTTCCTTGTTCGTCTTCATCTTGTTGCCATTGTTCCAAAAATACTCTTCCAGAATCACAAATTACGAGTAGTAACGGAATTTGCGTGCCCGCTGACTGTTTCAGCAATGGAGTCGACTGTTTCAGCAACGGCCGATTGTTTCAGCACAACACATAAATTATCTGCGATATTTTAGACTTATGTTAGCAACAATCTACCTTCAGTTAATGATGAAATATAAGAGTAATATGGAATTATATGTAAACAGATTAAATATATAGTAAAGAGGAGGATTTCATATACCTTTGGATAAAGTGAATGAAAATGATGATGGAACCCTTTTTAAATATAGTTATAAGGGATAAGGTGATGTCAAAATGTATGGTAAAAATGGTACATTGTGAGGTCCTAACATCCCCCCCAGCTGAAAGGGTTGCATGTCCTCAGGCAACTCCTAGTCTGAGTCAGAGTCTGAGTACTGACTCTGTGCATGCAAGTTGCTCAAGCAGTAACTAGAGAAGGTGGCTTCTATCGAAGCTCGGAATCCTCGATTGTTCTGCAATTGCTGCCATGCTACAGCCTCGTCCCTATTAGCCAATTGGTAGTGACACTGGTATTTTTCTGTCGGCATCCATAGGATTGGAAAATGAAAATGATAACCAATCCAGTTTTCTCCATAATGCCGAATGCATCTGATGTAATTTGGTACCCTGGATAGTGTAGCTTGAAGATTATCAGGGCTAAAAGTGTGATACTCTTGTCTTTCCTTACATGACTGCTTCCAGAACATAGTTTTGGCCTTTAATGCAGCAGTTTCCTTCACTCTGATTAGCTGTAGACACTTTAGAAGTGTTGAGGCTTGCAATTGTTGTATGTAGCGGTGCATTCCTGGTTTCTGCAAGAATCGGTGATATTCTGCCACAAACATGGCAGGATTTGAAGGTTCCGGTCTAATCCAAAGGAGACGATTCTCCTCATTATGCCTACTTGCAATAAAAGCAGTTTTCCATGTTATCTGATTGGCAAGAAATGAAACAAATGCCCTAATTTGTACATCACCTGCAATTGGAGTGAGGTTGACCTTTCTATTCTCAGGCATGGCCTCATTATGGAGATAAAGTTCACATAACAAATGTTGGTCACTTTCAGGGGCCTCAGCAAAAGTTTTAACAAATTGTTCCACTGTAAGAAATTCATGAGGTCTGCCATCCTTAATTGCCTTTAATTGAAAATAAACAAGACGTTCAGAGAGGAAGAGAGAATAATTCAAGGAGGGTTTATGGGTGGCCAACAATTTTTGCACTAATGAAAACATCAAAACCAACTTTTCCTTTAATTCCTTGACTTCTTTCTTAGAATCCTTGAGCTGTTGCAGTGTCTGTTCCCAAATATCCCAGTTGGCATACATGTGATTCTGCCAGGCCAGCTTATGCTGCTGCAATATTTTATCCTGATCCACAGCATACTGTTTCTTCCAGTTATTCATTATTTCTAATTGTTTCCATGGCAGGGTCTGTGTCCCGGCATTATAAGTACTGGGTTGGGGCATTGTCTGAGTGGCTGAGCTGACTAACACAGGGCGGGATATCTGTGGTTTAGTTTCTTTTTCCAGACTTTTTGAGGACCCTACTGGTTCTTGTGTGACATTAGGGCGTTCTTCTTTAATTGCAGCTGAAGTAGATGCCTCAGGTACCTGAATTTTGACTATTTTGTATCCTGCCTATTGGTAAATGTTACCACACTCATGGCACATGTATTCTCTGCATGGATCCTTCTTTTGTGCTGATGCTGTGTGTGCCAGCATGTAGAGATTCAATTCTCTATCAAAGGCTTCTCGTGCCATGATCAATTCTTTCTTATAGGCCTCTAGTTCTGACTTCAAAAACTCATTTTCCTCCAATAAAGATGCCATAGTGTGTGAACCCTGTGTGCTGGCTGATTCTGTTGGAGTTGTCTGCTAATCCACAGCTGTAGCTGGTTCTTGTGTTACAACTATAGCTAGTTCCCTTGTATTATCATGCTTGGTGTATGGTTTTTGTACCACAGTAGTTGGTTCTTGTGTTTCAGCTTCTGGGTAAGTAACTGGTTCTTGTGTTACAGTCACTGTTTGAGCAATAAACGATGTCATGTTACCCCGGGCCACTAGTTCTTGTGTGACAGTGCCATAGGATGAGACGGGTAATGGTTGGGGAATTTGGAATGGTGATGAGGATTGAAGTTTTAACAGGATAGTCGCAGGGTCAGGGGAAATGGGAGTGACTTCAGTTTCAAGAGTCATTTTCATTTTCCTCCTAGGTAGGAAAGCAGAGAAGTCAATAGCTTTCCTTTTCTTTGTAGGAGGAGATTCTTTTCTAGGGGAAGGGCTTTTGGAAGAGGTGACAACTTGAGATGTGGCCCTTTTTTGTCGTTTTGAGACAGAGACTGTTGGGGTTCGTCTCTTCCTTTTATGAGTAGGGGGAGATGGGGGTGTTTGAGAGTCATCGCTAGAGATATGAACAGTGGGAAGGGGTGACTCTACTAAGTGGGATGAACTTGGGGGTAGGCCAACTGGTTCCGAGGATGGAATCACTGGGGGGTCAGGGATATCGTCCAGTTGCCTTTCATAAGAACTCTCGGGAGTTTCTTGGGAACTTCCGGCTTGTTGGGGAATTTCGGCTTGCTGGGGAATGAGGAGTGGATTATTCAGAGGGGGATTTTGCTGAGAAAAACCCCTCTGAATTAATAATTGACATAAGAAATGATGGGTAAGGGATAATAATGGGAATTTTACTCGTCTACAGTAATATGACATGTTTTTGATACAACCAAGTAGATAATAGGGAATATTAACTAATCGACCATGCCGCAAATGATTCATTAAAACGAAGTTGTGTTGATAGACTACCTGGTAACGCCCCTCACATGTCAAATAGTGCTTGATGAATTCTGCTACTGTTGGCCATGGGCAAGGTAGTGAATGCAGACTTATACCGCGGCCTTTATGTTCAATCCGTTCCTCTGGAAGAAGAAAGTCTTGCTGCGCATTTAAAATGACTTTTTTCCTACTGAACCAGCGAGCACCTGTAACCGGCAACCCTGAAACTTGTGCTATATCTTCCTCTGTGACCAAAATTCGGATCCCTTGAACCACTGAGTAATCTCCCTGAAGATTCTGTGCAAACTCTAAAACTTGCTGAGGATCAAATTCTCCTAACCTTTCGAAGTATGTTGTCCATCCTGCCTGCTGAAAAATTTGGTAGGCCTCCGGGAACAATTGAAGAAGAGTTATCGAACCAGGCTCATGTCTGATAGCCGAACCTCCCATAGCTACTAGCTTGAGTCACATGCAGAGGCGCAGAGAACAGAAACACAGGCTTTGGTCAAGCTAATTGTTGCAACAGAGGATATGGAGTCTCAATGACGGCGGAAATAATGGATATGAAGAGTGATGGAGGATTGGATGGTTTGGAATGATGATTCAGTTTTCGAAATTCCCCCCCTTACGTATGGTGAAATGATGTTTAAGTGTGCGGAGATTGTAATCATTATGAGCAAGATCCTCTCTTTAAAATATTATTTAACTGCATTACATAAAAACCACATACCTTATATTTTTACCTTTGTCTTTATAATTCGAAGTATAGAGTGCTTCATAATGGCTTGATATTAATGGAAGAATCTGTAGATTTCTCTGAAATGTAGAACAGGAGCATATCAGGATCTGCTCAATACTGAATAATATTCACCTAAGGGATCTGAAGAATAAAAGTGGAGAACTGAAAAGCTTGTATAGCAGAGGAAAGAAATGATGTTTTGATGATGAAAAGATAAATGACAGGTTGCTGAAACTGGTGTTTCAGCAACAGAAAAATGAATGACATGTTGCTGAAACTGGTGTTTCAGCAAAGGGAAAAATCACGAAAATGGGATATAATGACTTGGGTTTAAGACAAGTGGGGGAAGTATTTGCTAAGGGATAATTTCAGCAGTAAGGAATGGGAAATACTAGCTGAAGGATGATATTTCAAGAATGGTAGAAGTGGGAAAATGGAAAAAGGAAAAATGTAGAAATGGGATAAAAGGGATATTGCTAGGAAATGGGTTAAAATGAAGGGAACAAGCTTCTGTGATTGAAGCTTCAGATCTTCTTTGTGATGAATCTGTCCTCCTTAATGAGTTTTTCCAGAATCTGCAAAATTCAATTGTAACATGCCAACCCTTGACATGGATTATTAGTTTTAAATCTAATCTAATACTAGAAATACAGTGCAGAAAATTAAATACTATGAGGAGCAGAAGACTCCCCTAGAAAAATATAATGTGTATTAGTCATGCAAGCAGTCTTGAAATCCTCTTTAGAAATAGGGTGCTGGTACAAACGAAGCCTATGACCATTGACTAGTAGAGGTTTTTTAGAATCATCAATTGTTAGAAGTCTTACTGTTCCATTAGGAAAAACAACATCTACTTCATATGGTCCAAGTCAACGTGTATGTAGCTTACCCTGAAAATTTTCAAACCGAGAGTCATACAATAAGGCCCAATTACCTTTTTGGAACTGCTTGTGTTTGATAATTTTATCATGCCACTTCATTATTTGTTGTTGAATCATGGTTGTTTGGTGAATGGCATCTAATCTCTTTTCATCCAACTCAAGAAGCTGCTGCAACCTAGCTGTCTGCACATCAGTCAAATCAAGATTAACAACTAAAGCAGTTCTTAGAGTTTTAATTTCAAATTCCACAGGAAAAACAACATTTTTACCATAAACCAATTCATAGGAAGAAAAACCTGTAGTGTTTCTCCAAGTAGTTCTGTAAGCCCATAGTGCTTCAGGGAGCCTTTGAGACCAATCCTTCCGGTTGTCCTTCACTGTTTTAGTTAGAATGGCTTCTAATACTTTATTTGTGCTTTCCACCTGCCCATTGGCCTGGGGGTGGTATGGTGTAGTCATTCTATGATGAATATGATATTTTTGAAGGGTAGACTTAAAACCATGAGAATTGAATGGAGGTCCTCCATCTGTAACTAGCTCTCTAGGGATTCCAAATCTAGTGAAGATTTCTTCAAATAAGAAAGCTAGGACAGCCTCTTCATTGGCTCTAATAAGTGCTTTGGCCTCCACCCATTTAGTCATATAGTCTGTACAGACTAATATATAAGTTCTTTGATTGGATGGAGGATTAATGGGTCCTATGAAATCCAAGGCCCATATTTCAAATGGTTCAGAAAATACCTGGGGGTTTAATGGCATTTGATCTCTATGATTGGGTTGACCCATTCTCTGGCAGCTGTCACAAGCCCTCACATATTTCTTTGCATCCTTAAATAATGAGGGCCAATAGTAACCCATCCTCAAAATTTTGTGTGTTTTTCTTTTAGCAGCAAAATTCCCTCCACAAGGGCCATCATGACAAGCTTTTAGTATGTCATACACTTCATCTTCCCTAATGCATCTTCGGATTTCCTGATCAAGCCCTGTATAGAAAAGACACCCACTTATCCAGCTATACATGGAACTTTGTTGAAAAATTCTTCTCTTTTCTCTATATGACAGGTGTGATGGTAATTTTCCTGCAACCAAATAATTGGCAATATCTGCATACCATGGAGAGTGAGCAGAAACTGCAAATAAATACTCATCAGGAAAAGAATCATCTACTGGAATATTATTATCAGTTTTTAACCGTGAAAGGAAATCAGCCACCACATTTTCTTTACCAGGCCGATCTACAATTGTGATATCAAACTCCTGCAGTAATAATAGCCATCTGGTAACTCTAGCATTTGTAGCATATTTTTTCATTAAATACTTAATAGTCGAGTGGTCAGTGTGCACAAAAGTAGAATAACCAATGATATAGTGTCAAAATTTATTAATGGCATAAATTACTGCAAGAAACTCCTTTTCGGTAACTGTATAATTAAGCTCAGTAGGGTCATATTCTTACTGATAAAATAGATAGCATAAGGAATATGATTCTCCTCTTGTCCCAAGACAGCTCCAATTGCAGTGTCTGAAGCATCAGAAGATATATGAAAAGGGAGGGCCCAATCAAGTCCCCTCAAAATAGGAGCGATAGATAACTGATGCTTGAGTTCTACAAAGGCTTTCTGACAAGGATTAGTCCACTTAAATTCAGCATTTTTCATAAGCAACACAAATAATGGAGAAGCTATCTTAGAAAAATCTTTAATAAATCTTCTATAGTATCCAGCATGTCCTAGAAAACTTCTCACATCAGTTTGTGTTTTAGGAACAGGAAGATTCTGAATGACCAATATTTTAGATGGGTCTACCTGAATACCTTGAGATGAAATAAAATTTCCAAGCACTACTCCTTCACTCATCATCATATGACATTTTTCAGTACTTAGGGAGAGGTGAGCTTGTATACAACGTTTAAGTACCTTCTCAAGATTTTGTAATGCATCTTCAAAAGACACACCATAAGGAGTAAAATCATCCATAAATATTTCCATAGAATCATTCAGCATATCAGAAAATATTCCTATAACAGCTCTTTGAAAAGTTGCTGGTGCATTACATAGCCCAAATGGAAGAACTCTATAAGCAAAAGTTCCCCAAGGGCTAGTGAAAGTAGTCTTGTCTTGGTCTTGGGGTGCAATTCTAATCTGATTATACCCACTAAATCCATCTAGAAAATAAAAGAATTTCTTCCCTGCCAGACTATCCAACACCTGATCAATGAAAGGTAAAGGAAAGTGATCCTTTTGAGTAGCTTTGTTCAAGGCTCTGTAATCAACACATACTCTCCATTTCCCATTTTTCTTAGGGACAATTACCAATGGGGAAACCCATTCACTGTCAGATATGGGGTATATAAATCTTGCATTAAGTAATTTCTGAAGTTCTTCTTTAACAATTTCTCGTAAATTAGGGTTCATTCGTCTTTGGGGTTGACAGACTGGTCGGCATCCTTCTTTAATGTAAATTCGGTGAGTACATAGTTCAGAAGAGATCCCTTTCATATCCATATAATCTCATGCAAATGATTCCTTATTTTCACGTAATAACTTCATTAACTGCTGTGTTTCAGAAACTATTAGATCAGGATTTATGTTTAATGTCTTGCCAGGTTCAATTTCAACTGTTATGCTTTTAGATGAGATGGTGGTTAATGTCTGAGATAAGTCTTCAGATTCAATATTTTCTTGGGTATCTGTTTCAAAAATTGCAGTCAATTGATTGTGTGTTTCAGCAATTACAGAGGAAGGTTCACAAATAAAATTATTAATTATTTCATCCTCTGTATTGTCTTTAAGAGTTAAGGCTTGTCCGATAGTTAAAATAGGTTGAATAGCATTATCATCATAATCCATCCACATAGAATCTTCATTATTAATTATGGGTGTAGCATGAGGATAAAGAGTAAGTTGTTTGGTTTCATAACCATTAGAAATTGTCATTGAACTAGATCTGCAACTGATAAAGGCATCAGCTGTGGCCAGCCATGGCCTCCCCAGAATTAAAGGATGTCCCCCCAGCTTTGTTTTAGTCTGCAATACAACAAAATCAGCTGGGTAATTCCAAGATTCAACTGAGATAAGTAGATCTTCAACAACTCCTTCAGGTTTAATTGTAGAACGGTCAGCCAACTCTAGAATGGTAGGTGTATCTCTGATTGTGTTATTCAGCTGTAACAACTGTGAAGTTTCAAGAGTCATTATGTTTATTGCAACACCTAAATCTACCAGAACTTGAGGAATCATTGTTTTACCAATTTGAACTGTCACGGTAGGATGGCCGGGGTCACCATATTTCACAGGGGGGGTTTTTCCGGACATTAATGCGGATAAATCACCCATCACATGTACTATAAGGGGATCTTTAGTTTTCCTACCAGGTTTTTTAACACAAATATCCCTTATGGTTCTGGCATAAATTGGTACATCTCTCAGTGCCTGTAAAAGTGGAATTTTAACATACAAGTTTTGCAATTCCCCTAAAAGATTAAAAGCAGGTGTTTCAGGCGTTCTAGTTAAAACCAAACTCTTGGGGAATGGTTGTTCTGTTATTTCAATACCCTTGTTAGAGGGTGGTTGTGATTTCTTATGTTTCTCAGTTTCCTCTTTATCAGAATCAGAAGAGGTTATATCATCAATAATAGGCTCTACTATTTTCCCAGATCTTAAATGAATATCATTACATTGCATAGTAGAAAATATAGATTGATTCTGAATATCAATGACTTGCACAACTTTATTATTGGGGTTAGGATTTGGTTGCACAGGTAGCTGGGGTCTCATTTGGTTATTTGGCGGAGCATCTGATGGTAGAGGAAGTGGTTGTTGAAATTGGGGAAATTTATTTGGATACGGTAGTTTTTGGCTTCTCCAATTTGAATTCCAAAGGTTAAAAGAAGATGGCTGCTGTGGGGGCCAAGGAGTCCACATTGCAGGATCAACAAAGGGAGGGTTTGATTGTTGCATGGGTGGGAAATTCATCTGATTAAAGGGTGGGTATTGCATTTGATTAAAGGGAGGGTAATTTTTTTGACTGAAAGCAGAATAATTATTCCAACGATTAAATGGCATACTAGAATTCATACCTTGTCCTTTTGGTTTCCATTGTCTTCTTTGAGTCAGCAAGTAAACTGCTTCAGCTTCTTCTTCCGTTGGCTGCAATGCTGCCTTTATTCCTGGTAGAGATGGACATTGCTGTGTTTCATGATATTTCTCACAAAGGGTGCAGATTGGTATTTTGTCCAATGGGCACTCTCTTAGTGGATGTTTGTCTCTACACTTTGGGAAAAAGACCGCCAGAGTTGCTTCTGCTTCAACCTGCTTCTTCTTAACCTGCAGAGTGTCAATTTGTGAAGCAAAAGAACTTAACATCTCAGTTTTAAATTCTTCAAGTAAATTACCTATTTCAACTCTTGTTGCTCCCCCACTGGCTGATTTCTGCACTCTTGAATAGGTGGGATCTCTATTACTTACTCTGTTCCTTGCAGCTCCCCTTGAACACCTTTTACAAAGTTCAACAATCTCATCATATGATTCTTTAGATATATCTCCCTTGCCAAGCATGTTTAACATGTCTAAACAATCATCCCTTAATCCTCTAAGTAACATTGTTTTGCGAATTTCCTTACTTATATTCGGATGATCAGATCTTTATATATTATACTGCAACCTTTCTACGTAGTCCTCCAGATTCTCGTCCGGATTTTGTGCCATATTGAATAGTTCATCCTTATTTTCTCTCGTCCGACAGTAGTCTTGATATTTAAGCAGAAATTTATGTTTCATCTGCTCCCATGTTGTGATTACCTAACTCCCAAGGCTCATGAACCATCTTAAAGCATTTCCTTTTAATGTTTCTAGAAACAGTTTCAACTTTTGAGCATTAGTAACATAATCATAACTTCTGCATAATATATCAAATTCAAAAAGAAATTCATCCATATCTTCAGAGGATAAACCATGGAAGTTAGGTAAAGCTGACAATGGAATTTTCTTCATAGGAGTTGTTCCTCTAGGAAGATCACTGATAGGAAATCCCAAGGTAGAGAGAGAATTTTCATCCTTTCCTTCTCCTTCAGGATCTACACGTCCTCCACCAAAGAAGTCTTCGTTGTTTCCTTCCATTGGCTGTTCTCCTACCGCACTTGCTCGATCGTTAAGATCTTCTACTGGCTCCTCAATGTTTTCCACTGGTCGTCAAACACTCTCTATTATTTCCTCAATGTGCTCTGCTGATTTACTAGCACTTTCTTCTGACTCTCCAGCACTGATTGCTGGTTCTTTAATCACCGGCTCCTCTATGTTTTCAGGGCCCACAACTTCCTCTGTTTTGTAATATGATTGAGGGGAGTGCTGAGGTTTTGGTCTTCGAGAACTTAATATCTGTGATGATTCAGCCTTTGATACAATCTCGTCAATGAAAGTCTTTCTTCCTCCCCTTCCTTTGCCTTTGCCACCTGTGGGATTAGTTTTCTTCTGGGTTCCACGTCCTCTCATACAATCTGCACATCTAGAAAGAAAATATTAATGCTTTTGAAATCTATAATTTCCTTCCCCGGCAACGGCGCCAAAATGTTGGTCGCTTTAATTGTTTTAAAAATTCAAGCTCCACATAAATTGTCAACCCGAGAAGGTCTTTTTATTCCAAAGACAACCACGCACTAGATATGCTCAATTCCAAAAGCAAAAATAATGTTGTAGTAGAAATCACACAATTATTAATCATACAAATCTAATCATTCACACCCTGTTTTAACAAAGCTGAAGTCTATTTATGTTATAGTGGAAACAATTCCTCTATTGCAGTCTTTTAAGAATCCTAATGAAAGGAAATTACTCTGCAGGAAAGGAAACCAATCAACCATAATAGGGACTTCAGCACCTTCAAATAGGAACTTCAGCACCTGCTGCCTGACACTAATCACACTGTAGAAAAGATAAAATCAAGAGAACAGGACCCTATTCCCATGAACAGGAACTTTCAACACCTGTCTCCTATTTCTAATCACACTGCAGGGAAAAGAAAGTCAATCAATGGAAACAGGACCCTATTCCTTTGCACAGGAATCTTCAGCACCTGCTTTCTAGCATCAATCATACATTCAAACAGATAGCAGAAAGAGATCTCTTAACTTATTTAAGAATGAATGTACCAAACTCATGCAGCGTTAAAGGAAACAAAATGCTTAATGAATCACAGAACTATGCAACTGATGTTTCAGCAACATAATTAAATTAAGGTGCGAATATCATAAGAAACTTAACAAAAGACAGGTACAGTCGGGTGAATCTTGTGATGAAGGCGGGCCCTTTCCTTCTTCAGAAGATTCCCCAGGGAAAGAATTAAATTGAAGTGCTCAAAAGGAACCTTTATTCATCTGTCAAAAAGGAATGATACATTACAATGGAGTCTAGCTCCTTTTCGCTCAAAAACAATGTTCTCCTATAGTTTCTAACTCTCCTTCTAATGATGATGTCTCCTCTTTTTAAAGAGGAGACATCTATTACAGTTACATCAAAGCAAAGATAACTTTATCCAAATCTGTTCTTCTTTCTTAAAACAGGGCTATTCTCTTCTTCCATAGAAAGATATTGTTACAACAGATACAGAAAAAGTACTATCTTCAGAATAATCCGTGTAACCACTTCCTTGTTTGTCTTCATCTTGTTGCCATTGTTCCAAAAATACTCTTGCAGAATCGCAAATTACGAGTAGTAACGGAATTTGCGTGCCCGCTGACTGTTTCAGCAACGGAGTCGACTGTTTCAGCAATGGTCAATTTTTTCAGCACAACACATAAATTATCTGTGATCTTTTAGACTTATGTTAGCAAAAATCTACCTTTGATTAGTGATGAAATATAAGAGTAATATGGAATTATATGTAAACAGATTAAATATATAGTAAAGAGGAGGATTTCATATACCTTTGGATAAAGTGAATGAAAATGATGATGGAACCCTTTTTAAATATAGTTATAAGGGATAAGGTGATGTCAAAATGTATGGTAAAAATGGTACATTGTGAGGTCCTAACAGATACATTGAACCTCCTAGTTGATCAGCATAGTTTTAGATGGAGGAGCTCATGTGAAATGAGATAATTCATCAACGTGGTTTAGGGTTTGCCAAGGCCTTCATATTATAAAAGGAAGGGGAAGGATAAAGAGAAGTTTTTTCATGATATTATACTTTTAGAGTGTATTTTCTGTTTAGAAATATCTCATTCTCTTAGCTGTTTAGCAGAGAATTGTGAGGATTTCATGTTTAGGGATTCTCTCTCCTTCCATTGAGTAGATCTTGGAGGGCATTGTACTACTCTTCCACTATTAAGAATCTGGACAAGCTCCATCTCCCTTAGATACCATAAATCCTGTTGGGTTTTACTTGTTTCAGTGAGCTGTATCAAGTGGAGACTAGATATGCTTAGATGTAGGTTATACTAGTGCCTCTTCTTAGTGAGTTTGTATTTTAACCTCCTGGAAGAGTGTATTAGCAGTTTGGGCTTCAGTTCTTGATCTTGGCATCAACCCAATTTGTGCTTCAATTTTATAGCGCATTTTATCCTCTTGGACTGTGTTATTTCCAGTTGCAGAGTTGCAAGGTATTCTAACATTCAGTTGGAGAAGTGATCTCTAGCGTAGAGGAGTCTTCCTTGCACTGTGGTGATCCATGGATTGGCCAACCAATCCATATATGTTTCATATATGATTAGTTGTAGCATCTAATTCAAAATTCTGAGTCATTCTATAGATCTGTTGTAGTAAAAATCAGATCTACTCCTGTTCTTTCATGTATTGCTGAAATCCCCAAGGGGAACGTAAATTAAAGACAATCTAGTGTACCAATCTGTTATAGATCTGATATTTTGTACATATATTTGTCTTAGATCTGATATTTAATGTATAGATACTACATCTCCTAAATATTATGTTGTACATTCTTGTTGCAGAGAAATAAAGTGTTGCAACACCTCATTCTTGAGGGTTTCTTCATCCATTCTTCCATTTTTCTCATGATCCGAGAAATAAACTCCATTATTTGATGTAATACCATGTATGAATGTATATTCCATCATAATTCATCATAAACCTTTAGAAAATCATGCTGCATAAGCTTCAGTTAATTTTTGTTGAGTCAAGTCATGGGGATTGGGCCTTTTCTAGCCATATCGGGAGTGGGAGGCCTGTTTAACATAGATATAATGATTTTTTTAGCTAAAATTTGATATTTGATTCCCCTATAACATATTCTAAGGGATCCAACTGTCTTTTTCCTCTTTTTTTTATGCAGATCTCTGAAATTAACCTTTTTAGGGCTTAATTTGCTGCTTTTCCCCACTTTTTGGATCTTAAATCAGAATATAAGTTTTTTTTGTTTCTTGATTGAAGAATATGTGTTATTAAAAAATCATATGAGCCATATTTATGCATTTGAAACCTTAAAATATCTTAATATATTCTTATTGTTATAGAAAATCCCTATTTTGAGATATTATATTGGTATCAAAGCGCCTTTCTTGGTTCAGCGTGTGAGCCTCAGCCCAAGAAGATCAGAATGATGAAGAATATGAGATTACTCTCATCAATTTTTAGATCCAAAAATGACCTCCCCCAGGAGGTTAAGCATATGAAGAGTTGCAGTGAAACTCCTAGAGGGTTTCAAGAAGAGGAAGAGCCATGCACTTCCTATTATCAAAGAGGAGAAGACAAGAGACATAGAGGACACTTGAATTTGAGATTCTAAGTGAATAAAAAACTAAATCTAGAGCCTCCAAGGAGACTCTAGCTTTACCTCAGTTCATTCAGCTAGAGGAAGAGAGATCCTCACCACCACTTGAGGAAGCATGTACCAGCACTGTCACAACCTTGGAGGAGCAACCTTCATGTTCAGTAGTGAAGGAAGACAACATAGTTGAGAAAGGAGCTCTTTCTTCTACATCTCACCAAGGTATGCTTTAATTTCCATCTCTTGTCATTTAAGCAAACCATATGAAGGGATCTACATCTTTTCATTCTGTTGATCTAGAGCAACAGAGTTGCACTGTTCTATGAAAAGACAGTGATGAAGAAAAGAGGACCCATGCCTTATGGGAGCATTCACATGACAGCTTCATTCATGAATCAAAGGAGAAATAAATGGTAGATAGTATACATCTTGAAGTGAGAAACCCTTTCTCCTTTCTAGATGACACTTTCTCAATGAGCACTCCCCAGCTCAAAGAGAAACGTCTACCTGCAGCAGATCCAAGACCCCACTGGTTTTGGAAGACCATGCATGAGGAGGAGGTCTCATCAAGAGATCCCATGAAAGGTGCACTTCAACATTTCATGGAGTACCAACTGTTTCAATAGTCTAAGGAGGCTCTTTCATTCTCACCCTTGGATCTTCATGGATTCAACGAGGAACAGATAGATGATGGAGGACATCTTCGGATGGATAACATCTCTAATGTTTTTGTTAGACACTTCTTAAGCCATACACATAATGATGGGAGGTTTTTTCCTACCATCTATTTGGATCCTTATGGGGTAAAATTGATCCTTGAGAAGATTGCATTTCAACATCCCATGAAATGCAAGAGCAGAAATCTGATTTGGGATAATGACAGTCTTCCTTAGGAGATTTCTAAGGAAGAACAAGATGGAAGGCACCCACATGTGGATGGATTGGTGTGGGTGATGAGAAATAAGCTAGAAAGTGACTTTCAAATCTATGATACCGGGCAGAGGGAGGCTTGGTTACCTTGGTTACTCTTGAAAGAGTTTGGTCATCATCCTCTTTCTAGGGGTATGCGGAGGAAAGATGTGTGGCAGGATACTTGTATCATTGAGCAGCAAAGAGTATGGACACATTGTGTTGACATAACATTATTCATGTCAATCATCATGTTTTCACTACATGATTTGGATTATGGGATTATGAGGAGGCAACAAAAGATTTTGTTGCTTGGGATGTTCTTGGGAGAGCAAGAGCAGATTTGCTCTCACACATTGCATGATGTTGCAGGAGGAGGAGATAGAATTATCCCCTTAGCCTTGGATGATCTGGAAGTACTTCCACTCCGGAAGGAAATTCTTGTTTCCAAAAACATTATGGAAGGTGTCTTTGACAATGAGAATGTCAAATAAAGGAGCTATGTATTGGCAAGAGCCTATTTCCATAGGCCAAAACCGCTGTCACTCTGGAGCATGAAATTATGGATGGAGTGTCCCTAGGATCATTACACTCTTAGTTCACTTGATGGACAAGGAGGAGGTGAGAAAGATGAAGTAATGGATGGAGACATATATTGTTGTGTTATGTTATTCTTGGCTTGGATTTCCAAGTACATGAGGAAGGATCTTCATGCAACACATGATTAATTTCTCTTCATGAGAGTATATCATATCCCTATGGAGAATTTGTTCATGGACCCTATCATGATCCAAATTATAGCACATGGTAAGGATCTTGTTGTTTCATTTAGTGATCTGCATACTCTTACCATTTCTATGCAGTGCATTGCTCTGCAAGAGGGCAAGCTTTTCATTGAGCTCCATGATCAACAATGGGCCAGAATGTATGATGGAGACAACCATATATTATATGGCCATGCGCAAGTGTTGTATTACTTCATGTATGTTTATTTTTTGTATGAAACCATCTACTATTGTTTAGTAAATGAAATAACATACATAGACCACCATGTATCTAGCAACCACTTGCTTTGTAATCTTCTGAAGCTATAGTTGGAAAAACTGCGTTGTAACTTCATGGGAGACTGTTGATACCTTTTTTCATCATATGAAGCCTTCAATATTTCATTTTTATTGATGCTAATCATGGTTCCAATTGTTGATGTTGATCTGGATTTTGTGAGGAGCATGATTGGAGAGGAAACACATTGGTTAGATGTGTTCTGTTGGGAAGAGGATTTCCACATTTTCTGCACTGCATGTTGTAATGGGAACATGAGAGGAGATATGGCCACCACAGCCAAACACTTGTTTCTTTATGAGGTGGTCCATGAGTGTGATGGGATGCCATATGATGATGGTCTTCTATCCATCACATGTGGAATTTTTTGGGCCAACTAGTTTTACAGCGTTGGAGAGAGGATATTTGGAGATCTATTCTTCTTCTTGCCACTTGAGGGCAACCTATTTGCAGCCCAAGATCAATATGTACTCTACACTTGCCATGAGTGGAGAGGAAGACAACATGGGATAGGCCATCTTGCCTTTCATGTTCATCTATTCAGCCCACCTTCTTTGCAAGAGCCTAAGGTGGAGAAGATATTTCATGTGTTGCCATGTTGGAAGGTGACTCATCTTGTATGGATGATAGCTTGGCGGTGGAAGTTTTACATGGGAATGTTAGTTCCCAAACACATTTTAGACTCCATGCCTTGGGAGGATATTTTCCAGTTCTATCCTTGCAGTTGCTTGAGGACAAACAACATTTGGGAGGGGAGGACTGTAATATTCCTAAATTAGCATGCAGCTAATTGGAATATTGAATTTTGTTTTTTTGCACCTGGTAGAAGAATAAATGGGGGAGGAGACCCATACTTAACAAAAATAAGAATAAAAACCCTCTTGGTGTGAAAGGGGATCATTATGGTAGCTGGATTTCACACCCTCATGTGTGAAAAGGGATTTTTTCTTGTGGACAAAGTCAAGTTTTACTAAGTCAACATGCATGCATGAAGAAGGAAAGATCATCAATAAAACCAGTTCAGTGTGAACAAGGACATGCATAGGCAGAAATTTGTGAGCTGGATTGATTTCACTTGAATGTGAAAAGGGATGAGGCATACTGATGGGGTCAACAGGACCAAATCACAACACTGTCCAGATACATTGAACCTCTTGGTTGATCAACGTAGTTTTAGATGGAGGAGCTCATGTGGAATGAGATAATTCATTAAGGTGGTTTAGGGTTTTCCAAGGACTTCATATTATAAAATTAAGGGGAAGGCTCAAGAGAAGGTTTTTCATGATATTATAATTTCAGAGTGTATTGTCTGTTTAGACATATCTCATTCTCTTGACTGTTTAGCAAAGAATTATGAGGATTTCCTGTTTAGGGATTCTCTCTCCTTCCATTGAGTAGGTCTTGGAGGGCATTGTACTACTCTTACACTATCAAACATTTGGCCAAGCTCCATCTCCCTTAGACAACATAAATCCTGTTGTGGTTTACTTGTTTCAGTGAGCTGCAGCAAGTGGAGACTAGATCTACTTAGATGTAGATTATACTAGTGTCTCTTCTTAGTGAGTGTGTCTTTTAACCTCCTGAAAGAGTGTATTAGTAGTTTGGGCTTCACTTCTTGATCTTAGCATCAGGCTAATTTTTTCTTCAATTTTACAGCGCAATTTATCCTCTTGGATTTCGTTATTTCTAGTTGCAGAGTTGCAGGGTATTCCGGCATTCACTTGGAGAAGTGATCTCTGGTGTAAAGGAGTCTTCCTTACATTGTGGTGATCCATGGATTGACCAACCAATCCATGTATGTTTCAGATATGATTCATTGTAGCATCTACTTCAGAATTTTTGAATCATTCTGCAGATCTGCTATAGTAAAACTCAGATCTACTCTTGTTCTTTCATGTATTGCTAAAATCCCCAAGGGGAATGTAAAGTAAAGACAATCTAGTGTACCAATATATTATATATCTGATATTTTGTGCACAGATATGTATTAGATCTGATATGTAATGTAAAACTTCTACAGCTCCTGAATATTATGCTTTACATTCTTGTTGTAGATAAATAAAGTGTTGTAGCACCTCATTCTTGAGGGTTTCTTCATCCATTCTTCCATTTTTCTCATGATCCGAGCAATAAAATCCACGATATGATTTAATACCATGTATGAATGTATTTTTCATCATATTTCATCATAAGCCTTTATAAAATCACGCTGCATAAGCTTCAGTTAATTTATGTTGAGTCAAGTCATGGGGATTGGGCCTTTTCTAGCCATATCGGGAGTGGGAGACCTGTTTAACATATCTAGAATGATTTTTTTTAGCTGAAATTTGATATGTGAGTCCCCTATAACATATTATAAGGGATCAAACCATCATTTTCCTCTGTTTTTACATATATATCTGAAAGTAACCTTTTTAGGGCTTAATTTTCTGCTTTTCCCCACTTTTTGGATCTTAAATCAGAATATAAGTTAATGTTGTTGCTTGATTGAAGAATATGTGTTATTAACACATCATATGAGCCATATTTATGCATCTCCAAATTTATAATATCTTAAGATATTCTTATTGTTGTAGAAAATCCCTATTTTGGGATATTACAGGTTTGATGCACAAGTACGCATGCTCCCCAACCTGAAACTCCTTAAACACCCTGTTATGATCTACATAACTCATTTTCCTATCTTGGGTTTCCTTCATATTCTTCTTGATAACCTACATTCCCTTTTCCATCTCTGCAAACATTTCTGGTCCAATCAGTATCATGGTCACTGGATCACTCCAGCTGATGGGAATATGAAAAATCTACCCATAAAGTGCCTAAAATAGACTCATCCTCAAGGAATCCTCATACCCATTACTATATTCAAACTCTACCATTGGAATATACTCTTCCCACTTCATATTCTAGTGGATAACATACATCCTCAACACGTCCTCAAGAATCATGTTAAACCTCTCTTTTTACCCATATGTCTGCGGATGATAAGCTATAAGGAAAGCCAAATATGTCCCCAAACATGTAAATAATGATTTATAAAAGTATAAGTGAACTTGGCATCTCTATCTGATATAATATTCTTGCCAATACCATGCAATCTCGTTATCTCCCTGATGAAGACCTGAGCTACCTCGGTATTTGAATTAGTAGAATTCATAGGAATGAAGTGAGCTACCTTGGTCAAATTTTCAACCACAACCATGATGGAATCATGTTTTTTAGATTTCATTGACAAAAATGTTATGTAATCCATGGAAATGGCCTTCCATTTCCATTCTGGAATCATAATCAGCTGCAATAAACCACCCAGATGCTTTCACTATTCTCTCACTCGTTAAGAATCCAAACACCTTGCAATGAAATCAACTACCTCTTTCTTCATATTCAACCAATAATATAACTTACTCACAACTGCCAAAGTCTTTTGATATCCCAAGTGACCTAAATATAATTGAACATGAAATTTCCTCAAGATAAGCTTCTTGATCTCACTATTGTGAAACACATAGATATTGTCCCTAAATCTCACCAAACCATATGACATGAGATGATAATATACATCCTGATCACCTATACCCTGCTTCTGTAACTTGCACTTAAGCTGCTAGTACCTATCATCTTGTTGTTAGGCATGGAAGATCTATGCATGTAAGTTTGTCCCATATGAAATTATAGTTTCAATGTGATTTACCTACACTCTTCTGCTAAGAGCATTTGCAACCCTATTATCCTTACCCTTAATGTACATTATCTCGAAGTAAAAATCATTAAGAATACCCAACCATCTAGCTTTCTTAGAATTAATATTAGGTTATTCAAACAAGTATCTCAGACACTATGATCAATCATCAACACAAAACACCTCCCAAGAAGTTAGTGCCCCCACATCTTCAACACATGAATGATCATTTTTAACTCACTGACACGAGTCACATAATTATTTATCATGCTCATTCAGTTTCCTTAGCTCATAGAATACCACCTGTACCTACAACATCAGGACTCCACTATGTCATTTCTTGCACGAATATATACTCACAATAGACTCTTTATCTGGATTTGTGATTTTTATAACTCAATAATTTGTAAGCAACTGCTTCAACTTCTCAAAATTGGTTGTGCATTCCTCTGTCCATTCAAACATATTTCCTTTCCTATGCAAAGATGTAAGAGGATAAGAAATCCATGAGAAGTTCCTGATGAACCTCCTATAGTAAACTAATAACCCCATGAATCATATGATGTCATCCACATTCCTAGGATTTTCCCATTCCATCATAGCTCTAATATTTTACAAGTCCACTACTATGCCTTCCTTGGAAACAACATGCCCCAAACATTGAAATTTTGTCTGAAAGAAGCTACACTTTATAAGCTTAGCATACAACTGATGCTCCCTCAAAAGTCTTAACACTACTGCTAGGTGTTTTGCACGATATTCATCATTCTTACAATATATCAATATATCATCAATGAATATTGTTACCACTCTGTAAATTTCTCTAGACCGAGGAGAGAAATCGCAGAGGTAACCACAAACCTCTTTGGGCTAGAAACTGGTTCTTTATAACTAGAGGGGGCTCCTTCACTTGAAAGAATGTCCAAAGATAAATAACACTGAAATAAAGGACACCCTAGAAAGACCAAATTTGAAAAAGGGAAATAGGATTTAATAATGGTTGCTGGTCAATTTAAGAAGAAGGGCCACTCAGGCATGAAACCAAAACCACAATTCCAGATTTCTAGATTAAAATATCAGTGCTTACATAAGACACTTGCAAAAGAAGAGGCAAGGAAGGTATATATTTCAAAGTTGTCATCAACTTAAGTATAGTGAAGAAACTAGAAAAACACATAACAATATCTAATAATATGCAAAAGAGCACATCATGAAACTCTACAACATAATTTCTTGACTAAATATTGCGAAGAAAAACAACAATGGAGTACCTAACTAAAGGTGAATTCCATCATAACATAAAAAAAAAATAGTTAACCAGAGCATCAAGAAAGATGAATTATATATAACTAATTTGGAGGGAAATTTTAAAAGAAAGTCTGTAAAAAAATACATCATATTAAAAATTACACAAAAATGAGCACAATAGCTCGAAATGCATACCACATGAATATATGAATCGCAGTGAAAAAACTCATGCACTGATATTTTTATTCAAAAAAACATAAATTTATACACACAGGGCTTATTCAAATCCTGAACCCTTCTTCCATATTATGTTTTGGTTTCTATACATTTTAGAAAAGTAAATAACATGACTAGATACATTGTATTAGCTATCCACTAAGTGGATCGAAACATAACTAAGTTTAGAAACATCAAGCTTTTGATATAAAGCTATAATATAACTGTTGAGAAAGCTAAAATATTATCCTTGAAGGAAAAATACCCTATCTTATCTACTAACTTGACCTCTATCCATTCATTCTTATCCATATCATTAACATGACGATAACAAGGTTCGAAACTGATTACAAAAGCAACAACAACCTAAATTTTGAGTTGTGAAACAAATGATGAATTATGCAGAAGTTATGTAGTAGACTACAACATGACATGTACATGTGTTGCATCAACTAAAAACATGCTAACAAGGATGATGACTAAGTTGTTGAGTTGTAGGGGGATCCATCTAATGCCTCTTTATACACGTGCAAGCCCAAAATTTGTCGAGTACAACACCTATGCAACAATTGTGCAGCGATATTTGAATTTCTGAATTTTGGTTGTCATTCCCACTCAGAAACAAAAAAAAACATCAAATGATCACATGTGCCTTAAGACTCCCGACCAACATCAAAAATTACAAAAATTCTCCAAAACTTCTCCTCAAAAACTGCAAAATCAACTAAGCTACACAAGATGAAACCTTCAACAACTAGCAAAGCATGAGATTAGATATAAAAAATACATCCTCCTATTTTTACTGGATGAAGGCTTACTCAATGAAGACTTAGTCTCTTTGCATGAGGTTGTTTCAGCTTCTTTGGCAGGCTATTAGGTGCAACCCAACTTGGCCTTGATTTTGGCTATGTCACCACATTTTGAGGATTGGAGGGTTAAGTATACCATGCAGAATATAATTTTGGATATACCATGTGGTATCTTAGGGGTTTCAGGTGGGTCGAAGCCCCTCCTTTTGTAACAGGTTTGGATTGTAATTTTCTTACACCATGGTATTTGGACCATGGTATTGTTTCTATGTGATACTATATAAAGGGATGTAATGCTACATCAAAAGATATCATCATAATCAAATAATGTAAGTTCTATGGTTAAGGGCTAGTTTTGTATTTGTCTTTGTAGTGAAGGGAAGGCTTTGCAGCTAAGTGTGCAAAGACCCTGGAAGACTCTTCAACTTTGTGTGCAGACAACCTATAGCTTTATGCACAAGTCAGAGAGTTGATTGTACTTGAAAGATCCATCATAATAAAGAAGAAGAAGTTTTGTGAAGATATTTTTTGTTCTTATGTGTTTCTTGTCTATTTTCTTAGTATCATTTTTTGTGAAGTAGTTATTACAATTGTGTGTTATAACACTGTAGTTTATGATGTTAAATAATGCTTTTTATTGAATGTGGCAAATTAAGTTTAGGGTTTTATACAGTGCAACTTCCAACCAGTTTATATATGTTAAACGATAATATTAGCATAGTAGATTAACCATATCACGCAGTTCCTGAAAGATATAGAAACACGGTTCTACAACCACCCATAGTCACTATTGGTGTTATAGGTCAATTTGGGCATCATCCCCAATGACTTGGTCAAATTGGACATCATCCCCATGACCAATGAAATAGGGTCTATCATCCCCTTACATTTCAGTTAGTATATGCCCTAAGGGAAGAAAAAATCATTCATGGCTTCTATTGTAAGATTTCCAAGGTTTGAAGTATATTTTATATCACTTATAGACTCACCAATGCAACCTCTAAAGGGACTAATTTCATTTCATATGTAGCATCCTCCATGTAAGGGTGCATTGCAATGCACTTCCTAACATTCAAGAGTGCGTTGGTCACACAGGAGAGAAATTCTCATTGTTCCAGGAATCTCCACATGGCCAGTGCCTTCTAGAAGAGTCCATATGTGTCAAACTTCGAATCTAAGTGTCCAGCTAAAACCTCTGAGCTTCATAACATGCCTTTACTATTATTATAAAGTCATTCATTGAGAAACTACCATCAGTTTCCCTATAAATTGAGCACAAATCCTAGTGCTAGGAAAGGAAGAATTTTGGTAATGAAATGTTGTTGGATTCTCATTTGAGAGAGTGAAAGTATTGATGTGTTGTTGATGTGATGTTGGATGTGATGAGGCTGGGATGAAGTTGGAGCTGGTGATATCAAATCAATCATTGGTTGTAACCTCCCCCTTCTACTCTTTAATAAATATTGTTGTTCATTTTCCCATATATGTATATATTTATGTTTCTATTTCTCATGCAATGGATTCTTGAATGATATATATATTTCACATATAATCGATTTTAGTGATTAAGATAAGTAGGCATCTGTATATTGCAATATGTTTGTTTTACTCTGTTTATTCCTGCAAGAATCAATCTGGCGATCTGAGTTGGATTGAAGGCAACAAAAAAAGTGAAAGAAGGAGAAGGAGAAGCACTTGGATTGCAAGTAGGTTCTTCTATCATTCTGTGTGTCTGCTTATTTTAAAGAAAGTTTTAGCAAAGTATTTCATCTGTTGTTCTAAGTGCCTAGCACCACACTTAGGGAATTTGATTTATTCGTAGATCACAATTTTGCATAACAGTTGGTGTTCAGATAGGAATTATAGAATTCACCCTTTTCCCATATTAAATATCAATCAAGGACTCGTCTGGTTATTGCAAGGCTAACATGAAAAATATATACAGATGAAAATTACACAATTACATATTAATCATGGATGTGATAAGCTATGTAAAATAACAAACCACTGTAACAACAATGAATGGATAACAACAATCAATTGTAAAATAGTGAATATATCCATAGAAAATAAGAATTACAATAATCACATTAACTGTCACAACAATTAAAGAAAAAAACATGATGCAATAACAAAAACTAAACACACACATAAGTTAAATAACACTTGGTTAGGATAGCGGGCCCAACTCTTTGATCAAGGTTGATGTATGATCACAAACTCACGAAATAATGAGAAAGACGAATTTCATTAACTTGAACGAAAAGTCCTGTTACAGATTCTCAATTTTCTTAGTAGCCAACCCTATATGAACTATCCCTTTTCTCTCTAATTTGTGTCCTTTAAATATACAAAAAAAACGGAAATAAACTGATTACAAAATATCAATAAGAAATATGAGATCTAAAATATATTTCCATCATGATTCAGTTGGCACAAGTCGAATCTGGTAATTACAATTGGGGCAATTTGGAAAATGGCCACAACAGAAAATCTGTGAATATATCCTTCGAAGAAACTTCTTTTTCTCTCAATAAAGACTGAAGTTGGGAAAAATTCTCTTTATAAAACTAGTTTGGTCCATTCAGTACAAAATCCATGTCTCCGATTTTTAGTATTATTCTTTGTTTGCTCAAAACATCCAACACAAAACTGTCTCTTGTTATCCCAACGAATTTCTAAGTTGGAATATTTGATTATGGGCTCAAGTTCAAATATGTAATATCGAGGATATCTTGGAGGCTAAAATCGTGAGTGATGTTATAAAAAATTCATTAATAATCCATCATTGGAAAAATCATGCATAGTAATCATTAATTTATTAAAATAAAGAAGAACATTTATGACTTATCCAAAAGAGCATAAATAATTGTGAAGTGGAACTATATAATAAATTATGATAAATAATGTGATAAAAGAACATTCGAAATGGATGAAATAGATGTTAATAAATGACAATAATAATGAAAAATTAGTAGCCCAACATCTCCCCCAAACTGAACATGTTGCATGTAATCATGCAGCCCAATGCCTCTGTATTAACCAAGTTGTAATACAATAATCAAAATGCTCATGCCAATGCATGATATTGATGGAACAAAATACTTCTTCCCAAAATGATTCCTTAAAACAATAGTTTTTCAATTCTAGCAATATTGGTGAACTTGTAACAATTTTCATATTTAATTTCAACCATATGTATATGAAGTTATAGCAAAGCATGATATAAGTAAAAAAAAACTTCATTAACCAAATACAAGTACAAGCCAGATTTTGCTGAAATTTTGCAAGCAAATTTATACTATATCAATGCTTCTCCAATCTGAAAATAAAATATATATGATGCACAAATATAGAGATATAAAAAAATGCTTGTAGGTAATGATGCATGATTTTTTTGAATTTACAAATTGGTTTGGATTGAAAATTATTGGGTTTAATGATACCTCTTTGTTGTCCAAAAAACACAAGAAACTAGTTGATAGTTTTAAGGATATACACAAATCAATTTATGCACTGTAAAAAAAAATATGAAATTGTATACCTTAAATGAGGAAGAAATGAGAAATCATTCATCATGCATAGAAACTCTTCCCCCAAACTGGAGAATTAGCATGCCCTCATGCTACCATAGAAAACAAATGGAGGTGGTTGCTATAGTCATGAATGAAATCCTTGCTTGGTGTATAACAACACAAAATAAGGGAGATTTTGAGAATGAATAATGAGATCGATGGATGATAAAGAATATTAATGTAATGTTCATGATAATGATATTAACACTCCCCCAAACTAAAATATTTTGTGTCTCTAAAAAATGGGAAGTGGTAAAGAAGAGGAAATAATGGTTGAAAAATATGAGTGAATAATGCTCAATGGTTTTTCATGACATTCTCCTAAACTTTTAATGAATAAAAAACTTATGCTATTTTACCCCAAGTTTTACCTCCGTAAAAATGTGGAATTGCATGTATGGATTTAAATTTGTTGAAGTTGATGTAGGCTGAGCTAATGGTGAAAGTGATGCAGAAGGTGGAAATCATGCAAGATGAAAAAAATAATCAAAAAGTGTATCAGGGCTTCCTTCCACCAAACTGATTAGTAACATTGTCATCGATATTTCTTTAACACATCTCATGAGTATCCTTAATTAGTAATTGATCACCTCAATTACCTCATTATATATAAAAGTGACATAATCATGTTCTGATAGGCATGGGATAATAATGGAAAATAAGGGAAAATATGCATTCCATATACCCATATCTTTGGTTGTTATGAGCACATAAATTATGAGAATTAGTTATCTCAGTATTTACTTTCCAAGGTATATCCAATTACCTGGGATTCAAAATCAAAATTAGGCCTCTTTATTCTACCTCAAAATAGTAGGGGTGTTGTTAAGCTATGAATAAATGGTGACTGATTGGGTATTTTGTTAAAGATATGATACTAGTAGACTAAAGGAATTTTGAAGTAGATGATAAAAAATGCCAAATATCAAATATCCTAAATTTTTCATCCCTTACATGTAAAGTAAATATTTATAACTCAATATTAGATATAAACCATAAGCACCATCATCTAATAACTGATTAAATATTAGCCCATGAACCATGAGTTCTAGAAAATCATGTATATGCAACTGCCAAATTTATCAGCAATTACATTTTAGAAAACAAGGTAACCAAGTATAATATAGTATTAAATTAACTTCTATACCATAGGCATAGCCACTGCTGCCAGGAGACGTCCATAGCCTCGACAAGGATGTCTTTCTAACCCATTGAGATGCCAGTGTCCCATATATTATAAATAAGTACATAGTTAAAAAAGAATTTAAATTAACTTATATGTCTATTGAAGATCATTGTTCTGGCGTGCTAATCAGTTAATAAAAATTCCATTCACGGGAGCTAACAAAAGTGAAAAATTCAGCTCCTAATGAGACCTATTTTCCTTCAGTTTTATGATCGAAGGCCAATAACCTCGCTTGGTGACCAGTAGTGGTAATGTCACTTTATTAGGACCTATGATCATGGTATGTCGACTCTTGATGAGACCTCTTATCCGCTAGTTGAATATTTATGTTTAAAATTCAACTATGGTTATTGGTAATCAAGAAAATATTACTTAATAGATGGGGTGGTAGGTCAGCTCCTTAAGAGCTAGGGATGGCGTAAAACGTTTTGTAGTAACTATTTTCAACTTAGATAGTTTTTCTTCTCAAAAAACAAGAACCTTCAAATGATTGATAAATATATTTTTCATTGCTAAGATTGGGGTTGAGGAACAATTCATTAGAGAGTGACGAAAATATTTAAATATAATTTTTTGGTCATCATCATAAATTTTACAAGATCATGGACTTGACCAATTAAAAAAGTTGAAAGTTGGGAAGATGAAATCATATTTGCATAATTATTCCTTAAAAATAAGATTATGTTTATAGATAAACAAAGATAAATTGAATACCCAATCATTATGTCAAACAGGGCCTAGACTATTAAAATTATTTCCCATTCACCAAAGAGAAAAAAAAAATATAAAACCTACATATGTTGAATCCAACATGAAAATTAGCCAACAACAATAGTTGTGATTGAGGTAACAGCAACAATGACTTCGGTAATAACTGGGAAAGGGAAAAAGGACATTGTGACTGGAGTAAAAATAGGGAAATGGAAAAAGGACAATGTTAGGAAGGTGACATGAAGGAGGATTAGTCACTTTGAAAAATAATGAGGAATTAAGAGTGAACAAGACTTACCATAATAATCATCCTTATTATTAAATACGAGATCTCCCTCCAACTAAGGTATGACTGACATCGGTCATCATTGGTCATGTCATAAGTAAAATACCAATAAAATCCATGGATTTGGTCGAGGACGTACCAGAAACCTTACCTTGGTGTAGTAATAACCTCTTAGTAGTAACCACATTTATAGAGTAACAACATCAGAGTAACAACACTCGGTACTTAGAAAAATTTCACCATGGAGTAACAACATCGGAGGAGTAACAACATCAGAAGAGTAAAAACACCGAAGGAGTAACATCATCGGAAGAGTAACAGGACTGAGGGAATAACAACACCGGGTAATTAGAAAAATTGAAACAGGGAGTAACAACACTGGAGGAGTAACAACATCGGAAGAGTAACAACACTGAAGGATTAACAACACCGGGTACTTAGAAAAATTTCACTATGGAGTAACAACACTAGAAAAGTAGCAACATCGGAGGAGTAACAACATTGAAGGAGTAACAACACTGGATACTTAGAAAATTATCACCATGGAGTAATAGCACTGGAGGAGTAACAACATCGAAGGAGTAACAACATCGACATATTAACAGAACTAGGCACTTAGAAAAATATCATCATGGAGTAACAAAACTGGAGGAGTAGCAACATCAGAGGTGTAACAACACCAGTACTTAGACAAAATCAACACCGTGAAACTTAAGAACTTTCTTCTTTTATTTGAGGACAAAAAAAAATATGTGACTTCGAAGTAAACAATACCTGAAGCATAAAAACATAAGAGAGATTAGAAAATAAAAAACTATTTATTGAAAACCAATCAATAAATAAATAACTTAAGTTAAAACGATTGTGATTTTGGTTGCCAAATTGTTGTTTCCTAATGGAATCATCAATCTGTCAATGGTGAATGAATGGAAAAATGCTTTGGCAGAAATGACTTGGATCTTGAAATGGAAATAAATTCTCCATTTCCCATGTTATGAATCCATTAAGTGATGGAAATTAATCATTTTTTTTCTCCATATGAGTAAACATCTTTGAAAATGCTCTTATTTCGTTATCATTCACTTCAGGAATCACTTGTTGACCTCCTTTATTCTCCTGGGACCTGCAAAAGAACAAGCGCCTACCTGCAATAAAACATGAAATAATGGAAGAATAGAGGTGATTGGGCTCTCATAATCCAATACATATGAAAAAATAACAAGTATTTACTCTGTAAAACAAATCCACGGAAAATAAAAAAGTAAAATTAATGCAGGAGAGCGGTGGCCGACCATACTAACCAGTAGTGTTTTAATCATAACTTCTTTGTTTTTTGTCTGATTTGAGTGATTCAAAATCAAAATGAAATTGAATTACTATATGTATATCCAATAGGAACATTTTTTAAAAAATTCCATGTGATGATATGTTAAATTTTCTTAGAACAACTTGCATAACAGAGTCATTTTTTATTTCCTAGCTTAGACCAACAGTTGATATTTTAAGCATAACATTTTCGTTTGATGAGAGATTGAACTGATTCAAATTGGAGATTTAATTATATTCATGTATATATCCCCAATAGTAACAATTTTTTAATTAAATAATAATTTATGGGTCAAATACGCTAATGAACAACTGGAAAAACAAAGTTTTAAGAATGTTTATTTATGATATATAGTCGGTATTTTGGTCATAACTTTCTCATAAAATATCAAAATAAATTGAGTCAAATTTACTTTTAAACTATATTCATAATAGAATATACCATAGAAACATATTTCCAAAATATACTCATTTACGCCTCCAAAAACTGACAGTCCCAACTCTATTGCTTAGCTGCCTACTAGACATCCTGTTAATGTTTTGGTCATCAATTTTCTGTTTCAAATCTGAATAGAGTGTCTCAAATTGGTTTAGAAAGTATACTTAATGGGATACATAGGATAGAAACATGTTTTGAAAATATGCCCGTTTGGTCCCTCAAAACATGATTGTCCCAACTTTTGATCCATAATTTTCATCAAGCTCGCAAGCCAAAAGACATGATAATCAAGGAATTTTTCTAAGATGGTGATCAA
Organism: Pinus albicaulis; assembly: GCA_034641835.2. NCBI lineage: Eukaryota > Viridiplantae > Streptophyta > Pinopsida > Pinales > Pinaceae > Pinus > Pinus albicaulis. The sequence continues at coordinate 663,607,216 of CM076583.1, forward strand.
AAGGAATATGAATGTTTGTAGAAATTTTATTTTTAATATAATATATTTACATAGATAAATAAATTCTAATATCGATCATTTATGTTAATTTTCACAGCGTGTTGCAACAAAAACCACTATTTTTACATATAAAGAAATTTATTTATTTATCTCCTTCTTTATTCTATTTTCTACACTGGACTACTATATTTTGAAAAATAAAGTATACTTATGTATAAGAGTACTTCCAATGAATCCATTTTAGAAATAAGGCCTCAAGTATGTACATACCCATATTTGAAAAAAACATGTTAATAAATACAAGTGTATGAGAGACCAACTTCCTTGTTAAGGATGGTGCCAAGAGTTGCTGAAGTATGGAGTGATGCTGCAAGTAAAAAACAAAGTGAAACCAATCTTCAATATAATCTTGATTTCACATATTTGTCACATCGTGAAGTCCTTCGACTGGGTTCCAAATTATGTTGATGCTTTATTCCTTGACCTCATCTCGTGAGATTTGGGGGTCTTCCTCTTCCTTTTTTTATTTTTTTTAGATATTTGTTCATACAATTGGTGAAAAGAAAAACATTCAAGCAATTATTGTAGCTTGGGACCTAGATTAGGGTGGACCTTCCCTCCAAAGGACAAGAGATTGGGTGTGAAAATAGACAAAGAAATAAGTAAACAAAAGAAATATTCAAGAAATATTAAGCTCAGGACTTGGAGCAGGGCAAGACAAATTCCGTCCCTAGAATGAGAGAGTTGCCCCTAAGAAATAAATAGAAGGAAAAAAAAAAAAAATTAACGCTCAGGACCTAGAGCAGGGTGAAACTTCCCTCCACAGAACGAGAGATTGATCCTTATACCAATATGAATTTTGTTCCTGCACCTTTGATAGCCTCCCCGACAACGACGCCAAAATATTGGTGTTCATATATGAATTTTATAATTCACCCTTTTCCCACATTAAATGTCAATTCAGGACTCGTCTGGTTATTACAAGACTAACATGAAAACTATATGCAGATGATAGTTACACAGTTATGTATCGATCATGGATTCAATAATTTATGTAAAATAACAAACCACTATAACAAACATGAAAGGATTGCAACAATCAATTGTAAAAGAATGAATAGATCCACAACAAATAAGAATTACAATAATCACATTAACTATCAAAACAATTAAAGAAAAAAACATGATTTAGTGAAAGAAACTAAACACACACATAATTTAAATATCACCTGGTGAGGAGAGTGGGCCCAACTCCATGATCAGGGCTCTAGTATGATCACAAACTCATGAAAGAACTAGAAAGACAAATTTCATTAACTTGAACGAAAGGTCTTGTTACAGGTTCTCAATTCTCTTAGTAGCCAACCCTATATGCATTATGCGTTTTCTCTCTGATTTGTGACCTTTAAATATACAAAAAAGAAAGGAAAATAAATTGATTTCAAAATATCAATAAGAAATATGGGATCTGAAATATATTTCCATCATGATTCAACTGGCACAAGTTGAATCTAGTAATTACAACTGGGGCAATTTGGAAAACGGCCACAACAAAAAATCTGTGAATATATCCTTTGAATAACCTTGGTTTTCTCTCAATCACGAAAAAATTTGGGAAAAATTCTCATGAGAAAAATAATTAGGTCTTTTCTGCATGAAACCCATGTCTCATATTTTCATGATTCTTCTTTGTTTGCCTGAAACATCCAACGCAAAATTGTCTCTTGTTATCCCAACAAATTTCTGAGTTTTAATATTTTATTATGAGCTGAAGCTCAAATATGAAATATCGAGGAGATCTTGGAGGCTAAAATTGTGAGTGATGTTATAAAAAATCATTAATAAACCATTATTAGAAAAATCATGCATTATAATCATTAATTTATTAAAATAAAGGAGACCAAGTATTACTTATCCAAAAGAGCATAAATAACTATGAAATGGAATTATAAAATAAATTATGATAAATAATGTGATTAAATAACATTAGAAATGGATGAAATAGGTGTTAAGAACTGATAATAATAATGAAAAATTAGTAGCCCAATAGTCACCTTGGGCGAGACTATGATCTGCTTACGAGTCTTTGCCAAAAGGATCGGTGATCGGGGGTTTTGTTGGTGCACAACATAAATTGAACCTAGGTCAAGTCCAAACAAGCCAACAAATGGTATCGTTGATGGGAGAAAGATCTATTTGAGGGATATGTGGATGTGGCATCCATCAAAGAAGGAAATTCAATACTTGATAGTTTATAAGGAACGAGAATTTGCATATCAAGAGAACATAAACTCTCATCTGACATATGAAGTATGTGTTAACACAAGAAAATTGTACAAGCAGAAGATGACATTATTTAATGTCAAGAAGAAGGATTTACAGGGCTGGAAGACATTACAGAATCTAGAAAGGATTTAAAAATCTCTAAGGTATGAAGAAAAATCAAATTTGAGTAAGTCATAAATGCTTTTGCATGCATTATCCTTCGTGAAGAGCGCCTTTGCACGCCTTATGACCCGAAATGCACGCAATCCTGGGAGTGGCAAAAGTCACTTTCCGAGACCACAAAAAAGAACACTCCAGGACAGTGATTCCTCACTTGAAGCCACCTAAGGATAGCCACCAAAGCCTCCTTAGACATTAATTGAGCACACAATGGAATATTTGGAGCACACAAAGGAATCATCCCCCTCTCTTGGGTCACCATCCACAATGTACCAAGAAAGTGTAGGAGGATTTGAATTCTCCTATATAAGGCCACCATGAGATGAAGAATGGGTGAACACATTTTTATGTTGGCCAGAATTTCCTAAGAAATACCAGCAGTGTGTGATCCGAAGTTGAAGATAGGGAGGACACAATTGTTGGCCATCTAATAAGTTTAGTCCACCACAGTAGAGAGAGGGATAATTTGCACCGAGGCAAGCTTAGAGTAAAAAAATCCTTGCGTCGAGACTTAGAACCCATGTTCTAGGGGCCCTTTGGCAAGAGGGTTAAATTTTCATCCTTATTTGCTACCAGCACTCAATAAGAGGGGCCGAAGAGCCACCATTCGGATTATTGTATAATTTTGACTCTATTGAGAGCTTCTATTTATTTGTTTAATTTTAGTTTAGTTTTAGTTTATATATGCATGCTATTTCTCTATCTAGTATGTTTATGATTCTAGCTTGTTCCACTAACTTGCTTGACTCCACTTCTTTTTCTGCATGTTCCCAATAACTTAGGTGGGTAGAACACACCCCTTAAATTGGTATGATTTCATACATAAGTGGACCAAAAACACTAAAATAGGATTGGCGACTCCTTAATGTTTATTACCAAGTTTATGTGGTTGTGCCTCTTTTTTGCGAAGACCTATGTCTGTGTTGTGGAGTGGAGTTGAATTTTCCCTGATTTCTCTTGCAGTCCATAGTTCATCCCAAGTGACAGAATGAAGCATAACAACTCCAAAAATTAATTTTGCAGGACTTTTCACACTTTTCCCTTGCACAGACTCACCTAGGGCATGTGTTCAGAGCTGACCTGTGCATGGACATCGCGCCTGTTTCAGCCTTTTGCGCATAGAAGAAAGAAAGAGAAATTTTCCCTTATTTCTATCTTTTCTTGCTTGTAAAGTTCTTAGCAACCCCTAATACATCTGCCAGCACTAGTTGTGGTACCCCACAGCTTGCTAAAGCTCACTCTTAGCTGATTTTTGTAGGCTTAGTGTCAATTGTATTTCAAGTTGATTTTTGCAAAGTTCACACATAGTTTAAGTAGGGGGGGAAAATAACTTTCATTCCGAAAAAAAATTGTGTTTTGCAAATTTAGGTACCAACACACCTATATAACTAGCCAAATTGAGTGGCCCAAGTCCACGCATGCTTAGTTATTTTCCTTTTTCTAGTGTAAAATTTATTAGTTTAGTTCAATTTTTGCACTAGGAATTTTGGCACTAGGATTGAATTGTCAATAGAAGAGCAAGTAATCTCTGCTACCTTTGCACCCTCTGGTGATCCTAGGTAAGCATATGAACACTCTTTATTCACAAATCTCCATCTCACTTTAGTTAAATCACATATATTAACTAGGAAAAATAGAAAGTGGCCCATATCCGCACATGTTTTTCTTTTGAGCAAGGAACAATACAAGATAGTTTAAATAGGGGATTTTGAAAAGGATCATCACATATCCACACGTTCAAAGTATGTGCTTGTCCACTTTTTTCTCACGTACATCCACACTAAGTGAAGAAAAGACACCTAAAACTAACTTAACCAAACTCACTAAATTATCCCCACACAGGCCACAAAAGAATTTATAGCTTAAGTTAGGATCAAGGGGGTAGGCATCCAATAAGCAACCTTCATCATTCTTCATCTTGAAACATAAAATTTGAATCTTTAGAGAGCTTTGAATCCACCTATCAGCACATGGAAAAAAAAAAACCTGAGCGTGGCAGAGACCCGTTTCAGAGGGGGTTAGGCTTAGGTGCAGTGTGTGCGGTATCAGTTGGGGTTACCTAACCCGGATAATACTCGATACTGTTAGCTGAATTACCAAGAAGCCCAAGACTCAAAATCTCATGTGGTATGGTGGTACTTAGTTTCCAAATCTTGAAATTCCTTTCCCTATAGGTGATGGTGCAGGAAAGCTCCAAACCCTCTACCCTTACCTTGGTGGATTTTCATTGACTAACTGGGGGCATCGCTAGCTCTTACAGGAAATTGTGCCAACACTCGCAAGATATCTTCTCAAGGCCCAGTTAAATTTGAGTGCATGAGGATGAATAGGTATTCTAGGATTCTGAGTATCATACGCAAACAAACAAAAATGACTTTTTTTATTGCTTTATCACATAGAGTTAATTTAAAGGGAAAGTTTATTTTATTTTTTATTTGTTTTATGTATGTGACCAAATTTTTTCTTTCATCATAGTCTTTATCTTCTAAATTGTTTCCAAAACCAAACATAGATGACACCAGAATGGAACCAACGAGACCTTGTCAATCTAGGCATCTTTTGGACCTCCCCCCATTATTGCGAGGGGTTCCAGGTCTTTCACCGTTTAGGTGTCAAAGACAGAATGCTGCCACCATTATTAGTTCGTCCTTTATTGGGGCATCCTTATTTGGGAACCCTGGTCGGTCTCCCGACACCACACCATACACCACTCCTCCGACGAGACATAGGGGTCATAGGAGTGTGACTCATTCGGGAATCCAACCGAATACACAATAGGGTACATCAGAGACCAACCCTCTTCCTAACTAGAACTTTCTAGTTTCGCACATTGCAATGGCATCAACCTCCCAGTCACCTTTCTTAGCTTCGTTGAATCTACCTGATTTAACCAAGCTGATAAATGACCCCATCGCACACAACCCTAGATAGCCTCCCAAGCCCATAAAGCTCCCTTCTGATATTCCAAAGTTTGAAGGAAAGCAAGAGGAAGACCCAGGTAATCATGTCATGACCTTTCACCTGTGGTGCTCATCAAACAATATCATTGATGACACTATTCGATTGAGACTAGTTCAACGCATTCTGACAAGAGTAGCTATGAAATGGTACGTGGAGAAACCCTCTGCTTCACATGGAACCTTTAGTGCCCTCGACACTGCATTCCTAACATATTTTCAGTTACCCATTCACCATGATTCCGGAATGGAACTACTGACACATTTTAGACAAACCTGCGCCATCCACATCTTGGACCATCTCCACGAATGGAGGCGGTATCACAGTTTATGTAAAGAAAAATTTGACGACTGGGTTCTTTTAGATTTGTTCTTGAAAAATCTCATGATAGATATTTCAAATGATGTGGCGCAACAAAGTCCCACATCCAAAAAGGATGCCATCAGCAAAGCCCAATAGCTTGAGTTTATTTATACACAGTAAGGATACATTTACAATATCCTACCCAATGCCTCGTGCTTGCAAACTTATCAAGAATTTCTAGGCACATCAAACTCTTTAGATGGACTAATTGGGTCATTGACCTAAGAATAGCTAGGAAGTAGCAGTCAAAACCCTGGTTACACATATAGTTCTACCCAGAACATACCTCAATGCGTTTTCAAATTCATCAAATGCCTCAACAAAATTTGGCCAATAAGGCGCTAGCGTATCATCAGGGAGGACCCTATCCTCTAGCGCAAGGAACCTAGTATGTAGAGAGAAAAACTGATGGAAGAGCTCCCCTCCAACAGCCAGGTGCAAACTAAGGATCATGTTATTGTCAGTCCCTAGCACAAGACCCGCCTATGTAGACCAATGCATAGGTAAACTTTGTGCATCCGTCGCAAAACCAACCTCTCCAATATAACCAGGAGAACTACCCTCCTAATGTGGTGAAGAAAAAATTTAAAAACAAGCCAAAAGGGAACCCTGGACAAGGGGGAAACAACTAGCAATGCCCTTCGTGATCCCAGGCTAGAGACAACTCCAACCAGAATCAAAGCTAAGAGCCAAGAAATGCCCAATGACAGAGTAAAAGGCCACCTCTTCGAATAAACCATTCTTGTTCTATATGTGGTGAGTACGACCATTATACTCACCACTGTCTCAATCTTCCTGAGTTGAAGAAGCTATAGAGTAACCGAGGACACGTAGGATCTTCGCAGCAACCAGCTGTGATGCAGGGAACTTTCCCCCATTAAGTGACGATAAGTAGTCAGCAGCAAAATCCAGATGACTCCGGGAAAAGCAGCCACGAAATCTACATGACTGGTAAAGAGATGTTTTCCCAAACATGGAATCGCAATTATGACACCCCACCAGACACCAATACATTAGGGGAAAGTACCAGTGCATCGACTGCACCTTTGACCATTTCAAATATGCCTATCGAACCATTACCAAAGATGGTGATGGGACCCAAAAGGTGAGCAAGGAAATACTCCAAAGCGACCCATAATTATAGGATCATGGATGATTTTGCACAATCTCCCACTGCTACTTCAGCTTTGGAAGTATTGCAGTCATGCCCAAAAAAATAGAAAACCCTACTTTCCATGTTAGGTGCTATCGACCCTATCGATACACGCCTAATGGCTTTTGACTTAGACAAAGCCACCCCCAGGCTTCCCTCCATGGTCGCCTTCCAGATACCAATGTAATTCTAGAATATCACAATTCATCAATGTGTCATTGATGAGGGTGCATCCACATGCATCATGTCAAAAACTATTTGGAAAAATTTAGGGTCTCCTGAACTAAAACCCTTAGTCATCATGCTTAGAGTATACAACGGTCATCCTTCAACCCCCATCGACCTCTACCAAAACATCTCGGTCTGCTTAGCCAAAAAGATGGTCCACATAGACATTGAAGTCTTGGATGCTCACTTGGATTATAATATACTTCTTGGCCGGAGTTATATGTACACCATGTCAGCCATGGCCTCCTCTGTCTTTCACATTATGATGTTCCCCCACGAGGACCACATCATAAATGTAGACTAATTGACGCATAGCGAGAAGCGACCCCTAAAAAACATTGATGTAATTCTACCCTACGTTGATACATCCTCATATATGCTTTCACAGTACTAAGAATATGGCCCTGACTAGTTCAAACCATTGTCCATTCTAGGCTCATTCCTAGGAGATCCTCCCATTATCCCTCATTCATCACCCAATGCCACAGGGGCTCCAGTGTGCATGATGTCCAAATAAAGAACCGAAGCTAGTCAGGACATGGACACAAGTAGTATTGGCACTGATTCATCAGCCATGACAGCCCTTTTAGCCTACACATATTCCAAAACCCCTTTCCTCTACCCCCCAACTGGTTTCATCTCCCAGCAAGTCTTGGAAACACTGGTGTTACAAAAAATATCATTTAAAATACCAGTTTGGTACCTCATCCCCCCTATAGGAATAGGAGCCACCAAAATCGCTACCACAGGGCTGAAGCCCCTCAGTCCCGAGGAGGCCCCACCCATCTAAGAAACAGTCAAAACCACCTCTGCAAATGAAATTTCCATTGCAAAACTGGTGATCATGGCTAAGAAAAATGAGAAGAGAGGAAATAAACTAGTGACCCCAGCCATACAACGAGAATCACCAGTTTGTGCCATATGTGACATAATAGTAAACCCTACCCATATCTTCCCAGAGCTGGATGAATTAAAACCACTCCTTGGATTTGAGACAGAGATCGCGACGTCATGTTCCCATAAAAAGGAACCTACCACCAAAGGTAAAGGAAAAGCACTGCGTACCAATCACGCATGCGCTCTCTGCATCAACTATGGGCACAATACCCATAATTTCCCAGACACACCACGATATAGGGATGCCTTACACGCCATCAAGAAATCCTATCAAGAGGATCCCTCCACCCAAGACTCCAAAAATGAAACTTTTACAATCCTGTACCTACAGGAAGAACGAAGGGCACAAGAAAGGCACCTAGTAATGCTTCCTCCTGTTATATGTTGCACATTTTGCGATGAACGTGGTCACTTCCTTAAATAATGCGCAGCCCTGGAACTCATCCACAGATGGTATCCTATATAATTGGTTTACTACGATGGATTGCGGGTAACACAATTCACATGTCCATTATGTGGTGATAATCACCTTCTGGAGAATTGTCACTATATCACCCGATTCTGGCTAGCCCTCGCCAGTTTGTGCTCAACCATATTCTGCCTCTACCAAGAAGATGATATGGACATGGAATCCACATACAGCTCCACAACCCAAGAGGATGTGATGAGAAGATCCATCATGTTCTTGTTAGTTTAAAAGAAACCAATTAGGGAACCCCTAGTTAGCCCCAACCGCTCTCTACTGAGACTACCAATATGCACGTTCTGCGAGACGCCCAATTGTGTGGTGGCCACTTGCCTCGATTTAGCAGTGTTACAAGGTTGGTTCCCTACCAGGCCTAAAACTGAGCACTACAATACCCTCATATCTAGGGTATTCTACCTAATATGTTAAGGCAATAATTATGAGCGGCACTGCACTTATACCTCGCAACTTCATCCTACCATCGATATGATTCATACCATAGAGAAGAGAAAGGATGACCTCCGTAAGTGGTATACAAGGTATACCACCTTTGGGTCAATGACCCCACCCTTGCATGGGCGTGACGGGTGATCTAGGACAACAAACCAACCCAGCATGCCCCAGGCCAAGCCTAGGATAACATGCAGACTATGCAACCTGAATGACCATCGAGTCAATCAGCGCAGAGAACTGAAGCCCCTTGCAAAAAAAATTTGCATAGTCGCTTCTCTCCCTCAAAAGCTTCTCTCTAACCAAGAGAAGATCATGTGTACCTATTGTCGGGTTTGTTCACACTTTCACCATACAATTAAATGTGTGCACCTCCCCAAGCTAAGAGTGGCAACAAAAACGTTGATTCTACACTCCCCTAGAGAGTCAGACACACCTAAGCCAACAACATGCAAGTGGAAGCAGAAGACCACCTCTTCTACAACAGATCCCTTCCAGGCATCCACATCTAGGACATCGACTGTTACACCATTTTTTGGTCATCTAACCTATTATCATTAGATGGACCCAAGTACACCATGTAAGACCAATTTTACCCTAAGTAAAATTGCTTTCACTATGAAAATAACTTAGTAAACCACCTTTATTAAGTTGTTTATGGTATAAACAGGAAACCCCATGAGGAAATATTAAATAAATCTACATCTGTTTGATTTTCCTCAAGGAATAATTAGTTAAAGAACAGTTTAATTAATATTCCTGGTTATATTTAACCCAAAACAAGGAAATTAATTAGATAAATCATTATTTATCTTATTATTTTCTAAGAATAATTATTTAAACCTTATTTAAATAATATTCTTTGTTAAATATGAATAAATCACCCTTAAATAATTAAATAAATCATTATTTATTTAATTATTACTCAACCACATCCTTAAAATTATAAATAAATCATTTATTTATTTATTATTTACAAATAAAGGGATTTGACCAAAGTCAAATTCATTTTCCCTCCAACAAATATAATAAAATATTCCATAAAAGTTGGATCTTGATTTGGTTAATAATATTTTAACTATGAACCAATATCAAGACTAACTCAATATTTTGTTATAAATAGAACAATTTTCCCATTCATTTACCACCTTTTGTTGCCGAAAGATCACTCTAGATCTATATATTTGGTCTGACTATTGATCCACCATCATAGTCATATTTTTCTACTATTTTTTGTCTGGGTTTTCTACACCATCAAGAGAGAGGGGCTTTAGATCTAAAGTGCTGAGGACTTACAAGAACCCATCCCATTGAGGAGAACTGGTAACACCCTTCTGTGTTTTCCTCCCAGGTGCCCTTAATACAAAATTCATTCAATATATTCTTGTCTTGTCTATTGGATGCATAGAGTAAATCTTGTTTTTTCTACTGTTTAATGTCTTCTAATGCATAGATCTAGATTTTTGCAGCATTTATCTTGATTACCTAGCTGAATATCTAAGGATATTAGCAGCCATATTTGCTGGTAGGGTTTTTTGTTATGCACAACTAAAGTGGTATTTTTTTCGTACGCTTGGAATTAAGATTCATACTAACAAATGGTGACTCCATATAGGCTTATGATTACAACCTCTGTCATTTTTCTGATCCTTGCATATCCAGCTGCTTCAAACCCTAGGATTTCTCTTCAGCCTCTTATTTTGTATTTTCTGTATGTTCTTTTTAACCTATAAAACCATAAAATGATAAAAATTCTAACTTCCGTGTGTTTTCGGACCTATTGCGGAGGTGACAGACATCAGCCGCAGCTGAGACGACAATTTTTTCTAAAATCTACTACCGAGAGTGCCGGAAGTGCAGGTTGCACTTTTTGGCCCAAATACTATGACCTGGACCCTCAGGATGCACCTTTCAGCCCAAAAAATGCGACCTCTATTGAAAACAGGTCAAGAACTACGACCTGGACTTTTTGCGGTAATTTTTCTGAAAGTTTTCTGGGTTTTTCTGAGGCTCTGCTCAGGGTTGTCTGACCTCCTTCTCTACCCATTTTGGACCTGTAATTGTTTTTTTTTTCTCAACTAAGTGGGAACCTAGCCCCCTAGGACTTCAATACCCTCCACCTCTTGTGGAAGAGTTTTTGTTGTTGCAGGTTGTCTAAAATTTCAGAGTCTTCAACCATTTTTCAAATCTGATACCTCACCTTCAGATCCACTTCAGATTGGCTTGTTATCCATCCAAGTCTCCTTATTTATATTTTTTGGGGTTTTCCTCTAGGGTTCACTCTGTTTCCCTCCAGGAGATAGCCTTTCACCACCTCTTTCACAACAATTTTTCCTCTGATTTGTTGCTATTTCTGCACCATTTTCCATCAGATTTTGTCCTTGAGATGCTTGTCCCTCTTGACCTTAGATCTATTGGATTTTTTAGTGTGATTTGATTATTTTTTTACTCACCTACGGACTAGTTTTTGAGAGGCCCTCCTCCTTGAGTTTAGATTATTGCATTATTAACTGTTTATTTTTTGTTTTTGCCAGCTTATATACTGTCATTTGTAGATTTATTTGCAGCTATACAACACACTTTTTCTTTTTCTCTACAAACGTTTGGGTTTAAAAATTAAAATCTACACACTTCACATAGACACCTTAAGCAAAAAAGGGCTTGGTTAACACCGCCAAGAAAAGACTCTAAAACATTGAAATCAATTGATCCTGCACCTCTCTACCCTTGTTTAGACATTGTAATCAGTTGATCCTGCACCTCCCTGCCCTTATCAGTCTATTTTTCCTATGTGTCATGTTTGTGTTGTCATCATTGTGACACCAAGGGGTTTATCCCAGAGACTTCTTGGCCTGCATCCTCAGTTTCTGGTAGGAAGACTTACTCCTCCGCGTAGGATTCAAGTTAGTCCTCCACTGAGTCTGCACTCCGACTCTTATTCTGATCCATTGGGTTCTCCTTCTCATTCTGTCATCGATTCTCCCCCTGTCACCTTCACCATGTCTGGTGCAGGACCTAATGCTAGTGGTAACCCCGACCCTCATGCTGGGAATACCACTAGTGGGACCGCAACATACACTACCACGGCTGCGCCCTTGCTCCCCTTCATGGCAGGCCTCAGCCTTCCTGATTTTGACTAGTTGATAAATGACCCTATACACCATGATGCTAGTTGGCCTGCTATGACGACGAAGCTCCCTTACGACATCCCAAAGTTTGATGGTCTTGCTGGAGAAGATCCTACAAATCATGTTCGATATTTCCACATGTGGTGTTCGTCTAACTCCATTACCGATGACTTTTTCCGTCTTCGATTGTTCCAATGTATGCTTATAGGTGAAGATTATAAGTGGTATGTTGATCAGGCCCCTTCCTCTCATACCACTTTTGTGACTATTGCCCGGGCTTTTCTGTCTTACTTCTAGCTTCCCCTTCATTATGACACTGGTACCAAACTCTTGACTTCTTTCCATCAATCATCTACGACCCACCTATTCGACCATGTCCAGGAGCTCCTTATATATCTTTTGCCACCTATCGAGAAATATGTCGCATTGCACTTTCCTCAAACCGAAGAAGCCGCTCTCCAAATTGCGTTAAAATATGACCTGATTTACGCTTAGTCTGGTTATGTTTATACCGTTCTACCTGATATTCCCAGACCTGGTGGTGCCAACGCACCGGGGGCATCTCATGTTGCCGATGGTATCGTTGGAGCTCTCTCTAATCCGTATGTTCAACCTCCCATGGGCTATGGCTTTCGTCAGTGGGGGGCCAACACCTCCTGCACTTTTCCCCCTCTCGATAGCATGTATCCAAGATATGGCATGCCTCCTCTTTTTTCCCAACCTCTTGTTTACCACACTATTACCCCACCTCCTTATTATCCGTATCCACATCCTGGTGCTCCAGCTCCTCTAGCATTAGCACCGCCTCCTCCCTTGCCTTCTGAACCCTCGCAACAGTAGCCACCGCCCCCTTAGGGTAGGTATATGCACAGCAGGGCGCGACTAATCCTCCTCCCTCCAAAAAGAAGAGGAAAGGCACTAAAAATAAGTCCTCTCTTCGTAATCATGTACCTAATTCTCCAAATAATGCTCCTAACACTACTAACCAGCAACAGGGCACCGAGCCCAAGCAGGACAGGCCTGTTCTCACGAACAAGCCTTGTTCTTGTTGTGGTGTTTATGGTCATTACACAAATGATTGTCCTCTTTTACCATATATGTGGTAATTGTGGGAATCTCAAGCAACATTTAGAGGACAACAAGCCTCCCCTTCCATCCCTCCTAGTGCTACACCTAGTCAACTGACTGTGCTTACTGATCCTTTCCCTTAGTAAGGATTTGTGGCTACCCAACCACCTAAAGGACAAGTGGCCACTCAACCTCTTCCATCTGGTACCTCCAATTACCAGATTCTCATGATGAACTCTGATCAACCTCTAACTGTAGACATCAATCTTTAGACTCGTTCCCGTCAGTACAACAAGCCTCCTGCTACGTTTGTCCCCGAGCCGCCTCCTTCGGTCTCTACAGAGCCTCTTTCGACACCTAATGGTCCCTTGCAGATCCCTCAGCCTAAGGTGGAGGTTCCTACCAAGATCCCTAAGGGACCACTATGCTGAAATGTTTCTTTTGGAAAAGCTGCCCATTTGTAGAGTATAGTAGATTATTTGGCACAATCTACTGCTGCCATTTCAATGCTGGAACTCCTCTAGTCATGCCCTTCACAACGAAAAGCTATACTATCTGCCATGGGAATTGTAGATCCTTCTAATGGTCGATTGATTGTCTTTGATGTTGAGTGGTCAGAACATCCTCCTCCCCTTGTTTCCTTCACTTTCCAAATCCCAGTCAAGATCTGGAACGCCAATGTTTCCCGATGCATTATTGATGAGGGGGCATCCACCTGTGTGATTTCCACTTCGGTTTGGAAGTAACTCAGATCACCTAAATTGGCTCCTTCCATGATCACTCTCTGAGCATGGAATGGCCACACCTCCTATCCCATTGGCTTATTCCAAAATTTTCCTATTACTCTTATGGGCAAGACTGTTTGTGTTGACGTAGAAGTCATAGTGCCCCCTTAGATTACAACATTCTATTGGGTCGTAGCTACTGTTAGAAACCTATAAATATAGGATTCATAATTTTGACTTGACTGATGGTAGTCTTGTAAATATGTACAAACTTTGCTTTCCACAAGTTATTTTCCCTTATTTTGTAAAAAAAAAAAAAAAAAAAAAAAATAAAAAAGAGGGTAAAAAGTCCTAAAAAGAAAAATCAAAGGACTTAGAAAAAATAATAGACCCCAATAGAAAAAATGAATAAAACATTAGAGTGTGCAAGTCTAAATGCCACTACTTTTACCTTTTTCATTTGATTATGGCAGAGTGTCAATAAATGCCATAATCCATGATGAGTTAAACAGTTTAATCTTGACTTGTCATGTTTCAATTTCACTTGTTGTAGATAGAGAATAATGAATTGTCATACAGTTTAATCATGATAATTCAGTAGTTAGGTAGAGAATCAATGAATCCAATATTTTAATCTGGATTCATGGATGAAATAAATGTAGAATTAGCTAGTTTTATTTCTTTCAGAAAGAATAAATGTTGTAAATGTTGCTAGCACAAATGCACCTAATCAAATGGAAGAAAAAATGTTAGCAGTTATAATTGGGTAGGTAGAAGAAGGTGAGAAGCATCATTGTAAATATTATTCACCAGGGCTGCAAATAACTAACTTCCCTTCCTCATAGCCATTTATCATTCTAAACTATTAGTCAGAAAGGCTCAAAGCATTTCCTTGACTTCTGTTGGGACCGGACCCAAGGCTCTATGGCTTATTAGTTGAAAATGTTAAGTTTCTATATTAATCTGACAAATCACATAATTTTCCATTCATGCATTCATTTCCATGAAAAATCATAAGTAAAAACCTCATTTTTACTTAATGATGCTCTAATCCCCATTTGATTAATTTCCCACATCTCATGAAAGCATAAAACCCTCAAAATGACATTTTATCCTAGGTTAAAGTGATGAAGTTATTATAGTGTAAACTTGTCTTTAAAACTTCACTTTACTTAGTTATATTAATGTGTTTTGAGTATACATTTTCCCCTTGTCATATGAACACCTAACCTATTTTATTAACTTCCTATCAATTATTCTAGTCCTATTAATATAAATCCTTTTATTTTATTATCCCTAAAAACCCATTATTACAATCTTTTGTGCCAAAGTAATTACCCCACATGTCGAAAAGAAATCTCGAAGATATCCCTTTGGCACAAAACTATCTATATTCAAATATCCCGCTCCCCTATAGTTTTAGACTATTCAAAAAAGGGTCTAATAACTATATAATAAAACTAAAAAATATATGAAAAAGCATGTTTTATTTACATATCTTATGTATTTAAAATAACGCAAAAACATTGCCTACCCATCACCCTGTTACATCTTAATCCCGCATAGCTTAACCATGGTAATATCAAGCTAAAGCTGATGTTCATTTATTATGTAAACATTGGTTTTTCCCGTTTATTTACTCAGCCTCATGCTATACATAAGCTAACCCCGGTTTACAACCTGCCCCACGTACCATTTACCATATATATAACCATTACCCCTATGCATATAAACATTTCCATATGTAATAAAAAATTTGGTTATAAATACATATTTCACAAAGTTTTTTGTTATATATTGAACACACTATCTCCTATATTTATCCCGGTCCCACCCGAATTTCCACCACTACTTTGAAAATGACCTCAACCATTCGCATCGTTAAAACAAATCCAACGGTGCGCATTCCATATCGTGCTCTGAAAGTGATCGACCAAATTTTTATGAAAATCACGTGATAAAAGTTGTTTTCCAATACAACCCAATGCTATGTGTCCCATTTTCATTTGATCGCATTCCAAAAGCCAAAAATAGCTTACCGCTTGCAGCCAACGCTAAAACCACCAGCAGTTTTCCACAATTCAAACAATAAAATTTTCCTCCCAGATATGTAACTCACCAATATTACATTTTATAAGGTTTACAATAAAGTTTAAAACCTTTGTTATACAGTTTATGTGAATGTTATAAGCTTCGCCGGATTGGTAAACCTCTGGTAAATCCTTTCCAGCTCCCAAATCCAATTTTTACTCTCTATGTGCCTATTTTGTACTTGAAAGACCCATTTCACGCCTGAAAGCTCCATTTTGACCAACAGAATCTCTGTTTGAAGGCCAAATACACCTTTCAAATGCAACATATTGACATCAAAAGCCTCTATTTTAAGTTCAATCTTCAGTATAAACCCTCGAAAAAAAACATTTCCATGGCTTGAAAAGGTCTTTGAACCTACAGATCTCCTAACAAGTCATCTTTTATAGTCTCAACCATTTAGGAAACCTTTGTTTCCTGTCTTAACTCAGTTTTTCATCTCTCAGATTCCTAATTGAGCACTAAAATACCTATTAAGACTATCTTTACCCAAGAATTGCTCAAAATTTCCTCTGTTAAAGTGAAATACTCTTGCAAATTGTTTAAACTTGCAGAAATAAGCCTAAAAATGCCTAAAAAACATATTTAAACCTCCACAGAATGATCTCATTCCACAGATCTTTGAAGAACCTCCAATCACCTCCCTGCAGCCAAGAATTCATTAACAAATTGTTTGATTTTTGTAGGTTATTATCATAATAAGAATTTGGGCCAACAATTTCAATACTAGTTGACAAAATTGTTTGCTCCAAATTCTCAGATTTTAACTCAATATCTTCATTCAACAGTTTTCATACAAAGAAATAAAAAAATCATGTCAGAGAGAGATCAGAATGATGAATTTTTCATAGTGAACGGTAAAAGTGAAATAAGAATTCACAATGAAATTGAAAACATAACAGTTAAAGAGTATCACTGGTTAAAGTGTATTAGGTAAAAGTCAGAGTAAAAGTTAAAAAAAAGTTAGAGAGCAGTCAAAGGTAAACAGTAAAAGTAAATACAGAGGTAGTAAAATGGTAAAAAGAGATGAAAATACTTTCACCAACAATGAAGTTTATCTAAAGTGAAAGTAAAACAGTTAAAAGAACAAAAAGGTAAAAAGATGAAAAAGAGAGCAAGAAGGGACATTTTTTTGCACAAATTTATTGTTTAAGTCATTGTTTTGTAGAACATATTGTGACCAATCCAAGATAAATTTTGAAAAAATGAAGGAGGATTATGTTCCTAAGAGGGCCATCTACAAAAACCTCTCTCATGTTTCTAACAGCCATTATGGATTGGGAAATATTAAACACTATTGGAGAGCACTTTTTGTAGAAAATTTCTGTTAAGTCATCATTTTGCAGAGAAGATTATGGAAAATAAGAAAAACATCATACAAAAATGAAGGAGGTTTTTGTTTCTAAGAGACCCGTCTACAAAACCTATCTCATGTTTTTGACAGTCATTTCAGAATGAGAAATAAATGCACATATTTACAGCTTATTTTTCAGACTCTGTAAAACTTTGTTTTACACATATTTTTTCAGAGCCTATTATGCACAGCTGGAGAGGAATGTTAGGAAACAGAAAGAGGTTTATTTCACCAACATATTTATATATAATAACCTCTTTTAATTTTTACATATATATTTCAGGTTGAGAAATAAAAATATATCATTGGACCCCAAGTTTGTAGAATTTCTAGAGCAGAATGTACAAAGAAATGAAGAAGTTAGTGACTTGGATGCCTCATCATCAAATAAAAGTTGGATAAAATTCGAATTCTCCTCTTTTTCATCACCTATCCATAACAAATAGTGCCAAATATATGCATTAGTTTGAGTGTCCTTTACTTAATTTCTATTTATGTAAAATAGTTGGAGAGATTTGTGAACCAATCTTGATATTTTTTCAAGATATTTTAGTTTAGAATTTGTATAAATACTTCACTCTTGGAAGTATTTTCGGTGGAATAAAATTTGAAGATTACTATAGACTTATTTTTTTGAAACATCGGGACTTTTTGTGAGTTAAATTGAAGTAGCAAGTTGGAGAGTGAAGCAAAAGACATCATAGTTAAGGATTCATGAGATAAACAGATGAGTACAATATTTTCAAGTTTTCATTGTGTATTTATTTAAGTTTCATTCATATATCATATGTATTTTCCTTATTAAATGATAAAATAGGAAATTTAATATAGAATTAGTGTTAAAAATCTCTCTATATTTACTAGTTGTCATTATTTATGTTTTCTGTTGATTTCTATACTAGAGAATTCTTAATTGCTATTTAGTTTTGTTTGACCTCACCTTGTCCTCTTCCTTTCTATGATCTAAGGATTCTTAATTTCCCTTAGTACAGTATCACATCACTTCATCAAATTAGCCTTTCAAACCATCTGAAAGTTATCTAACTTTCCCTTAGCATATTTGCATCTTTTGACCTTGGTTTTCAGGTCTTGTTTGCTATTAATTTGACTCCATTGCCCAATGGTTAGATAGATCTTTTTATGGTTTCCTTTGTAATCCTTTATTCCCACCAACCTTTCAGAAAATCAAACCAAATTGTCCACTCATAGTTAGCCTAAAATCCAATTACAAAACAAAGTTAAATCTTTAGGAGAGATCCCTCTCCGGAACTCAGGAAGGCTAGATCCTGAATTCTAAAAGAGGTTCTTGGTTACCTCCAGTAAGTTACAAAGTTTTAAATATTTCTGATAGAAAATTTACTAGAGTGATAACATAATGGCAATTTTGTTGGGGAATACTAACCTTTTCTTTAGAAATATTTTACAGTTTCAGATCTGTTCTATGATGGTGGACAATGATCAGACACAAAAAGGTTAAAATCATCAACCTGGCGACTCCAAATCAATTTCACAATCAAGATTCCATTGAAGGAATGAACCTCAAAGAACAATTTGGAAAGATCAGGCTTTCAACTTGGATCTTAATCCAATACATTATGTTCTTTCTCATTAAGAAATTTTTTCAATGTATATTGTATTTTATAGAAGATCTTACATTAGTTTTTAATTATTTTCCTTTGAAGATTGTAAGTAATAATTCTCCTAATCTCTTTGAGCATATTTCTTATGAATTGAATGATGATCATTTTCCAATTAAGAAGCCTCAAATAGTCAAGACTGATCTTACAATCCCTGTAGATATCCTTGTACCATATAAAGTTCCAGATAGATATAAGTTCCTTATTTTACCTCCTATACTCCATGATTTTCCTAAAAAATACTACAAATATCCTCCTAGATTTGATGGAGAGAATGGTTTCACTACCCAAAAACATATTCAAGGTTTTGAGAATTAATTGGATTTATTTGAGATTGATGAAGATGATGTTAAAATCATACTTTTTGCTCTTTCTTTGCAAAATAGAATAAAGATTTGGTTCAAAAGTCTACCTAATGCTAGCATCTCAAATTTCCAGTAGTTTATCAAAATTTTCCTTGGTAGATGGATGATCAAAGTTAATCCTTTTG
Source organism: Pinus albicaulis (assembly GCA_034641835.2). Lineage (NCBI taxonomy): Eukaryota > Viridiplantae > Streptophyta > Pinopsida > Pinales > Pinaceae > Pinus > Pinus albicaulis. Next base: position 663,626,669 of record CM076583.1, read on the forward strand.
TGATCATGGAAGAATATAATCAGTTAAAAATACATCCAAATGAAACAATACAACAATTTTCTGACAGATTTAATCAATTTTATTATTCAATGCCAGAAAATATTAGACCTCCTCATAATTCAGCTCTCTTGCATTATCCAAGTGCCTTTGATCCAGAAATGGAATTTCGGTTAAGAGAAAGAGATCCAAAAACACTTGTACATATGCAAAACATTGCAGTTGATTTAGAAGTTAATCTGTAAATCAAACAGGAAAAGTTGAAAGCAGAAGAAGAGGAAAAGAAAAACATTGTAGAGGTAAAACTCAACCTTTTGGTAAGAAAACTAGATGAAATAACACAGGAGATCACTATGAAAGATGAATTTTTTATTCAAAATCACCATGAAGAAATAGAAGAGGTTGATAGCCATGAACAAATTCCTGCTAATTCCAATAATCATAGATCAAAAAATAAATTTACAGTTCAATATGAGGAAGAGGAATCTGCTGATCTAATGTGTATGTTTGATGATATTCCTTCTTTTGATGATTTTCCTAAGTATGATCATTATGATGATAATTATGTTCTCCAAACTCAAGCTAAATTTACAGAGCAATCAAAAGCTATTTTGGAAGATGAAGAAATTCAGTTTCAGTAGATTGAAGACAGTGATCAGCCAATACAGATCAGCCATGAGAGTGAGGAAGAAAGAGCAGAAAATGTGGAAATAAGTAAAGATTCTTTACCTCTTTGTTTTGATTCATTTCAATTCATTAAAGACAACTTTCATGCCATCAATAATCAGCAATCTTTAGGAATTGTGATTGACAACGAAGAAGATAATGAAACTATTAATCAAGATTTTTCAGTTTCACAATTGCAGTTATCAGTTCCCAGTGAAATAAATGATCAAATGACACAAGAAAATTCCATACCACTATGTTTTGAACCATTTTAGCTTTTAAAGGAAAGATGGTATAACATATTTAAAGAAAAGGATGAGAAACTTGTTGAAATTTATGAAGTCTCATGGAAACCTATATGCTATAGGTTGCAGCCATTTTCCCAAGTTTTTCAGGATCCAATAGAAGATATGTTGAATATTGAATGCATTCAAAGCATTCCTATATTAACTAACTATTATTTTCATAATCAAGATGATAAAGGTTTCAATAGTCAAACATTACAATCAGTATTAATATCATCACTAATCTTATCTGAAAGTTTACAGGGAGATAAAGATGAAAATAACATTTCATATTCATGGTATGGAGGCCATCCAGAACAGATGTATAGTTGGTCAGATCAATTAAACATTAGTGTATATATTTTGGAAGATCCTTTTATACAGTTTCTAGAGTCAACAAAGGAAATCAAGTATTTCCTTTTCCTATCATTTGTTGACAAATTTCTAATAGGTTGCAGAAGTACATTTTTTATAATCAACAAGAAAATGCAACAAAATCTATCAAAGTACATAATTCTTGAATGGTTGCATTTGCTATTTCATTTTACCTAACCAACAGTTGGACAACTGATTAGAGTAAGTAGGTAGGATTTCAGCTTATTTCAGTTTTCAGTTTTTAGCTAGTTTGAAATAAATCATTAAGGTTTGAAGCTAAGGAGAATGTCCTAAAGATATTTAAGATCTAATCAGTTTGGTTTGAGAATTGTAGTATGCTTTTTTTAGTTTCAGATTAGATTTTAGGTTGTAGAAAAACAACTATATTCAATTCAAGATTTTCAGCCACAACAAATGCATGTTTGGGATTGGCCAAATGGATCAGGCTACTAGTCAACGGTGTTCTTGACATCTCACAAGGAGATGCCATCCCCATGTGAAGCCTATGTTAGCAACCTATAAATATAGGATTCATAATTTTGACTTGACTGATGGTAGGCTTGTAAATATGTATAAACTTTTCTTTCCACAAGTTAACTTCCCATATTTTGTAAAAAATAAAAAATAAAAAAAAATCAAAAAGAGGGTAAAAAGTCCTAAAAAGAAAAATCAAAGGACTTAGAAAAAATAATAGACCCCAAAAGAAAAAATGAATAAAACATGAGAGTGTGCAAGTCTAAATGCCACTACTTTTACCTTTTTCATTTGATTATGGCAGAGTGTTAATAAATGCCATAATCCATGATGAGTTAAATAGTTTAATCTTGACTTGTCATGTTTCAATTTCACTTGTTGTAGATAGAGAATAAGGAATTGTCATACAGTTTAATCATGATAATTCAGTATTTAGGTAGAGAATCAGTGAATCCAATAGTTTAATCTAGATTCATGGATGAAATAAGTGTAGAATTAGCTAGTTTTATTGCTTTTAGAAAGAATAAATGTTGTAAAGGTTGCTAGCAAAAATGCACCTAATCGAATGGAAGAAAAAATGTTAGCAGTTAAAATTGGGTAGGTAGAAGAAGGTGAGAAGCATCATTGTAAATATTATTCACCAGGGCTGCAAATAACTAACTTCCCTTCCCCATAGCCATTTATAATTCTAAACTATCAGTCAGAAAGGCTCAAGGCATTTCCTTGACTTTTGTTGGGACCGACCCCAAGGCTCTATGGTTGATTAGTTGAAAGTGTTAAATGTCTATATTAATCCCACAAATCACATAATTTTCCATTCATGCATTCATTTCCATGAAAAATCATAAGTAAAAACCTCATTTTTAGTTAATGATGCTCTAATACCCATTTAATTAATTTCCCACATTTCATGAAAGCTTAAAACCCTCAAAATGACATTTTATCCTAGGTTAAAGTGATGAAGTTATTATAGTGTAAACTTGTCTTTAAAACTTCACTTTACTTAGTTATATTAATGTGTTTTGAGTATACATTTTCCCCTTGTCATATTAACACCTAACCTATTTTATTAACTTCCTATCAATTATCCTAGTCCTATTAATATAAATCCTTTTATTTTATTATCCCTAAAAACCCACTATTACAAGCTTTTGTGCCAAAGTAATTACCCCACATGTTGAAAATAAATCCCGAAGATATTCCTTTGGCACAAAAATATCTATATTCAAATATCCCGCTCCCCTATAGTTTTAGACTATTCAAAAAAAGGTCTAATAACTGTATAATAAAACTAAAAATATATATGAAAAAGCGTGTTTTATTTACATATCTTATGTATTTAAAATAACAAGAAAACATTACTTACCCATCACCCTGTTACATCTTAATCTCGCATAGCTTAACCATGGTAATATCAAGCTAAAGCTGATGTTCGTTTATTATATAAAAATTGGTATTTCCCATTTATTTACCCAGCCTCATGCTATACATAAGCTAACCCTAGTTTACAGCCCACCCCACGTACCATTTACCATATATATAACCATTACTCCCGCGCATATAAACATTTCCATATGTAATAAAAAATTTGGTTATAAATACATATTTCATAAAGGTTTTTGTTATATATCAAACACACTATCACCTATATTTATCTCGGTCCCACTTGACTTTCCGCCACTCCTTTGAAAATGATCTCAACCATTCGCATCGTTAAAACAATTCCAATAATGCGCATTCCATATCGCGTTCTGAAAGTGATCGACCAAAGTTTTATGAAAATCGTGCGATAAAAGTTGTTTTCCAATACAACCCAATGCTACGTGTCCCCTTTTCATTTGATCACGTTCCAAAAACCAAAAATAGCTTACCGCCTACAGCCAACACGAAAACCACCATCAGTTTTCCATAGTTCAAACAATAAAATTTTCCTGCCAGATATGTAACTCACAAATATTAAATTTTATAAGGTTTATAACAAAGGCTAAAATCTTTGTTATAAGGTTTATGTGAATGTTATAAGCTTCGCCCAACTGGTAAACCTCTGGTAAATCCTTTCTAGCTCTCGAATCTAATTTTTACTCTCTGTGTGCCTATTTTGTACCTGAATGACCCATTTCATGCCTGAAAGCTCCGTTTTGACCAACATAATCTCTTTTTGAAGGCCAAATACACCTTTCAACTACAACATATCAACATCAAAAGCCTCTATTTTAAGTTGAATCTTCAGTATAAACCCTCGAAAAAAACATTTCCATGGCTTGAAAAGGTCTTTGAACCTACAGATCTCCTGACAAGTCATCTTTTATAGTCTCAACCATTTAGGAAACCTTTGTTTCCTATCTTAACCTATTTTTTCATTTCTCAAATTCCTAATTGAGCACTAAAATACCTATTAAGACTATCTTTACCCAAGAATTTCTCAAAATTCCTTCTGTTAAAGTGAAATACTCCTGCAAATTGTTTAAGCTTGCAGAAATAAGCCTAAAAATGCCTAAAAAACAGAGTTAAACCTCCATGGAATGATCTCATTCCACAGATCTTTGAAGAAAATTCAATCACCTCCCTGAAACCAAGAATTCATTGACAAATTGTTTGATTTTTTCAGGTTATTATCAGAATAAGAAATTGGGCCAACAATTTCAATACTAGTTGACAAAATTGTTTGCTCCAAATTCTCAGATTTTAACTCAATATCTACATTCAACAAACAGTTTGCATACAAAGAAAGAACAAAATCATGTCAGAGAGAAATCATAATGATAAATTTTTCATAGTGAATGGTAAAAGTGAAATCATAATTCACAATGACACTGAAAACATAACAGTCAAAGAGTATCAGTGGTTAAAGTGTATCAGGTAAAATTCAGAGTAAAAGTTAAAACAAAGTTACTGAGCAGTCAAAGGTAAACAGTAAAATTAAATACAGAGGCAGTAAAATGGTAAAAAGAGATGAAAATACTTTCACCAACAATTAATTTTATCTAAAGTGAAAGTAAAACAATTAAAAGAACAAAAAGGTGAAAAGATGAAAAAGAGAGCAAGAAGGGACATTTTTTTGCACAAATTTCTTGTTTAAGTCATTGTTTTGCAGAACATATTGTAACCAATCCAAGATGGATTTTACAAAACTGAAGGAGTTTTATTTTCTTAAGAGTGCCATCTACAAAAACCTCTCTCACGTTTATAACAAACATCATGGATTGGGAAATATTAAATAATATTGGAGAGCATTTTTTGTAGAGAAGATTATGGAAAATAAGAAATACATCATAAAAAACTTAAGGTATTTTTTGTTCCTAAGAGACCCATATACAAAAACCTATCTTACTTTTTTCACAGTCATTTCAGAATGAGAGATAAATGCACATCTTTACAGCCTATTTTTCAGACTCTGTAAAACTCTGTTTTACACATCTTTTTGCAGAGCCTGTTTTGCACAGCTGGAGAGGAATTTTAGGAAACTGAAAGAGGTTTATTTCGCCAACATATTTATCTATAATAAACTCTTTCATGTTTTACATATCTATTTCGGATTAAGAAATACAAATATATCATTTGACCCAAAGTTTGTAGAATTGTTGGAGCAGAATGCACAAAGAAAGGAAGCAGTTAGTGACTTGGATGCCTCATCATCAACTAAGAGTTGGATCAAATTTGAATTCTCCTCTTTGTCATCACCTATCCATAAAAAATAGTGCCAAATATATGCATTAGTTTTAGTTTCCTTTACTTATGTTCTATTCATGTAAAATATTTGGAGAGATTTGTGAACCAATCTTGATATTTTTTCAAGACATTTTAGTTTAGAATTTGTATAAATACTTCACTCTTGGAAGTATTTTGGGTGGAATAAAATTTTAAGATTACTATAGACTTATTTTGTTGAAACATTGGGACTTTTTGTGAGTTAAATTGAAGTAGCAAGCTGGAGAGTGAAGCAAAAGACATCATAGTTAAGGATTCATGAGATAAACAGATGAGTACAGTCTTTTCAAGTTTTCATTGTGTATTTCTTTAAGTTTCATTCATATATCATATGTATTTTCCTTCTTAAATGATAAACTAGGAAAGTTAATACAAAATCAGTGTTAAAAATATCTTTGTATTTACTAGTTGTCATTATTTATGTTTTTTGCTAATTTCCAGACTAGAGAATTCTTAATTTCTCTTTAGTTTCATTTGACCTCACCTGGTCCTCTTCCTTTATATGATATAAGGATTCTTAATTGCCCTTAGTCTAGAATCACATCACTTCATCAAATTAGCCTTTCAAACCCTCTAAAAGTTATCTAACTTTCCCTTAGCATATTTGCATCTTCTGACCTTGGTTTTCAAGTCTTGTTTGCTATTAATTTGACTCCATTTCCCAATGGTTAGATAGATATTTTTATGGTTTCCTTTGTAATCCTTTATTCCCACCAACCTTTCAAAAAATCAAACCAAATTGTCCACTCATAGCTAGCCTAAAATCCAATTACAAAACAAAGTTAAATATTTAGGAGAGATCCCTCTCCGAAACTCAGGAAGGCTAGATCCTGAATTCTAAAAGAGGTTCTTGGTTACCTCTAGTAAGTTACAAAGTTTTAAATATTTCTGATAGAAAATTTACTAGAGTGATAACAGATACACTTATGCGATGTCTGTTGTCCCTTTTGTGGTCCACCACAAGATGTCCTTCCCTGATAACGGAAAGATAGTCATCATTGACCATTTGACGTATTACGAACCGAAGTCTCAGACCTCCCCCGAGTCCACTATCTCTTCGGTGGCCAAAAAGCAAACTGTCAATCCTTTGACTAGTGTCTCACCCAGAGTCTACAAAGATTCCTCATTTCTTGGTAAATTTCCTGGTCTTCCTCCTCCTGTATCTGATCCCATCTCATTGAATGTTTTCATGATGCAATCGTCTTGGGCTACTCTCAAGCAGCCCGCCTCGGCTAGTCAGCACCCTCCTCGCCATCCACAGTCTACTCCTATCCCATCGATGCAACCTTATGTACCTCCTCCTCTTGGCCCTTCATTTGGTATCCATGACCCTCTCTACCCTCCTGGAATGGTTCCTCCAGGCCTTAACCATTTAGGAGTCGTCTCGCCTGGCCATTACCCCTCTGGTCCGATACCATTCCTATCTCCCCCACCAGGATTTTATACAGCACCTGTCATGGTCACCCTCTCTCTTCCTAACTTGACCCTTGGGATTCTCGTCTGTTACCTTGATCCTCCAGCCACCACCCCACTAGGTCAACCTAAAACTTATCTTGCTTTGACCCTAGTTCAACCGGTCCGCATGACTTCTCCCGTTGCACCAATTCCTCAACCACCTCAACAGGAACCACCTCTTGTTGTGACCGCTTCGGGTAAGAATGGCAAAGCTCGCAAGAGGGCCTCCCAGGACAAGGCTACCCCGACATACCTTGCACTTCCCTGCCCACAAAGCCCTGTGCTTTGTGTGATGTCGTCGGCCATGCCACCCATAATTGCCCTGAACTGCCCCATATCAAGACCATGGTTAAAGTTGTGTTCCTTGAGTCTACGGTCCCTGAAGCCTCTATTTGTTCCTCGACTACAACCAAGAATCCTAAAACTATTCACACCAACCAACCTTATGCTTTGTGTGAACTCCATGGCAATTATTCCCACCATTGTCCCTACCTTACGGATTACCGTGCCTCTTTAGAGGTAGTTCGGGAGTACGAGATTGAACAGAACCAATCCTCTTCTCCCGTACTTGTACAGTATGCTGCAGGCTAGACTAAGGATTTACCCACTCCTTTTGAAATTCCCCCTCCAGATGTCAGGATGATGGATCATGCGGCCACCATCCTCTACCTATCATCATCCATGAGACCCTTGGCAGAATCTCCCTCTGAATCTTCTCCTCTTGTTTCGCTTGATCTCCCTTTAGCGATCACCCTGGGCTCAACATCAGTAGATCTCTTATCTTCTTTTTCTTACATCATCTCCCATGATGATGTGCATGTGAACCTTTCTTCTCATGATGATGAGTGAGGTAGCTTCGTCGCGTCATGTGGTATCCCTTCCTCCAGTCGCTCCATCTTCTATTGTGATGATGACATCATGGAAGCCATGTCCACCCTTGACTTCATCTTTCCCACCCATAAATGGGATGGCACCATTCGTGCCTATGGTGACTTTTACGGCCTGAGCAAAAGCTACACCTCCGGTAGCTCCCACACTCCAACTCACCATCAGCGTATGCGTAGTATACATCCTACACAGATCACTCCTTCCTGTGGAGTGTGTTCGATTCCTACTTTATGCTCAAGTTGCCAACATTTTTCATCATCCTCCCATTTATTTTATTGTGGCACCTTTCAGATGGACCTCTCGTCCACACCTTATATCGGTTTTGCTAATGGTGCTGTTAGACTCCTATACCAATAGGTATCATATTTCATGATTGACTTGATGGGCTATGTAATATGTTCATACTTTTTTCTTATTGCAAAGGTTTTCCATATTGTCAAAAAATCAAAAAATTTAAAAAATGTAAAGAGGGTATACCCTAAAAGAAAAATCAAAGGGTGAAAAGAATAAAAATGGCCAAAAAAAAAAAGCGAAAGAAAATGAACCCCACCAAAAGAAATGCCAAGGAAAGTGTGCAAGCCTAAATGCCACTACTCTTTTGCTCTTATGTAATAATAAAATTGTGTGCAACTTGTATTTTATGCCACAATTTATGAACAGTCAAACAGTTTAAACTTGGCTACTTCATTTTTCAATTTTATGTTTTAGAGATAGAGAATAAAATCTGACCAAATTGTTTAATCTTGGCAGATAAGTAGATAGGTAGAGTAAATAAAAATAGCTCAACAACTTAATCTGAGCCCTTGGATGTAATAAGGTCAGTGTTACACCATTTTTTGGTCATCTAACCTTTCACCATTAGATGGACCCAAGTACACCACGTAAGACCAGTTTTACCCCAAGTAAAACTGCTTTCACTATGATTATTAGGAAACCCCAAAAGGAATAATTAATTAAACCATAATTTAATTATTATTCCCAGCCATGTTTAACCCAAAAACAAAGAAATTAATGAGATAAACCCATAGTTATCTTATTATTTTCTAGGAATAATTATTTAAATAATATTCCTTGTTAAATATGACCAAATCAAACCACCATTAATCAAATAAATCATTATTTACTTGATTATATCCCAACCAATTCCTTAAAAAGATAAATAAATCATTTATTTATTTATTTTTCACTAATCAAGGGATTTGACCCAAGTCAAACACCCTTTCCCTCCAACAAATAATAATAAATTATTCCATAGAGGTGGATCTAGATGTGATTAACATTATTTTAATCATGCACCAAGATCTAGAAGGACCCAATATTTTGTTATAAATAGGAGGGTTTTCCCCATCATTCTTCACCTTTTTTTGCATACTAGATCACTCTGGATCTATACACTCGGTCTCATTTTCTGCCATTGTTGCTCCCATTGAGCTCTACCTTCTACATTGGGTTTTCTACATCTCCAAGAGAGAGAAAGCTTAGATCTGAAGTGCTGAGGACTACAAAGAACCCATCCCATTGAGGAGATCTGGATACACCTTCTTGTTTCCTCCCAGGTGCCCTGTAATATAAAAATTCATTCAAAAATTGTGTTCTTGTCTTGTTTGTTGGATGCATGGAGCAAACTCTTTACTTTACTGCTTAATGTCTTTCCATTTATAGATCTGTTTGTTGCAGCATTTTAACTACTAATCGCAGATCTGAAGATGTTTGGCAGCCTCTATTGTTGTTAGGGCTATTATTTATGCGTAGCTAAAGTGGTTCTTTTTCGTACACCTCGACGAAGAATTCATACTAACAAATGGCGACTCCACACGGGTTTTAAATTACGACCGCTGTCGTTTTTCATATTCCTGCATATCCAGCTACTTCAGGCCCTAGGGCTTCTTTTTTAGCTGCTTAGTTTTTCTCTTTTCATGTCATTTTTCTCACACAAAACCCTAAAAACCTAAAATTTCTAACTTCCGTGTGTTTCTGGCCCTATTGCGCAGGTAAGCGACACCAGCCGCACCTGAGACGACAATTTTTCAGAAAATCTGCCGCCGAAACAGCCGGAACGGGGGGGTCGCACCTTTTGGCCCAAAACCTGCGACCTGGACGCACCTTTTGGCCTGTTTCCTGCGACCTCAACTCAAATCAGGTCAGAACCTGCGACCTGCCTTTTTTCCAGCATTTTTTCTGTAATTTTTCTGGGTTCTGCTGCAGCCTCTGCCAGGGTTTTCCAGCCTCTGTCTCAGCCCGCCTTGACCAAGATCTGATCTGTTTTTACTCATTTAAGTGGGAACCCAGCCCCTTAGGGCTTTAGTACCCTCCACTTTTTGTGGAAGAGTTTCAGCTGTTTCAGCCGTCGGTTTCAGAGCTTCAGCCCCCTCTTTTTCCAGATCTGTGACCTCCCTTCCAGATCCTTTGAAATCAGCCTCTTTTCCTTTCAAATCACCTTTTGTCATTTTGTTTGGACCTCCTCTAAAGGCCTCTGCCTTGCCCCCCCCCGGTTTTTTGCTGATTTCCCTTGTTCCAGCCACCTTGCCTCTGTCTCTTGGCTGTGATCTGCACCCCTTATCTGCTTCTTGATCCTCCAGATCTCTGTCCCCTTTGACCCTAGGTCTGTTGAGCTTCCTTTGTGTGTGTTTCCATAGTTTTTCCCTTTCTTTCTAGCATAGTTTTGAGAGACCCACCTTCTTGGGTTAAATAGATGCATACGTAGCTGTTATTTTTCTGTTATTTCAGCATTTTATTCTGTTCTCTGTAGGTTTATTTTCAGCTACGCAGCACACTTTTTTGCTCTCAACAACGGAAAGGGTTTAAAAATTAAAATTAACGCACACCACACATTGACCCTAAGTGAAGAAGCGCCTGGTTTACACCGCCTGGCAAAGACTCTAAAATCAATTGTCACTGCACCTTATCTGCCCTTGACCTTCTTGATTCTGTCCCTTTCTGCCCTTGTCGGTTTCCTTCTTCCTGTCATCATTGCGCCCCCAAGGCACCTTTCCCGAAGCCTCCTTGGCCTTCACCCTCTGTCTCCGGTCGATCGACCTGCTCCGTCCCACCATCGTCGAGCCAGTCCTTCGCTGATTCTTTGGGTTCTCCTTTTCCTTCTGGTTCTCCCCCCTGTCACCTCCACTATGTCTGGTCCAGGGCCTAACACTAGCGGGAATCCCGGCCCTAATGCCGGGACTACTACTAGCAAAACCACCACAGGAACTACCTCGGCTTCACCCGTGCTCCCCTTCTTGGCAGGCCTCAGCCTCCCCGATTTGGACCGGTTGATAAACGACCCTATACATCATGACGCTAGTTGGCCTGCTATGCCGACAAAGCTCCCTTCCGACATCCCAAAGTTTGAAGGTCGTGCTGGAGAAGATCCTTCAAATCATGTTAGATCTTTCCACATGTGGTGTTCATCTACCTCCATTATCGATGACTCTGTTCGTCTTAGACTGTTCCAACGCACGCTTACAGGCGAAGCTTCTAAGTGGTATGTTGACCAGCCCACTTCCTCCCATACCACCTTTGCAACTCTTGCTCGGGCTTTTTTATCTTACTTCCAGCTTCCCCTTCGTTATGACACTGGTATCGAACTCTTGACTTCCTTCAAGCAAACCTCTTCGACCCGCCTTTCTACCCATGTCTAGGAATGGCGAAGACGACGGAGCTTATGCCAATCTCCTCCCTTCGAAGACCGTGTCTACATGGACTGGTTCCTTAGATCTCTCTTGTCCCCTATCGGGAAAGATGTCGCATCCCATTTTCCTCAAACCGAAGAAGAGGCCCTCCAAATGGCGTTAAAGTATGACCTGATCTACGCTCAGACAGGTTATGATCCTACTGTCCTACCTGATCTTCCCACACCCAATGATGCCCATACACCAGGGGCACCTCATGCCGCCAACAGTATCATTGGACCCATCTCTCATCCATCCGTTCAAACTCACATGAGCTATGGTTTTCCTGGGGGAGGGGGCACTACTTCCTGCACCTCTCCCCCTCCCGGTAGCATGCATCCAGGATACGGCATGCCTCATCCTTTTGCCCAACCTCCTGCTTACCTCAATGTTGCCCAACCTAACCGTTACCCTTATCCACTGCCTAGCGCGCCAACTCCTCCAGCATATGCCCTTTCGCCTCCCTTGCCTTCTCAACCCCTGCAACAGCGCTCCCCGCCCCCTCAAGCGCAGGTGGATGCACAGCAGGGATTCATGGCTACCCAACCACCTAACGGACAGGTGGCCACTCCACCTTCCCCTTCTGGTTCCTCCAATTACCAGATCCTCATGATGAACTCTGATCCGCCTCTCACCGTCGACCTTAACCTTCAAACTCGGTCTCGCGAGTACCCCAAGCCTCTTGCTCAGTCTGCTCCCGAGCCCCCCTCTTCAGGTTCTGCAGAGCCTCTTTCGACATCCAATGGCCCCTTACACATCCCTCAACCCAAAGTTGAGGTTCATCCAAAGATTCCAAAGGGACCCTTACGCCGAAATGCTGCTTCCGGTCGAGCCGCTCAATCGTACAGTATAGTAGATGATTTGGCACAATCCCCTGCTGCCATTTCCACACTGGAACTCCTCCAGTCGTGCCCTTCTCAACGGAAGGCTCTACTATCTGCCGTGGGCGCTGTTGATCCTGCTGATGACCAAATGATTGTTTTCGATGCCACTCAATCGGACCACCCTCCTCTTCCTCCTTCTGTTGCTTTCCAAATCCCAGTCAAAATCCGGAACGCCACTGTATCCCGGTGTATAATTGATGAGGGGGCATCCACCTGTGTGATGTCCGCTTCGGTTTGGAAGCAACTAGGATCCCCTGAGTTGGCCCCTTCCACGATCACCCTTCGAGCGTGGGATGGTCATGCCTCCCAGCCTATTGGCCTGTTTCGTAACTGTCCCATCACCCTCGCCGGTAAGACTGTTTGCGTTGATGTCGAAGTCATTGACGCCCCTCTGGACTACAACATCCTATTGGGGCGAAGCTACACCTATGCCATGTCTGCTGTCCCATCCGCGGTCTTCCGTAAGATGTCTTTTCCACATAACGGGAAGATAGTCACCATTGACCGGCTATCGTATCATGAGTCATCGTCTCAGTCCTCCTCCGAGACGACCATCTCTTCTGTAGCCAACAAGCAAACTGTCGATTCCTTGACCAGTGTCTCCCCCGGCGTTTATAAAGATTCCCCCTTGCTTGGTACTTTTCCTCACCTTCCTCCCCCTCCCGTTACTGATCCCAGCTTGTCGAATGTTTGCATGATGCAATCATCTCAGGCTGCCCATAAACGGCCTGCCTCGGCTAGTCCGCACCCTCCCCCCCGCCCTCCGCAACCCGCTCCTAGCCATTCATCTCCGCCAGCCGAACCTCCTCCTTCCAGCCCTCCCCCTACAGCTGGTATCCCCGAACCTCTTTATCCTCCAGGCTCGGTCCCCCCCGGCCTTAACCATCTTGGAGCCGTACCTCCTGGTCACTACCCTGCTGGACAGATCCCCTTCTTGCCTCCCCCTCTCGGAGTATATTCTGTCCCCGTCATGGCCACCCTCTCTCTCCCTAACTTGACCTTGGGTATTCCGATTTGGTACCTTGACCCCCCAGCCGCCACCCCCCCTGGTCACCCCAAACCTTACATGGCTTTGACACCGGTTCAACCGGCCCCCCTCGCTTCCTCCATAGCCACTGTGCCCCCAGCACCTCCACAGGACCCTTCTCCTGTTGTGACGGCTCCCGGGAAGACAGGCAAAGCCCGAAGGGGGGCAACCCATCACGATCCGGCCCCCCCGACATCCCTTACCCCCCCACGACCACCAAAGCCCGCCATTCAATGCGCTTTGTGTGATGTCGTCGGTCATGCCACTCACATGTGTCCTGAATTGCCCCACCTCAAGCTTCTGGTCAACGAGACATTCCCCGACTCTGATCTCCCCGAAGTACATGTCACTATCCCCGACTCCCTCCCAAAACTCAAACACTTGCGCACAAACCACCCTTGTGCCTTGTGCGATTTTCATGGCCATTACACCCACCTCTGTCCCCGCCTTGACGAGTACCGTTCCTCCTTGGACTTGTACCGCCAGTTCAAGGCCGCTTCGATCGGACCAAAAGACATTCACATTCCGCCTTCCGCTTTTAAGCCAACGGAGCCCTCAGTCACCATTTTGTACCTGTCATCATCCATGAGACCATTGGGGAACATTCCATCTGAATCCTCCCCGGTTGTTTTGCTTGACCTTCCTTCAGCGGTCATCTTGGGCTCAACATCGGTAGATCCGGTATCTACTTACTCTTCGGTCACCCATTGTGACGATGCGCATGTGAACCTCTCTTCTCATGATGATGATTCAGGCCACTTCACCACGTCAGGTAGTTCTTCTTCCACCAGTCACCCCATCTTCTATCACGATGACGACATTATGGAAGAAATTCCCACCCCTGACTTCATCTATTCCCCCTTACATCGAACCCATGCGTTCACACCACATCCACCTTGTGGTCATTACATCGAAACCCAATGTTTGGGTAAGGGGGCACCCACATTTGAGAGGCCAAGAGAAGCCATTCTCCACCACTCTCCTAGTGTATCTGGTCGTGTTGACTCTAGACCCCGTATTCTTCCACATTTAGAAGACCCTCTAGAGTCCCATATCACTTCAGACCACCTACCCCTACATACATCACTGGGGGCATCATACGCCCCCCCATACATATACTTACGACATACCCATAGCATGTTCCAAAAACTGGGGGGCACCATACGCCCCCCCCATACATATACATCCGACATGCCCATAGCATGTTACAAACAAAATCCAAAAACTGGGGGCACCATATGCCCCCCCATACATTCTAGGGGGCACCAGTTGCCCCTACACACATCCGAGAGGGCACCATATGCCCCTATATCTGGCCAATACACGACGAACGCCCTGATCCGCCTGGATCTCTGTCCGAAGTGTTCCCAGATCCCTCTCTCTCCAGTTGACCCGCAACTCTGCCATACCTGCACAACCACATTCTTTTTGTCAAGGTACAGATCGGGAAAACCATAACCACACACCACAACCCAACTCCCAGCCATCAAACAGCACCAAGCCCTCCTCGTCTCCCAGGTCGCAGTTTTCTGCCATTTTCTAGACCAGGTCGCACTTTTTGCCCCCAAACCTGCGTCCTGGGTCGTACTTTTTGCCTCAAAAAGTGCGACCCGGCCATAGAGATGAAGGAGGGGCTATTTCTGGGGTTTTGGGCCCTAAACTGCAAATGTCATCCAACAACATGCAAGAGCAAGGTTAGGCCTCGTACCTCCAACTGACAGATCTCGCTTCCAACGGTCGGTTTGTCCGCTACGTTCGCCGCAAGATTTAGGGCCTTCTCTCCACATTCACCACAACAACAATAGAAAATGAATGATTTTGGAGGGAAAACTACCTCATTTAAGAGAACCCATGTTTCTCCTTTCGACTGCTGCAACCACACCGTAGCCCCGTTCGACGAACCGTCAGCACCGCTGGACAGATCTCACCGAGCTCTCAAATGGGTTTTAGTTAGTTTTTGGTGATTTGATACTTCACCCGGACACATTTTTTCCACGAAGGGTCACTTCACCGCTCCTTAAAATCGAATTTCCTCACTTACGCCACTTGTACTTGGGGCACCATATCGCTCCCTTACTTGTCCATGTTCGTGTCGATTTTTGTCATGAGTGCCCACCTTGTACTCATGCTTCCACGACCCCCCATTGGGGCCTTTACTGTGTGGCAGCACTATAAAAGTCGCCCTTGTTTAGAGCATCCAAGACGAGTCATCATTGCATTCATGGAGTCCATCCTGCGTCCTTTTACACCCCACTATAGCCCTCCATCCTTCATTGCTTGGTCCCTCTCTTGCGTCGCATATCATGACCTTCAGCCCCACTGTCCCCTGTCCCTTTCGATATTGTGTCAGTCGCTGCCATGTCATTCATGCCATTTATGCTCTAACAAGGGAAGTCGTCCATTCGCCACTACATCCTTCCCCTTTCCACTATCATCATTGGTGTCAGTCTGTCTGTCGCTCTCTTGCTCTTCTCTCGTGCCTTAGTTGAGGATCTCTCATTGCCTCACCTACGGCGGACCTCCTTCTGTCGACCTCAGCACATTTATTCCAGAAGCAAGGTCTAGAGGGCGGTGTACCTTGGTTCCAGCTTCCACTTTTGTTCGGTGCCTCAGATCAGGCAGGGGGATTTCTCACCTCCCTTTGACTTGATTGCTTCTCCAGCTCCTTTCAGCATGATCGAGATTCGTATACTGGACAGTCCAGTGACCCAGCAGCAGCTCTTGATGATTCCCGGGCGTGTGTGAGATGTCTCCGCCCTCATGAGGGGGTGGCCCTGCAGGTAGCCCCCCACATGCCCGGATGCCCTCTTCATTGCAGCCTTTGATGCCGCTCCAGATTTTGATGATGTTGGCCTTAGCCACTTGCAACACCTCTATGATTTGCATGTACCGGTCAGATTTTGTGAGCCCTTCCCCATTTACAGGGGGCATTTGGGTTGTGTTTATCTCATGTACTCAGATGATATTGTACTAGTCCTGGCTGTTATCCCAGGCACAGCATGTATGTGAGACTATTCATTGTATTTTTATCTGGCTCTTGATTATGCCAGCTGTACTCTATGGTTCGGTCCCTTGTTCACTGGACACACTATTCTTTTGTACTTTGTCACGGCGGGCATAGGTATACCTCCCCCGCCGCCTTCAGCACAGGTACCCTCTCATAACAGAGACTTGTTGCACCTGCGAGTCTCGTCTCCTCAGGGTCTAGTCCTTCAGCACACTATCTACCTCATATTTCTCCCTCTGACATACCCTTTTGTTGTCTAGTGATTGTTTTCTTACAACGTACTTCGGTCATACGATTTGCTCCTGACACTCGCACGCTGGGGGGAAATCTGTTACACCATTTTTTGGTCATCTAACTCTTCATCATTAGATGGACCCAAGTACACCATGTAAGACCAGTTTTACCCCAAGTAAAGCTGCTTTCACTATGTTAATTAGGAAACCCCAAAAGGAATAATTAATTAAACCATAATTTAATTATTATTCCCAGTCATGTTTAACCCAAAAACAAAGAAATTAATGAGATAAACCCATAGTTATCTTATTATTTTTCTAGGAATAATTATTTAAATAATATTCCTTGTTAAATATGACCAAATCAACCACCATTAATCAAATAAATCATTATTTATTTGATTATATCCCAACCACTTCCTTAATATCCCAACCACTTCCTTAAAAGGATAAATAAATCATTTATTTATTTATTCCTCACTAATCAAGGGATTTGACCCAAGTCAAAGTCCCTTTCCCTCCAACAAATAATAATAAAATATTCCATAGAGGTGGATCTAGATTTGCATCAAGATCTAGAATGACCCAATATTTTGTTATAAATAGGAGGGTTTTCCCCTTCATTCTTCACCTTTTGTTGCATACTAAATCACTCTGGATCTATACACTTGGTCTCATTTTCTGCCATTTTGCTCCCATTGAGCTCTATTTTCTGCATTGGGTTTTCTACATCTACAAGAGAGAGAAAGCTTAGATCTGAAGTGCTGAGGACTACAAAGAACCCATCCCATTAGGGAGATCTGGATACACCTTCTTGTTTCCTCCCAGGTGCCCTGTAATATAAAAATTCATTCAAAAATTGTGTTCTTGTCTTGTCTATTGGATGCATGGAGCAAACTCTTTACTTTACTGCTTAATGTCTTTCCATTTATAGATCTGTTTGTTGCTGTGCTCTAACTACTAATTGCAGATCTGAAGATGTTTTGCAGCCATTATTGTTGTTAGGGCTATTAGTTATGCGTAGCTAAAGTGGGTCTTTTTCGTACACTTCGACAAAGAATCCATACTAACAGTCAGAATTAGATAGATTTCAATATGTAAAAGAAAAAGTGTGATAAGGGTTTTCCAGTTTAAGTGCACCCTAATAAAGAAGAAAAAATGGTAGGGTAAAGTAGGTAGGGTAGGTAGATGTTGTTGCAGAATTACATGTGATGAATAATGGCTTTAGATGTGTTAAATATCTTACTTTCATCACAACTGCAAAGGAAAACAATACACTGGAAGAATTTCAAGCAAAGCAAAGTCAGATTATTAACTTCCCCTTTCATTTTTCCCTAAAAATTTCACTAATTTCCCCTAAGTACTAAGGTATTTAAAGATTAGAGGGGCTCAAGGCATTTCCTTCACTTCTGGAGGGACCGGACCCTCGGCCCAATAATTGGAAAATCCTGAGTGCTTAAAATCATTCATCATCACATTCATTCACCTCTAAGAAATATTTTCCTAAGTAAAATCCCTTTTTACTTAGGAAAATCATGCAATATTTCACAAAAACCCTATTCATGCAAGCATAAGTTAAATAAATTACTTTAATGTTTTACACTTAGCGCTTTAGTTCATTTTTTCATATTAATTTCTAATTTTATTATTTAAATCCCCATATAAAATTCGCCCTTTTTCCCATATTATTTTAATAAAATCCCTAATAATTAATATCTCGCCACTTTGGTTGAAAAATAACCATATAATTGCGTTAATTGTAATTAATTGGTTGAATTACCGATTAATTAAAAAATCCACTACCCCTCCATATAAAAGGGATTAATTAACCCTCTAGGTTAATTAATAACCTAATCCGCCAATCAAATCACCCCCGATATGATTATCTAATATTTAATCACATTGGGCCCGCCATTTTAATTCTCCGCCATCTTCCTTTCCCGAGGACCGTCCGATCAACTCATCTCAGATCTATGGTTATCGTCCATATTGCTATCCATCCTTGTTCGAATGATAACGTGTGATGGCCAAGCAATTTTCTGAACAATGACGCGCCACGCGTCGTTCATCGTATGGAATCGGTCGCCCTTCGCTGAAAACCGCCTTTCCCCAAAATCAGTGCAATTGAAACCCCTTACCACCTACCTCCCCTGATGAAACCTCCGTACTTGCTGACGTCATCCATTAAAATAATAAAAAACCCGCCAACCTTTGACTTTGCAAATAAAACAAATGTGCCCGCATCATTTTCATTATTCTGTGTAACGACCAGAGTCTCATGCAGAAAACTCCAAAACCAACTATCAAATGCCATCAACTACCACCGTGCTGAGGAAAATTGCAGCCAAGCATTCAAAATTCATCTGCCATAGCTAATACCTATTCCAATTACTATTCATTTCCCAGGAAAATAGGTATTTACCTTGATTCTCGTCAAACTCTATAAAATCCTAGTTTTTGTTTTAAATTCCACACGAGAAACTAAAACAGGGTTCAAAATTGATCTTCATTTTATTCCTCAAATCCCTGGAACTGCAATTATATTCCTAAACCTGTGATTGTGCCTGTTTTTCATAAAAAACCCCGAATTCATTTCTAAATCCACAAGAACCAGAAATGGAGATTCTTGTGGCTCTAAATGTCGCACCCCTCAATAACCCTCACAGAGATTTAGATTATCTACCTTTAGTAGACAAAGATTTCCAAATTAAAGACCTGGTTCTCAGTGAAAATCCCCTTCGAATTTTTTGCTACCGCAAAGATAATTACTTGAAAGGTTCTGATATTTTTGGATTATGGGAATCCAATCTTCCCATGTACCTACTCCCCTGAGTCCACATTTTCCCTGAGATAATACATTACTGTCATGCAAACTATAATCCCAATCAAAGAGCAGTTTTGTCCCCGAATCAGACTATCCTTTTTCCCATAACTGCTCAGTCTATCAATGAGATGTTGCAATTTCAACCTGGTCAAGCCCTCACTCCCCTGTCCATGGGAGAATTACTTGAGAAATCTACCAAATTATCCCATGAAGAGTTAAATCGTCTTTGCCAGACCTTCATGTTACCAGA
This sequence comes from Pinus albicaulis, assembly GCA_034641835.2. NCBI lineage: Eukaryota > Viridiplantae > Streptophyta > Pinopsida > Pinales > Pinaceae > Pinus > Pinus albicaulis. Next base: position 663,646,406 of record CM076583.1, read on the forward strand.
ACATCAGCCCAAAGACCCTCCCCCTTATGGTTATACCTTCTTCACTGATGTGGGTAGACTTATTCTAAATATGATATCCTCTATAATGGGTTTCAATAATAGTGAGTATGTTGACCAATTAACCCTAGTATTGTTGTCTATTTTCACCCCTGGATAGCCCCCTGCTGTCAAGTATGATTTTGCTTCCTACATTGCAGAAAAAATCCATGATCAGTTCATGAGATTAGAGAATGAAAGAGTGTTCAAGTATTCCTCTATTATTTATCATCTCATGCTTTATTACCAATCTGAAAGTTTCCCTTTCTATGTCAAAAAGCTTGATGCCAAAGGAAATCCTAGGTCTGTTATCTTTTGGTCTGCCATTACTCATAATTCCCCTGATTCTCCTTATTCCTACAATGAGTTTGTTGACCTATTTGTACACCCTGCAACCACCATGTTGATAGGAGTTTCTCCTCCGAGGGTCAATAGTGAAATCAAGAAAATTCTTCAACTCTCAAAGAAATATCGGATAGGTGACTGGTACCTATACTGAAATCACACAGAAATCAGAATCTATGGATGTGAGTTATGCCCATTCAAGTTGCCAAAATATGTCCCAATGAGACTCTTTGCATTAGATTATTTCAGATAGATGATTAATTTAGATATATTTCATTTTTTCAATGCAAAGAAAAAGGCTCAACTCAGAATTAAAAGCCAATTAGGTCCGTTTGTTTGCAACTCTAGAGATGCTGGGAAGGAAGCTGAAAGAATCTTAGAAGACTATCTTAAATTACAGAAAAGTTTCTATTGGGTACGTTATGACCCAAATAGCTTCATTTGTGATAGAAGAATGAAAAATAAACTATCACCATGCATTCATCAAAGAATCCCAGAAATTGAACAGTATGCCAATATGGATGAATGGATGGAAGGGACATTGGTAGAACAGGATAGTGAGCAGGTCAATGTTGAAAATGTAATGAAAGACCTTGAAAAAATACTTGACCTAGACTCTTTTGGACAGGTACAAATACCAGGTATTGGTTCTTCTTTTGCTGGGACTTCTCAGAAAAATTTGTAGGAAATCAGTGCATTGGCTATGGTAGCATCTAAAGGAAAGGAGAAAGAGGTTGATATACAGGTTATAGAGAAATTTACAATGACAGAATTGCCTGAAACTTCTAAAGAGTAGGGTCAAGTACAGATTTCTCCTACTCAGACCAATGTGGTAGAAGTGTCATCTTTCATACCACCTCTGAAAGAGGCCTGGGACATTAAAAGAACATTCATAAATATAAAGGCTAGAAATGATCCACTCAGACTTCAAGTGTACAGTCAATGTTTGAATATGGCTCCTAAGAATCAACAAAGATTGATGTCAGCCTATGACATTCAACATGGTAAAATGATAATGAGTCACTTCAAACCCAAAGTGCAACAACCTCAAACCACTGTAGATTATATTAAAACTAATTTTGAAGTCTTAGCAAAGGATATCCATCCTTTGGATCAAATTGAGATGCATAAACAGACAGGTGAGATGATTTATTCTACTCTAACAGATAAATCAATGATGACCCAAATTTTACAAGAGTCTTTGTAGAATACTAATGCTCAGCTAAGTCTTGAAAAAGCATCTTCTCAGGATAAGGACAACATGATAAAAACTTTGGAGGAAATCATTATTGGATTGGGTCATAATCCCAAGGATGTCAAAGGTATAGAAACTTTGATCAAGAAAAAAGATGATGATATTGCAGCCTTGAGAAAACAATTGAAGTTACCAACCTCAAGACATCCACAGACTATAGAAATTATAAAGCAAAAATCTGAATAAGAATTGATGGACTTGCTCTTGAAACTGAATGAGCAACTTAATGAAACTAAAAAAGAGCTTGAAAAGGCATTGAAAGATAAGCAGTCAAATATTCCAGCCTGTACAACTGAAATGATTACAAGTACTACAACAACAGGTTAGCCAATAGAGTTTTCACAGGTACATACTTCCAATTTAAGTATAGAAGAGTTAATAAAGTCAATGGAGGAATTGAAACTCCAAGTGAAAAAGCTACAGAAACCAAAGGCACAACTCACCACTTTGGAACAAAAATATGATCTCTCGAAGATGAATTTTGCAAATAAAACAGGAGAGGTCAAAAGATTAGAAAAGTTGATCAACAAGTTGGAAAAGGATCTCACATTGGAGAAAAATTTAAAAGAAATAAATGATATTCTTTGGGACAACATCATCCAATCAATAAGAGATGTCTAGCCCTCAATTCAAATAATGCATGAACAGAATGATTTAGTCAAATTGGCTCTGGAAGAAATCCTAAGAGCAAGAGAAGAATTGGGAAACATGCCTGAAGAAGATGATAAACTTATCTTTTTTCTAAATACTCAGAACAAGCATCAACTTGAAGAACTTGGCATTCAAGACAGGACAGGAACCATTTTGGAAATAAAAAGAGTTTTTACCAAAAGAACTCTGATGCAGAATCTAGAACGAAGATGTTCTGATATGCAAGAAGAAATCACTGCCTTCCGAAAAAAGATTTAATATTTTTTTGAATAAAGGATTGCTCGGTCCTTTAGTTTCAGAAGATAAATTGATGGACCTTGAAAGTTATGTTGAAAAATTGGACAAGCATGCTGACAATTAGGCTAGTACCTCAACTAGTTCATCAACAACAGCATTGCCTACAGGAAAAAGTCTTCATGATAGATTGGAAAATTTGTTTTATCTTGAGCATGAAGTAAATCATTTGTTCCCAATTCAACCCACTTTCTTTAGGTATATAGAGATTGATGAAACTCTTAGAAAGATGGAAAGAACCAGAATACCGAAAGATAAATGGTGGGAAGAACTGTTAGAACTTTTGTAAAAACTATCCTTACATGAATTTTTGATTACATACTACAATAAATCATGATAAAGAAGGATAAAAGAGTATCAATGCAGTTAAAGAGTATCAGTTAAATGAAGCATCCTGCACATAATTACTGAAGAGGACAACAGCTAGCCAAATCATAGCGCCTGCCTCCAGCACATTCTCAAAAGAAGGAAACAACACAACATCAGTTATCATTTTTCTTATCTACGAGACCATCTGTCTCTAGTTTATTGTAATATACTTATGAGTCATCCTAGATTATATTTCAAGTTGTTATGAGATATTTTTTGTAACTTTTTGTATAAATACTCCCTCAATTGGAGTATTAGGGGGTGGATTTTTTAGACTTTGCTGTAACATTGACTATTTGGAATAAAGTGTTGTTGTAGAAATTTTGTGTGGCTTGCTGGATGAGGAATTGATGCGAAATAATTTTTACAGGATTCATGTGTCAGATTACGGATCAATCAGTCATCTATCTCTTATGTGTTAAAGTCTTTATATTTGTCTATTATATCATCTGTGCTTCATTTCTGAATGATTAATGAAAAGGAATAAATCATAAAGTTCTTAAGTGTAATCTGATTTTAATCATTATTGTTCTAAATTTTCTCTTGTTTTTCTGGTTTAAGCATTTTTATTATTTAGTAAAGAATACTTAATTTCTCTTTATTAATAATCACTCAATTTCCCTCTTTTGAATGCGTTGAAGGATTCTTAATTGCCCTTCATCCATTTGAAAATCATCCCATTCACATGAGATCTATAATTGTTCCCTGTTTGATTATCTTGCCCTGTGAACCCATCTTTTTCTAAGAGACTTAATCCAGTTAAGTTATCCTTTTTGACTCCATTAGTGCAATGGACTAAATTACTCAATCTCGCTCTCAGCTATTTAATTCCACCATCCAAACTCAATCAAAACCCTTGGACTTTATAACTAGCCTGATATCTTCTAAAAAAAAGCTAAATTATACAGAGAGAGCCCTCTCTAGGTACATATTGGCTAGATTATATACCTAAAAGTTGGTTTGTGGTTACCTCGGACCCCTTTCCTCTTCCCAACAACTTCAAGGAAAATCTGAGTGATAACATAGTGGGGACCCCATTGGGGACCTGAATAATTTTATTGTTACTATTGTTTACTTTCTAAACTACAGATGGAGCCTGAAGTTAGCCATTTAGCTTTTGAACTACTTTTGCTCTGCAATTGCATAGTAAATAAATGCTACTTCAGTCTATCTTCGGTCTAGTTTATGAACTATACTTTGGTTTCAGACATTTGATCAGTTCCTCTAGTTAAATAAATATTTAAGAAAATTTAAATCCAATATCTGAAATTTCTTAAAGAGATTGTTGAAGTTGTATTATTCATTTCATTTAAACCAAAAAACGAAAAAATATCACCTATAAAACTAGCTTCAGAAAGGACTCGTTACACTAGGGCTAATCCTGATCCAAATCCACCACCTGTGTTTGAAAATCTTCATCTGATTCCTAGAATTCTTACAAGACAAGATAGTCAAGAAAGCTCTGATAGTTCTCGACCTCTCTATAGATCTATATCATGTCCTGTGAAGTGGATTTATCTTGAGGACGAACCTTTTGATGAGTAGTTTGAAACATCTTTATTTGTAAATTTTTCTGAATCTGAGTTGTCCAATTTGGTTCCAGACCCAGTATTTCTTGAAGATTTACAATTTGAATTTGTTACTTCATATCTTGATAAGCATTTGCGAAATTCCATACAATCTGAGTTTACCTCTGAAGGAAATTCAAATATTTATGTGATTACTTCAGATTCTCCCAGTTCATCAACATTTCATCAAACATCTCAACCTCAAATTATCCCTTCTACTCCTCCACCCACCACTCATATACCAACCTCACATGTTATTTCATCGCTACCTCCTAGAATGGCAAACAGATATGCTCCTCTGGCATTACCTGCTAATCTAGGGGCTACGCCTCAAGACTACCAAAGTAAAATCACTCCTTTTGATGGTTTTGGAACCTATACTGCACAACAACATACTAAAAATATGACCGATTATTTTGAAATCTATGAAATTGATGCTGATGATGTAAGAATGAGAATTTTTGTCCAAAGTTTTACTAGAGAACTCAGAACCTGGTTTAGGGCCCTTCCTGCAAATAGTGTTGCTGACTTACAAGCTCTTTATAGATCATTTTTAAATAGATGGGAAAATAATAAAGATCCTCTTCAAATCTTAGCAGACTTTGGAAAACTAAAAAGAGGACCAAATGAGACTGTGCAAGATTACATTACTAGATTCAATGAGGCTTACAATGTTGTTCCCCAAAATCTTAGACCTCCTCCAGACTCAGTATTAATCAAATTCCCTGATGGATTTGATTCCAATATAGCTTATCAACTTAGGGAAAGAGCTCCTCAAACTTTAGAAGAAATGCAAAGTATAGTTGTCAGTGTTGAAGACAACCTGATAGAGAAACGAGCTAGAGCCAGATCTGAAAGGAGAATGCCTAAAAATGAATAACCAACAGCTTTTGAAAAGAAACTGGATGCTATTATCAAAGGAATGGAAAGGCCAGGAGATAGAATATAAATAATTGAAAAGAATAAATCTCCTTGGGATGGTCAACCGAGCAATACTGTTAAAAATCCAAATTTCAGAAGGAACCAAAATCAAAATACTAGAAAAACTGGTCCTGACCAAAATATTAGGCCCCCATTCCAGGAAAATTATGTTGAAGGCTCAACTTCTGAAGAACCAACTGAAGATGTTCAAATAAAAAATTTCACTGAATGCGAAAACGAACCAGAAATTTTCCTGACCCAAGAGGATCAAGAGGCTCATATTCTTAAATAATTTCAAACCTAGTCAGGAGAATCATTTGACTTTAAGGAAGGTTATGATACAACCATTTATGATATTCACAAGAAATATAATTTGAGGAGAAGAAGAGTTGATGTTCCGGAAACAAGTAAACAGAAAACTACAAAACAACCCTTCAAAGGTAAAATTAATATTGCCCCTCTAAATATTCTTTCTAGATCAGATCCTAATCTTGCCAACCCAATAATTGAAGATGTATCTGATACTCAACTGAATAAAAAACAACTTTCCAATACTCTTCCTCCCAAAGGAAATGTAGAGGAACCTCCAGAAGTTGATTCAGAAATAACTTCAGCACACAACCCCACTCCTGAAAAGGAGAAAAATACTGAAAAAATAGAAGAAAAAGACAATCCAACTGTTCGAAATACAAGGAATCAGACTGAGAAACCTTTTAATCTGGAAGCTGAAGTAGGAAAATTAAAGATAGATGTTCCATTGTTTGAATTAGCTAAACATGATGTCTATAGAAGCTAAGTTAATAGATCACTCAATATTACTGGAAGTGATGATTCAGTAAATGTTTTTGATAATCAACCTAGATTATTATTTGGCCCTGAAGTAAATGGAAAACCAAAAAGTGGAGGAACTCCATTTTATGTGAGTTTGAATATACATGATAAAATACTTCATAATTCCATGCTTGATTCTGGGGCATCTCACAATCTAATGCCCAAAGCTGCAATGGAAATATTAAACTTAGACATCACCAGATCATACAAAGATCTTTTTTCTTTTGATTCAAGTTAGGTGAGATGTTTAGGGTTAATTAAAGATTTGTGTGTTACATTGGTTCAATACCATGCAAAAACAATTTTTATGGATATAGTAGTAGCAGATATTCCTCCAAAATATGGGATGCTATTGTCCAGATCTTGGGGTGAAAAACTCAGAGGATCTCTTCAATTAGACATGTCATATGCTACTATTTCAGTATTCAGCCAACCTAAGAGACTATACAAAGAAACCTTGATGAAATATGTAGTCAGTAGTCAGGAGAAACCTGAAAATTTCCCCATCTACTCAGTACACTCTGATATGGACTCATTTATTATTTATAATGCTGAATTTGATCTTCCCACTGAACTAGAAGTAACAACAAATGAACCAAAAGAAATTGCAAATAAAAAATCTAGCATTCAAATCCAAGAAATCTCTGAAGAAAAAGAAACATCAAAAACCCAAGAAAAACCAGAAGAAAGTAAAAAATCAGATCTCACTGTTAAGAAAGTTCCTGGAACGCCCGATACCAATTATGAACATGAAATTCTTTGGCATTTAGAATTTGATGGTTCAGTTAATAAGTTAGGAGCAGGAGCTAGAATTTGGATACAAAACCTCGAAAATGATCATGCTAAAGGCCATGCTTAGAGATTGAACTTTAAATGCACTAATATGAAGCTCTTTTGTTAGGGATAAAACTTGTCAAAAAATTAGGTGCAATTAGAGTATCTTTCATAGGATATTCTGACTTAATCATTCAACAGATCAATGGTGAATTTCTGACAAAAGATCCCAGATTAAGAGAATATAGAGGAATAGTTGTAGAGATTCTCAATACTTTTCTACAGGCTCAGCTTGCCAAAATACCAAGAAATTTTTTTTTACATGCTCATAGTCTTGCAATGTTTGCTAGCACTTGTAAATTACCTTTCGAACCTAATCATCAGTTCACAACTGAGATTAGACACAGACCTACTATACTAGACAATTTTAAGAATTGGCAAGTGTTTGTAAATGAGAATCAGATTAATAATTTTCTAACTTTAGAGAATGAATTTTCTAATAGAAACATAGATGAAGATAAAATCATTGAATCTGATCAAATAAATGAACAAGAAACATACATTTCAAAAGAAAGTGTAACTCAAATGCTTCATCCAACAAATTTCACCAAAAAATAAATGCAGGACCTTAAACAAATGGAGGTTGATGAGATTATAGAAGATGAATCTGAAAGCATTAATTTGAAAGATAATCATTTGCCTAAAGGATTAACTCCTTTGGAAGATCTTTTTGACTCTAATGATATTCCAAAGAAACCCAAAATGGAACCATTGAAAGCTGATATTGAGGAATATAATCTGGGCATTGAAGAAAATCCTAAAATAATAAAGTTATCTAAATCTTTGCCTCGTGATCAAAAATCAAAATATGTTGAACTAATAAGAGAATTCCAGAATTTCTTTGCCTGGAGTTATGAAGATTTGAAATCATATGATACATCTATAATTCAACATACAATACCTCTGAAAGAAAATCAGAAACCATTTAAGCAGAAACTCAGAAGAATCAATCCTGTATTGTTGTCTTTAATTGATAAAGAAATCAAACGAATGTATGAAGCAGGGATAATTTCTCCTATTAGCTTTTCAGAGTGGGTGTCTAACTTAGTCCCTACTAGGAAAAAAACTGGAGAGATCAGATTATGTGTTGATTTAAGAAATGTGAATAAGGTTTCTTTGAAGGATAATTATCCTTTGCCCAAAATGGATCACATTTTGCAAAGGGTAGTAGGTGCTTCAAGGATTTCTCTTTTAGATGGGTTCTCAGGATACAACTAGATTCTGGTTCATCCTGATGACCAGGAAAAAACAGCTTTTACAACACCATGGGGTACATTCAAGTATGTTAAAATGCCATTTGGGCTGAAAAATGCTGGAGCAACCTTCCAAAGAGCAATGGAAATTGCGTTTGCAAAAGAAATTCATGAATTTCTTGTTATATATCTGGATGATTTAACTGTTTTTTCTAAATCAGATCAACAACATTTGGACCATCTCAGACAAGTATTCATAAAATGTAGAAAGTATGGTATCTCTTTGAATCCAAAAAAATTCCTTATTTGGTCTTGAAGAAGGTAAACTTTTGGGCCATATCATTTCCAAAGATGGTATTAGAATTGATCCTGCTAGAATAGAAGCTATATTGCAAATACCTCATCCCAGAAATATCAAAGAGCTTCAAGCTTTCATAGGAAAAATCAATTTTTTGAGAAGATTCATTTCTAGTTTAGTTGAATTAATTGGATTTCTTACTAACATGTTAAGAAAGGATTCGAGTATTAAATGGACAGTAGAATCCAAACAAGCATTTGAAGAAATTAAAATGGCTTTGACTAGAACACCAGTTCTTACCAGTCCACAATTTGATAGAGACTTCATAATATTTTCATTTGCATCAGAACATACTGTAGCAGCTATTTTATTACAAAAGAATGATCAAGGATGTGAAAAACCTATAGCCTTTTTTAGTAAAGCACTAAGATATGCATCATTAAAATACAACATCATGGAAAAACAAGTTTTTTCACTCATAAAAGCCATCAAAGATTTTAGAATCTATATATTGTATTCCCATGTGATAGCTTATGTACCAAATGATGTTGTCAAAGACATCTTAACTCAAGATGGAATTGAGGGCAAAAGAGGTAAATGGATTGCTACCATATTAGAGTATGATATTGAAATAAAACCTACAAAGATTATAAAAGGACAGGGATTGGCTCAACTCATGACAGAAACAAATTTCCAAGCCCTGAATATTAATGAATTGGATAATGAACAGGAGATGGCGACTCCACAAATCAGCCAGGCCTTCTTAGATTCACCTTGGTATGCTGATATAATTTATGTATTGTTAAACCTGCAAGCTCCTCCAGGGTTATCAGAACAAAGAAGAGGTTTTTAAAGATGACATCTTTGAAGTATTCTATTTTAGATAATGTTCTCTTTTGGAAAAATCATGATGGTATTCTATTGAATTTCTTGTTAAAAGATGAAGCTGACAAGACTCTCAATGAATTCCATGCAGGAGACTGTGGTGGACACCTTTATTGGAAATCAACTGCAGATAAGATCCTAAGAGTTGGATTTTATTGGCCAACATTATTCTCTAATGTAAAGAAATTTGTCACTGCTTGCCATAAATGTCAAATTTTTTAAGGCAAGAGAAAACTATTACCTTTACCCCTGAAACCAATTTCCACTGAAAAACCTTTCCAACAATGGGGCCTGGATTTCATTGAAGAAATCCATCCTCCTTCTTCTCGCCAACACAAATGGATCCTCACTGCCACCGATTATTTTACTAAATGGATAGAAGCAATTCCTTCCAGACAAGCCAATGACTCTGTGATCATAGGATTCCTAGAAACCAATATACTATCAAGATTTGGTTGTCCTGAGAAAATTATAACTGATAATGCTGTTGCCTTCAAATCTAAGAAGATTATAAGTTTCTATAATAAATATCATATCATCTTAGGCCATTCCACAACCTATTACCCTCAGGGTAATGGACTGGCTGAATCCTCCAACAAGAGTCTCCTCAATATTATTAAGAAATTATTGGAGGAAAATAAGAAAAAATGGCACAAGAAACTTATAAATGCACTATGGGCAGACAGACTCACCACCAAAAAATATATTGGGACCAGTCCTTATGAGTTAGTCTATGGTATTGAGACTGTATTTCCTTCATCTTTAGGAGTTCGTGTTATGAAATTACTTCAAGAAGCTCAAGTTGAAACAAATTATATTCAAAGGAGAATAAATCAGACTATCAATTTGCAGCAAACCAGAGAAGAAGTTTATTAAAGATCCCAAGTATTATAGGAGGAAATAAAGAAGATATCTGATAAAAGGACCAAGGCAGAAGATTTCCAACTAGGAAACAAAGTTTTAAGATGGGATTCCAGAAGAGAGGATAAGGGAAAACATGGGAAGTTTGATTTCTTATGGAAAGGACCTTACATTATTCATGCTTTACAAGAAAATAATACATATTTTCTGAAAAAATTGGATGGTACAGAAACTGAAGAAGGACCAGTTAATGGTCGAATGTTGAAACACTACTTTGATCATATTTATTAGGATATCCTAATTTTTAACATGTACATACTATATCCTTTGTAATGCATCAGTTTGGATTGGATAGTAACCTATTGGAGTTGAAGCCCGAGGAGAAGGCCCTAAGATTCAGAAGTATTACTGTCATACATATCATAAAGCAAAAAGCAGAAGAAGATTCCATGGTTCAATCAAAATCATTCTGAGAGCATCTGACCTACTGTTCTTGACTTTTCACCAGGAAAAGCCATCCCCAAGTGGAGCTAGTGTTAGACTCCTATACCAATAGGTATCATATTTCATGATTGACTTGATGGGCTATGTAATATGTTCATACCTTTTTCTTGTTGCAAAGGTTTTCCATATTGTCAAAAAATTAAAAAATTTAAAAAATGTAAAGAGGGTATACCCTAAAAGAAAAATCAAAGGGTGAAAAGAATAAAAATGGCCAAAAAAAATAGTGAAAGAAAATGAACCCCACCAAAAGAAAGGCCAAGGAAAGTGTGCAAGCCTAAATTCCACTACTATTTTGCTCTTATGTAATAATAAAATTGTGTGCAACTTGTTGGCAATATGATGCAATGTGTTGTCCTTGATGGAAACCTACTTGATGAATTTGTCCTTGATGGAAACCTACTTGATGAGTTGCGTTTTTATAGCAACCTATTTGTTAAAGATGTAAAAATGATGTATCTACAGATCAGTTTAGAAGTAGCAGAAAAAGGAATTTCAGTAAGTGCCAGAGAAATGATAAATATAATATGTCACAATGTATACGCTACTTTTATGAAGGAAACCCGCGTATGGATTCAATGTATACACTAATTTTGTGAAGGAAACCCGCGTATACATTCAGGACTAGTATATACACAGCTAGTTTGAAGAGAAATCGCGTATACACGTTGATACGAACACTCCAAGTCACGTATGCCTTTTGCGCTCTAAAAACTATGATACCTAGGGGAATTACCATGGTATTGGCCCATTGTATTGAGTGCTAGATTATATAATTGATCCCGTCCAGGAATACCATCAGCGGTTGAGTGGTTTTGACTCATGGTATTGACAAAGGCTAAATCTATATAAGGAGAAGAAGATCATAGTGTAAGGGTGTGCATGTGTTTGGGTATTGAATGAATAATTCACTCTGAAGTATATCTGCATGGAATGGTTGAACTCTGTTTTTGATAGATCTAAATTTATGATGCACCCATGGAAATGATGAAGGTTCAAGATCTCTAGATCTAGAAATGATAAATCTCTAGGCTGATCTGCAAAAGAAATGATGAAGAACTGGCACAAATCTGCTGATGATAATGAAGAAACCTGGGTAAGTTTATAGATCTGGTATATTTTGCAAAGTCTACCATTTAAAGATCTATACGCTATTTTGTCTTGGTAAAAGCGCGTGTATACGCAGATTCTCTTAATAAAAAGCGCGTATGGAAGTTAGGGTTTCTGAAGCTTATTTACAGATATTACTTCTGTGATTTCTGTTTTCTCTCTGCTATCAGTCAATGAAGTCTTCTTGAAGTTTTGGGTTGATTGAATATGGAGTATGTTGCTGATTTGATAATGAACAAATCTAATCACTGATTGAGAAAACATGATGAAGGATGAGTGACTATCTAAACAGTTCTACATTGTTGATAGATTTTCTGAATTGAAAGTTTCAGATCTGAATATGAGTCTAAACAGATTCTGAAAGGAAGAATATGGTAGTTGGTGAAAATAAAAGCGCGTGTATACGCAGAAACTGTGAATAAAATTTGCATATTATTTCAAGAATATAAAACTAGCATGCACTAAAGCATACACAGGGTGGTGTGAAGAAAGACGCGTATATACGCGGGTTACATAAAGAAAAACAACATATGGTACTTGAATTAATGGTTGTTCGAAGTTGAATATGTATCTGATTATCTACTCTGAAGTCTGGGCTATTTCTGAGATTCTGGTTACAGTGGTCTTACTGTTCTGATTGAAGTTTTGGGAAAAGTATGGTTGTTAATGTTAAGGGGTTGTGTTGAAGCTGTTTAGATCCAGTATGAAAATTGATGAAACGTGGTCTGCAGTGGGTCTGAGGGTTGAAGCCTTTAGTATGGAAGTAGAAGCTTTCAGCCAGTAGAAGTTGGTGTTGAAATCAGGTGGTCGACGCTTCCTTCTAGGAGAGGCTGGTAAACGAGATCAGGGGGTTGGAGGCTACGCCGATTGCGGTGGAGTGAGCAGACTGCAGCCTGCAGGTAGGAACCACTGCGTGGCTCTTGGCACATTTTGCATTGATCTTCTCTAATAATCAGCGTTAAAGTTCTTCTATATATTGTCGTGAAAGACAAAAGGTGGGAAATGATGATGTTTTCTCTAAATGGGTTTGGTATTAGTCCACCACCAATATTGGGGGTGTGTTTTCTGTGTGGTGGATTCTTTCTTTGTGATTCTGCCTCATAAAATTCAGTATCCCCGCCCTACTACATAAAAACAGGCAAATCTATTTAAAGAACATTACAAGAAAATTCTAATCTTGAAGGAGATCTGATTGTCACACCTGGTGCATATCATATTCCCGTAGCTCGTATATAGTTGATTCATAAAATAACGGTTGTGGAAATAGCACTCAATAAAAAAAGTTGAATTATTCATAAAACTTCTAAATATTTGATTCACCCCCTCTCAGTTTTTTTCCCAACAATTGGTATAAGAGCAGGTCCTTCTGAAAAAGCTTAGCCGCTAGAAGGAAGATCAAACAAGATGAGCAATCAAGATGGAACAACATCTATCAGGCCTCCACTCTTCAACGGAAACAATTTAATCTTCTATAAAACAAGGATAAGATCCTATCTTCAGTCTCTGGGAGTAGATGTATGGGCTATTGTTGAAGGAGGATATCAATATCCAGCCACAATACCAATAGATCCAATAGAAAGAAAGAATTATGAAACAAATGCAAAGGCGGTCAATGCTCTATTGGGAAGTCTAACTGAAATAGAATTTGTCAAAGTTATGTAGCTGGATACAACAAAGGCAATATGGGACAAAATAATTCTAAGTTATGAAGGTGATGCAAAGGTAAAAAGTGCTAAACTCCAAAATCTCAGAATTCAATATGAGAATCTAAAAATGTATAATGAGGAGAGCATTGCCAATTTATTTTTACGTCTTGATGATATTGTAAATCGTATGATAAATCTGGGAGAAACAATAACCGAATCTACTTTGGTTGAGAAATTTTTAAGATTACTAATGGCAAAATTTGAGTCAAAAGTTTCTGCTCTTGAAGAAAAGTAGGATCTTCAAAATCTTACTATGGTACAACTTCATGGCATACTAACTGCATGTGAAATGAGAAGAGGAGGACCATCTGAAGTCAAATAAGTTGTCTTTAGAGCTTATACAAAAGGGAAAGAAGTACAAGAGATAGAAGGATCAAGGTATATCTCAGAAGAAGATGAGGTAAATTTTGTAAAGAAACTCCAACTTGGCACAGGACGGTTAAGAGGTAAGCTTCCTTTCAAATGCTTTGCTTGTGGAAGAGTTGGTCATTATGCTGCTAAGTGTCCTCATAAAGAAACACATGAAAAAGGGAAGGAAGTAGCAAGAAGGAATAAGAATCGGTTTAGCACTAGAAAGGTTATGCTGCCAGTGCTCATGAAATGGGTGATGGGTTATACGTAATGGAGGTGAGGAAGAATGTGAACAAGATCTTAGACTTCTGCGCATTTGAAAAGAATCTAGAAGAAGAAAAATATACTTTTATGGATGCTTTAGAGGACAATGATTTTCTTAATGAAATCAATCAACTCAAAATATGCTTAGAAGAAAGTAAAATATCCATAGAAACTCTAAAAAGTCAGCTTGAAGAAAAAGAGAAACACAATGAGAAATTAGAATGTGAAATATTAAGTCTAAGAAAATAAATTGAGAAAGTGAAGACTTTGAATCTTAGATTTGCTAAAGGATCTGAAACCTTAGATTAGATTATCAAGGTACAACATTCTCCTTTTATAAAGACAGGTCTTGAATATATCGGAGAATCTTCTCAGACTTCAGCACCAAATTATCTAAAAGTAGCTACAGCCAGTATACAACATTCTGCCACTCAGTAAGGGAATAAAGAATCTTCACAGGTAAAGTATGACCATCTCAATTCAAATAACACTAACAAGAATACATTTCAAAGAAACACCAACCAACAGGTAAATTCAAGCAGAATATTTCATGATCGCAGAAATTTCTTTTTCAATGGACAATGTTTCTCATGTCACAATTTTGGTCATAAAGCTATTCAATGTGTTGCATATAAAACCGTCATGATAAGAGAAGCAAGAAAGAAAAAGATTGATATTGGAACAAAGATGAATACCTATAACAATTTTTCTCCTCTTCTAAATGAATTTGAATGTGCTTATTGTAATAACTTTGGGCATGAAGAATCTGAATGCAGGAGCAAAGTTTAGCTAAGAGAGCATTTTCCTTCAAACTCCAAAGTATGGAAAAAGAAGGAATTACAGGTTGAAAATTGTGGCATAGCGTTATTTGTAGAAGGTGAAGAAAATCAATGGTACATTGATAGTGGATGCTCAAGACACATGACAGGTGACAAAAACAAACTTCTTGCATATAGTGCTCTAGAAAAAGAAAAGAATGTTACATTTGGAAATGATACTCCTGCTGTCATTAAGGGAAAAGGGTCTGTTTTTCTAAAAGAAAAGGTGAAAGCTAATAATTTCATGTATGTGGATGGATTAAAGCATAACCTGTTAAGTGTAAGTCAAATGTCTGATCAAGGAACTGAAGTTGTCTTTAGTTCGAAAGAATGTGTGGTACGTGATCTTGATACAGGTAAAACAATTATAAAAGGAAACAGAACTCCAAGAAAACTGTATGTATTGAAGATCTGCAAAGAACAATGTTACTTGAGTAAATCTTTAGAAAATTGGCTATGGCATAGAAGGTTGGGGCATCTGAGCTTCTCTCAAATCAACAAATCAAGCAGACTTAAAGCTGTTTGTGATCTTCCCAATATTACTCTACCTGAAAGTATCATATGCAAATCTTGCCAATTTAGTAAGCAAACCGGAGTGAAAATTAATGCCAAGGAAGGATCATCAAGTAAGCCTCTTGAACTCATTCATACTGACATATGTGGACCTATGAGGAAAAATTGACCACGTGGTGAAAAATACTATATCTTATTTATTGATGATTTCTCTAGAATGTGTTGGATTGGGTTGATTAAACACAAAGATGAAGCATTTGAGAAATTTTAGATCTTCAAAGAACTGGTTGAAAATGAATTAGATCTAAAAATCAAGTGTCTTAGATCTGATCGAGGAGGACAATATACATCAAATGAATTCCTTGAATTTTGTGAACAACATGGCATGAAAAGACATTTTTTTGTAGCTGGCACTCCACAACAAAATGGCGTAGCAGAAAGAATGAATAGAACAGTTCAACAAATGGCTAGAGCTATGCTTGATGATTCTGAAACACCTGACACATTTTGGGGAGAAGAAGCACATACAGCGGTAAATATTCTTAACAAGGCACATGTTCATGTAAATAGTGATAAAACTCCATATGAACTCTGGTATGGTAATCCTCCCACTGTGAAGCATTTTAGAGTTTTTGGAAGAAAATGATTTATCAAAAATAATGATGAAAAACTTGGCAAGTTTGAACCCAGAGCAGATGAAGGAATACTTCTTGGTTACTCCTCTAGGAGTAGAGCATATAAATGTTACAATAAAATACTTCGGAATATTGTTGAATGTATTGATGTTGTTATTGATGAGTCTCCTGCAGCTCCAAAAGAAGAAAAACAAACAACAGATGAAGACGATGATGACGTATATCCTTCTACATCAAATAGAAATGATATAGATAGTGAACCCCATGAAGAACCTGATGATGATTTATTTGAAAAAGATCCATCCAAATATGTTCAAAAGAATCATCCAGAATCTCAAATTTTGGGAGAAAAGGGATCAAGTGTACAAACAAGAAGGACTCTTGTGGGATCTTCTAGCTATCTCACATTTCTATCCACTATTGAACCACAAAATTTCAATCAAGCCAGCAAAGATGAATGTTGGATTCAAGCCATGAATGAAGAGCTTGATCAAATTGAAAAGAATCACACTTGGGAATTAGTACCAAGACCTCATGACAAAAATGTCATTGGAACTAAATGGATATTCAAAAACAAGTTGAATGAGAATGAGGATGTTATAAGAAATAAAGCTAGACTTGTTTGCAAGGGGTATGCTCAACAAGAAGGTATAGACTTTGAAGAAACTTTTGCTCCTGTAGCTATACTTGAAGCCATAAGAATGTTTCTTGCTTTTTCAAGCTTCCAACAAATCAAAGTTTATCAAATGGATGTTAAATCTGCTTTCCTCAATGGTGATCTAGAAGAAGAAGTTTATATAGAACAACCAGAATGATTCATTTTGGGAAATGATGAAAAACTTGTTTGTAGAATTAAAAAGGCTCTATATGGTCTCAAACAAGCTCCAAGGGCATGGTATTATCATCTTGACAAATATCTTCATCAACAAGGATTTTCAAAGGGGTCTGCAGATAGCAACTTATACACAAAAACTGAAAATGATAAACTATTGATTTTGGTTGTATATGTTGATGACATTATTTTTGGAAGTAATGAAGAATCTATGAGTAAGAAATTTTCTTTTTCTATGCAGCAAGAATTTGAAATGTCTTTACTTGGGGAACTAACATTCTTTCTTGGCTTACAAGTGCAACAAGCAATAGATGGTATATTCTTATCACAAGAAAAATATCTTAAGCAAATCTTGAAGAAGTATGGCATGGAAGATTGCAAACCTGTAAGTACACCAATGATAACCGGATGTAATCTCAGTTCTAATGATGATTCCCCCATGGTGAATCATCCAGAATACAGATCTATGATAGGAAGTCTACTTTATCTCACTGGGACAAGACCAGACATTATGCATGCAGTTGGGATTCTTGGACGATTCCAAGCTAATCCAAAAGAGTCTCACCTTCAGTCTGTGAAAATAATATTCAAATATCTACAAGGAACTCAAGACTTTGGACTATGGTATCCAAAGAATGTTGATATTACTCTTCATGCTTACACTGATGTAGATTGGGCTGGAAATGTTGATGATCAGAAAAGCACTAGTGGTGGTACATTCTATATGGGGCCCCGGTTAGTATCTTGGTTCAGCAAGAAGCAAAGCTCTATTGCCTTATCTACAGCAGAAGCAGAATATGTGGCTTCCACATCATGTTGCACTCAACTTCTTTGGATGATGCAAACCTTACAAGACATTCAAATCAAATTTTCACCTCCTACCTCCATTATGTGTGATAATACAAGTGCCATTAGTATCTGAAAGAATCCTATTATGCATTCCAAGACCAAGCACATTCCCATCAAGTATCACTTCTTACGTGAATAAGTGCTTGAACAAAAGGTGAAGTTGGAGTATGTTCCATCCAAAGAACAAGTTGCTGATATATTTACCAAACCTATACCCAGGGAAGCATTCAAATATCTCAGAAAAAAGCTGGGAGTAGTCTCTGTCATGTAGAAGATCAGATCTACTTAAATACAAAAGATTAACTTGGATATGCGGATTTCCTGGAGGACAGTCATGTATATACACATGTTTATACATATAAAACCGTGTATGGGTGTTTGCTAACAAATTTTTTTTGGGTTAGCATTATTCAGCACAACTGTGGTGCTGTTGGGTATCTCTGGTGATGTTTCAGCTCTCATATTTCTGTTTCATTCTCTGATATTTGATGAAGATGCCTTGATGCTTTGTTGTTGAAAGTGTTCAGGATGCACAAGCTAAGGGGGAGCTTTGGTCATATGGAAAGGATGCATTGTTTGCATTCTAATTATTTGTTGTGGTTTGATCTCATGCTTGAGATTCTTTGGTCTTGATTGTTTAAGTTATTTCTATAATTTGATGAAAAGGTCATGTTAAGACCTATGATGTAAAATTGTAATATTCAGTCATGTAAGGAATTGTTCAAATTTGTAAATCCACTTGGTTGGATCATTGATGTAATTATGAGTCCTTGATGATAGGATAAGTTATAGAGTCATGTACTTCATTGAAAAATATGTTTTGAAAATTCAGCATAAACTCAGGGGGAGCATGATACCTTCAGTGCACATCAGATCTACAGAGCTCATCCTTATACAAGGGAAGAAAAACCTTGTGTTGGTTTTGATCCGCCCTCTGCCCTTGATGTAAAAGGGGGAGAGTATTATGTATTATGGTGTTTAATGGTGATGTCAATATCAAACACCATCATGGTTGCCATCAAGTCCAAAGGGGGAGATTGTTGGCAATATGATGCAATGTGTTGTCCTTGATGGCAACCTACTTGATGAAGTTTTCCTTGATGGAAACCTACTTGATGAGTTGCGTTTTGATAGCAACCTATTTTTTAAAGATGTAAAAATGATGTATCTACAGATCAGTTCAGAAGCAACAGAAAAAGGAATTTCAGTAAGTGCCTAAGAAATGATAAATATAATATGTCACAATGTATACACTACTTTTATGAAGGCAACCCGCGTATGGATTGAATGTATACACTACTTTTGTGAAGTAAACCTACGTATACATTCAAGACTAGTATATACGCAGCTAGTTTGAAGAGAAAGTGCGTATACACGCGGATACAAATGCTCCAAGTCGCGTATGCCTTTTGCGCTCTAAAAACTATGATACCTAGGGGCATTACCATGGTATTGGCCCACTGTATTGAGTGCTGGATTATCTATTTGATCCCGTCCAGGAATACCATTAGCGGTTGAGTGGTTTTGACTCATGGTATTGATAAAGGCTAAAACTATATAAGGAGAAGAGGATCATAGTGCAAGGCATGTATGTGTCTGGGTATTGAATGAATACTTCACTCTGAAGTATATCTGCATGGAATGGTTGAACTCTGTTTCTGATAGATCTAAATTTATGATGCACCCATGGAAATGATTAAGGTTCAAGATCTCTAGATCTAGAAATGATAAATCTCTAGGCTGATCTGCAAAAGAAATGATGAAGAACTGGTGAAAATCTGTTGATGATAATGAATAAATCTGGGTAAGTTTATAGATCTGGTATATTCTGCAAAGTCTACCATTTACAGATCTATACGCTAGTTTGTCTTGGTAAAAGCGCGTGTATACACGGATTCTCTTAATAAAAAGCGCGTATGGAAGTTAGGGTTTCTGAAGCTTATTTACAGATATTACTTCTGTGATTTCTATTTTCTCTTTGTTGTCGGTCAATGAAGTCTTCTTGAAGTTCTGGGTTGATTGAATATGGAGTATGCTGCTAATATGATAATGAACAAATCTAATCACTGATTGAGAAAACATGATGAAGGATGAGTGACTATCTAAACAGTTCTGCATTGCTGATAGATTGTCTGAATTGAAAGTTTCAGATCTGAATATGAGTCTAAACATATTTTGAAAGAAATCATACACTAGTTGGTGAAAAGAAAAGTGTGTTTATATGTAGAAACTGTGAAGAAAAGTCGCGTATTATTTCAAGAATATAAAACTAGCATGCACTGAAGCATACGCAGGTTGGTGTGAAGAAAGACGCGTATATACACGAGTTACATAAATAAAAACAGTGTATGGTACCTAAATTAATGGTTTTTCAAAGTTGAATATGTATCTGATTCTCTACTCTGAAGTCTAGGTTATTTCTGATATTCTGGTTACAGTGGTCTTACTATTCTGATTGAAGTTTTGGGCAAAGTATGGTTGTTAATGTTAAGGGGTTGTGTTGAAGTTGTTTATATACAGTATGAAAATTGATGAAACGTGGTCTGCAGTGGGTCTGAGGGTTGAATCCTTTAGTATGGAAATAGAAGCTTTTAGCCAGTAGAAGCTGGTATTGAAATCAGGGGGCCGAAGCTCCCTTCCAGGAGAGGCTGATAAATGAGATCAGGGGGTTGGAGCTCCCTTCCAGTTGCAGCTGGAAAATGAGAGAAGGTTGTAGCCTTCTATAGGTAGAAGCCTGCGTACTCGTATAAGTATGCATTAGTACAATGTTGTAAAAGGTTTTCTATATAATAAAGATTGAATACAAAGACGACAACGGCGGTGGGTTTCTCCTGAATTGTGTTTCCGCCTTAATATTGGTGTTCATGTGTGTGATGCTTTTTATTGTTGATTACTGCTCATAACTTTTGATTATCTAGCCTTATTCATAATTGATAAATCTATTTAAAATACTGTTCCTGAGAAATTCTCTAAATCTGAAAGGTAAATCAGTATACACTAGTTTCCTTCCATATTTCCGTGTGCATACGCTAGTTCAATTCATAAAAACCGCATATGGAAATCTGCTCAAAGAAAAAGGTTGAATCTATTTTATAAACTCTAAATACTGATTCACCCCCCTCTCAATATTTTTCCCAACAAAACTTGTATTTTATGCCACAATTTATGAACAGTCAAACAGTTTAGACTTGGCTACTTCATTTTTCAATTTTATGTTTTAGAGATAGAGAACAAAATCTGACCAAACTGTTTAATATTGGCAGATAAGTAGATAGGTAGGGTAAATAAAAAGAGCTCAACAGCTTAATCTGAGCCCTTGGATGTAATAAGGTTATAATTAGATAGATTTCCATATGTAAAAGAAAAAGTGTGATAAGGGTTTGCCAGTTTAAGTGCACCCTAATAAAGAAGAAAAAATGGTAGGGTAAAGTAGGTAGGGTAGGTAGATGTTGTTGCAGAATTACATGTGATGAATAATGGCTTTATATGTGTTAAATATTTTACTTTCATCACAAGTGCAAAGGCAGACAATACACTGGAAGAATTTCAAGCAAAGAAAAGTCAGATTATTAACTTCCCCTTTCATTTTTCCCTAAAAATTTCACTAATTTCCCGTAAGTACTAAGGTATTTAAAGATTAGAGGGGCTCAAGGCATTTCCTTGACTTCTGGAGGGACCAGACCCTCGGCCCAATAATTGGAAAATCCTGAGTACTTAAAATCATTCATCATGACATTCATTCACCTCTAAGAAATATTTTCCTAAGTAAAATCCCTTTTTACTTAGGAAAATCTTGCAATATTTCACAAAAACCCTATTCATGCAAGCATAAGTTAAATACATTACTTTAATGTTTTACACTTAGCGCTTTAGTTCATTTTTTCATATTAATTTCTAATTTTATTATTTAAATCCCCATATAAAATTCGCCCTTTTTCCCGTATTATTTTAATAAAATCCCCAATAATTAATATCCTGCCCCTTTGGTTGAAAAATAACCATATAATTGCGTTAATTGTAATTAATTGGTTGAATTACCGATTAATTAAAAAACCCGCTACCCCGCCATATAAAAGGGATTAATTAACCCTCCAGGTTAATTAATAACCTAATATGCCAATAAAATCACCCCCGATACGATTATTTAATATTTAATCACATTGGGCCTGCCATTTTAATTCTCCGCCATCTTCCTTTCCTGAGGACCATCCGATCAACTCATCTCAGATCTATGGTTATCGTCCATATCGCTGGCCATCCTCATCCAAATGATAACGCGCGATGGCCGAGTGGTTTTCTAAATAGTGTCATGCCATGTGTCGTTCATCGTATGGAATCACTCGCCCTCTGCTGAAAACCGCCTTTCCCCAAAAGTAGTGCGATGGAAACCGCTTACCGCCTGCCTCCCCTGACAAAACCTCTGTACTTGCTGACGTCATCCATTAAAAGAATAAAAAACCTGCCAACCTTTGACTTTGCAAATAAAAAAAATGTGCCCGCGTCATTTTCATTATTCTGTGTAATGACCAGAGTCTCATGCAAAAAACTCTAAAACCAACTGTCGAACGCCATCAACTGCCACCTTGCTAAGGAAAATTGCAGCCGAGCATTCAGAATTCATCTGCCATATCTAATACCTGTTCCAATTACTGTTCATTTCCCAGGAAAATAGGTATTTACCTCAATTCCCATCAAACTCTATAAAATCCTAGTTTTTTTTTAAATTCCACACGAGAAACTAAAACAGAGTTCAAAATTGATCTTCATTTTATTCCTCAAATCCCTGGAACTGCAATTATATTCCTAAACCTGTGATTGTGCCTGCTTTTCATAAAAAACCCTGAATTCATTTTTGAAACCACAAGAACCAGAAATGAAGATTCCCGTGGCTCTAAATGTCACACCCCTCAATGCCCCTCATAGAGATTTAGATTATCTACCTTTAGTAGATAGAGATTTCTGAATTAATGACCTGGTTCTCAGTGAAAATCCCCTTCAAATTTTTTGCTACTGCAGAGATAATTACTTGAAATGTTCTGATATTTTTGGATTATGGGAATCCAATCTTCCCATGTACCTTCTCCCCTCAGTCCACATTTTCCCCGAGATAATACATTACTATCATGCAAACTATGATCCCAATCAAAGAGTAGTTTTGTCCCCGAATCAGACTATCCTTTTTCACATAACTTCTCAGTCTATCAACGACATGTTGAAATTTCAACCTGGTCAAGCCCTCACTCCCTTGTCCATGGGATAATTACTTGAGAAATCTACCAAATTATCCCATTAAGAGTTAAATCGTCTCTGCCAGACCTTCATGTTACTTCAACATCAGCCCAAAGGCCATCCCCATTATGGTTATACCTTCTTCACTGATGTGGGCAGACTTATTCTAAATATGATATCCTCTATAATGGGTTTCAATACTAGTGAGTATGTTGACCAATTAACCCTAGTATTGTTGTCTATTTTCACCCCAAGACAGCCCCCTGCTGTCAAGTATGATTTTCCTTCCTACATTGCAGACAAAATCCATGATCAGTTCATGAGATTAGAGAATGAAAGATTGTTCAAGTATTCCTCTATTATTTATCATCTCATGCTTTATTACCAATATGAAATTTTCCCTTTCTATGTCAAAAAGCTTGATGCCAAAGGAAATCCTAGGTCTGTTATATTTTGGTCTGCCATTACTCATAATTCCCCTGATTCTCCTTATTCCTACAATGAGTTTGTTGACCTATTTGTACACCCTGCAACCACCTTGTTGACAGGAGTTTCTCCTCCGAGGGTCAATAGTGAAATCAAGAAAATTATTCAACTCTCAAAGCAATATCGGATAGGTGACTGGTACCTATACTGAAATCACACAGAAATCAGAATCTATGGATGTGAGTTATGCCCATTCAAGTTGCCAAAATATGTCCCAATGAGACTCTTTGCATTAGAGTATTTCAGACAGATGATTAATTCAGATATAATTCATTTTTTCAATTCAAAGGAAAAGGCTCAACTCAGAATTAAAAGCCAATTAGGTCCCTTTGTTTGAATCTCTAGAGATGCTGGGAAGGAAGCTGAAAGAATCTTAGAAGAATATCTTAAATTAGAGAAAATTTTCTATTGGGTACCTTATGACCCAAATAGCTTCATTTGTGATAGAAGAATGAAAAATAAACTACCATCATACATTCATCAAATAATCCCAGAAATTGAACAGTATGCCAATATGGATGAATGGATGGAAGGGACATTGGAAGAACAGGATAGTGAGCAGGTCAATGTTGAAAATGTAATGAAAGACCTTGAAAAAATACTTGACCTAGACTCTTTTGGACAGGTACAAATACCAGGTATTGGTTCTTCTTCTGCTGGGAATTCTCAGCAAAATTTACAGGAAATCAGTGCATTGGCTATGGTAGCATGTAAAGGAAAGGAGAAAGAGGCTTATATACAAGTTATAGAGAAATTTACAATGACAGAATTGCCTGAAAATTCTAAAGAATAGGGTCAAGTATAGATTTCTCCTACTAAGACCAATGTGGCGAAGAAGTGTCATCTTTCAAACCACCAGTGAAAGATGCCTGGGACATTAAAAGAACATTCATAAATATAAAGGCTAGAAATGATCCACTCAGACTTCAAGTGTACAATCAATGTTTGAAGATGGCTCCTAAGAATCAACAAAGATTGATGTCAGCCTATGACATTCAACAAGGTAAAATGATCGAGGAGATCAAGTCTCTTGAAGAAAAATGCTTAAAAATAAAGTTGCTCGAGAATTGCTCCAAAACGGATCATTTGGAAAGTGCTCGTCAAAAGCAGTCCACGACCGCCATCGGCCTCCGTCCGACGCCGTATCACGAGAAGTTATTCAAGTTTGAAGATTTCTCGATTTCCATTAAAAAATGCCAAAATTGACTTTGTGGAAAAAATTTTATTAAAAAAAAAATATTCCACGGAGATAATGCAGAATATTCTGTGGAATATTCCTTATTCTAGGGAATATTAGGAGCAACCAATCATAAGGCGCCACGTGGCTAGCCCGGAGCGCCCGTATGAGCCCCAAGGTCGAATTGGAAATGCGTTTTTAAAATTTTTATGGTTCGAGCCGGATTCGAACAAGCGGCCAAATTAAATATAAGATCCGCATGTTCTGCAGGTTGGACCACAGCTCTGTTTCTTATTTATAACGCCGAAAATTATATTTGAATTTGAAATTAGTTTGGGCGGGGCCCAAAAGGGGGCCAGCCCCTAAGGGCCAGCCCCCTCCTCTCCATATGATCTACGCAGCGGAACCCAAGGCTACTCATTGGCGCGCAGTTCGGGCGGTTTAACAACTCGGGTTATGTGATATATCGTGGGTTGTTAATTATTAAACGTTGTATTTATTTAAACACGTTTGCAAAGACATCGTACATGGATGCCAATGTCTTATTATAACGTATTTACTCAACAATATGCAGCGGATGGGATAAGGCCTCGCCACACCTGGCCTTATATGTAATTTGGTTGTCTTATCCTACAGTTCTCCACATATTTAGTGGAGGTTTTTAACAAACATGCCAGTTTAGTAAAGGGGCATAACCTGCTAGGAGAGGTCTTTGAAGACGAATTTTTGATTTTGGGTGTAGAGAACATTCTGGAGCTGTTGGAGGTGTCTGCAGAGCCATCAGGGCATTCTATCTGCAGGTACAGCGCTTTTGACGGAGGAGCCATCGAGGGCCAAGGGGAAAGAGTGCGCATTGGGCTACCTTCCTCCAATGGAGGTAAATTTGTAATCTGTTATCTTCCCGATTTAGATCTTACGGTACGTTTTAGCCGATCTATTTTCTCATTAGAGGAGTTTATCTGAGATGTAATTTCATTTGAAGCATTTAATCAAAAGTGAGCCTAATTAGAGGCTTTTGGACAGTAAAAAGCCAAGAGGTGAGCAGCAACTAAAACAAATATCTGTTGTTCATCTGTGTATCTGTTGTTCATCTGTGTATTTTGGCTATTTATTTCCAGATTCTGATAGTTTAAACAGTAAAATTTCATAAGCATGCTTTTCCAAAACAAGTTTATACAGTAATCAAAACTTGTTATTTTAACATCAAACCTCTACACTCCAATTGCATAACATATACTCTTGCTTATTCACACTCAAAACAGATCAATGAACACTTTGAATTTAAAAACAAAATACTTTCATTGATCTTGATATTTGTGTTTACATATTATTTCCTTAGGCAGAGTCTGTAGAGGGCCAGGTAGCCTCTGGAACTCATCCTCTTTTTAGAGGTGACATGTCCAGTGAATGCCCCTACAGTCCATCTCTATATAGGAAATAGTTTATTCTCACAATTTCAGATCAGGTTGGTATCGGAGCTCAAGGTTTTTCTTAAGAGATTGTGAAATTTGTGCAAGTTTATTGTGTGGTTCTGCAAATCTTGATGCTTACTAGGCTGAAACTGCAAAGAGGGGAAGGTCAACTGGTTAGAGAACAAGTTAATCCTCAACCAAGGAGGGCTAGAGTGCCATTACATCCACCTTCCATTTCATCCTCAGTAGCCTTTGAATCAGCCACAAACATGTCATCTAGAGAGGGAGAAGTAAATGAGGAAATGGATCCCAAGGAAGAAGAAAGAGTCTTTAGAAAAGCTTTCTTGGATTTGACTGAGATGGTTAGAATCCTATACCAGGAGAGAAATGACAGAATTGCTGGAGAAGGGTCTAGAAACCAAAGAGAAGAAGGAGGTTCTTCAGGAGGGAAGAAAGATAAAGATGAGTCTAAGAAAGGGAATGGAGGAAATGGTGATCCTTCATCTCCATCGTCATCCTCTTCCTCCACATCATCCTCTTCTACTTCTATTAATCAGTCACATAAAACAAAAACCTCTTTTAAAAATCCTTTGTTGAAGCTTGATGTAAAGTTTGAGTTGCCAATGTTTAATGGTGATGTTAATGCAGAAAAATTGGATAACTGGATAAGACAGCTAGAAGTCTATCTAAGAATTCAGAATTTGCATGATGATGACACTAAAATCCAATTAGCCTCTTTGAGAATGGATGGAGTGGCTTTGGTTTGGTGGGAAGCTAAAACCAGGGAGGAAATTAAAAAGCATGGTAAGATAACTCTAACATGGTCTGAGTTTATTACTGCTATTAAGAAACAATTTTATCCTCTTGCTCATATTCAGAAAGCCATCATGAATTGGCAAAGTTTTAGGCAACTTAAAGGTCAAAATGTGCAAGATTATACCCAAGAGTTTAGAAGGAGAGCACTTCTACTTGGAGTAGACTTACAAAGTCAAGACACCTTGTTGAAATACATAGGAGGTTTGCACAATTATCTGCAACATACTATTCTTATGTTTAATCCTACCAGCTTAGATGAAGTCTGTGTGCAGGCTACACATTTAGAAGCTAGAGGAAAGAATGCTTTTGATGCTATTGATGAGGATAGTACTTTTAAAAACAAAGGAAAGAAGAGAGTTGCTAATTCAAGAAAGGACAAAGGAAAGTTCTTTTGCAAGAACTGTTCGAAGACTAGTCATGATGAAGATCATTGCTGGAAGCTTCATCCTAAAATGAAACCAGGAAAATTCAAGAACAAAAACAAGACCAAGGAAAAGGAGAAAACTGTTGCAACAGTTGAGCAAGACTTAGGGTCAGACTCAGGAGATGAGACAAAAAGCATAGGCATGGTTTTAAAGAAAACTAAGGGGAAAGAAGTGGTGCAAGACACAAATCCCAGTTCTAGCTCTTTGAATTGTCACAAAGATACTCATGATGAAAAGAGGAGGATAGAGCTTTTCCATGTGAGGGTAATTTCCAAACATACAAAAATTGACACACTGTTTTATAGTGGGTCACAAGCTAATCTTATTTCTGAAGACTTGGTCAAGCAGCTGAAACTTGAGACCATTCCACATCCGAAGCCTTATCCACTTGGATGGATTTGCAAGGATGCCAATTTGCAGGTTTCAAGGAAGTGCATATTGCGCTTTGCAATAACTGCACACTTTATTGACACAGTGGAACTTGATGTGGTGCCGCTTGATATCTCAGGTATTGTTTTGGGAAGTCCTTATTTGTTTGACAAGAAGGCCATCTTTCATCGCCATGAAAACAAGTATCACTTGTTCAAAGATGGTAAAGAGTACATTGTGAGAGCTCACAAGAAGAATATGGAATCTTCTTTACTCCATGCAGGTCAATTGAAAAGATTGGTTAATGCAAGTCAAAGTCTAACTTTGTTGATGTTGAAATGACCAGATTTTGAGCATTTGCCATTTTATGATGTTGCTAATCATTTGTCTCAATTTGATAACAGTTTGTCTTTGAAAGAAGATGATGTTATGTTGCACGAATTACCTTTTGGGTCAGCCAATGCAGTGAATGAAGTGTCAAAGCAAAGCAGTGCAAGCAAGAAGGACACAAAATTCAGCATGGGAAAAAGTTGGTTTCAGAATGGTACAATTCGCCATGGGCACAGTTTGCAAGGTGAAGGTTGTTTTAAGTCTTTCTGGAAGTTTGATCAATGTAGAGAAAGTTTGTTTTCTGCAAAGTACAATTGCTGTTCTGCAAATTTTAATCATTTGCATCATGACTCAGTCAATCTTAGCAATGGTAGATCAGTTGATTCCAGAGACAGGTTATCGTTTTCTCAAAAGCTTCAGTTGATGAAATCGGGTAGATTTCAGTTGTTCAAGGGTGGAAGAGTGGAGAACCAGTCTCCACATCATCAGTTTCAGTAATCAGAAAGCTTTTGAGGGTCCAAAAGCTTCCCATTTGGGAGGTGTGATCAGGAGATCAAGTCTCTTGAAGAAAAATGCTTAAAAATGAAGTTTCTCAGAATGACTCCAAAATAGATCGACTGGAAAGTGCTCGTCAAAACGATCCCAACGACGCAAACGGCACTCAAATCCGACGCCGTATGCAGAAGTTATTCAAGTTTGAAGATTTCTCAATTTCCATTAAAAATGCCAAATTTGACTTCATTGAAAATTTTATTAAAAAAAGAATATTCCACGGGGAATATTAAGGAGTATTCGTGGAATATTACACGAGAATATTTTTAGAATATTTCGAGCAAACAATCATAGGCGCCACGTGGCTAGCCCGGAGGCCGCCACGTGGCCCCAAGGTCGAATTGGAAATGCGTTTTAAAATTTTTATGGGTCGAGGCCGGATTCGAACCAGCGACCGGTCGTATAAGATCCGCATGTTTTACCGCTGGGACAGAGCCATGAACCTTGTTATATGGGTGGCACATATGGATATTTAATGTTTGTGTTAGTTTGGGCGGGGCCCAAAAGGGGGCCAGCCCCTAAGGGCCAGCCCCCTCCTCTCCATATGATCTACGCAGCGGAACCCAAGGCTACTCATTGGCGCGCAGTTCGGGCGGTTTAACAACTCGGGTCATGTGTTATATCGTGGGTTGTTAATTATTAAACGTTGTATTTATTTAAAAACGTTTGCAAAGACCGCCATTACATGTGAATGCACGAATGTGCATAACCATAACATTAATTGCTCAACAATAACCGCGCGGATAAGATTGGTGGCTCCGCCCCTTTTGGCGCCATATGCTAATTTGGCGCTCTTATCTACAGTTTCTCCACATTTAGTGGAGGTTTTTTAGCCCAAACAGGCAGTTTAGTAAAGGGGGCATAACTTCTGCTAGGAGAGGCCTTTGAAGACGAATTTTTTTTTGATTTTGGGTGTAGAGAGCATTCTGGAGATGTTGGAGGTGTCTGCAGAGCCATCAGGGCATTCTATCTGCGAATTTTACAGCGCTTTTGACAGTGGAGCCATCAGGGCCAAGGGGAAAGAGTGCTGCATTGGGCTACCTTCCTCCAATGGAGGTGAATTTGTAGTCTATTTATACTGATTTGGATCTTCTGAGTCTGTTTTAGCAGTCTATTTTTCCATTAGAGGAGTTTATACAGATGTAATCTCATTTGAAGCCTTTAATCAAAAGAGGACTGAGCCTAATTAGAGGCTTTTGGACCAGCGGAGGTAGCCCAAGAGAGGGGTGAACCGCTTAAACAAATATCTGCTATTCATCTGTGTATTTTGGCTGTTTATTTCCAGATTCTGATAGTTTAAACAGTAAAATTTCATAAGCATGCTTTTCCAAAACAAGTTTATACAGTAATCAAAACTTGTTATTTTAACATCAAACCTCTACACTCCAATTGCAGAACATATACTCTTGCTTATTCACACTTAAAACAGATCAATGAACACTTTGAATTTAAAAACAAAATACTTTCATTGATCTTGATATTTGTGTTTACATATTATTTCCTTAGGCAGAGTCTGTAGAGGGCCAGGTAGCCTCTGGAACTCATCCTCTTTTTAGAGGTGACATGTCCAGTGAATGCCCCTACAGTCCATCTCTGTATAGGAAATATTTTATTCTCACAATTTCAGATCATAAAATGATAATGAGTCACTTCAAACCCAAAGTGCAACAACCTCAAACTGTTGCAGATTATATTAGAACTAATTTTGAAGTCCCAGCAAAGGATATCCATCCTTTGGATCAAATTGAGCTGCATAAACAGACATGTGAGATGATTTATTCTACTCTAATAGATAAATCAATGATGACCTAGAAATTACAAGAGTCTTTGGAGAATACTAATGCTCAGCTAAGTCTTGAAAAGGCATCTTCTCAGGCTAAGGACAACAGGATAAAAACTTTGGAGGAAATAATTATTGGATTGGGTCATAATCCCAAGGATGTCAAAGGTATAGAAACTTTGATCAAGAAAAAATATGATAATATTGCAGCCTTGAGAAAACAATTGAAGTTACCAGCCTCAAGACATCCACAGACTGCAAAAATTATAAAGCAAAATTCTGAAGAAGAATTGATGGACTTGGTCTTAAAACTGAATGAGAAACTTAATGAAACTGAAAAAGAGCTTGAAAAGGCATTGAAAGATAAGCAATCAAATATTCCAACCTCTACAACTAAAATGATTGCAGGTACTACAACAACAGGTCAACCAACAGAATTGTCACAGGTACAAACTTCCAATTTAAGTACAGAAGAGTTAATAAAGTCAATGGAGGAATTGAAACTCCAGGTGACAGAGCTACAGAAAACAAAGGCGCAACTCACCACTTTGGAACAAAAATATGATCTCTCGAAGATGAATGTTGCAGATAAAACAAGAGAGGTCAACAGATTAGAAAAGTTGATCAACAAGTTGGAAAAGGATCTCACATTGGAGAAACCTTTAAAAGAAATACATGAAATTCTTTGGGACAACATCATCTAGTCAATAAGAGATGTTTGGCCCTCAATTCAAATAATACATGAACATAATGATTTAGTCAAATTGGCTCTGGAAGAAATCCTAAGAGCAAGAGAAGAATTGGGAAACATGCCTGAAGAAGCTGATAAACTTATCCGTTTTCTAAATACTCAGAACAAGCATCAACTTGAAGAATTTGGCATTCAAGACAGGACAGGAACCATTTTGGAAATAAAAAGAGTTTTTACCAAAAGAACTCTGATGCAGAATCTAGAACGAAGATGTTCTGATATGCAAGAAGAAATCACTTCCTTTAGAAAAAGATTTAATATTTTGTTGAATAAAGGATTGCCCAGTCCTTTAGTTTCAAAAGATAAATTGATGGACCTTGAAAGTTATGTTTAAAAATTGGACAAGAATGCTGACAATCAGGCCAGTACCTTAACTAGTTCATCAACAGCAGCATTGCCTACAGGAAAAAGTCTTCATGATAGATTGGAAAATTTGTTTTATCTTGAGCATGAAGTAAAGCATTTGTTTCCAATTCAACCCACTTTCTTTATGTATACAAAGGCTGATGAAACTCTTAGAAAGCTGCAAAGAACCAGAATACCAGAAGATAAATGGTGGGAAGAACTATTAGAACTTTTGTAAAAACTATCCTTACATGAATTTTTGATTACGTACTATAGTAAATCATGATAAAGAAGGATAAAAGAGTATCATTGGAGTTAAAGAGTATCATTTAAATGAAGCATCCAGCACATAATTACTGAAGAGGACAGCAGCTAGCCAAAACATAGGGCCTGCCTCCAGCACATTCTCAAAAGAAGGAAACAACACAACATCAGTTATCATTTTTCTTATCTATGAGACCATCTGTCTCTAGTTTATTGCAATATACTTATGAGTCATCCTAGATTATATCTCAAGTTGTTATGAGATATTTTTGTAACTTTTTGTATAAATACTCCCTCAATCGGAGTATTAGGGGGTGGATTTTTTAGACTTTGCTGTAACATTGACTATTTGGAATAAAGTGTTGTAGGAGAAATTTTGTGTGGTTAGTTGGATGAGGAATTGATGCGGAATAATTTTTACAGGATTCATGTGTCAGATTACGGATCAATAAGTCATGTATCTCTTATGTGTTAAAGTCTTTATATTTGTCTATTATATCATCTGTGTTTTATTTCTGAACGATTAATGAAAAGGAATAAATCATAAAGTGCTTAAGTGTAATCTGATTTTAATCATTATTGTTCTAAATGTTTTCTTCTAAACTGGTTTAAACAGTGAATTCTTAATTGCTCCTATTTTTCTGGTTTAAGCATTTTGATTATCTAGTAAAGAATACTTAATTTCTCTTTATTAATAATCACTCAATTTCCTTCTTTTGAATGTGTTGAAGGATTCTTAATTTCCCTTCATCCATTTGAATATCATCCCATTCACATGAGATCTATAATTGTTCCCTGTTTGATTATATTGCCCTATGAAACCATGTTTTGCTAAGAGACTTAATCCAGTTAAGTTATCCTTTTTGACTCTATTAGCCCAATGGACTAAATTAACCAATCTTTCTCTCAGCTATTTAATTCCACCATCCAAAATCAATCAAAACCCTTGGACTTTATAACTAGCTTGACATCTTCTAAAACAAAGCTAAATTATACAGATAGAGCCCTCTCTGGGTACAGATTGGCTAGACTCTGTACCTAAAAGTTGGTTTGTGGTTACCTCGGACCCCTTTCCTCTTCCCAACAACTTGAAGGAAAATATGAGTGATAACAGGTGCAAGTCGTTACTACAGGAATCTAGCCTCGGCAGGTTGGGCCATTTTTACCCCGTTCCATTTGCTTGTTCTCTTGAACGGTGTATGCATTGGTATCGCTACCAATAATCAGGCCGAATATGATGCAGTGTGAGGTTTATTAGCCAATTCCCTTTCACATCACATCCTCCACCTTCATGTTCACTTAGATTCCCTGCTTCTTTTCATGCAATTGAATGGTGTCTATCATGTGCATAATCCTATCCTTTTTAGAAGATATTTACGAGTGAAGCTTTTGATGCGTGAATTTGAAATCATTACATTCATTCATGTACCTAGAGCATAAAATCACTATGTAGATAGCATTTCAAACCATATTCTAGATTGGCATTTAACACAAGACAATAACATAAAAATATCAAAACGATGCATATCCATAATATGTGTCGTATAAAATGTTTTAGAGTTCATCCACTCTGGTACATATGACATTCCCATAGCATGTTACAAAAATCAAAATTTTGGGCACCACTTGCCCCTACACACTAACCACTATCTAGAGGATCCCGAGCCAATGGCTCTGCTCCCACAGCTCGTAGATCACGCATACCCTGTCCGACCATCGCCATGCACCGCATGACCCCTCACCACTCCGAGGGTATACAAATACATGGCTCTATGTACTGGTCCTTGTTACAGGTCAAAATACCTCCTCATCAGCTCAGAGGGGAAGACAAATATGGAAGGAGTACAAAGACCTAAATTAAACCTATTTCTGCCAGGGTAATGCATATCTATAACAACACAAGAGCGTTATAATGCATCTAATCAGTGAATGGGCCATGTTAGTGGCTAGGGCAACGCTCTGTTTACAATGGAGGGAAGCGTTACCTGTGTTTTAAGTTTGAATCGGGAAAATCCCACGGAGAATGATTTGAATCTCTGGCTTTCCCTCACAAGAGATTCAGTTCACAAAAGAAACTGTAGAGCACCAGTTCATTATTGGTCATTGCTATAATAAGACTGAACTCCAAAGGAGGAAAAAGCATAGAGATTAAAGAAACATCTAAGTTTTTTCCATTCCAAACTAGTGGAAAGAGAACGGCAACAATGGCTTTCTCCCTCTCCTATAAGAAGGAGCTGAAGGCTCTTAATTGAAGGTCGAAGTATTGCTAAAGGTTTTGGCATACTTGTGGGATAGAGAATAGTGTTATATTATGAAGGCCAAGAGTCAAAGAGGTTCCTAGAGAGCTTGTTGACTTGGAATTCTTCACTTGAGAGATAAAAGAGAATGGGAGACTGAGGAGGGCTTGGTACAACCGATGGTTTTAATCCTCCTTCTTTCAAAATCAATATAACTGTGTTCGTTTTGTCCATTCAATGCTTAATATTGTCATTATTGTTTGAACATTTACATTGCATGATATGAATGGCTCATATGTGTATAATCTAGAAGTTCATTATATATTTACTTGATTGATAGGATATATGTTATGTTAGAAATTACACTGGTGCTTTGACTGATTGCAGGACTAAGATTTGGAGCCGGTGAAGAAGGACTCTCGTTTCGCTGCCTAGCGCTCTCCAAGGGATTCCAAGATCGTCAAAGAGGTAATTCTCTATCACATTCCATTAAGTTATTTTAAGTTAATATGAACATGCTCAGGCCATCTTTGTGAACAACACAGCTAATCTTACTGTCTTCCTCGGGCACCGGAAAGCCCTAGGAGGGATATTCGAAAACCAACAACCCAAGCAGTTTACCCTATAGTAGAATTGGCAACTCCACTGGGGACTTTCCCCATAGTTTATGGACTATTTCTTCCCTCCTCTCTTCTTTCCTCTGTTCACAGACCCTTCCAACCATTTTTGATGCCTAGTAGACATATCAAACGCTTGTAGAGTTCAATCCTATTTCTGTTTGGCCAACTGAAGAACTTTTCCCTGGCTAACGCTACCACTGTAGGTTGTCCAGTGCATTATAACGCTATCTCTGTTTAAATACAGTGCGTTAGTCGCTGTCTTTAATCACAGACAGAGCGTTACTCAACCAAAACCTTGTTATTCATTTCTGTGATGGTGTTTTAGTTGCAGAGTTTTTGGCCATCAGTACCTTTCGTTGACGGAATCCCTGTGCTTGTTTGCTAAGCTGGCATTTCTATTTGTTTCTCTTGTTTGAAAATTCAGTGTCCAAAAAATTTACTTTTTAAGAGAAATTTTTTATTATTATTATTTTTCTGCATCTAGCTGAGTTTATTCTGAAATTTTCAGTTCATAGACTATTTAAAAGAGGTAGATAGAAGTTTGAATATTTAAAAGTTGAACTGAGCTATTTGAATGTTAGTGCATGGATGTTGAAAAGAAACCTCTCCCTGTAGAAACACTCTTCATCTAATTTAATATCTAGAGCATGTTTTTCATGGTTTCTTGAGTCAGAGTCTCATCACATTTCATACGTCCACTCCCCCTCCGCAAGACTAATAATCAAGTACACTAAGAATCAAGCGATAATAAAATCAATCAACTCTTTTTTGAGCTCACAAAAACAGTAGTTCAGGCTAGGATCTTGGGTTAGGACAGTGAGAAAACTACCCAAGATCTCAAAACTTGAAACTAGAGTCATTAACAAGCGAAATCCTACTGCACTCATATTATCGGGACCGTTCCTTTACCGGAGCTCAGCGCGAGACAACACTTGGGTGCACAAGAAGGTAGCCCGCCTTCGACTGCATCCGGTGGGTGTGTTATATATTGGGTTTCCCTTCGGGGATGTCGAAACTAGATCGAGGATCTAGGTATTCTGCCCATATAGCACACTGTCCTTGACTGTGGACCCCCCTGATGATGTCTGTGATTTGAGGTATCTTTAGTGGCCATACTTTTTAGGGACTTACACAAGGTGACTGGGACGGGCTGTCCTAGTACCTGAAACAAACGGACCCACTTTGTCCTCGGTCTTTAGGAGGGTACTCGTCTTCACGAGAGTGCTTACACCTATCGTCTAAGGTTCGGGCGAAGCTCTAGAGTGACCATAACTGTACTTTCGACCAACCCTCTCTGTATACTATTGTGATACTAGATTTCATCACAAGCAAATGGTAGTACTCAGAAAGGGCACCCTATTCTGGCTGCTTGCTGATTGATTTTAGAGAGTCCTTTTTTCTTTTTTAGGTGTGTGGTTACTGTCACTGAGAATTTATAATACATCACAATTTATTAAAATTTGTTAAAATTAAGCAGGTCATCATGGCATCCCCTGACCCACACCGTCTTTCTAGACGACAACAAGGTCTACCTCCTCTAACTATTGAGGAAGAACTGAACCTTGGTGAACCCGTGCCTTCTGCGGAAGAGCAGTCTCCACTGAATAATCTTGATTGTCACATAGCCTCATATCATCCAGAATTTCCGGAGGACCCTTTCACTGAAGGGGTTGTACCTCATTACAATCCTCTACTCACTGATCCATTGGGGCTGGTGATAATTCAGATTCCACCATGCCAAGATATGTCTTCGGCCGCACCAACATCCATTTCACCACCGGCATCCATTGGGTCGATGCCAATGGCAACCATCCCAGGTTCGCCACCATCCTCCCCGCCGGTCATCACAACTGTCAGTAGCTTACCTAATCCTTCGGCATCTACCTCTACCGTGACCACGTTGGGACCCACAGTAGCTCCTCCCACGAGTATGACTACTTCGATGCCTTTTAGCGACCCTTTCGGTTGGAACCCTCTGCTAAGTTCAAACCCCTTGGCCTCTATGCCAGGGGGCAGTATCACCAGCATGCAGGTAGCAGGGAACATTTCACTTCCTCTGCAATCCTTAGGACAAATAGGAGAACCTATTGTTAATTCTCTTCCCTTAAGTGGTTCAAATATAGGGGTAGGGTCTATGCCATTGCCAAACTATGCAAGTAGTAGCATGCCTCCGGGAAAATCTATTGCATCCATTTGGACTAACCAACCCCAACCTCCATCTAGAATGGGAGGGCACTTTTATACTGGGGGCAACCAACAGTTCGCCTCACCATACAACATGCCCTATGGACAGCAACCGTATGTCCCTACTCCTCTGCCTATAGGAATTTTTTACCAAAGTCCTACTTATCCTCCTGGTAACACATTGATGGGTGGACCCTATGGTCTAAATAGTCAGCCCATACTGCCTTGGTTAGATTCGGGGGCAAATCCACAATTTCCATTCTTGGCAGCTTTGGACATCCCCGATATCCATAAACTGACTAACGATCCCATCAATCACAACTCGCTTTGGCCTCCAGTGCCGCATAAGATTCCTTCCGACATCCCGAAGTTCGACGGGAAACAAGGGGATGACCCAACCGCACACATCACTACCTTTCACCTATGGTCTATATCCAATTCCATGGTAGATGATAGTGTCGAACTTCGACTATTTCCCCGCACACTGACAGGAAATGCTACCAAGTGGTACATTGAATTACCACGCGCCACCATCAATACGTTTGGTGCTTTAGCAACGGAGTTTCTAAAGAACTTCCAACTACCAATTAGATTTGAGACCGGAACGTAATTATTAACCTCACTCCGCCAAGACACCGCCACCCACATCTCCGATCACATTCATGAATGGAGATGTAGGAGGAGGCTAGTCAAAGCGCTAATTCCAGATCATCTCTTAGCCAATTGGTTTTGCAAGTCTCTCTTACCCCACATAGCTAAATACATTGGCCTTTTTGGTGTGGTTACAGAAGATCAATGCATCCACCGTGCCCAGCATTTAGATTTAATCTATTCACAATTTGGCATGTTGTATGATTTTCTCCCCCATGTCCCTGGCAACACAAATCCTCCGGCTACTCAGAAAACCAGAGCTCATGCCGATGGTCTCGTTGGCACGATCTCTGGCATAGCCACAAAGCAGTCTCAGGGGCAAGCCTCCCAGCCATCTTCGGCTACCACCGCCCCTCACCAAATGACTACTCTTCCCACCGCTGAGGTAAATTCGGTGCACACCTCACAAAAACCTAGCGGGAAAAATAAGAAGAACAAGAAAAAGTCATCTTCTTCGGAAGAGCAGTCGGATAATCAGAATAACACTAATCAGAAAAATGCTGCCAAAAATGACAAAGGGAAGGATAAACCCATGAAATTTCCTTGCAAAATCTGTGCAGAGGACCACTTGACATACAAATGTCCTCGGCTGCAGGAATGCACCGATTTTATTGCCAACAAGGATTGTGGGCGAACACCTGCCGTTCTTCATAATCCTTTCCCTAATCAACAACAGCAACATCAACACATGGTTGACAATCTGCCACAACCCCATCAACGGGGCAATGGTGGTTCATATCCTTCCGACGAAGGACCATCTGCCATTTATGGCATTGAGAGTGTTGACCTTCAAACTCGAGCTAAGCTTTATGGAAACCCTACCATAGATGCTCAAGAACCTGGTACTAGTTCAAATCCACTGCTGCCAAATGATTTTCATATCGAATGGCCTACTGCTAACCCTGTGATTCATCCCCCCAAAGGGACACTTCGACGCATGACTCATAACACCTCTGCACGTGCAGCCCAAAACTACAACATTGTAGAATATTTGGTGCAGGCACCGTCAGCTATGTCTGCTCTCGAAGTATTACAAACCTGTCCAGCACAAAGGAAAGCCTTGCTTTCAGCCATTGGTGGAATAGACCCCCAGGATTCCATGCTAGCTATCTTTGATATGGAAAAGGCTAAAACTCGCCTCTCACACCAACTCACATTCCAGGTGCAGGTTGTGTCGAAAGGGAGACCAATCCATCGCACTATCATAGACGAAGGTGCTTCGACCTGCGTTATGTCACAAGCTTGCTGGCTCAATTTAAGTTCTCCTACCCTCACCCCGCCATCGAATTCCCTCAAAGCTTTTGATGGCCACACTTTCCTCCCAAAAGGATACCTTGCTAGCTTTCCCATCACTCTAAGTGGGAAAACGGTAAATGTGGATGTTGAAGTCGCAGAGCGCCATCTAGACTATAATCTATTGCTTGGTCGTAGTTGGTCTTATGCCATGACTGCCATTGTGTCTTCGGTCTTCCAACTCATCCTATTTCCATTGGATGGGAAAATAGTCACAGTGGACCAGCTATCCTTCTGCACCCCTGATTATTCCACGTTACCAAGTAGCATTGTACCCCTAATAGGAGGCTTTCTTGACTCTTACGTCAGTATCGGTACCGGTCTTCTGAAGGCATCTTCCCTACTGGGTTGTTTTCCTCTCCCGCCGCCATCGATCCCAAACGCAGTTGCAATGATATCCACCACTTTGGGTGGCTCTATGAATCCATGGATCATTCCGGCACCTTTAGACATTGATTCCTACGGAGATCAGATGCCGCTCTCACCAGTCGAGTTGGCTTACCAAGCCATCCAAACTGCATCTGAACCCTCCACTCCTATGGTTTCGACCGAAGGTACAAACCTCCCTCCCATCACTGTTCTCTCTAAGGATCTCCTCAATGAAGTCTTGCCTACAGACGAAGCTATTCGAGAGATCATGTCTCTAGAAGAACGACCTTAGGGAGAGCTTCACCATCGCGCTTCGATGATTGACTCGGAGGTGATAAAAACTGAAATCCCATCTTTTGACCCACCTGAGATGGTTCACTCCGCTTACACGACTGTCCAAACTATCGAGTCAGAAGGGAACATGGGTAATATTTCTAAGACAATGCTCATTGATATCTCGGTCAAAACGGGTATAGTGGAAAATATTCAGATTGGAGCCGATTGCAATCCAGAGGAAATTACACGCTTCACATCCCTTTTTAAGGAATTCCACGATGTGTTTGCTTGGTCTTATGATGAAATGCACGGCATAGATCCTTCTATTATCGAGCACGAAATCAAGATTTATGATAATGCCAATCCTGTTCGACAACGTCTCAGACATGTCCACCTGGGCAAAACAGCCGCCATCAAGATTGAAGTAGAAAAAAATTTGAACGCTGGTTTCATCTATCTCGTTCCTTTAACAGAATGGGTTTCCAATCCGGTTCCCGTTGATAAAAAACAAGGCACCATTAGAGTTTGCGTCGACTATCACGATCTGAACGTCGCTTGTCCCAAAGACGATTATCCTACACCGTTCATTGACCAGATTCTCGACGATTGTGCCAGATGTGAATCTTTCTCATTCATGGATGGATTCTCAGGCTATAACCAGATTGCAATAAAAAAAGAAAACCAGCATAAAACTGCTTTCATCTGTCCTTGGGGCATTTTTTCGTATTGAAAACTCCCATTCGGTCTAAAGAATGCTGGAGCAACTTTTCAACGGGCTATGGAATACGCTTTTCATGACATTCGACATATTGTACAGGCTTACTTGGATGACCTTCCAGCCCATTCCAAGAAGCGACAGGATCACCTGGATCATTTAAGAGAAATTTTTGCTAGGTGCAGATTCTACAATATCCACTTGAATCCTCATAAATGCGTATTTATGGTAGAGTCTGGACGTCTGTTAGGTTTCATTGTCTCCAAGCATGGGATAAGGGTTGATCTCGATAAGGTTAAGGCAATTGTTGAATTTCTGGCACCACAATCCATCCTTCAACTCCAAAGTTTGCAAGGGAAGGAAAACTTTTTGCCTCGTTTCATCGTTAACTATGCCGAGATGACGAAAGGATTCATGCGATTATTGAAGAAAGGAACACTATACTTGTGGGATGACCAAGCTCAATGGTCATTTGATGCTTTAAAACATGCACTTGTTTCAGCCCCACTCCTTAGTGCCCCCGATTACTCACGCGACTTTCTCCTCTACTTGGCAGCCTCACCATCCTCACTTGGAATGTTTTTGGTTCAAGTACACGATGACAACAACGAACATGTGATTTAATAATTATCCAAGGGTCTAATCGGACCTAAATTACGTTATTCACATGTGGAGAAACTTTCTCTGGTGGTAGTTTTTGCCGTCACCCGACTCCGACACTATATATTGCTGCGACAGGCTACGGTCATTGCTTTGGAGAACCCCATGCACCATATCTTGTCTAGACAAATTATTGGAGGAAAATATTCCAAATGGATCGTAATCCTCCAGCAATTTGATTTGTTCTTCACGGCTACCAAAGCAAAGAAATCCCTCGTCCTCGCTGAATTATTATCGGATCTTCCCAGAATTGACCCAGCAGAAGTAGCTCACGATCCATTTCCTGATGAATATGTGTACTTGGTCGATTCTTCGGACCCATGGTATGGAGACATTTTAGTCTACCTACAAACCCAACGCTTCTTCCCAAATCTCACGTCTAACGACCGTCGTCGTATCCAACACCAAGAAAAACACTATCTCGTGCTAAACGATACACTATATCGTCGTGGTGTTGATACTATCCTCCGACATTGTCTCACTTTCGATGAAGCGGAATTCATTTTGAATGACTGCCACGCAAGGGCATGCGGTGGTCATCTGTTGGGCATAGCTACTGCCCAAAAAATCTTGCGCGGAGGTTACTATTGGCCCACTTTGTTTAAAGACTGTATTGCAGTGGTCCAGAAATGCCATCCCTGTCAAATTTTCACAAAGAAAATGTGCGCTCATCCTGCCCCCCTTCATCCGGTTATCTCCATCGGTCCTTTCGCTAAATGGGGAATTGACTTCGTCACCTGCAATCCCACTTCGGAAAATGGACACAACTACATCGTGGTTGCGGTCGACTATTTTACGAAATGGGTAGAAGCCCTTCCCACTTTCAAGGCCGATGGCAAAACCGCTGCTCTCTTCCTGTTTAATCAGGTAATTTGTCAGTTCATCGTACCCCTATCGATTTTCACAGATCATGGATCTCACTTTTAGAATCATATGATGACCGAATTAACATCCATGCTAGGTTTTCGGCAAGATCAATCCTCGTCTTATTATCCTCAAGCTAATGGTCAAGTCGAAGCCGTAAATGGCGTCCTCAAAACCATGATTCGTCGATTGGTCAGAAACCATAAAACCACTTGGCATTGGAAGTTGTATTCCGCGTTATGGGCATATCGAACGTCAGTCAAAACTGCCACAGGCTTCACTCCTTTCCAACTTGTGTTCGGCCTAGAGGCAGTACTTCCAATCGAGTGTGAAATCCCATCACTCAAACTTGCCATTGAACTTCTGCCTGGCACCACCGCCACAAAAGAGCGCTTGCTCTCACTCGATCATTTGGAAGAAACTCGTCGAGATGCTACACTAGCACTCGAAGCTCACCAGCGCCGAGTTAAAGCTCAATACGACAAATCTGTCAAGCCTCGTTCTTTCCAAGAGGGCGATCTTCTTCTACTTTATGACCAGAAACATGACCTCTTGGGGGCAGGAACACTCCAACCATTATGGCTTGGTCCTTACATCGTCACTAAATTCCTCTCAAAAGGGGCTTACAAACTTCAGGACTGTAATGGAATTCCACTCGAGGAGCCCCGCAACGGGCTCTATCTAAAGAAGTATTTTGCCTAGTTTTGCACTAGGCATATGCTTTGTAATTTTATGTATATAAGTTTTTCTTATTATTTTGATGTCTTCTAAATCGTGTCTTGGTTTTCAAAGTGTTTTTCTCATGTATAATATTTTTCTTTCACACAGATGCCGTCGCTCCCCTTAGCATACGTCGGATATGCGGACGGTGCTAGTCGTCACACTAGACGCATTGCTTCAGCTGCTTGGGTTCTCTACACTCCTGAGTCAGACTTTCTTGGTTCCGGGGGAATCTTCCTAGGTAACACCACCAATAATATCGCCGAGTACATGTCAGTGATCCAACTCCTCACAGAAGCGGCATCTCGTCACATCTCCAATTTAGTGGTCAGATTAGATTCCCAACTTATCATTATGCAGTTAAACAATCATTATCATGTCTGCCATCCTGTGTTGTTACGTTAATTCTTAAGGGTAAGACTTATAGAATGTCATTTTCAAACAATTACCTTTGAGCACGTTCCTAGAGAATTTAATGCATTAGCTAATTCTTTAGAAAATTATGTGTTAGATTGGCATTTGTCGCATTTACTATAAAAGATTCACTCATGAGCACATATATTTTTATAGATGATTGAAAACACATAAAAATTTAAAAAACACAAAATCACCAAAATATATATATAGGTCATGTCCAGTACATAGTTACATCAAAAAATCTTCCAAAACTTGGGTGTTTTACAAAAATTTGGCTATACTAAGCCACGCTCTGACACTAATACATCCGCTCCGCTAGCTAGGCCTGATGCTCATGGTAGCATACAACTACTCTAGCTATCCTCCTCAGAGGCACTAGGTATCTCTCCGGCACACCTACAGTATGCCGCTGCAGATGGACTGAAACCTCCCACATAGGAAGGGGTGGTATACCCATACTCAGACCCTCCAAGTTTCTGGAGAGTTCATGTAAAACTTGGGCATCATCATCGTCGCCAGATTCCACATCCTCTACTGGTGCGCTAGCCCTGGGTAGCTGCATTCCTCACCGTGCATAGCGAGGGGCCCCAACTGGCCAAATAGGTGCCACATCTGTGTCAAGCAAACAAAAGCTTCATGTCAAAACATAATTTTCACCCTATCTCAACAAAAAAAAATTGCATAAACATCCAAAAGATAAAAAAAAAAGTACTTCTTTGGAAA
The DNA here is from genome assembly GCA_034641835.2 of Pinus albicaulis. Taxonomy (NCBI): domain Eukaryota; kingdom Viridiplantae; phylum Streptophyta; class Pinopsida; order Pinales; family Pinaceae; genus Pinus; species Pinus albicaulis. The sequence continues at coordinate 663,689,991 of CM076583.1, forward strand.
TTCACTGATCATTTCCTTCTTACCATCGAGTTCCCTTCTTCGGACTCGTTAAACTTATACGAAGTTGACATCGAGCGTTCATTTTATGGTCTTTTCCTTGCTCGTTAATCTGAAAAACCTAGAGTTTTCTTCTTCAGACTCGTTAAAACTATGAAGAAGCACTGAGCTTTCTTTTTAGAAATCTTTTTCTTGCTCATAAAACTGAAAAAACCCCGAGTTGCCTTTTTCGGGCTCGTTAAACTACCACGACAGAAAGGATGGATCCATTCTTTTCTCCTTTTCAAAGCTCCTTAAACTGAAAAATTAACCGAGTTTTCTCCGCGTGACTCGTTGAAATTTCACAGAGGTAATCGATTTCTCTCCGCGCGACTCGTTAAAATTTCACGGAGGGCACCGAGTTTTTCTTTGTTGGACTCGTTAAAATTTCACAATGAATACTGAGTTCACTCTGTCTCTTTGTACTCATAACAAAATGAGATAGACATCTATCGAACATAGATTTCTCACTTTTCCGGTTTCGATGAACTAACTTACGGAAAATGAAATGTTTCGGGCTTACTATTATCCCTTTGTTGTGCCTGGTTATCAAGACATGACAAAGGTACCCCAATGGAGTTGTCTTTTATGATATTTTTCAGACTCTCTAAACATGAAAAATTCACCGAGTTTACTCGTCTGGACTCATTAAACCTAATCAGATGGGACGCAGAGTTGTCTTTCCTAACATTTTTCAGACTCTCTAAACATGAAAAATTCACCGATTTTACTCATCTGGACTCGTTAAACCTAATCAGATGGGGCATAGAGTTGTCTTTCCTGACATTTTTCAGACTCTCTAAACATGAAAAATTCACCGAGTTTACTCATCTGGACTCGCTAAACTTAATCAGATGGGGAAAAATTTGGACAAAATGGATACTACCTCTGTTACATTTTCAAAAAGGTCGATTTTGCAGCAAAATTCTTGAACATGGCACTTCCCAGAAAAATCTTTCACAGTTAGCCGAACCCTACCATCTATGAGTATTAGCCTTCATTTCCTAGTGTCCCTGCACCAGTAAAATCCTAACATACTCTTTGGTGTTCATCAAAGCTTTAGCTGCCTAGTACGCTGCTAGGGTGCCTTCTATTGTTCAAGCAGATCTCACTATCTACTGCTCCTGTTATCAACCAAACTGTTCATTATGCCAGAAATTATTTATCGTCTGACGTTCCCATTTACTCTTCATTATCTCAATCATAAACAAAATCATTTGGTTTCCGTTTCGTGTTGACTGATGTAGGATGCCTTAGTGCCTACCTTTCGACATATCTCTTCTTATCGACTTCAACATCTTAGCTAGGAAGTTGATCCAGAAACCCATCAGTACCTGGACACTTGCAGACATCAGTGGTAGGTAGTCTTATGTTTGATCAGGGGTCTTCATCATTGGCTCCTGGTCGAATGATTCTACGAGTGTTCGACCTCAACTCATTTTATTCACACTCGCTAGATTTTACTGTGCATCTTAGGGACCATCATCATTATCGGTGGCCACCTTCGCATCTATTAACAGTTTTCATTATCGACTGGTAATCAGAAAATTTCTCACATGTTCGATGACAACTCATTCATTCACATGTTGAGGAATATGCAGTTTAAGTGAATCGATGGTCAAGACCTTGGGGCAAAGGCTACATCATTAAAGTTGTGTTTCCTTCCCCAAATTGCGATATTGTTTATGGAGACAGCTTCTTTAGCCTGATCTTGTTATGACAGACACTTCCACATTGTGCCTATCGGTGGACAGATTCTTCATATCTCTATTCTAGAGAAATCATGTTGTTTAAGCTACTAAGCATGGGACATGCCCGACTCAAGGTAGATACTATATTTTCTGACATATGTTGTTGTTTCAGGTTTTCCTCAGTCTTTCAATCTCTTTATCTCTACACAAATTATAAAGTATTTCGACCATTGTCTTTGTCTCTGACCTCACACTTTAGGGGGCATCTGTTACAGGTCAAAATACCTCCTCATCAGCTCAAAGGGGAAGAAAAATATGGAAGGAGTACAAAGACCTAAATTAAACCTATTTCTGCCAGGGTAACGCATATATATAACAACACAAGAGAAATATAACACATCTAATCAGTGAATGGGCCACGTTAGTGGCTAGGGAAACACTCTGTTTACACTGGAGGGAAGCGTTACCCGTGTTTTAAGTTTGAATCAGGTAAAGCCCGTGGAGAATGATTTGAATCTCCGGCTTTCCCTCACAAGAGATTCAGTTCACAAAAGAAACTGCAGAGCACCAGTTCATTATTGGTCATTGCTATAACAAGAATGAACTCCAAAGGAGGCAAAAGCATAGAGATTAAAGAAACATCTAATTTTTTTCCATTCCAAACTAGTGGAAAGAGAACGGCAACAATGGCTTTCTCCCTCTCCTATAAGAAGGAGCTGAAGGCTCTTAATTGAAGGTTGAAGGATTGCTAAAGGTTTTGGCATACTTGTGGGATAGAGAATAGTGTTATATTGTGAAGGCCAAGAGTCAAAGAGGTTCCTAGAGAGCTTGATGACTTGGAATTCTTCACTTGAGAGATAAAAGAGATTGGGAGACTGAGGAGGGCTTGGTACAACCGATGGTTGTAATCCTCCTTCTTTCAAAATCAATAGAACTGTGTTCGTTTTGTCCATTCAATGCTTAATATTGTCATTATTGTTTGAAAATTTACATTGCATGATATGAATGGCTCAGATGTGTATAATCTAGAAGTTCATTATATATTGAATTGATTGATAGGATATATGTTATGTTAGAAATTACATGGGTGCTTTGACTGATTGCAGGACTAAGATTTGGAGCCAGTGAAGAAGGACTCTTGTTTCGCTACCTAGCGCTCTCCAAGGGATTCCAAGATCATCAAAGAGGTAATTATCTATCACATTCCATTCAGTTATTTTAAGTTAATATGAACATGCTTAGGCCATCTTTGTGAACAACACAACTAATCTTACTGTCTGCCTCGGGCACCGGAAAGCCCTAAGAGGGATATTCAAAAACCAACAACCCAAGCAGTTTACCCTATAGCAGTCCTATAAGTATTGCCAACTGTGCTCTGAAACACATATTAGAAGCCTTTGACATCTACGATAGATGTCCTCTAGGAGGGTTGTTTCATCCTCATTTTGCTGCGCCCTCGGTCCACTAGGTCCCGCTGTCCCTGATACTGCAGGTCATCCCAGATACCCAGATGGTTTTACTTGTTCTGTATCTGCATACCAAAAGTGAAAGAATCAATACCACATAAAATATTCTAGAAATTTACATGCACATAAAATATTATCAATTTGTCACTTACCATCAGGTCCCCATATTCAACCAGGCGGCAGTGGTAGATCCAGGTCCCCACAATAACTCATCCCACTATAGGGATAGTCTTCCATATATAGTGGCATCTTATCCCAATGAACAAAGAAATTAGTTCGGAACACCTGTCCAACCACCCCACCTCATCCTCTGCACATTAGTTGCCCCCACCAGTGCATCCTAGGCTCTCTTGGGCCCCCATCTTGGAGTTGTATGCGAGGTCGAAGTGTTGGGATATTCTCAAAGAAGAACGAGCACAAAAATGTACCATATGTATAGTCATGGTTCACTTGCTGCTTACATAGCGACAACTATCCACAAGCAACAAAAAACTCTCCACAAGCATCATATGCCCTCCGGTGATGTGGTGGAGTGCTTGGTTGCCTAGGATCCATAGCACCACTGCGGCAACAGCACGGGTCTCTAACCTCTCCAAATCCTTGATGGGTATTCGAGTCCCCTTGACTTGGAGTCCTGGTCAACAATGGCACTCTACAAACTCTATGATATTCCACCCCCGCAGTAACACTGGCTGAGTATTCCCTACCATCCCAAGTGATGGGAGACCAGTCAAGAAATATATATCCTGGACTGTCAACATGATCCGATGCCCCTACACTATAAATATCTCATGGTCTAGATCCCAATAGCTGACAATATGGCCCCACAAGGGCTCTCCAGCTCTCATCAAATGGTTCTCCACAAACTTCAGAACCCCAAACCTAGCCAATTTACTACGAACATCTTGATCCTCCCGGATCTCCAACCGTAATGCACCGAGGTCTCTCTCTCTCCAGTTGATCCATAATTCTACCATATTTGCACAAAACCATCATATTTTTTAGTGTACAGATAGGAAATACTGTATCCCATCATAAAAACCTAGTGCTCAGCCAAAAACTAACACAGAAAAACCCCTCCCTGACAGGTCGCATTTTCAGGCCCAAACCTGGGACAGGTCACAGTTTTTTGCTCAAAACCTGCTACCCAGGTTGTACTTTTTGCCCCAAAAAGTGAGACCCGGACATAAAAAGGAGCAGGGGTTTGTTACTGAGCCCTGGGGACCTAATCTAAACTTTCAATCCACTAAAAATAAAGAGTAGGGTTAGGTCTCTTACCTGCAACTGACGGATCTCGATTCCAACGGTCAATTTGTCTGCTACGATCGCTGCAAGATTTAGGGCCTTCTCTCCTCTCTACATTCACCATAGCTCCATATGCAAATGATTGAATTTGGAGGGAAAATGCCTTATTAAAAGAGAAACCCCTAATTTTTATTTCGCCTTCTGCGGCCAAACCATAGCTCAGTTTGCCAAACCGTCTATACCGTTGGAAAGCTCTCATCGAGCCCTCAAATGGGTATCTATTAGTTTTTCATGATTTTATACCTTATAGGGACACATTTTTTCCAAGAAGGGTCACTTCACCACTCCTCAAAGTTGAATTTCTTCGCCTACCACACTTGTACTTGGGGGCACCCCTTTGCCTTCATACTTGTCCTTGCTTGTGTCGATCTTCGTCATGAGTAACCATCATGTACTCATGTTTTTATGGTCCCCATTGGACCTTTTTCCTGGGTGGTAGCACCATCAAGTTTCCCTTGTTTAGAGCATCTAAGTTGAGTCATCATTGCATTCATGGAGTCTATCTCGATTCCCTTTGTATCCCGTTATAGTCCTCCATCCTTCATTGCTTGATTCCTCTCTCGTGTGGCACATTATGGCCTTCAGTCCCACTGTCCCCTATCCATCATGATATTGTGTCAGTTGTTGCTAGATCATCCATGCCCTTTATGCTCTAAACAAAGGACGTCATCCATTCGCTACTTAGTACCCCCCATTTCATCATGTCCCTGGTGTCAGTCTGTTAGTCGCTCTACTATTTTCTCTCATGCCTTAGTTGAGGATCCCTTATTGCCTCACCTATGGCAGACCTCCTTCTGTCGACATCAGCTCATTCATTCCAGAAGACATGTCTAGAGGGCAGTGTACCTTGGTTCCATCTTCCACTCTTGTTTGGTGCCTTAGATTAGGCAAAGGGACTCCTTATTTCCCTTGGACTTGATTTTTTCTCAGTTCCATCTCCTTTTAGCATGATCGAGATCCGTATACTTTATGGTCCAGTGATGCAGCAGCTGATATCAGTGATTCTCGGGTGTGTGTGAGATGTCTCAGCCCTCATGCGGGGGTGGCCCTACAGGTAGTGCTCCACATGCCCGGATGACCTCTTCCTTTCAACCTTCAATGTAGCTCCATAGGTTTGATGATGTTGGCCTCAGATTTTTGCAACGCCTTTTTGATTGCATGTATCAGTCAGATTTTCAAAGCCCTTTGTTGTTTACAGGGGAATCTGGGTTGTATTTATATCTCATGTCCTTAGATATTATTGTAAAAGTCCTAGCTGTTATCCCAGACACAATATGTATGTGGGATTCATTATCATGTTGTTTACCTGGCTCATTTTTATGCTAGCATGTAATATATTGTTCAGTCCCTTATTTACTGGATGCCTTATTCTTTGTACTTTGTCTTGGCGGGCATAGGTATGCCTCCCCCACCACTTATAGCACAGGTAATCACTCATAAAAGAGACTTGTCGCACCTATAAGTCTCTCCTACTTACGGTATATTCCTTTCAGCACTTTGGTCTACCTTATACTCCTCTTTCTTTGACTTCCCCTTCGGTGTCTAGTGATTGAGTTCTTACAACGTACTTCGGTCATACGATTAGCTCCTAATGCTCACACACTGGGGGGCAATCTGTTACACCATTTTTTGGCCATCTAACCTATGATCATTAGATGGACCCAAGTACACTATGTAAGACCAATTTTACCCTAAGTAAAATTTCTTTCAATATGAAAATATGTAATATCCCAAAATGGGAATGCACATTAGTGCCTGCTGAAACAACGCACTTCTGGGTAATCTATGCACATAAATGAGTTTGAAGCACCTGGATCCCTTAGATCAGCTCATATAAGATCTAAATCCAAAAGGAGAGAAAAAACAAATCAAACTAGGTGGGTTAAACAGATCTCCCATAAACTAGTCTAACTGAAAACACCCGATGAGAGGGGTTGTAGCTATGTACAACAAACTGCTTCAGAAATAACGCAGTTTTGGAGAGAATGATAAGGAGGCCATTATATTAGATCAAATTTTGAATATACAACAGAAAATCAGATTTAAATTGATTCTCTTACATTATACAATAGAATAAAGAAGACGAGAGAGAAAGAAATCTCCAGAAAAGAGGGCTACAACACATGTATATACTGCAAAATGGCTTAACAACATTATTTAATGGAGCTGCAGCAACTGAACGTTACACTTCAGATCTAGAGGATATTTTTGTACAAAATATAAGATCCATTTCATATCTTTACACTATAAATGCTCTATTACAAGATCCCTTTGGGGTTTTGACCAAATCATGCAATATAAAGAGTAGATCTAAGTTTTAAGTAGCAGATATGCAATATTATTCAGAAATTTCTGAAGATGATTTTACATTAGGAAAAAACCAGATCTATACAGAATATGGATCAGCAAGCTGATCCATGGATCAACAAAGTGAAAGGTAAAGCCTAGCACTAGATATCTCTCATCAGAAATAGGGTCAAAACACCGTGCAAAACCTCCACTGAAAATAACGCAATCCGTCAAAGGAAACTGCGTTGTAGCTTGAATAACTGAGTTGGATTGATACCAAGATAAAAATTTGAAGCTCACAGAGCTAATTCACTCTTCCAGGAGGTTAAAATACACACTCACTGAGAAGAGGCACTAGTAAAGTCTAGATCTGAGCAGATCTAGTGTTTCCACTTGCTGTAGCTTGCAAAAGAAACCAAACCCTCACTGGATCTGCATTGGAGTTGAAAGTAGAGCTTGGCTAGATGCCTGATAGTGGATGAAATCAGAAATACTCCTCTAAGAAATCCTCAAGGGAAGAGATAGAATCCTTGCATAGGAATCCACAAGTGCTAAGAAGCACTATCCTCAGCTAAATAATAGAGGATGGTATTTGTCTAAACAGATAATCAACAACCTTCTCTTACTGCCTCCTCCTTCCTCTTATAAGATGAAAGCCTTTGTAAACCATAAAACACCTTGATGAATTAGCTCCTTTCACATGAGGGGCCTCCTTCTAGAACTACTTTGTCCCTTCATGAGGTACATTGTATCTAGACAACGCTGTAGATTTGGTCAAGGTTGACCCAGTCTCATAGATCAAACCCCTTTCACACCTACAAGTGATTTATTTACATGGCCCATATTTATCCTTGTTCATATGGGCATTGATTTATTCATTCTTTTCAGGATTTTTACATGTCCTCCTTTATTCATTTATTCATGCAACAGAAAGTGAAACAAAAAAGTATATTCCTCTTAGCTAAGGCTAAGTAGGAATATTGCAGTCCTCCCCTCCAAAATGTTGCTTGTCCTCAAGCAACTGATAGGGTGACTACTGCATTCCTTCCACTCCTCCATTGGTGACACCATCAAGGATCAAGTCCTCCTCATAAGCCAAGTGTTCACCAGGCCAACACATCATGAATTTTTCCTCTAAGGTCATCATAATAGGTGTATAGTTCATCCCACAAGGAGTGAAAAATTCAACAGAAATAAACATGGTTGGAGCAATGCTTTCTCTAAAACATGTAGCATGAGGTACATAGAGAAGTTCCAATCCATGAGGTACATACAAAATTCCCATCCTCCCTCTATACAATCCCATAAATAGTACAACTATGTCATCCATGTATGGGAGCAAGACTACATATATGCAAACATAAATTTGGGCTTAAGAGGTGGGTCAAAGTCCCACATGTGATGCCAGCACAGTGCATCTCCTGCCTGCATTAGATCAAGGTGTGGCAAGTGGAATTCCCACCACAAATTTTCTGCATGAGTAATCTTAACATAGTTGAAGATTTCTGATATGTTTGGTGCCTTTGGGAAGCACCCATCATGAAAAGGAATCACCATTTGCACAACAAGGGAGTGGCCAAGTTCAGAATTTCTATTGGCCCTCCAAAAGCTATGAGATCCACATGACATATCACTTCATTTAGGATTCATAACCTGAAAAAACATGGTAAAAGAATGTGATAGATCAGAAAATAAAACTTGCTTTGTATGATCAGCTCCTTTACCCTCATAGTTCCTCATACACATGGAGTTGTGCATGGGCATTTTTCTTCTCCAAAAAGAAGGAAAAACTAGCTGAAATGACTCTTGCAAAGAGTCCATTGGCTATCCCAATTCCTCATAGCTAATGCACTCTTGAAATTGCTGATGTAATTCCTCTCTCATCCCTTCCCAATCAAAGCTCCTCATGATTAGGGTGTAGATATTCATGGATTGCATATGGCTGAGAAGGAATTCTTTGTGTGCCCCTTGGAGTATCTTTTGCTTGAGCTTGGAAGCTCTAGACAAGAAGACCCTACCATGATAGTAGATGAATCCCCCTTAGACAAAGTAGCCCTATTCTTGTTGCATGTCATCTAGTATCATACAGGTGTGGAGATATTTGGAATACTCTACAAGCAGTTGAGATTTCCAGTACAGATCCACACTGCTCAACAATGACAACGCTGGTGATAACTTCATGGAATTATTTGTCATGTTGCTAATTTCTTCTTTGACATTTCCCATGCCAAAGATGTTTGTTGGAAGGATGATCCTCCCATTCTCTTCCTCCCACAACACAGATCTGGAAATGAGAGGGAGTGATAGTGATGAAGGGAGAAGATCCTCCTTACTCTTGAGTTGTCCCAAGCCTCCCAGCGTTGTAGCTTGGTCTTCCATTGCTCCAATACCTCCTGGATCTAGGTTTGGAGCAGCACTTTGTGAGGCCTTCCCCACAAGATCTGAATCTGGTGGCCTCCCTGATGGTTTTCCACTAGATAGGAATGTCCCATGTAGAATCCTCATGAACATAAGAGAAGGGACTGTGAGATCCTTGCTTCCACTGCACAAATCCATCTCTGTTGATTGTGTGGAAGTGCTAGGTGACGGGTAATTATGCATGCCTTTGATAATTTGAGGTTTACCACTCTTCATTCCACCCATTCCATTTGCAAGGCCTTCCAATCAGTAGTGAATTTCCCCAATGTAATCAACCATTAGACACCCAAAATGATGTTGGTGTCTGGTATGTCAACTACAAAAAAGTGATCCACCAAGGTGTAGGACCCCATGGTAATTGAAAGTGATGGGACATAGTGCATGCATTGAATTTTCCTATCTACTGGGACCAAAATAGAGAATCCCTCAAAAGTATCAGTGGGGATTTCCCTCCTCTGCACAAGATGAGAATCAATAAAGTTGTCAGTTTCCCCACTGTCAATCTGTACAGATACCTTCTGATTCATGATTGAACCTTGTACTCTTCAAGTCAAGTACTTGGGTACTCCTCTTATAGATGCAAGAGTACATCCTACTGGAGCAAAGGCTCCATTCCCATCTCCATATGGTGTTGGACCTCCCTCAACATTGTCAGCGCTGTGACCTCTTCTTGGTTCATCATTTTCATCTTCCTCCTTAAAATCTGAGAAGACTTCTATGTAGTGTGCTTTCCCAGCAACACATCTATGTCTAGGTGCCCATGGATCTTGGCAAGTGAAACATAGTCTCTTATTTCTCAACTCCCTCTTGACTTCAATATCAAGAGGCTTCTTGAATGAGCTCTCCTTGGAAGGAGCGGATTTCTCTTCCTTCCCTTTAGAAAGGTAAGGGGCCTTGTTATGAAAATTTGCCTTTGCTTTTGGAAAGGAATCTTGGAGGTATCTAGCCCTCTCAATGGCATCATACAAAGTGATGGTCTTGGTATATTTAACCAACCTGGATGCAAAGGTTCATCGAAGCCATCGATGAACATGTACACCCTCCTTGCTGCAGACAGATCGAGAACCATAACAGATAATCTCAGAAACTTAGAGATATAAGTTTCTGCATTTCTTGATTTCTTTAACTTTGCAAGGCTCATGAAAGATGCTTCTATATCCTTTCTGTCAAACCTCTCCACTAGTCTTCTAGTGAATTTAGAATAGGCCCAATGTAGACAACCCATGGAACCACCAATTGTGTGCTTCACCTTCAAAGTGCAATGCTGCAATCTTGATGGCTTCAATCTCAGGGACTTTGTTCAACTAAAAGTAGATATACATACAAATTTTCTACCCATGTTTTGGTAGAACTGGTGGATGACCCATCAAACTTGGGTAAAAAGAATCTGCCCATAGGGTGATGTATATCATGATTATGAAAGAACCCACCATCTCTATACTGATGCCTTGGTCTCCTTTTGTCCTTAAGGTGACAAAAATCTTGAAAACTCAAGTGGTCCTTGAATCTTTGATTCTAAGATTCATATTCCTAAAATTAGTCTTCAAGGGATGCTTTTTCTTGTGGTCCTTCATTATCCACATCTAAGAAGGTAGGCATAGTGGAGCATTGTGGAGCTTGTGGTTGGCTCACTGGTTGACCAGTCTAGTGGTGAGACATGCCCGAGCTTTCCCCAGGATGAAATCTCCCAGGATATTCCCTCATTCTATCCATTATCATCTCCTTGATCTCTCTAGCAAGATCTTGCATGGCTACAAAAATAGTTCTTGCAAACTCTTCTCCTTCTTTATCACTTCCAGTTTCAGGGGTTTATCCTTGTCTTGATCCTCAGTAGTGTAATCAAAATTCTTGTGGCTTCTATTCTGATACCTCTTTTCCCTCTCAGTAAGAGGCTCATATTATTCTTACTTCAACATGGCTGTGGTTCTCCAATGAAAGCACAGGTTGTGCCAAGAAAGGAGCTCTGATACCACTGTAATATCCCAAAATGGGAATGCACAACAGTGCCTACTAAAATAATGCACTTCTAGGTAATCTATACACAAAAATGAGTTTGCAGCTCCTTTATCCCTTAGATAAGCTCATCTAAGATCTAAATCCAAAAGGAGAGAAAAAACAAATCAGACTAGGTGGGTTAAACAGATATCCCACAAACTAGTCTAGCTAAAAACACCCAATGAGAGGGGCTGCAGCTATGTACAACAAACAGCTTCAGAAATAATGTAGTTTTTGAGAGAAAGAGAAGGAGGCCATTAGATCAGATCATATTTTGAATATAAAGCAGAAAATGAGATTTACATTGATCCTCTTACATTATACAATAGAATAAAGAAGAAAAGAGAGAAATAAATATTCAAAAAAGAGGGATGCAACAGATGTATATATTGAAAAATGGCTTAACAACATTATTTAATGGAGCTGTAGCAGATGAATGTCACACTTAAAATCTAGAGCAGATCTTTGTACAAAATATCAGATCCATTTCAGAACTGTACACTAGAAAGGCTCTATTACAAGATCCCCTTGGGGTTTTGACCAAATCATGCAATATAAAGAGTAGATCTAAGTTTTAAGTAGCAGATCTGCAATATTATTCAGAAATTTATGAATATGATTTTACATTAGGAACAGATCAGATCTATACATAACATGGATCAGCAAACTGATCCATGGATCACCAAAGTGAAAGGCAAAGCCCAGCACCAGAGATCTCTCATCAGAAATGGGGTCAAAACACCCTACAAAACCTCCACTGAAAATAACACAGTCCCTCAAGGGAAACTACACTGTAGCTTGAATACCTAAGTTGGCCTGATGCCAAGATACAAATCTGAAGCTCACAGAGCTAATGCACTCTTCCAGGAGGTTAAAATACACACTCACTGAGAAGAGGCACTAGTAAAGTCTATATCTAAGAAGATCTAGTGTTTCCACTTGCTGTAGCTTGCAAAAGAAACCAAACCCTCACTGGATCAGCGTTGCAGTTGGAAGTAGAGCTTGGGTAGATGCCTGATAGTGGATAAAATTAGCAGGACTCCTCCAATAAATCCTCAAGGGAAGAGACATAATCCCTGCATAGGAATCCACAAGTGCTAAGCAACACTATCCTCAGCTAAAAAACAGAGGATGGTATTTGTCTAAATAGATAAGATACTCAGAAAATATACATAATAAACAACCTTATCCTGTTGCCTCCTCCTTCCTTTTATAAGATGAAAGCCTTTAAAAACCCTAAACCACCTTGATGAATTAGCTCCTTTCACATGAGGGGCCTCCTTCTAGAACTGCACTGTCCCTTCTTGAGGTACATTGTATCTAGATAACGCTGTAGATTTGGTCAAGGTTGACCCAGTCTCATCGCTCAAACCCCTTTCACACCTGCAAGTGATTTGTTTACATGGCCCAAATTTATCCTTGTTCATATGGGAATAGATTTATTCATTCTTTTCAGGAGTTTTACATGTCCTCCTTTATTCATTTATTCATGCAATAGAAAGTGAAACACAAATGTATATTCCTCTTAGCTCAGGCTAAGTAGGAATATTACAAAATAACTTAGTAAACCACCTTTATTAAGTTGTTTATGGTCTAAACAGGAAACCCCATGAGGAAATATTAAATAAATCTAGATTGGTTTGATTTTCCTCAAGGAATAATTAGTTAAACAATAGTTTAATTAATATTCTTGGTTATATTTAACTGAAAACAAGGAAATTAATTAGATAAATCATTATTTATCTTATTATTTTCTAAGAATAATTATTTAAACATTATTTAAATAATATTATTTTTTAAATATGACTAAATCATTCTTAAATAATTAAATAGATCATTATTTATTTGATTATTACTCAACCACATCCTTAAAATGATAAATAAATCATTTATTTATTTATTATTTACTAATAAAGGGATTTGACCCAAGTCAAGTTCCTTTTCCCTCCAACAAATATAACAAAATATTCCATAAAATTTGGATCTTGATTTGGTGAATAATATTTTAATTATGCACCAATATCTAGACTAACTCAATATTTTGTTATAAATAGAAGGGTTTTCCCATTCATTTACCACCTTTTGTTGCCTAAAGATCACTCTGGATCTATATTTTTGGTATGACTATTGATCCACCATCATAGTCATATTTTGCTACTATTTTTTGTCTAGGTTTTCTACATCATGAAGAGAGAGGAGTTTTAGATCTGAAGTGCTGAGGACTTAAAAGAACCCATCCCATTGAGGAGAACTGGTAACACCCTTATGTTTTTTCCTCCCAGGTGCCATTAATACAAAATTTATTCAATATATTCTTGTCTTATCTATTGGATGCATGGAGTAAATCTTGTTTTTTCTACTGCTTAATGTCTTCTAATGCAGAGATCTAGATTTTTGCAGCATTTATCTTGATCACCTAACTGCATATCTGAGGATATTAACAACCATATTTGCTGTTAGGGTTGTTTTTTATGCACAACTAAAGTGGTATTTTTTCGTACGCTTGGAATTAAGAGTCATACTAACATCGAGTAGCATTGATTCCCATACAATCTACTCCGTTGGCACAAAAAAACCATGCACTATCTGCACTAGCCAAAATCACACACCAGAGGTATGCCTGCTAATGGAAACATTCAGGCACCTCTATAGTAGGCACAATTTCCTCCCACAGGAAATTGACCATCCTAGCGGGGAACCCAACCTTGCGCTCATGTAAAATCCCATCACAGAGATTCTTCCCCCACTGAACATCGATGACACGATTCACCATATACGATTCGTATCATCGCATACAAGAAATAGGACTGCAACTACCCCCACATCCTAGAATTTCCACCTTATTCTTGTCGCAAAAGATCAAGGTACTATGTGATTTTGCATTGATTTCCTCAAGATCTCAAAATTTCACACCGCTATCGAACTCCTTGATGATACGCAGCCTCTAGAAAAGTTCCTAGTACAACTAGAGCTTGTCGATGAAAGGAAATGACATTCACTGCAACACAATGAGGCCCACAAGAAAAGGGTAAAAGCATCATTTGACCAGAACATCAACCCTTTCTCATTCACCGAGGGAGAACTCGTCCTCCGCTATGATGTCACAAAAGAATCCCTAGGGCCAGCAAAGTTCGAAACCTTGTGGAAAGGACCCTACATCATCAAACATTGCCTCCGACAGGGGGCATACATCTTGAAGGAACAGGACGGGACATGCCTTAGTAACCCCATCACCGGCCTTTACCTCAAGAAATTCTACCCATAATGGCGAAGATGGCCCTTCCCTAGAGTTAACATACACAAACCTGACCATTGAAATTTTTGACCAAAATACTTACTAAACACATTGAAAGTGCCATCGTGGATCATCAACCTAAACCTTATTTTGGATTTGATGATGGAGTGTTACACTAAAAATTGTCATCTTGACATTCTGCCATGTGTATGAGCTCATTATTACTCATAATTATCCCTTTTGCAAGTCTAACATATCAGTTCCTCATGTCAAGCCTTGAAAATCAGAAAACGTTCCTAAAAGTCTCCTAAACTTTGGTGTCGCACTTTCTAGCTATCTTGCCTGCGGTCCCGCACCCAATGTTCAGCTTTCCTACGTTCCTGAACGCACTTTATCTTTGTTATAGGTGTGGACACCTATAATATTAAAAAGGTGCAAGTAAAATCCCAAAAAGCTCAATTAAAGTAAATTCTGGAAGCTTCTAGAATGGATTTTGCGGTGGCAAAACCGCTCTTGTAAGGTGCATGAATCCCTTACCTTATGGAGCTAACCCCTTGATGTGAGGAGCTTATCCCTTTGAAGGAGGATTCTATCCCTTCATGCTTGGAACAGAAAACCTCCTCTTGTCCACTATAAAAAGAGGCATTGGGTAGCCTCAAAGGGAGTTGAAGCTTTTAGAATATTTGAAGTTAAGTGCTGTTGAGATTTAGACTCAGTTAACTAAGACTTTTGTGAGGAGAGATTACATACCTCTATTTGTCTTGGTTGGAGGAGTGCAGAACTTGTCAAAGTAAAGGAGACTCCTGCTTCGGACCCCGGAAAGTCCTATGCAACATCAAGGCTCATGTTGTAAGGATTTTCTTCTTTTGAAATTAATACAAATATACTCATTTTTCTCAATAAGATTTTAATCAATGGTTTATTTCATAGATTCCTTGATCACTATGATAGGCATGGTTTATGATAATTTCTATACAGGTGCTATGTAATATTTTTCTTATTTGTGACTGCAGGTTTACGAGGAAAACTCCTTCAAGCACGTGAGGGACAAACAACGACTTCAAACAAGCACTGGACAAATGGTAAGTCTTTCACACCTCTATAGAGCTTTTCGTAAACCTTACATGCTTAGAGAAAGATTAGTATGTTTGGCTGTTTGTTGCTAGATAATTTTAGTACTAGGGAGATCAGTCTTGTCCACAGGGTGGATTAATCGATACAACAAATTGGCGACTCCACTGGGGAAAGAACTTGTTGTTTGTGGTTCTCTTTTATTTTTATTTGAGGAAACGTTTTTCTTGGTTTTTGATTGATTGAAATCTTCCTGGGTAGCTTAGGTTTTCTCTGTTTTTTAAAATTTTGAAATCCCTTAAGTTTTTCTCTATTTTTTCCTGGGACTGCACTTTTCCTTGTTTTCACAGTGCGGGCAGTTTCGCACTTTTCCTGTGTAAACAGTGCAGGACCGCACCTGTCATATCTTAGAGCCTGCGGACCCTGTTAAAGTTTTGAAAAACTTCAGATTTATTTCTTTAGTTTATCTTGATTTTGATTTTCAGTTTTTTTTTCTACCCAGATTGATGATTGTTTCTGTCAAAAGCTTTCTGTTAATAAATCTCAACCGTATTGGTGTTTTGATGATTTTCTAGAAGTTTTGCGTTTTGGATTGCATTTCACTTGGTATTTGTAGCGATTTGAAGCATTTGACATTTTGATGTACCTCATATTACCTTGGTCTTTTTGGTCTTTTGCTGGATCTGACCTGATTGTGGAATCATCCTTTATTGAGAAATAGAGTTACATGTTTCTTTGCAAATCTTCGAAAAGAAACTTTGTTATTGGTTTTTGAATTTCATTTTTTTTGTAAAAACATAATTGAGTGTTTTTCGATCTGTTTGTTATTCTGAACGAATAGATCCTTAGTTTGCTGAACAACTAAGGTAAAACATTCTTTAAAAAAATCTTAAAGCTTTTATTCATTTAGATTATTAAAGTTTGTAGTTTTGAGTGCTATTAAACTTTGTAGATCTTGAAATTAGTTTGTAGTCTTGAGTGCTTTTAAAATTTCTAGATTTATTTTGAAGGAAAATTGTGTTGTAGCTCCGAGTTTTTTGGAAAGTGAAAGGATTTTTATTGTGAGCTTTGATAAATTGTTGGAAAAGACAAAAATAGTTTCTTTCAATTGTTCTTTATGTTTAAAGAAGGAATTGTTCATTAAAAGAATTGCATTCTCTAACTTTTCCTTAATTAGAATTTCATTGAAAGGAAACAATTTGATCATCATTTTTAGATGCATTTTTAGTGTCTTTTGGAAATTGAGTCATTTCACACCATCAGAGTCTCATTTCCGCACCCATTGACTTAAGAAACAACTCTTAAAAGTAACGCTTAATTAAAATTCATCTAGCAATATTTTTATTTTCTAGGGCTCTTATCACCAACATAGCTTAGGCTAGTATCTTGGAGTAGGGAGTAATTAACTCTCCAAGGTAGTAAAACCAAACAAGTAGACAAATCTTGCGGTAGGAGATAAATCCAATTGTAATTTGTATAATCTGGGAAGCTTCTCTTAAAGAAGTCAATCACGAGATCATATCCGAACCTTTGAGACAATCAATTCTGTTTCATTGGGGAAGATAGAAGATTTTGCGTGTATTACAAACGGTAAACCTCGGATTAACCATTGTCGAGGAGCCTGGGGTCACTTTTCGGTAAACCTCGGATTAACCATGTCGAGGAGCCTTCAAGGGGATTGAGCTTGCTACTCTGCCCTTGCGCGTGAAATTGGATCGTAGACTGTTCCCCCAGTTATATTTGTTACTGTTGGTAACCTTAGTGTCCATTATCTTATGATTATTTCCTAAGGTGATAGTGAAGGAAAGATATCACTGTACCTGGAGCAGATGTCGACTAGACTCACTTGGACTCTCTGGGGGGTTCTCTTCACACGAGATGGTTTTGTGAGGAAACTTGTGCCAGTCTGTTTCATTAAGCAGGTTGTCGGGGTAACTGTTCCAATAGCCCTTTCTGTGTTAAATTTCTACTAAGTTGGATTTCATCACCAACTAGTTTTTTTAGTGCAGAAAGTTACTATTTGTGTGTGGTTTGAACTCTTAGATTTTTTAAGCATGTGATTCAGCTATTTGTTTCTTTAGAGACTTTAGGTGTTTTCATTGAAATTTTCTTTGTTTGCGTGTGATTAGTTAATATTTAATCGTGGCAGAATTGCTGAGACAATCCTAGAGACTACAATGGAAACCCCCTAAATACTCACCAAGTCAGCTTGAAGGGCTTCGTGCTCTGGTATCATCCAGTAGTGGTAGGATTAGATCAACAGAAATTGGAAGTTCATCCATAGTTGTCCATCCTGATCATCAAATACCTACAACATAATACATTCAAGAACTGATTTTAGTTTCTGAGGTTACTGGTAGTATTCCTGCTTCCAGTGATTTGGCTGACGAACCTGAAATCTCTGAACCTGAAACTGAACCTTCTATTTTAGAAACATCCTTAGGATTTATTTCACCAACTTCTAGCGATCTTGATTCACCTAGAGTAAGAAATATTGTCACTGACGATCTTCCAGCTGGTCTTATTTCCATTGAAGAACTTACTAATCCAAACAAAGATATATCTCTTCCCGACTCCCCTCAATCTTTAAATCTTAGGGAGCGTGAATCTATTTTCTACAGCCCTATTCGAACTAGTGCTTGGTATCTATCTTTAACAAACTTTTTAGAGAATCCGAGTCTTTCTTTTTCTCCACCTCGAGTTCCATTTCATCCTACACCCAGAGGTTACTATCCGCCATCCATTATGGCCAGAGAGTCATCCGTGTTTTCTCAAACACCGGAATCATTTTTACATGGTGGTCCTTCTCTTCCTTCGGGATATCAGGCTTTGTCTGGTACTTTCTCCGGAGCAGCTCCTCAACCAATTGAAAAAGTGTTGTCATCTGGTAATAGTGGTGTTAAAACTGAAATGTTGAATGCAGCGTAAATCTATATGATGTCTGGTAGTGTTCTGAATCCTCAACCTCAAGACAGTCAGTTATCACCTGGGGGGTCAACACAGGGAAATCCGTTACCGCCTAGGGGGCAACCTTCAGGTAGTCAGTTGCCGCCTGGGGGGCAACCTTCAGGTAGTCAGTTACTGCCTGGGGGGCAACCTTCAGGAAGTCAGTTACCGCCTGGAGGGCAACCTCAAGGTAACTTTTTCCCAGCACAAACTGTGGAATCATATTCTTTTGGGGGACAACCCCAAGGACAGTACACACCTCAAGGATATCAACCTTCAGGATAGTACATGCCCCAAGGTCAACCCCAAGCTCAATATGCTCCTTAGGGTCCTTATCAACCCCAGCTTCAGTACGCGCCTCGGGGTTATCAACCTCAAGGTCAGTACCTAATTCAAGGTTTCCAACAGCCTTCTGGTCAGTCATGTATTCAAGGAGTCGAAAATGTACCACTCACTTATCAACCCTACGTTCAACCAGGTTATGGTCCTTACGTTCAGCCTTCTGCGGGGCAATACCCTGGAATGAATATGGTGTGGGATCCGTCCCAATATCAACAGCCTATGCAGCCTAATGTGCAGTTGCCTTATCAACCTGGACAACCTTTAATTACTGGTCCAACTCAGCAACCTGTCCAGCCTACTATTCAAACTCCTGCACCTAGTCCTATTCAGCAAGCCGGTCCTAGTTCACCTAAGACTCCGTCTCAAACTGCTGCAACAGTTGCTACGTCTGTTCAACCTATAACACCTGCTTCTGGAGTATCTGTAACCCCGAGTTCGTCTATCCCTGCCTCCGTGCAAATCCCTCAAGTCTCTGTACCCCAGCCAGGATCTTCGGTTCAAACTTCGGTTCAGATGCCTACGGGACAAGCCGGTACAAGTACAGTTGTCACAAGTCAACCGCAATTCACATATCAACCGTACCAGGGACAGCCGCAATTCGGTCCCTATACACAAAATCCAAACTATCAGTATCAACTGTACCCTGGCTATACTTATCAACATCCTCAACAACCCCAGTTTGGTATGATTAATCCTGGTTTTCTAGGAGGTTATACAATTCCTAATGCTAATCCGATTCCTAGCTACCCTGGGTATCCACCTCCTGGAACTGCTTTGGCTACTCAAGGTTTTCGTGAACCTAGCCGTCAGTTACCCTTTATCGCAAATTTGGATTTACCTGATTTTACGTGCCTTACAAATGATCCAATTTTCTATTATCAGTACTGGCCGTCGATGCCACATAAGTTTCCCAGTGATATACCAAAATTCGAAGGTAATCCAGGAGAGGATCCATCAAATCATGTCATGACTTATCACCTTTGGTGTGCATCTAATTCAATCATCGATAATTCGATTTGCTTACATCTTTTCCAAAGAAATCTTATTGGTCTTGCAGCCAAATGGTACATTGAGTTACCACGAGGCTCGTTTCATAACTTCAGTCAGTTAGCAACTTCCTTCTTGACTCATTTTCAGTTGCTAGTCAGATACAACAATGGCATGGAATTATTAACTTCGCTGAAACAATCCACGTCCACGTATATTTCTGATCATATTCATGAATGGCGACGTAGGACACGTTTGGTGAAAGTTTATATTCCAGATCAAATTTTGGCAGAATGGTTTGTTAAATCATTGTTACCCAAGATTACTGAAGATGTAGCTAAGGCTGGTGTTGTTACTGAAGAGAAATTAATTTCTCAAGCTCAGTACCTTGACCTTGTTTACACGCAGTCAGGTACTTTACATGAAAATATCCCAGACCTTCCAAAACAAGGTCAAATAGTTGCTGCTCCTTCAGGGTCTCATGCCACTGATGGTATGATTGGTACAGTCAATACTAAAAGTAAGAAAAAATCTTCAAAGAATTCTTCTCCAATTATAACTTTACCTGATTCCCTGAAAGGAGAATCTTCCCCCGAAGTTTCTGCCGATATTCATGTTGTGGAGACATCCACGGCTAAATCTAAATCCGGTAATAAAAAGAAAGGGAAGAGTAAAAACAAAAAGAATTTGAAAGAAAAAACTGATAAAAATGAATCCAATGACGAAAAACGTAAGCCACGTTATCCTTGTTACATTTGTGACGAAGATCATTTTACTAAGGAATGCCCACATCGGGCCGAGGTCGCAAAATTCATCAAAGGTTCACAACCTTCTATCTTGAAGGATCCTTTTCTGACTCAAGATAGTAAGATGGTTGGTTCTACTTTGACTACTTTAGAAGAGCCAATTTTGATGATGTCTCATGTAAGGATTGCGATGCGATTGAAAGATTATGGTACTAAGAATCCTGTTGATGATAAAGAAGCAGAATCTTCTAATGCAAATACATCAACTACACCTCCTCCTGTTTCTAGTCCACTACAGATCGAGAAACCAAATCCAGACTTAATAATCAAACCGCCTGCTAAAGGTGTTCTTCGTAAATCAGCTTTCAATCCACATGCGAGAGCTGCTCAGAATTACAACATTGTTGAAGACTTAGCTATTTCTCCTTCAACAATGTTGGCTTTGGAAGTGCTGCAATCATGCCCAGCACAACGTAAATTTATTTTGTCTGCTATAGGAGCTATTGATATTCAGGATTCTAATCTTATAATCTTCGATCTAGAAAATAGTACACCTCGTCTACCTCATCAGATGGCTTTCCAGATACCAGTGTACGTCAGAAACAGACTGATCTATCGGACCATGATTGATGAGGGAGCTTCAATGTGTATTATGTCGATTCAGTGTTGGAAATCGCTTGGTTCTCCTATGTTGAACCAATCTCTGACAATTCTTAAGGCTTTTGATGGTCGAGGTTTCCACCCTTTTGGTATTTTGCAGGATTTACCCATAGGGGTTGAAGGTAAAGTTGTAAATCTAGATGTGGAAGTGGTTGATGCCCCTCTAGATTACAACCTTCTTCTGGGTCGTAGTTGGTCTTATGCTATGACTGCTATTGTCTCTTCGGTCTTCCGACTCATAAAATTTCCATATCAAGGAAGGATCGTTACAATAGATCAGTTAACTTATTTTACTTCCGACCCAGCCTCTACAGAAACAATCCAGCACGTTGGTAAAACGACTATCCCTTATAAGGATGTTGGAGTAGGTTTGATTAAATATTCTGGTTTTATAGGAACTTTTTCCATTCCTCCTCCTAACGTATTTCCTTTTGTTGCAACTATTCATATGATTTCGTCAGACTCTGTTATGTTTGATGATCCTTGGATCGTACCTTCCGAATCCGAGTTAGATTCAATTGATGGCATGATGCCTTTGATTCCATTTGAACTTCCATATCAGGCCGTACAATCATTTTCCAACCCCTCTTCAACCGAAATTGATCCAGTGAATGGGATCCACGAGGAATCACTCTCAATATCTAGCTCATCCGCAACAACATTTCCTGAACCTGTTCATTCCGATGAGAAGATTTGTGAATTATTATCTGTTGATGATTTACCATGGGAAGATATACATCATCGATCTTCGTTTTTACCTGAACTAGATCATTTTGAAGATGATTTTGCTTCAATCTTTACTGCTGACTATGTCAAGGAACCACAGAATCCATTGAAAAATCCTGTTTCTGAGTTAAATTTGGAAAATATTTCTCGAACGATTCCAATTGACATTTCAGTAAAACCTCGAATAATTGAAAACATTCATATAGGTGCTTCCTGTACTGAAGAAGAAATTCAAACTTATAAAGCCCTATTTCAAGAATTTCGTGATGTGTTTGCCTGGTCCTATGAGGAAATGCCAGGAATTGATCCGTTAATTGTCGTACATGAAATCAAGACTTACCCGGATGCCAAGCCTGTCCGTCAACGTCTACGTCAAATGCATCCTAGAAAAGCTGCTACTATCAAAGCAGAGGTTGAAAAATTACTTCATGCAAGGTTTATTTATCTGATTCCCTTAACGGATTGGGTATCTAATATTTTTCCTGTGACTAAAAAAACAAGGAACCATACGAGTATGTATCGATTATAGGGATATTAATCGAGCTTGTCCTAAAGACAATTATCCAACTTCCTATATCGATCAAATAATTGATGATTGTGCCGGCATTGAAATGTTTTCCTTTATGGATGGATTTTCAGGGTATAATCAAATAAACATACTCCCTGCTGATCAGCCAAAAATAGCTTTTATTTGTCCATGGGGGACATTTTCTTACTGCAAACTACCCTTTGGATTGAAGAACGCTGGAGAAACTTTTCAACGGGCAATGTCCTATGTGTTTCATGACATTAAGCACATTTTGCAACCGTATCTCGATGATTTACCTGCTCATTCATCACGCAGGGCTGACCATCTTACACATTTACGTGCTATCTTTATGAGATGTCGACATTATCGAATTCGACTCAATCCACAAAATTGTGTTTTTTGTGTAGAATCGGGTCGTTTACTAGGATTTGTTGTCTCGAAAGCAGGTATTCGCGTCGATCCATCGAAGGTCGAGGCTATTTTCAAATTACCTCCTCCTTCGACTTTACGCCAACTCCAAATTTTGCAGGGAAACGCAAACTTTTTACGTCGATTTATTCTTAACTACGCCGAGCTTACAAAAGGTTTTACCCGGTCGCTAAAATAGAACATTCCATTCTTTTGGGATGAG
This sequence comes from Pinus albicaulis, assembly GCA_034641835.2. Taxonomy (NCBI): domain Eukaryota; kingdom Viridiplantae; phylum Streptophyta; class Pinopsida; order Pinales; family Pinaceae; genus Pinus; species Pinus albicaulis. Next base: position 663,713,064 of record CM076583.1, read on the forward strand.
ATCGCCGATCGATCTTTTAATGCACTTAAACATGCGTTGACCCATGCACCGTTATTGCATCCTCCCAACTACAACCAGGATTACATTTTGTATCTCATTGCTTCTCATTCTACCATTGGGATGGTGTTAGTTCAGGAAGATGAATCTCATACTGAACATGTGATTTACTATCTTAGTAGGAATCTGCATCCGATGGAGATTAAATACACACATGTGGAAAAATTGGCTCTGGCAGCTGTTCAAGCTGTCCAATGATTTAGACATTACATATTGTTACGCAAAACTACGATAATTTCTGATTGCAACCCTATGATGTACATTTTGACCAAATAGTTTCTAGGGGGCAAGTATTCCAAATGGATAGTCATCCTGCAGGAATTTGACTTGGAATTTGAAAAATCCAAGGCAAAGAAATCCTTGGTTTTTGCGGAAATAATGTGTGATTTCCCCTCTACTGATACTGAAACTGTGGCAGAGCAACCCATTGCGGATGAATCTCTGTTTCTTATTAGTACTCTTGATCCATGGTATGGAGATATTATCGTTTATCTCCAAACCTGATCTTTTCAGCCTGAAATTTCATGATCTCAGAGACGGAAGATACGTTTCCAATCCCAACAGTATAATATTATTGGTGATACACTTTATCGTCGTGGAGCGGATTCTGTTTTCCAACGCTGTCTTGTTCATGAAGAAGCTGAAAATGTTTTAAATGACTGCCATTCTGGAGCATGTGGTGGTCATATGTCTGGGTATGCCACTGCCCAAAATATATTGCACGCTGGTTATTTCTGGCCATCATTATTCAAATATTGTATTTATGCAGTCTGGAAATGCCACAATTGTCAACTGTTTGATCGTAAGATGCGCGCACCACCCGCTCCTCTTCATCCCATAATTGCTGTTGGTCCTTTTGCAAAATGGGGTATCGATTTTATTACATGTAACCCTCACTCGGCTGGGGGGCATGCATATATTATCTTAGCAGTAGTTTATTTTACTAAGTGGGCCGAGGCAATGCCTACATTTTTGGCTGATGGCAAGACTGCCGCAACTTTCGTATTTAATGACATAATTGCGAGGTTCGATGTTCCTCAAGCCATTATTACTAATCATGGAAGCCATTTTCGGAATGTCATGATGACTGAATTGAAAAAATAGCTTGGCCTGCGCCACGATAGTTCTACTCCATATTCTCCGCAAGCCAATGGTCTAGTCGAAGCCATAAATAAATTTTTAGTCACCATGATCAAACGAATTATTGGTGTTCACAAAAAGAATTGGCATTCGATGTTATTTTCAGCACTTTGGGCATATCAAACTTCAGTCAAAACATCAACTGGTTTCACTCCCTTTCAACTCGTTTATGGTTTGGAAGCTATGTTGCCGATTGAATGTGAAATTCCATCTTTGAAATTAGCCATAGAATTACTCCCAGCTACGTCTGAAGAGGAGAAACGTTTTTTGTACTTGGCTCAATTGGATGAAAATCGAAGAAGTGCTGCAATAGAAAACGAGGTTCATGTCAAAAGATTAAAGGATCAGTATGATAGAAGTGTTACCCCTCGAAATTTTTCAGAAGGAGACCTAGTCTTAGTTTATGATCAAGCCAACGATAAGCTAGGAGCTGGGAAATTTGTGCCCATGTGGCATGGTCCTTTCATTGTTAAGCGAAAGCTAGCAAAAGGGGCCTATGAGCTGATAGATTTTGATGGTATCCCTTTAGATAAACCCAGAAATGGGCTATATCTGAAGCGATATTATGCTTAAACTTGGTGTGGAGATATTTTATTTTTTAGGTTAGATTTCATTACTACTGGTGTGTCTTAGATTAGAAAGGTATGCCTAGTTTAGAAGTGTGTTTTTTATCACTATTCCTGCTTATTTGAGTTTTACTCTTGATATTACAGATGTCGACATCTCTTCAACCTTACATTGGTTTCGCTGACAGTGCTTTTCGTAGTACACGGAACATTTATTCCGCAGCTTGGGTTATTTATTCACCCTCTGATGAGTTAGTTTCCATGCATGGGGTAAGCCTTGGTTAAACAACGAATAACATTGCCGAATATAGTGCAGTGATTGAGTTATTATCTGAATCCATATCATTTTGGATTCAGAGTTTGATTGTGACGTTGGATTCTGAACTTGTTGTATTACAGCTTAACAGGGTTTATGCCATTAGAAATCCAGTGTTATTGCGGATATTTTTAAGAGTTCGTCTCTTGGAACGTGAGTTTGACTACATTGAATATCAACATATTCCAAGACATTTAAATACATTAGCAGACGCATTTGCTTCTAGTATGATAAATCAACATTTGCATCAAAATAGTAAAACAAATAGCATCCATAACATGTATAAAGATAGCCGGTAAATAGTGATTTATCATAGGATAGGAGTGTTTTCAAAAAATATACATCGTCTTCGATCATAGGTTGGAAACACCTTATGATCGGCAAAATGATAACACAAAAATTCAAAAATATGAGTCTACAACACGATCATCCCATCACTGATGGTGATCACGATAAGAAACCACTGCTCGAGCCACCCTGCACAAGAACCTCCTAAAAGGTCCTGGAACACCAATCATGTATCTCTGCAATCTGAGTGGAATATCATCTATGTTTGTCTCCGGAATGTCTAGAGTCAAACGCTCTAGATGAGGCTCCAAATCAGTCAAGATTTCTGCTGATTGGCTAGCTGGAGTTGGTGCGGCTGCAACTGGTTGTCTTCTTTCATAGGGTTGGATATGGGCTGGTCGTTGTGGGCCCACATCTGTATTCAACAAAATTTTTGGTTATTATTTAACAAGACGATCAAAAATAAAAAATTAGAACTTAGAAACTGTTGAAGAAAGATTTTTTTACCTGAGTCATCCCACTGTTCCCTTGCTAGGAGAACCATCTCCCGGTCACCGCAGAAATCTATCCCGGCATACAGAAAGTCCTCAATGAAAAAAAGTTGGCGGTCCAGCCAACGAAAATATGAAGAAGGAAATCAAACAATCTCAGCGCCCTCAATACCGTGACGGGCCATCAGTGCAGACCAACGAACCATCCTAGGTTCTCTAGGTTTACCAGCATCAACAGGGATACTCTGTGGAGCTAGCATAGGAATCCTCTGTAGAGAAAAGAAGACGATGATGGATCCATATCCAAAGTTATTCAGTTTCCCATTTTTTGCTCTACTTAGTTGGCCTTTTACATTAGCCAACACAGCGTCACACCAGTTGAAAATAGTGTCGCGAAAACAGTCCCAGCAATGCGCATCTGAGAACCGGTAGCTACATGCAATGCTACACTCCCGCATAGCCTGGTAACAGTAAATGCAATAAATTTCAGCTCGCGACGGATGATAGTTTTCATATCAATCCGTTTGTCCCTGGGGTCTGCTTCATTATTACAGAATTATTGCCGAAGACTAGCGACAGTCTGGCCACCTGGCCTAGTCCCAAACAAGGAGAGTTGTTCGCCCCTTTTGGACAAACCAGTCAGAAAATAAATGTCCTCCAGCTCGATTTCGAGTCGGTGGCCACCAATAATGAAACATTGGTCCTGCACGTTCCACCTATTTACCAGCCATGTCAGGAGCTCTACCTGTGCTCTCATGCCTTGGATGGCCCAGAATTTATATATACCGCATGCTCTTAATGCCTGCATTATGGGAAAATGGAGCATTGCGGCATCATCCACGTCCTCGTGTTCATGTTCTCTCAAAATCAACATCTTGTTAATCCTACAATGCATAAAAAGGATAGATTAGTACAATCTAATTTGAAAAATTTAGGGCGGCAAAAGAGAAATTTGAGTTTAAATTTAAAATGCGTGGGGACCGCACTTAAACTTTGTAAATAGTGCGTAGGAATGCACGTGTTCTTAAAGGAAAGTGCAGACCCACGAATTTTTTCTTTGTAGAAAAAAGTCGGGGTCCGCAGGTACCATGTGTCTCACCTGCGGACCCCTGTGAGCGAATTTTTGAACCATATTTTTCCCTTAAAAACGAAATTTAAAGCCTAAAAATGAGTTGTAAATGGATGAAATGAAAGATTAAGAGGTCGTGGATTACCTGGGATTGACAGTTCTCGATTTCGACGGATGGATTTTCCAGAATCTTCAGAGGAAATTTTTTACCCAAAAGCTTCTACTTTTCACTCCGAACTTGAACGGTAAAAATGAAGTTGAAAAAGTCCTTTTTATAAGTTTTTTCGAATGGATGAATTTTTAATTTATTTATTTTTCACTTTAAAAAGGGTATTTTTGAAGAATTTTTTTACTCATTTTAAACAGGTATGTGTAATGTTTCAAGTTTTTGTGCAGAAATTGGATTTTTCAAGAGAATTGATCATTTTTCAACAAAGAGCATACTTTTATCACTTTTTCGGACTCTTTCAAAATTCACGAAAAAGTGAAACATTGGAGTCCTCTTTTAAGCCCTTTTCAAACTCTCTAAATATGAAAATATCGCCGAGTACTTGAGCCTTCGAACTCGTTAAAGTAAATGAATGATCGTCCCTTCAGTATACGTTTACCCCTTTTATGGACTGAAATGGACTATTTACGAAAAAGGTATATGTTAACTAATTATGGTCAATAGAGTTCTCTCCCACATTATTTTATCATTTTTTCGGGCCTGAGAGACTAAATTTATGAAAAAGTACACCCATGGAGTTTTCTTAAGTTTTTTCTTCTAACTCCCTAAAAATGAAAAACACCAAGTTTCTCCTATACTAGACTCGTTAAAATTTAACAGTAAAGGACCTGTTTAATTTCAAATAGGAATGAACCACTCCTTCTTAGGGTTCGAATCTTAAACTAAGTTGGACTCATCAGAAGGATGAGCTTATAAACAAGCAAATGTTATCCTCCTCAAGCTTGTCAAAAATAAAGAGGTACTTGCCAGAAATGGTGGGGGAAAAGAAAGGAAAATGGACGTGTTTGTTGTATTTTGATTCTTCGAAAATCTAGTCGACCACTCTTGAACACGACACTTTCATTCACCTAGGTTGGGAAATCCTTTGCCTAATAGTTAATCAAACCTCATTTGAAAGTCTTCATCTAGTTTCTAGGTATTATCTTTTGGTCAATTGTTACCAAACCATCTGCAGTGTCGTTATGTGTTCAAGAGGACAGTTTAAATAAACCATTCATATGCAAAATATATGTCATCCATTTTGACCATCCCTGAGTCAGTCCTTGCCAATATATTTTCAAAACTTGATCTATGATTTCGTGTTGTGGGATTGCCTACGACGGATCGCTTTCTATTGATGACAACTCATTATCTGGGAAGTTGATCTAGAAATCGTCAGTACCTTGAAATCTGCATGCCTTAATGGCAGGTTTCTCGCTTTCGACGACATGTTACATCATCGACCTTCGATCGAATGATTCCGTGAAATTTTCGAATTCAGCTCATTCATTCACATTTCATGGAGTGTACTGGGTACTTTGAGAGCCATTGACACTACTGGTGGTTCCTCTCACACTTGTTAACAATTTACATCGTTGACTAGTAATCAAGTGGTTTCCACCATGTTCGACTTCGACACATTCATTCGCATGGATAGAATCGTACTAGTTCGAGATGCGGAAATCAAGACCCTGGATCTAGTTTCTACCATCCAGGCTGCGAGGAATTTTGTTATCATTTATACAGTAGATTATTTATAAACAGATGGCTGCGTCCATACTGTATCTGCATATGTCTATATTGTAATGTACTCAAAATCATTCCTGTATCAGAACAGTTGTATTAGTTTTTTAGTTAGTTTAATCTGAGTATGGGAATGCCTACCTCAGTGATGATACATATACATGTATATTTTACATTGAATGTTTTTACATGTGCTGACTAGGGTGTCCACAGGATGATCCTTGAAATGATAAAGTACTGCACTCTTCATATATGACAGACTCCAGCATCATCTATTCCAGACTTTGCAATTTAGGGGGCAATCTGTTACACTGAAAATTCTCATCCTGAAATTCTGCCATGTGTATGAGCTCATTATTACTCATAATTCTCCCTTCTGCAAGTCTAACATATTAGTTCCTCATGTCAAGCCTTCAAAATCAGAAAAAGTTCCTAAAAGTCTCCTAAACTTTGGTATCGCACTTTCTGGCTATCTTGCCTGCGGTTCCACACCCAATGTTCAGTTTGCCTGTGTTTATGAAAGCAGTTTATCTTTATTATAGGTGCGGACCCCTGTAAGAATAAAAAGGCGCAAGTAAAATCCCAAAAAGCTTAATTAAAGTGAATTCTGGAAGCTTCTAGAATGGATTTTGCGGTGGCAGAACCGCCCTTGTAAGGTGCATGAATCCCTTACCTTATGGAGCTAACCCCTTGATGTGAGGAGCTTATCCCTTTGAAGGAGGATTCTATCCCTTCATAGTTGGAACAGAAAACCTCCTCTTTTCCACTATAAAGAGAGGCATTGGGTAGCCTCAAGGGGAGTTCAAGCTTTAGAATATTTGAGGTTAAGTGTTGTTGAGATTCAGACTCAGTTAACTAAGACTTTTGTGAGGATAGATTACATACCTCTATTCGTCTTGGTTGGAGGAGTTCAGAGCTTATCAAAGCAGAGGAGACTCTTGCTTCGGACCTCGGGAAGGTCTGTGCAACATCAAGGCTTAGGTTGTAAGGTTTTCCTTCTTTTGAAATTAATACAAATATTCTCATTTTTCTCAATAAGCTTTCAGTTAATGGTTTATTTCATAGATTCCTTGATCACTATGATAAGCATGGTTTATGATGATTTCTATACAGGTGCTATGTAATATTTTCTTGTTTGTGACCTACGGAGTTTTAGGAAAAATCCCAGCTGATAACGACAACGACTTCAAACAAGCACTGGACAAACGGTAAGTCTTTCACACCTCTATAGAGATTTTCGTAAACCTTACATGCTTAGAGAAATATTAGTATGTTTGGCTGTTTGTTTCTAGACACTTTTAGTACTAGGGAGATCGGTCTTGTCTGCAGGGCGGATTAATCCATACAACATGGAGCATCAAGATGGTCTAAAAGTTTAGCTGTAGATGCTTGGGTCATCTACCACCCTGAACAATCGCCACTCTACTCAAACGGTGGTGCATCGGCTCAACAGAAAAAACCAGGAAGAATATGACATCATCATCAGAATTATGTGTGACACCCTCCATCAAGGAATACACCATATGCATGTCTACCTCAATTCCCAGTTAGTAGTGTCACAGTTAAACCAAACATTTGAGAAAAGAGATACACATCTATTTAGAAAATATTTGTGTGCAAAAAGATTAAGCAGACAATTTGACTATATTACATTCACACAAGTACCAAGGAGTCAGAACCAAGCAGCTGATTGCATAGCCAAAAACATCCTAAACTGGAATGCATCTCCAATAAACCATCATACATAAAAAAACAAAAACATAGATATCCATCAGCATAACATCATCGATAAACCGAAACAGGTGACACAACATGTAGAGCCGCAAAAAATATATCTCATATATATATATATATATATATATATCATGATGTATGTGTCTGAGTAAAAAAACTAGTGTCATTGACCCATTAGGCCAGCCTAAAGATACAATTTTGTTTTTTCAAAAATAGGGGAAGAATCCTCATAATTGGTGCTTTCCCTGTGTAGAAGTAAACTCTAGGGTTGTGCCGCCTCAAGAGGGGCACCTGGACCCATAACCGCTCCCGGTGCCACCACTAGAGCTGTTGTCATGACCGAGACTACCACCCAACTTAAAACAGGTTGATAGTCCCTCTCTTGGGTTATCATAGTCTCCAACTAGACCTCCTCGATATCATCAATAAAACCCTGAGTACGCATCCCCTGGGTCTAGCGTCCACTCAACCCAAAGAATACTTAGAACTAACACTCGTGCAGTCAGTTCTGAAATATAATCTTCCATTGTATATGCACGTGCCACTGCTACGTTGGCATGAGCTCGCTCAGCTGCTACCCTCACCTGAAGGGCCAGCACTAGCACCAGGTCCCCTAGGAGCACCACCCCCCTAACCACCCCTAGGTCTCTGTAGAGGACCGTGGCCAGCCAATCGAGCCATGGGGTGACTTACCTCACCAACATCTACAAGAGTAAACAAAACTATGTTAGTGTCAGTAGAAAAACACATAAACACATATGTACTCAAATAAATGCAGAAAATATGAAAAATGTACTTGTTGGCCCCAAGCATAACCGGGAGGGAGACCCATATTTGGATCCCCCAGGAATTCCATCCTCGCATATGGGAATGGCAAGAACATCCGCAGATTCACCTCGAACCAGGCCTCTATCATGGTGTTCCAGTAACACCCCACCATGCCCCCAACACCTCACGGCATCACCGAAGCCCACCTCCTCATACGAGGCTCCTGTGGCCCCCCAGGAGGCAACGCCACCACTGGTCTCAGCAAAACTACCATCTCGTACATAATTCTGCACAAAATTTTGGCGTATGCAAATAACTTTGATCCACTGTGGACCTTGTTGAGTTATGTCACCATCCCGTCATAGCAAAAACGAGAAAAATAATAGAAGTGCTCGAACCTCAACCAGTGAAAGACTCCAACCTATGGGCTAGATGCCCAATGCAGAGCTGACGACCCTGTGAGTCACACAGTCAATGCCAGAGCACATCGCTTTGCAAAATCTGTTACTGATGCAATGATGATGCACCCCTCTATAAGAGGCGCCCCACCACAGTGATGTGTCGGGAATCTCTCCAGATTCACCCTCCCGGAAGGGAGTGGATACCTCAGCGCCTCACCATGAGGCAGTAACCTAGTCACAAAATATACATCTGTCTCACGAAAAATGAACAGGTTTGTCTCACGCCACACAAACATGTTGTGCCTCCTGCACCAATGTCGAATCAAGTAACGTAGGAATCGGTCTTGTGACCGAAGAAGCTCGTTCTCCATGAACTTCAGGAGCCTCCATTGCGGCAGCTGACGGTGTGCCCCAGCATCAATAGCCAATGAATTTTGGAGCTTGGGCCAATCCTACTCACTCCATAAAAGCCTGTCATCCAAACAGGTACCCATCAGTAATAGAAAACAAAAAAAAATTCAAAAATAGACAAAACTTAAAAAATTGTCTTTCCTCGTCCTTTTGCGTGCCTATCTCTCAAACAGGTGTGCTTTGTGTGCACCTATATTTTCCACAGACGCACTTAAGGAACTCCAAAGAAATGTAATAGAGTGCTTTAATCACGCTTATCCCCAGAAAATGCGCACATAGGGCGCGCTTTTTCCCTAATCACCCACACAATCTAGGGCAACAAACACTCAGAATCTGTACAAACCAAGTCTATATGGACCCCGGCACAATCAAACTAAAAAAATTAAAGTGCAGGACATCATGGAGGTTACCTGGGCATGATATCGTTAATCCCTGGTGCTTAGGCTGACTGCAACGGCAAACACGGCTACGCAGAAGCCTCTGACCTCTTAAGAACTGAACAAGTACAAATGAATTGAACTAGGGCCATATTCATCTATATATCGCCATGTTCAAAAACTTTGGAGGACCATAACGAGAGATCAGAAGGCCCGTTATCCGAATTGTAAGCTGCACCATGATCAGCACTCTATAAAAAATAGAGGCGATGCCACATAATCGCACTCTCAAAAAATTAAATTTTCAGCGCCGACAAGTATGCCCTCTCTCATATTCTTTCTTAAAAGCTCATGAATTTCAATTAATATTTGACAAAGAAGATTCTTTCACTTGAGGTAGTTGTTTTTGCAGGAAAATATCAGAAAACCATTCACAACTCCATCTACTAAAAGTTCGAGAGTAGGTATCATTCTACCCTGAGCATGATAGAGTCCCAGTAAACTCTGCATACCCTGACATCATTTCTCCATCTGAAATCAACCATAGGTTCCACATATCTGAATTTTTTACTATCACCTCAACCTGCACATGATAAACATCCTCTTTGGTTGGTAGAGCCTCCCCTCCATGGCGTTTTTCACCCACAGTAGACCAAATATCACAAAAAAAGTGACACCATGGCCATACCACTTTAGTTAGGGAAGCACCTCATGCCCATCCATCCACCATGCATACAAGTCAATTTTTATCATACAAAATAAAGCCACCTTCCTGGACGACCAAGTTGTATAAGCATATCAAAAGCACACCACTGTGCCTCGCATTTGGCCCACCATACCTCCACCAGCATAATCCCATCTGTGATAATTTTTCATCTGCTTCATCAACCCCAAACATGATACCAACCAATGGGACTCCCACCCTCAAAAAAACACCTTACTCACAAAATCAGTGAGTAAATACTTTCATGTTTTGGGGTACCCATCTCTGTGTTTTGTACAAACCAAACCCCATTATTTTATTCTTTTGGTAAGTGTACAAAGACTGCAAACAGTGCACTACATCCCCCATCCTCTCATTCATATTTTTCTTCCATGGAAGCAGTTCTTGATCACCATTGGTCAGAGTATTACATCCCCAAGCACAAGCCACCATGACATTCATAGCCATTTCATACCCACCCTGGAATTCCTACCGACTCTAGGTATTTCCCCATCAGAAATAAATATGACTGTCACTAAGCTTCTTAGTATACTTTGACCTCGGGCCACTGAATCCCCATCATCAGTTTTCAGTCACCCCTCGCCAACATGCCTATGTTAAACCCATCACCTCCAGGCCCCTGACCCCTCATGTTAGCGACCCCTTGTTCGGTTGAGGCTTCCTTTTTGTCGACTTCAACACCTATTTTCCAAAAAGGAAGCGGTACCTTGGATTACCCCTCTCCATAAAAGGGGCATCCTTGGGTGGCACTGTGGGAGACATCATTGTCCACAGATGTCATTGATCCTCCTGAAATTCAACTACAAAAAAATCTTTCATGTCAATATGGTATCATACCTTACAACCATTGCACTTTGATCAAATTCGTCTAAGACCCATTCCTTCTTAAGTGTCTCTTTCAACAATGCTTACACGGGAAGGTCCCAAACAACACCTATGCGTACAATGCGCAGCTATATTCCATACCATTTTCATGCATATGGGTACCACATTCCACCTATTGTGAAAGAAAAAACGCCTCGAAGGGTGTCAGCGATTGTCATTAGCAACCACCATATCAGTGACACAGAAAGAACATATATTAGTCAAATTGATTTTTTTAACTAGCCATAGCATCACGAGCATGGGACATGCCCACCTCGTTGAAAATTTGTATATGTATTGTATTATATTTGCTTGCAAGCATCCCATAGGACATGGTCATTCTTGGAACTGGTGTAGGGTGTTTCCAATTCCAAGCTTCATGCAGGTCTCTCTCTCTCTACGCATGATATACAGAAAAGAAACTATAATGTATTTTTTCTATAAAGTTCTTCCTAGAACTCACACATTAGGGGGAAAATGTTAACACTGGAAAATCGTACAAGCATAAGACGGCATTATTTAATGTCAAGCAAAAGGATTTACAAGGCTGGAAGACATTATAGAATCTAGAAAGTATTTAAAAATATCTAAGGTATAAGGAAAAGTCAAATTTGAGCAAGTCATAAATGCTTTCGCATGCATTATCCTTCGTGAAGAGCGCCTTTGCATGCCTTATGACCCAAAATGCGCACAATCTTGGGAGTGGCGAAAGTCACTTTCTAGGACCACAAAAAAGCACACTCTAGGACAGTGATTCCTCACTTAAATTTGCCTAAGGACAACCACCAAAGACTCCTTAGACATTAAGTGAGCACAAAATGGAATATTTGGAGCACACAAAGGAATCATCCCCCTCTCTTGGATCACCATCCACAATGTACCAAGAGAGGGAAGGAGGATTTGAATTCTCCTATATAAGGCCACCATGAGATGAAGAATGGGTGAATACATTGTTATGCTAGCCAGAATTGCCCAAGCAATACCAGTAGTGTGTGATCTAGATCTGAATATAGAGGGGACTCAATTGTTCACCATCCAACAAGTTCTATCCACCACAGTAGAGAGAGGGATAATTTTCATCGAGGAAAGCTTGGAGTAAAAACATCCTTGCATTGGGACTTAGAACCCATGTTCTAGGGGCCCTTTGGCAAGAGGGTTAAAATTTTATCCTTATTTCCTACCAGTAGTCAATAAGAGGGGCTGATGAGCCACCATTCAAATTATTGTAGATGTTTGACTCTATTCAGGGCTTGTGTTTATTTGTTTAGTTTTAGTTTATATATGCATGCTATTTCTCTATCTAATATGTTTATGATTCTAGATTGTTCCACTAACTTTCTTGACTCCACTTCTTTTTTTGCCTGTTGCCAATAACTTAGGTGGGTAGACCACACCCCTTAAGTTGGTGTGATTTCATACATAAATGCACCAAACACACTAAAACAATATGGTCGAAAAGGTATATTTTCACATAGAAGTAAAAAAAATTCTTCAGATCATTCCCTATTGAATTATATCAGTGGGAGTTGAGGTTGAATGAAAGGAAGGATTTCTTTAGGAACGCTAAAACTACAACATGGAATCCTGAGCTGATACATCGACTCAAGAGAACAAACAATAAGATTTCAAGGGTTGTTGTTTTCTGGAATGATAACATCTTGGCAGGATTCATTATTGAGTTCACTATAGACTCGATTGTGTCCAACAAAAAATCAAAGGGAATATTCTTGAAATGACCGTGAGGTAAGTATTAGAATTATTTGAAACTCTGGATTAAGATGCCTTTTGTGAAAAGAGAGTTTTATGGATGCAATCAGATTGCTAGTTTATTTATGTTTGGAGGGAAAAGTAAATCTGAGAAAGAAGTTGGTACAACAGGAAGTGGAAAATGGTACAAAGTAGATACAAGAAAGAGATATAATGAAGAAGATCTGAATACCTTCATAGAGACTTATTATAGTCCTACGCTGAGTGAATCTGAAGGTGAAAAAGAAGAAAACTACCCAGAGAGCTCCGAGGAAAATTCGCAGTATAACCCCTTCCAGTATGAGAGTTCACTAAAGCCAGAATCTAGTAATTTTCAGGGTGTTATTAGTCTCCCTGACCCCCCTACCCCTCCTTCCCCCTATCCCCCTCCCCCTTACAACCCAAAAATAGGTATGGATGATGAAATTAAGATAGCGATTTTCATAGGAACCGGTTTAGAAAAGCTAGAGTAGTTTTAGTTCCTAGCTGAAGCTGTATGGACAATGAAGCAGAGCAATGATGAAGATATAAAGAAGGCGCAAATCATTATGACACTCTGAGATGGAGTGATGACATGGTATATGAAGTATTTGACCAATCACAATTATACATTTGCAAATATTAAGCAAGCGCTGATACATGAGTTTAAGAAGTTGAAGTCTCAATCACAGTGCATTATTGAGTTAAAGGAGATCAAACAGAAAGTCAATGAGTCTATTCGGGTGCTTGATCAAAGGTTTAAGTTGTTATCGGATCGATTGAGCTTCAACTTACCCCCAAATCAGCATAAATAATGGTTTATATCTGCTCTGCAACCACATATAATGTTTCCATTAACGCAACAAATGATAGCAATTCAAGTCAAATCTTTGGAAATTGCGATGAGATTGGAAGATTCGTCGATCGGGGACACTAGTGTAGGTATGAAACAAATTCATAGTCAGCTATAAAACCTGACCTTGCAATTGCAGGATATCAATAAAGGTAAATAAGTAAGAGAAAAAGTGTGGTGTAAAAAATACAAATCAGAGGGCCACTCTAAGGAACAATGCCTTGTTTTTAGAGATTACATGGCTAGTGGAGCACCTAAACCCTTGAATGCAGGATCCAGCCTATGCTGTGAGATATACAAGATGAGGGCCCAACATCGCTCTGAAGAATTTTATTTGCTACAGAAATATGTGTAGAACCCAACAACCTGTTTTATAAATTTTGTAAGTTAGTAGGACATGATGAAAATAATTTTCGATGTTATGATTTGATGCTGGAGCACAACACTGATGCTTTCATAATGCAAGCATAGGAGCATGTACATGAGGCCAATGGACAACGCCGTGGTAGAGGAGGTTATCAAGGAAGAGGTCAAGGAGGTGGAGTTGGTAAAGGACGAGGAGAGATAATTTTCTATAACTATGGCCAAGAAGGTCATTTTGCAAGAGATTCCTAGAATCCTACTACAAAATGTATGTAATGCAAATATTTTGATAATGTAATTGAAGGCTGCTCTATACTTATGGCCAAAGTGAAAGAGAAAATAAACCAGCAACCCACACAGAACATCCAAATGGTGAAGGATGAAAGAATAATCGATGAACCTTGTGCTAATATTGTCACTAGAAGTGGAGCTGTGACTGGAAGTGATAAAGAATATGGAAAGAAGGAATTTGAAAATATAGGTGCATGGGTTAGAAAGAACCTAGAGAAATTTCCTGTTTTTTATGTTTAGAAATAAAATAAAGTTTTTATGGAAGAAAATCGAAGTTTTATGGATGCAGGAGCTTCAAATTCTACTGCACAACCAGGGCCTGGTAAATGTGCCATGTCATTAGTTCCGACAAAAAACCAAGCAATAACGTAAGATCAAGCTTTGCAACAAATTTCAACAAATCAAGGAAGTATATTGAGATATTTTCTGCAAACATGTATGAAGTTATTAAGAGATCATAACATTGTATAAGGGCTTCACGGATTGATAAATTCATGTGCATCAAAAGGAACACTACGGAGTGAGATTCTTGCAGTTACTAATGTACATCGACAAAAGAGAAATGGAAGAGAAATGAGGCTTAGTGCTCAAATAGGAAAATATGAAATGGATCAGGTTATTCTAGATTTTTTCTCTGATGCTATTGTGTTGACAAACTAGACATGGGAAATAATGGGTAAGCTAAATCTACAATGGAAAAATATTTAGTTAAGATTGGAAAATCAACAAAATATCTTTCCTATGGGAAGACTAGCAGGTGTCACCGTAGATATTGATGTAGTTCGCAATATTGCATATTTTGAAGTAATAGAAATTGTTAATGATGGAGTTCGGACTATTTCTTGGAAATGATTGGGAAATGGAAAATATGGCCATAATTAATCTAAATAAGAGGTAAGTTATATTTTAAGGAAACAATATGAGGGTGATTGTTCCTTTAGATCCATTTGAACGACTAAGATATATAGAGCCAACCAAAGAATAATACAACACAATAGACATATATAACATCTATCAATTCACATCCAAGGAAGAAGATTATATTAACCCTACTATAGATGGAAATTTGAGTTGGGATCATGATAGTACATTCACATCAGATTCAAAAGAAGAATTGGAGAATTGTCAGAACAAATTGCATGAAATATCCACAAAGCATTGTGCAAGAATAATGAAAGTAGTTCTTTGTATGACATCTGAGGTATGTAACATGCCTTATTATGATGGTTTGGGTAACATAGAGACTTTCCTTAATGATTATGAAGAGTGTTTACTGGAAGATAAAATATTTTTAGCTTTGGATAAAACCCTAATATCTACCCTTGCTTGATGGTGGGGCACACACAATAAAAATAGAGGATATTGGTAAGTATGTCGAAGATTAATGTAGATAACGTTTAAACAAGTGGAAACAAAAATGCAGAAGAAATATGATGGTGAAAATAAACCAAGAGAGCATATCCAGCTATTCATTACAGCATGGAAGGAGATTCCATAGTTGGAATGGGTACATGGATTTATTTAGACATTGGAGACAATTCCTAAGAATTGGTACCTAGAAACAGAACTACGACATGGTACTATGAAATGGACAGACTTGGTTGACGGTGTTATTTTAACATTCATCTTTGAAGATGAATGTATGAGCATAGATTCAACCCTTTAGGTAGTAAAAGAGAAGATATTTGAGGGAGTAACCACACTGAGGTGGCAACAACGTAATTGGGCTGCGTAAATAGAGTACACACTAGAATGTTATAATGTTACTGCAAAAGAAGAAGAAGACCCCCGAAACATCGGCATACTAGAATCAAAAGGGCACCATGAAGTGCATGGACCAAATATAGAGATGCCAGATATCACATAGCCATTGAAGACCATGAAGGTGAACATTGGATCAGAAGAAGATCCCACGTTTGAAATAGTAGGATATTACTGGAACAAGGAGACAATCAACAAAGTCAAAGAATTACTGCATGAATATCAAGAATTGTTTCCCACTAAATTTTCAGATATGAAGGGAATATTAGGATATTTGGGAGTAATTAATATTCCCCTGAAGCCTAATGTGAAGCCATTCAAGTAGATACCTTATAGGTTGAATTTACATTACAAGGAGAAAGTGAATCTAGAATTGATAAGATGACAACAACAGGGATTATTAAACCCATCGAAGAGTCAAAATGGGTAAGTCCTATGGTGGTGTAGGAAAAGAAGAGAAAAGGAGAGATTAGGATATGTTTTGACCTAAGGAAGTTGATTGATGCATGCTTACACAATCCTTTTCCCACCTCTTTCACAGATGAATTATTGGATAATGTAGGAGTTCAGGAAGCCCAATCATTTACAGATGGATTTTCAGGATATCATCAAATTAGAATTTCACCTCAAGATCGACACAAGACAACCTTTGCTACATAATGGGGCACATATTAGTATACAAAAATTCCTTTTGGGTTGAAGCATTCCCCTGCTATATTTTCCAGAGTGGTGGTTGCAACTTTCAATGAGTAAATTCATAAGTTTTTGGAGATGAATCGATAATATTTGGACAATTGAAAAAACATGTTGGATGTTTAAGGCTCATGCTCAGCATTTGCAGACAATATGACATCTCTTTGAATATAAAGAAGTGCATATTTTTTATAACTTTTGGTATATTTTTTTTTGCAAGCAAGGAATCATGGTAGACCCTGTGAAGATTTTTTTCATTGTAAACTTGCATCCATCTAAGACAATAAGATAGTTGCACACTACATTAGGACATACATGATACTACATAAAATTCATTAACGGGTATGTGTAGATCATTGCGCCAATGGAGAAATTGTTGAAGAAAGATGTGAATTTTCAGTGGGATGAGGAATTCTATAAGAGCCCCCACATAATAAAAGATAAGATGGTAATAACACCTATTCTAGTGTTCCCTGACTAGAATCAATAATTCCATGTCCATGTCGATGCTTCTTGCATAGATTTAGGAAAGGTATTGACATAGACTAGTGAAGGAGAAATTGACCATCCTATATATTTTGCAAGTAGGTATTTGTCTATAGTTGAGAAGAATTACACTACAACAAAAAGAGAAGGTTTAGCAATGGTGTATTCTCTACATAAATTCAGACATTATTTTTTGGCATCACGTTTTAATATGTTTACAGATAATTCTGCGTTGAAGTATTTGGTCAATAAGCCCGTGTTAGGAGGGAATATTTTCATATGGTTATTGTTATTCCAGGAGTATGAATTTTAATTTGTTGTTAAACCATAAAGGTTGAATGTACGCCCTAACCATCTATCAAGAATAAAAATAGAAGAAGAACCAACCAACATAGGACAATCTCCCTGATGTGCAGTTATTTTCAATCAGAGTAGAAAATTACCATTTTGAAGACATTACTGAGTTTTTTACCACATGGATGGATCCTTTGGAATATACTATGTAGAAAAATAAATAATTGGTCGTTAAGGAAACTGATGTTTCATTGATAACATCATAATTCTAAACATCCTGAAGATGGAGCCCCGTTTGGATTCGAAACATCGACAAATGTTTCTTGATACTATGGATAATTCGGGAAGCTCTTCAAAATATGATAACCATGGGAACTTAAAAACCAAAAAATCAGAATTATATAATATGGCACCACATGAGATACTACGCAAATATGTTCTTGAACATGAAATATTGATTATTCTAGTAGAAGCTCATGGAGGTGCAGCTGGTGGACATTATGCAGGAAAGGATACTGCATAGAAAATATTAAGAGAGGTATTGTGGTGGCCCACACTACATAAGGATGCACAGGAGTATTTTAGAGCATGTGATGTACGTCAAAGAATAGGGAAGACCTCTATAAGAGATTAAATTCCAGTAGTTCCACAAGTTACATTGCAGGCTTTTGAAAATTTTCCTATTGATTTTGTTGGAACTATCAATCCACCTAGGAAGAAGACTGGTCTGAGGTACATAATAAATGTGACTAATTATTTGAGAAGATGGACCAAAGCACAACCAGTAAGGAACTGTAGCACAAACACTACAACGAATTTTATTTTTGAATACATATTTTCTAGATTTGGGTGTCTGAATATCTTTATGAGTGACCAAGGCTCGCACTTCCTGCAGAAGAATATTGAAGCATTGACTGAGGAGTTCCATGTATATCATCAGAAGATTACTCCTTATCATCCTCAAGCGAATGGATTAGTGGAAGAATTTAACAATATTTTGGAGACTTCACTCACCAAAGTATGCAATCTAAATCAAGATGATTGGGACCTCATAATTCGAGCTGTATTATGGGTTTACAGAACCAAATGTAAGAAGATGATAGGTCAACACCCTTCGGGTTGGTATATGGAGAATAATTTGTGATACCTATGGAGTATATTATGCCTAGCTTGATAATTGAAACTTTCACAGATATGGAATACCCTGAAACAAGGGAGGAAAGAATGTCACAGTTTCTTTCTTTGGAAGAAGACAAATATATTGCAAGATTCCATCAGCAGGTGAAAAAAGAAAGAGAGAAGGCTTGGCATGATAGACATATAAAATAGAAGATGTTCAAGGTAGCAGACCTTGTTCTCCTCTATGATAGGAAGTTAGTAAAACTTCCAGGAAAATTCAAAACACATTGGTTGGGCCCTTATATTATAAATCATATTATTGATGGTGGCATAGTTCAATTGGAAAAGTTGAATGGAGAATTGATTGAGGGAAGGGTAAGTGGCAGTAGGCTGAAGTTGTACAGGGACGACCCTACCCCTACAGCTTTGGACTAAAGAATAACAAATAGGAATGTCTTAGTGGCACCTGCAATTGAAAGTGGGCATTGGGATATAAACTAATCTGCAGAAAGAGAGCTTCGATGAAGGAAGTTGATTCATTACAGTTTGGAATATGTCGAAGTCTGTAGGATATGCGACGTAAAAAGGGTTGTTATCCACATTATAGGGTGCATCACACTTCACTGTAAGAATATGACCGTTAAAAGGGAAATTTGTCGTTGGAAGAGCAAAAAGTCGCATTTAAGGAGACAATATGACAATAAGGAGACAATATGACAAGGATCTAGGAAGAGATATGCATTTAATGAACCAGATGTGAACAAAATCTGAGCTAACGATCGGGTTAAAAGATCAAGAGTGCTATACAAAGTCCTGTCCTGCCAATATTTTGGCACTTTGTTGTCTAAGAGCTCAGAACTTTACAAGTTTTGAGAAATTTTAGAAGTTGCGCTACTGCATGAACATAAAATACGTCATCCACATGATTAAAAAGAGTCATATAGAAGGTATCATGGAATCCAAAACCCCATCTATTGCACCCGAAGCATCACCATTAAATACAACATCACCTCTCTCACACCGTCGCCACAAAAGAAGCAGAATAAGGAAGAAAGAACAAAGAAGAAGCAAGATAATAAATTTTCCAAGCCACAACCAGAAGCCCAACCTATAAAAGATAGTGAAGAGGAAACATAACAACAACAGATGGAGACAAAGGGCGCAACAATTATGTCATTATTTCCACCATACTTTCAACCTAGGAAATCATATGTTAAACCCATGAAGGACTCCAAATATGTGAAATATGGCACATTCAAACCATTTTTTCTGAAGAAGGTTCCATTTGAGGGAGATCTTCTAGGAAGAATACAAGAGATGAAATTTTCAGATTTAGACTTCAATGACCGAACCAAGTATCTGCAGTTTGCGCCAATTAGATACCAAAAGAATGTCCACTATCTAGAGAGCGGAGTGAAAAAATTGGAACCACTTAATTGGGAGAGAGGGTTGAAATGGTATGGATTTCCCAACATGTTGTATGTGCTTCACTTCTGCAGAAGTATAATCAATGTTGCCTACGTAAGACAATTATTTGTGTTGTTGCATGATCGATGCCTCTGGATAGGGAAGAGGATCCCCATTAATGACATGCTAATATCAATAATTACCATATTACTATACCAGGGAAGGGATCCTGCCAGGTTGTGGGTAAGGATCAAGACAAAGAAATAACATAAAGTATGAAGCAGAAGTTTAATTGGTCAAAGGAAAGTGAGGCTACGACGCAAATTCAATTAAGGACCAATGAGTGTGCTTTGTTGAGCATATCTTGGCTAGAAATATTATGCATAAATGGCAAGAAAACGAAGTCCCCGTAATAATAGTTTTAGTAGGTTCGTAGTGCAATGACGAGGTCGAGTAGAACTTTTTTGGGTATCTATGTAGGGATTTTTTGGAGGATTTCCATGAATCCCAAGGGAAATGTATAGCCTTTCACTACACATGGCTTATTTTTAGCATCATACTAATGGCATGGAAAGAGCTGAAGGATTCACAGTTTCCTATGGTAGATGTATATGTATGAGAAGCAGCACGGTATGCCTCACTGTGGCATACTATCGAGCAGTCAAGAGCACATGAGAACCAATTTTTCTTTATATTATACCACATAGATCTACATATGGTAGTGAGCCAACATCCTCGGCCATCACTAAGCCTGTACCAAAAATATAAGGCAGTTTCTAAGTTCAGGGGAGACTTCCATAGAATATATGTACAGGCTAGGAAGGATAAAATGAAGACATGTAATCCTTTGGCATACTTAGTCACTGAAGATGAATTTTTAGTCAATTTAATGTCTTAAATTGCTACCATAAATTATTGGCTAAGGTTAGTAATCTAATGAAGTGTGGTGCACTATATATGCTTATATTCCCTTATTTCTTACTTTGTTGTGTAGTTATATATATACTTTTTGTAGGTTTGTATTTTATGTCTAATGTTAAAAGCTAAAATCTGATCTAAGGAATGAAATCTAAGCTTTCAAAGGAAATCTTAAATTCTAAGAAGTAACTGAATCTAAAAGAAATTTAATGATGAAGAACTTAATATTAAGAAGGAAGAAAAGGAAATGTTATTTTTAATCTAAGAAAAGAAATTGATTTGCAAATTACTCTTAATAAAATGAATGAAATATAAAATATAAAATAAGGAATCAAAGGAAATGTTAATTAAATAATCTATTTTTCATAAAAATAAATCAATCTTTGAGTGATTAAATATGAGTTGTGTTGTGTTGTTTTATGCCAGAAAAATATCGATGGAAAACATCTAATTTAACTTATTCTGCATTTAAACAAAGAATTGTTCTAAATTTTACTGAATCTTATTGATATCTCAATTATGTTCTATCTATCAACATAACAAAAATAAAACCATATTCTATCTATCAATTGAAAACACTAATTTTATGAAAATAGAGCATCTGATCTAGTTTTAAATCTATCCAAGAATGATCAAAATAAAATCCTACTCTAATTCTGTTCTACAGTCCATGGAAATGAAAGCATCAAATCTATCACTACGAAATTGAACTAACTATTGTAATTGAATTGAAATTTGACGAAGGCAAGCAAAGAATGAAAAAGTATCTATTGTGAAAAACGAGATGTCTAATCTAAATCCTATGGTTGTTGTGTAATCAAATGCAAGAATTATTTCAATTAGAAGCTTAAAGAGTCACGATAATGAAACAATTCAGGAGAGCATAAGATATAACAATCAATTGTGCGTAAATATAAATAATTGATTCAGGAAACATTTAGAAACTAATTGACATGTAATTAAACTATGGAATGACAAGAAATTAAACTAAGAAATGACAAGAAATTAATCTATGAAATGACTGTAAAAACCTCTTTTCTATGCAGGGGCCCTCTACAACAAAATGAGTGTAAATATACTTAATATATATTCACATCAATGGCCTGAAACTGGTCTTCTTCATTAACAAAATAGATTTTAAAAATGTATCATAGTAATATCACCAAAATCAAGCTTATTCTCGTTTTCAAAAAAATGGTATTTATACAACTTTTAAATTAATTGTTTGAGATAATTTCGCCTATGGAAAGTAAAATAAAGTTAAGACTAGAAGTCTAATCAGAAGAAAAGTCTTCATGGTTGTTTCTAGATTTGCTACGTAAGAGAAAATAGATAATCTTCATCCATTGATCTCGTCCCTTATCATCACTGATCTTTGACCATGACTGTAGGCATAATCCTTCTCAAAATTGAACAGGTAAGTAGGATACCATCCATATATGGACCATTTCAAAGCTACCCATATGACTCTCTTCTTCATTTTCTTCTCGAAACCTATCAAACAATAACAGTGGCTACAGAAACAAAGGTTAGCTACAGAATTTCACGAATTTTGTAGCTAATTACAAAAAAATATCTAAATAATAAGAAACATTATAATATAAAATAGAGATAATCTAAATGCCTTCTTGTATGGAAAATATGTCAATTATCACTTATTGAGTTTATGGATTTTGCGAAAAAGGAAGAAAAGATGGTGGAAAATATGTTAAAATAGGAACAGTCTTGAGGTTCAGCATACCTCCACTAAGAGACCATTGCATGTCCTCATGCAATTTCCAAAATTTTGATCCTTCACCTTTTACTGCATCTGTTCTAATACCTCTTTCAGTACATCCAGCTTTATCTTCTTTCCTTTCTTTGAGGTGATTTCCATTCTTGGTTTCTTCATGAGGAGTTTGTAATTTAAACTTATGACATTTCTACTCAGGTAGCCATTCCTTTTCTTTAGTTTCTTGTTTTCTTTTATACCATAGCCCAAAGTGTAGAATAGTATTGTCATTGATGACCTTTTCTAAGTGGTTTTTTCCCTTCAGAAATTCATTTTCTTGCTTGATGTGTCTATTTAGTATCTCTAGTTAATAGATTTCTTTCTTCAAAGTGTTTACTAGAGGTTATTGTGTATTGGTAGGCTGCTCTTCAACATTTTACTTCTCCTCTACATGTCTCTTTTCTAAGGACTCAATGTAGTCATAATTTTTTTGTTGTGCCAAGTCAATTTTTGGGTTTCCTTCTGCTTGGACTTTCTATAGGAGAGGTTTTAATAGGTGATGGTACTCGGGGCTCTTCAATAAATCAACAAACTCTACTTCTTTTGGAGATGTTTTCTTCAAAGGTTTATGAAGTCTGGAACTTCTCCTTGGCTGTGGAGGGCTTAAGATTTCTGAGTGTATAAATTTTCCCTTTTCCTTTGCATTACCTCTCTTTTTGTGACCACTTTGTTTCCTACTCTTCAGTATTTCTGCAATTGTGATTTCTTCTTCTTCTTGCTGTGTTTGAGGTGAGGATTTCTCTTCAATGCAGGTATCAACCTTTCTCCTCCTGCTTCTTTTGGTATTATCATCCT
Source organism: Pinus albicaulis (assembly GCA_034641835.2). NCBI lineage: Eukaryota > Viridiplantae > Streptophyta > Pinopsida > Pinales > Pinaceae > Pinus > Pinus albicaulis. The sequence goes on from CM076583.1 coordinate 663,736,478, forward strand.
TAGGTTATTCTTTTTCTTCTTCTTGAAAATGATTCCTGATCAGGAAACTTTCCCAGGAGTCTCCTATACTATTTAAATGAAATTCAAAGAGTATCTTTATTAGTCCATGATGATACATGATATTGTCTATGGATTGGATTATTTTCTGCATAGTTCCTGACATTTTATTTAAGTTTCTCAACAGGAAGTATGGGAGGTTTATTTATCCATCCTCTAGGAAATTCATTAACAGTTTAGCATGGTAGACCAACTTACAACCAAATCTATCCTCTCAAGTAACAAATTTTTGAATAATTAAAAACATGTTCCTCCATTTGTTTTTAAGTGCCATACTGGGAATTCCCTTGTTAAAAATAGTAGTGTCCATACCTGGATTTTTCAAAAAGATATTCCATTCTTCTCCATGAATTTCCTTGTTCTTGAACCATATTTCACTGATTTTTGGAAGTGTTATCACTCCGTAATTTGTAATATTGGCAAGAAAAAATGACAGAGGATATCATCAAACCACTTTTGATTCCAGGACCTAGCCTTCCTAGACTCAGAGAGGGCTCTCTCTATATCTAATTTGAATTTATCCTTAATACCACGAAGGCTGATGTTAGGCTAGTTATAGTGATGGTAGTGTTGTTTTTTTTTATTGATTTTGTGGTTGGATGAGAAGTTCTGAAAGGAATAATCCATTGGGCTATGGATTCAAAGGCTGGATTGGCACATCAACGTTCAAGAGCATCACATGGAAAGCTAACTGCGATAAATGGATGTTTATAGTTGTATGAATTATGAGGTGAAAGAAGGCATGTTACCCACAAACATATGGATCACTTTACAAAGAGACAAGTGATCTATCATGGTGGCCATACAGAATCTCATGCTCCCATGGAATCATGCAATGAAAAAAGAATGGAGGGCTCCTTCTCCCAAGGACACACCCTACCAAAGTACCTCCTCTCCAACCATGTTCCCAAGAGTAAGAAAATTTTCAACATAAGGAATCATGATTAGAATCATGCTAGCTACCATGTATGATAAAGGGGGAGGAAGATGTTCCCTCATGTACAACCAGTGTAGTTTTATCCTTAACTGCCATAGAATAGGATATGGCAAGTGTCTCCCCCAACACTTGTTTGCTGCCTCATCCCTTCTGAATTCTTGGAGGAAATGCATCATAGTAGGTGTAAAAGAATCACACCCTGAAGAATGTAATAGCTTGCCAAGATCCTCCAAGGAATGACCAGCATCAACATGGTTCATGGCTTTGAGTAGCCTATGAAACCCCTCATAAATAGTGCCCCCCTTTGGAGAAATGTTCTGCAAATGAGTGTTAGAAAAGTATAAGCATATAGGAGATACAATATAACATTCAGAAGGACAAGTCCCTCTATATACTTGTTTTACATCAGTGGGACAACTCATGGATGAGTCCCCTCTCACACTCAATGAGTAAGGAGATGTGAATGATGGCTCCTCCCAAGAGCTATGGTCCTTATCCTCTACCAAGTAATCCATGCACATCTTCATATGAGAGTGAACTTATTCTCTGAAACATTACCATATGAAACCACCCAAGAGTGTATGATATGCTCTAATGAAACCAGTGGTTTTGGAAAGTAGGATCTCATAGGTGGCATCTAGTAGTCTCTCCTTGAGCAGGGAGTCACTAACCAAAAAAATAAGATTATAGAGATAGATGACTCCATCAACCACCTTGAACCTCTCATCCACTACTTCCCCATTAATAACCCCACATGTGAAAAGGTCCTTGGACTACTCCATCTTGAGTTGGGAATCACAATAAGGATCCAAGCTCTCCAAGAATGACAACAATGTAGAGGTTTGAAATACTGCCTCTGTCATTTGATGGCTCCCTCCTTTGACATCCTTGACATAAAAATCACATGTTGGAGCATCATTATCTCCTCTTTGTTGCCCCATTTGGAGCTGATATTGCTCAAGACAAGATTGAAGCATATGGAAATCAACTTCCCATCGTAAATTCCTTGTTTTCCAAAACTTCCTCATTTTGGCCCAAGTGTACAAGAGGGTTAGGATCCCCTTGCCATCTTTAGAAATCTTCTTTGTTAGAGTAGAATGTGGATGCAGGTAGATAAATTTTCCCCTACCTTTAGTGCATAGGTCCTCTTTCCTTCTTTGTGCTTCCAAGCTTTGAAATAGATAAGGGTTCATGTCCTTCATATTGTGATGCCCTTCCTCCTCTTTTCCTTCTTCTGTCTCCAAGGTCTCATCATTTGGAAACGATGTTACATGTTTCTCATGTGCTATGCCAAGAGCTCTATGTGTGAGACCTTGTGGAACACCTTGCAAGAGCGCAAAAGTTTCTTCTCTTGGAGAAAGTGCTCCAACTTCATCTTCATGAGGTACTTGAGGTGCTTTTGTTGTGACTGCGTTATGATCTCCTGTCTTCTCCTCCTTTTCAATAACTAAAATTGTCTCATCATCAATAAGAGACCTTAGATCTTGGTCATCTATTGAAGGAGAAACCTTCATGCTTTCCTCTTGAGAAGAGGACCCTTCACTCAATGGAGAACTTTCCCTTGGAAAGGCATCAAACAAACTTACACCCTCTTCCATGGTCTTCAGAAATGGAGTTGGATTCATAGACCCTTCCAACTCATGCAAAAGCTTCATCTGATGTGGTTTGATAGTGTCAACAGAAGATGTTACATATGGAGCTTTGTTTGGTCAATTTAGTGTGTCCTAAATTGCTACATTAATTTATCAATCCGGGATTCGTAAGCTGATGAAGTGTGGCGCACTATATGTGCAAGATAACCTATTTCTTACCTTTTTGTTGTTTTTGGTTTTCTAATGTGTGATGGAAATTCTAAAATAAAAACAAGTATGTATATTTATGATTGTTCACAATGATATCCTTTTATAACGCCTATGACGAATCTTAAAATTCAAAAGAATTTGTCATACAATGAAAAACTTGGAAGGAAATGAAAATGTGTCATGAAATTACTTAATCAAACAAGAATTATTGGAGAAAACCAAACTATCCCTACAAGTATCAACAAAAATAAACTAAAGAATCTAAATCAAATTACATCAACTTATATTCTGATCCCTCGCCATTAGTCCAGCTATGGCTTTCGGAGGTAACCATAAACAACTTGAGCAATATGATATCTAATTTGCAGAAAAAGAAACTAATATCAAACTACACACTCATACTTCAATCCCTCACCATTAGTCTAGCTATGGCTTTCGGAGGTAACTGAAAATGACATGAGAAATTTAATATTTCTAACTTGCAGAAAGTAAACTAATATCAAACTACACACTCATACTTCAATCCCTCACCATTAGTCCAGCTATGGCTTTCGGAGGTAACTAAAAATGACATGAGCAATTTAATATTTCTAACTTGCAGAAAGTAAACTAATATCAAACTACACACTCATACTTCAATCCCTCACCATTAGTCCAGCTATGGTTTTCGAAGGTAACTAAAAATGACATGAGCAATTTAATATATCTAAATCTAACTACTGAAGCAAATGTGAAAGACTGAAATAAACAAAGCAGTACTGGAATTAAACAAAAATTAAGAAAAATAAATTAGCAACAGAACAATATTGATTCCATGTCATTAGTCAAAAGATATGCAAATGTCCGGGCTGTCTATTTGTAATCTGAAACAAGAACACTGATCAGTTAACAACAACATAAAACATGAAAGATTATGGACAGAAGTAAAATGTAAAGCATGAAAGATTATGAACAGAGATGAAGCATAAATACCATGAAAGATGCAATGTATAAACACGTGAATGAATTATGGCACAATGAACTTAAAGAAATAAAACAAGAAACTATACAGTAATGCACAAAACCTCAGCGTGTGCAGGGGCCCTCTGCACCAGCCTCAGGCAACAGCCTTCAAATACGAATTACGCTTGGAAACAGAGTCTTCTTATATATAAAAATGCAGTCATAACAGAGAAATGATATTACAGCACAGTGGCAACGCAATTACATTACAGAGCTATATGGAGGCTAACTATTATGCATATGAAAACACGTTATTTATAACAAAGGTGATATAACTAATTCCCTAAAGTTTGTGCTGATAGAGACACGTGAACCATCACGTCCAGAGATCCAGCATCATGGCCGCGGTGAGGAGTAAATCTATGAAGAGTGGATGTTGGATTTGGCTTATGGAGCCATGTACAGGTGTTGATGTGTCTCCCGTAAATTAGAAACGGTCATACAAATCTTCACGTGATGAGAAACAGAGTCCTGTCACCGTGGGACTCTACGGTTGACTTCCACTTGGCCACCTTTGACCACAACCTCCTTAGGTGAATTTGCCCGAGCCAATAGGACATGATCCATGTCCACATCATTTCTGACTTGCCCATGTGGCTCGAATTTCCTGAAGACACCTGCAACATAGACTTTCACAAAATGGCTGCGGAAAGTTGCAGCAGCTGCGGAAAGTGGCAAGATTCCACAGCTAAATGAGCAAAAATCTAAATCAAACAGCAGACACAAAACATAGTTAAAAACCATTTTAGATGCTATTTTACAATTAATATGCAATGATATTGACAACTTAGAAGGTTCAGGTGAATGAAAAAGGTCTAGAAAGGTGTATAGGAAAGATGTAGATTTGAGACTCAACATACCCCCACTGTGAAGGTGTTGCATGTCCTCATGCAACCAAAATTTTGATAATCCTTCTTCAATTCATATGCCTTGACACTTCAGCCAGTACATCCAGTCCTCTCCTCCTCTTCCTTGGTGCTACTAACATCCTGGGCTTTTTCATCAAGCATCTGAATTTGATATTAATCAGTGCTTTGCTTAACTTCTGGCATTTCCTCTTCAATTTCCTGTTCTTCTTCTGCCATAGTCCCAGATGTAGCATGGTATTATCATGAATGATTTTGTCCAATTTACTTTGTTCCTTCAATGTCTCATTTTCATTTTTAATGTGTCTATTTAAAATCTCTAGCTCAAAGACTTCTTGTTTCAGTGATTGGACTAGATCATCTTGTGCTGTGTGAGGCTGAGTGGACGAAGTACTGGGACCCGTAGCTGCTCTTTCTAAAGATTCTATATAATCATATACTTCTTGTTGCTTTGGGTCTATCTCAGGTGTCATTTTTATTGGGCTATCCCCAAAATGTCGTGGAGGAGAGTTGTCTTCAAAATCTGGCGGAGAAGGGCTTACATCAATGTCTGGTTGAGAATGGGATGGACTATGTTCAATGTCTGACTGAGAATGAAATGAACTAGGTTCACTGTCTGACTGAGAGTGAGATGGACTATGGCCAGCTGGGGATTGTTCAGATGTTTCTTCTCCCAAATCAATAAAATGGGGTCCTTTCGTTTGCGGTTTCCTCAACTTCCCCTTAAGCCTGGAACTTCTTCTCACACGCTGTGGACCACTGTATTTTTGCTTTTGTTTTCCTTTTTCTTTCTTCTTGGCCATAGATGACTGTTCTTGAAGGTGAACTAGTCTTTTAGATAACACTTGATGATCTTCTTCGGAAGAAGGGGTTTGATGCATAGCCTCAATACTTTTTCTCTCTTTTGATGTTATTGGCTTTTTACCCTTGGTTTCTTTCTTCTTCCTTTTTGACAATCTCTCTTCCCTACTAGTTCTTTCAATTGTAGTAGTAGGAGTACTTTGAGTTTCATCATTTGTTCTTTTTCTCCTACTCCTTCTTGATGTGCTACCTTCAGGAATTTCTTGAGGTTCTTCAAAGAAATTTCTAATCAAAAATTGTTCCCATGTGTCCTTCTTCTCTTTTAACTGTTTTTCAATCAAAATTTTCACAAGACCATGGTGATATAGATGTGGTTCTACATCCCTTAAATGCTTCTGAATAGTCACAGACATCTTCTTCAAACTATTTAGTTAAAAGTATGGCAGATTGAGGGTCTGGTTATCTATACAATTCATCAGCAATTAGGTATGGTACATATACATTGACCCAAAACGGCCCTCACAGGTGATAAATTTTTGAACAACTAGCAGCAAAGTAGCCCATTCCTCTTTCAAAGCATGAATAGGAATTCCTCTTTTAAAAATAGTTATGTCCATACCTGGGTTATGTAGAATCACTCTCCAGGCTTCATCACTAATGCTTTTGTTCTTAAACCAACGTTCACCTTCTTGAAGAAGTTCTGTGGCAGATGCTATAGATGCCTCATTCACCGTAAACTTAAGGTCTCCAATCTCTACCTCCAGGCCATTGAAAGACCTTGCAAAAGATTTTGTCACCTCTTTATGGTAGCCTCTAAACTTTTGGATAAACCGCAGCCACTTTTCCTTCTTCAATATATCCCTGACTTGCGGGTATCCTTCCATGAATTTAGGTCCCTCTGGTTCTGCTCTCAACAATTTACCCATCCTTCTTTCTGCTCTATAAAAACTTGCATGCGTGAGGAGGGTTCAATGGAAGTAGGACGGCTGAATGAACGGAAATGAGCACGATGACTGTAGGTAGATATCAAAGAGTGGGTATACAGACTGTAGCATAACAGAGAACGAAATGGGGTGAAGCGGAACAGAGAAGGGTTACGTGAGCACGACGGAAATGCGGCTGTGAGATTAATAGAACAATAGGAGGAGTATAACACATCCGGCAGTGTTTTAAAATTTGGTGGCTGCAGAATAAATGTAAGCACGTTTATACAACGGCTATGGATTTTATGCGGCTGAAAGAAGCCGTAGTCAAATCAACTACGTTTCATTGTCACAGGTGGAATATCAGAGTATGAGTGAAGATCGGAGGTTTAATTATGGGACCGTTTGAGAATGAATGCAAGGATTGTGGGAGGATGGTACAGAGATCATGGAGTGGTTACGGAATTTGTCAATACAATCATTGCACATAATGGAGCTTATGGTTTATAACTATATAAAAATGTGTTTTAAATGCCATTTGAAATAAATTTTTACTCATACCTTGGAATTCTTGCCATTTTTCCTTGGTCTTCAATTAGTTGCTTCTCATTGATATCTTGAATGTCCCATGTCTTCATAATTGGTCCTCATACCTGGATTTGATTTCATGATTATGGAAATAACATCTGGTTGTACATTCTTTTGAAAAACAGAGTGGTAGCTGCGGAATCTGCTTCTGGCTGCAGAAACTGGTGTCAGCTGCGGAAACAGATGTCAGCTGCGGAAACTGACACAGCTATTATTTGGGTGAATGGAAATGAACGGATGACAATTGAATAAATGGAAATGGTCATGAAAGAGAATTTAATTGGTGAAATGGAATGAAATAGAAAAAATGAAGTGAAATGGAATGAAGTAGAGTGAAATGAAGTGGAATGAAGTGGAATGGAATGGAGTGGGTGGTCACAAAACTTGTGAAATGAAAGATAGATTTTTTTTTTGTTGGAAAATATAGGGTGTCAGGTGTTCCTGATTTTCACCCTACATTTTATGTATAAGACTGCCAATCAGTGATTGGTTTTCAGGCTTATACAATTTTTTTTATTTTTTTTATTTATTTTTTAACTGAAAAGAACAAAAGCTAGGCTGGTGGAGAAGAAGAATTCTTCTGTACCAGCCTGATTGCAGAATTTTCTTGAAACATTTTGAAAAACTCCTCTTTTGAGAGTGGCTTATGATAAACTTTCAATCTGTGGCCATTCACAATAAGAGGAGTTTGAAACTCATCAATGGTCTTGATTCTTACCGCTCCATTGCTAAAGATCTTGTCAATCTCATATGGCCCAAGCCAATGAGTCTGAAATTTTCCTTGAAAATCTTTAAACTTGGAATCAAATAAAAATGCCCAATCTCCTTCTTGAAACTTCTTCTCTTTGATGTACTTGTCATGCCATTTAGCTCTTTGATATTGAACTAGTTCAGTTCTTAAAAATGCTTCTTGTCTGATCTCATCTAGCTCGTTCAACTACTCCATTCTATGCTTTTGGGCTTCTGATAAGTCCATCCCCAACTGAACTGCTATCTTGAAGGTCTTGACTTGGAACTCAATGGGGAGCAGGACTTCCTTCCCATAAACAAGTTCATAGGGAGAAGGTCCTGTTGTATTTCTCCATGTAGTTCTGTAGGCCCACAAGGCTTCAGGAAGCCTTTCTGCCCAATCTCTTCTATGTAGATGAACAGTTTTGGTGATGATACTTTCAAGAACTTTGTTTGTAGACTCCACTTGACCATTTGCTTGCGGATGGTAAGGAGTAGATTTTCTGTGCTTGATTTTGTATTCTTCCACCAATTTCTCCACCAAGTTGGATGTGAATTGGCTTCCTTGATCTGTCACAATTTCTCTTGGAACACCAAAGCGAGTAAAAATATCCTCATAAAGAAAATGAACAACTGAATTTTCAGTAGCAGATACTAATGCTTTGGCTTCTACCCATTTAGTAACATAATCGGTACAAACCAATATATACTTCTTTTGCTTAGATGGTGGATTAATAGGTCCAATGAAATCTAAAGCCCATTTTTCAAAGGGTTCAATGAGTACCTGTGTTTGCAATGGCATTTCATTTGAAAGGGTAGGTTTCCCTACTCTTTGGCAGCTATCACACCATTTGACATATTGTTTTGCATCTTTGAAGAGAGAAGGCCAATAATATCCCAAGGAAAGGATTTTATAGGCCGTCCTTTTGTCCGCAAAGTGTCCGCCGCATGGTTCATCATGACATGCCTTAAGAATATCAGGCATTTCATCTTCCATGACACATCTTCTGATCACAAGATCTGGCCCTGTTTTAAACAATTCGTTAGAAATCCATGAATATTTTGAACTCTCCTGAATAATTTTTCGTTTTTCACTTGGAAATAAATGTGAAGGCAGTTTCCCTGTAACCAAATAGTTAGCAATATCGGCATACCAAGGAGTCTTAATAGTTACTTCAAACAAGTATTCATCAGGAAAATTATCCTCTACAGGAGAATCTTCTTTAGTATTCTGAATCCTAGATAAGAAATCAGCTACTGTATTTTGTTTCGTTGGTCTATCCAACACAGTAATATTGAATTCTTGTAAAACTAAGATCCATCTTGTCACTCTGCCATTAGTAACAGGTTTGTTCATTAAATATCTAATTGCAGAATGGTCAGTATGAATAAAAGTTTCATAGCCTGTTATATAATGTCTAAACTTATTGATTGCATGAACAACAGCTAAAAACTCTTTTTCAGTCACAGTATAGTTCAACTCTGTGGGAGTCAAATTTTCACTGGTATAATAAATGGCATAAGGAACTAAATCTTTTTGACCCAACACAGCTCCTAGAGCTGTATCTGAAGCATCCGTAGAAATATGGAAAGGGAGTTTCCAATTTGGTCCTCTCAAGATAGGTGCTTCAGATATTCTTGTTTTCAAAGTTTCAAAGGCTGATTGACAATCAGGATCCCATTTGAATTCACAATCTTTTGTAAGCAATTTTAAGAGTGGAGATGCTATTTTAGTGAATTTTTCTATAAATCTTCTATAGTAACGAGTAAATCCTAGAAAACTTCTAACATCTCTTTGACAATTTGGAATAGGTAACTTGGAGATGACTTCAACTTTTGATCTATCAACCTTAATCCCATCTCCTGAAATATGATGTCCTAAAACAATACCTTCAGTAAACTAATAAAAGCTGTTTCATGGCTTAATGAAAGGTTTGTTTCTTTACATCTTATAAGGACTTTTCCAGTGCACTACAATACTAAATAGATTACTATGGCGTAAAATCATCCATATAAGCCTCTCTACACAATCATGGATTAGATCAGAAGTATTCCTAATCTTGCTCTTTGCCTTGGAATGTTTCACGTGCATTACATAACTTAAGGAGAGATTAGAGCTTGCTAGATAGGAAAAATTCCCCATGGAAATAAATGCGTCTTATCTTTATCTTGGTGCTACAGATTTGAATTATAACCCTAAAATATTAAAAAATAAAAAGAACTTTTACACTATTATATCTAATACCACAGTCGATAAAAGGCAAGGAAAGTAGTGCTTCAAAGTTGTTTTCAATTCTGTAATAAATGCATACCCTCCATTTACCATTCTTTTTAGGTACTATAACCAAAGGAGAAACCCATCGGCTATCTGTAATTGGATAAATGAAGTTTACTTTGAGTAGTTTTTGGAGCTCTTCTTTCACTATCTCCCTAAGATTTGGATTCATCCTTCTTTGAGGTTGTCTGATTGGTCTACTGTTTTCCTCAATATAGATATGATGGATGCAAGTCTTAGGATCAATACCTTTCATGTCAGTATACTCCCATGCAAATGCGGTAGAATGTTTTTGCAAGATTTTGGTTAGTTCTTCTTGTTGTGACTTTTCCAAATGTTTGTTGATATTCAATGTTTTTCCTGGAAAAATCTCAATAGTAGAACTACCAAACTCTTCCATAGAGTAAAGAGACATTTTTCTTGATGATAAATATTCTATGTCAGATTCCAATTGAAATTGTGTGGGGTCATATTCTGAAGATATCTCAAAATTTTCTAATGTGTTCAGAATTTGACTATCCTCACTGATTTCAGAAATAGTAAAGACAGGTTGTATAGTGTCCTCATCATCAACCCATTCATTGTCTCCTACTTCTGTGATTGCTTTTGCTGGAGGATACAAATTGAATTTCTTTGTTGAATTACCATTAGAAATGTACATATCCCCAGATCTACAACTAATGAAAGCGTCAGCTGTGGCTAGCCAAGGTCTTCCTAAGATAAGTGGGTGCCCTCCTAGATTACTCTTGGGAGTGAAAATCATAAAATCTACTGGATATTCCCAAGAATCTAAGGAGATTGAAATATCTTCTAATACACCATCTGGTTTAATAATTGAACGATCTGCAAGTTGCAGTAAAGTAGGTGTAAAAAGAAGGTTAGGAAGTTTTAGTTGTTCCATAGTCTATCTACTCATAATGTTGATAGCAGCCCCTAAGTCAATCAATGTGTTTGGAATTTCTATCCCATTTATATGTGTCTTCACAATTGGACTTCTTGGATCTACATACTTCTGCATGGTAATTTTTCCCATCATGATATCTGCAATTTTTCCTACCAGGTGGATTCTTCTTGTGTCTTTTAGTTTCCTTCCTGGTCTTTTGAAACTCAACTCCTTTATTGTTTTTGCTAGAATAGGAATCTTTCGAATGGCTTGTAGCAAGGGAATCTTGATACAAACATTCTTCAATTCATCTAGAAAGTCATAGTTAGGCAACAAGATTTGTTTTTCCACCCCCTTATCAATTTGTAGTCTTTCAAGAAAAGGAGGTGTAGATGAAGATGCAGGTTGCTCAACTATAGGAGTTGTGGGTGTTAACTTTTCTTTTTCTTTTTGAATGTTTGAATTTTGAAGAGATGCTTCCTCAGAACCCTCATTGACTTTAAGAGAGTCCTCCTCAGAGGTATCTTGCTCTTTAATATCTATAGAAGGTTTTTCTAAAACTCTACCAGATCTGAGTTGTACATCATTGAGAGGAACAATCATATAGGTAGGAAATTGTTGTCCTTCTACCATGTAAGTATTCTGAGGATTTTTATTGTTAGGATTTGGCAATGGCTGAGCTGGAAGTTGATTTGTATTTTGTTGGTATGGGAGCATGAGTTGAGGATTTGGATTTTTTTGAGAAGGTTGTTGTTGTGGAAATGGCAATGAAAATTGTGGATTTGGGTTTGGAAGTTGTGGAGCTTGTTGATTTTGAAAAGATGGAGGATATTGATAAAATTGAGCAAATCTCCCATAAGGATTTTGCATCCCTTGTACCCATGGTTGATATGGATTTTGATGTTGAGGCCAAGGTTGTTGCCAAGGATTCCAATTTGGTGGGGTTTGAAAATTCATAGGGTTGTTAAACCCTTGAGTTTGTTGTCCCTGCCAAGGTCTCCTTGCGACAAAACAGAGAGATTCTACTGAATTTGGGTCTTCTTGAAAAACAGCTTTGAGTCCGGGAATTGAAGGACAATCCTTGATCTCATGATTCTCTGAGAAAATTATACATGTTTCTACAACTTTTGCATCCAAGGGACATTCCCTTAAAGCATGTTTCTTCCTACATTTCAGACAAAATATGGCTAGAGCATCTGTTTCTTCTTTCTGATTGTTTTGGATTTTAAGGGTGTCTAGTTGTTCACTAAGGCTCCCTAAGATATCAGTTTTGAATTCATCAAGAATATTACCAATCTCTGCCCTACTTACTGATCTAGTTGCAGATTTGTTAGCCCTAATAAGAGAAGGATCCCTAGGCCCTTTTCCTGTTTTAGATTTTCCTTTTGAGAGATGGACACATAGTTCTGTTATGTCACAAAGTGGAAGTTGAGAAATGTCTCCTTTCCCCATCATGTTTAAAATATCTATCCATTCATCTCTAATGGATTTTAATATGAGGGCTTTCAAGGTTTCATCATCTAGGTTGCTCATCTTTGCTCTTTTTAAGTTGTATTGAAATATTTCAAGTAAATCTTCCAAGTTTTCATCTTCTTTTTGCATCATTTTGAATACCTCATCCTTGTGATTGGTGGGCATACAATAGTCCAAGTATCTATCCAAAAATGTTTGTTTCATATCATTCCAAGTCCTAATAGATTGAGTGGCCAATCCCATGAACCATTTCAAAGCAGATCCCTTCAAAGTTGAAGGAAACAGTTTGAGTTTTTGAGAGTCTTCCATATAGTCATAGGTTCGGCACACGACTTCAAACTCAAACAGAAATGTTTCAGGATCCTCACTTTGCAATCCATAAAATTTGGGGAGGACAGGTGGTGAAATGTTTTTCATCGTTGTATGAGTTTCCTCATCAACTATAGGGAATCCAAACAAGTTGTCTCCTTCCCTATTTCTTCCATGATTACCTTCACCATTGTTGTCTCCATTGTTTCCTCCTCCTCTACCTCTACCTCTACCTCCAAATCCATCTATTATTTCCTCTGCCATGATAGTTTTTTTAGAGTCCTTAAAGTCCTCTGGTTCTTCTATCAAGGGAGGATGAGAGGGAGTCTCTTCCTTTTCTAAATGAGATTTAGTAGGTGGTATAGAAGAATCCTCTAATTCAGCTGCTCCTTGAATTCCAAAAATCTTAAGGCTAGGGGTAGATGGTGGTGAATCTTGTATATGCCTTGAAGAAGATGGAGTTGTGAAAATCGAACTCTTGGCTTTAGCTATAAACCTTCCCCTAGAATCTCTTGCTCTATGCATGTCATTTTTTATTTTTTAATATTTTTTTTTTAAAAGTTGGGCCAATAATTCTCTTTCTGATCTTTGAGGTCACACTAGGTGCAAGAAGAGAGCATACTTAAGAAATTACTAAACCAATAACTCTCTTTTCTGATCCTCCAGATCACACTAGGTGCAAGAGGAGAGCATACTTCAAGAAGTTATCAAGTTTTCCTTTCTTTTATTATTTTGTTTTTGTTTTTTTTTAAGAAATTGGCTACCTAGTTACACTTCCCTGGCAATGGCGCCAAAATGTTTGGTCAATTTAGTGTGTCCTAAATTTCTACATTAATTTATCAATCCTGGATTCGTAAGCTGATGAAGTGTGGCGCACTATATGTGCAAGATAACCTATTTCTTACCTTTTTGTCGTTTTTGGTTTTCTAATGTGTGATGGAAATTCTAAAATAAAAACAAACATGGTTTATGATTGTTCAAGGCAATGATATCCTTTATAACGATTTACCAACTTTAAACTTCAAAAGGAATTTGAAACATACAATGACAAAACTTGAAAGGAAATGAAAATGTGCTGCTAGCCTAATAAATCAAATAGTGAACTATTGAGCATGAAAACCAAACTATCCTTGCTGCTGTCTAAATACAAAAGAAACTATGCTTAAAGAAATCCAAGAATTGCAACAAAGTAAATCTAAATCAAATTACATCAACTTATATTCTGATCCCTCGCCATTAGTCCACCTATGGCTTTCGGAGGTAACCATAAACAACTTGAGCAATCTGATATCTAATTTGCAGAAAAAGAAACTAAGAACTGAACCACCACTTCATACACTAATCCACCATTGTTTTCTTTGCAATTTTACGAGAAAATTGAAAAGTACTGTTATGAATTAATTTCTTTAATCTGCAGAAAATTGTACAACGCCACTTCATACTGCAACCCACCATTAGTCCAATGATATTTTCAGGTAATCAAAATGATATGAGCAATGAAAATTTAATTGCAAGAACGAAGACATTGTTCAGCATAAGACTTCATACTTAAACCCTGTCAACAGCTGCTCCGCCATATTTTGAGAAGAACTGAAATGAGCAGAATTAAATATCTAAATCAACCATCATATAGCAGACTAAAATAAAATTAAAGCAAAGACTGAATTAAACAAAACTATGTGTAAATTACAGAGAACAACATTATTGATTCCGTGTCATATCTTGATGCAATCACCACGTCGGTTTGGTAATCAAACAGAAAATCAACTAATACAACATAAAACATGAAACATTATGGACAGAAGTAAAATGTAAAGCATGAAAGATTATGAACAGAGATGAAGCATAAATACCATGAAAGATGCAATGTATAAACACGTGAATGACTTATGGTACAATGAAATTAAAGAAATAAAACAAGAAACTATACAGTAATGCACAAAACCTCAGCGTGTGCAGGGGCCCTCTGCACCAGCCTCGGGCAACAGCCTTCAAATACGAATTACGCTTGGAAATAGAGTCTTCTTATATATTAAAATGCAGTCATAATAGAGAAATGATATTACAGCACAGTGGCAACACAATTACATTACAGAGCTATATGGAGGCTAACTATTATGCGTATGAAAACGCGTTATTTATAACAAAGGTGATATAACTAATTCCCTAAAGTTTGTGCTGATAGAGACACGTGAGCCATCACGTCCAGAGATCCAGCATCATGGCCGCAGTGAGGAGTAAATCTATGAAGAGTGGATGTTGGATTTGGCTTATGGAGCCGTGTACAGGTGTTGATGTGTCTCCCGTAAATTAGAAACGGTCATACAAATCTTCACGTGATGAGAAACAGAGTCCTGTCACCGTGGGACTCTACGGTTGACTTCCACTTGGCCACCTTTGGCCACAGCCTCCTTAGGTGAATTTTCCCGAGCCAATAGGACATGATCCATGTCCACATCATTTATGACTTGCCCATGTGGCTCGAATTTCCTGAAGACACCTGCAACATAGACTTTCACAAAATGGCTACAGAAAGTTGCAGCAGCTGCGGAAAGTGGCAAGATTCTGCAGCTAAATGAGCAAAAATCTAAATCAAACAGCAGACACAAAACATAGTTAAAAACCATTTTAGATGCTCTTTTACAATTAATATGCAATGATATTGACAACTTAGAAGGTTCAGGTGAATGAAAAAGGTCTAGAAAGGTGTATAGGAAAGATGCAGATTTGAGACTCAACATGCTTCATCAAACCTTTCTATCAATATTGCAATAAACCTTGCATAAGTAGGTGTATTGGCATTATTCAAGGAAAAATACTCAAACAACCACCAAGCATATGCTTTACCTTCAAAATGCAGTGCTACTAATTTGATGGCTTCAATATCTGAAACTTCATGTTGTTGCATGTTGTCTAACTCCTCCACCCAAACCCTGACTGGATATTTGGGTGATCCATCAAAGATAGATAGATATAATATACCCTTATCATGCTGCTCCTCCATTGTGTCTTTGCCCTCCTTGATCTTGCATAACCCTTGGAAGTTCAAGTCATCTTTGAACTCCTTGGATTGAGCTTCATACTCCTCCAAATACTCTCTAAGAGTCTCCTTTTTGGGCACACCTCCTTTCTTCCTCTTCATGAAGAAATCATAGATATAATGATGAACCTTTGGTGATATGGCTAAGTGCACATATCCATGAGATGAGGATTTAGAGTGTTCCTCATGTATAGATCTTGTAGATATGATCGGAAGATCTTCCTGCTCTTGAAACTTTCTAGGAGTTTCACTGCTTCTTCTCTCTTCTTCTTGTACAACCTCCTTGGAGAGGTTCTTACTGGATCTGAATAGTGATGAGAGTAAACTCATCTTCTTCATCATTCTAACCTTGATCCTTGCTGTACAACACTTTTTCTTGAAGCCACAGGCTGAGCCAAAGCTCTTGCTTTGATACCACTGTAGTATTCCAGATCTGGGGCAGCTCAGCAAGCCTGTTGAAATAATGCAATTTTGAGAATAATGTGGATGGAGATGAGTTTTCAGCTCTTGGATCCCTTAGATCAGCTCATCTAAGATCTAAATCCTAGAGGAGAGCAAAAACAAATAAGAGAGAGAGGCTACAGCGCTATGTAAAGGATTGCTTCAGAAATAACACAGATCCACTGAAGCACATTAGGAGGCTGATATGAAGGTTCATAAATAAGACATATAACAGAAAATTGATTTTTATTTACAGCCCATATAGTATACAAGAGAAAGAATGAGACAATATAGGAAAAATCCTCAAAAATGAGGTGCTACAACCATGATAAAAGACTGCATAACCATGACAATGTTATTTTTAGGGTTAAAGTAGCAGTTTATTAAATCTTCAAATCTAGAGAAGATCTGTACATAAAAATTTAGATCTAATACAGATTCGTGTACAAGAAATTATGATCTGTACATTCCCCTTGGGGTTTTTCTATAAACATGAAGCACCGGAAGTAGATCTGAGATATAAGAATGTAGATATGCAGAATGATTCAGAAATTTATAAATAATGCAATGTTATAGCAGATCATATCTGAAACAAACATGGATTGGAAGGCCAATCCATGGATCACCATAGTGAAAGGAAGAACCCCAACATCGAAGATCTCTCCTCCAAAATGTAGGAAAAACACCCTGTAGCTGTAGATCTGCAAATAAAGTTGTCTTAGGGAGAGAAACAGTGTTGTGGCTTTTGAGAATGATTTTTCCTGATGCCAAGTTGTATATATTAAGTATAATCAGCTAATGAACTCTTCTAGGAGGTTAAAAGACACACCCATTGAGAAGAGCCACTAGTATGAGCTAGATCTAAGCAGATCTAGTTTCTTCCACTACTGCAACTCACAAGGACAACTCAACTCTCACAATAGTAGTGTTGTAGGTGTAAGGTGAGCTTGGCCTAAAATCCTAATGTGGAAAGGATAGCACAAGTATCCTCTAAGAGTTGCTCAAGGAAGGAGGTGGGATTCCTGAACAGGAAGTCCCAACAAGGGATGTCTAAGCAGACATACCTTCAAAAATGATAATCTTCAACAACCCTTTCCTTGCTACCCTTCTCTTCCTTTTATAATATAGGAGTCTTTCCAAACCCTAAACCACCTTGAATCACTTAACCCTTTTCATATTAGATCCTCCTTCTAGAACGGTGTTGTCCCTCAAAGAGGTTCAATGCATCTAGACTGCGCTGTTTGACTTGGTCAAAGATGGCCCAGTCTTGTGGTTTAGACCCATTCACACCTGTAAGAGTTTATTTAAATAGCCTAGATATGTCTTTGTTCACATAGGCATTGATTTATTCTTGGTTTTCAAGAGTTTTTCATGTCCTCCTTCACAATTTATTCATCATTCATGAAATGTAAAAGAAACAAGGAAAAATTAATATTCCTATTAGCTGAAGCTAATTTAGGAATATTAAAAGATGACTCAGTTACACAAGTACAAAATATAGGTAGATCTAGCCAAAAATATGAGCTAGGATCACCCTGAAAGCATGCATACAACAAGTACAACATAACTGGAGAGGCTCTGCAGCAAATACTGCGCTGTCCCTTTAGAATAATATAAACATAGAGTTTCAGGCTGAAAAGGGAAATACAATTTTACTCAAAACTGGAGCTCTAATGATGCCAAGATTCAAGATCTGGCCAATGTGATGGATTCCCAAGACAACCCAGAAAGGATTTTCCAGATCTCCAACTTTGTAAAATCACCTCCCTAGGATTTAATCCTTGATCTGTTGGGAAATATAGATCTAAAGCTAGATTTGAAGAATAGATGGCTGAAATGTGTGCTCATATCAGATCTATGCTTGAAGGGTTGATCCCTTCATCATATCTATGAGCTAGAAGCTCTAGATCTACCTTCTCAATCCTCCAATGATGAATTCAGCTGCTGTAACATAGCTGCCAATAGAAACTGCACTGTGAGGGAAAGAGAGGCCTTATACATGCTAAAAAATGCTGCAATAAACTCGAGGCTGATGGTGATATGATGGAAATGTGAAGGAATGATCCTCCACTAGATTTCTAGTTGAAGTACTAGCAACTTCCTTCCTCGTTCCAGATCTGCAATATGGACATCGTTATTCCTGAAGGGAATATTGCTGCTAGGAGGCTAATAAATTTTGTCTAATGCTACATCTGTAATGTGGCTCTGGGAGTGATGATATATAAGCCCAATTGATGGGAATAATCTCTCACCTTTTTCTCTACCTGAAGTACTAAATACATCTTCAACCTTCCCAACTGATCTTCATAAATCTGTAGATTTCCGAATATGAATGTTCTACAGAAAGTAGAAAAAGGAAATGGCACTTAAATCCTGATGTATAATGAAGTAAAATCCTCTTCCTTGGAGATCATTCAAAGAAGAGGTGGGATTCCCGCCTGGGAACACCCTGTGCTAAGCATGAACACCTGAAATCTCTGCTAAACAACCCAAAAATTTAGTGGAATGTCATTTGAAAATTCCAGATCTAAAAGATCATACATCAAAATAATCCAAGATTCCTTTCACATTTTCCTTCATGTCCTTTATAATGTTTCATCCATCCCAAGCCTTGGCCCTAATCTCAACTGCGCAGTCTTATGTGGACAAGATCCTCCAACTGAGACTGCGATGTTTGACCAAATCAACCAAACAGTCTAGGTGCAATGCACACCTCCTCCATCATGTGTGCTTAATTTGCACATGATCCTCCATCACTTGATCATTAATGCTCAATGAACCCTTTGTTTGACATCTTCAATATCTTAGTTGACTGAATCAACCCTCCATGATCTTTCTCATTAAAAGAGACATGATCTCCAATCCCATTCAAATTAGTAGTTTCTCAACTACCTCTTTTTGCATATCTAGGCTAAATTAATCCACATTCACACACACAAAGTGGATATTTATTCTTATTGAGGATTTTGGGTCCCTCCACCCTTTTATTCACTTAATTCCTTAAGAAAATAAATGACTCTAATATTCCAAATATGATGTGAAAATTTGGGAATATTACAGTCCCCCCTGGGAAAATGTTTCTTATCCTCAAGCAACTCCAAAAGTAGATGCAAGGACATCTATTCCCCTCCAAATGGCATCCACTAAAGGAAGGATTTCTCCATTTTCTGCAATAGGTTATGCATTTTTGGTTCCAAAGCTATTTTTTAAATACATAAAGAATGACCTCCAACTGTTTGGTTAGATTTCCTCCTTCCATCATGAAGTACCAAGTGACAACCATATGATGTCCAACATCATCATAAATACATGAGGTGCATACAATAAGGTGGTTCTCTTCACAAAGGAAAAGCTCCATCACACAATACATATCTTCATCCCTTGTTTCATGAATTAGATTGAGCATTGAGATGCTCTCATACTTAGCCCTGTTGGCCTTGTTGGATCCAAACTCCATCATTCCAGTGTTATGCAAAAGAAGAAGGGAAGAAGTAACATGGGTAGACAAAGATGTCAAACCATATTCTCCTAACAATAACCACCAGGGTAAGGCCCTTTGCTGCCATCCTCCATCTCCTCCATGTAATATGGACAAGCCAAACTCCCCCAAAAGTAACCCAAGAAAAAAGAGATCTTGTTGCTTCCTTTCCTCCACATGTGCATCATGAAGCAAAAGCATACTAATGGACATAGGAGATGTCACATCGGCCCAATACAAAGAAGCATCATTAATGCACATCATGAGATCATTATGCCAATTTTTCCTCAATACAAAACACATAGACATAGGAGATGCCATGTGGTTGCCAAAATCTCTCAAGTGAACCCAAAATGAACATGCCTTCCCTTGCTGCAATTTATCATTGAAAGACAAGGCATGATTCAGAAAATGATGAGCTATTGGGTGGTATCCATACTCACCCAGGAGCAGCCGGCATAATCATGCCTCCTTCTTCATTTCATATGTGTTTTTCAAGGCATGGATCAGAAAAATAGGTGCCTTTGGAGAGTGACAGAAATATCTCAATGGAAACCAACGTAACCAAGCATGCTAGCCCATACAAATATGCAAGTGGTGTTGCAACCCTTTCTTATCATACTTACCCATTCACTCCCATGTGGATGATGAATGAGGTACTGCATAATCATGGCATCCTCCCTTTGTAGAATGCCAACCTTCCCCAACTGTTGAAGATCTTTGCATTTCATGAAATGTTGAAATGCATCTCTAATGAGATCTCTAAATGAGATTTTCTATCCATCAAAGGCCCTCCAAAACCAAAGAAGTTTTGGATTTAATGCAAGTAGAAGTTTCTCTTTGAGCAGTGAGAGGCTCATTGAGAAAGGGTCATCTAGAAGGGAGAAAATTTTTCTCATCTCAAGATGTCTATCATTTGTCATATTTGCTTCCATTTCTTCATGATTGAAGCTACCTCCACAATTCTCCAAGAATGATGAAGCCCTTTCTTTGTTATAGCTACTAAGTGACAATGTTGTAGATCTGCAGGGTAATACATTTGTTGTCTCAAAGTAAGGCACAATAGTGATCTCATGATAAGCCATTGTACATAGGATAATGCGAATCCCACTTCCTGAAATCTACATCTCAACTCAAGGGGTCGAATATAGCTCAACAATGATGAATAGGGATAGTTTTTAGTCTCTTCCTTGATTAGATCAATGGTCCTCTGCACTGTGATATGTCTCTGCTTCAAATAAGCATTTTGTTCTAACCCTTGGTTATGCATTGATCTTGGAACAATAGGTGCTTAAATTTTATGCATACCTTGTATCAACTGATATGTGGGAATATCTTGACAGAAAACAAAAGTTCCTCGAACCAGGACAATAGTATCTCCAAATACTAGTAAGAGTGATGGCCTCTCTTCTTCAAGTGTACTAGCACTGGTATCCTCCTCTTCCTCATGCACCTCCTAATCAATGCACGGGACTCTATATGTCAAGAGCTCAATACTGTCTTGCAAAGATGCAAGTGTCTTTTCTCTAGATACAAGTACTTCTGTAGCAGGTGGTGAAAGTAGTGACCTCTTGTCCAGAGTGACAAGATTGACATTCTCCTTGGTTTCCTTGGGAGATTCTCCTTTGTAGCACAAATTTTTCTTCTCCATATCAAAATTCTTCCTCAAATTATGAAAGAAATCAGAATACTTGGTCACCTTTGCATGCTCTAGGTGCCCAAACCACCAATATTCTGCTTCATCTAAGAGATGAAGTGCTGTAATTTGAACAGCCTCCTCTTCAGCCACAGCATGTACCTTGAAAAATGCATCTAACTCCCTCCTCCAAGCCTTGACATTTCTTGAGGAAGATCCATCAGATTTAGGCAAATAGAATCTATTATGCCTCTTCCTTCTATCGCTGCTATAGGATCCTCTTTGTTTTCTAATCTGGAAGAATTGTTGGAGAGTTAGCTTCTCCTTGAAAGCTCTAGACTGTACTTTGTACTCTTCAAGATATATACTGAGAGTCTTATGAGTCTCAGGTTCATGCCTTTGTTCACTTCTATACCTCTCACATTCTTCAAAGAAAGTGGGCATAGTGGATCTATGAGGAGATCTAGGATTCTTTGGTCTTATTTGCTGCTGATAGGAAGTGCTTTCCTCATCAGGTCTTCTTCTTGGATCTTCTCTCTATTCTTCCTTCTTCATTTGATTGAACTCCTTGGAGAGATCTTGCATGGATCTGAGGAAAGGAGTGACAGATCTCACATCATCCATGATAGATCTCATCTATCTATTCTTCTTTCAATTTAAAAAGATGAAGTGTCCACAAGCTGAGCCAAAGATCATGCTGTGATACCACTGTAATGTCCCAAAAGAGAGAATGCAGTAATACTTCACACAATATAAGAACTTACAGCAAGATAAACAATAAATATAAGTACAAATAAAAATATGCAGAAAGAGCTAAGCCATTTTATTATATTGGAGATGATTCAATTACACAAGTACAAAATATAGGTAGATCTAGCCAAAAAGATGAGCTAGGATCACCCTGAAAGCATGCATATAACATGTACAGTGTAACTAGAGAGGCTCTGCAGCAAATACTACGTTGTCCCTTTAGAAAAATATAAACATAGAGTTGCAAGATGAAAATGGAAATGTAGATATACTCAAAACTAGAGCTCTAATGATGCCAAGATTCAAGATCTGGCCAATGTGATGGATTCCCAAGATAACCCAAAAAGGATTTTCCAGATCTCCAACTTTGGAAAATCACCTCCCTAGGATTTGATCCTTGATCTGCTGGGAAATACAGATCTAAAGCTAGATCTAGAGAATAGATGGCTAAAATGTGTGCTCGGGTCAGATCTATGCTTGAAGGGTTGATCCCTTCATCAGATCTATGAGCTAGAAGCTCTAGATCTACCTTCTCAATACTCCAATGATGAATTCAGCTATTGTAACACAGCTACCAACAGAAACTACACTATGAGGGAAAGAGAGGCCTTCTTCCTATTGAAAAATGCTGCAATAAAATCCAGGCTGATGGTGAGACTAATGGAAATGTGAAGGAATGATCCTCCATTGGATTTCTAGCTGAAGTACTAGAAACTCCCTTCCTCCTTTCAGATCTGCAATATGGACAGTGTTATTCCTGAAGGGAATACTGCTACTAGGAGGTCAATAAATTTTTGCTTGATGCCAGATCTACAATCTGATTCTGGGAGTGCTGATATATAAGCCCAAGTGATTGAAATAATCCCTCACCTTGTTCTCTAGCTGAAGTACTGAAGACAACTTCCACCTTCCCAACTGATCTTCAAAAATCTGCAGATTTCTGAATCTGAATGTTCTGCAAAAAGTAGGAAAAGGAAATGGCACTTAAAGCTTGATGTATAATGAAGTACAATCTTCTTCCTTGGAGATCACTCAAAGAAGAGATGGATTACTACCCAGGAACACCCTGTGCTAAACAACACCTCCAATCTCTGCTAAAAATCCCAAGAATGCAGTGGAATGTCACTTGACAATTCCAGATCTAAAAGATCATACATCAAAATAATCCGAGATGCCTTTCACCTTTGCCTTCATCTCCTTTATAATGTTTGATCCATCCCAAGCCTTGGCCCTAATCTCAACTACACAGTCTTATGTGGACAAGATCCTCCAAATGGGACTGCGTTGTTTGACCAATTAAACCAAACAGTCTAGGTGCAATGCACACCTACTCCATCATGTGTGCTTCATTTGCACATGATCCTCCATCACTTGATAATTAATGCTCAATGACCCCTTTGTTTGAAATCTTCAAGATCTTAGTTGACTGAATCAACCCTCCATGATCTTTCTCATTAAATGAGACATGATCTCCAATCCCATTCACATTAGTAGTTGCTCAACTACCTCTTTTTGCAGATCTAGGCTAAATTAATCCACATTCACACACAAAAAGTGGATATTTATTCTTATTGAGGATTTTGGGTCCCTCCACCCTTTTATTCACTTAATTCCTTAAGAAAATCAAGAAATCTAATATTCTAGATATGATGTGAAAATTTGGGAATATTACACCCACTGTAGGGCTAGAGGGATCACCTATATTTGCAGAGGGGATTTACCTACAAAAAAAGTTGGTGACCATACTGGGGATCAGTGTGTTTGTCGTCTCTTGTTTTTTTTCTAGTGTTTTTCTTGTCAAGTCAAATTTAGTGGTTTCATCACTTTTCTGCTTTGTTTTTCCTGTCTGATTGTTTTCAACCATCCTATTCAGTCCCAAAGTGTTATATCTGACCTCTGCTCAGTGGTTTTTTTTTTTTTTCTCATGATTTTCTATCTTGGCACTAATTTTTCTTGAACAGTCGCACCGATTGGCACTTGTTGCTTTTGTCACAGGTGCGCCAACCTCTGTTTAGCACAGATTACAGCGAAACAAATGCATCAAATCCTGTAGGTTAAAATTTTAGCCTCTTTCCTCAGTTTTGTCAGTTTCTCTTGCCTCTAGGTTGGATTTTTATATTTCAATTGGTCCACTGGGATTGTGTTGACTCTCTTGTCTCAATATTCTCAGCTATTTGTCCCTCATATGATCAATGGAGTTAGTCATCTTAGGGTTTCTAGGTGTCTCCTATGCTTGTTTGTCTCTCTCCTCACTGAGCCTTCTGAGTTGAGCTTGAGTTAGTTTGGTCTCTAACATTTCAGTTCATTGACTAATTGTTTTAGATTTTCTTTCAGTTCTACATGTCATTGGTTTGTTGAACGATATTCTTTGTTTTCGTTTAGCTCTCCATCTATCATCTCGAGCATAGATTACGTTGCTCGCTGAATCGGTTTGAAAGCTCTCTTTTTGTTTGAAGGAATGTAGCTCTGTTTTTAGTGTTTTTGATGTTTGTATAGGATTTACCTCTTTATTTTAGATCGTTTCATTCAAATTACTAAAAACTAGTGTCCATTTTTATTTTTAGTGTAACAGTGCATTTTTCTTCTCATTCATCTAAAAAGACAAAAATTTGCATTCTTTCTCTTAGTTTTAAAATGGAAAATGTTCTTTTGCATTAGTAGCTTTTAGTGAACAAGGAAAGAGTTTTTCATTTTCCACTTCAGTTGTCTTAGATGCATTAGTGAAAATTTTCTTGTGATTTGATTGATTGTTGCTTCGTTATGATCTACTATCCTTCTCTTAGCTAGCATTCATTAAATGGGAACGATTTTATTTTGCATGTAGTTTTGCATTAAGAATTCAGAATCACATTCAGTAAGGCCCTAAAATTGTAACATTAATTCAAGATCAAATTTAAAATGAATTCAATAAACCTAAGGAAACATTGAAACCTAACGAACATATATTTAGCGGTTTAGGCTAGTCATGTGTTCTGGCGTCGTTAAACCTAGTAGCTGTCATTCACCATCTAGCATTGGAAAATTCTAGCATATACTTGTGCTCCTCATACCGTTGAGTATATAAATGGATACCCTCATAAGTTGCAATCCTTTATCCATATGAAGTCGAGTCTACGACCCTGTTACCGTGATACACCAAACACAACATTCAGGGAGACTGCCTACACATATGTCAAGTCCTTGGTTATTTCTCTTTCATTTGATCACCAAGTTGTATATTGCAGTTCAAGGAAAATTGGTACACCCTCTTTCTTAGATTTCCTAAGTAGTGATTTTGGTCTTTTTTTGACTCTCTAAATTGAAAATATCATTGAGCACTTTTCTTTTCATGCTCGTTCAACCTGAAAGTGACTAGAGTCACCTTTTGCCTATTTCTTGACTCTTAAAATATGAAACGACAGAGTTTTGTTTCAATGTCATAAAATCAATTGTCTATGATCACATGCCTGTTAAATTTATTTTCTTGGATTTTTCTTAAGTAATTCCTTAGTGTTTGATCTTTAAGCCTCGAATTGGCTATCTTGTTTCCCTCCTGTTTTGAGGTAACATCACGGTGGTGAAACCACTAGTTTTTTCATCCTCTTCATTGCTTCTTAGTGGCAATCCTTCTCCTAAAGTCCCTTTGGGAGCATCTCATCCTACTAGGTTTGTCAATTTCTAGCAGTCTATCCTTCCGAGTATCTTACCTATTGCTATGCGATCTCCTCTTGAAGAGCCATTTGATATCAATTGGCAACCTTAGGACGCTTGGTCTGGTTTTGAGAATGAGGAAGAGTTCCCTCCTCTTAATTTGGAACCATATTTACATTCCATTTCTTTATTTGGCACTGCTTGTCACCTTTTTGACAATCAAATTGCTTCATCTGACATGGATTCTTCAAGTCCGATTAGTAGTGAAGAGCTTTATGTTTCTACAGGAGATCATCAGCTCCCTTTAGATAATTTTCCTTATGTCTCAAGTCAACCTTCCTCACAACGAGTATCTCTCCTGTGTGGTTATCATACTTTGAGTCAGATCATTTCTAGTGTTGCATCGTTGTATCAGAACCCGATATGGTCAGATACATCGACTACCTCTGGGAGCTTGTCTATCTCGGTATCAAGGGCATCACCCTCCACTCCCATGACATCGAAAATTGTAACCTCTGTTCCTATTCAGCCCATTGTCTGTGTGGCTTCATCCAAATCGGCTGTTAATATGACTCAGTCATCATCAATGTCTTATGTTGTTCGTAGGTCCATTTTTATCAATCCCACAATACTTTTTAGGCCCACTGAGAGTGGATCACAGCCTCACGTTTCACGAACTCAATGTGCCAGTAGTGCGCCTATAGCTTCTACTTCCATTCCTAGAGGCTTGACATTCCATGAGTATTTGTTGGCCATTCAACAACACAATTCTGCCCCTCAAGGTTCTTAGCATCCACAAGCTTTTGTTAATCCTCCGCATCATTTTGACGAGTATGGAAATCCCATCTATTTTCCTCCCATGGACCCCAATCAGTTCACATATACCAACAGGGACAACCCTCTGTTCCACAAGGACAACCCTTACAGGGACAACCTTCGGTCCAATAGGGACAACCCTACGTTCCACAGGGAAAACCTTATGGTACGAAAGGACAACCCTTACAGGAAAAACCTTCAGTCCAAAAAGGACAACCCTACAGTCCTGCTGGTTAGCCTCATGTTCAACAGGGTGCATCTTATGTTCCCAAGGGGACAATTCTATCCACAACAAGGACAACCTTTTGTGCAACAACACCAACCTTACATTTAGCAAGGCCAAATTTTTGTAAAACAAGGACAACCCTATGGTCTTGCGCCAAGTCAACCTAGTCATCAGGGGCAACTTGGCCCATCCCAATCATCGGGCCAGCCTTTTCCACAAGGGCAACCCGGTGGCTCTTAGCATCCAAACCAACTTGCTCTGTAGGGACAGCCTGTCCAACCACAGTATCTGGGTTAACCTGCACCCTAGGGGCAACCCATTCAACCTCAAGGCGCTACTTACATTCCCCAAGGTCAATCTCAGGTGGTATACAGTGTGCCCCAAGGAGTTACTTACATTCCTCAAGGTCAATACCAGATGGTATACAGTGCACCTCAAGGCACTATGTACGTTCCTCATGATCAAAATCAAGTGTTGTATAATGCACCTCGAGGCACTGCTTACATTCCACAACCAAATCCATATGTTGCTCAGACAGGACCTCAATGATATGCTCAAAATCAATATCCTGGTCCTAAACCCAGGTATGGGTAGAATTATCTGACTTATAACCCCTATGGACAAAATCCTCTAGGAAAAAACATATGGTGGTAGAATTTATGTCAAACTGGGTGGAATCCTAATAATGGTGTTTTTCAATGACCTGCAATGCCTTTCAATCCTTCATTACCTTTCCTTGCTACGTTGGAACTTCCCAATGTGTCGAAGTTGATGAAGGATCCTATCCCTCATAATCCATATTGGCCTCCAGTTCTGACCAAAATTCCTAGTGACTGTCCCAAATTTGAGGGCAAGTCCAGAGAAGACCCCCAAGTGCATGTTATGACATACCATATTTGGTGTTCGTTTAACTCTTGGGTTGACGATTCCATTCGAATTTTTCTTTTCCAACGGACTCTCACTAGTGCCGCTGCCAAGTGGTACATTAAACTCTCCCTTGTCTTCTTCCAAGATTTTAACTCTTTAGCCATGGCATTTCTCACGCATTTTCAGTTACCAGTTTAGTATGAAACTGGGATGCACCTCCTCACATCCTTGAAGCAAGATCGAGCTACTCATATCTTTGATCATATTCATGAATGAAGGCATCGTTGCCATTTGATAATGTTTGAGATTCTTGATTAGATTCTAAATAATTGGTTCACTACCTCCTTCATTTATCCTATTGCCAAGGACATTTCTATGGGGGCATGTGTTACTAAGGAAAAATCCATCACTCGTGCCGAGTATCTTGATCTTGTGTACTCTTAATCTGACACGTTGTATGAACTCTTACCTAATGCCCCTTGACCTGGAACTTCCAAAGCACTAGAGATGTCATCTGTCCATGGAATCATTGGTTCTGTGTCTCAGACTTCTCATAAGTCTTCTCCAAATCCTATGAAGAAAAAATATACTCCTTCCAATGATACTGCTTCTTGGCCACCTCTGAATTCTGGTAAAACCTCGAAAGTGAATGTCGTTCAGTCCAATCCGGTCGATAAAACTTCCAAGGGTAAAAAGAGGGGTAAAGGTAAGGCCAAAGACGATACACCAAAACAAGATTCTCAGAAATCTCTTGCTGAAGATGGTTCATAATGCAAACCGAAGTACCCTTGTTTGATTTGTGATGAAGAGAATTACACCAAGGACTATCCCAGACGGTCTGAGGTGATTCAATTTCTCAAAGGCACCTAAGGCACTCTGGCTATTCTTAAAGAACCATTTCCATCGCAACAGACTCACCTGGTGGAGAAACCTTAGTCTCTACCCCATTTGGCTCTCAAATTTTCATGATGAACGGTCCTCCATTGGTCTCTATGGCTACCTGATTGAAATATTATACCGAAATGTATCAGGAAGCAGGGAAGGAAATTGCTGATGGTACCCCTCCCCCGCCTGCTTCTTGCCCTCTTCAGATTGAAAGGCCCAACTAAGGCCGTTGTATGACACTTTCCAAAGGTGTACACCATAAGTCTTCTTACAATCCTAATGTCTGTGCTACTGAGCATTACAGTATTGTTTGGGACTTGGCTCAGGTGCCATCTGCTATGTTTGCATTAGAAGTACTTTAGATTTGTTCATCTCAACAGAAGTCTTTGTTATCTACCATCAATGGAGTTGATCCTGCCAATTCGAGCCTTATCACTTTCAATTTGGAATATTTTGTCCCACGTCTCCCTCACCATCTTGCACTGATTATCCAAGTTGGGATTAATAGAAAGAATATACATCGAGAATTCATGGACGAGGGTACATCTATATGTTTCATGTCATATTCCTTCTAGAAAGCCATCAGTTCTTGAGCTCTCAATTCATCTCCAAATTCTTTAGAAGCTTTTGATTGAAGGGAACCTCACCCTCTCAATGTTCTTGCTATTTTTCCCATTACATTAGAAGGGAAAACATTTAATGTCAAGGTTGAAGTCATTGACGCCAAGCTCAATTATAATCTTCTCCTCGGCCATAGTTGGACTCCCGCCATGCGGTGTATTCTGTCAACTCTCTTTCGTGTTCTTCGATTTCCGCATGAAGGAAAGATCATCACTGTCGATTAGTTGACCTTTTTCACTTCTTCGTCTTTCGAGAGAAATTTCCCATAGGTAGATCGTATTCCTATGTCTTATGAGAGCATATGGCAAGGTATTTTCAAAGATCCTACCCTCATGGGTATTTTTCCTCTTCCTCCACCCAATACTGCTCAGGATAACATGATCACTAGGTCTTCTGATCCCTGTGTCATCCCTTCGCGTGAGAAAATTGATTTGTTTGGTGACTTGATGTCGTTAAGCCCAATAGAGATTGATTATTGTGAACTTATTTTGGCTTCGGCTCCTCCACCCTCTGATCATTCTCCTTTGAGTATGTCTCTTGACACTTATTCTCAATCCCCTTGGATCAGCGATTCAGATTTGCCCGATCCCTTAAACAAGATATTTTCCACGGATGAGGCCATCATGGAAACTATGTCTCTTTAGGATCCTCTTTGAGACAATATTCATCATCATTCCTCTTTCATGCCTGGCCTTGGGTTCATGTCTACTTGTCTAGAGAAGTTCACTTCTCAAGTTCCTTCTCATCCGCTTCAAATGCCTATCCTGACACATAAACTCTTTGTAGAAGGTAACTTGGGAAACATCATAGAAACGATGCCTATCGACATCTCCATCAAATCGGGGGTTTTCAAGAACATCCACATTGGGGTGACCTGTTCTCCTGATGAGATCGAGGTCTATACTAGTCTCTTTTGTTAGTTTCACGATGTTTTTTCTTGGTCTTACAAAAAAATGCGTGGCATCAATCCAAGTATAGTTGTGCATGATATTCCTACTTATCCTGGTGTGAAGCTTGTTTGCCAACATATTCATCCTGTGCACCCTAGAAATGAGGCCGCTATTAAAGGAGAAGTTGAAAAAATTCTTAGATATGGTTTCATTTATTTGATTCCCTTGACATAATGGGTTTCTAAAATCGTTCCTGTGGATAAGAAGTAGGGTACTATTCGTGTCTATGTTGATTACCATGATATCAACTGTGCTTTCCCTAAGGATAATTATTCCACTCCTTTTATTGACCAGATCATTGATGAATGTGTTGGGAGGGAGATATTTTCCCTTATGGATGGGCTTTCTGGGTACAACCAGATTAATATTCTTCTGACTGATCAACACAAGACCGCCTTTATCTGTCCTTGGGGTACTTTCACCTATAAGAAGCTCCCTTTTGGTCTTAAAAATGTTGGGGCTACATTTCAAACAACAATGTCATATGCTTTCTATGATATCAAGCACATTTTTCAACCTTATTGGGATGACCTTTCGGCTCATTCGGCTAAGCATAAAGACCACCCAGATCATCTCCGTCAAATATTTCTTTTCTATCGACGTTATAACATTCATCTCAATCCACATAAGTGCATTTTCTATGTTGACTCCAGTAGGATCTTAGGGTTTATCATCTCTAATGATGGAATTCATCTCGATCCCCTGAAATTTGAAGCTATTGTTAATCTCTCGTCTCCTTCCTCCTTACATCATCTACAGAGTATGCAAGGGAAAGCTAATTTCCTGCATCGTTTTATAGCGAACTATGATGAAGTGGCCAAAGAATTTACACGATTACTTAAGTAAGGCATCCCGTTACTTTAGGATGAGATCACCCAAAAATCCTTCAATGCACTGAAGACATTATTGACCAATGCTCATTTGTTCTATCCTCCCAATAATCATCACGATTACTCCCTCTATTTGGCTATTGCATTTAGAACTATTTCCATGGTTCTGGTGCAAGACGATGATGATGGTGACGAGCACCTCATTTACTATCTGAGTCGTAATCTTCTCAATACCAAAACACATTACACACATATTGAGAAATTTGCATTGGCTATTGTTCAATTCGTTCAACGTTTTCGTCATTACATTCTATTGTGCATAGTGACCATGATTTCTGATTGTAGCCCCATGACCTACATATCGACTCGTCAATTGTTGGGAGGAAAATACTCGAATTGGATTGTTATCCTCCAAGAGTTCTGTAATATCCCAAAAGGGAGAATGCGAACAATATAAGAACTGCAACAAAGTAAAAAATAAATCTAAATACACATCAGAATGCACATAAATAGTTGAGCCATTTTATTATATAGGAGGTGAAAAAATCAAGTACAATAGTGCTCAAAATATGAGACACTCAAGCCAAAGGGATGGCCTAGAATGACCCTACAATGATCCCACAAGAGGGACTGTGTAACTTCTGAACTGCTGGAAGGTAAACTACGATGTCCTTGCTGCAACTATTGGGACTACAACTACCTAAAATATAGAAAGTATGATCTAGGAAGAATAAGAGCTCCAATGATGCTAAAAATGTAGATTAGGGCTCAATGATGGATTCCCAAGATAACCCAGAAAGGGTTTCTCAGATATGTCAATCTAAGAAAACCACCCTCTTAGGACTTCACATATATGCTGTTGGGAATGCAGATCTAAAGATACATCTGATGATATGATGGCTACAATGATGCACAATCATATCTATGCAAGAAGGGCTAACCACTCCACTAGATCCTTGGGCTAAAAGCTCAAGATCTAGCTCCTCCAATATCCTCCACTAAAAATAGTTGTTGGATGAAAAACAACTTCAGAAAATTGCGCTGTTAGAGAGGGAGGTTCAATAGCCTGCTGCTAGATATGTCAAATCAGCTCCTGAAGGATGGAAACAATATATCCAATGTTAGGAGATGATCTCTTAGAGGATTTCTAGATGAAATACTGGAAATTTCCTTCCTTCAATAGATCTACAGGACTGAACTGCGGAATCCTTGAAGGGACTGCTTCTGCATGGAGGTAAAACCCAATGGCTTGAATGTTAGATATAGATATTCTTCTCCTGGAAGACTGAAAGTGAAGAAAAAAGTGGTAGGATGAATCCTCCACTAGTTTCCTAGCTGAATGTTAGAAACAACTTCCTGAAGATGGCACCAATGCCTGATAAGGAATGAAGTACAATCATATTCCTTAGAGATCACTCAAAGAAAGATGTGGGATTCCTGCTCGAGAGAACTCTATGCTAAACAACACTACAAACTCTTGTAAACAACCGAAGCCTACATAGAAATGTCCTAAGAAAAATATAGATCTAAATATATCATGAAATAAATAATCCAAATCATGCTCTCCAATGTGCCTTCACCTTCATTTTATAGATATGAGCCTTCCATAGCCTAGGCCCACTCCAAAACTACATTGTACACGTCGAAAAAATTCTCCATGGTTGACTACATTGTTGATCCATGTCTTCCATCATGTTCACATGGGGTGATCACCCTCTCCATCATGTGTGCATTAAATTCATCAATTCCTCCACTATCTTATCATAAGTGCTTTATGATCTTCTTGAATGCACTATGATCTCAGTTGACCTTATCAAAGATCCTCATGATTTTTTATTTAAGATCCATGATCTTATTTCACTGTTTCATCCTCCATAATCTATCTCATAAATTATACATGATCTCCATTAATGGAACTGGTCCACTACTCCATGATTTTAGATCTAGATATAGAATATCCGCATACACACAAAAAAATGGATTTGATTTATCTTTGAAGATTATGGGTCCCTCCACCCTTTTATTTACTTAATTAATTAAGTTTATTAAGAACTCTAATATTCCAAATATCATGTGAAAATTTGGGAATATTACAGTCCTCCCCGACAAAATGTTGCTTGTCCTCAAGAAACTGCAAAAGTAGATGCTAGAGAAATCTATCCCCCTCTAAATGGCATCCACACAAGGAATGTCTCCCCATTTGCTGCAATGAGTTATGTATTCCCAGTACCAAATTTGCCTCTCTAAGATGTCTAGAGTGATCTCTAATTGTGTAGCTAGATACCCCTCATCAATCATGAAGCTCCAAGTGACAACCACAAGCTATCCAACATTCTCCACAATATATGAGATACATAAATATAGATGGTTCCTTCCACAAGAGGAAAGCTCCAACTCACAAAGTATACCTCCATCCCATGCTACATGAAGTAAAGAGAGGATTTTCATGCCTCCATCCTTAGCCCTATTGGTCTTTTTGGATCTAAGCATCATCCCAACACTGTACAAAAGAATAAGTAGAGATATATGGGTAGACAAAGATGTCAAACCATATTCTCCCAATAGTAGCCAACGCAACAATTCTCCCTACTACCATACCACACCATCAAGATAATAAGTATGGTTTCCATACTCTCGAAGTAAGAGCCATCAGAGGAGTGCCTCTTGCTTCCATCCTCCAACACTATCATGAAAAGTAGGGGAGTATGTAGGACCAAAGTCCCCCAATAAAAGCCACAACAACAAGATCTCTTGCTGACTCTTCACACCATCATGTGAATCATGGAGTAATAAAAACATACTGAAGGACATATTTAATGTCATATCAGCCCAAAAAAAATAAAATTCATTATCACATATCATGAGAGTATTATTCCATATTAAAAACAATATCAAACACATAAACATGGGAGATGTCATGTGATGGCCAAAATATCTCAACCAAAATGAAAATGCATTATTCTACTGTAGTTTATCATTGATACACAAGGCTTGAATCATAAAAACATGAGCTATTGGGTGGTAATCATACTCACCCAAGAGAAACTAGCATAGCCATGCCTCCTTCTTCATTTCATGAGTGTTTTTCAAGGCATGGATGAAAGAAATAGGAGCCTTTGGGTAGTGACAAAATTCTCCCAAGAGCAACCAACGTAACCAAGCTTGCTGGCCCTTCTTATATATATAGAAGTGGTAATGCAATTCCTTTATTATCATCCTCACCCACTCATCCCAATGTGGATGATGAATGATGTACTGCATAATCATGGTATCCTGCCTTTGTAGAATAACATCCTTCCCAAACTGATGAAGAACTGTGCACTTCATGAAATGTTGAAGTGCACCTCCAATGAGATCTCTCAATGATATTCTCTTTTCATGAAAGGCCCTCCAAAACCAAAGAGGTTTTGGATTTGCTGCAAGTAGAAGTTTCTCTTTGAGCTATGAGATGCTCATTGAAAAAGTGTCATCTGGAAAGGAGAAAAGATTCTTCATCTCAAGATTTCTACCATTGGTCATCTTTACCTCCATTCCGTCATGGGTGAAGCTACCTTCAGAGCGGTCCAAGAATAATGGGGTTCCTCCTTTATCACTGTTACTAAGTGACAACACTATTGATCTGCATGGTAATACATGTGTTGTCTCAAAGAAAGGCACAATGCTAATGTCATAACCAGTCATTGTACATAGGATCATGCTCATCCCATTTCTTTAAACTCTACACTTCAACTCAAAGGGTTGAATTTATTCCATCTATGAAAAACTGGGATAGATTTTCATTTCCTTCTTGATTAGATCAAGGGTCCTCTGCGCTGTGATATGTTGCTACTTCAAATCAGCATTTTTTTCTAACCCTTGGTTATGCATTGGCCCTGATGGCATGTCCCCATAAGTTTCAATACGATCTACTGAAACAATAGGTGATGAACTTGTATGCATACCTTGGATCAACTGATGTGTGGGATCCTCTTTCTAGAACACAAGAGTTCCTCCAACCGGGACAGTGGTGTCTCCAATTGCTGGTAAGAGAGATGGTTTCTCTTCTACCAATGTACCAGCGCTGGAATATTCTCTTCTTCATGCATCTCCTAAATCATGCATGGGACTCTATGTGTTAAGAGCTCAAGACTATCTTGAAAGGTTACAAGTGTCTCTTCTCTAGATGTAAGTACTTCTGCAGCTGGTGGTGAATGTAGTGACTCCTTGGACAGATTGACAAGATTGACATCCTCCTTTGTTTCCTTAGGAAATGTCTCTTTGTGACACATCTTTGGTTTTCTCACATTGAATTTCTTCCTCAACTTGTGAAGGAAACCTAAATACTTAGTCACCTTTGCATGCTCCATGTGACCAAATCACCAATTATAGGCTTCACCATAAAGATGAAGTGTTGTAATCTAGACAACCTCTTTTTCAGCCACATGATGTAGCATGAAAAATATATCTAAATATTTCCTACAAGCCTTAATAGTGCTTCAGGAAGATCCATCAAATGTATGAAAATAAAATCTATTATGCCTCTTTCTTCTATTGCTGCTATAGGATCTTCTTTCTTCTTTGAGTTCAAAGAATTCTTGGAGAGTTGGACTTTCCTTGAATGCTCTAGATTGTGCTTTGTACTCTTCAAGGTATAGATTGAGAGTCTCATGAGTCTCAGGTTTTTTCCTTTATCATTTCTACACCTTTCACCTTCTTCAAAGAAAGTGGGTATAGTATATCTATGAGGAGATCTATGATTCTCCAGTTTTCTTTTTTGCTAATAGTAAGTGCTCGGATCTTCCTCATTAGATATTTTTCTTGGATCCTCCTTTTTCCTTTCCCTCTTCATTTTATTTACCTCCTTGGAGAGATCTTACATGGATCTAAATAAAGGAGTGGCAAAACTACAATCCTCCTTCATGATAGATCTGATCTGGATGCTTTTTATTTTGATGCAAAAGATGAAGTGTCCACAAGCTGAGCCAAAGATCATGCTCTGATACCACTGTAATATCCCAAAAGGGAGAATGCAGTAATAATAAAACACAATATAAGAATTGTAGAAAAGTAAACAAAAAATCTAAATACACATAGGAATGCATAGAAATAGCTGAGCCATTTTATATTATAGGAGGTGAAAAAATCAAGTACAATAGTGCTCAAAATATGAGACACTCAAGCCAAAGGGATGGCTTGGAATGACCTTGAAATGATCCCACAAGAGGGGCTGTGTAATTGTTGAAATGCTGGAAGGTAAACTAGATTGTCCCTATTGAAACTATTGGGACTCCAACTGCCTGAAATATAGAAATTCATATCTAGGCAGAATGGGAGCTCTGATGATGTTGAAAATGTAGATCAGGGCTCAATGATGGATTCCCAAGATAACCCAGAAAGGGTTTCTAAGATCTGTCAATATAAGAAAACCACCCTCTTAGGGATTCACATATATGGTACTAGAAATGCAAATCTGAAGATATATGTGATGATATAATGGCTGTAGTGATGCACAATCAGATCTATGCAAGAAGGGTTGACCCCTCCACTAGATCCTTGGGCTAAAAGCTCAAGATCTAGCTCCTCCTCTCTCCTCGACTGAAAATAGCTTTTGTATAAACAACGACTTTAGAAAACTACATTGTAGAGAGGGAGGCTCAATAGCCTGCTACTAGATATGTAAAATCAGCTCCTGAGTGATCGAAACAATAGATCCAATGTGAGGAGATGATCCCTCACATTATTTCCAGCTGAAATACTAGAAAATTCCTTCCTCAAATAGATCTATAGGAATGAACTGCGTAATCCTTGAAGGGACTGCTACTGCATGGAGGTAAAACCCAATGTCCTGCATGCTGGATATAGATCTGCTACTCCTGGAAGATTGAATGTGAAGAAAAAAGTGGTAGGATGAATCCTCCATTAGTTTCCCACCTGAATGCTAGAAAGAACCTCCTAAAGATGGCACCAATGCCTGATAAGGAATGAAGTACAATCCTCTTCCTTAGAGATCACTCAAAGAAAGAGGTGGGATTCTCGCTCGGGAATATCCTGTGCTAAAAAACACTGTAAAATTTGCTAAACAACCCAAGCCTGAATAGAAATGTCCAAAGAAAAATCTAGATCTAAAAATATCAAGAAATGAATAATCCAAATCATGCTCTCTAATGTGCCTTCACCTTCATTATATGGATATGAGCCTTCCATAGCCTAGGCCCACTCCAAAACTGCACTGTACATGTGGAAAAAAGTATCCATGGTTGACTACGTTGTTGATCCATGTCTTCCATCATGTTCACATGGGGTGATCACCCTCTCCATCATGTGTGCATTAAATGCATCACTTCCTCCTCTATCTTATCATAAGTGCTTTATAATCTTCTTGAATGCACTATGATCTTAGTTGAACTTATCAAAGATACTCATGATTTTGTATTTAATATCCATGATCTTATTTGACTGTTTCATGCTCCATAATCTATCTCATAAATGAGACATGATCTCCATTAATGGAACTTCTCCACTACTCCATGATTTTAGATCTAGATCTAGAATATCCACATACACACATAAAAAAATGGATTTTATTTATCTTTGAAGATTATGGGTCCCTCCACCCTTTTATTTACTTAAATAATTAAGTTTATTAAGAACTCTAATGTTCCAAATATCATGTGAAAATTTGGGAATATTACAAGTTCAATTTGGATTTTACTGCCCCCAAATCAAATAAATCATTTTTTTCGCCAAATTGATTTTCTCTCTCCCTTATGATTTTGCTCCATCTGGTTCCAAGGAACGCATTTTGGACGACACACTTTTTCTTATTAGCACCCTCAATCCTTGGTATGGTGATATCATCGTATATCTTCATACTTCCACCTTCTGATCCAAGTTGACGAAGGATGCCCTTCGACGCATCTACCATCATTCGCAACCTTATCGCATAGTCGAAGATACTCTCTACTGCAACAGATCTGATTCCATTCTCCATCGGTGTTTGACTCTCAAGGAGGCTGAAAAGGTCCTCAATGATTTCCACTCTAGCACTTGTGGTGGTCACATGTCTGGACATGCTACTGCATAGAAGATTATTCGTGTTGGCTATTTCTGGCCCACCATCTTTAAATATTGCATTGTTGTTGTCTGTAGTTGTCATAATTGCCAAATTTACCAGTGCAAGATACGCACGCCACCCACCCATCTTCATCCTGTCATTACCGTTGGTCCCTTTTTGAAGTGGGGCATAAATTTTATGACGTGTAACCCTCACTTGGTCTAGGGGCATGCTTATTGTTAGTATGAATCTTAATCGCAAGTGTACAAAAAAGGCTCACTTTAGCCGCCCATAACAAACAACCCTAACAGCAAAGATGGCTGCCAATATCTTTATATCTGAAGTTAGTTGACCAAGATAAATGCTACAAAAATCTAGATCTATGCATTAAAAGACATTAAGCAGTAAATTAAAGCAAGAGTTGCTCCATGCAACCAATAGAAAAGACAAGATTGTTTTAAAGAATTTTTTGTATTTATGACACCTAGGAGGAGAACATAGAAGGATGTTACCAGTCCTCCTCAATGGGATGGGTTCTTGTAAGTCCTCGGCACTTCAGATCTAAAATCCCTCTCTCTTGATGGTGTAGAAAACCCAGACAAAAAAAGTGGAACTCAAAGGGAGCTCACAAGAAAAATGATAGCTAAATATGACAATGATGGTGGATCAAAGTCAGACCAAGAGTATAGATCCAAACTGGTATTTAGGCAACAAAAGGTAGTGAGTGAATGGAAAAACCCTTCTATTTATAACAAAATATTGAGTTAATCTAGATATTGGTGCATAATTAAAATATTATTAACCAATTCTAGATCCAACTTTTATGGAATATTTTATTATATTTGTTGGAGGGAAAAATAATTTGACTTGGGTCAAATCCATTAATTTGTGAATAATAAATAAATAAATGATTTATTTATTATTTTAAGGATGCGGTTGAGTAATAATCAAATAAATAATGATTTATTTAATTATTTATGAGTGATTTATTCAAATTTAACAAGGAATATTATTTAAATAAGGTTTAAATAATTATTTTTAGAAAATAATAAGATAAATAATAATTTATCTTATTAATTTTCATGTTTTGGGTTAAATATGACAAGGAATATTAATTAAACTATTGTTTAAATAATTATTCCTTGAGGAAAATCAAACAAATGTGGATTTATTTAATATTTCCTCATGGGGTTTCATGTTTAGACCATCAACAACTTAATAAAGGTGGTTTACTAAGTTACTTTTCATAGTGAAAGAAATTTTACTTAGGGTAAAATTGGTAGTACATGGTGTACTTAGGTCCATCTAATAGTAATAAGTTAGATGACCAAAAAATGGTGTAACAGATTTCCTCCTAGCATGCGAGCATGAGGAGATAATTGTATGACTGAAGTACGTTGTAAGAACTCAATCACTAGACACCAAAAGGGAAGTCAGAGAGAGAGAAATATAAGGTAGAAAAAAGTGCTAGAGGAATAGAACCTAAGGAGGGGAGACTTACTGTTGGAACACCTAATCCTACATGGGTAGGTGTGGAATGCGAAAAGTCACAATGGAGTCCAAGTGACCTTGGAATATGAAACCAAAAGTCACACCATTGTACTATAAATGTACATCTTTGTATAATGGAAAATAAGAAAGCCTCATGCTTATCTTTCATTGTGTGTTGAGTCTCTTGTGTGTGTGTGTTTATTCTTCTCATACACCATGTGTGTGTCTTAACATGGTGTTTAACATGGTATCAGAGTGGGCGATTGTTGGCCCTGCTCCAAATTGAGTGAGCCATTTGTGTTTATGGCCTGTGCATATCTGCAAAAATTCTTGGCATTTTTGCGGCATTTTAGAGAGTTTCTGCAGCAGTCCTTTTTGCCGCATTCATCCGTCAAAGATTTTCTGCAGCATTCAGAAATATGCTTTGAAAAGAAGAAGCATTCATAAATTGGTTTGGAGAAATGCAGCTTTGTGCATCTGAAGGTTTTCTCACTGTTCATTTTTTCTGCAATCTCTGTATTTTAAATCCTGCACCATTTTGAAGCTGCTGGAAAAGTGTTTAAAATAAGTTTCTAGAAAATTATGAGTTTATCTACTGAAAATTTACTGCTGCTGGATTTTTTACTGCTATAATCTCCAGAAAAATTCTGCTATCTGTGAGAATTCATTTCTACTACTTTTCTATCTGCTGTTTTAATTTATAAAAAAATAAAAAATAAATAAAATAAAATAAAATAAAAAAAACTCTCTGCAACATGCAGCCCCTTCTCACAACATTTACCTCCCTACCTGGTAACCCTGCCCTCCAAAAATCTCCTCACACCCCACCTCCTACCTGCTACCCACCACTCGCTCCACACCATACCCACCTCCCTCACAGCTTACCAGCAATTCCAATGCGCCCTCTTTTCCCTCCCCTACGGCATCGACCCCGCCCCATTCCACCGCACTCCACTACAACATTCTCATACGCTCTCCCCTTGCACATTCAGCCTTCCACTCTGCGTACAGCTCACATCCCCCCTAGACCACGCTCATCCCATTGCAGCGCTCTCTCTCTCGGCTCTCGAACGCCGTCCCTAGACCCTGCTCCCACATTACTTCTCGACTCCCCCTTACGGAGCCTACGCTACGGCCCAACACCGCCCACCTCTCTGCTCCCTCCCCTCATCCTACCACGCTCCCCCATCCGCCCTGCAAACAGCTCTACACTTCCCATTTACCCACCCATCCCTCTCCTTGGCCTCTTGACTCTCAAGGCCGTGCTCTCCCCAACGCACCCTCCATTCACAGCCTTTTTAAAATTTTTAATCTTTTTTTTAATATCCACCTCCCTTATAATACCTCCCCTTTTTAATATCCGGCCTCCCACCCTTCCATATAAATAAATTCCAATTTTCCTTTCCATTTTCGATTTTTTTTTAATTAATTTAATTAATTTTTAATTAATTTAAAAAAACAGTAGAGAGAGAGGAAAGAGAGAATATGAACAGAAAAAAAAGAGGAAATGACATGTGAGCAAATGGACTGAATATATAGAGAAAATTGTAGATTTGAAATTTTATGATTTGTGGCATATATAAGAGGGTGATTTTCTGAAGAATTTTACATGAGAAGACAAGTTTTCCATCATTGCAAAACAGTTATTTGAAGAAAAAATTCAGCTGCCTTAAAGGCTTCTTGCACAAGTTGTTTTTGCTACATATTGCATTGCATTGACATTTTATTGTGAGTAGATATTGTTTCTTCATAGTTGCAATCATAATCTGAGTTGTTGGAAAATTTTTGTTAATTGTCCTCCATCATTTGAGGAGCAAATTTTGTACTTTGATATTTCCATAGTTGGAAGTTCTCTTGAGTCATTTGTATTTCTTGTTGAATCACATTGTAAACGGGTGCATTTTCAGTTGAAGCCGACACCCTTTCATTTTTGAGCCTAAGTTGTTGAAATGGCTAAAATAAATGAGGCATTAGAGTTGTTGAGTAACCTCATTCATTCAAATGTCGATGATGTGATAAAAATGAGCAAGGATGCTCTTTGTAACATTCAAACTTGTTTACAAGATGCATAAGAAAATATTGAGTTTTTGCAGTTGGAATCTCAGCTTCAACAAGACGAAATTCAGCAAAAGAGTCACCATTCTGAACCTGTTTCTGTTCAAAATATTCAAAATGACTCTTATCAGAAGAAAGAAGATAAAGTTCTAGTTGATTCACATTCAGTTCCCTGCACAAAAGCAGATTTTCATGCAGATGCAGCAGTTCAACCTGCACTTCTCAAGCCCATCATCAGACCTTGGGAAGAGCTTGTCCACAACAAGCACAGAACTGGTCTTGGATATGACAAGGATGTGTCCTTTCATATTCCAGACTACACCAAGCCCATCATATTTCAGAGTGCCGGATTCCTGTATGACAGTTCACCTGCAGCTATTCCAGATCATGTTCCATAACAACAATAGATTGTAAAATTCCAACACTGTGATCGAGTTGGCCATATGAAAGATCACTGTTTTGATCTTCATCCATGTAAGCACTGTGGTCGGCACACCCATTATTCAGACAGATGCTTCAGAAACAAGCCTCCTGCAAGAACCAAGATTCATCTTGGATGGATCGCTTCTTGGAAATGGGCATCAGTAGCCAAGAAGATGTTTAAGTCGCATGTCAGAACATGTTCACGGATATTGAGAAAACTTCTAGTTGAGTTTTCGCCATTATCTCACCTTGTCCCTAACAGGGGGGGAAATGGTGGTCATGTACAAGCTTCGACGACAGATCAAGTGAGCCTGAGCCACAATCTCTCATTCCATGTTCAGAGTTGTAGCTAGAGACACAACAGTTCAAGGGAGCCTGAGCCACAATTCGTCATTCAGAGATGTAACCAGAGACACGGATGCCCATGAGCATGCCTTCGGTTGGTGGAAAACCTTAAACCATCATCTTTGGTTGTTGGATAACCTAAAACCATCACAGGTAGTAGACCTCCCTTCTTTTAGGTCGAAGGTCTCCCTTTCATATATGAGGAACACTTCCTCTAGCAGAAGCCTTCAGCTTCTTGCCATCTTTGGTTGATTTCCAGGAAATACTTCAAGCATTCCAGAGTTTTTGGTAATCCTAAAACCATCATAGGTAGTAGACCTCCCTTCTTTTAGGTTGAAGGTCTCCCTTTTTTATGAGGGAAAATTCCTCTAGCAGAAGCCTTCAGCTTCTTGCCAGTTTTGGAAGAGTTCTGGGAACTGCAACAAGTTTTGCATTCTAGTGTTGGTGGTCATCCTTAAACCACCTCTTTTTTCCAACATTTCAGAGAGTTGATTCAGCCAAGTGTTGCCATGTATACTTTTCAGATTTGCATTACAGCTCTTTTCTTGGACTCACACATACCCCTTCGGATTAAGGGGGGATGTTGGAACACCTAATCCTACATGGGTAGGTGTGGAACGCGAAAAGTCACAATGGAGTCCAAGTGACCTTGGAATATGAAACCAAAAGTCACACCATTGTACTATAAATGTACATCTTTGTATAATGGAAAACTTACAGGTGCGACAAGTCTCTTTTTTGAGTGGGTACCTATGCTATAGGCAGCGGGGGAGGCATACCTATACCCGCTAAGACAACATACAAAGAATAATTCGTTCAATAAACAAGGGGATGAACAATATAGTATGTGCTAGCAAAAACATGAGCCAGGTAAAAACATGATAATGAATCCCACATACATACTATGCATGGGATAATAGCCAGGACTTATACAATAATATCTAAGTACATGAGATATAAATACAACTAATTTACCCCTGTAAACAGGAAAGGGCTATGAAAATATGACTGATACATGCAAACTAAAAGGTGCTACAAGTAGCTAAGGCCGAAATCATAAAATCTATGGAGCTGCATCAAAGGATGTGATGAGGAGGTCATTCGGGCGTGTGGGGGGCTACCTGAAGGGCCACCCCCTCATGAGGTCTAAAAACATCTCACACATACCCGGGAATCACTGGGATCATTTGCTGCATCACTAAACCATCAAGTATATGAATCTCAATCATGCTATAAGGAGCTGGAGCTGAGAAAAAATAAATTCAAAGGGCAATAAGGATTCCCTTTTCCTGATTCGAGGCACCAAACAAGAGTTAAAGTTGTAACCAAGGTACATCACCCTCTAGACCTATCTTCTGGAATGAATGATATGATGTCAACAGAAGGAATTCCACCATAGGTGAGGCAATAAGGGATCCCCAACTAAGGCATGAGAGAAAATAGTAGAGAAACTGACAGACTGACACCAAGGATGATGATGAAATGGAGGGTACTGAGTAGCAAATGGATGAATTCCCTTGCTAGAGCATAAAGGGCATGAATGTCTTGGAAACAACTGACACAACATCAAAGGGGATAGGGGACAGTAGGATTGAAGGCCATAATGTGCCACACGAGAGAGGAAACAAGCAATGAAGGATGGAGGACTATAGAGGGATACAAAGGGAC
Organism: Pinus albicaulis; assembly: GCA_034641835.2. Classification (NCBI taxonomy): domain Eukaryota; kingdom Viridiplantae; phylum Streptophyta; class Pinopsida; order Pinales; family Pinaceae; genus Pinus; species Pinus albicaulis. The sequence goes on from CM076583.1 coordinate 663,780,308, forward strand.
TCGAGATAGACTCCATGGATGCGATGATGACTCAACTTAGATGCTCTAAAAAAGGGAGACTCGATGATGCTACCACACATAAAAGGTCCAGTGGGGACCATAAAGACATAAGTACAAGGTGGTTACTCACAATGATAATCGACACAAGCATGGACAAGTATGGAGGAAAAGTGGTGCCCCAAATACACGTGTTGCAAGTGAAGAAATTTGATTTTGAGAAGTGGTGAGGTGACTCTTCTTGGAAAAAATGTGTCCTAGTGAAGTATCAAATCACAAAAACTAATAGATACCCATTTAAGAGCTTAGTGAGAGCTTTCCAACAGTATAGACGGTTTGTCAAATTGAGCTACGGTTTGGCCGCATCAGGTGAAATAAAAATATAGGGTTTCTCTTTTAATAAGGTATTTTCCCTCCAAATTCACTCATTTGCAAGTGTATCTGTGGTGAATGTGTTGGGGTTCCCATGTTTTGGCCAGGTTGACAGATACCAAAATATGAGACAACATAGAACCACTTTCAGACCTTAGGATCTAGCCCTCCTAGGTCCAGAGAGGGATCTCTCTATAATAGCCAAAGGTTTATGTCTTTAAGGCTCAAAGTATAAGATTTTAGGCTAGTTGTAGGCTTGAGGTTTATTTTTTTATTGTTTATGTTTGGTTGGAAGGAATCAGGAAAAGAAGGTCCAATACAAGACAAGGATGAGCAAAGGTGAAGCTTAGGCAGAGACAGATAACTCAAATAACATCAAAGCCATTGGGCTATGGAGTCAAGAAAGGATTTACTTGTAATTAATGTGCAAGCTTTCAGTTGGGCTAGTCATCTAGAGCATTTGGATCTTGAAGGAGATATTTGGAATGGGACACAAAGGATTGAAAATGAAGGAGGAGAACCAACCAACTCTGTCTATAGATCAGGCCAGAGGTCATTTAACTCCAGGCCTACTTGGACAGAATTAGGGGTAAAACAAGGGATCTTAGAAAGGCTAGCTGGTCGTGCAAATATCCTAGTGGACAGGCCTAACACTAATCCCCAGTGTTCCCAAACCTTCCAGCTAAATCTTACCAAGAACATCTAAACATGGAATTCATCAATTCATACATCAGAGAGCAGGCAATATCATCCACTACACTGGTTAAATCAATTGAAATCAACATTCAGATACACATATAAGCAGAAAACATTGAGGTAGGGAGAGCAAGAAACATAGGGCACCTATCAAGGGTGAATCCTATATTATACTTCTGTTACCTACCAGTAGAAATGAAATGAAATGGAACATAACATAAGAGCAAGTCAATCACAAATACAAAGAAAGAGGAAACATCACCAGCTGCTTTAGATCAGGATCCAAAGAAACATGCTTGTCATATTAAAAACAACACCAATCAGGTACATCATAGCCCATAGCTTGAACATTCAGTCTGAATACATCAAATCTCAGCCTATCTTACAATATACACAGAGAACTTGTCTCAGGAAGAGAATACTTGCATTTCACTGATATCTCATCAACCCCCAATACAATATTTCCTCATGAGTTTTATAGCTGAAGAGGGGAAGAAGAGGTAGGTGAAGAGTTAAATGCAGTATTAAACTCTGAAACGAAAGAGGGCCGAAGCCCATTCTGCTTTTAAATTTTTTGCATTTATTTCTGAGATGTCTTGGACGAAAGAATGAATCCTTTCGGCCTCCATTTACTTATGTCTGCCTCTTGTTTTACTTTGGTATGCAGGACTCTGTGGTACTTTTGGTGCAGGAACAGAATGGAAAATAAACGCCTGAATGGTCTGCCATGCTGTGAAATAAATGTTTCTGATAGTATTCTGGACGGTCGAGAGGGGAAAATCTTCACTTGGACACAATGCATACTGAAACAATAATGTGTACTGTGTCCGTGCTTAGGAAGAAACATTCTGCCGATTTGAGACCCTGATTATATGGTTTTCTGCGTGCTGGAATTTTCGTGTAACCCTCGATGTCTTAGAACTGGTACCTCTGCCTCCTAAAATCCCTGAAAAGGTGCAAAAAACTTCCATTTCTTGCCTCGAGCCCTCTGCTGCTCCCGTACTGTCTTTGTTTGTGCAATCTAAGCTTTAATGGTTCCGGCGAAAGTTTGCAGAGCTCGAACCCTGTTCTTTAAATGCGAGTCCTGTCACCTCGCCGCTGTATTGAAAGTTGTGTAACCATGGCGGCATTCACCATCTGATAACCCTGCAAAATATGGGACTGGGTGATGAAAACCATGCATAAGGGGTAGCCGTGGAAGACGGGAGGACATAAACATGGCGATGGTGAGAACAATGTTTTTGAATGAAATGAATGTGAAAAATGCATTGATATGGAGGAAACAACGACAAATAGGGTTTGGTGTGAACATGCTTTGTGGACCATCAAATCATGACCGAGGGACGTAGATCAACGGTGGAGACCAAACAGTTGGACAATATATGAAATGGGGCGGAATGTACAAAAACATTAAACTTTAATGCAAACACGAAAGTTTGACTAACGGAGGAAATACAAAGGGAATGAACAAAATGCAATGAGGGGAGTCGTGGATGTGGGACCCGGGGGTCTGATCGCAAAATCGCAAATGGAGAAAGTGCGACGGCGGAAATCAACACCAAACGGAAAACTGCGCTTTGCGCTCTGCGACAGTGCGGAAATGCGATGGGGAAAGTGTGATGGAGGAAAGTGCGACGGGCGATCGCATTGCAAATATTTGCGACGTAGTCCATCGCATCGCAAATATTTGCGATGGAGAATTGGAACGTTTCACATAAACATGCGCTTTTGTGATTATGCGATCATGCGATCGGCCCCTAAGGCTTTTAATGCTTGGTTTCTGGGAAAGGGTTACGTGGGGAAGTGGTTAAGGTTTAGCGGAAAGGGGCTAAGCCCTATTACAAGGTTGGAAAGTGGGTTTTAAACCCATTTTAGTGCGTTTTTACACCAAAGGGAGGTAACGATAGAGGGGTAAAGGGGAATTAAGGTCAACAAAGAGTAAGGGAAGAATGTAAAGGGGAATCTTTGGGAAATTAGAGGGTTGATAGGGGGGAAATAGAGGAGAACAAAAACACTTTGACAGAAAGAGGAAAAGGGAAAAAGGGACATTTGCAGGGGTATAAGGGGTAACGCAGATCTTATAGAGAGGAATCAGCAGAGGGGATTTGTATATGGCAAAGCACAGAGAGACCTCAAGGATGATGTGTCTTCAGGGGAGATGCATTCCTTGAAGGTCTCCAGAAAGACACAGCCCCCAGCTTGCTTGTCAAGAATTTCATAGGGGGGCTAACAGTGGCTCCACATGGGGATGGCTTCTCCTTGGAGGAGTCAAGAAACTAGATATGATCTTTGGAATAGGCCAGTTGCCTGCTGTCATAAGCCATATTTCTTCTTTGATTTCAGCGGCCACCACAAGATTGGAACACCAGCAGAAATATTTCCCAACCAATCTACCTACCCAGACTAAAGTTCTAACTGTTCCCTTTGGGTGCATTTGAGCTTGCAGACCCTTTACATTTCATTTTGCAAAACAAAAACAAACCTATTCTAAATCTACCCTTATTGCTCCATGAGGCCAGATTAGACTGTTGGCCTCATACAATTCTCTACCTAATCTACTACCTGTTGGGATTAAACTGTCCAACAAGTTTCTTCACCTACATTCTAAGACATGAAATTTAAAACAACCAAGCCAGGATTAGACTGTCTGACTTGCTGGAGTGGGATCTTGAAAACAAAACTGTGAAGGCATGAAATCTGTAGTTCTGATATACCCTTCTTTCTTCCTTGTGACTCAGGTTTTGAGCATATTTGAGTCACCTCTTTTCTTTTCTTCGGTTCTGGTTTTGGGCATATTAGAGCTGGTTCTTCTTTCGCTGCTGATCCAGATTTTGAGCTTATTAGGACCAGCTATTCCGCTTCCTTTGGCTCGGATTTTGATCAGGTTTGAGCCATGCTTTTTACTTCAGAGGTTCATGTTTTGAGCATGTCTGAACCTCTCTTTTCATTCTATTTTTGGAACATTTTTTTTTTTTTTTTTTTTTTTTTTCTGAAAATGAAAACTTGCAATGGTATGTACAATGGAAATGAAAATGGAAATGAAAAACTAGAAGAAATAGTGTTTGAGCATCCTGCCATTGAAAGGACCCCCAAACAACTCTGTACCATCAAGTTCTTGTAAGAAAAATGCATTAGGACCCACGGTGGCCTGGATGACAAATGGACCTTGCCACAAGCTGTCAAACTTTCCATGTTTGCCTTTGTATTCTCTTCTTGAGTCCCACTTCAGAACTTTGTCTTTGACTTTGAAATCTGAAGCTTTAGTTCTCTTGTCAAACAGTCTTTTGATGTTTTCCTGAACTTTGACTGCTCTGTTATAAACCTGCTCCCTTGTTTGCTGAAGAAGGATTGTTTCATTAATTCTCCTCACCATACTGTTTTCTTCTGATTAGATCTCCTGGACAAGTTTGATCACTGGAACTCCAAGACTAGTAGGAAAGACTGCTTCCATCCCATAAACCAGCTGGAAAGCTGCCATGCCAATGGATTTCTTGGTGGTGAGCTTGTCTACCCACAAGGCATGTATCAACTTTTAATGCCATGATCTTTTGTTCTCTTCCAGCAGCTTCTTAATTATTGTAACCAGGCTTTTATTTGATGATTCAACTAGGCCATTACCCTGGGGGTAATAGGCAGTTGAATGTCCAAGTGCTATTCTGTACCTGTGACAGAAATCAATCATTCTTTTGGATCCGAAAACAGCGACATTTTCAGTGATTATTTTCTTGGGATAGCCAAAACGAGATAAGATGAAATCTTCTAGGAACCTAATGATGACAGAGTCAGTGGAATTCCTAGTGGGTATAGCTTCTATCCATTTAGTGAAGTAATATGTGGCAGTCAGGATCCATTTATGCTGTTCAGAGGAGGCAGGATGAATTTCTCCTCTAAAGTCTAGGCCCCATTGCATGAAAGGGCCTTCTATGGTGATCGGTTGTAGAGGGAGGGGAAGGAGCTTTCTTTTGCCCTGGAAGATTTGGCATTTGTGGCAAGCAAGAATCATTTTATGGACATCACTAAAGAGCGTAGGCCAATAGTAACCAGCCCTGAGTATCTTATTTGCAGTGGTTTTCCAACTCAGGTGGCCTCCACACTCCCCAGCATGGAATTCTTGTTTGACTCTTTTAGCTTCAGTTTCAGACAAACATTTCAGCAAAAGGCCATTTGGATTTTTCCAATATAGATTCTCATTCAAAATAAAATAATTTCTAGCTTTGAGTTTTATGAATCTGGCCTTTGTTTTGGATAGTTACGGAGGGGCATTAAGACTAGTGAGAACATAAAGGATATCAGTATACCAAGGAGAGTTCTGAAACTGCTCCTCAACAGTTGGATGGGGCAATCCTTCCTGCTCATCTGGGGCATTTATCATGTGAATGTCAAGGGCCTGCAAGTTTGATTCAGCCATTAACTGGGCCAAGCCTTGACCTTTGATCAGCTTAGTGGGTTTTATTTCAAGGTCGTATTCCATGATTGTTGCGATCCATTTGCCCCTTTTTCCATCAGGGTCTTGGGACAAGATATCTTTGACCACTATATTTTGCACGAAAGCAATGATGTGAGAATGCAAAATGTACACCCTAAAGTCTTTTAAGGCCTTAATCAGGACATAGGCCTATTTTTCCATGATGTTGTACTTTAAGGGTGCATCTCTTAAGGCTTTACTGAAGAAGGCTATAGGCTGTTCATTACCTTCTAAATTTTTCTGCAGCAAAACTGTAGCTATGGTGTGTTGGGAAGTAAATGAAAAGATCAAAAAATATTTTGAGAAGTCGGGGCTGATAAGGACAGGGGCCTGAGTGAGTGCAAGCTTTACTGAATCAAAAAATTTCTTGGCTTCAACAGTCCACTTAATCCCTGCATCTTTCTTTAGAATTTCAGTCATTTTCCTAAGATGTTCAGCAAGATTGGGGATAAATCTTCTAAGGAAATTGATCTTCCCTATGAAGGACTGCAATTCCTTGATGTTTCTTGGATGTGAAATTTGAAGTATGCCCTCAACTCGTTGTGGGTCTATCCTGATCCCTTTCTCAGATATAATGTGGCCAAGAATTTTACCTTCTTGCAGCCCAAAAACAGTCTTCTTAGGATTTAGGGACAGACCATACCTTCTACATTTTTCAAAAAAATTTCTCAGATGTTTCAGATGTTCTTCTTCAGTTTTAGAAAATACAGTCAAGTCATCCAAGTAGCTAACTATAAAGTGTCCTATCTCCTCTGAGAAAGCTATGTCCATCGCTCTCTGGAAGGTAGCTCCATCATTCATTAGTCCAAAGGGCATTTTCACATACATGAAGGTGCCCCATGGAGTGGTAAAAGCTGTTTTGAGTTGATCTTCTAGGAGTACCAGAACTTGGTTGTATCCTGAAAAACCATCAAGCAGGGAGATCCTTTTAGAGCCTACTACCTTCTGTAGGATATGTTCCATTCTAGGCAAAGGGTAGTTGTCTTTCAGGGAGGCTCTATTCAGGTTTCTGAAGTCTATGCATAGTCTGATCTCCCCTGTTTTCTTCCTTACGGCCACTAAGTTCGACACCCAATCAGAAAACCTTACAGGGACTATTATGCCCACATCATACATCTTCCTGATCTCTTTCTCTACTGCAGGCAATTGTTTTGGATTGATTCTTCGAATTTTTTGTCTGAAAGGCTTATGATTTTCCTTTAGTGGTATCTTGTGTCGTATGATGTTGGTGTCATAGGCCTTTAAGTCTTCATAGCTCCATGCAAACACATCAATGAATTCCTTAAACAAGTCGACATATTTCTTCTTCATGTTTGCAGGTATAGACTTAGCCAGTTTTATCATTTTGGGCTTATCTTCAGTGCCAATGTTGCATTATTCTATATCTGATTTTGCATGTTCTATAGTGGGCTTCTTTGCTACATCATCAAATTCAAAAAGGTCCTCTAAGGGTGCCAAGCCTCTGGGTATGTTCTTATCTTTGGCCTGCAACACCTCGACCTCTTCATTTTCTGCGTTTTCACTATTTTCGTTAAAATTTCCAGTTTGCTCAGAAAAATAATTTATTTCTATGTTACAGGGTGTTTCTTGTTCATCTGGGGGATCCTCGCTTGGGCAGCTATCATCAGAAATCAAGTCTAAATCAGAAAATTCAAACTCATTCATGCCCACCAGGAAATCTTCGATCTGTTTGTCTCCTTCAAAGACCTGCCAATATTTTTCATTGTCTGGCACTGCAGGCCTGAATTTGGTCTAAATGATAATTTGTTGGTCAACTGGGGCCTTAGGATATGAGCTAGCTAGACAAGCTAATCCATTCGCAACTGCATTTTTCCCCCTAGGAATGAATACTAACTCATATTCAACAAATGTTTTCAGCAAATCTAGAGTATCATTACTGTATGCCCTTAGCCTAGGGTGTTTTACTAAATACTCACCATTCACCTGTTTGATCACTAACTCTGAGTCTCCTCTCACAACTATCCTACGGGCTCCTAACTTTTTCAACAGATTCAGACCCAGGATGAGAGCCTCATATTCTGCAATGTTATTCGTGCATTTGAAATGCAGATTCACAGCGTGGCTCTCTGCATGATCATTTCCTGTGTTATGCAGCCACACTCCTGCTCAAGCACTCTACCTAGTACAGGACCCATCAAATTTCATCTCCCACAGGGGTTCATTGTTTACTTCGTCTTCATCCCCTCCCCTACAGCTGGATTCGCCACTACGTTGAGTTGTGAGGTTTGTGCTAGGAGGGGGGTCATTTTGTGGTTCATTATGGGCATGGAGATCAGGGAGGTGGCTAGCTTGCTATTTTTGTTCTGTTTCTGTTTGATTTAGGGTTATATCTTTAGTAGTTTTCCCATGGTATTCTTCTTCGTATTCTTCCAGAGTAGCCATTATGTTGAAATCCATGGGCTGTATGTATGTATTTCCATTATCTGATCTCGACTCTTCTGAGGATTGGTCATTGTAGAGAATGAAAGAGTCTAGATCTGTATGTACAGAGTATAATGGTGAATTTTCAGGTTTCTCAGGGCTACTGACTAAGAATTTCATCTGAGACTCTCTATATAGTATTCTAAGTTGGCCAAATATAGGGATAGTGGCATATGAGCCATCCATCTGCATTGTTCCTTGCATTTTGGCTCCCCATGATCTTGAAAATAGCATGCCATACTTTGGTGGCACATCTGCCACCACAACATCCATGACCATACACTTGGCAGGAATCTGGGTCAGAGTCACACATAAATCCTTCATCAGTCCTAGGCATTTTACTCTGCTAGAGTCAAATGAGTATAAGTCTTTGTAAGGTCTGATAATTTCTAGGCCTAGCCTTTCCATCACTACCTTAGGCATTAAATTATGTGATGCTCCAGAATCATGCATGGCATTGTGGAGTATCTTGTCATGAATGTTGAGACTAATATAAAAAGGTGGAACTACCCCTTCCTAAAATTTTCCCTCAATCTTTGGACCAAACAGGAGGGCAGGTTGATCATCATTCAAATTTATAGAATCATTCATTTCTCCTAGATTTAATGCTTTCAAAATTTGGCCTTTATATACATCCTGAGAGGCCAGCTCAGATAATGGTACAGAGATTTTTATTTTTGCAATCTCACTCTCTAGATTGAAAGTGGACTGGACCTTTGTAACGCTCAATTCTGTTTTATTTGCCACTGCTTTAGTAGCCGAATCAGTTTGTGATTTCTCACTATGTACAGGGTTGGGAATAGTTGTATCAGGAGTACTAATTGAAGTGCTAGTACTGTTGGTTGGTTGGTTTTGTTTTTCGGTGTCTTGGTTGTATTTTCCCTTGTGTTTACCAGAAATTTCAGCTGTTGTTTTGCCGTTTGCAGAGGTTGATTTGGAAGTTTTGTCAGGTCTCTTCTTGATGGTTACCTCAGGTTTTGGGAGTGTCTTGGTTTTTCTTGCTCCTAAGTTCATATTGTTCCCTGACTTGCAACATGGCATCTTCAAATCCTAATATGTAATCCTCAGTTTCTAACCATTCCTCATCCCAATATGAGGGTGAGGGCTGATCTTCTTCTGAATCACAGTTAAATACTGAGTCCTCTTCTTCAAACATATTTATGGTATTCCCTTCAGACTCCTCAATGATTCCCTCGTCTTCATCTAAAAAATTTTCTTGAAATGGGGGAATAATTTGTTGGTCTGACTCTCTTTGTCTGTTGGGAGCAGCATTGTTTCTTCTAATGTTTTGGTTCTGGTTTCTATTTTGGTTGTTGTTTTGGACAACCATCCTTTTAACCATTTGTTGAAGTTCTTCCACATTTTTTGAAAGTTTGTCATATTTGGGATCAGACGTGGAAGCTACGTTGTCATCCCTATATGTTACCCTCTTTTCAGCTTTTAGTCTTGCCCTTTTTTCCATTAGGTTTGCTTCTATGGTTATTGCTCCTTTCTGCATGTCTTCCAGGGTGGTGTATTCTTTGTCTCTAAGCTCATAGGCCAGGTCAGCATCAAATCCATCAGGATACTTAGCCAGGGCCATACCTTGAGGAGGCTTCATGTGTGGAGGGAGAGCATTATAAATGTTGTTGAATCTAGTGGTGTAATCATGAACACTCTCTCCTATATTTCTCTTAAGGGACATGTATTCTGCTAGGAGCTGGCGAGGGTTTGCTTTAACCTCCCATTTGTTTATGAAGGTTTGGTATAATGCTGGGAGATCTTGAATGCTGCCAGGAGGTAAACTCTTAAACCATTTCTTTACCTCACCTCCTAAGCTTTGGGAAAAGATCCTCATTTTGATTGTTTCATCATCAATTTCCATATAATCAAAAGAGTCCTCCATTTTATCTACATGTTTTTGAGCTGTTATGAACTCTTTAGCAGTGAAGTGTGGGATTTTTGACTGATAATCATTGGGCAAGGGTAACAAGGGTTGAGGTAAAAGCAAAGGTGCATACTAGGCTGCCATAATGACGTTCTGATGGGGTATAGGGTTGGCTTGAGCAGCTGGTATTTGGATGACAGGGATGTTTGGACCAGCAGAAGTTTGTTGAGTAGATCTAGGGTGAGAGAGCCCCAAGTTTTGGAGGAAGTGAAAATCAGGTGGTGTGGAAGGAGGGGTTTCACTGTCCCTAGTGTTTTGACCACTGTTAGATGGTGTATTGTAAACTTCGAGGTCTTTCTGGTCTAAATGATTGAATGACCTAGTTCTCGGTAGTCTATTAGGTATGTCTAGGTCAGGGAGGAAATTTGCTAGAGCTGTTAGGTTTTCGGGTGCAGAATTAGCTCTAAGAATGTGGCTGGAAATGGTTGGTCTTTTAGGTGTAGGAGCTCTTTTGAGGATACTCTCTGGATTTTCAACTATTTTCGGTGGGTCAGGGTTGGGATAAGCTCTTGTGTGGATGGTTTTGAAAGCCAGAATGCTGTTTATACGCCAAGCAGCTTAACCCTACTCGTTTATTCTACTGTGGTTAATTTTGTCTCAGGGACTGGTCTCCCAGTGGAGTCTGATTGTGAAACCAAGATAATCAGCAGGCCTACTGATCACCAGTGGAGTCTTTTCATTTAGGAACAATGGAGTCGCTAGGTGGAGGGTTTAGGATGTTTCTAAGGGGTACACTGTCCACCACAGTGCTCAGGGACTATCACCTTTTAGGAATCTCCTCTAAAACAACAAGCTCCAACCAGAGATTGACTGGGAGGGAATTTACCAGATATGTCACCTCTGAAAAGAGGATGAGATCTGGAGGCTACCTGGCCCTTTCCAGGTTCTGTCTAAGAGTATGGTGGATATTAAATAATGGAGGTTGATTCAAGAAAGGGGTGACTTACTATCAACCTAACCAGAGATTCTGAGTTTCTGAGGTTTTTACGAATGTTTAAGGTGAAATGTACTCAGAATTCTCCAGCGGAGTCGCCATTATGTTGGGGTTCCCATGTTTTGGCCAGGTTGACAGAGACCAAAAGATGAGACAACATAGAACCACTTTCAGACCTTAGGATCTAGCCCTCCTAGGTCCAAAGAGGGATCTCTCTATAATAGCCAAAGGTTTATGTCTTTAAGGCTCAAAGTATAAGATTTTAGGCTAGTTGTAGGCTCGAGGTTGTTTGTTTGATTGTTTATTTTTGGTTGGAAGGAATCAGGAAAAGAAGGTCCAATAGAAACAAGGATGATCAAAGGTGAAGCTTAGGCAGAGACAGATAACTCAAAGAACATCAAAGCCATTGGGCTATGGAGTCAAGAAAGGATTTACTTGTAATTAATGTGCAAGCTTTCAATTGGGCTAGTCATCTAGAGCATTTGGATCTTGAAGGAGATATTTGGAATGGGACACAAAGGATTGAAAATGAAGGAGGAGAACCAACCAACTCTGTCTATAGATCAGGCCAGAGGTCATTTAACTCCAGGCCTACTTGGACAGAATTAGGGGTAAAACAAGGGATCTTAGAAAGGCTAGCTGGTCGTGCAAAGATCCTAGTGGACAGGCCTAACACTAATCCCCAGTGTTCCCAAACCTTCCAGCTAAATCTTACCAAGAACATATAAACATGGACTTCATCAATTCATACATAAGAGAGCAGGCAATATCATCCACTACACTGGTTAAATCAATTGAAATCAACATTCAGATACACATATAAGTAGAAAACATTGAGGTAGGGAGAGCAGGAAACATAGGGCACCTAACAAGGGTGAATCCTATGTTATACTTCTGTTGCCTACCAGCAGAAATGAAATGAAACGGAACATAACATAAGAGCAAGTCAATCACAAATACAGAGAAAGAGGAAACATCACCAGCTGCTTTAGATCAGGATCCAAAGAAACATGCTTGTCATATTAAAAACAACACCAATCAGGTACATCATAGCCCATAGCTTGAACATTCAGTCCGAATACATCTAGCCTCAGTCTATCTTACAATATTACGCAGAGAACTTGTCTCAAGAGGAACAATGCTTGCATTTCACTGATATCTCATCAACAACCAATACAATATTTCCTCATGAGTTTTATAGCTGAAGAGGGGCAGAAGAGGTAGGTGAAGAGTTAAATGCAGTATTAAACTCTGAAATGAAAGAGGGCCGAAGCCCATTCTGCTTTTAAATTTTTGCATTTATTTCTGAGATGTCTTGGACGAAAGAATGAATCCTTTCAGCCTTCATTTACTTCTGTCTGCCTCTTGTTGTACTTTGGTCTTCCGGACTCTGTGGTACTTTTGGTGCAGGAAAAAAATGGCAAATAAACGCCTCAATGGTCTGCCATGCTATGAAATAAATGTTTTTGATAGTATTCTGGAGGGTTGAGAGGGGGAAAAATTCACTTGGACACAATGCATACTGAAACAATAATGTGTACTGTGTCCGTGCTTAGGAAGAAACATTCTGCTGATTTGAGACCCTGATTATATGGTTTTCTGCGAGCTGGAATTTTTATGTAACCCTCGATGTCTTTGAACTGGTACCTCTACCTTCTAAAACCCCTGAAAAGGCGCAAAAACTTCCATTTCTTGCCTCGAGCCCTCTGCTGCTCCCGTACTGTCTTTGTTTGTGCAATCTAAGATTTAATGGTGCCAGAGGAAGTTTGCAGAGCTTGAACTTTGTTCTTTAAATGCGATTCCTATCACCTCGCCGCTGTATTGAAAGTTGCGTAACCATGGCGGCGTTCACCATATAATAACCCTGCAAAATATGGGACTGGGTGATGAAATCCATGCATAAGGGGTAGCTGTGGAAGACGAGAGGACATAAACATGGCGGTAGTGAGAACAGTGTTTTTGAATGAAATGAATGTGAAAAATGCATTGATATGGAGGAAACAACGACAAATAGGGTTTGGTGTGAACATGCTTTGTGGACCATCAGATCATGATCAAGGGACGTAGATCAACGGTGGAGACCAAACAGTTGGAAAATATATGAAATGGCGCGGAATGTACAAAAACATTAAAATTTAATGCAAACACGGAAGTTTGACTAACGGAGGAAATACAAAGGGAATGAACAAAATGCAATGAGGGGAGCCGTGGATGTGGGACCTGGGGGTCTGATCGCAAAATCGCAAATGGAGAAAGTGCGACGGCGGAAATCAGCACCAAACAGAAAACTGCGCTTTGCACTTTGCGACGGAGCGGAAATGCGATGGGGAAAATGCGATGACGCGACCGATCGCATCGCAAATATTTGCGACGCAGTCCATCGCATCGCAAATATTTGTGATGGACAATTGGAACATTTCACATAAACATGCGCTTTTGCGATTATACGATCATGCGATCGGCCCCTAAGGCTTTTAGCGCTTGGTTTCTGGGAAAGGGTTACGTGGGGAAGTGGTTAAGGTTTAGCGGAAAGGGGCTAAGCCCTATTACAAGGTCGGAAAGTGGGTTTTAAACCCATTTTAGTGCATTTTTACACCAAAGGGAGGTAACGATAGAGGGGTAAAGGGGAATTAAGGTCAACAAAGAGTAAGGGAAGAATGTAAAGGGGAATCTTTGGGAAATTAGAGGGTTGATAGGGGGGAAATAGAGGGGAACAAAAACACTTTGATAGAAAGAGGAAAAGGGAAAAGGGGACATTTGCAAGGGTACAAGGGGCAACGCAGGTCTTTGGGAGAGGAATCAGCAGAGGGGATTTGTATATGGAAAAGCACAGTAGGCACCCAGAGCTCATGAACAAGCCAGGTCACACTTTTTGGGGTCTGTTCTGTGACTTGGGTAGCAGGTACTGGGTAGAAAATTGCGATCTATACCAGGAAATGACCTAAAAAGTGCGACCTATCAAAGAAAGGGGGTTTCAGTGTTGTTTTTGGCTGAGAGCTGGGATTTTTATGGTTGAGGGGCATGGGTGCCCCCAAGCATGTTCTGTTCATGCCAAAATGTATTTAGAAAGGGGAATCTAAACACATTTTATGATGTGGTGTGCCATTTGTTTTCGTTATGGTTACGTAGTTCGAGAAAGGGAATGGAGGAATACCATTCTCTTTTGGTAATGCATATATGAAGCAAATGGACTAAATTTCTAGGTTGGCATTCATGGTGTCACTATCCCAAAGAGTGGATTTGGATATAATGAATTGGTGCTCAACTAGAAAACACACAGGTTGGTCAACAATAACGTCTAGGGGACTGGGTTGCTGATGTAAGATGAAGGAATGATGAGGGGTATCATCACTAGAGTGATCTGAAGTGATATGGGACTCTAGAGGTTCTTCTAAATGGGGAAGAATAATGGTACTGGAGTCGACACGACCAGATACACTAGGAGAGTTGTGGAGAATTTCTTTTCCTTGCCTCTCTAATATGGGTACCCCCTTTCCCAAACATTGGGTGTCAATGTAATGGCCACAAGGTGTATGTGGTTCAAATGCATGAGTTTGATGTAAGGGGGGGTATATAAATTCAGGGGTGGTGACTACTTCCATAATGTCATCATCGCAATAGAAGATGGGGTGATTGGTGGAAGAAGGACCACGTGGTGCGGCGAAGCTACCTGACTCATCATCATGAGAAGAAAGGTTCACATGCGCATTGTCACAGACGGTAACGGAAGGACAAGTAGATGAAGGAACCATCGATGTTTAGCTCAAGGTGATCATTGAAGGGAGGTCAAGCAAAACAAAAGGGGTAGTCCTAGGGGTGTTTATGATGACAGGTAGTGGACAGTGGCTGAAGACTCTGCCATTTCGACATTCGGAGGGGGAATGTCAATGGGAGTGGATGTGTCCTTTGGTTCTGCTGAAGAAAAAAGCGTAAACAAGGGGGAGGTGAACTTGTTATGCTTGGCCTCGAATTGGAAGATCACTTCCAAAGAGGAACATACTCTTCAAGGTGGGGACAAAGGTGAGTGTAATAGCCATGGAAATCACACAAAGCACAAGAGTGATTTGTGTGCAAGGATTTGAGTTTCAGGACTGAATCGGGTATAATAACATAGACCTCAATGATATCAGACTCCATAAATGTCTCATTGACCATGGGCTTGAGGTGAGGCAACTTCGGATAGGTATGGGTCGCATGACTGACAACATCACACAAAGCACACTAGATGGTACGCTTTGGCGGCCAAGGAGGGGCAAGGTTTGTCGGGGCAACCTTGTCTTTAGGTTCCTTCTTGCTATTTTTTCCCCCGTTACCTGGAGTTGTCAAAACAAGAGGAGGTTCCTGTTGAGGTGTATGAGTAATGGTAGCAGCACGAGGGGTCATAGGGACCGGTTGAACCAGGGTCAAAGAAATATAAGGTTTGGGTTGACCAGGCGGTGTAGCGGATGGGTGATTGATGTACCAGATAAGAATCCCTAGGGTCAAGTTAGGAAGGGATAATGTAGTCATGACAGGTACCAAGAACACTCCAGGAGGAGGATTTAAGAATGGTATCTGAATGGAGGGGTAATGGCTAGGCGGGACGACTCTGAGATGGTTAAGGCTTGGAGGAAACGTTCCAGGAGGGTAGCGAGGCTCATGGATACTAGCTGCAGGTGAAGGGCTAGGAGGAGGGGGTCTAGAAGGCCAAGTCAAAGTGATAGGAGCATATTGCGGAGGGCGGGGTTGCTGACTAGCCAAAGCAAGCCACTTGAGGGAAGCCCGAGATGATTGCATCATGCAAAAATTCGATGAGATAGGATTAGAGATAGGAGGAGGAAGACCAGGGAATGTACCTAACAGAGGGGAGTCTTTGTAGACTCCGGGTGAGACACTAGTCAAGGGGTCGACGGTTTTCTTATTGGCCACCGAAGATATGATGGACTTAGGGGAGGTCTGAGACTTCAGTTCGTAATATATCAACTGGTCAATGGCGACTATATTTCCATTATGGGGAAAATACATCTTGCGGTGAACCGCAGATGGTACAGTAGACATCACATAGGTGTAGGTATGGCCCAATAGAATGTTGTAATCTAAGGGGGTAATGACTTATACATCAATGCAAACAACCTTTCCCATAAGAGTAATAGGACAATTTCAGAATAGGCCAATGGGCTGGGAAGCGTGGCCATCCCACGCTCGAAGAGTGATTGTGGAAGGAACCAGCTCTGGTGATCCGATTTGCTTCCAAAATGAAGTGGAAATTATGTAGGTGGATGCCCCCTCATCAATGATAAAATGGGAAACGTTGCTGTTCCATATCTTGACAAGGATTTGGAAGGTGACAGAAGCAGGAAGAGGAGGATGTTTTGACTGGTAAACATCGAAGATGATCAATCGATCATATGAAGGGTCTACAGCTCCCATGGGTGATAATAGATCTTTTGGTTGTGAAGGGCATGAATGGAGGAGTTACATTGTTGAAATAGCAGCAGGAGATTGTGCCAAATGATCTACTATATTATACGAATGGGCATATTTTCTAGAAGAAGTGTTTTGGCGTAATGGTCCCTTAGAGATATTGGTATGAACCTCTGCCTTAGGCTAAGGGATTTGCAAAGGACCATTAAGTGTTGAAAGAGGCTCTGTAGAGCCTGAAGAAGGGGGTTCAGGGTTAGACGTAGCGGCAGGCTTGTTGTACTGACGAGACTGAGTCTAAAGGTTGATATCTACGGTTATAGGTTGGTTAGAGTTCATCATGAGAATCTAGTAATCAGACGTACCAGATGGAGGAGGTTGAGTGGTTGCTTGACGTTTAGGTGGTTAGGTAGCCACGAATCCTTGCTGAGGGAAAGTATTAGTAAAAATAGCCAGCTGACTAGGCTCAGCATTGGGAGGGACGGAAGGTGAGGCTTGTTGTCCTTGCAATGTTGCTTGAGACTCCCACATTTTCCGCATCTGTGGTAAAATATGACAATCGTGTTTGTAATGACCATATACACCACAACAAAAACAAGGCTTTTTCGTGCGAAAAATCTTGTCCTGCTTGGGCTGAGTACCCTGTTGTTGGATAGAAGTTTTAGGTGCATTATTCTGAGGATTGGGTCTAGGATTACTAGAGGCAGATTGGTTTTGAGTTCCTTTCCTCTTCTTTTTGGAAGAAGGAGGATTAGTCACGCCCTGCTGTGCATACACCTACCCCTGAGGGGGCGGTGGCTGTTATTGCGGGGGTTGAGAAGGAAAGGGAGGTGAGGGTGCTAATGCTGGAGGAGTTGGAGCATCAAGTTATGGATAAATATAATAAGGAGGTTGGGTAACATTGTGGTAAATAGGAGGTTGGGCAAAAGGAGGAGGCATGTCGTATCCTGGATACATGCTACTGGGAGGAGGAAAAGTGATGGAGGTGTTGGCCCCTCCTTGAGGGAAACCATAGCCCATGGGAGGCTGAGCGTATGGATGAGAAAGAGATCCAATGATACCATCATTGACATGATATGCCCCTAGTGTGTTGGCACCACTGGGTCTAGGAAGATCGGGTAGAATAGTATAAACATAACCCGACTGAGCGTAGATGAGGTCATATTTTAACACAATTTGGAGAGTAGTTTCTTTGGTTTGAGGGAAATGAGATGCGACATATTTTCCTATAGCAAGAAAAAGGGATCTAAGGAACCAGTCCATGTAGACACAATATTTGAAGGTAGGGGCTCGACATAGGCTCTTTCTTCTTCACCATTCCTAGACATGATCGGATAGACAGGTCGCAGACGATTGATAGAAAGAAGTCAAAAGTTTGGTACCAGTGCCATAACGAAGGGGAAGTTGTGTTGAAAATGCAGCAAGATGATGGAGCTTAGTGAAATGAAGTCGCCTTCACTAAGTGGGCCCGCAGGCAAATTCTGGCGCAAAATATATTTTTAGACTATGTCTATTTTTAGACATATGGAGCATGGTTCGGGAATTCCAGTTTGAGATTCTTGGAGCATTGGTCATGTTGGTAAAAATAGATGAGACTCTATTTTTTAGGTCAAAGACGTCGAAGTCTATTTTTAGACTGCCTCTCCTAAAAATAGGGAAGTCAAATATTATTTACCCTTAATAATATTTGGACTCTAAACAAGAGTTTACTCTCTTGGAGCACTTCAGTTCAAGCTACAGAAGTGGCTCATGCATCTAACAGAGGAATTATGCTATTCCTAGGGTTTGATGGCATCATGCATGGTTGACTTCAGTTAGGACTTCAGTGGCAGAAGTTTGGAGGAGTTAATGAGACAGATAGTGGAGTTGTGTTCTGTTTATTTTAGTTGAACTAGTTGAGATTAGTTTAACTAGCTAATCAATTAATTATGAGTGGAGTGAATTAAATATTATTTAATTCATTAATTAGTAACTCATTATTCAACTCAAGAACACATCATTTCACTACAGTGCATGATCAGTTCAATGGAGACCAGTGAAAGAGGTAGATGAAAGGGTGGAGTTAGCTATCAGTGGCGACATCAGTTGTGCATGAGATTCGCACCACACTTGGAGGATTTTTCCATGATGATTGCGTTGTCAAGCCAAGGAGATTCGAACCTTGGATCTCTATATAGACATGCCTGGATTTCGCAATAGAGGCAAGGCAATTGGCGGTGAGTTTTGAACCAGTAACCTGTTCAAAACTGAGCTAGATTGTGTGTAACTTCATGAGAAAGTACTGAGTACTTGTGAGGAGTATTGTACTGAGTCTGTTACATGATTTCTCCATTATAATATACACAATAGCTGCGGGTTTTTCAGCTATAAGCTTTCCCCATACATACTGTGTTAATGTGTATGATGATTTGATGTGTTATCGCTTGATTTTATTTCCTCATGTGTGATGATCTGAGTGGAAGAGATTATGTGTTGCATATAAATTGAAATTTTATGTGATCAGGATAGTCTCGGTGGATAATTAATCATTATTCAGCAAATTTCTACATGGTATCGGAGCTATTGAAGTTCATATTGATCATCACAGTGATTACAAACTTATTTCGGTAGACAGAGTCTGCATGCGGGCCAGGTAGCCTCCGGATTCATCTTTCTTCGGAAAGTGAAAGGTCTGGTAAATGCCCCTTGCAGTCAATCTCTGTGCTAGAAATAATTTGTTCTCACAGATCTAGAGCGGTTGAGCTTTGAGGTGGAATTCAAATTTTGCAGCAGTTTTGTTTTCTTGGTGCCGGAGTTGAAAATGTCTTTCAACGGTTTGCGACTCGAATATGCTCTTGAAGGCAGTTCGAATTATGTTGCATGGAAGGATCGCATGGAGGCAGTATTAGAAGATAATGGTCTGAAGGAGTTCGTAGATACGGATGTCAAAAAGCCCACTGATCCTGCTGAAGTCGAAGTATGGCAAAAGAAGATGGAGAAATGTCGAAGGATCCTGTTGGAGGGCGTCAAGGATCATATTGTATCCAGCCTGCATGGAAAGGCTTCTCCATTTCTAATGTGGAAAGCTTTGACGGATCTATTCCAGAGTAAGAGTGACCAAAGGAAGCTAGCGCTCAAAGATAAGCTCAGGAACATCAAGATGGAGAAGGGCGACAGTATCGCCAAATACCTCACGAAGTTCACTAAATGCAAAGATGAGCTGGGAAGTGTGGGGGTGACTGTCGAAGACGAGGACATGGTCAACCTGGCTCTCCTTGGTCTTCTGAAGGCTTGGCACTCATATCAAGATAGTGTCAATGGTCGGGAGAAGCTGCCGAGATGGGAGCGCCTTTGGGCAGATCTCATGCAGAAGGATATAAGGAGGACTACTCGTGATGGATCTTAATCAAAGGGAGCTGATGAAGAAAATTGCGCTTTGGTGGCCAAAGAAAAGAAGGGGAAGGGTAAGAAAACCTCTCATTCTGGTGCAAATGGAAAGAAGCAGGATATGGCGAAAGTGAAGTGTTTTCACTGCCATGATCATGGACATTATGCTACCAATTGTCCAAAGAAGAAGAAGAACCAAGCAAGCGGGAAGATCTGCAGATGGAGAAGCTTTGGCTTCATAGTTCGAGCTTGAATTTTCACTGATTGCATGCTTGGTTTCAAGTGTGATGGGATCGGTGTGGTTCTTGGACAGCGGTGCGTCATTTCATATGACGGGAGATCGGGAGTTGTTCTCGGATCTGGAGGACAAGGATTTGGGTATGCACATCGAGATGGGCGATGACGGTAGATACAGTGCGACTGGTATCGGTACCGTATCCTTTCAGAGGGAGTTTGGTAAACCCTTTGTCTTAAAGGATGTCATGCATGTACCTCGATTGAAGAAGAACCTGATTTCAGTAGCGATGTTGGAAGATAAGGGGTATGATGTGGTCTTCAGCGAAGGAAAAGCCTTCCTGCGCAGTAAGACTACTGGAGAGACCCGGAAGATAGGGGTTCGGACCAAGAACCTTTATCAGTTGCAGGTAGATGGCTACGCAGCTATGGCATGCAAGGCGGGAGAAGTGGTGAGCCGGGATGATGAGGGCGAACTGTGGCACAGGAGATTGGGCCACCTTCACCATGGAGCTTTGAAGATTCTGTAGCATATTTCTACTAGGCTTCCTAAGGGCACCCTTGCGCAGTCAGATCAGTGCAAGGGGTGTACTTTAGGGAAGTATGTGAAAGCCACCTTTCACGAGAAGGATAGTCGCGCCACGGCGATCCTTGAGAGAGTTCACACAGACGTGTGTGGTCCTTTCTCAGTTGCTTCGACAGCAAAGCACAAGTATTATGTGATCTTTGTTGATGATTTCTCTCAAAAGTGCTGGATCTTCTTCATGCAGAAGAAGAGCGATACATTCGCGAAGTTCTGTGAGTTTAAAGCATTGGTCGAGAAGGAGTCGGGGAAGAAGGTGATTGCTCTAAGGAGTGATAACGGTGGTGAATTCATCTCGGCTGAATTCAAGGAGTTCTGCAGTGCAGAAGGGATTCGGAGAGAGCTCATCGCACCCCATAACCCACAGCAGAATGGGGTGGCTGAGCGAAAGAACAGAACGATCGTCGGTGCTGCACGGGGGATGTTGCATGATCAGGGCCTACCCCTTCACTTATGGGCTAAGGCATGCAATACAGCAGTGTATGTGCAGAACCGTTGTCCTCACAAGGTTCTTGGCATGAGTACACCGGAGGAGGCTTATTCTGGCAAGAGGCCTGATATTTCCCATTTGTGGATTTTGGTTCTCCTGTCTACATGCATGTGACGAAGGATGCGAGAAGGAAGCTGGATCCAACTGCTGAGGTTGGAATATTTGTGGGGTACACTGATACACCTCACAACTACCGGGTGTATTTGTCAGACAGTCGCAAGATTGTTGTGCGACGAGATATAAAATTTCAGGAGGAGAAAGCCATGCAGTGTTCGCTTGAGAGGGAGCTACACTTGCATGCAGATGAGGAGCTGTTAGTTCCTAAGGAGGAGCTTTCGAATGTGGATCAGCCACAAGAGGAAGTTCAGGAGGTGGAAGAAACCACCCATGCAGCGCCAACCATCAGAGGGCGCATGCGCACTACAGAAGCTAAGCGACTGGCTTGAGATGCAGAGAAGGTTGTAGGACCACCTACAGCACAGCGCAGACAGAGGCAGTCACCGGATCGGTACACTAGATACATGGCTCTTGTGAGTCAATGTGTTGTGACGGAGCCATCCTCTTTTGAGGAAGCTGTGGAGGAACCCGCATGGGTTGATGCCATGATCAAAGAATATGATTCGATCGTCAGAAACAGTGCATGGGAGATTGTCCCAAGACCAGAGGGGAAATCAGTGGTGGGTTCGTGATGGATCTACAAAGTGAAGCAGGCGGCTGACGGGAGTGTGGAGAAGTACAAGGCGAGATTTGTCGCCCGTGGCTTCTCACAGATCGAGGGGATCGATTATGAGGATACTTTTGCACCTGTCGCAAGGTACTCTTCTATACGGACGATCCTTGCTCTCTCAGCGCAGATGGGATGGCACATTCATCAGATGGATGTGAAGGCTGCGTTCCTCAATGGAGTTATTGAGGAGGAGGTGTACATAGAGCAGCCTGAAGGTTTCGAGATCTTCAGCAGTGAGTCGCATGTGTGCCGACTCAAGAGAGCACTGTACGGGCTGAAGCAAGCACCTCGTGCTTGGTACACTCGGATAGACAGCTACTTCACCGAGCTTGGATTCTCCAAGAGTGAGGCGGATCCTAACCTGTACCAGATTGTGGTGGAGGGGAAGCTGTTGATCATCGTACTGTATGTAGATGATCTTATTTTGACTGGCGATGAGCAGTTGATACTTTCATGCAAGGAGGATCTTGCACGAGAGTTTGAGATGAAGGACCTGGGCATCCTTCATTATTTCCTGGGATTGGAGATTTGGCGGCGCAGTGGAGGACTGTTTGTTTCTCAGGGCAAGTATGCCCGGGAGATTCTGGAGAGGTTCAACATGCAAGGCTGCAAGCCTGTTGACACTCCTCTTCCTGGTGGTTGGAGGAAGGAGGATGCTACTTCGACGGAGGTAGTGGATGCCACTGTCTATCGACAGTTGGTGGGGTCGCTTATGTATCTGGTCAATACACGACCCGATATATGCTATGCTGTTAACCAGCTTTCGCAAGCTATGGTTAAGCCTACCAAGCTCTTTTGGAAGGCAAGCAAGCATGTATTGCACTATATTAGAGGCACATCGAGATATAGATCATGTTATAGACAGGAGGATCAGTTGAGGCGGTATAGCTTCACGGATTGGTATCATCATATCAGAGATTGTGTTCAGCGGAGAATCATGATGCTTTCATATGTTCCCACGGAGGATCAAGATGCCGAAATCCTGACGAAGACGCTCACCAGGAGCAAGTTCGAATTCCACAGAGGCAGGATAGGGGTTGCAGATAATCCATATCTTGCTGAGAGGGAGTGTTGAAAATGTAGCAAGATGATGGATCTTAGTGAAATGAAGTCGCCTTCACTAAGTGGGCCCGCAGGCGAATTCTGGCGCAAAGTCTATTTTTAGACTATGTCTATTTTTAGACATATGGAGCATGGTTTGGGGATTCTAGTTTGAGATTCTTGGAGCATTGGTCATGTTGGTAAAAATAGATGAGACTCTATTTTTTAGGTCAAAGAGGTCGAAGTCTATTTTTAGACTGCCTCTCCTTAAAATAGGGAAGTCAAATATTATTTACCCTTAATAATATTTAGACTATAAACAGTTTATTCTCTTGGAGCACTTCAGTTCGAGCTACAGAAGTGGCTCATGCATCTGACAGAGGAATTACGCTATTCCTAGGGTTTGATGCCATTATGCATGGTTGACTTCAGTTGGACTTCACTGGCAGAAGTTTGGAGGAGTTAATGAGACAGATAGTGGAGTTGTGTTCTGTTTATTTTAGTTGAACTGGTTGAGATTAGTTTAACTAGCTAATCAATTATTTATGAGTGGAGTGAATTAAATATTATTTAATTAATTAATTAGTAACTCATTATTCAACTCAAGAACACATCAGTTCACTACAGTGCATGAACAGTTCAGTGGAGACCAGTGAAAGAGGTAGATGAAAGGGTGGAGTTAGCTATCAGTGGCGACATCAGTTGTGCATGAGATTTGCACCACACTTGGAGGATTTGTCCATGATGATTGCGCTGTCAAGCCAAGGAGATTCGAACCTTGGATCTCTATATAGACAGGCCATGATTGCGCAATAGAGGCAAGGCAATTGGTGGAGTTTTGAACCAGTAACCTGTTCAAAACTGAGCTAGATTGTGTGTAACTTCATGAGAAAGTACTGAGTACTTGTGAGGAGTATTGTACTGAGTTTGTTACATGATTTCTCCATTATAATATACACAATAGCTGCGGGGTTTTCAGCTATAAGCTTTCCCCATACATACTGTGTTAATGTGTATGATGATTTGATGTGTTATCACTTGATTTTATTTCTGCATGTGTGATGATCTGAGTGGAAGAGATTATGTGTTGCATATAAATTCGAATTGTATGTGATCAGGATAGTCTCGGTGGATAATTAATCATTATTCAGAAAATTTCTACGAGCTAGAAATAAGATAGAAAAGCCCGAGTAAGAGTCGCAAAGGTGGTATGAGAGGATGATTCCTGATCAACATACCACTTCGAAGCTTTGCCAGTAAGCGTATGTTGGAACAACCGAAGATAGAAAGAGTCATCGATAATGGAGTTAGATGAACGCCATATTTGGAAAGATCGAACATGATTTGTAGGATATTCTCCAGCAAGACCTTCAAACTTGGGGATGTCAAGAGGGAGCTTGGTTGGTATAGCAAGCAAAACAGCATCATGGAGTATAGGGTCATTGATCAACTGGTTAAAATCGGGAAGACTGAGGTCTGCCATATAGGGGAGCAAGGGCGCAGCTGGGGTAGTTCTTGTTGCGGTCCCACTAGTAGCATTCCCAGCATTAGCATTTGGGCTACCACTAGCATTAAGTCCTGAACCAGACATGGTGAAGGTGACAGGGGGAGAACCAGGGGTGAAACCAGAAGGGGAACCCAATGAACCACGGGAGTATTCAGAGTGGGGTCTACGTGGAGGACTAACTCGAATCCTACGCGGAGGAGTAAGTATTCCTACCGGAAACTGAGGATGAAGGCTAAGAAGTCTTTGGGATAAATTCCTTGGGGGTGCAATGATGAAGGCACAAACATAGCACAAAGGGAAGAGAGACCAACAAGGGTGAAGAGGTGTAGGATCAATTGATTACAATGTCGAAACAAGGGCAAAGAGGTGCATGGTCAATTGATTACAATGTTAATGTCTTTGCTTGGAAGTGTTAACCAAGCTCTTCTTCACTTAGGGTGTGTGTGTTAAGTGTGTTAATTTTATTTTTTAAACCCAAACGTTTGTAGAGAAAAAGAAAAAGAGTGTTATATAACTGTAAATAAACCTGCAAATAACAATATATGAAACTGAAATAATAGAAAATAAACAACCAATTATGAATTAATATAAACCCAAGGAGGCAGGCCTCTCAAAAAGTAGTCTATAGGTGGGTAAATATCTATTCAAAACACACCAAAATAGCCAATAGATCTAAAGTCAGGAGGGACAATGATCTAAAGGTCAAATCTGTCGAAAATAGGTGCAGAAAAATAACAAAAAATCAGAGGAAAAATTGTTGTAAATGAGGTGGTGAAAGGCTATAACCTGGAGGGAAGCGGAGGGTACCCTAGAGGAAAACCCAAAAAAAACTAAAAGGAGGTGTTTTGGATGGATAAATAGCCAATATGAAGTGGATCTGAAGGTAAGGTATCAGATCTGAAAAATGGCTGAACACTCTGAAATTTTAGACAACCTGGAGCAGCTAAAACTCTTCCACAAAAGGTGAAGGGTACTAAAGCCCTAGGAGGCTAGGTTCCCACTTTGACGAGTAAAATAGAACAAGTACAAGTCCAAAAAATATGGATTCGGAGGTCATACAACCCTAAATAGAGGCCCATACAAACCTAGAAAAATCTCAGAAAAATTCCCGCAAAAATTCCAGGTCACAGTTTCTGACCTGTTTTATATAGAGGCTGCAGGTTTTGGCTTGTTTTCTATGCCCTGGAGGTTCAGGTCATAGGTTTTGGCCCAAAAAGTGTGACCTACACTTCCAGTACTCTTAGGAGCAGTTTTCAAAAAAAATTGTCATCTCAGCTGTCGCTGATGCTTGTCACCTGCGCAATAGGTACGAAAACACACGGAAGTTAGAATTTTCAATGTTTTAGGGTTTTGAATGTTAAAAACAACATCAAGAAAATAAAAACAAGAATCTGAAGAGAAATCCTAGGGTTTGAAGAAGCTGGATATTTAGGGATATAAAAAACGATAGAGGTCGTAATCGTAAACCCTTGTGAAGTCGCCACTTGTTAGTATGAATCTTAATCACAAGAGTACGAAAAAAGCTCACTTTAGCCATGCATAAAAAACAACCCTGATAGCAAAGATGGCTACCAATATCTTTAGATCTGCAATTATTTTACCAAGATAAATGCTGCAAAAATCTAGATCTATGCATTAAAAGACATTAAGAAGTAAATAAAATCAAGAGTTGCTCCATGCATCCAATAGACAAGACAAGATTGTTTTAAAGAATTTTTTGTATTATGACAGCTGGGAGGAGAACATAGAAATATGTTACCAATCCTCCTCAATGGGATGGGTTCCTGTAAGTCCTCAGCACTTCAGACCTAAAATCCCTCTCTCTTGATGGTGTGGAAAACCCACACAAAAAAAATGGAACTCAAAGGGAGCTCACAAGAAAAATGGTACAAAAATATGACAATGATGGTGGATCAAAGTCAGACCAAGAGTATAGATCCAGAGTGATATTTAGGCAACAAAATATAATGAGTGAATAGAAAAAACCTTCTATTTATGAAAAAATATTGAGTTATTCTAGATATTGGTGCATAATTAAAATATTATTAACCAATCCTAGATCCAACTTTTATGGAATATTATATTATATTTGTTGGAGGGAAAAGGAATTTGACTTGGGTCAAATCCCTTTATTTGTAAATAATAAATAAATAAATGATTTATTTATTATTTTAAGGATGTGGTTGAGTAATAATCAAATAAATAATCATTTATTTAATTATTTATGAGTGATTTAGTTAAATTTAATAAGGAATATTATTTAAATAAGGT
The DNA here is from genome assembly GCA_034641835.2 of Pinus albicaulis. Lineage (NCBI taxonomy): Eukaryota > Viridiplantae > Streptophyta > Pinopsida > Pinales > Pinaceae > Pinus > Pinus albicaulis. The sequence continues at coordinate 663,806,760 of CM076583.1, forward strand.
TTAAATAATTATTCCTAGAAAATAATAAGATAAATAATAATTTATCTTATTAATTTTCCTAATTTGGGTTAAATATGACGAGGAATATTAATTAAACTATTGTTTAACTAATTATTCCTCTAGGAAAATCAAACAAATGTGGATTTACTTAATATTTCCTCATGGGGTTTCCTGTTTAGATGATAAACAACTTAATAAAGGTGGTTTACTAAGTTAATTTTCATAGTGAAAGTAATTTTACTTAGGGTAAAATTGGTCTTACATGGTGTACTTAAGTCCATCTAATAGTAACAGGTTATATCACCAAAAAATGGTGTAACACTTATATTATCGTAATTGTTGACTATTTCACGAAATGGGCGGAAGCAATGCCTACACTTATAGTTGACGGTAAGACAACTACACAATTTCTATTCAATCATGTCATTACTAGGTTTGGTGTCCCTCAAGCCATTGTTAGCAATCATGGTTCTCATTTTCATCATTACATGGTGGCTAAGTTGACTTCTAAGTTGGGTCTGCATCACGACATCTCAACACCATACTACCCTCAGGCCAATGGCCAGGTTGAATCTGTGAAGAAGGTTCTAGTCACTATGCTTCAACGTATGATTGGGATGCACAAGTCAAACTAGCATCTCATGTTGTTTTTAGCTCTCTGGGATTACCAAACCTCAGTTAAGGATGCGACCAGATTCACTCCATTCTAGCTTGTATATGGTCTAGAAGCTACCCTTCCAATTGAATGTGAAATCCCTTCTCTCAAGATAGTTGTTGAATTGCTGCCTAATACTTCGCCAGAAGAAGAGCATCTTCTATATTTAGAGAGGCTTAATGAAACTCGCCACTTTGTTTCTCTTGTCATAGAAGCACACAAAAAGCAGGTCAAAGCTCATTTTGACGAGTCAGTTTCTCCTCGTTACTTTATAGAAGGAAACCTCGTCCCCCTGTACGACAAAGCTCATGATAAGCTGGGTGCGGGCAAATTCCAACCCATGTGGCATGGGCCCTATATTGTTAAGCCTTTTTTGTAGAACGGGGCTTATGAGCTAATTGATTATGAAGGTTATCCTCTGGATGAGCCCAGAAATGGGCTGTATCTCAAAAATTACTATGCATGAGTCTCTCATGCGTGTTTCTTTTGTACATAGGTGTTTTTTCATTTTTGTACATTTTTGGCTTGGTGTGCTTTGTAAGAATTTTCCTGCTTATTGTGTCATTACTTATTGTACAGATGTCTATCACTCATTATTTTGGTTTCGTGGATGGTGCCTCCTACAGTACCTAGAATATGTCTTCTACAGCCTTGGTGATTTATAATCCTAATGGTGAGTTGATAGACCTTCAAGGTATTTCTCTAGGACAAACAACAAACAATTTTGCTGAATATAGTGTTTTCATTGAACTCTTAACCGAGGTCATTTCTCTCGTCATTCGTGCATTGATTGTTAATCTAGATTCTCAACTTGTTTTTCTTCAACTTAATGGGCATAATTCTGTTAGAAATCCTCAAATCTTAAGGTTGTACCTGCGTGTTAGTTTACTAGAAATACATTTTGATTACATCACATATCAACATATTCCTAGACGAATGAATGCATTGACTGATACAATAGCCAATATTGTATTAGATAGACATTTGCATAATTTTTAAAACATCATCATCACATGATAAGATTCATACAGTAAAATAGGCATATATATATATATATATATATATATATATATATGCGAGTGTTTGCATCCACGTGTATCATAAGCTCAAAAAATATTTATGTTTTGGTTACATCCTGAGGCATTATATCTCTCAAAAATATGTAGAAATAAAAGCCTAGGTGTCTAGTCAGCATGATGCTCATGGTAGCATGTCACTACTCACACAAGCCACCTCAGTAAGCGGTGAACACGGTTCGACACCCTTGCAGTGTGCCTCTGGTATGCGCAAGGAATATCATCAAATATCACATAATCAGGAATTCAATTGGAGAGTCCCTCCAGGTTGCGTAAAATTTCCTCCTCCTTGCTTCCCTCACCATGAGGGGCCATACAAAAATCACGAGGAATCCTCCATGCTATTGGAGACATTCCTGCAGGTCTTTCTGGGCCAACATATGCAAATACATGGATTAAAATCAGAATGTATATAGTAAAAAAAATCATAATACTCATCAAAATAAAATAAAAAATGAGTCTCACCCAATGCCTCATCCCAATCCTCTCCTACTGGGAGTGGGAGATCTGCATCACCGGTTAAGTTTGTGCCAGAATAGGGCCAGTCCTCCATGACAATCAGTTGTCGACAGAGCCAGTGAAAGAACTCTGGTCTCTAGGACATCATCGACCAACTTTTGATTTTCTCATCGAAGCCGCCCAACGGACCATCTGTGGCTCCTGGGCTGGTGGTGTAGGAACTATCACTTCCTAACGTTGGAAAATTGGTATCCAATGGTACCAAGATGGACCGATAGCCAAAATTTTTCAGCTTGAAATTCTTGCATTTGTCAATTGGCATTTCATATTGATCGTTACTGCCTCTGCCCAGTTTTAGAGAGTTGGTTTCATACAATCTATCGTAAGAAGTAGCTATGTTTTTGTGGCATCATGCGGAGCTTGAGATCTAGCAGCTCACATGATGGTGTGCAACACTACTTTTAGTGCTGGGAATGGTTTGGATATTCACCTTTCCACTTTTGGATCCTTTCCTTTCCCCTCGGCACACTCTATCAATGAACATGCTCATGTTTTCCATTGTGGGCCGAGTACCTATCAGGATTGGCATTTCCCCCCTCCGTGAAAATCAGTTATGAAGTAAACATTCAAGACCTCAATCTCTAGCTCCTAATCATGAATTATGAATATTTCCCAATCAATGTCCCATACACTGATCAGGTACTGTAATAGCTTTGGTTGAGCTCGAAGACATGGTGCCATGAATAATTTTTTAAGCCCACAGTCCCTGAGAACATACATGCATCTTACATTGCCCAAGGATTTCTCATCTTCTTCATTATGTTGTCTTTCCTTCCATTTGATCACCATTTTGATCTTTCACACTTGCAAAAACATCAATGGGGCCATCATCAGTCAAATTATTTGCTATTGAAGTGTTTATAATAGGCTAATTAGTTTAATTGTAAGCCAAAATTTTTGGTTGTGTTTGGCGCGACTGTTTTACAAACATTTGCGCCGAGTGGCGCGCCCCCGTTTGGATTGAAGGCAAGTTGGCACGAGTCCATGCCCGAAACCAGCACTGACCCACGTGGCCTAAATTGAACAAAAACCCCTCCACGGATCTTAAACATGGATTTTAGGCAATGAAATTATATCAAAATGCAGGCAAGGATATGAGCTCTTATGTGGAAAATACTAATTCGCGATTAGTCCTGTGGATTTCTCATTGTGAGTTCCGCAAAATCACAGTGAAAAATGGTAAAAAGTTCTCACAAGAGGTTAAAGTGAAAATTAATTTGTTTTTACTATTTTTGGCATTTTATAAACTTTTCAGAACTCTAATTAGGTTTTTGAGCATATTTTTTTATTATTTTTCTATTTTATGTCGAAAAATGGGTATTATGTGTGTTTCTTGTGCAACAACAGGTCCTCAACGTGTCAATGATGAAGTAACGAGTTGTATTTTATACTTTTTCGGACTCAGTAATGTTAGCCATCTATAATTTATGTTATACCTAATGATGGCTAGAATTAGTTTGTAGCCTTCAAGAAACAATTTCAAGCTAATATGTTAGTCCTTGAAGCTTGGTTGTTCTCTCTGTCCAAAGAAACCTACCTTCACTGATTTTTTCACTTCAAAATCTTCAAAGAAGCCCTACTGATTCAAAAATACTATTTCAAGCCTCCATGTCCATCATTTCTCCTTTTTTCCCTCTATGACCTTCATTTACCGTTCATTCCCCATCAAAACCGCTTAAGACCTTATAAATCATCTTTATTTTGGTCTTGAACCTCTTTTTCCCTCTATTGGAACCCTAAAAAACCTCGAAAAACCCATTTTGGCCTTTAAAATCTGACCATTTAATATAATAGTCTTAAACCCCTGCGGGCTTAAGTTCTCAGCCCTTTCCTCCATGTGACCGGGACCCACGATCGTCGACCTCAGTTTTTAAACCCCTTTGCTCCATTCATTCATTTCTACGGCGCTTCGATTTCATCTGGACCATCGATCCTCCTGATCGGATGGTCATCGCCCTTTCACAATATCGCTTTGCTCCTGTCCAAACCCCTTCTATCTACCATTCTCTGAAATAATATGAGCTGTCGATCCTTTTGATCCGACGGTGGTCACTTCATCGCATTTTCCCATTTCACCACACCATTTATCCCTCTGTGCAAAACAACGATGTTTTCCCCGTCGTTGATCTCTATAAATCCAACGAACAGTGTTTTTTCATTGTTTCGCCGTCCCCTACCCATTTTTTATTTATACAAAGCTCTGATATATTTGAGCCATTGATCTCTTTGATCTAACGGTCCTCGCCCCATCGATGATCCCTGTTTCCTTGTTCCCAAACCTTTTTCGCTGCCGATATGCATCCTCCATGATAGAATCCTGACCATCCAATTAACCTAGATCTATGGTGGAGGTTCACTGCAGGGGCACCCGACCAAAGTGGCCCGTACTCCCCAGTCCCCCCGCACCCTCGATCTCCACCATCGATCTTCTCCCGATCCAATAGCCATCATTTATTCCCCATTTCCCATTCAATGCAGAGGCACCCGGCCCCGAAATCCCTCCATACCCCCCAGCCCGCCCGCAGTTAATCTCCACCATTGATCTATTCGGATCTAACGGCCACCATTTCACCCCGCTGATCAAACTTTCTGCTAAAATACAGGACTGTTGATGTCACCGTAAGGGCCCACCCCTCTTACCCCCACGCATCTATTCAGCCATCGCGATCACCCTCAGTCATCGATTTGGCTCCCTCAGATCAGACGGTCCATGCTCCTTTTCTTTGCCCTCCTTCCTACCAATCATCCTCTACCAAATCATTCCATCGAAAAGATCCCAACCATTGATCCCACAGATCCAATGGTCCTCATTCTTCTTTGCACCCAACTCACAAAACCTCCTCGTCGTGAAATTTGAATGTGAATGGATGGTTTTAGAGGGATAGGTGTCAACACTTGAGCCCTATCACATTCACCCAGGGTAAAACCACTTACCGCCTCGGCCTCGTGCTAAAACTACCTCCAGTTTTCCGCCAAACTTCCATTGCATCTCTTCATGCCAAATTCAGTTTTGAACCCTAGTTTTGATGGTTTTTCACCATGAGGCCATTTTTCACTGCATCCACTGCCTCCTCATAGATCCTCCACTTCCGCCTAAGCCTCTGTAGTATTTCAATCCCTCACGTAGGTTTTTTTTAACAAGTTTATTGTTTTTTGCAGGTTTTATGGTGGTTTGAGCTATTCAAGGCATCCTACAGTCACTAAAGGTGGTATAGAGCTCAGGGTGATGATCCTGTGGCCTATTCAATTGTAGAAAGGGATGAAGGGTTAAATTATGAGTTTATTCAATAAATCATGATATTGACTATTATATCAAACCCTCCAGAGCAAAGAAAGTACCCGTCAGCAAATAGTGAAGATTAAATGAAGAAACAATGAAAAGCATCAGAGTTTAAGATAAAGTTTAAAGGTTACAGTCAAATCTCGAGGATCAAAAGACTTAATCTGCAGTTCAAAGAATGAATTTGAAGATGATTAAAGGACAAATCAACAACGCAGGGAGCCCCAAGCACATTAGTACAGAGAAGTTAATTCATCGAAATATCTAAAGCCACCTGTAGCATGTTTTTCACCTACAAAGACACTTTGACAGTTATCACACTAACAGAACATCTTTTGATTGTCAGAACAATTATTTTAAGAGATGGGAAAGCCTTAAAACCCACTCTTTTCACCTACTTTATCCTCAGGAAGTAAAGACAGGGTTATTAAATAGAGAAGTAGTGCAACTCATTCCTACCTTAGGCCTTGCATAGTTTTCAAGGCTAGGAATGCATTTACTCTGTAATTAATAACATTTTGAACCCTAAAAAGAGTTCCACCTCCTCATTCTTCTATAAATACTCTATGAGGAGCTCTTTCTTAGGGGTTGTTTGCTGGCATTCGAACTCTTTGAAGTTGTACATAGTCTGGCTGAAGACTAAAGAAGAAATTGAAGTATTGGAAGATTGATGATGTTTTGACATGTTTTGTTAATGACAAGGCTCTATCATTGGATCCCTGAGCATGGCTTTTGGTGATGTATTCCAATCTGCTAATTGTTATTTCCTGTTTTCCATTTTTTTCCATCATTCTATACTTACAATAGAGTAAAAATTTTAGGCTAAGAAATGTCTCCTAGAAGCACGTTAGACCTGTTTGTTCTTCACTATCTTTATGTTTTCATTTGCTGAGGCATTCTAGAGAATTATTTCTTTCTTTCTTGAACCCTTATGCTTGTTTATTTCAAAAATAGTTCAAAAATTTGGTATCAAGAATGATTTATGGTTTTCCCTGCTTAGTTGCTGCCACTTGAAAATTGTTTCTGAAGTATCCCTTTAAAGTACCATGGTTTACAGTCTGCGAAAGAGGTATGTTTTGATCATACCCTTTGTTCTTGCTGAGATAATTATTTTGAAGGTCTTTATAATTGTAATTAGAGATGTTTAGGGGTTCCCTCTTCAATGATACAGTTATTTGTGAATCTTTTATGTTTTCTAAATTCCTTCAACATGAAATCTTTGGATGAAATAGAGCGTTCCTCGACTCCTAGATTTCATTTGAAAATTTTGTCTCGAAATTGTTATTTGTTGAAGTGTGATTTCTAGAATCTATGGTTAGCCCTATCTATGGAATGCCTCTTTATGTTAAAATAATGTCTTAAGTCCCTTTGTTTAGAAGTACATATAATTAAGGATTCTTAACTACCCTTAGCTCTACTTCTCCTTCTAAATCCTTAATGTCCATTTCATTTCATCCTCCAAACCCAAGATCCACTGGCCAAGTTAGATTTTCTCTTTGATATCCAATATCCATTGATTGAGCTTGTTATAAATTCTTCTTGATTCCTTTGCCCAATGGCTTTGATATTTCCCCTTTCTGTCTATGTTTCCTAGATCATTCATGCCCAACCAACCAAACCCAAACAAACAAATTTTCACATCATAACTAGCCTAAAATAAACCCTTAAAAGAAAACAAGACATATCTTTGCACACATTGAGAGATCCCTCTTTGAGACTAGGAGGGCTAGATCCTAGAGCTCTAAAGCTTGGTTTTAATGTTGCCTTGTCATTTAGTTTTCCAATTAGCCAAATCATAGGACCCCAACATTTTGATGATCATGGTGGGACCTCTAAGTACATAATAGCCTAGCAAGCTCTTGTAGACCCATTAGTCCTTCAAAACAAAAAACTCATAAAACCCAAAACATTTCAGATTGGTTTCATGATAAACATTGGTGGTGGACCATAGAATATTTTAGCTCCAAAAGAGCTAAAAATTTCCACCTAGCGACTCCACTGGCCTCCAGTAGGCCTATTACTTCACTAGTCCTTGTAGACTCCCTTGGGAATGCTTTGAGCAAACCCAATCATACTTTTGGTGGACAGTAAATTTCAAATATTCCACCTAGCGAGTCCACAACCTCCAAAATACCTAATGACTCCACTGGTAGAAGACTCTGAACTGATTGAAAAGATGCAGTGACCTCTTTATAATTAAAAAACATGGAATCAAGTATAGACAGAGAAGCTAAACTGAACACATTATTGGACCTATTTGGAAAAATAATGTACATACTTGATAAGAAACTGGAAAGACATGAGGTTGATACAGATTTTCATTATCCAGAGCAACCTATGCCTTTCCATGATCAAACACAAAATCAACCACTACAAGACATATACAACAAGAAAAATATGTATGATGAGCAAGGTTATAGAGAAAACAATGAATAAGGTTGTCAATAAAGTCCTAACAGCATACCTTTATCTTGTATTGCACTGTTAAGAGAACTTTATGACCAAAATTAAAATGCAAAAAGTGAGCAGTGCTTTGAGGAAACAATTAGCCTCCTAGGAAACACAGAACCTAAGGTAGAAGAAAAATCAACACATATTGGGACTCTACCTCTATGTTATAATTCATTTTATATTTTAAAAGGAGAGTGGCATCTTGACAATGTGACAGAAACAAATCATGGACCTCAAACTAACCATCACAAAGATCAAGAAGAGTTGTTTGAGAGTGGAAAATATTAGGAAATAGAAGATAATCCTCAAATTTTTCCTGCAAGCACAAGTAAAGATCCCCTAAGAAAGGCTCAAGAAGATATCCAGCCTCAAAATCAATCAACACAAGAGAAAGAGGAATTTTGTACTTCTGTACAAAGAAAAATAAAAATTTCTCCTCTTTTGATAGAAGAAGAGATTGATCAAATATTAAACAAACAACCAGCCCTCAAAACTTCATTTGAACAAAACAGTTATGCTCATCTACCTACTGAACCTTTTTGTCTTGAACCAAAAAATAAACTTGTAGATCAGCTTAAAGAAAAACAAACTGATAACCCAATATGCTTGATTGGTGAGATTGTTTATACTAATCATTTTCCAATTTTTGATCAGTCTGATGATGATGATGAGCTTCAAGAAAAAAAAAATTGTGCAGGGCAACCAACAGTTGATTGGTTTCATGAACTTCACTATCATCAGCTTGACAGCAGCAATCAACCAATCCAATCCATCATAAATATCTTTCGCATAATTGGGAGTCAACAATCTATCAGTTGTGATGATGAGGTTGTGAATAAAGAGGAATTTCTTGAGCAAGATGAAGATATGGAGCCTTCTCCTGAGAGGGTTGAGGTAATAAAAGATACCCTTGCTCAAGAATATGATGATCTCTTCACAGAGTATAGTCCACTGAATTAGAGCATAGCATGACTACAAGAGGATAGCACTGCAATATATGATGAGTCCTCCAGTTTAGATGATAATGAAGATGAGGAAGAAGTTCTTTCTCAAAATAATATTAAGCTTGATCTAGTGGATAAAAAAGTAAGCCTGGTCGAAACCTATCTTCCAAATATTCATAACCAGGAATTATTTCAAGATCCCTATGCTCATTTCTTGAAGACATTTGAAGAAGGGATAAAGGTTGTTAGGAGCAGTGTATTACCAAAAGAAAGAAGATTTTTTAGCACTGCTACTAAAAAACAAGAGAAATGGGATGGCCCTGTTTGTCCAGCATGCTCAAGGAGATGAGAAAGGACCAATCATGGAACCATTTACTTGATTGGCTATATTGGAAAAGGGAGTTCATCAACTAAATATGTAAATTTTCCAAGTTAGATTAGGTTAGATAGGAAATCAAATAAGCTCAGCCTATGAGCATTTAGTTATTTTTTGTTTTCTCTTTGAAAAAAGAATGAAAAATAGAAAAATAAAAAGAGGGCAGATTAAAAGAAGAAAGGTACAGCCCCATACTAAAAAGAAAAGAAGAATCTGAAAGTGTGCAAGCTTAAATGCCGCTACTAAAAGAAAACATTGCTATTTAGTCATATCGCCTAATCATGACTAGATATATTTCAATTTACTACTGATAGGTTAGTGAAGAAGATTTTCCAAACTGTTTAATCTTGGCTTATTAGTAGAATATATTAGGATAGAAGAAATAATGGTTCAAACATGCTCAAAATCTGAACCAAATAAAAGAAAGAAAAAGATGGCTCTAAATAGATCAAAACTTGAGCCAAGAAGAAAGAAGGATGTCTTTTATTTTCAGATCTTAAGCCTTCACAGTTTTGTTTTAATTTTTAATTTTAAGCAGCTGGTTTCTTATGCCATAGACACTACATCAAATCAGACTATTTAATCTTGGTTTTTCTATATTTAAATTTCTGTTTTAGAATGTAGAGAACGCAGATCTGTCAAAAAGCTTAATCTTGACAGATAGTAGATTAGGTAGAGAATTTTTTGAGTCCAACTGTTTAATCTGGACTCTTGGAAGAAATAAGGGTAGCATTAGATAGTTTTATCTTTCTGTTTAAAAAAATAATATGTAAAATAGATGTGAGTCCAAGTGCACTCAAGAGAATAAAAAATGCTAGGATAAGTAGGATTGGGTAGGTAGTGATGCTGCTTTGAAGAATTTCATATGCTACAGATTGCTGAAATATTATCAAGTCCAAGAAAGAAAAGGATTGCTACCCAATGGATTAAGAAATTGGTCTACTAAAAGCCAGAGATTGATAAACTGAGGTTCTGGACACCTGAAGAGAAATTTTTCCTCCCCAAGTGGAGCCACTGTTAGCCATATATAATTTTTGTTATACCTAATGATGGCTAGAATCAGTTTGCAGCCTTCAAGAAACAATTTCAAGCTAATATGTTAGTCCTTGAAGCCTGGTTGTTCTCTTTATCCAAAGAAACCTACCTTCACTGATGTTTTCACTTCAAAATCTTCAAAGAAGCCCTGCTGATTCAAAAATATTGTTTCAAGCCTCCATTTCCATAATTTATCCTTTTTTCCCTCTATGACCTTCATTTACCATTCATTCCCCATAAAAACCCCTTAAGACCTTATAAATAATCTTTATTTTGGTCTTGAACCTCTTTTTCCCTCTATCGGAACCCTCAAAAACCTCGAAAAACCGATTTCGGCCTTTAAAATCTGACCATTTGATATAAACAGCCTTAAGCCCCAGCAGACTTAAGTTCTCAGCCCTTTCCTCCATGTGACCGGGACCCATGACCATCGGCCTCAGTTTTTAAACCCCTTTGCTCCATTCGCTCATTTCTGCGGCGCTCTGATTTTATTTGGACCATTGATCCTCCTGATCAGACGATCATCACCCTTTCGCAATATCACTTTTCTCCTGTCCAAACCCCTTCTGTCTACCATTCTCCAAAATAATCTGAGCCGTCGATCCTCTTGATCCGAAGGTGGTCGCTTCATCGCGTTTTCCCATTTCGCCACACCATTTATCCCTCTATGCGAAACATCGATGTTTTCTCTGTCGTTGATCTCTTTAAATCCAACAGCCAGCATTGTTTCATTGTTTCGCCATCCCCCACCCATTTGTTATTTATACGGAGCTCTGATATATCTGAGTCGTTGATCTCCTTGATCTAACAATCCTTGCTCCATCGACGATCCTTGTTTCCTCATTCCCAAACCATTTTCACTGCCAATATGCATCCTCCCCGATACAATCCTCACCATTTAATTAACCCAGATCTACAACGCAAGTTCATTGCGGGGGCGCCCGACCAAAGTGGCCCGTACTCCCCTGTCCCCCCGCACCCTCGATATCCACCTTTGATCTTCTCCCGATCCAATGACCAACATTTATTCCCCATTTCCCATTCACTACGAAGGCACACGACCCAAAAATCCCTTCGCACCCCCCAGTCCCCCCATAGTTAATCTCCATCGTTGATCTATTCGGATCTAACGACCACAATTTCACCCGGCTGATCAGACTTTCCGCTAAAAGACAGGACTGTTGACATCACCATCAGGGCCAACCACTCTTACCCCTGCGCATCTATTCAACCGTTATGCTCACCCTCAGCCATCGATTTGGCTCCCCCAGATTGGACGGTCTACGCTCCTTTGCTTCACCCTCCTTCCTACAGATCATCCTCTACCAAATCATTCTGCCAAAAATATCCTGACTGTCAATCCCACAGATCTGACAGTCCTCGTTCTTTTGTGCACCCAACTCATGAAACCTCCATGACATGCAATTTGAATGCGAAATGGGTGGTTTTAGAGGGATAGGTATCAACACCTGAGCCTTATCACATTCACCCGAGATAAAACCACTTACCGCCTCGGCCCCATGCGAAAACTGCCTCCGATTTTCTGCCAAACCGCCATTGCATCTCTTCGCACCAAATTTAGTTTTGAAGGATGTTTTTTGTGCTTTTTTGCCATGAGTCCCTTTTCCACTTCATCCACTGCCTCCTCACAGCTCCTCTGCTTCTTCCCGAGCTTCTGTAGCAGTTCAAGCCCTCGCGCAGGTTTTGTTTAACAAGTTTATTACTTTTTGTAGGTTTTATGCCCGTTTAAGCTATTCAGGACATCCCACAGTCACTAAAGGTGGTATAGAGTTCAGGGTGATGATCCTGTGGCCTATTCAATTGCAGAAAGGGAAGAAGGGTTAAATTCCAAGTTTTAGTAAATAAATCATGATATTGACTATTAAATCAAACCCTCTAGAGCAAAGAAAGTACCCGTTAGCAAACAATGAAGAGCATCAGAGTTTAAGATAAAGGTTAAAGGTTACAGTCAAATCCTGATCAAAAGACTTAACCTGTAGTTCAAAGAATGAAGCTGAATATGATTAAAGGATAGATCAAAAAGGAAGGGAGCCCCGAGCACATCAGGACAGAGCAGTTAATTCATCGAAATATCTGAAGCTACCTGTAGCCTGCTTTTCACCTACAAATACACTTTGACAGTTATCACACTGACAGAACATCTTTTGACTGTCAAAAAAAATATTTTAAGACATGGGAAAGCATTAAAACCCACTCTTTTCACCTACTTTATCCCTAGGAAGTAAAGACAGAGTTATTTAATAGAGAAGTAGTGCAACTCATTCCTACCTTAGGCCTTGCGTAGTTTTCAAGGCTAGGAATGCATTTACCATGTCATTAATAACATTTTGAACCCTAAAAAGAGTTTCATCTCCTCATTCTTTTATAAATAATCTATGAGGAGCTCTTTTTTAGGGGTTGGTTTCTGGCATTCAAACTCTTTGAAGTTTTGCATAGTTTGGCTGAAGATTAAAGAAGAAATTGAAGTATTGGAAGATTGATGATGTTTTGACATGTTTTGTTAATGACAAGGCTCTATCATTGGATCCTTGAGCATGTCTGTTGGTGATGTATTCTAATATGTTAATTGTTATTTCCTGTTTTCCATTTCGTTCCATCATTCTATACTTATAGTAGAGTAAAAATTTTAGGCTAAGAAATGTCTCCTAGAAGCACCTTAGACCTGTTTTCTCTTCACTGTCTTTATGTTTTCATCTGCTGAGGCATTCTAGAGAATTATTAATTGCTCTATTGAAACATTATGCTTGTTTATTTCAGAAATCGTTCAAATAGTTGGACTCAAGAATGATTTATGGTTTTCCCTGCTTACTTGCTGCCACTTGAAAACTATTTCTGAAGTCTCCCTTTAAAGTACCATTGTTTACAGTCTGCCTAAGAGGTCTGTTTTGATCATACCCTTTGTTCTTGCTGAGATAATTGTTTTGAAGGTCTTTATAATTGTAATAAAAGATGTTTAGGCGTTCTCTCTTCAATGATACAGTTATTTGTGAATCTTTTATGTTTTCTAAAATCCTTGAAGGTGAAATATTTAGATGAAATAGAGTGTTCCTCGACTCCTAGATTTCATTTGAAAATTTTGTCTTGAAATTGTTATTTGCTGAGGTGTGATTTCTAGAATTTATGGTTAGCCCTGTCTATGGAATGCCTATTTATGTTCAGATAATTTTTTAATTCCCTTTGTGGAGAAGTACATATAATTAAGGATTCTTAACTGCCCTTAGTTCTACTTCTCCTTCTAAATCCTTAATGTCCATTTCATTTCATCCACCAAACCCAAGATCCACTGGCCAAGTTAGATTTTCCCTTTGATATCCCATATCCATTGATTGAGCTTGTTATAACTTCTTCTTGACTCCTTTTCCCAATGGCTCTGATATTTTCCCTTTCTATCTATGTTTCCTGGATCATTCATGTCCAACCAACCAAACCCAAATAAACAATTTTTCACTTCATAACTAGCCTAAAATCAACCCTTAAAAGCAAATAAGACATATCTTTGCACAAATTGAGAGATCCCTTTCTGATACTAAGAGGTTTATATCCTAGAGCTCTAAAGCTTGGTTTGAATTTTGCCTTGTCATTTGTTTTTCCAATCAGCCAAATCACAGAACCTCAACTGGTAAAAACACGAAAAAGTCACCCCCTGGAATCATCTTTCAGCTCTTTTCTCACTCTCGAAAACTAAAAATATTATCGATACTCTTGTCATTTTGAACTCATTAAAGGTTGTGAAACGATATCTACCCAGTATATGTTTACCCCTTTTTCAGGCTAGGATAGATTATTTACGAAAAATTTATACCTTAGCCTATCGCAACTAAGAGGTTATCTCAGACATAGTTTTCTATCTTTTCGAATCTATGAGACTACCTACAAAAAGGGACCCGTTGGAGTTTTCTTTTCTGCTCCTTTTGAAACTCTCTAAACATGAAAAGATGTCAAGTTCTTCCTTTTTCAAACTCGTTAAAACCTAAATGACATTGGAAACTGTCACCATGATGTAACTGAGTTCCTCCTTCCCAGGGCTCGTAAAATGTACCAGAATGGATTTTTCCAAAGGAAAAAATTATATGACAAGAATATGTTATCCCCTTCAATATTGTTTGAAAAAATAATTGGGGTACTCGCCAGCAATGGTGGGGAAAAATGGAACCAGTTCTCAGTTGTGTCGGCAGTATGTCTCTCTTGAACATGACACTTATCTGCATTCGTGTCAGGTTGGGGACATCCCATTTCATCATTCTTTGCCTCCATTGGTGTAATATTACCAAATGGGGAAGGCAGCAATATGTGAACACAATAATGGAAAGAGCAATGAATAAATCAATACACCATTACATGAGAAAAATGTACAACCATTTTATCAAATATATCAACAAACATTTAAGCATAATATCTTGAGGATCAAATCACTCAAGCAATGGGAAACAAGCCTCCAATAGGAAAATATGCTAATACATGAGAAATGATGCTATAAAAGTGCCATGTGCCATGAAAACATAGTTTTAGGGCATAAAATGCTGTAAAAATATAGATCGATATAGATCTATTGTTATATAGCTCAAAAAATGCTAGGAGTGAAGATCTAGACTCTTAAACACCTTTCCAAGAGAACCCGGGAAGGATTTCTGGAAATACCCATAATATCAAAATGCCAGAATGAAGCCCTAGGGATGAATAGAAGTTGCTACTAATTGACTGGATGAATATGGTTGTAGATGATATATAATGAATATATATCCTCCAATATATCCTTGAATTGAAAGGCTAATCCTAACACTGAAGATATCACCCTCCAAATCAAGCACTGAAACCTCCACTGCAAATGTAGTCAAAGAGGGAATCTGCACTGTAGATGATGGGAATAGGTTGGCTTGGTGCCAATATGTGAAATAAATCTCAATATCATCCCTTGATGATCTCCCAAAGAGAAGAATTCTTTCTCCTCTAAAAAACTAGCTCAGAAAGTGGGTTTCTCAACCCTCCACTGCAACACCCTGCAACATAACACAATACTCTGCAAAAATTGCACCGTAGCTGAAGACTGAAGCTTGGCCAGAATGTTGGATGTGTGGAAATTATGGCATAATAATCTTCCAAGATGCTACCTCAAGGGAAGAGATGGGATCCCCGCTCGGGAACACCCTGTGCTAAACATCACTGCAAGCTTAACTAAACAGCTGAAGAATGAAAAAAGTCATGTAGACCACAAAATCAATAATCAATAACATAACTCACTATGGCTGCCTTTCCTTCCTTATAAACAATGTGAGCCTTCTCACCTTGGGTCCCACTCATTAGGGTTTTCACCATCATGGAGTCTTCCTCCCATTCACACTGCGCTGTCTCTTAATGATGATCCACTCCCTCCACACTAGCGTTGTTGACTTGGTCAAACTTGACCTTGTCCACATGCATTAGACCCTATTCACGCATGAGGTTACTTAATCCAGCTATGAACATGATCCCTTTCACATTAAGAGGGATTTTATGCCTACTAAAGAGATTTATGGGCCTCCCTACCCATTTATTCATCTAACTAAATGACAAGAGAAAAATTAATATTCCAATTAGCTGCTTGCTAATTTAGGAATATTACAATCCTCCCCTCCCAAATGTTGCTTGTCCTCAAGAAAATGCAAGGATAGAACTGAAGAGCCTCCTCTCCTCCTCTTGTAGAATCCTCATATGATAAGCTCCTCCAAGGAACAAGATTATGTCTCATCAATAAATCTCCAAGTTGCCCCACCCAATTATGCAAGTTAGTTTTTGGTAACCATCCAAAATAGCTATCATCATGAAGAACTAAAACACCCATAGAGGCAACAATGTGTTGTCTAGAGGCCTTCTTGAGGCATGGAATTTGAAATATATTGGGAACTATCAATCCCATGTGAATCTCCCATCTCCAAGCTATCATCCATACAAAATGAGCCACCCTCCAAAATGGTAACTCATGAAAAATCTCCTCCACCTTTGTGTCCTACAATATAGGTGGGCTGCATAACTGAAAATGATAGAAAAAATGGCCTACCCCACGTTGTCTATCTCTCCACTTATGGAAAGTGTAGAGATGTTGTTGATATTGGGCTGCAATATTGTTGCCCTTAAGATACAAAAAGACAAATGGATCTCCAAAGACCCCTCCTCTAGTTTCATGAGCCCAAAACATCCCATAAAAAGTGAATGGTACATCACCACCATGTGGTATCCAAATCAGAAAAATGCTGAAGGTTATGAGAAATTTTGGATGGTACCAATGGTTTCTCCAATGGATACAGCGTAGTTTTACCAAATGCTATTTTAGAACATGATGTGGCAAGTTTTCTCCCAACAAGTTGCTAGTTGTGCATGTTTCCTCATCTACTGTGAGGTAGTAAATGGCATGTTATATCAGCTGAGAATAAGAATAACACCACATTTTCCCAATGTTATGCAAATAAGTGCTATCTCTGTCACAACTTTTGGTCCTAGAATGACCATGAAACCCAAAGATAATCTTGCCCTCTTGTGGAGCAATGCACTATACATAGATGGCTAGAGAATGAAAATACTTTATGAAATGATAAATAAGAACAAAAATAAATTTCTTACCATGCATTGTGAGTAGGCTGAAAGTGAGGTCCATAGATTATTCCTCCCATGAGAAGATCCTCATGAAGGTCTGCAAAATGAAGGGGTGCATACTCCCCTTGGAACACTCCAAAAATAGAAACATACTCCCAAGGGCCAGCGTTGTTGGCCTTAGTGATAAGGCTCTTGCAAATCCATGACTCCATTCTTTGACATGCCATATGTCAAAGTCATCCACCATCATGTTGCTATGTGTAGGAGTCTTCTTCCTATGTGGAAGTACCTCCTAATACTTCAATGTTTAAGGGTAGCCTCTTTGAACTTTGATTGTGCCATTCCTTTCTCCTGAAACATCCTACAAAGTATGGGAGAAATACAACCCATACTCTCCCAAGAACTTCCAAAGCAACAACAACTCATATTGCCTCCCCACACCATCATCATATAAACTATGGAGCAACAACATGATGGTTGACATGAAAGATATCACCTCACCCCAATATACCCAAACTCCTTGCTGCCATATGATGCAAGTGATATGCCAAGTTACATCCACCAACATACCCTTAGAAGAAGGATATGTCACATGATGGCCAAACTATTTCAAGAGTAGCCAATGCAGCCATGACTCTTGCTTCCCTATGTCATAGATATGTAGGTGACTCACCAACCTCTCGCTCACCATCCACACCCATTCATCCAAATGTGGGTGTCTCCTACCATGCTCCATCTTGGTACTCCTCCAATGGAGAATACCATCCTCCCATATCAGATTTCTACCTTTACATTTCATGGGATGTTGAAATGCAATCTCTTGGAGATCCCCAAGTGAAGAACAATCATCAATGACCATGTGGAATCCATAGGGATCCAAGTATGTTGAAGGCAAAGGCTTCTCATTGAGTTGTGAAATTCTCATAAAGAAAGATCCATCTGAACTGTTGTGGATCATTTGTAATATCCCTTTATTTTAATTTTCAAAAATACAAAAAAATAGAAAAATACTAAAAATATATGTTAGAGTATTACAGTTCATATGCTTTAGCATAAAAATAGATCTGCTCGTTATATTAAATTTAAAATTTTAAATACTTTTAGGCTTTATGCAAGAGGATCCCAGTTCAAAGTTTAAATATCAATCACTTTATCGAGTGGGATTCAATGATTTATCAAGAAATAAGAAAAGGGCTCAATATGTGGGCACTTTTAGCATGTGGGTTAACAAAGAGGGTGCCTCTGCAGTTGATCATGTTGACTGCAGGAGTAACCCAGATGAACGGTCGAGATTGACTGTGGGGGCATAAGCTAAATGAATCCTTCGTACCCCGAGGCCTCTTGCAATGACGTATTCTGCCAATTTTTCTACAGTTGTCTTCCATTTCAGGATTTATTAATGGTCTTTTGGCACGTCTTATCAGCATTTAAGTTCAAAGCCACGCCACCTATTTAAGGGAAATTCTCATTCTCTCTAAAATTGTTATTGATTAGTTGGTGTTTGAGTTTGTATGTGCTACGTATTTTTTAGTCTTCTGTCACCCTATCAATTATTGCTCATCCTGTAAATTGTCTACCATCCCAAAGTTAAACTATGGCTAAACACTCATCCCTGTCAGGTTCTTCTAGTCACATCCCTCTTATGGACACCGAGAGGGATATCCAAGACACAAATTATTCCCTTGAACACATTTATTTTTATCAACAAGTCCTCCTAAATGATAAAACTTCTCCAATTTACACCGCCATGGCAAAAAATGGTGTGTTTTCTACATGTATCCTGAAAACTCATCTTTTTCCCGAATCTATCTATTGGCTAGTGTCTGTTATGTACCCTGGGAAATGTTTCGTAATGAATTGTCAAGGGGAAAATGTTCTCCAAGTGTCAGCCCAATTAATCCTCCAAGTTCTATGTTACCCTGAGTCAGAGTCGTATGTTCAATTCTCTGATGATTCCTTGAGAGCGCATTATGATAGTCTCACAGGTCAGGAAATTAATCGGTTCATTCATTTTCTAAAGCCAAATACACAACAGTTTGTACCTAAGAGTAAAGAGTTCCTTATGGATTTTTTTGATATTGAAGTCAAACCAATGCTAACCTACATTGCAAAGATTTTGGAAAGGATGATGACAGTACAGTGGACGAGTCAGTTCTGGGCATGTTCGCCATGATGATGAAGCTAGGAGTGGTGTTAGATATTCCATCTTATTGTCAAGAAGTCTTTAACTCTCAGCTCATGAGATTATCATTAACAGGTTCATTTAGGTTTCCCTCACTTATTGTTTAGCTATTTTTATATCAAAATGTAGAATAATTCTTGCATCTGGGGTTAAACATTATGGATATGAATAAGAGAAGAGAATCAATGATATTTTGGACAAAGATATTGAGAAAAGAATAGAATGAGGGTGGTTTATTTTATTTTTCTGGTCATTTTATATCTACTACATATAAAGTTTTGACTGGAAGATCTCCCCCCTGTTTTTTGCCCAAAGCTCGAGATTTCTTGCATTTGGGGACAAATTGTAAGTTTGGTGATTGGTTTGTCTTTGAATATTATTTTGGAATTAGACTTTATGGAGCTAGTGTAGAACCTTATAATATTCTTGTATTTGTTCCTATGAGATTATTCGCTCTGGAGTTCATTAGGCAAAGTTTAAATGTTTACTAAATACACTTTCTTCCTATGAAGAAAGGTCACATGTTTAAATTGCTAATGAATGTGGGTTGTTTTATAGTTAATATGAGACAAGAAATTGATGAAGCCACTAATATGTAGATGAAATGCACCTGCTGATAGGAGAGAAGTGGGCTTATGACCCTCATAGTGTCATTTCTAATAGAAGAATTGAAAATGGATAGTCAGCCTTCATTCATAAGAGAAAACCTGAATTAGAAAAAGTGGCAAGTAAAGGTGTTATGGGTTCAGCAAATTCAAATGTTCTGTCTCCTGTCATATCACAGAAATCAAATAAGAGAGGTAAAGTGACAATGGTTGATTCAGAGGATGAAGAAAAGAGGGCTTAGGAGAGAGAAAATTTCAATGAAGAGTCTGTAGATACTCAACCTGGTTTTCCATTACAATTGGGAGATGAACAAAATGTCCCTGCTTCACCCAAGAGGCATGAAAGCACTCAGGAACAAGTACCTCTAGTTAAACAAATGTTTTCGCAGATTGTAGAGAGAAATCAGAAGATGAAGGTAAGCATGGAGGCTGAAGCTGAGTACCAGATAGCTCCAAACCAAATAAGACTTTTAAATGCAACGGATCTTGAAAAGGATCAATTCAAAATTTCCCATTCTCATCCTCCTGATATGTCTATTAGTTCTTCTAATAATCTTAATACTATGAATTTTACTGTAGATATGAAGAAAATTCCATTGCTAGCCAAAGTGAATCTACATATGCATACATATCAACTAATTGTGAATGACCTAACAAAAACGAATGCAATGGCACTGAAGGCAGAGAATATTCTTGGAAAGGTGATAAAGTAGCTGAAGTTAGAGAAAGCCAATTGCATGGCTTTGACAATCCAGAACTAAGAGCTCAAAAGGATCATAGTGAAGATTGGAGTAGATCCCAATGATAGGTCCACTGTGCAGAAGCTTCTGCAAAGTGTTGAATCATAAATATTTGTACTAAAGAAAAAACTGAAATTGCCTACAGGAGAACATTCCATGGCAGCAGAGGTTTCAGAAGTGGAAAATGAGAAAGAAAAAATTCTTCAACAGCTCATGAAAAAGGAAGAATAAGTCACTAAATAAAAGAACATTGCACTATCATTGCAGAACCATATTGAATCTCATACTTGAAATTTTGTTTTTCCATCAGATAGTGAAGATCCATCAGCACAAATATCTCAATTAACCACTGAATTGTAGATCGCATAGAGAGATCGGAAAAGAGCACAAGCTGATTTAGAAACAACAAAAAAGATTATAAAATCCACTGAGGGAGAAGTCAATAAATACAAAACGGATTACCAAACTGTTGATGCTGAGATTAAAAATATCAAAGAAAAATTTAAGGGAAATATATCCTTAATATAGGCTAAGGATATCATCTGGAATGAAATTATTGCAGAAATGAAGACAATATATGATTTTCTAACTGTGGTTGTAGAAGAAAAAAGTATTATCAAGGAATTTGAAGAAAACATCATGGAAGACAAGCAGAAAGCAATTAATAGGGCCATTTGGGAAAGAAAGTTCATTAATTTCCTTGATTCTAAAACAGATCGGGAATTGGAAGAAAATGAAATCAAAGATAGGATTTTATATGTTGTGGAAATTAATAAAATGACTGTAAAAAATAATTGCAGGAAGTATACTGAAAATAAGTTGATTGAGCTTAAGGAAGTAGTTAACTAGTTTGATAAATTATTTGATGAAATAGAAAGAGAAGGTTTACCATCATGATGGGGTCTTGGAGGTGGTTTGTTATCATGGAATTCTTATGAACCCTTACTAGTGTTGCAAAAAGTAAGGTAGACAGTACTCATGAAAAGACTCAGATTCTTAAGGGAGTAATAGTGATTGATTTCCTTCAAAGACATTTTCAGCTGTTGTAGTTGGTGAAAAATTTGTTTGCAGAGAAGCCATCTTTCAACAAAATTACTTCTTTCAGATTGGAGTATCACAAGATGGTTCATTCACCCAAGACAAACATTGAGATATGGAAGAAATGCAGAGCCTGGATGACAGATTTACCAAAGGACCCCTTGAATTCAAAGAAGGATAAACTAGTCAGTCAAGGAAATGCAGCAACATCATCATCAATTCACATTCAACATATATATCAGGATTTTAATTTCATGTTATTTTCCTCTTTAAAAGAGAATGTAAATGTAATAAGACATTTTGAGGACATGTAATAGATAGTTGATGAAGTCCTAATTAGTTGAAGTAGTTAGAATTAGTTACAACAGTTACAAAATAATTTCTATTGTATTTAATGAGATGGACAAGAAAAAAAAAGGTTCTGAGTTTTGGACCTTCATACTGCAATTTTTGTACTCAGATTTCAAATGATTAATGAAGGAAAAAAAAATTTATGGTATTTTTTGATGTTGATGTGTCTTCTAGTTTACATTTTGTACTTTCCATCTTTGAATAAAATGAAGTAATGAAGCTGCGGGTCTCTTTTTACTTGTGTAAATAAGAGTTAAAATCCTTAATAGGCGCTCCTTCATTTTAACTGTTCCTTTTCTTATAATTCTTCTGGAGTTTGAGGTGATATAGCCTGTACAACAACATATCAGTTTTGGCTTATTTTTTACATGTTATTCTGACCATTCCATTCTATATCAATAGATAATAGCATTGTGGGACATTCATTATATTTGATCTTTGAGTGTTTAATGATAAATATTTGAAGGTGATTAAACAAAGACCAATATTTATATGAAATAACTATATAAATGTCTTAAGCACGGATTCCTTATCACAGCTAAGGGATTGTCTCTTAAAGTACAACACCAACAATGAAATATAAGATGCCTCTCATCAATCATATTCCCATCCAATATCACACAAGTAAAATGGTCATCACAATGCTCCAATAATAGTTGGGCCCCCAACTCATCATCGTTGCTCAATGACAGCGTTGTTGATCTCCATAATGGTGTATTTGTTGTGTCATGCCCATGCTCAATGCTGAACATATACTTATGCATTGGATTTTTTAGGACAATGCTCATCCTATCCTCCATAAATCCACACTCCAACCCTAGGAGTTGTGTGCATCTCAATAATGAATAACCAGGATGACTATTTATCCCCTCCTTGAAGAGATCAAGGCTGCTCAGCATAGTGATAGTCTTCTTTTCCAAATCAAAAATGTGCTTTGACCCTCGGTCATGCAATGGCATATTCCCACAACCCTCCATAAGATGTGTTAAAATAAAAAAAAAGTGGAAACATATGCATACCTTGGTAAATCTTGGGAACTTCTTATACTATTACAAGGGTTCCTTCCTCCGGTGTGATGACTTCCCCAATTACTAATGATAATGGCTTCTCCTCTATGGCTGCATCAACGCTGGTATAAGTCTCCTCCTCCTCATGCATCTCTAGAATAGTGCATGGGACTCTACATGTCCAGAGATCAAGATCACTTTGAAAATATGAAAGGGTTATTTCTCCTGATGCAAGCACTCTTGCAGCAAGTGGTGGTGAAGGCCTCTTCTCCTCTGCTTTCTTCTTGTCAAACTCCTTGGTCAACCTTTGAGTAAAATCTTCATATTCAATCACTCTTGCATGAATTAAATGGATGAACCACCAAGTGTTTTCTTCACCATCAAGGTGCAGCGCTACAATATCAACAAATTCTCTCTCTACTACTGGATGTAGCAAGAAAAAGGAATCCAACTTCATTTGCAAACATCTTGTTGTACATGTGGATGACCCATCAAATGTAGGCAATAGGAATCTATTGCTGCAAGTTCTTCTTTCTTCCTTGAGATGGATGAACCATGGGAGAGTTAGATTCTCCTTGAAAGCTCTAGGTTGAGACTTATATTCTTCCATGTATTCACTTACAATTTCATGTTCCAAGTGTCCTCCATTTACATGCCTCTTGTCTTCTTCGTCAAAAGAAAAGGGCATAGTGTATTTCTTTGGAGCTTTATGCAACACCAGTTCTTTCTTCTACTGATAGGAAATACATGGAGCTTCCTCTTCTTGAAACCCCTTTGAGGTCTCATTGCATCTCTCCTCTTTCATATGCTTGACCTCCTTAGAGAGGTTATTCATAGATCTAAAAAGTGATGAGACAAAGCTCATTCCTTCCATCATTTTAGATCTCATTTTATTCTCTTCTTCTTCTTATAGAATATTTGTTGCAACTCATAGAATGAGCCAAGATTATGCTCTGATACCACTGTAATATTCCCAAATGGGGAAGGCAACAATATGTGAACATAATAATGGAAAGAGAAGTGAATAAATCAATACACCATTACATGAGACAAATGTAAAACCATTTTATTAAATATATCAGCAAACATTTAAGCACAAGATCTTGAGGATCAAGTCACTCAAGCAATGGGAAACAAGCCTCCAGTAGGAAAATATGAAAATGCATGATAAATGCTGCTATACAAGTTCCATAAGCCATGACAATCCAGTTTTAGGGAATAAATTGCTATAAAAATATAGATCAATATAGATCTACTATTATATAGCTCAAGCAATTCTAGGAGTGAAGATTTAGACTCCTAAACACCGTCCAAGAGAACTCGAGAAGGATTTTTGGAAATACCCAAAATATCAAAACGCTGGAATGCAACCCTAGGGCTGAATAGGAGCTACTACTGAATGACTAGATGAATATGGCTATAGATGATATATAATGAATAGATCTCCTCCAATATATCCTTCAAGTGAAAGGTTGATCCTATCACTGAAGATGTCACCCTCCAAATCAAGCACTGAAACCTCCATTGCAATTACTTACTGAAATAATGTAGTCAAAGAAGGAATCTATGTTGTAGATGATGGGAATAGGTTTTCCTTGTTAGTATGAATCTTAATTCCAAGCGTACGGAAAAATACCACTTTAGCTATGCATAAAAAATAGCCCTAACAGCAAATATGGTTGCCAATATCTTCATATCTGAAGTTAGGTGATCAAGATAAATGCTGCAAAAATCTAGATCTATGCATTAGAAGAAATTAAACAGTAGAAAAAACAAGATTTACTCCATGCATCCAATAGACAATACAAGAATATGCTGAATGAATATTGTGTTATGGGCATGTGGGAGGAAAACACAGAAGGGTGTTATCAGTTCTCCTCAATGGGATGGGTTCTTGTAAGTCCTTAGCACTTTATATCTAACGCTTCTCTCTCTTGATGGTGTAGAAAACCCAGACAAAAATGTTAGCAAAATATGACTATGATGGTGGATCAATAGTCAAACCAAAAGTATAGATCCAGAGTGATCTTTAGGCAACAAAAGGTGGTAAATGAATGGGAAAACCCTTCTATTTATAACAAAATATTGAGTTAGTCTAGATATTGGTGCATAATTAAAATATTATTAACCAAATCAAGATACAACTTTTATGGAATATTTTATTATATTTGTTGGAGGGAAAAGGAATTTGACTTGGGTCAAATCCCTTTATTTGTAAATAATAAATAAATAAACGATTTATTTATCATTTTAAGGATGTGGTTGAGTAATAATCAAATAAATAATGATTTATTTAATTATTTATGGGTGATTTAGTCATATTTAACAAAGAATATTATTTAAATAAGGTTTAAATAATTATTCTTTAGAAAATAATAAGATAAATGATGATTTATCTAATTAATTTCCTTGTTTTGGGTTAAATATAACTAGGAATATTAATTAAACTTCTATTTAACTAATTATTCCTTGAGGAAAAATCAAACAAATGTAGATTTATTTAATATTTCCTCATGGGGTTTCCTGTTTAGACCATAAAAAACTTAATAAATGTGGTTTACTAGGTTGTTTTCATAGTGAAAGAAATTTTACTTAGGGTAAAATTTGTCTTACATGGTGTAGTTAGGTCCATTTAATGATAATAGGTTAGATGACCAAAAAATGGTGTAACAGATTTCCCCCCAGCGTGTGATCGTTAGGAGCTAATCATATGACTGAAGTACGTTGTAAGAACTCAATCACTAGACACTGAAGGGAGAGTCAAAGAGAGAGAAGTATAAGGTATACCAAAGTGTTGAAAGTACTAGACCATGAGGAGGCAAGACTTACAGGTGCGAAAAGTGTATTTTATGAGTGAGTACCTATGATATAGGCAGCGGGGGAGGCATACCTATGCCCGCCGAGGAAAAGTACAAAAAATAAGGCATCCAGTAAGCAGGGGATTGAACAATATAGTATATGTTGGCATAAACATGAGCCAGATAAACAACATGATAATGAATCCCACATACATATTGTGCCTGGGATAAAATCCAGGACTTGCACAATAATATCTGAGTACATGAGATACAAATACAACCGAGATGCCCCTGTAAATAGAAAAGGGCTCTGAAAATCTGACTGATACATGCGATCAACAAGGCGCTACAAGTGGCTGAGGCCAACATCATCAAATCTATGGAGTTACATTGAAGGCTGAAGTGAAGAGGTGATCCGGATATGTGGGGGGCTACCTGTAGGGTCACCCCCTCATGAGGGCTGAAAATATCTCACACGTACCCAGGAATCACCAGTCCAATCTGCTGGATCACTAAACCATCAAGTATACGGATCTTGGTCATGCTGAAAGGAGTTGGAGCTAAGAAATAATTAAGTGAAAGGTCTATAAGGAGTCCCTTTGCCTGATCCAAGGCACCGAACAAGAGTGGAAGCTGGAACCAAGGTACACCGCCCTCTAGACCTATCTTCTAGAGTAAATGATTTGATGTCGACAGAAGGAGGTCTACCATAGGTGAGGTGATAAGAGGTCCTCAACTAAGGCATGAGAGAAAATAGTAGAGCAACTGATAGACAGACACCAGGGGTGATGATGAAATGGGGGGTACTAAGTAGCGGGAGGACAACTTCGCTTGTTAGAGCATAAAGGGCATGGATGACCTGGCAGCAACTAACAAAATATAATGAGGGATAGGGGACAGTGGGACTAAAGGCCATAATGGGTGACACGATAGAGGAGCCAAGCGATGAAGGATGGAGGACTATAGCGGGATACAAAGGGACTCAGTATAGACTCCACGAATGCAATGATGACTCAACTCAGATGCTCTAAACAAGGGTGACTCGATGGTGCTGCCACATAGGAAAAAGGTCCAATGGGGACCATAAAAACATGAGTACATGATGGTTACTCATGATGAAGATCGGCATGAGCATGGAAAAGTATGAAGGCAAAGGGGTGCCCCCAAGTACGAGTGTTGCAAGTGAAGAAATTTGATTTTGAGGAGTAGTGAAGTGACCCTTCTTGGACAAAAAGTGTCCTAGTGAAGTATCAAATCACAAAAAAATAACAAATACCCATTTGAGGGCTCAGTGAGAGATTTCCAATAGTATGGATGGTTTGGAAAACTGAGGTACGGTTTGGCCGCAACGGGCGAAAGAAAAATCAGGGGTTTCTCTTTTAATAAGGAATTTTCCCTCCAAATTCACTCATTTGCATGTGGAGCTATGGTGAATGTAGAGAGGAGAGAAGGCCCTAAATCTTGTGGCCTAACCCTACTCTTTCTTTTTAGTGGATTGAAAGTTCAGATTAGGTCCCCAAGGCTCAAGAATAGACCCATACTCCTCTTCATGGCCAGGTCGCACTTTTCGGGGTAGAAAGTGCGACCTGGGTAGCAGGTTTTGAGAAAAAAACTACGACCTGTCCCAGGTTTGGGCTTAAAAAGTGCGACCTGTCAAGGAGGGGTTTTTCTGTGCTATTTTTTGGTTGAGCACTAGGTTTTTATGATGAGATACAGTATTTCTTATCTGTATATTGACAAATATGATGGTTTTGTGCAGATATGGCAGAATTACGGATCAACTGGAGAGAGAGAGACCTACGTGCATTACGGTCAAAGATCGGGGAGGATCAAGGTGTCCGCAATGCCTTGGCCAGGTTTAGGGTTCTAAATTTTGTGGAGAACCTTTTGATGAGAGCTGGAGAGCCCTTATTGGCCTGGATTTTTAGCTATTTGCATCCAGACCATGAGGTCTTTATAGTGCAGGGGCACCAGATCAAGTTGACGGTCCAGGATATATATTTCTTGACTGGTCTCCCAACACTTGGGATGGTAGAGAATACTTAGCCAGTATTACCGTGAGGTCAGAATATCATAGAGTTTGTAGATTTCTATTGCCGACCAGGTCTCCAATTCAAGGGGACACAGATACCCATCGGGGATTTAGAGAGGTTAGAGACTCGTACTGTGGCCGCAGCGGTGCTGCGGATCCTGGGCAACCAGGCACTCCACCACATCACTGGAGGGAAGATAATGCTTGTGGAGAGCGTTTTGACTGGGACCTACTATGGGTGAACCCAGATGATTCTGTCATCATTGAAACAATATTTGTCACTATGAAAGCGGCAAGTGAACCATGATTGTGCATATGGTACAATTTTGTGCTCGTTCTTCTTTGAGAATATCCTGACACTTCAACCTCACATACAACTCCAAGATGGGGGCCTAAGAGCCTAGGATGTGCCGGTGGGGGCGACTACTATGCAGAGGAGGAGGTGGGGTGGTTGGACGGGTGTTCTGACCCAAGTTCTTTGTTCATTGGGATCAGATGCCACTGTATATAGGTGACTATCCCTATAGTGGGATGAGTTATTGTGGGGACCTGGATTTTCCATTGCCACTTGGTCGAATATGGGGGCCCAATGGTAAGTGACAAATTGCTAAAAATTTATGTGCATGTAAAGGTCTAGAATATTGTATGTGGTACTAATTCTTTCACTTTTGGTATGCAGATACAGCACCGGTAAAACCGGCTAGATATATGGGACGACCTGCAATATCAGAGACTGCAAGACCTAGTGGACCGAGGGTGTAGCAAAATGAGGGTGTAGTGGCCCTCATGGAGGACATCCGTCATAGATGTGAGAGGCTTCTGATCGGTGTTTTAGAGTGTGGCTGGCAGGACTTAGATGACTAGTACATAGAGCCATGTATTGGTCTACCCTCTGAGTGGTGAGGGGTCATGCAGTGCATGGCGATGGTCGGACAGGGTATGCATGATCTACGATCTGTGGGAGCAGAGCCATTGGCTCGGGATCCTCCAGATAGTGATTAGTGTGTAGGGGCAGGTGGTGCCCCCAGTTTTAAGTTTTTGTAACATGCTATGGGCATGTCATATGTATCAGAGTGGATGGACTTTAAAACATTTTATACGACACATATTATGGATATGCATCGTTTTGATACTTTTATGTTATTGTCTTGTATTACATGTGTGTGATAAATGCCAATCTAGAATATGGTTTGAAATGCTATCTACATAGTGATTTTGTGCTCTAGGTACACGAATGAATGTGATGATTTCAAATTCACGCATCGAAATCTTCACTCGTAAACATCTTCTAAAAAGGAAAGGATTATGAAAACGATAGACACCATTCAATTTAATGACAAGAAGCATGGAATCTAAATGAGCATGTAGGTGGAGGATGCGATGTGAAAGGGCATCAGCTAATAAACCTTGCACTGCATCATATCTAGCCTAATTATTGGTAGCAGTACTAATGCATACCCCGTTCGAGAGAACAAGGGAGTACAAGGGGGTAAAAATGGCCCAACTTGCTGAGGCTAGATTCTTGGAGTACCGACTTGCACCATCAACAAAACCGATATAAGGTGTGGACGGGAGGTCCATATGAAACATGCCAGAAGAAAATAAATGGGAGGATGATGAACAATGCTAGCAACCTGAGCGTAAATTAGAAATCGAACGCACTCCACGGGAGGGAGTGACTTGGGTAGGTTTTCTACTACTCACACACCGACGGTGAGGTGAAGTGTGGGAGCTACTGGAGGTGTAGCTTGCACTGAGATCACGAAAGTCACCATAGGCACAGATGGTGCCATCTCGTTTATGGGCGGGAATGATGAAGTCAGGGGTGGACATGGCTTCCATGATGTCATTATCATAATAGAATATGGAGTGACTGGAGGAATGGAGACCACATGATGCGGAAAAGCTACCTGACTCATCGTCATGAGAAGAAAGTTTCACATGCACATCTTCACAGGGGATGACAGAAGAACAAGCAGATAAGAGATCCACTGATGTTGAACCCAGGGTGATCGCTGAAGGGAGGTCAAGCGAAACAACAGGGGAAGATTCAGAAGGAGATTCCACCAAGGGTCTCATGGATGATGAAAGGTAGAGGATGGTGGCCGCAGGCTCCGTCATCTCAATGTCAGGGGGGAATTTCAATGGGACCTGGTAAATCCTCAATCTAGCCTGCAGCATACTGCGCAATTATGGGAGAGGAAGATTGGTTTTGTTCAATCTCGTACTACTGAAATACCTATAACGAGGAGCGGTAATGCACCACGCAGGGACAATGGTGAGAATAATGGCCATGGAGATCACACAGAGCACAAGGTTGGTTAGTGTGAATAGTTTTAGGATTCTTAGTTGTAGTCGAGGAAGAAACAAAGGCTTCAGGAACCATAGACTCAGGGAATGCAACTTTAACCATGGGCTCGATACGAGGAAGTTTAGGATAGTTATGGGTGGCATGGCCAACGACATTGCACAAATAATAGGGCTTTGTGGGCAGGGGAGGTGTAGGGTCTGTCGGGGCAGCCTTGTCCTTGAAGGCCCTCTTGCAAGCTTTTCCCTTCTTACTCGGAGCAGTCCCAATAGGAGGTGGTTCCTGTTGAGGTGTTTGAGGCACTGTTGCAGCGGGAGAAGTCATGGGGACCAGTTGAAATGGGGTCAAACAAAGATAATGTTTGGGTTGACCTGGTAGGGTAGCGGTTGGAGGATCAAGGTACCAAACGGGAATCCCAAGTGTCAAGTTGGGAAGAGAGAGGGTGGCCATGACAGGTTTTGTATAAACTCCTAGTGGGGGAGATAGGAACGGTATTTGACCGGAGGGGTAATGGCGAGGTGGGATGGCTCCTAAATGGTTAAGGCTTGGAGGAACCGTTCCAATACGGTAGAGAGGCTCATGGATACTAGCTGAATGACCAAGAGGAGGAGGTCCAAAAGGCTAAATCGAAGGGCTAGGAGTAGGCTACGGAGGGTGAGAAGGCTGTTGACTAGCCGAGGTGGGCCGCTTGAGAGAAGCCCGAGACGATTGCATCATGAAAAAATTCGATGATTTGGGATCAGAGATAGGAGGAGGAAGACTAGGGAATGTACCAAGCAATGAGGAATCTTTGTAGACTCCGGGTGAGACACTGGTCGAAGGATTGACGATTTTTTTTTTGGCCACCAAAGAGATAGTGGACTCAGGGGAGGTCTGAGACTTTGGTTCATAAGATGTCAACTGGTCGATGGTGACTATCTTTCCGTTATGAGGGAAGGACATCTTACGGTGCACTGCAGAAGGGTCAGAAAACATCGCATAAGTGTACCTACCACTCAACAGAATGTTGTAATATATAGGGGCATCTATGACTTCTACGTCAACATAAATGGTCTTGCCTACAAGAGTAATAGGACAATTGTGGAATAAGCCAATGGGATGGGAGGCGTGGCCATCCCATGCTCGGAGAGTGATTATGGAAGGAGCCAACTCAGGTGATATGAGTTTCTTCCAAACCAAATCAGACTTCACATAGGTGGATGCCTCCTAATCAATAATGCACCGAGAAACATAGGCATTCCGGATCTTGACTAGGATTTGGAAAGTGACGAAAGCAGGGAGAGGAGGAAGTTCTGACCGGTCAACATCAAAGACAATCAATCGATCGTCAAAAGGATCTACAACACCCATGGCAGATATTAGAACTTTTCGTTGTGAAGCGCACAACTGGAGGAGTTCCAGCGTTGAAATGGAAGTAGGGGATTGTGCCAAATCATCTACTATGATATATGAATGGGCAGCTTTAGCAGAAGAAGCATTTCGACGTTGTGGTCCTTTAGGGATATTGGTATGAACCTCTACCTTAGGCTGAGGGATCTACAAGGGACCATTAGGTGTCGAAAGAGGCTATGTAGAGACTGAAGGAGGCGGCTCGGGGATAGATGTAGCGGGAGGATTATTGTACTGACGGGACTGATTCTGAAGATTCATGTCTACGGTTAGAGGTTGATGAGAGTTCATCATGAGAATCTGGTAATCAGAGGTATCATATGGAAAATTTTTAGTGGCCACTTGACCTTCAGGTGGTTGGGTAGCCACAAATCCTTGCTGAGGGAAAGGATCAGTAAGCACAGCAGGTTGAATAGGGATGGACGAAATGGAAGGCTTGTTGTCCTCGCAATGTTGCTTGAGACTCCCACAGTTTTCGCATCTGTGGTAAAAGAGGACAATCATGTGTGTAATGACCATAAACACCACAACAAGAACAAGGCTTTTTCATGCGAACAGACCTATCCTGCTTGGGCTGGGTGCCCTATTGCTGGTTAGTAGCATTAGAAGCATTATTTTGAGGATTAGGTCCAAGATTACTAGGAGAAAACTGATTTTGAGTTCCTTTCCTCTTCTTTTTGGAGGGAGGAGGATTAGTCCCGCCTTGCTGTGCATATACCTTCCCCTGAGGGGGCGGTGGCTACTGTTGCGCGGGTTGAGAAGGTAAGGGAGGAAGCGGTGCTAATGTTGGAGGAGTTGGAGCACCAGGTTGTGGATACAGGTAATAAGGAGGTTGGGTAAAAATGTGGTAAACAAGAGGTTGGGAACAAAGAGGAGGCATGCCGTATCCTGGATATGTGCTACTAGGAGGGGGAAAAGTGCAGGAGGTGTTGGCCCCACCCTGAGGAAAGCCATAGCCCATGGGAGGTTGAGCATACAAATTAGAGAGAGCTCCAATGATACCGTCAGTGGCGTGAGATGCCTCCGGTGTGTTGGCACCACCGGGTCTGGGAAGATCAGGTAGACGGGTATAAACATAACTCGACTAAGCGTAGATCAGGTTATATTTTAACGCAATTTGGAGAGTGGCTTCTTCAATTTGAGGAAAGTGTGATGCGACATCTTTTCCGATAGGTGGCAAAAGAGATCTAAGGAACTAGTCCATGTAGACATGGTCTTCGAAGGTAGGAGCTCGACATAGGCTCTTTCTTCTTTGCCATTCCTGGACATGGTCAGATAGGCAGATCATAGACAATTGATAGAAAGAAGTCAAGAGTTCGGTACCAGTGTCATAACGAAGGGGAAGCTGGAAGTAAGGTAGAAAATAGTGGGAAATAGTCACAAAGGTGGTATGATAGGAATGGGGTTAATCAACATACCACTTAGAAGTTTCACCTGTAAGTGTACGTTGGAACAACCGAAGACGGACAGAGTCATCGGTAATGGAGTTAGACGAAAACCACATATGGAAAGATCGAACATGATTTGTAGGATCTTCTCCAGCAAGGCCTTCAAACTTTGGGATGTCGGAAGGGAGCTTCATTGGCATAGCAGGCCAACTAGCATAATGGTGTATAGGGTAATTTATCAACTGGTCAAAATTAGGGAGGCTGAGACTTGCCATGAAGGGGAGCAAGGGCGCAGCTAGGGTAGTGTATGTTGCAGTCCCACTAGTGGTATTCCCAACATGAGGGTTGGGATTACCACCAGCATTAGGTCCTGCACTAGACATGGTGAAGGTGACAGGGGGAGAACTGAAGGCGGAACCAGAAGGAGAATCCAAAGGATGAGAAGAAGAGTCGGTGTGCGGACTCGGTGGAGGACTAACTCGAATCCTACGCGGAGGATTAAGTCTTCCTATCGGAAACTGAGGATGAAGGCCAATAAGTCTCCGGGATAAACACCTTAGTGGCACAATGATGATGACAAAAACATGACACAAAGGAAAAATAGATAGACAAGGGCAGGGAGGTGTAGGATCAACTGATTACAATGTCGAAACAAGGGTGGAGAGGTGTAGGATCAATTGATTTCAATGTTTTAGAGTCTTTTCTTCGTGGTGTTAATCAAGCCCTTTTTAACTTAGGGTGTGTGTGTGAAGTGTGTAAATTTTAGTTTTTAAACCTAAACATTTGTAGAGAAAAAGAAAAAGTGTGTTGTATAGCTATAAATAAACCTACAAATGACAGTATATAAGCCTGCAAAAACATAAAATAAACAGCTAATAATGTAATATTCTAAACCCAAGGAGGTAGGCCCCTCAACAACTAGTCTATAGGTGAGTTAAAAAAAAATAATCAAACACACTAAAAAAGCCAATAGATCTAAGTTTAGGAGGGACATGGATCTAAAGGACAAAATCTGCTAGAAAATGGTGCAGAAACAGCAACAGATCAGAGGAAAATTTGTTGTAAAAATAGGTGGTGAAAGGCTATCTGTAGGAGGGAAACAGAGTGAACCCTAGAGGAAAACCAAAAAAAAATTAAATGAGGTGATTTGGATGGATAAAAAGCCGATATGAAGCGGATCTGAAGGTGAGGCATCATATATGAAAAAATGGCTGAAGACTTTGAAATTTCAGACAACTTGCAACAACAAAAACTCTTCCACAAGAAGTGGAGGGTACTGAAGCCCTAGGGGCTAGTTTCCCACTTATTTGAGCAAAATGGAACAAGTACAGGTCCAAAACGGGTGGAAACGGAGGTCAAAAAACCCTGAACAGAGGCTCAGACAAACCAAGAAAACTTTCAGAAATATTCCCGCAAAAATTCCACGTCGGATTTTTTGACCTGTTTTAGTAGAGGTCATAGTTTTGGGGCTGAAAGGTGTGTCCTGAGGGTCTAGGTTGCATTTTGTGGGCCAAAAAGTGTGATATGCACTTCCGGAACTCTCAGCAGCAGATTTCAGAAAAAATTGTCGTCTCAACTTCGGCTGATGTCTATCACCTGCCCAATACGTCCAAAAACACGTGGAAGTTATAATTTTTATCGTTTTAGGGTTTTATAGCTTAGAAAAACATCAAGAAAAGAAAAAAAAAGAGTCTGAAGAGAAATCCTAGGGTTTGAAGCAGTTGGATATGCAAGGATCAGAAAAATGACAAAGGTTGTAATCGTAAACCTGTGTGGAGTCACCAGTTGTTAGTATGAATCTTAATTCCAAGTGTACAAAAAAATACCACTTTAGCTGTGCATAAAAAACAACCCTAATAGCAAAGATGGCTACCAATATCTTTAGATCTGCAGGTAGGTGATTAAGATAAATGCTACAAAAATCTACATCTTTTCATTAGAAGACATTAAATAGTAGAAAAAACAAGGTTTACTCCATGCATCCAATAGACAAGACAAGAATATGTTGAATGAATTTTCTATTATGGGCACCTGGGAGGAAAACATAGAAGGGTGTTACCAGTTCTCCTCAATGGGATGGATTATTGTAAGTCCTCAACACTTCAGATCTAAAACTTCTCTCTCTTGATGGTGTAGAAAACCCAGACAAAAATGGTAGCAAAATATGACTATGATGGTGGATCAATAGTCAGACCAAAAGTATAGACCCAGAGGGATCTTTAGGTAACAAAAGGTGGTAAATGAATGGGAAAACCCTTCTATTTATAACAAAATATTGAGATAGTCTAGATATTGGTGCATAATTAAAATATCATTAACCAAATCAAGATCCAACTTTTATGGAATATTTTATTATATTTGTTGGAGGGAAAATGAATTTGACTTGGGTCAAATCCATTTATTTGTAAATAATAAATAAATAAATGATTTATTTATCATTTTAAGGATATGGTTGAGTAATAATCAAATAAATAATGATTTATTTAATTATTTATGGGTGATTTAGTCATACTTAACAAAGAATATTATTTAAATAAGGTTTAAATAATTATTCTTTAGAAAATAATAAGATAAATAATGATTTATCTAATTAATTTCCTTGTTTTTGGTTAAATATAACCAGGAATATTAGTTAAACTATTGTTTAACTAATTATTCCTTGAGGGAAAATCAAACAAATGTAGATTTATTTAATATTTCTTCATGGGGTTTCCTATTTAGACCATAAACAACTTAATAAATGTGGTTTACTAAGTTATTTTCAGAGTGAAAGAAATTTTACCCAAGGTAAAATTGGCCTTACATGGTGTACTTGGGTCCATCTAATGATAATAGGTTAGATGACCAAAAAATGGTGTAACATTTCTAGTGCCAATATGTGAAATAAAGCTCAAGAGCCTCCCTTGTTGATCTCCCAAAGAGAAGAATGCTTCCTCCTCTAAAAATCTAGCTTAGAAAGTGGGTTTCTCAACCCTCCACTGCAACACCCTGCAACACAACATAATACTCTGCAGAAACTACGTTGTAGCTGAAGACTGAAGCTTGGACATAATGCCAGATGTGTGGAAATGATGGTACAATACTCTTTCAAGAGGCTACCTCAAGGGAAGAGATGGGATCCCCGCTCGGGAACACCCTGTGCTAAACAACACTGCATGCTCAACTAAACAGCTAAAGAATGAAAGAAGTCATGCATACCAAAAAATCAATAATCAATAACATAACTCACTATGGTTGCCTTGCCTTACTTATAAACAATGTGAGCCTTCTCACCTTGGGTCCCACTCATTAGGGTTTCCACCATCATGGAGTCCTCCTCCCATTCACATTGCACTGTCTCTTAATGATGATCCACTCCCTCCATACCAGCTATTATCACTATAAAAGTTTTTCCAAACTTGGACAGTTTATGTTTGTTCTGAAATCATGGTCTTAGAATAGAGTTAAGGCATGATTATGTTTTTAGAGTCTAAATAATAAGGTCAGAGTCTCATATCCATCATAAAATAAGGTCCAACAATTTTTTTTCACACTTTAAAGGTCCCATGTCATGTTTCAGAAATCATCAGTCTAGTCACTTTGAATTTTTTTTTTGAATAAGCCACGAAACCACGTTTTCGTAGCGTAGACAGTGTAAAAAACTTCTTTTGCACTACAAAAGTGTTGGTCATTTCGTAGCGCAAAACCCTGAAAATACATTGCATGCGCTACGAAATCGGGGATTCATAATCAATCCTGTCCAACTGTCAAATCCATCAAATTACGTTAAATTTTCATGAGTAGGTGTTAGTCAATGAATTCTTTCTCCCACATGCAACCATTCACAACCATCATGAGATTCGTTAGGGGTCATTTATCATTCGTCATTTTAAAATTTGAAATGGGATGGTTGTCCTTGGTTATATTTTCTCATGAAAAACCATTTTTTGCATGTCTTTCTTCGAATAACAAGCTCATGGTAAACATAAACTAGAGTTTTTGAACCAGTTATCCAGCGAGGCTGAAACAGTTATCAGGCGAGGCTAAACCCTTAATCAAGCGAGCCAGTTTCTCTTAAATCAAGTGATCCAATTTGTTACAGGTTTTCTAAAGCTACAGGGATTCCAAGTGAAAGATGACAAAGGAAAAAAGAAACCACAGATCAGGCCATTTTTTTAGAACGAAACCCGAGGGCATAGAAGCTCTCACTAAGGATAAATCAATTGAAGAAGCTTTCAAGAAAGTAGGATGCTAGATATTCCGCGAAAAGCTACAGGGAGGTCATAATCAAGTCACAAAATAATTTTCCATCAATTTCACTGGTTCAAATACAAAATTTGGATGTTTAAACTTACCAATTTCTCCTGAAGTTATTTCTTAAGTGACAGAGATTCCAAGAGGGGAAGAAAGGTGGTTCAAGAATTTCAAGTTTGAAATGGAACCTTGTAAAATATTTTTGAAGCCAGAGTTTGTGGACACATATTTAACCAAAGTAGTGCCAAGAAGTTATGTCAAATATACATATGATAACCTGCTTTCCAACATTCAAAAGTACTTCACTTGCGAAGGAAGACACCATAAGGTGTATTCTTACCATTTCAAACTCTTATTGCATTTCACTGGAAGAAATTCTCTGGATTTACCTTTCTTTCTATTTTGGAGTTTGGCCAAGATGGCAGATAAGGTGCAGATGAAAACTCAAGCATGTGAAACTTCATTATTTCATCATGGTCTTGTCAAATTAATAGTTTTGCATGAGCTTTAGAGGGTCAATAGAGAATGGTCAGAGTTTTTGTTTTTGTGTGGATTTGGGGTGGAAACATATGGAACAGGTGTTAGCCCTAGGGCCAAAGAAAAATTCCCATCTAAAATCACTGACCCTATAGAAACAAGATCGAAGAGGTTTGTCAAGTTAAAGCATAGAAAACAAGTGAAAGGGCCAGAGATTAAAACACCAGTAATTTTTCAAGAAACCCTTCAACCTGCACAAAGGAGGATAACCAAAGATAAGAAAGCAGTGAGGGAATAGTCAACCAGTAAATCAGCTCAGAAAAGGTTGACTAGAAGTCAAATAGCAAAGGAAAAAGGCAAAGCACTGGTTTTAGAAGAAGATCCAGGTTTAAAGGGTAGCTTGAATGATATTTTGCAAGCTATTGATATTGAGGAATCTCCTTTAGTTTAAGCATATTTTATAAATTTGGATGAAGGGAAATCGAAGAAGAGAAATTCTTCCAAAAAACTGGATTTTAATGATGAAATTTCAGAGTTTGTGTTCAAGCCTAGAAGGCCTCTTACTAGGAATTCGAAAAAGTTGCAAGGATTGGATGTGGAATTAGAAAAAGCTGGAGAAATTTCAAAAGATTATGAGGAACCCATGGACCTTTTATCACCTATGATTGAGGATGACAGAAACAAAGTTTTCCATACACAAAGAGAAAAGAGCAGTTATGAAGGAATGAAAGAAAAAATAAGACTAGCTAATCTTCAAATTGCTAGGCTTGAGAAGAAAGTAAGAGAACATGTGGTGGAGAAGATAAATTTTGACAAAATTAAAGCTCTGTGGGAACTTGAAATAATTTCAAATCCTGAAAAAAAATCAGTACTAAAGCTCAACTTTTCACCTGGACCCTGCCTGCAATCAAAGAGGCCAAGTTTGTGAGAAGGGTAAATTTGAATTTAAGGGCTATTAATAGGAGATTAAAGAGGCACATTGAGGATCTTGAAATACAATTGGAAAACTCTGAAGAAAGTTAGCTACAGCAGAAATAAGACAGTAAGTCACAAATCCCTGATATAATTTTGTTTTGGGAAGGTCATTACTTTTGGAAACCATGGAAAAGTTGACTTATGGTGTTTTAAAGTCCATTAGCATCAAAGTACTCATTAAATACTATAGATATTCTCAAGGTTTAAATATGATGAAGAAATTTTTTAAATATGGAGACACACAACAGTTTCATAG
Source organism: Pinus albicaulis (assembly GCA_034641835.2). Taxonomy (NCBI): domain Eukaryota; kingdom Viridiplantae; phylum Streptophyta; class Pinopsida; order Pinales; family Pinaceae; genus Pinus; species Pinus albicaulis. The sequence goes on from CM076583.1 coordinate 663,845,463, forward strand.
TGTGCTACGAAACTACTGTAGGTGACATACACAATAGTTTTGTAGCGTGCTATGAAACTGTTATAGGTGCAGTTTTAAACATTTTGATAAGGTTCGAAAAGGTAAACACCAGGTTTTTGAAGTTTTTATGCTATTATAAGATGGAAATCAGTCACCATTGAAGTTTTAGGTGTTAAAACAAAGGAAATTTGATGTTAAGAGATGTGTTACAAATGCATAGTTACTGCACTACGAAAACAATTGATATTTTCATAGCATAGACATATCAGATCTCTGCACATTCTTTCATGGACTCAATTTTGCACAAGTGGATGGACATTGTTATGTGAAAGTGATAACACATTTCACTTGTCTTAAAAGGTTCATTTTTGTCAGCCAAAGATTCAAGGAACATAAATGAGGGTTAAAGCTATATTGCAGGAAACATATTCCTACTTTTCAGGACAGATAAGGGATAAGTTAACATATTGTAACAGGAAGATTATGGACATCATCAAGGTCGAATATTAGGAGGAGCAGCTATCAAACATAATATTTAATTTCCAGATAAGGTTGTTTTAGTCATAAGAAGGAGTTTTACTCCTAATTGCATTAGGACTCTAGAACAGACAGTTAACTGTCACATGTAATTAAGAGGCAGTTTTAGAGTAAATAGGTGTCAATCTAAGATAGAATTCAAGTTTATTTGAAGATGGATAATAGAATCCAATGTTGTAATGAATCTATAAGAGAGATGAGGTCGAATTCTTTAGGGTTGGAAATTTTCATGAACAAGCAGGCTATGTTATTGTAGCAAACTGTGTGTTTTTATCATAATACAAATATTGGCTCACTACTCAGGATTCATAAAGATTTTTTAATGTGTGATATTCTTTTGGTTTTATGTATCTATATTTTTGCAGTGGTATAAGCATATGTGACTTAGAATTCATTGGAAAATGCTCTAACTTCCTGCATATGCTTGTAAAATGTGTTTTGTTCACTCTGTTTTTGCTTCATTGATACACCTAAAAACTTTGAAATGCCCTGACTTCCATGATGAGCTAATGTTGATGTTTTTTGGGAAAATACCTAGACTCCATAGCCCAATAGATGTTTGTTTATCATTATTTCAACCAGTCATACACTTTTTACACTATTTATTCCTAGAGTTAGCCATCTAATCCTTAATTCAAAATCTTAAACCTAGTGAGAGAGCCCTCTCAGGTTGAGGAGGCTAAGCCTTAACTAAAAGTATGGTTTGAAATAGTTACACTGAGGTAGCCTGACCAGTAGCCTATCAGGTCCTATTTTGGTGATAATATTTTGGTGCATCTGCCGAGAGCCTGAAGATTAATCATTCCCGAAATCAAGAAAGCTGAACTTCTGAAGGTAGCAGGAGCTCATAAAATTTTTCGAGGCTGCAATCAACCTTGGTGACTCCATACATTTTCAAAGTTTAAAGGTGGCTTTGAGAAGGAGATATACACTGAGAAATCCTGATCCCAATCCACCTATCGCTGTGGACAATCCAAACACTATTTCAAGAGGCAGTCAAAAAATTTCAGAAATATCAAGTACTCCATCTCATTCGAAATATTTCTTCTCTGAAATATTAAGAAGTCCTTAAGACAAAAGAGTTGATGATAAAATTCATGAAGTGTTGTTTAGGTCAGAAAGTGAAAAGGAATTTATAGATATTATTTTAGACTTGCAAAGGAGGGGAATTGACACTTCAGCCCTAGTAACCCAAGAAGACAAAGAAGAATTTTGGGAAGTTGTTAATTCTGAGTTGTTGTTAGAAAAAGAGTCTTTTGATAGACTTAAAGAAACTGATCCTTTTAAATTTCTACTAAAATCTACAGTTGGTTTTCCCCTTCCAAATTGGAGCTCATTTGTTAGTGGCTTGCAGAAACCAAGTAGACCTCCTGATATCAGTTCTTCATATTTTTTTTTTGTCATTCCTAATACTACTTATCATCTCTCAAGCGTGGCTACTCCTGCTAGGTATGCACCACTCATACTCCCTGATGTTTTGCATGACCTTCCTAGTAAATATGCTACTAGGATTCCTACTTGGGGTAGTAATGAAGAAATTACAACAGAGGAATTTGTAGATAGATTTAATGATTTCATGGACAGGGAGGAAGTTGATGATGAAGATGTGAAGCTAAGGTTATTTGCACAGATTTTTATTGGTGAAGTTAGAAAATGGTTTAAAGCCCTTGAACCAGGAAGCATCAGAAATTGGGATGAATTTGAAGATAATTTTTTAAAGAAATGGGGAAACAAAACCAATCTAGTTCAAGCACTAGCTGAATATAAAATCCTTAGAAGGGCAGTTGATGAGTCCATTCAAAAATTTTCAAAGATATTTAATAAAGTTTTTGACTCAATTCCAGCTCATTTGAAACCTCTTGAAGCCTTAGCACAAATGAGATATGCTGAAGAATTTTATTATGACTTTTCTATCTTGTTGAGAGAAAGAGAATCACCTTCACTTGCTGAAATTCAAAGTGATGTAGTTAAGGTTGAGGTAAACATGATAGCTACTAAAAATTCAAAAATGGGAAAAACTAAATTGAAAGAAGAGGAGAAACCATCCACCTCAACTTCTGAAGAAAAATTTGATTCAATGATGAAAACTATGGAGAAGTTGATGGATAGGTTAGCTCTTGGAAACACTTAAGCTCTTCCTATGCAACATGAACCTCAGTTTATAAATCCTCAATTCAGGAGACCTCAGAATCAGCAAAGGCCAAGAGAAAATAGAAATCAACAGACCGATCCTCTAGTGAGACCTCCTTTTCAACAGAATTTGGTAGATGAAGAAGATGAACCTGAAATTCCTGAAGAATCCATCCATTACATTGATGAGGAGATGTCGGAAATTTTCTTGACTAAGGAAGAGCATGATGAGTCATTTTTGGCTAACCAAGAGCGAGAATCATTAGATTATTTCAAGGGATATCAGCATGCCATTTTTTAGATACAAAAGCAATATAATCTCAGAAACAGAAATCTACTTATCACTGCAAAAAAAACATAGCCTAATAAAGATGCTCCGAAGGTTGTTGAAGCTAGAAATGATAGCTCAAAGGTGGCTAAAGGTTAAAAGGACACTACACTTGGTAAGAAAGACACTCAAATTCCTCCTCCTATCAAAGAAGTTGAAAAATCTATTTTTGTTTTCAACCTTGAGAATGAAATTTAAAAAATTAAAATATCAGTCCCGTTTAGCAAGATTCTCAAGGTAAATGAATATAGAAGAAAGATTGTTAAATTGTTAAATTCACAACCAGGAGCTACTGATATTTTGAATGTTCAAGAAGATAATCCTACTATATATTTCGGTCCAAGGATAGAAGATGAACAAAATGAAGAGTTTCCTCCTTTTTATGTAAGCATTAGTATTCATGATATGACTTTACATAATGCTATGTTGGATTCCTAAGCTTCACATAACCTTATGCCCAAAGTAATCATGGAAAGGATGGGATTACAAATCACAATACCATATAAGGATTTGTTTTCTTTTGACTCAAAGAGATTTCAATGTATTGGTCTAATCAAGAATGTTGTTGTTGGTCTAACAAAAATCCCAGCAAAGACAGTTGTTATGGACATTGTTGTGGCTGATGTTCCTCCAAATTTTGGTATGATATTGTCATGATATTGGGCAGCGAAAATCAAAGGCATAATGTAGATGGATCTTACTTACACTACTATTCCTATTTTTGGTGAACAAAGGAGATTTTATCGGGAGACTAGAATGGCTTACATGGTAATTAGCAAAGATAAGACTAAGAATTTTCCTATTTATGCCTTTGATACTGAGCTTGGATCTGCCATTCTTTTTAATGAGTTATTTGATAGTGTTGATGAAGAAATAGGAACATAAAATCAACAAACAGAAAATCAGCAAGTAAATGACAAACAGATGGAAGAATGGTGGTCATTATACTTGGATGGATCAACAAGAAAATAAGGGGTAGGAGCATGGATTTGGATTACCAGTCCAACTGATGAGAGTAAGTTCTACTCTTACAAACTGAATTTTGATTGCACAAACAACATGGCTGAATATGAGTCTTTGATTTTGGGTCTAGATCTTCTTAAAAAAATGAAGGCCTAAAATATTTCTATTTTGGAGATTCAGAATTGGTTATTAAACAAGTGGAATGTGTTTATCAAACAAAGGATGTAAGAATGATGGCTTACATAAATTTGGTTTTAGATATGTTGGAGAATTTTAAATATTTCTCCTTCATAGTAAAATCTAGAGATCAAAATTCCATTGTTGATTCTCTTGCTGTCTCTGCAAGTATCTTCAACATTCCTATGCATTCAACTGAAAAAAATGAGATTGAAGTTCATCATAGACCAGCCATACCGGAAAATATCACAAACTGGCAAGTTTTTGAAGATGATCAACAGGTAAAGAATTTTATTGAGTTGAAAGAAGAATTTGAAAATACACATGTAGATCAGTAAAATCTGTTTGTTGAGTCTAAAGGAAACTCTGAAGTTTTTAAATTGAAGAATAATGCAATACCAAAGGGTATTATTCCTCTTGAGAATCTTTTTTATCATAATGATGTTTTTAAAGCACCAAAATTAGAAGCTGATGAAGAGGAAGTAGAAAGTTGTAATCTTGGTACATTAGCTTTGCCTAAAATGATAAAAATTTCAAAGTTTCTTTCAGCTAATATGAAATTAAAATATATTGAGATGATGAGGAGGTTTATGGATTTTTTTTCTTGGAGTTATGCTGATTTAAAGAAATATGATCCTTCCATTATTCAGCATATTATTCCAATTAAAGACAATGAGAAACCATTCAAACAAAAGTTGAGGAGAATTAACCCCCTTCTTATGCCATTGATTGAAATGGAGATGAAGAAACTCTTTGATGAAAATATCATCGTCCCAATCAGATTCTCCAATTGGCTTGCAAATTTGGTACTGGTTAGAAAGAAGAATGGAGAAATTAGAATTTGTATTGGCTTCAAAAATTTGAACAAATCATCATTAAAGGACAACTATCCTCTTCCCAAGATGGATACAATTCTACAAAATATTGTTGGTTCTCAAAGAATGTCAATGCTTGATGGTTTTTCAGGTTACAACCAGATTCTTGTACATCTGGATGATCAGGAGAAAACAAATTTTACAACACCATGGGGTACATTCATGTAAGCCAATATGCCTTTTGGTCTCATGAATGTTGGGGCCACTTTCCAAAGAGAAATGGATATTGCTTTTTTTGAAGAAAAGGATAGATCAGTGGTTGTTTATCTTGATGATATAACAGTCTTTTCAAATAAAGAAGAAGATCATTTGAAACACTTAGAAAAGGTTCTTCTGAAATGTAGAAGGTTTGGTATTTCCCTTAATCCTACTAAAAGAATTTTTTCTTTAACTTCAGGAAAATTACTAGGTCACATTATTTGTGAAGATGGAATTACGATTGATCCTAATAGAGTCAATGCAATTCAAAAAGTAGATTTGTCAAGAAGTAGGAAAGAGATTCAATCATTTCTTGGAAAAGTGAATTTTGTTAGACGCTTCATTCCTAACTTTGCTGAGATTTTCAAAGATATTACAAGGCTGTTAAAGAAAGGAGTTGATATCAAATGGAAAACTAAAGCTAGAACATCTTTTGAGCAAATCAGGCAGGCACTCACACAAGCACTGGTACTCATCAGCCCAGATTTTTCCAAATAATTTCTAGTTTTTACATTTTCTTCTGAAAACAAAGTTGCTGGAGTTTTTCTACAAAAAGGAAACCAAGGTACTGAAAATCCTATTTCTTTCTTTAGTAAAACATTACCAAGTACTGAGCTGAAGTATAATATTCTAGAAAAACCAGCCTATGTTTTGGTGAAAGCTATAAAAGATTTCAGAATTTGTATTCTGCATTCTCATGTCGTGGCATATGTTTCGAGTGCTGTGGTAAAGACATTATAACTCAGGCAGATCCCGATGGTAAGAGGGGAAAATTGTTGGAAATATGATGCAATATGTTGTCCTTGATGGCAACCCACTTGATGAAGAGGATGGAAACCTTCTTGATGAAGTTATTCCTGACTTGATGGACTTGGTAAAGATGTAATTATGTGATATGATGTGCCTACAGAGAAACTCAGATGTAATGATGAAAGGAATGATGAAAAAATGTATGTCACAAGTAATACGTGGGTTAGCTTAAGGGAAGTCGCATATGCACGCGGAAAAGTACGTTCCAAGTCGCGTATGGGCTTTTGTGATCCAAAATTAGAATACCAAGGGGCATTACCATGGTATTGACCCATTGTATTGAGCGCTGGGTTGTCTATGTGGTCCCATCCAGGAATACCATCGGAAGCATGTGGTTTTGACTCATGATATTGAAAAATGCTAAATCTATATAAGGAGAAGAATTTCATTGTGCAAAGGGGTGCAAAGGTCTGGGCTTTAATGAATACTTAACTCTGAAGTATATCTGCATCGTGGAACTTTCCTCTTAATTGATAGATCTGATTCTAGAATGTGTCTATGAACATAATCTCTAGATCTTGAAATGGAAAGGCTCTTGGATGATCTGAAAAGAAGTGATGAAGACCTGGCGCAAATCTATTAAAATAAGTTGAAGAAATCTGGGTAAGTTCATAGATCTGGTCTGTTCTGCAAAGTTTATCTTTTATAGATCTATACGGAGGTTTGGTTCACTGAAGGCGCGTATATACGCGGATCTATTTCAACAAAGGCGTGTATGACCTGTTATGGTTTTCTTAAAAAGTTGCATGAATGAATACGCGGGTTGCCTTCAGTGAAAGCGCGTATATACGCAGATCCATCTAATAAAAAGCGTGTATCATATCTAAACTGATGAATGCTCAAAGTTGAATGTGTTTCTGAAGGTCTGTTCTGAAGTCTGGGTTAACTCTGATATTCTGGTTTCAGTGGGTTCACTGTTCTGTTTGTAGCATTGGGCAAAGTATGTTTGTTGAAGAGTGAAGGGTTGTGTTGGAGCTGTTGGATCCAGTTTGAAAATTGATGAAACGTGGTCTACAGTGGATCTGAGGGTTGAAGCCTTCAGTCTGAAAGTAGAAGCTTTTCTGTTAGCGAGAGGTGGTGCCTTTCTCCGGAAATTGTGGCTCCCTTCCGGAGCAGGCCCAGTAAACAAGAGCGGAGATTTGAGCTCCCCGCCAGGGTGAGGCAGTAGCGAGAGAAAGGTTGTAGCCTTAGGAGGGTGAGTCACAACGTCTTTGAGTATACGTACACGATTACATGATTGTAAGAAGTTTTTCTCTATAATAAAATATTATAGGCTGAGACAATGGCAGCAGTGGTTTTCTCCCGACTTGGGTTTCCACCTAAAAATCATGGTGTTCATGTGTGATGCTTGCATGTGATGTTTCGTTACGATTATTATTGCACATGTCTAATGCCATATAAACGCTCGATAAATGGAATACATACGAGATACAAGTGAAGAGTGAACATTTTATGAATATCTCACATGCGAATTTGAATTCGTAAAAGAGATATCATGAGCGGCAAGTGGATTTCGATAAGTAGGCGTATGGGTTATTAAAGAAATGAGAAAAAAAAGTAAAAAGATCATTAAACTCTAAATCTTATTCACCCCCTCGATATTTTCTAACAATTGGTATCAGAGCAGGTCCTTCTGAAAAGGATTAACCGCTAGAAGGAAGATCAAGCAGGATGAGCAATCACGAGGGAACAACATCTATCTAACCTCCGCTCTTCAACGGAAGCAATTTAATCTTCTGGAAAATCAGGATGAGATCCTATCTTCAGTCTATGGGAGCAGATATATGGGCCATTGTTGAACAAGGATATCAATATCCAGCTGCTACACCAACAGATCCAACTGAAAGAAAGAATTATGAATCAAATGCAAAAGCGGTCAATGTGATAACTAGAAGTCTAACTAAAGCAGAATTTGTCAAATTCATGCAGCTAAATACAGCAAAGGAGATATGGGACAAAATCATCCTAAGATATGAAGGTGATGCAAAGGTAAAAAGTGCAAAACTTCAATCTCTCAGAATTAAGTATGAAAATTTAAAAATGCATAGTGATGAGAATATTGCTGCTTTCTTTTTACGTGTTGATGATGTTGTAAACCGTATGAGAAATATGGGAGAAACAATAACCAAATCCACTTTGGTTGAGAAAATTTTGAGATCACTAACGACCAAGTTTGAGTCAAAAGTTTTTGCTCTTGAAGAAAAACAAGACCTTCAAAATCTTACTATGGTGCAACTTCATGGCATATTGACTGCATACGAAATGAGGAGAGGAGGACCATCTGAAGTCAAAGAAGCTGTTTTTAAAGTTTCTACAAAAGGGAAAGAAGCTCATAAACCGGAAGGGTCAGGATATATCTTAGAAGAAGATGAGGCAAACTTTGTGAGAAAACTCCAACTAGGAACCGGAAGATTCAAAGGTAAGCTTCCTTTCAAATGTTTTAATTGTGGAAAAGTTGGTCATTATGCTGCAAAATGTCCTTATAAAGAAACATCTTCTAAAGAGAAAGAACTAGCTAGAAGAAATAAGAACAGGTCTAGCACTAAGAAAAGCTACTATACAAATGAAGACAGTGATGGGTTATCTGACAGTGAGGAAGATTGTGAACAAGATCTTAGACTTCTCATGGCATTTGAAAATAATTCTAGAGATGATAAGGATGCTTTTATGGATGCTCTAGATGACAATGATTTTCTTGATCAAAACAATCTACTCAAAATATGCTTGGAAGAAAGTAAAATAATCATAGAAACTCTGAAAAGGCAGAATGAAGAAGCAAAGAAACATAATGAAAAGTTAGAATGTGAAGTAGTAAGTCTAAGAAAAGAACTTGAGAAAGTAAAGACTCTGAATCTTAGATTTGCTAAAGGATCTGAAACCTTAGATGAGATTATCAAGGTTCATCGATATCCTCTGATTAAGACAGGTCTTGGATATACCGGAGAATCCTCTCAGGCTTCAGCACCAAATTATCTAAAAGCAGCTACAACTGATTTACTACATTCAGCCACTCAACGAGGGAATAAAGAATCTTCACAATACAAGGAACACTAACAGGGATATCTCTCAAAGAAGCAACAATCAACAAGTAAATTCAAATATAAGATTTCATGATCGCAGAAATTTCTACTTCAATGGAAAATGTTTCTCATGTCACAATTTTGGTCATAAAGCTGTTCAATGTGTTGCATATAAAACCATCATGACAAGAGAAGCAAGAAAGAAAAGGATGGATGTTGAACAAAAAAGGAACACCTATAACAATTTTTCTCCTCTTCAAAACGAAGTTGAATGTGCTTATTGCAATAACTTTGGCCATGAAGAATCTGAATGCAAGAGCAAAGTCCAGCCAAAACAACATTTTCCTTCAAATTCCAAAGTATGGAAAAAGAAGGAATCACTGGTTGAAAATTGTGGGATAGCGTCATTTGAAGAAGGTGAAGAAAATCAATGGTACATTGATAGTGGGTGCTCAAGACACATGATAGGTGACAAAAGCAAACTTCTTTAATATAATGCTCTAGAAAAGGAAAAGAAAGTTACATTTGGAAATGATAATCCTTCTGTAATTAAAGGAAAAGGGTCTGTGTTTCTAAAAGAAAAGGTGAAGGCTAATGATGTCATGTATGTGGATGGATTAAGGCATAACCTGTTAAGTGTAAGTCAAATGTGTGATCAAGGTACAAAAGTTGTCTTCAGTTCAAAAGAATGTGTGGTTCGTGATCTGGATACAGGTAGAACTATTATAAAAGGGAAAAGAACTCCAAGCAACCTATATGTACTAAAGAACTGCAAAGATCAATGTTACTTGAGCAAATCTTCAGAAAATTGGCTATGGCATAGAAGGCTGGGGCATCTAAGCTTCTCTCAAATCAACAAAGCAAGCAGACTTCAAGCTGTTCGTGGTCTTCCCAATATTACTCTACCAAAAAGTATCATATGCAAATCCTGCCAATTTGGTAAGCAGACCAGAGTACAATTTAATGCCAAAGAAGGATCATCAAGTAGGCCTCTTGAACTTATTCATACTGACATTAGTGGACCTATGAGGAAAAAGTCACCACATGGAGAAGAATACTATATCTTATTTATTGATGATTTCTCTAGAATGTGTTGGATTGGGTTGCTTAAACACAAATATGAAGCATTTGAGAAATTTCAGATCTTCAAAGCTCTGGTTGAAAATGAATTGGATCTAAAAATCAAATGTCTTAGATCTGATCGAGGAGGAGAATATACATGAAATGAATTCTTTGAATTTTGTGAACAACATGGCATAAAGAGACAGTTCTCTGTAGCAGGCACTCCACAACAAAATGGCGTGGCAGAAAGAATGAATAGAACAATTCAACAAATGGCTAGAGCTATGCTTGATGATTCTGGAATTCCTGACATGTTTTGGGGAGAAGCAGCACATACAGCAGCAAATATTCTTAACAAGGCACATGTTCGGGTAAATAGTGACAAAACTCCATATGAACTCTGGTGTGGTAATTCTCCCTCTATAAAGCATTTTAGAATTTTTGGAAGTAAATTCTTTATCAAAAATAATGATGAAAAGCTTGGCAAGTTCGAACCTAGATCAGATGAAGGGATACTTCTTGGTTACTCATCTACAAGCAGAGCATACAAATGTTACAATAAAAGGCTTCGAAATATTGTTGAATGTATTGATGTTGTCATTGATGAGTCTCCTACAGCTCCTAAAGAAGAAAAACAAGCAACAGAAGAAGATGATGGTGATTTTTGTCCTTCTACATCAAATGGAAATGATATAGACAATGGATCCAATGAAGAACCTGAAGATGATTTATCAGAGAAAGCTCCATCCAGATATGTTCAAAAGAATCATCTTGAATCTCAAATTTTGGGAAACAAGGAATCAAGTGTACAAACAAGGAGGACTCTTGTGGGATCTTCTAGCTATTTGGCATTCCTATCCACAATTGAACCCCAAAATGTCAATCAAGCTAGCAAAGATGAATGCTGGATTCAAGCCATGAATGAAGAGCTTGATCAAATTGAAAAGAATCACACTTGGGAATTGGTACCAAGACCACATGATAAAAATGTCATTGGAACCAAATGGATATTCAAGAACAAGTTAAATGAAAATGGGGATGTTATAAGAAACAAAGCCAGATTGGTTTGCAAAGGGTACACTCAACAAGAAGGTATAGACTTTGAAGAAACTTTTGCTCCTATAGCTAGACTTGAAGCCATAAGAATGTTTCTTGCTTTTTCAAGTTCTCAACAAATCAAAGTCTATCAAATGGATGTCAAATCTGCTTTCCTCAATGGTGATCTTGAAGAAGAAGTTTATATAGAACAACTAGAGGGATTCATTTTGGGAAATGATAAGAATCTTGTTTGTAAACTTAAAAAGGCTCTATATGGTCTCAAACAAGCTCCAAGGGCATGGTACTACCGTCTTGACAAATATCTCCATCAACAAGGATTTTCAAAGGGGTCTGCTGATAGCAACCTATACACAAAAATTGAACATGACAAACTTTTGATTGTGATTGTATATGTTGATGATATCATTTTTGGGAGTAATGAAGAATCCTTGAGTCAAAAATTTGCTTCTATTATGCAGCAAGAATTTGAGATGTCTTTACTTGGGGAACTAACATTCTTTCTTGGCTTGCAAGTGCATCAAACTACAGATGGCATGTTCCTATCACAAGCAAAATATCTTAAGCAAATTTTGAAGAAGTATGGCATGGAAGAATGCAAGCCTGTAAGCACACCAATGATAACCGGATGCAATCTCAGTTCTCATGATGATTCTCCCATGGTGAATCAACCAGAATACAGATCAATGATAGGAAGTCTACTTTATCTCACCAGGACTAGACCAGACATTATGCATGCTATTGGGATTGTTGGACGATTCCAAGCTAATCCAAAAGAGTCTCATCTTCAGGCTGTCAAAAGAATATTCAAATATCTGCAAGGAACTCAAGACTTTGGACTATGGTATCCAAAGAATGTTGATCTTACTCTTCATGCTTACACTGATGCAGATTGGGCTGGAAATGTTGATGATCAAAAAAGCACAAGTGGTGGTGCATTCTATATGGGGCCTCGGCTGGTATCTTGGTTCAGTAAGAAGCAAAGTTCCATTGCCTTATCTACTGCTGAAGCAGAATATGTGGATGCTGCATCTTGTTGCACTCAACTCCTTTGGATGATGCAAACCTTGGGAGATTTTCAAATCAAATGTACTTCTCCTATCTCCATTATGTGTGATAATACAAGTGCCATCAGTATCTCAAAGAATCCTGTTATGCATTCAAAGACCAAGCACATTCCCATCAAATATCACTTCTTACATGAACAAAGTGCTTGAACAAAAGGTGAAGTTGGAGTATGTTCCCTCCAAAGAACAAGCTGCTGATATCTTTACCAAACCTCTGCCCAGGGAAGCATTCGAATATCTTAGACAAAAATTGGATGTTGTCTCTGCCTCTCAAAAGATCAGATCTGATTAAATTCAAAAGATTAAATTGTATACGCGGGTTTCCTGAAACACAGTCGCGTATATGCGCGAGTTTAATCACATAAAGCCGCATATTGTTGGTTGCTGGCATTTTTTTTGTTTGGGTCAGCATTATTCAGCTCAGCTGTAGAGCTGTTTGGTATCTCTGATACTGTTTGGAGTCACTGTTGATATTTCAGCTCTTATTTTCTGTTCCATTCTCTGATTTTGGGTGAAGATGCCTTGATGAGTTGTTGTTGAAAGTGTTCAGGATACACAGGCAAAGGGGGAGCCTTGGTCATATAGAAAAGATGCTTCGAGGCACATTTTCAGGGGGAGCATTTGCCTTGCTGAGTATAATCCATTGTTGGCATTATGTTGGTTCTATAATATGATCTCTCTCTTGAGACCTTTTTGGTATTGGTCATAAAATATCACATTTGTAATTTGTTGAAAAGGTCATGAATGAGACCTATGATGTAAATTTGTAATATTCAGTCATGTAAGAACTTGAGTCAAAATGTGTAAACCCTCTCGGTTGGGTATTTGCGTCTCATATGTAAATCCACTTGGCTGGATCTTTGATGTAAGTATGAGTCCTTGGTCATAGGAAGGTCATAGAGTCATGTACCTTATTGAAAAATATGTTTGAACCTTCAGCATGACTTCAGGGGGAGCATGATAACTTCAGTACACTTCAGATCTATAGCGCTTTGATAAAGGAGAATTACTTTGTGATGGGTTTGATCCACCCTTTTCCCTTGATGTCAAAGGGGGAGAGACATGGTGTTTGGTGTTTGAATAAGGGGATATTCTGTTGTGGTGATCAAACACCATCATGGTTTGCCATCAAGTCCAAAGGGGGAGATTGTTGGCAATATGATGCAATATGTTATCCTTGATGGAAACCCACATGATGAAGAGGATGGCAACCTTTTTGATGAAGTTATTCCTGACTTGATGGACTTGGTAAAGATGTAATTATGTGATATGATGTGCCTACAGAGCAACTCATATGTAATGATGAAAGGAATGATGAAAAAATGTATGTCACAAGTAATACGCGGGTTAGCTTAAGGGAAGTCGCGTATGCACGTAGAAAAGTACTTCCAAGTTGCGTATGGGCTTTTGCGCTCCAAAATTAGAATACCAAGGGGCTTTACCATGGTATTGACCCATTGTATTGAGCATTGGGTTGTCTATGTGGTCCCATCCAGGAATACCATCGGAAGTAATGTGGTTTTGACTCATGGTATTGAAAAAGGATAAATCTATATAAGGAGAAGAATTTCATTGTGCAAAGTGAGCAAGGGGTCTGGGCTTTAATGAATACTTAACTCTGAAGTATATCTGCATGGTGGAACTTTCCTCTTAATTGATAGATCTGATTCTAGAATGTATCTATGAACATAATGAAGGTTCAAGATCTCTAGATATTGAAATGGAAAGACTCTTGAATGATCTGAAAAGAAGTGATGAAGACCTGGCGCAAATCTGATAAAAGAAGTTGAAGAAATCTGGGTAAGTTCATAGATCTGGTCTATTCTGCAAATTTTATCTTTTATAGATCTATACGCAGGTTTGGTTCACTGAAGGTGTGTATATACGCGGATCTATTTCAGAAAAGGCGCGTATGACCTGTTAGGGTTTTCTTGAAAAGTTGCATGAATGAATACGCGAGTTGTCTTCAGTAAAAGCGCGTATATACACGGATCCATCTAATAAAAAGTGCGTATCATATCTAAACTGATGAATGCTCAAAGTTGAATGTGTTTCTGAAGGTCTGTTCTGAAGTCTGGGTTAACTCTGATATTCTGGTTTCAGTAGGTTCACTGTTCTATTTATAGCATTGGGGAAAGTATGTTTGTTGAAGAGTGAAGGGTTGTGTTGGAGCTGTTGGATCCAGTTTGAAAATTGATGAAACGTGGTCTGCAGCGGATCTGAGGGTTGAAGCCTTCAGTCTGATAATAGAAGCTTTCTGTTGGCAGAGGCTGGTGCTAATATCAGGGGGTAGTATCTCCCTTCCAGGTGAGACTGGTAAACGAGAGCAGGGGGTTGAAGCTCCCTTCCAGGTGAGGCTGGTAAACGAGAGAAGGTTGTAGCCTTCTGCAGGTGGGTGCCTGTGTGCTGGTATAAGTCTGCACCAGTACATGATTGTAAGAAGTTTTTCTCTATAATAAAATATTGAAGGCTGAGACAACGGCATCGGTGGTTTTCTCCCGACTTGGGTTTCCACCTAAAAATCATGGTGTTCATGTATGATGCTTTTGTGTGATGTTTCATTCTATTATTACTGCACATGTCTAATGCCATATAAACATATGATAAATGAATACATGCAAGGATCTAAGTGAAGAATTGGTTTTTTATTAATATCTCTGTGCATACCCGAGTTAAGTAAAGGGTATCCGCGTATATACGTGAGTCTGGTTCAGTAAAGTAGCGTATGGGTTATTAAAGAATGAAAAAGTAAAAAGATCTTGAGTAAATTCTAAATAATGATTCACCCCCCCCTCTCAGTGTTTTTCCAACAAAAATGGATCACCAAATTGCTATAATACCATTCACAACCATCATGAGATTCATTAGGGGTCATTTATCATCCGTCATTTTAAAATTTGAAATGGTATGGTTGTCCTTGGTTATGTTTTCTCATGCAAAAACATTTTCTTCATGTCTTTCTTCGAATAACAAGCTCATGGTAAGCATAAAACAGATTTTTTGAACCAATTATCAAGCGAGGCTGAAATAGTTATCAAGTGAGGCTAAACCCTTAATCAAGTGAGCCAGTTTCTCTTAAATCAAGTGAGCCAGTTTGTTACAGGTTTTCTGAAGCTACAGGGATTCCAAGTGAAAGATTATAGAGGAAAAAAGAAACCACAGATCAGACCATTTTTTCAGAACGAAACCCGAAGGCATAGAAGCTTTCACTAAGGATAAATTATTTGAAGAAGCTTTCAAGAAAGTAGGATGTTGGAGATTCTGTGAAAAGCTACAGGGAGGTCATAATCAAGTCACAAAATAATTTGCCATCAATTTCACAGGTTCAAATACAAAAGCTAGATGTTTAAACTTACCAATTTCTCCTGAAGTTATTTCTTTAGTGACAAAGATTCCAAGAGGGGAAGAAAGGTGGTTCAAGAATTTCAGGTTTGAAATGGAACCTTGTAAAATATTTTTGAGGCCAGAACTTGTGGACACAAATTTAACCAAAGCAGTGCCAAGAAGTTATGTCAAAGATACATATGCTAACCTAATTTTCAACATTCAAAGGTACTTCACTTGCGAAGGAGGATACCATAAGGTGTATTCTTACCATTTCAAACTCTTATTGTATTTCACTGGAATAATTTATCTGGATTTACCTTTCTTTCTATTTCAGAGTTTGGCCAAGATGGCAGATAAGGTATATATGAAAACTCAGGCATGTGAAACTTCATTATTTCATCATGGTCTTGTAAAATTAATAGTTTTGCATGAGCTTTAGAGGGTGAATAGAGAATGGTCAGAGTTTTTGTTTCTATCTGGATTTGGGTCGGAAACATATGGAACAGGTCTTAGCCCTAGGGCCAAAGAAAAATCACCATCTAAAATCACTGACCTTACAGAAACAAGATTGAAAAGGTTTGTCAAGTTAAAGCCTAGAAAACAAGTGAAAGGGCCAGAGATTAAAACACAAGTAATTTTTCAAGAAACCCTTCAACCTGCACAAAGGAGGATAGCCAAAGATAAGAAAGCAATGTGGGAATAGTCAACCAGTAAATCAACTCAGAAAAGGTTGACTAGAAGTCAAATAGCAAAGGAAAAGGGAGAAACAGTGGTTTCAGAAGAAGATCCAGGTTTAAAGGGTAGCTTGAATTATATTTTGCAAGCTATTGATATTGAGGAATCTCCCTTAGTGCAAGCAGATTTTGTAAATTTGGATGAAGGTACATCTAAGAAGAGCAAGTCTTCCAAAAAACTAGATTTTAATGATGAAATTTTAGGGTTTTTGTTCAAGCCTAGAAGGCCTCTAACTAGGAATTCAAAAAAGTTGCAAGGATTGGATGTGGAATTAGAAAAAGTTGGAGAAATTTCAAAATATTATGAGGAACCCATGGAACTTTCATCACCTATGCTTGAGGATGACAAAAGAAAATTTTTCCATACACAAAGAGAAAAGAGCAGTTATGAAGGAATGAAAGAAAAACTAAGACTAGCTAATCTTCAAATTGTTATTCTTGAGAAGAAAGTATGAGAACATGTGGTGGAGAAGATAAATATTGATAGAATTAAAGCTCTGTGGGAACTTGAAAGAATTTCAAATCCTGAAAAAATCAGCAGTGAAGCTCAGTTTTTCATTTGGACCCTACCTGCAATCAAAGAGGCCAAGTTTGTGAGAAGGGTAAATTTGAATTTAAGGGCTACTAATAGGAGATTAAAGAGGCACATTGAGGATCTTGAAATACAATTGGAAAACTTTGAAGAAAGTCAGCTACAACAGAAATAGGACAGTAAGTCACAAATCCCTGATATAATTTTGTTTTGGGAAAGTCATCACTTTTGGAAACCATGGCAAAGTTGACTTATAGTGTTTTCAAAGTCCATTAGCATAAAATTCCTCATTAAATACTGTAGATATTCTCAAGGTTTAAATATGATGAAGAAACTGTGTAAATATGGAGACACACAGCAGTTTCGTAGCGCGCTACGAAACTGCTGTAGCTGAAGTTTTAAACATTTTGATAAGGTTCCAAAAGGTAAACACCAGGTTTTTGAAGTTTTGATGTTGTTAGAAGTTGGAAATTAGTCACCAATGAAGTTATAGGTGTTAAAAAAAAGGAAATTTGATGTTAAAATATGTGTTACAAATGCATAGTTACTGCGCTATGAAAATAGTTGATATTTTCGTAGCACAGACAGATCTGAGCTCTGCACATTCTTTCATGGAATCAATTTGGCATAGGTGGATGGACATGGTTATGTGAAAGAGATAACACATTTAAATTTTCTTAAAAGGTTCATTTTTTTCAACCAAATATTCAAGGAGCATAAATGAGGGTTAAAGCTATATTGCAGGAAACATGTTCCTACTTTTCAAGGCAGATAAGGGATAAGTTAACAGATTGTAACAGGAATATTATGGACATCATCAAGGTCGAAGATTAGGACGAGAAACTGTCAAAAATAATATTTAATTTCCAGATAAGGTTTTTTTAGTCATAAGAAGGAGATTTACTCCTAATTGCATTAGGACTCTAGAACAGACAGTTAACTGTGACATGTAATTAATAGGAAGTTTTAGAGTAAATAGGTGTCAATCTAAGATAGAATTTGAGTTTCTTTGAAGATGGATCATAGAATCTGTTATCACTCAGGCCTTCCTTGAAGTTGTAAGAAGAGGAAAGAAACCCGAGCTAACCACTAACCAACCTTCAGATACAGAATCTAGCCAATCTGTATCCAGAGAGGGCTCTCTCTTTAAAATTTAGCTTTGTTCTTAGAAAATATTAGGCTAGTTATAAGTCCAAGATTTTTTTTTTGAATTTGAATGGTGGAATCCGCCAACTAAGGGCACGATTGAGTATTTCAGGCCATTGGGCTATGGAGTCGAAAGGATGACTTTACTGGATTAAGTTTCTACACCAAAGATGGCTTTGCAGGGCAAGATAGCCAAACAGAGAACAATTTCAGATATTAAAGTGAATGGAATGGATTTTGAAGGGATGAAAGGCAATTAAGAATCTTTCAACATGTTCAAAGAAAGAAATTGAATGACTACAAATAAAGAGCAGTTAAGAATTCTTTACTATAGTAATCAAATGCTTAAACCAGAGAAACAAGAGCAATTAAGAATTCATTGTTTATAACTAGTTTAGAAGAAAACATTTAGAATAATAAAAATTGAAATTAGAGTACACTTAAGCAATTTTTGATTTAATCCTTTTTGTTAATTATTCAGAAATGAAACACGGTGATGTAGTAAACATATATAAAACTTAAAACAGAGGATAGAAATGACTTATTGAACTGTAGTCTGACACATGAATCCTGCAAAAAGTCTTGAGCTTCAATTCATCATCCAGCAAGCCACAAAGAAATTCCTCCAAAAGCACTTTATTCCAAAAATCAATGTTACAGCAAAGTAGAAGAATCCACCCTCAATAATTCCAAGAGTGAGGTATTTATACAAATTCTAAACTAAAATATCTTGAAAAAATATCAAGATTAGTTCACAAATCTCTCCAACTATTTTACATAAATAGAACTTAAGTAAAGGACACTCAAACTAATGCATATATTTGGCACTATTTTGTATGGATAGGTGATGAAAAAAAGGAGAATTCGAATTTGATTCAACTCTTAGTTGATGATGAGGCATCCAAGTCACTAATTGCTTCCTTTCTTTGTGCAATTCTGCTCCAACAATTCGGCAAATTTTGGGTCCAATGAGACCTTTTTATTTCCCAATCCGTAATAGATATGTAAAAAGTGAAAGAGGTTATTGTGTATTAATATATTTTTGAGCTAAAAATATTTCCGTTTCCCCAAATTCCTCTCCACCTGTGCACAAAATGCTCTGCAAAAATATGTGTAAAACAGAGTTTTACAGAGTCTGAAAAATAGCCTGTAAATATGTGCGCGTATCTCTCATTATGAAATAACTGTGAAAAAAGTGAGATAGGTTTTTTTTAGATATGTCTCTTAGGAAAAAAAACCTCCTTCAGTTTTGTATGATGTATTTTTTATTTCCCACAATATTCTCTGCAAAATGATGACTTAACTGGTATTTTCTACAAAACGTGCTTTCCATCATTGTTTAATATTTCCAAAACCATAATAGTTGTTAGAAAAGTGAGAGAGGTTTTTGTAGATGGTCCTCTTAAGAACATAAAAATCCTTTAGTTTTTCAAAATTCATCTTGGATTGATCACATTAGTTTCTGAAAAACAATGACTAAAACATTAAATTTCTGCAAAATGTTCCTTCTTGTTGTGTTTTTCATCTTTTCACTTTTTTGTTCTTTTAACTGTTTTACTCTCACTTTAGATAAACTTCAATGTTGGTGAAGGTATTTTCATCTCTTTTTACCATTTTACTACCTCTGTAATTACTTTTACTGTTTTACCTTTGACTGCTCTGTAACTTCATTTTAACTTTCACTCTGACTTTTACCTGATACACTTTAACCACTGATACTCTTTAACTGTTGTTTATTGTGTCCTTTTACCTTCAATGTGTACTTTAGGTTTTTACTGTCTATTTCAATAGTAAATTGTTTAATATCATGTTTCCTTTGTTTGTGTTTCAACTGTATGTTTTATCTTCCATCTCTGTTTGAATAGATTTGATAACACTCTTAGAGTAAACAAGTCTTATGACTAGTATTAAGACTGTTTATACAAGGATGTGGTCTTCTGATCACCTGTAAAACAAAAAAAATTGTTAAGAAAGCATTGGTTTGCAGGGGAGGTCAAAAAGGTTTCATTTGATTTTGAGAGGTCTGTGGAGTGAATCTAGAATGATTTTTGGGAGGTAAACCATGCTTGAATTGGTTAACAGAGGCTTCAGGTGGCGCGGCTGGGTTACAAAGGGTTTTACTACACAATCAGGTGAGAATGATCAACACTAGGGTGTTTGTGTTTAAACGGGTAAACGGTTGATATTGGCGGGTAAGCTTTGAATTACTTGACGGCAAAATTCTTCATCGAGGTAGCGGTCAGCACACTTTGACAGTTACATTCGAAATTGGTTGCCCGGGAGACTGGTTCGTGTACGAGATAATGAAAAAAATGTGGGTACATTTGTTTTATTCACAAAGTCAAAAGGTTGGCGGGATTTTAATGATGATGTCAGTATGGTACAGTGGATATGTCACGAGCGGAAAGGTGGTAAGCGGTTTCTATCGCACCACTTATGAGGGAAGGTGGTTTTAGGTGGAAGGGCAGCGATGTGATATAACAACTGACATGTAGCACGACACTATTTGAAAACCATTTGGCCATCGCGCGTTATCTTTCATACGCGGATGGCCAGCGAAATGGATGAGGGCCATAGATCTTTGATGGGTTGATCAGATGGTTGACGGGACAGGGAGATGGCATGGAATTAATGACGCGGGCCCAATGTAATTGACGGTTAATTAAACCCATCGGGTGGATTTTGATTGGCTGGGGTTGGTTATTAATTAATCATGTGGATTAATTAATCCCTGGTACGGTGGATGGTCGGTAATTACTTTATTTTTATTTATACAATAATTAAATCAACATGATTTATTTACTGTAGGGGGGCGGGAATAATATTAATGTTATAATTTAGCCAAAAGGGGGTATATTGTGGGTTTTTAATTTGAAAAAGATAGGAATTAAATACTTTTGGCTAAAAATTAATAATATAAGGGTTTTGGGGATATTACTATAAAAGGATTTATATACATAGGACAAGGTTATTTCAATAAGAAGTTAATAAATAAAATTAGAGTTAATATGACAAGGGAACAATGAAAACTCAAAATACTTAAATATAACCAAGAAAGTGAAGATTCAAAAGTAAATAGCATACTTTCATCACTTAGACTTAGAATAAAAGTGATTTTGAGGGCTTTTCATGAAATATTAAAGGATTTTCCTAAGTAAATGGGATTTTACTTAGGAAAAGATTTTTGAAAGATGAATGAATGTGATAATGGATGATTTCAAGTACTTAGGTCTTTTCAATTATTGGGCTGAGGGTCCGGTCCCTCCAAAAGTCAAGGAAATGCCTTGAGCCCCTTTAATTTTCAAATACCTTAGTGCTTAGGGAAATTAGTAAAATCTTTGGGGAAAATGAGAGGGGAAATTAATGATTTTGACCTTGTTTTGCTTTGAAATTCTGCCAATGTAGTGTTCTGCCTTTGCACTTGTGATGAAAGTAAATTCTTAACACATTTTAACACCATAATTCATCAAATGAAAATTTGCAACATCATCTACCTACCCTATCTACTTTACTCTACCATTTTTTCTCCTTTATTAGGGTGCACTTAGACTAGCAAACCCTTATCACACTTTTATTTTTCTTTTACATGGCAAGCCTACCTAAATCTACACTTATTACATCCAAGGGCTTAGATTAAACTATTGAGCTCCTTTTATTAACTCTACCTACCTACTTATCTGCCAAGATTAAACTGTTTGGCCTACTTATTCTCTATTCTACAACATGAAATTGAAAAATGAACTAGCCAAGCTTAAACAATTTGACTATTCATGAATTGTGGCATAAAATACAAGTTGCACACAATTTATTTATTACATCAGAGAAATAAGCAGTGGCATTTAGACTTGCACACTTTCCTTGGCCTTTTCTTGTTTGGGGTTCATTTTCTTTCACTTTTTTGGCCATTTTTATTTTTTCACCCTTTGATTTTTCTTTTAGGGTATGCCCTCTTTACAATTTTTAAATTTTTTGATTTTTTGATTTTTTTGAAAATATGGAACACCTTTGCAACAAGAAAAAGGTTTGAACATATTGCATAGTTCATCAAGTCAATCATGAAAAATGACACCTATTGGTATAGGAGTCTAACACTGGCTCCACTTGGGGATGACTTTTCTTGGTGAAAAGTCAAGAACAGCAGGTCAGTTGTCCTCATCCATTGACCTTGGTGAACCAGTAAATGTCTTCTGTCTTCTGCAAACTGAAATCTAATCTGAAACCAAAACAACACACAAAAATTTTCAAACCAATTTAATGAAAAACTAGCTGAAAATTGAAAACTAAAAAAATTGCTCAAAATTCTGAGCTTATTAGCACTCATCTACCTACTCAATCTACTGTTCAACTGCTAGTTAGGTAAAATGAAATAGCCAATGCAACCATTCAAGCATTATGTACTTTGATAGATTTTGTCGCATTTTCTTGTTGATTATCAAAATTGTACTTCTGCAACCTATTAGAAACTTGTCAACAAATGAGAGGATAAAGAAACACTTGATTTCCTTTGTTGACTCTAGAAACTGTACAAAAGGATCTTCCAAAATATATACACTGATGTTTAACTGATCTGAACAACTGTACATCTGTTCTGGATGGCCTCCATGCCATGAATCTGAAATGTTATTTTAGTCTTTATCTCCCTGCAAAATTTCAGATAATATTTGTGATGATATTCCTACTGATTGTAATGTTTGACTGTTGAATCCTTTATCATCTTGATTCTAAAAATCATAGTTAGTTAATAGAGGAATGCTTTGAATGCCTTCAATATTCAACATATCTGCTATTGGATCCTGAAAAACTTGGGAAAATGGCTGCAACCTATAGCATATAGGTTTCCATGAGACTTCACAAACTTCAACAAGTTTCTCATCCTTTTCATTAAATATGTTATACCATATTTATTTCAAACACTGAAATGATTCAAAAAATAGTGGTATGAAACTTTCTTGTGTCATTTGATCATTTATTTCAATAGGAACTGATAACTGCAATTTTGAAACTAAAAAATCTTGATCAATAGTTTCATTATCTTCTTTGTTGTCAATCACAATTCCCAAAGATTGCTGATTATTGATGGCATGATAGTTGTCTCTAATGAACTGAAATGAAGCAAAACAAAGAGGTAAAAAACCTTCACTTATTTCCACATTTTCTGCTTTTTCTTCCTCACTCTCATGGTTTATCTGTATTGGCTGATCACTGTCTTCAATCTGCTGAAACTGCGTTTCTTCATCCTCCAAACTAGATTCTGATTGCTCTGTAAAGTTAGCTTGAGTTTGGAGAACATAACTATCATCATAATGATCATACTTAGGAAAATCATCAAAAGAAGGAATGTCATCAAACATACACATTAGATCAACAAATTCCTCTTCTTCATATTGATTTGTAAATTTATTTTCCGATCTATGATAATTTGAATTAAGAGGAATTTGTTCATGGCTATCAACCTCTTCTATTTCTTCATGGTGATTTTGAATAAAAAAATCTTCTTTCATAGTGATCTCCTATGTTATTTCATCTAGTTTTCTTACCAAAAGGTTGAGTTTTACTTCTGCAATGTTTTTCTTTTCCTCTTCTTCTACTTGTAACTTTTCCTGTTTGATTTGGAGATTAACTTCCACATCAACTGCAATGTTCTGCATCTGTGCAATTGTTTTTGGATCTCTTTCTCTTAATCGAAATTCTATTTCTGGATCAAAGGCACTTGGATAATGCAAGAGAGATAAATCATGAGGAGGTCTAATATTTTCTGGCATTGAATAATAAACTTGATTAAATCTATCAGAAAATTGTTGTATTGTTTCATTTGAATGTCTTTTTAATTGATTATATTCTTCCATGATCACAAAATGATTAACTTTGATCATCCATCTATCAAGGAAAATTTTGATAAAGTGCTAGAAATTTGAGATGCTAGCATTAGGCAGATTTTTAAACCAACTCTTTATTCTATTTTGCAAAGAAAGAGAAAAAAGTCTGATTTTAACATTATCTTCATCAATCTCAAATAAATCCAAATAATTTTCAAAACCTTGAATATGTTTTTGGGTAGTGATACCATTCTCTCCATCAAATCTAGGAAGATACTTGTAATATTTTTTAGCAAAATCATGTAGTATAGGAGGTAAAATAAGGGGCTTATATCTATCTAGAACTTTATATGGCATAGGGATATGTACAGGTATTGTAAGATCAGTCTTGATTATTTGAGGCTTCTTAATTGGAAAATGATCATCATTAGATTCATAAGAAAGCCGCTCAAAGAGATTAGGAGAATTATTACTTACAATTTTCAAAGGAAAATAACTAAAAACTAATCTAAGATCTTCTATAAAATACAATATATATTGAAAAAATTTCTTAATGAGAAAGAACATAATGTCTTGGATTAAGATCCAAGTTGAAAACCTGATCTTTCCATATTGTTCTTTGAGGTTCATTCCTCCAGTGGAGTCTTGATTGTGAAATTGATTTGGAGTCGCCAGGTGGATGATTTTAACCTTTGTGTGTCTGATCACTGTCCACCATCATAGATCAGATCTGAACCTGTAAAACAATTTTGAAGAAAAAGTTTGTTCTTCAGGAAACCAAACTTTGAGTATTTTATGATTTTTTTTTTTTTAATGAATTTTCAAAACAACTTCTATAATTTCTTTAAGAGGTTTCAGATATTGGATTTAAATTTTCTTAAAGATTTATTGAACTAGAGAAACTGATTGAATGTTTGAAACCAAATTTTAGTTTATAAGCTAGACCAGAGATAGACTGAAGTAGCATTTATTTACTATGCAATTGCAGATCAAAATAAGTTCAAAGGCTACCTGGCTGATCTTCAGGCTCTGTTTTTAGCTTATAAGAAAACAATAGTAATAATTAAAATGATTCAGATCCCCAGTGGAGTCGCCACTATGTTATCACTCAGGCCTTCCTTGAAGTTGTAAGAAAAGGAAAGAAACCCGAGGTAACCACTAACCAACCTTCAGATACAGAATCTAGCCAATCTGTATCCAGAGAGGGCTCTCTCTTTAAAATTTAGCTTTGTTCTTAGAAAATATTAGGCTAGTTATAAGTCCAAGAGTTGTGTTTGAATTTGAATGGTGGAATCCGCCAACTAAGGGCACGATTGAGTATTTCAGGCCATTGGGCTATGGAGTCAAAAGGATGTCTTTACTGGATTAAGTTTCTACACCAAAGATGGCTTTGCAGGGCAAGATAGCCAAACAGAGAACAATTTCATATATTAAAGTGAATGGAATGGATTTTGAAGGGATGAAAGGCAATTAAGAATCTTTCAACATGTTCAAAGAAACAAAGTGAATGATTACAAATAAAGAGCAGTTAAGAATTCTTTACTATAGTAATCAAATGCTTAAACCAGAGAAACAAGAGCAATTAAGAATTCATTGTTTATAACCAGTTTAGAAGAAAACATTTAGAATAATAACAATTGAAATCAGAGTACACTTAAGAAATTTCTGATTTAATCTTTTTTGTTAATTATTCAGAAATGAAACACGGTGATGTAGTAAAAATATATAAAACTTAAAACACAGGATAGAAATGACTTATTGAACTGTAGTCTGACACATGAATCCTGCAAAAAGTCTTGAGCTTCAATTCATCATCCAGCAAGCCACAAAGAAATTCCTCCAAAAGCACTTTATTCCTAAAATCAATGTTACAGCAAAGTAGAAGAATCCACCCTCAATACTTCCAAGAGTGAAGTATTTATACAAATTCTAAACTAAAATATCTTGAAAAAATATCAAGATTAGTTCACAAATCTCTCCAACTATTTTACATAAATAGAACTTAAGTAAAGGACACTCAAAATAATTCATCTATTTGGAACTATTTTGTATGGATAGGTGATGACAAAGAGGAGAATTCGAATTTGATCCAACTCTTAGTTGATGATGAGGCATCCAAGTCACTAACTGCTTCCTTTTTTTGTGCAATTCTGCTCCAACAATTCTGCAAATTTGGGGTCCAATGAGACCTTTTTATTTCCCAATCCGTACTATATATGTAAAAAGTGAAAGAGGTTATTGTATATTAATATGTTGGTGAGATAAACCTCTTTCCGTTTCCCAAAATTCCTCTCCAATTGTGCACAAAAGGCTCTGCAAAAATATGTTCAAAACAGAGTTTTACAGAGTCTGAAAAATAGCCTGTAAAGATGTGCACGTATATCTCATTATGAAATCACTGTGCAAAAAGTGAGATAGGTTTTTGTAGATATGTCTCTTAGGAACAAAAAATATCCTTCAGTTTTTTATGATGTATTTTTTATTTCCCACAATATTCTTTGCAAAATGATGACTTAACTGGTATTTTCTACAAAAAGTGCTTTCCATAATTGTTTAATATTTCCAAAACCATAGTGGCTTTTAGAAAAGTGAGAGAGGTTTTTGTAGATGTTCTTCGTAGGAACATAAACCTCCTTCAGTTTTTCAAAATTCATCTTGGATTGATCACAATAGTTTCTTCAAAACAATGACTAAAACATTAAATTTCTGCAAAATGTTCCTTCTTGTTGTGTTTTTCATCTTTTCACTTTTTTGTTCTTTTAACTGTTTTACTTTCACTTTAGATAAAATTCAATGTTGGTGAAAGTATTTTCATCTCTTTTTACCATTTTACTGCCTCTGTAATTACTTTTACTGTTTTAACTTTGACTGCTCTGTAACTTCATTATAACTTTCACTTTGACTTTTACCGAATACACTTTAACCACTGATACTCTTTAACTGTTCTTTATTGTGTCCTTTTACCTTCAATGTGTAGTTTAGGTTTTTACTATCTGTTTCAATAGTAAATTTTTTAATATCCTGTTTCCTTTGATTTTCTTTCAACTTTATGTTTTATCTTCCATCTCTGTTTGAATAGATTTGATAACACTCTTAGAGTAAACAAGTCTTATGACTAGTATTAAGACTGTTTATCCAAGGATGTGGTCTTCTGATCACCTGTAAAACAAAACAAATTGTTAAGAAAGCATTGGTTTGCAGGGGAGGTCAAAAAGGTTTCATTTGATTTTGAGAGGTCTGTGGAGTGAATCTAGAATGATTTTTGGGAGGTAAACCATGCTTGAATTGGTTAATAGAGGCTTTAGGTGGCGCGACTGGGTTACAAAGGGTTTTACTGCACAATCAGGTGAGAATGATAAACACTATGGTGTTTGTGTTTAAACGGGTAAACAGTTGATATTGGCAGGTAAGCTTTGAATTACTTGACGGCAAAATTCTTCATCGAGGTAGCGGTCAGCACACTTTGACAGTTACATTCGAAATTGGTTGCCCGGGAGACTGGTTCGTGTACGAGATAATGAAAACAATGCGAGTACATTTGTTTTATTCACAAAGTCAAAAGTTTGGCGGGATTTTAATGATGACGTCAGCATGGTACAGTGGATATGTCACGAGCGGAAAGGTGGTAAGAGGTTTCTATTGCAATGCTTATGAGGGAAGGCAGTTTTAGGCGGAAGGGTAGCGATGCGATACAATGAATGACATGTAGCACGACACTGTTTGAAAATCATTTGGCCATCACACGTTAGCTTTCGTACACGGATGGACAGCGAAATGGATGAGGGCCATAGATCTTTGATGAGTCGATTGGATGGTTGACGGGACAGGGAGATGGTGGGGAATTAACGTCACGGGCCCAATGTAATTGATGGTTAATTAAACCCATCGGGTGGATTTCGATTGGCTGGGGTTGGTTATTAATTAATCATGTGGATTAATTAATCCCTGGTACGGTGGATGGTCGGTAATTACTTTATTTTTATTTATACAATAATTAAATCAACACGATTTGTTTACTGTAGTGGGGCGGGAATAATATTAATGTTATATTTTAGCCAAAAGGGGGTATATTGTGGGTTTTTAATTTGAAAAAGATAGGAATTAAATACTTTTGGCTAAAAAGTCATAATATAAGGGTTTTGGTGATATTACTATAAAATGATTTATATACATAGGACAAGGTTATTTCAATAAGAAGTTAATAAATAAAATTAGAGTTAATATGACAAGGGAACAATGAAAACTCAAAATACTTAAATATAACCAAGAAAGTGAAGATTCAAAAGTAAATAGAATTATTATAGTTTCGTCACTTAGACTTAGAATAAAAGTGATTTTGAGGGCTTTTCATGAAATATTAAAGGATTTTCCTAAGTAAAATGGGATTTGACTTAGGAAAATATTTTTGAAAGATGAATGAATGTGATAATGGATGATTTCAAGTACTTAGGTCTTTTCAATTATTGGGCCGAGGGTCCGGTCCCTCCAAAAGTCAAGGAAATGCCTTGAGCCCCTTTAATCTTCAAATACCTTAGTGCTTAGGAAATTAGTAAAATCTTTGGGGAAAATGAGAGGGGAAATTAATGATTTTGACCTTGCTTTTCTTTGAAATTCTGCCAATGTAGTGTTCTGCATTTGCACTTGTGATGAAAGTAAATTCTTAACACATTTTAACACCATCATTCATCAAATGAAAATTTGCAACATCATCTACCTACCCTATCTACTTTACTCTACCATTTTTTCTCCTTTATTAGGGTGCACTTAGACTAGCAAACCCTTATCATACTTTATTTTTATTTTACATGGCAAGCCTACCTAAGTCTACACTTATTACATCCAAGGGCTTAGATTAAACTATTGAGCTCCTTTTATTAACTCTACCTACCTACTTATCTGCCAAGATTAAACTGTTTGGCCAGATATTTATTCTCTATTCTACAACATCAAATTGAAAAATGAACTAGCCAAGCTTAAACAGTTTGACTATTCATGAATTGTGGCATAAAATACAAGTTGCACACAATTTGTTTATTACATCAGAGCAATAAGCAGTGGCATTTAGACTTGCACACTTTCCTTGGCCTTTTCTTGTTTGGGGTTCATTTTGTTTCACTTTTTTGGCCTTTTTTATTTTTTCACCCTTTGATTTTTCTTTTAGGGTATGCCCTCTTTACAATTTTTAAGTTTTTTGATTTTTTGATTTTTTTTTAAATATGGAACACCTTTGCAACAAGAAAAAGGTTTGAACATATTGCATAGTTCATCAAGTCAATCATGAAAAATGACACCTATTGGTATAGGAGTCTAACAGAATCCAATGTTGTAATGACTCTATAACAGAGATGAGGTCGAATTCCTCAAGGCTGGCAATTTTCATGAACAAGCAGACTATGTTATTGTAGCTAACTGTGTGTTTTTATCATAATATAAATATTGGCTCACTACTCAGGAGTCAGAAAGAGTTTTTAATTTGTGATATTCTTTTGGTTTTCTGTATCTATATTTTTGCAGTGGTATAAGAATATGTGACTTAGAATTCATTGGAAAATGCTATAACTTCCTGCATATGCTTGTAAAATGTGTTTTTTTCACTCTGTTTTTGCTTCATTTATACACCTAAAAAATTTGAAATGCCCTGAATTCCATGATGAGCTGATGTTGATGTTTTGTGGGAAAATACCTAGACTCCATAGCCCAATAGATGTTTGTTGATCATTATTTCAACCAGTCATACACTTTTTACACTATTTATTCCTAGAGTTAGCCATCTAATCCTTAATTCAAAATCTTAAACCTAGTGAGAGAGCCCTCTCAAGTTGAGGAGGCTAAGCCTCAACTAAAAGTCTGGTTTGAAATAGTTACACTGAGGTAGCCTGACTAGCAACCTATCAGGTCCTATTTTGGTGATAACACAAGTGCTATTGACTTGGTAAAACTTGACCTTGTCCACATGCATTAGCCCCTGTTCACACATGAGGGTGCCTAGTCCAGCTATGAACATGATCTATTTCACATTAAGAGGGATTTTATGCCTACTGAATAGATTTATGGGCCTCCCTACCCATTTATTCATCTAACTAAATGACAACAGAAAATTAATATTCCAATTAGCTACATGATAATTTAGGAATATTAAAATGGGTTTGGGTAATCTATTTTGACCTCTCATCCACTCTTTTCCACGTCATCATGACCTCAAATATCTTGATGTCAAATGATGAAAAATTTCAAAGTCGTGTCGCCAATATGTTCAAGAGAAATTCCTTCTGTAGTTTTCAACCTCTAATCCTCCTTTTGGTCCCGATTCATTATCATCCTATTCCTCTGTCTCGTGTCGATGATGTGGGAAACATTATGACTCTCCTTCAACCAGGTCACTTCCTGTTGACTTCAGCTCATTATCCAGGAAGCCGATCTAAAGAAACCCTTCCGGCACATTGGAGCTTGCATGCCTTAATGGAAATTTATTTGAATTCGATGACAGTTCCTCATCATTGGCCTTTGATCAAGTGATTCCACGGGTGCTCGACACCATATCACTATTCACATTCTATGGATTGTACTAGTTGTAGCTTTAGAGCCATTGTCATTATTGGTGGTTTCTCTCGTGCCTGTTAATAGCTTTTATCATTGGTTGGTAATCAGATGACTTTCTTGCATGTTTTACTTCAACTCACTTATTTGCATGCTTGAATTTGTAATTGTTTGGTTCGATATGGAGTGCAAGACACTGGGTTTTTCTGATAAAATTTAGGCTGTGAGATGTTTTGGTTTATCATGACTATATGCATGACTCTCTTAATTAGATGGCTACGACCATACCTGAGTTTATTTCTTGATCCTTCTTGTTGGATGGTTGAGTCCATACCTTGGATCTCATTTTTATATGTAATCTTTTATGGATGGTTACACCCATGCCACATATTCATGTATCAAAGATGTTAGTTGTACTTGTACTTGCAGGTCTTCCGATGGTGGTTTTTGGTTTGAACATGTTCTCGTAATTCATTTCACTCCTCCCTCTCTCTTGGACGTCATGCTCTAGGGGCATCTGTTACACAATATTTTTTCACCATCCCCGCAATCCCCATCCCAGACATTGGAGGATCATTTTAGTGACTTCTATGCATTTTAATACCTTGTAAAAAGTGTCATTTCATCCCTTGCCATAAGAGGAATATTTCCTCTGTTGATCATTCCTGAAGCACGCTCTCAAAAATATATGATTTTGGGTCGACATTGGTAGGAAGTTATGGCCTCATGCCTATAGAGAAATTAGCATTGGGCCTCGCTCTCATTGGCACTCTGTCTTAGTGGACTGTCTGCGTCAAGATATTTTTGGAATCTTTTTTAAAATAGAGGAGAATTTTCCATTCCCAACCACTTCGTGAGCAGATTCATCACGGTTTATTCAACTGAATAATGTTGAATTCCTTCCTTTGGATTATTTTTTCCTACATTTTAGCAACTCCCCAAAGGATAAGGCCTCCCTTCCACCTTATGAGGGATCCCAAACCACCTCCTCCTCTCCTATAAATACATCCTTCTCACATAGTTGCAACTAGCTGAATAGTCCTTACTATAGCTGGTGTGAGAGTAAATTAAAGAGGAATCCATTGTCGAGAGAGAGTTTAGATCCATTTCTTTGCCAAGTCTAATCCCCGATGAATGCTTGAGATGCATTTTACTGGACCCGTCGAAGGAGGCTACAATGTCAAGGATATTTTGGTTGTAAACTTCTTCTCTCTAATTATTAATACATGAGTAGTTTTTTGGTTCCCATTTTGTGTTTGATATGTTTAATCCTATGCCATATGTTTCATTATCCTTGACCAATAAAATAGTTATGAATGCAAGTATGTTTTTGTATGCTATCATCGTTATTTGATCCTTGTGCAGGTACATGGATATTACCGCTGAAGGAATGCGACTTGTGAAGACGAAGATCAGGAGACCTCTTCCACAAGCTACAACAAGAGCATTGGAACAAAGGTAGGTCATCTATCCCAACTCAGTTTCATTCATAAAATAGGAGTTCGAAGGACTAGCATTTTCCCTTGTTTCTAGACCCACACTAGGGCTAGAGGGATCGCCTCTATCTGTAGAGGGTATTTACTTGCACAACATTTACCTTGTAATTAACCCCCCAAAAGGGACACTTCGTCGCACGACACATAATACTCTACACGTGCTGCGCAAAAATATAGTGTTGTAGAAGATTTGGCGCAAGCACCATCAACCATGTCTTACCTAAAAGTATTGCAAACCTATACAAAACAAAGGAAAGATTTTATTTTATAAATTAGTGGAATTTACACTTAGGATTCCACGCTAGCAATTTTTGACATGGAAAAAATTAATCCTTGCCTTTCCTACTAGCTTGCATTTCAGGTGAAAGTTATATCAAAAGGTAGAGCTATCCATCGAACCATCATTGACGAAGGTGCTTCAAAAAGTGTAATATCCACTACATGTTGGCTCTCCCTAGGTTCTCACTCAAATCATTCAATTTACACACTTTCATCCTGAAAGAATACCTTTCTAGTTTCCCATCACTCAGAGCGGTAAAATGATGATGGTAGATATCGAAGTCATGGATGTAATCTCAATTATAATATGTTTTTGGGTTGTAGTTGGAGTTATGCCATGACTGCCTTTGTATCTTTGGTCTTCCGACTGATCCTCTTTCCTTTGGATGGGAAAATAGTCACAGTGTATCAACTATCCTTTTGTACCGCAGATTTCACCTTGTTTCCCAATGACACCATAGCCTTAGTGGGTGGAATACCATAGCCTTAGTGTTGGTATCAGTCTTTAGAAGGGTTCCTCCATTTTAGGTTATTTTCCTCTCTACCACCTGAGGTTCCATAGACAGCTTCAGTGGTCTCTACCATTCCTAATGGGCTTACCGATCCCTAGATCCTGCCTGCCCCTTCAAATATTGGTTCCTCTTAAGAATGGATGCCACTTTCAACAACTAATTTGGCTTATCAAGCCATTCAATCTGCGCCTTATTCTTCCTCTCCTTTGGTTATGACTGATGGTACCACTTCCTCTTCCATCACCACTCCTTCTAATGATCTCCTCAATAAATTCCTAGATTTAGAACAATCTATTCGAGTGATCATGTCTTTAGAAGAGTGACCTTGGGATGATTCTCATTGTCGCTATTTGATATATGATTCAGACATGGAAACTTTACCAATCCTTCCTTTTGACCCTCCTGAGATTGTTCCTTCGCTCATTTCTCTATCCAAACTATGGATACAGAAGGAAACTTGGGAAATATTTCGAAGACTGTGCTAATCGATATCTCGGTCCAAACAGGTATCATGGAAAACATTCATATTCGAGTTGACTATAATCCTGAGGATATTTTGAGCTTCACCTACCTTTTTAATGAATTTGTAATATTCCAAAATTTGCATACAACAAATTGGAATATCAAATTTTGCTACTTTCACCTAGGAGATGAATAAATGGGTAAGGAGGCCCATGAGCAATAAAAATATGAATAATTTCCATCTTAATGTGGAATGGGATCACCTTAGGAGCTGGATTTTACATTTTCAGGTGTGAACAAGGGAAAAGTAGATGTGCACAGAGTCAAGTTTGACTAAGTCAACATGCATTCTTGAGGAGGAAGAGATCACCCAAGTAAACTAGGTCAATGTAAAAAAGGATCAACCTAGACACACATATGAGAGCTGGATTGAAGACCCCTTAGTGTGAAAGGAGGAAATTCAGGTGAACTAGTTCCAGTTGACCAAGTCAACAGCGCTGCTACAAGAGGAGGGAAGCCAACAAGGACAACGCAGTTTTGAAGGAGGAATATTTACTAGGAAGTCACCTCATCAATGTGTGGGGTCCGGGGTGAGGATACTCACAAAGGATAATAAGAAGGGGATAGGAACAAGGAATTCATTGAGTATTCATATATCTTTTGTCTTTTGACTACTTGCATGCTTTAGCTATTTAGCTGTGGTTGTAGCACTGTTTAGTGAAATAATTCTCATGCGGGAATTCCATCCTATTCTTTGGATCACCTTTCGTAAGGGATATAAAGGGAAGGTTCTGAGCTTCAATTCCATCATCTGGCTGAGGGCCAATCAGCCATCAACATATGTAGTGCATTCATCTTCAGAAACTACGTATTTTATGGAGGTGTAGCAGTAGCAGGGTTGCACCCTTGGAGTTTGTGCTAGTGTTTGAGGAGGATGTGTTTATTTCCCTCTGGAAGGTCTAATAAGGAGGGCCTTTGGAAATTTGCTGTATTGATCAATTATTTTATGTTATATTCAGTCATTTCAAATACATATTTGCAGTAGACTACGTTATTTTCTGCAGTACTACCTTTTATACATGTGCTATGCCCGAAACCCTTGCCGGGTTGTCTTATTTCTTGTGTAAAAGAGGTTAAACCTCCATTTCTTTTCTACTTGATTAATATAATCTATATATCAGTATTATTTTATCATTTTCTATAGAAACCCTCACGGTAATTACGCTTTCATAGTCTTCAGAAATTCTGTTGTTGAAAAGTCATGGGATTGGGGTGTTTTGAGCTATCTTGAGTTGGGGAGATTTGTTTGGTGTAGCTATAATTATTTGTTTCACCTCTAAATTTTCAAGTGGGTTTTATATTATCTAAACTAAGGGATCCAAGTCCCATTCCCCACTATTATTGCGTTATTTTCCAGAAACAATGTTTCTCATGTAGTAGTTGCTCATTGTCCTGATTTGGGAATATTATAAGATATTCTAAAGGCTGCCATTTTCCCTCATTTGGGATATTACAGTGGTATCAAAGCTGCCATCTTGGTCCAGTCTATGGATTTCCGATCCAATCATAATATAAGAAGAAGATGAGAACAAAATTATGGAGAGGATAAGATTAATCTCATCGATTCTCAGATCTAAGAAGAAAGAAGGAGGATGCATTGAAACTCCAAGAGGGTTTCAAGGAGGAGAGAGATGAAATGAGATCTCTAGGATGTTTCAAGATGAAGAAGAAGGTGCATGCACTTCCTGTTCTCATGGAGGAAGAGGAGAGCAAGAAGACCACTTTGAACATGAGATCCTAAGTGGATATTTGGTAGAATAAAAGTGTCAACCTAGGACTATCAAAGAGATCCTAGATCTTCCTCATTTTATCCAATTGAGAGAGGGAAGAAGGCCATGCAGTAGTAGAATGATAAGGGGCAATATATTCCTATTGTCTACTTTTGATGGATCACCCCTATGTACAGTAGAATCTTGGGTGATGAAGTTAGAAGCATTTTTCCTACTACATATAGTGGTGGAAAAAAAGGTTGTGGAGATCTTAGCGCTGCACTTGGAGGGAGGGGAAAGATCTTGGTGGTTCAACTATGTGAATCATACAAGGATGTCTTCTTTTGCATATTTCACTCAAGGAGTGATCAGAAGGTTTAATAGTAGGAAATAAAAGGAGGAGGAGTCCTCTTCCCCACCTGAGGAGCCTTGTACTAACGTTGTCACACTCATGGAGGAGAAGCCACCTACATCAACAGTTATGGAAGCCATTACATTGGAGGGAGGAGCCCTTGCAGCCCTACAAGAGGTTCCCACATCTCATCAAACTACGGGAATATTTCCACTTTTTATTATTGCAGCAAATCCTTCTAACAATTGTGGGAGTTTGTCTTCATATGACCAAGGGTAAAATATTATTGTTGAGATAGAGCAACAGGATTGCATTGCATTATGCAAGCTTGAATGGTTCAAAGAGAAGATGAACCATCATCCTCATGTATCCCTGTTGAGTTGCACACAACCCTTGAGGTGGGAGTGTAATCTTTCGAAGGATGTCATGAACTATGTCCCCCATACTCCTACAAAAGAACATAGATTCATCTTTGAGATGGAGTATGAGGCAACAACTATATCATTGGAGAGACTATTAACACTGCCAAAAAATAGCAGTGAGGAGGATTTTCCTTTATCACATTTGGATATTGATGAATTCAAGATGGTTATGGACATGAGATCTTCTCTAAGCGATCTCCAAGAGAATGCATTTCAGAATTTCATGAAATGCAAAGAAGAGGAACTGGTTGTGGAGGATGGTAGCCCAAATTGGAAGAATTCCAAGATGGAGAATGATAGGAGGCATCCACATGGGGTTGAGTGGATGTGGATGGAGAGCAAGAGGCTAGTGAGCCACTTGAAAATTTATTATACATGGCAGCAAGAGGAAAAGCTGCATTGGCTACTCATGAGAGAGTTTAGCCATCATAAGGCATATCCTTTTCCGAAGGGTATTAGGATGGAAGACACTTGGCAGGACACTAGCATCATATGGTAGCCTAGCAGTTGGATGTATCATGATGATTTGATCCTCTTCATATCAATCAAAATATTTTCACCTCATGATTTGTATGTTGGAGGTGTGAGAGGGCGGCAAGAGTCATTATTGCTATGGATTCTCTTGAGAGAGTATGGGCAGAGGTTTTTCCATACTCCTTATGATATTTCAAGAGGAAGGAATGACATAATCAAGGTGCAAAGAGACTACCCTTTAGCATTGAAGGAAAATGAGGAGCTTCCACATAGGAAGAATATCTTCTCACATAGCAACATGATGGTGGATTGTTTTGACATGTGGAATGTCAAGGGAAGAAGTCATGGAGTGACTAGAGCCTTATCACTAAGGCCTACAACACTGTCACTTGGGAGTATGTCTTGACTGCTAGAGAGTTCCAAGATGAGTATGTATCCCTCCTTTTTAAAGATTTTTATGAGAGGATTCTCATGGGAGGAATCATTCATGAACCTCGCTTTCAACCTACTCCCTATGTATGGTAAGAAATGCATTTCTGTACTTATTGATTTTTCCACTGAATATTTGCATATTTTTACCATCTCTACACAGTGCATTGCTCCACAAAGGAGCAAGATTATTTTTGGGTCATATGGTCACTTTAGGGCCAACCTTTGTAGTAATGATAACCCATTTCCACATTACTTTGGGCAAGTGTATTGTTTTTTTGATCATGTACAACTGATGTATATTGTTGCTTGCTATCTTATAGTAGATGAGAAAACATATACAACTGGTAGCTCATTGGAAAACAACTTGCCACATGATGTTCTAAATCAACAGTTGGAAAGACTACGCTGTATAAACCAAGGAAACTATGTGTATCATCCTCACTTGCACATAGCCTTCATCAACTTTCTAATTTGGATGATATATGGTAGTGATGTGCCATTCACTTTGAATGTAATGGTTTGGGCCAACATGATCCATAGTTTTGGAGAGGGGATCTTTGAAGATTCAATATTTTTCTTGCCACTTGAGGGAAACTTGTTTGCAACCCATGATCAGCATGCATTATAAACTTATCATGAGTGGAGAGGAATACAATGTAGGGTAGGCTATCTTGTCTACCATGTTCATATTTTTAGCCCACCTATTTTGCATGAGCGAAAGGTGGAAGAGATTCTTCATGAGTTTCCATCCTAGAGGGTGACTCATTTTGTATGGTCGATATCTTGGGGATGGGAGATTAAAATGGGGATGATGAACCCCAATCTATATCAGCCCTCATGCCTCAAGAGGACCTTTAAATAGCCCATTTTTTCCTCCGTGGATGTTTCACTGTCACATGATGTCAGCTATTTGGAATGTTCACCAACAGATAGCTTACACACTTGGGAGGGGAAGCTTGGAGATGTATTGATCGAAAAACACCTTGATCTATGGGGTATATTATCATATGAGGATGCTACAGGGGAAGAAGATGAGGTTCTTCAGTCCTATATTTTCAGTTTCTTGAGGACAAGCAACATTAGAGAGGGGAGGACTATAATATCCAAAATTTACATACAACAAATTGGAATATTAAATTTTGCTGCCTTCACCTAGGAGATGAATAAATGGGTAAGGAGTCCCATGAGCAATAAAAATATGAATAATTTCCATCTTAATGTGGAAGGGGATCACCTTAGGAGCTGGATTTTACACTTTTAGGTGTGAACAAGGGAAAAATAGATGTGGACAGAGTCAAGTTTGACTAAGTCAACATGCATTCTTGAGGAGGAAGAGATCACCCAAGTAAACTAGCTCAATGTAAACAAGGATCAGCCTAGACACACATATGAGAGCTGGATTGAAGACCCCTTAGTGTGAAAGGAGGCAATGTAGGTGAATTAGTTCCAGTTGACCAAGTTAATAGCAATGCTACAAGAGGAGGGAAGCTAACAAGGACAACGTAGTTTTGAAGGAGGAATCTTTACTAGGAATTCGCCTCATCAATGTGTGGGGTCCAAGGTGGGAAGAGTCACCAAGGATAAGAAGAAGGGGATAGAAGTAAGGAATTCATTGAGTATTCATCTATATTTGGTCTTTTGACTACTTGCATGCTTCAGCTATTTAGCTGTGGTTGAAACATTGTTTAGTGCAAGAATTATCATGCAGGAATTCCATCCTATTCTTTGGATAAAATTGCTTAAGGGATATAAATGGAAGGTTATAAGCTTCAATTCCATCATTTGGATTAGGGCCAATCAGCCATCAACATCTACAGTGCATTCATCTTCAAAAACTGTGTCTTTTATGTAGGTGTAGCAAGGTTGCACCCCTGGATTTTGTGCTAATGTTTGAGGAGGAGGTGTTTGTTTCCCTCTGGAAGGCTAATAAGGAGGGCATTTGGCCATTTTTTGCATTGATCATTTATTTTATGTTATATTCGGTCATTTCAAATACATATTTGTAGTATACTGTGTTATTTTCTGCAGTATTGTCTTTTATACATGTGTTATGGCAGAAACCCTTGCCGGGTTGTCTTATTTCTTGTGTAAAAGAGGTTAAACCTCCATTTCTTTGCTACTTGATTACTATAATCTCCAGATAAGTCTTATTTCATATTTTTTTGTAGAAATCCTCATGGGAATTATGCTCTTACAGTCTTCATAAATTCTATAGTTGAAAAGTCATGGGATTGGGGTGTTTTGAGCTATCTCGAGCTGGGGAGATCTATTTAGTGTAGCTAGAATTATTTGTTTCATCTCTGACTCTGAAAATGGGTTGTATATTATCTAAAATAAGGGATCCAAGTTCCAGTTCCTAATATTATTTCATTATTTTCCAGAAACAACGTTTCTCATGCAGTAGTTGCTCATTGTCCTGATTTGGGAATATTATAAAATATTCTAAAGGCTACCATTTTTCCCTCATTTGGGATATTACATAATTCCATTATGTATTTTCTTGGTATTATGAGGAAATTCCCTACATATATCCTTCTATTCTTGAGAATGAGATCATGATTTACAACAACGTCAAGCCTGTTCATCAAAGACTTCGACCATTCCGTCCTCACAAAAAAGCTAATATCAAGACCAAAGTCAAAAAAAATTTAAGTGTTGGTTTCATCTACCCTGTTCTCTTGATTGAATGGGTGTCTAATTTGGTTCCCGTAGAAAAAAAATAAGGTGCCATCCATGTCTATGTCGACTACCGTGATTTTAATGTTGCATGTCCAAAAGACAATTATCCAACTTTGTTAATTGACTAAATAGTCGACGATTGCACCGATTGTGAATATTTATTCTTGATGGAAAAATTCTTAGGGTATAACCAGATTGTTTCCAAACCTAATGACTGACAAAAAAATGCCTTCATCTTTCCTTGAGGCATATTTACATATTAGAATATCCCATTTAGTCTCAAGGATGCTTGTGAAACCTTTTAAAGGGCCATGGACTATGCCTTTCATGATATTAGACATATTTTTCAAGATTACTTGGACGATATTCTGGCTCATTCAAGGAAACGAGCCCAACACCTAGCTCATCTTCGAGAAATATTTCTTAGGTGTATGTTCTATAAAATTCATTTGAATGTGCATAAGTGCATATTTTTTGTTGAGTTTAGATGTATGCTTGGGTTCATTGTCTCTAATCATGGGATACACGTTGATCCCGATAAGATAAACATAATTACTCAATTTCCTGTACCAAAATCCATCCCACAACTCCAAATTTTTCAAGGGAGGGAAATCTTATTACATCGTTTCATCATGAATTATGCCAAAATAACGAAATTTTTTATGAGTCTACTCAAGAAAGGAGTACCCTATTTGTGGGATGATCAAGCTCAATGACCATTTGATGCCTTGAAACATGCACTCATATCATCCCCCCTACATAGTCCTCTTGACTACGCTCGCGAATTTATTTGATACCTAGCAGCCTCACCATCCTCCATTGGAATGGTTCTGGTTCAAAATCATGATGATCATAGTGAGAATGTGGTTTAATATCTCTCAAAATGCCTGGTCAGGCTTGAACTATGATATGCACATGTGGAGAAACTATCCTTGGCAGTTGCTTTTGTTGTAAATCACTTCTACCACTACATCCTATTGCAACAGACTATTGTTATTTCCTTGGAGGAATCCCATGAGACACATTCTGTCTCATCAAGTTATTGGTGGAAAAAATTTCAAATGTATTTTCATCCTCCAACAATTTGATCTTCCACTTCCAAGGCTAAAAAATCCCTAGTCTTCACCGAATTGTTTTCATACCTTCCCAGAGTTGGCCCAAATGAAGTAACCCATGATGCTATGCCTGATGAATCTGTCTATCTGGTTGAATATACCAATCCTTGGTACAAAGACATTATTTTCTACCTCCAAATGAAACTTTTTCATCTAGATATATCGTCAGAATACCATTGTCACATCTTCCAAAAATCCAGACACTACTTAGTGTTGAACGATACTCTATATTTTCATGGTAATGACTCATTTCTTCGACGTTGTCTTACACATTCTGAGGTGTAACAGGTTCTTAATGACTGCCATGTTGGGGCTTGTGGTGGTCATCTTTCTCGCATGGCTACTTCCTAGAATATTTTGCGTGCAGGATACTACTGGCTAGCTTTGTTCAAATATTGTACTACTGCAGTCCAGTAGTGTCACCTTTATCAAATCTATATAAATAAAATTCGCATGCCCCCTTCCCCTATTCACTCGATTATTTCCATCGGCTCATTTTCTAAATGGGGCATTGTATTCATCACTTGTAATCCCAGTTTATCTGATCAACACAACTACATCATTGTTGCTGTATAATAATTCACGAAGTGGGTTGAAGCCGTTCCCACTTTTCGGGATGATGGAGAAACCACTACTATATTCCTATTTAATCAAGAAATATTTCATTTTAGTGTACCCCACACAATCGTTACAACCCATGGGTCCCAATTTTAGAACCATATGATGTATCACTTGACATATTTTCTTAGTTTCATTAAGAAAATTCTTCCTCCTACTACCCATGGGCCAATGGGCAGGTGGAAGCTGTCAATGGAATCCTCAAAACCATGATTTGTCTATTAGTAGGAAATCATAAAAAATTTTGGCATCGATTGTTATATTCTGCAATATGGGCATACCAAACATTAGTGAACATTGCTACAGGATTCACACCATTTAAGATTTCTTATTTCCTAAAAGCAGTTTTTCCTATCGAGTTCCAAATTCCCTCCCTCAAACTAGATGTTGAACTCCTTCCCTTCTTTACTGTCGAAGAAGAGTGCTTTCTGTCACTAAATCCGTTAGATGAGACTCGTTGAGATGTTTCCCTACATATTAAAGCACGCAAGAGATGAGTCAAAGCTAATTTCGACAAGAATTTCAAGCCTCGATTTAACCAACAAGGTGGCCTCGTTTTACTTTACGATCATAAGCATGATATGTTGTGTAATATTCCCAATTTTCCATCATATAATTGGAATATTAGAGTTCTTAATTTTCTTAATTAAGTGAGTAAATAAGAGGGTGGAGGGACCCATAAACCCCATCGATGAATAAAATACAATTTTGATGTGTGTATGTGGATAATTTAGAATTAAAAATGCATTATGGAGTAGTGGAGCAGCATCTTAAATGAAGGAAGATTGGAGATCGTGCCAAATTAATGATAAATTCATGGAGATCACGGAGGAAGTAAAATGAGATCATGGTGCATTAAAAGTAACATCATAGATAACTAATGATGAAATAGTGAGGAAGTTGTGCATCTAATGCACACATGATGGAGAGAGTGGGAGTTAAAAGTAGAGATGGTGAAGAACATTGAGATTTAGTGTAGTCTTCATGGAGGCTAGTGGCCACATATGCAACGCATTTATGAGGTGGGCCAGGGCTATGGAAGGATCACAAAGCATATAAGGGATATGAAGGCAACAATAGAAGGAAGACTTTAGATTATTACTTCTGATATGTTTAGATCTGGATTTGTCATTTGACATTTCTAAGCATGCTTCAACTATTTAGCTAAGTCTGTAGTGTTGTTTAGCACATGGGTGTTTCCGAGTAGATAGAGAGACTGTATACCTCCTAAAATTGTGATTAAAATCATCTTTATTCAGATTCAATGGAATAATTTATGAACAAACTCATGGGGTGGCCATGGGCTCACCTATATCTCCTATAATTGCCAACAATTACATGGAACATTTTGAACGGAAAGCCCTCAAATCCTTTCCATTCACCCCTAAAGAATGGAAAAGATATGTAGATGACGTTTTCGCAAAATGGACCCATGGTAAATTGAAATTAAATGATTTCTTAGCTCGCATTAATAGTCTCTCTAGTCACATTAAATTTACCATTGAAATTGAAAAGGATTTCCAATTACCTTTCCTAGACATCCTTTTAACAAAAAAAGAAGGAAAACTTAGCACCAAAGTTTATAGAAAGAAAAATCACACAAATAGATACCTTCATGCTAACTCCCATCACCATTCTAAGCAAAAAATTGGCATCATCAAAACCCTAACAACTAGGGCGTCCAGAATTTCAGACTCTCACCACCTAGAACATGAGATAAACCATCTTTGCCATGTCTTTCAACATAATGGATATAATAAAGATGTCATAAATAAAACCATTTACCATACCCTTAATAAAAATAACAC
Organism: Pinus albicaulis; assembly: GCA_034641835.2. NCBI lineage: Eukaryota > Viridiplantae > Streptophyta > Pinopsida > Pinales > Pinaceae > Pinus > Pinus albicaulis. The sequence goes on from CM076583.1 coordinate 663,888,196, forward strand.
AAAAAGAACCTTTGACATCCCTAAAATTTCTTTGCCTTACACAAAAGGAACAACTGATAAAATCTCCAAAATCCTCAGCAAACATAACATTAAGATCACCTTCACTCCCCCTAATTCTATTATAAATATGGTAGACTTAGCTAAGGACCCTATAAACCCTAGTCTACACAAAGGAGTTTACATTATACCTTGAAAAGAATACATTGGAAAAAGAAGTAGATCCCTTAGCATTAAACTGAAAGAACATGCTACTGACATATCTAGGAACATAACTCCTAAATCAGCCTTGGCAGAGCATGCCTTCTCATCCTCACATTACATACGAACAGGGGATGCCAAAATTGTCTCTAAAGAGGACCATTACCTAAAAAGAAAATTCAAAGAGGCCATAGAATTCGAAAAAAGGAAAAATAACATAAATCATGATGATGGTCTTATCATCAACAATACTTGGAAACCCTTAATACATCATACCTCTCATGACATCAAAATTAAAAATAAATAAATCATAAATGTGATAATTAGTCTAATTTTTTTTTTTATTCATCCTTTTTATAGTATAACCCCTTTATTAATTAATTTCTTAATTTTTGAATTCATTTAGGTTTAATAATCTTACTACATTATATTTCAATTAAAAATAATAAAAATAATAAAAATAAAATTAAAAATTAAATAAATAAATAAAATTAAAAATTAAAAAAAAATATAAAATAATAATAATAATAAATTAACTAATTAACTAATTAATTAATTAATTAATTAATAAACAAATAAATTAAATAAATAAATAAGTTAAATTTAATTAAATTTAACTAAATTAAATTAAATTAAATTTATATTTCATCCAACCGACAATAATAAACTCCTGAATAATTTACTATTTATATAATTATTCCTTTGCCCTAATACTCACAATATTTTCAAATAATATTTGGCGTCTACCCATAATAATGGACTCACTTAGGAAGTCTGAAATGTTGGGTTATTAAAAAACTCAGAAACAGGTTATTCCTTTCTCTTCTAAAATCTATTTCACCTATATAGACTCTCTTTTTAATCCCACCCTTACCCACGGGGGACTTCGAGTGCCTACTCTGGGAAGGTTACTCTGAGCTGCCATACATTATCAATCATTGGTTCCACATTCAACCACTCTCATATGCACATTCAGTCTCAGGAATTGTGCATTCTTACTTAAGGGTCTGAGAGGAGGAGGTTGTTTCTAGAATTTTAGCTAGGAAACCGGTGGAGGATTCATCCTTTCACCTTGGGATTCAAGATCAGTATTCCAGGAGCTGTATATTCATATCCAGAATTTAGGTCATCATTACACACCTCCATGAAGCAAAAATTCCCCAAGGGATTATGTAATCCAGTCCTATAGATCTATTGGAGGAGGGAAGTTTCTAGTATTTTAGCTGGAAATTCTTGTGAGGGACAATTCCTTCACTTTGGGAATACTATTTCCATCATTATTGAGCTATATTGTAGCATCTAGCATCAGGATATAGAGCCTCCATCCTTGACTACACAATTTTCTTCAGTTGTTTTGTATTCAACAACTACATTTAGTGTAGGAGGAAGGAGGAGATAGATCTTGAACTTCTAGCTTGAGGATCTAGTGAAGGGATCAACCCTTCAAGCATTGAATTGATAGTATATCATTGCAAGCATCTATTCTTCAGTTCATGCTTCAAATCTGCATACCCAACAATGATATAGTTGCATGTCTAAGAGGGTGATTTTCCAAGATTTTCAGATTTGGAAATCTTTTCTAGGTTATCTTGGGCATTCATCATAGAGCCCGGATTTGAAATCTCGGCATGATCTGAGCTCCAAAACTGCCAGATATACATTTCTATATTTTGTCGGCAGTTGTAGTCCCAACATTTATATCAAGGAGAACACAATATTCATTTCATCAATCCAATAATTACGCATTCCCCCTAGTAGGAGGACTTCATGGTCATTCTAGGCCACTTGTTTGCCTTGAGTGTCTCATATTTTGAGAATTGTTGTACTTTTTTACCCACCTCCTATTAATAAAATGGCTGAACTATTATGTCTATTTGTATGGTGTATTTAGATTATTTGTTCATTGTTGGAGTTTCAAACTATTGTGTTTTTGTATTACTGCATTCTCCCTTTTGGGATAGTACAGTGGTATCAGAGCATGATCTTTGGCTCATCTTGTGGGAACTTCATCTTTAACATCAAAAGAAGAAGAAGATAGTAGAGATATAAAATGATAGAGGGTTTCAATTTTTCCACTCTTCTCTTTAAAAATATGCAATATCTCTTCAAGGAAATAAAAAAAATGAAGAAAAAAAGGTAAAGGAACGATCCAAGAATATTTCATAAGGAGGATGGTCCAAGCACTTCCTATCAGCAACAGAAACAAGCAGAAAGGCAAAGTTCTCCTTATCATTCTACTAGATCCACTTTCTTTGAGCAGGAAGGTGAATGGTGTGAATATGAGGGAGAATTGAGGTACGATACCCTAATTAAATATTTTTCTGAGTAAAAATCACAACCTAGAGTAGTCAAGGAGAATATAACTCTCCAACAGTTCTTAAAACTCAAAGAAGAAAGGAGATCCCGTAGCAACAATTGAGGAAATAAGCATAGATTCTTCTTGCCTACATTTGATGGATCATCCACAAGCACATTGAGGGCTTGGAGGGAAGAGTTAGCTACATTCTTTTAGCTACCCAGTAGCAGAAAGAGAGGCTATTGAGATTATAGTGCTACACCTTGACGATGAAGAAAAGGATTGGTGGTTCAGTTATTTATCACATGCCAAAGTGGCTGCTTATGCAAATTTCTTTAAAATATTGAAGAAGAAGTTTGGTAAAAGGAAACCAGAGTCATTTCTCATAGTGACATTTCCCATCATTTATGAGATAGTACATGAAGAACCAAAGGAATATGTCATCATTATCACTCTAGAAGAGGAGCCCCTACCACCACCACCAGCTATAGAAGTACTTACATCAGGAGGAGGAACACTTGCAACTTTGCAATATGGTCTTGAGCTCTTGACATTGGGAGCCCCATGCACGATTCAAGAGATTCATGAGGAGGAGGAGGCAGATACCAGTGCTAGTACAGTAGAAGAGGAGCATCCATCACCATTACCAACAGTTGTAGAGGCCAGTGCACTGGTTGGAGGAACTCTTGTAGCTGTGCAAGCTGTTCTAGAGATTCAACTTATCCAAGGTTTGCTAACATTTTCATCTCATACTATTTCATTACCTCATATTGAGATTTGTGAGACCATGCCATCAGATAAATTGCATAACCAAGGATTAGAGCACCTTGCTGATTTGGAGTAGAAAATTATCACTACTCAGAGGACCCTTGACTTGATCAAGGAGGAGATGTATAGCTATCCCAGTCTATCATGGTGTAATATTCCCAAATGGGGAAAGCAGGAATATAGTGCAAAATGCTAGAATAGTAGTTTAAAACATCATATAAAACATGAGGCCAATATGGAGACCTTCCATTCATCATAAAAAAAGCATATATGTATAAAATAATGGGCCACAAACCATAATACAAGATAGAACAAGCCTCCAATAGACAAAACCCTCAAAAGAGGTGTTGCTACTATATATCAAAATGTTGGAAGACTGCTATAGGGTAGTCATGGATGCACTGCTACAAAAAATGAATACACAAAAGGTCATGGGCTTATATATGCCTCAAAATATACAATAAATACAGATCTAGGCACTATACAACCTCCAATGAAGAACCCCCAAAAGGGTTTTCAGCAATACACCAATGTACTAGATGGGAATCAAAGCCATAGGGCTGAAGATACGCTGCAACTATGAACTGGAAAGATGGGCTGATATGATATGAAAAATAATGCATCCTCCTCCAATAGGTCCTCTAGATGAAAGGCTGATCCCTTCACTAGGAAACATCCTCCCCAAATGGTGTACTGAAACCACCCTGCAACTCCTTCCTGAAAATAACGTAGTCCAATATAGAAACTACATTGCAGGGGAAAATAAATAATTGGCATGATGCCAAATGCTGCAATAAGGCTTAATGGCCTTCCTTACTATCTTCCCAATGGAAGGGAACCATTCTCCACTGAAAATAAGCACTGAAGTGACCCAAATGTGTTCTCCACTACTGTAACCTGAAACACAACTCAACCTTCAACATGATCTGCACTGTAGATGAAAGATGGAGCTTGGCCAAATTCCTAAATGTGGAAGTATAGTACAAAGTCTTCCTATGAGGCCTCTCAAGGATAGAGGTGGGATTATTGATCAGGAACACCCTCTGCTAAACAACACTGCAATATTAGCTAAACATTTGAAGAAAGATATATGTCTAAATAGACCATATATCAAACATAAACATATATCAACATAATGAAATATGGTTTCCATCCTCCTGCTTATATAAGTGATGATATTTATAACCCTAATCCCCATTAATTTATGACACTACTTCCATGCAAAGAGTCTCCATCTAAAACTGTGCTATCCCTCCATAAATATCCACTCCTCCATGACAGTGTTGTTGATTTGGTCAAGGTTGACCCATTCTATCTGTTCTAGACCCTTTTCACACCCAAGGGTGCTCAATTAAGCTGCCAAGATGTCCTCCTTTCACATTGGCATTTATTTTATTCATATTAAGGAGATTTATGGATCTCCATATCCTTTTATTCATCAAACAAGAAAGAAAAAACAAAATTAATATTCCAACTAGCTCATGGCTAATTGGGAATATTATATTCCTCACCTGCCAAATTTTGCTTGTCCTCAATAAACTGAAAAGGTGAATGCTGCAGATCTTCTCCTCCATCATTGGTGACATTTCCATGTGATAATATTCCCTCATAAGTGATAGCATCCCAAGTGCTGCTAAATCCACATTGACCTTCAAGATGCATTAAAATGGCATCACTCAATTCTCAACCGACATAATTCCCAGATTTGGGAAAATTCAATAATGCGGAAGCTTATTATTAAATCTCTGATTTAATTTTATAATAAAACCCAATCGAAAATCTTCATATGTGGAGTTGTTCCTCTTAATACATTCTTGGTCTTAATCAAAATTTAAACCCAAATTTTAAAGTTCAACCCTCACCTGATGGGACTTCGAATCAACATTTGAATTTTATAATTAAAACCAATATATAATGGCCCACAATATACCAACCATCAAATGCACTCATAAATCTGAATGCCAAATAACATTTCATCCCATATCAAAGTTCAACTTTGATAAAAACCCCAAAGTGCCAACATACACTAATGTTCGGGGCCCACAACATTATTAATGCATATTCGACTCCACACTTATCATTTCACTTTGTTTAAACATTCATAAATGTTTTGCATGGGCTTTTAATAAAATTTCATTTCATAAAACGTTGGTTCCATACCTTGCTAACTCTTGCACAACTTCTAATGTGAATACCATCAGATCTTCATCTCCATGCATCCGATGACTATCGCATTCAATTGACTCCTGACGTTTATCACTCCATAGTCACCCAACATCAATGGTTTTTAAATACCATTCATGTCACATGTCATTCTTAGAGGGTTATCGCGTTCAAAAAGGAATTTACCATTTACCAGGCTTTGGTCACGTGAAACCCATTCATGGGTTTGCAAAACTGCTCCACGGCTTTACTGTTCATCGCATAGTTCCACTTCAATTCTTAATATAGGATTTCTGCAAATCCTGTACTTTAATACACCTCGGATTTTCTTGTTTTCGTGGCACTATGACTCAAAGTTCCACTTTGTCACTTCTCTTTTTCATAGCGTCTTTACTTTGAATTTATTTGATTCGAGACCTATGCATATTGGTAAACACTCAAACCACCCATAGATTTATGCTCCACTTCTCATTCCACTGCAACGATGAAACCATTCCAAATCACTGCATCATTACTACTTAATGATGCTATTTCATCTCACATGCTTTGTTTCAAGGTCCGAATAGCCCTTGCTACTTCTCTCTGCGCATTCATCCAAATAGACCGATTCCAACCAATTCTGGAGTCAAACAACCCACTTAGGTTACATCAACAAATGAATGAATCTTTGTTATTCATTGTCTATGGTTCTGTCCACCTTTCATAAAAGATTCAAATCAACTTCAAACCCCGAGTCTCACCGTATTGTGAATTGCACAACAAATTATGTGATTTATCATTGAACTAGCATTTTTCTTCTACGTTGTACATATTAACTTCAATATGAAGGACTATGATGTGAAATAGATCCATTCTGTGATTGATTCACATATGCAATCTATCCTGAATTCAGTTACAAACTGAATTTCCACACAAAATTCAAATAATGAATATTTTCCCTCAAACCATATAGTCAACAATCCTGTTGTTTCATCTGCACACAATATGACTTCAGAAATGAAACATAAACTCAGAAAATCAAGTATTCTCACACAAAATTAAATCGATTCATGTATGCATAACTCAAAATCAAATTCTTTCATATATACAAATAAAATCAAATCACAGTTGTTCCTGGCCTGATCTTCAATCAATGGCCCTTTCTACAATTGCCTGTAGGCTTACAAACAAAACTCTGTTTGTCCAAATTCTACTCTAACTCCCTACCTACTTGCCTCTTTCCTTTGAGGCTTATTAATTTTATACAGAATAATCTGAACTAATTTAGTTTCAGATCCTCAATAATTTCCTAAAAATACTCAAGTCCTAAAATATCTCTTTTATCCCTAAGGATCCTCTTTAATCCCAAAAATCATGAAACTAATTTCTAACTTAAGATTTAAGATCAATTCCTAAATCTCAAATATCCTATGTCCCTCATGTTCTCCAATCATTCGGGAACATTTACAAAATCCTCACAATAATTAATATCTCACATTAAAATCACTCAAAACCATTAATAATTACATAAGAAATTAATATTCTTTTGAACACTCAAGACCCCTATGTTTATTAAAATACAAAGTATTTTCTTGAGCCTAATGCCCCTGCATTAGAATCCCAAGGTAAAAAATAATCATGATCTCCTAATCATGTTCTTTTAGTCTTTGTCTTCCTGGATCCCACGCTTTGTTCTATAATTGATCATCTATTTATGCTGTTGTTTGTTGCTTTTCTCTAGGTCTACATATTTTATGCTGCCTTGCTCCACTGGCTGCACTTTCACAATCTGCTACTGTCTTTCTTCTGTTGCTATTTCTTCTTTTCTTTCCTTCTGATCTCTTTTTATGCGACACTTTCATCATTACCCTTCTAATTAGTTAAATTTCTCTGTCCAATAAATCTTCTGATTGCTGAATTATTTCATCTCTTTATTGCTGCTCTTTCATTCTTACTCTTGATTGCTGAGCTTTTACACTTGCTCCTGCTTTCTGAGTTCTTATTTTTTGAACTCTTACTGCCACCCTATCATCCCTACCCTCCTATTTTCTGCAACTGAAAAATTCTTCCAAATTGTCACTTAAGACAATTTCTTTGCCTCCTTCCTTCAACAATTCATTGGACTAGTACATAGTATACCCTTTACTGCTATCTTCATTCCCTTGCATCTGCAATTCCCAATTTTGAAATTGATATTTCTCTTCCTGCACTGAATTCTGATTATTCAGCATAATTTCCAGCAATTCAATTTCTTCATTCTGTGCATTAAATAATTCCACATAATTTTCTTCCTCCTCTTTTATTTGACTGTCCAACTGTGTCAATTTTGTTCCAGCATCAACAAAACCTACATTCATAAAACAATTATTAAAATAAAAATCATAAGGCTTCAGTGCCTTTCTTTCCTCTGCTAGTATTTTAGTATGCTGCCCTAAATTTTCCTCTTCTATCAGCACATCAATATGCAGATTCATTCTCCTTAAAGAATTCTTTGAAGAATCCTCAAGACTGTCAACAAGTCTCTCTTTCACACCATCTTCTTCCATGATGTTTTCCTGTTCTTGTTCACTGTAGTGAACCATGCTTCCTGAAATATCCCTATCATACTCTGAGTTTTCCAAAAAATATTCTAGAAATGCAATTTATTTTTGGCATTTCTGAAGTATTTCATCATCATTTACAATCCCTGCATTTATACACAAATTTTCAGTTTGAAATTTACAAGTTTCAATAGTCTCAACTGTTGCTTCACATATCAGCTCTTCAGACTGAATCTCTTCTCCTTCATTCACAAGAATTTATTCTTGTATTGTAACAAATTCAAATACAAATGCATCACTTCTTCCCTCTTTCAAGAGACATTCTTCATCATTCTTCAATTCAGAGTATTTATCTTCTAAAACATACTCTCCCATACTTTTGACAACTTCAAAATATTGTTTATCCTCTTTTGCAAAACCTGTATTCACATCACAATTATTAGATTAAAAAACATAAGGCCTTACATCATCCAACCGATCAGAACTTGTCCAACAACTCAGGAAATAATCAATAATTCCCTCTTCAACAAGGTAGACTTCTTGCTATCCTAAATCTTCACCATGATTCATAAGATCTTTCACAGATTTGCATTATCCATCTATACCCATATCTTTACTCTTTTCTACTTCACAAATGGAAACTTCCATTTTCAACTCAACTTCTCTGAGTTCTACATATTCCAGTTGTACATTTATCCTCTGTTCAAGCTTTCTCAGCTTTTCTGCTAACTACGTGTTCACTTGTTGTTCTCTCTTCTATTGTAGCCTCTGCCACTTTACTCTATTCTTCATGAGCCAACCAATTCTCTAGTTTTCCTCTATCATCATTTTCAATTTATTAAATTTTTCTCTTACCTCAGCTAATTATTTCTCATATTCTACATTAGTCAACTGCTGCTTTATGCCATTTGCCTTGGCATATTATTTCCCCTTTCTTCTGTTGTGGTCTCTCTCTGAACCTTTGTTATCTCCTCTATGACTATCAGTAGTCATATTCTTCTCCATGAGTTCCTCACTCATTCAACATGAGCTATACTAAAGCCTCTACAATAACAAGTCCTCCTTGTTACAACTTACCTCACCAATCCTCTCCTCTAGATTTGGTCTTTTGGAAAGCACTGGTCCTCTATCTGCTAGAACCTTTTGAGCATTTCTTTCTGCTCCTTCTAGGCTTTAACTAATCTGCAACTTCTAAGAACACAATTTTCCTTTTCATCCAACCTCTGTTGGAATTCGTCAAGGTTCTGCCACATTCTTCTTCCACTTAGAATCCTTTTCTGGATTCCTTCATCACTTCTCTCAAAGCTATGATCTTCTTTTGTTGAGATTTTCTTCAACTACCTGCAACCTAAATTCTACAAACATAATCTTTAAACCAAAGTTAAAATAACATTTTGCAACTCACCTTCAATATCCCTGTATGATCTTGCTTTACCTCTCATCTGCACTGTATCTCTATGTGTTGCAATCAATTAGTTTCAAAATCTGATCCCTTTTCATTTTCTCCATTACACATGCATTCAATTAAAAAAGATTTGAACCTCAAAAAGAGTTATTTCTAGCTCCGATACCACTTGATAGCAGCCTAAGTGCTGCTAAAGCCACATTCACCTTCAAGATGCATATAAAATTGCATCATTCAATTCTAAACCAACATAATTCCTAGATTTGGGAAAATTCAATAATGAGGAAGCTTATTATTATATCTCTGATTTAATTTTATAATAAAACCCAATCCACAATCTTCATATGCAGAGTTGTTCCTCTTAATACATTCTTGGTCTTAATCGAAATTTAAACCCAAATTTTAAACTTCAACCCTCACCTCATGGGACTTCGAATCAACATTCGAATGTTATAATTAAAACCACTATATAATGGCCCACATTATACCAACCATCAAATGCACTCATAAATATGAATGCAAAAATAACATTTCATCCCATATCACAGTTAAACTTTGATAAAAACCCCAAAGTGCCAACATACACTAATGTTTGGGGCCCACAACATTATTAATGCATATTCGACTCCATACTTATCATTTCACTTTGTTTAAATATTTGGAAATGTTTCCCATGGTATTTTAATAAAATGTCATTTCATAAAACGTTGGTTCCATACCTTGCTAACTCCTGCGCAACTTCTGATGTCAATACCATCAGATCTTCATCTCCATGCATCTAATGACTATCACATTCAATTGACTCCCAACATTTATCACTCCATAGTCATGCGACATCAATGGTTTTTAAATACCGCTCATGTCACGTGTCATTCTTAAAGGGTTATCATGTTCAAAAAGGAATTTACCATTTACCAGGATTTGGTCGCGCGAAACCCATTCATGGGTTTGCAAATCTGCTCCATAGCTTTACTGTTCATCGCACAATTCTGCTTCAATTATTAATACAGGATCTCTGCAAATCCCGTACTTCAACGCACCTTGGCTTTTCTTGTTTTCGTGGCACTGTGACTCAAGGTTCCACTATGTCACTTCTCTTTTTCACAATGTCTTTAATTTTCATTTCTTTGATTCGAGACCTCTGCATACTGGTAAACACTCAAACCACTCATGGCTTTATGCTCCGCTTCTCATTCCACTGCAATGATGCCACCATTCTGATTCACTTCATCATTACTACTTAACAATGCTATTTCGTCCCACATGCTTTGTTTCAAGGTCCGAATAGCCCTTGCTACTTCTCTCTGCGCATTCATCTGAATAGACCGGTTCCAACCAATTCTGGAGTCAAACAAACCACTTAGGTTACATCAACACATGAATGAATCTTTGTTATTCATTGTCTATGGTTTTTTCCGCCTTTCATAAAAGCTTCAAATCGACTTCAAACCCCGAGTCTCACCACATTGTGAATTTCACAACAAATTATGTGATTCCTCGTTGAACCAACATTTTTCTTCTACGTTGTACATATTAACTTCAATATGAAGGACTATGATGTGAAATCGATCCATTTTGTGATCGATTCACATATGCAATCTATCCTAAATTCAGTTACAACTGAATTTCCACAAAAAATTCAAATAATGAATATTTTCCCTCAAACCATACAGTCAACAATCCTGTAGTTTCATCTGCACACAATATGAATTCAGAAATGAAACATAAACTCAGAAAATCAATTATTCTCACACATAATTAAATCGATTCATGTACGCATAACTCAGAATCAAATTCTTTCATATATACAAATGAAATCAAATCACAGTTGTCCCAGGCTTGATCTTCAATCAATGTCCCTTTCTACAATTTCCCGTAGGCTTACAAACAAAACCTTGTTTGTCCAAATTCTACTCTAACTCCCTACCTACCTGCCTCTTAGGCTTATTAATTTTATACAGAATAATCTGAACTAATTTAGTTTCAGATCCTCAATAATTTCCTAAAAATCCTGAAGTCATAAAATATCTCTTGTATCCCTAAGGATCCTCTTTAATCTCAAAAATAATGAAACTAATTTCTAACTTAAGATTTAAAATCAATTCCTAAATCTCAACTATCCTATTTCCCTCATGTTCTCCAATCATTCGGGAACATTTACAAAATCCTCACAATAATTAATATCTCTCATTAAAATCACTCAAAACCATCAATAATTACATAAGAAATTAATATTCTTTTGAAAACTCAAGACCCCTATGTTTATTAAAATACAAAGTATTTTCTTGAGCCTAATGCCCCTGCATCAATAAGCCAAGTGTCTCCCAATCCATCCCTCCATGAAATGCTCCTCCCAAGTTCTCATTAAATGTAAATTACTCATCCCATAAGGAAGGAATAGATCCAATGAAAAAATCATGGTTTTCCCAATGTCCTCCCTGAAACATTTAGCATAATGAACATGGAGAATCTCTCTCCCAAAAGGGACATCCAATCCTTCCATCCTCCCTCCAATCATTCCCGTAAAAATAATAAGTACATCATCAATGTATGGGATCAAAACCAAGTACATATGAACATAAATATTAAAAAACGGAGGTGGATCATAGTCCCACATGTGGAACCAACACAATATATATCTTGCTGCATCAGATAACGATATGGTAAATGGTTTCCCCACCACTTGGTTTTTGCCATAGTTTTCTCACAATTTTTGAAAAGGTGAGAAATTTTTGGAGCCTTCGGAGTGCACCCAGAATGATAAATCATCTCCCTATATCCTCCTAGGGAGTGGCCATGCTCAGAAATTTTTATGGCCCAACGTTGGCCATGAAGTTTATATGGAAGAATGCTCCTTCTTAGAGCAATGGCCTACATATACATGGTGAAGGAGTGAAAATAATCATTAAGTAAAACATCATGCACATAAAAATGTTCCTTACCATAATTTCTTCTAATACAAATGGAGTGGTCCATAGATAGATCCCCTCTAATTCCAAAAGAGGAAATAGGTGGCTGTGATAACTCCTTCATAGAGTTATGTATCTCTCCCATTTCCAGATGGTCCATGCATCTTCTCAAATTCTGATATATCTCTTCTTAAAAGCCTTCCCAAGTATATCCCTCCATAATGGTGTTGTAGGCTCTCATGGAATAAGTATGGCTGAAGAGAAAATATTCATGAGCTCTTTGTAATAAATTATCCTTGAGCTTGGAATCTCTAGAAAATAATATCCTACCATGATAATAGATGACCTCATATTTGACTAAATATCCCTCCTCATGTATCTGGTCATCAAGTATCATGCAAGTAAAAAGATCCTTGGAATAATCCACCAACAGTTGGGATTTCCAATATGGATCTACTCTCCAAAGTGACAGTGTTGATGATATATCACATAAATCATCTGTCATATGGCTATCCTCCTCTTTGACATATCCCATGCCATAGGTGCATATTGGGATGCTGCTATCCCCTTTCTGTTGCTCCTCTTGTAGCTTCTCATGCTCGAGTAAAGGTTGAAGCTTTTGGAGGTTAGTATTCCATGGGAAGCTATCACCTATCCAAAACTTCCTGAGTTTGGCCAAAGAATGCATGAGTGACCACCATATTCTATACGTGGAAGATTCCTCCACAAGTGAGAACATATTCTGAGCCTCTAAAGCCAAAGAATAGTCTCCTTGCACCAAGATAGTGCCATTACCTAATCCTACAACATCCTCTCTCAGCGTAAGATGAGATGTGAGAGTGGGTAATGATGATAGTGGGATAATGTATCCCTCCTCCTTCAGTCTACCCAGGACTCTCTGTGCTATATGGTAACCTTCTAATGTTCCCACTCCTCCTAGATCTATAAGGGGTGCAACATATTGTGAGACACCTCTCACCATCTCCGGATCAGGTGGCCTCCCCAGTGGTTTTCCATAAAACAGTAATGTCTCATGGGTAAACCTCATATGCATAATGGATGGGACTACCATGTCCTTGCTTCCACTACACATATCAAACTCTGTTTTTTGTGTGGAATCTTCCTGATAAATGGGTACCACTCTCATTGATGCAAGAGCCTCTCTAATTGGAGAAATTGGTCCATCCTCACCTCCTGGTGGTGGTGGATCATCTCTTGCTATTCTAGCGCTGTGACCCCTCTCTAGTTCTCCTTCTTCTTCTTCCTCATCATATGAGAAGATCTCTATATAGTGCGCCTTTCCTATTATGCATCTATGTTCGTGTGCCCATGATTGTTGGCATGTGAAGCAAAGCTTCCTTCTCCTCAATTATCTTCACACATCATCACTAATAGGTGTTTTATTTTGGCTCTCTTTTGAGAAAGGAGCCTTCTCTTCTTTTCTTTTTGATGGAAAAGAGGGCTTTTGCTGAAATGTTGCCTTTGCTTTTGGAAAGGCGTCTTGTATATCTCTAGCCCTTTCAATGGCATCTTGAACGGTAGTGGGCTTGGTAGACTTAACCAAGCCATGAAGAGGTTCTTCTAACCCATCAATAAACATATAGACCCTTCTTGCTGCAGATAAATCAAGAACCATAACAAAAAGTTTTAGAAATTTAGAAATGTAAGTTTCTAGATTACCTGATTGTTTGAGCTTTTCTAGCCCCATGAATGGTGCCTCAGGATCTCTTCTATCAAACATCTCCACCAACCTCCTTTTGAACTCTGAATATGCAGTCACATTAGCATGACCCAATGTAGACAATCCATGGAACCACCAATCATGTGCTTCACCCTCCAGGTGCAGCGCTTATATCTTAATGGCCTCCATATATAGGACTTTGTTTAGCTAGAAATAGATCTAAATATTCTCTACCCATTATTTTTCAGTGCATTTATATGACCCATCAAAGTTGGGTAAGAAAATACTACCCATAGTTTGGTGTAGATCACGATTCTGAATGAATCCTACACCTCTATTGTGATGCTTGGATCTCCTATTGTCCTTAATCTGACAAAATTCTTGAAAACTCAAATGATCTTTGAATCTTTGAGATTGAGACTCATACTCCATGAAATAGTATTCAAGAGTTTCTTATTCTTGAAACCCTTCATTTCCCACTACTAATAATGTAGGAATTGTAGAGCATTGGGAAACTTGCTGCTGCTTCACTGGTTGATCTCTCCAATGATGAGAAATATCGGAGCCTTCACCATGCAGAAATCCTTTAGGGGATTCCTTGTATCTATCCATCATCATATCCTTTATTTCTCTAGAAATGTCTTGCACATTTCTAAGAAGGATCTTAGGAAAATCCTTCTCTTCATATTCTCTTGATACAGGGGTTTTACCCTTGTCTTCTTTATCATTTGTATAATCAAAATTTTGGTGTCTTCTTGTGAGATACCTATTATATCTATCTATGATAGGATCTCCTCCTTCTAATGACATATTGACTTTTCAAGATGCTAAGGCTATGCCAATATTATGCTCTGATACCACTGTAATATTCCCAAATGGGAAAAGCAGGAATATAGTGCAAAATGCTAGAATACCAGTATAAAACATCATATAAAAACATGAGGCCAATATGGAGACCTTCCATTCATCATACCAGCAGCATATATGTATAAAATAATGGGCCAAAAACCATAATACAAGATAGAACAAGGCTCCAATAGACAAAACCCTCAAAAGAGGTGCTGCTAGTATATATCAAAATGCCGAAAGATTGCTACAACACAGTCATGGATGCACTGCTACAACAAATGAATAAAAAATAAATCATGGGATGATATATGCCTCAAAATACAATAAATACAGATCTAGGCACTGTACAACCTCCAATGAAGAACCCCCAAAAGGGTTTTCAGCAATACACCAATGTACAATATTTGAATCAAAGCCCTAGGGTTGAAGATCCACTACAACTATGAACTGGAAAGATGGGGCTGATATGATATGAAAAATAATGAAACCTCCTCCAATATATCCTATATATGAAAGGCTTATCCCTTCACTAGAAAACCTCCTCCCCAAATAGTGTACTGAAACCACCCTGCAACTCCTCCCTGAAAATAATGCATTCCAAGACAGAAACTACGTTGTAGGGGAAAATAAATAAGTGGCCTGATGCCAAATTCCACAATAAGGCTAAAGGGCCTTCTTTACTATCCTCCCAATGGAAATGAACCCTTATACATTAAAAATAAGCACTGAAGTGACTCAAATGTGTTCTCCACTGCTGCAACCTGCAACACAACACAACCTTCAACAAGATCTGTGATGTAGATGAAAGATGGAGATTGGCCAAATGCCTGAATGTGGAAGTATAGTGAAAAATATTCCTATGAGGCCTCTCAAGGATAGAGGTGGGATTCCCAATTAGGAATACCATGTGCTAAATAGCACTGCAGTCTTAGCTAAACAACTTAAGAAAGTTGTATGTCTAAACAGACCATATATCAAACATAAACATATATCAACATAATGAAATATGGATTCCATCCTCTTCCTTATATTAGTGATGATATTTCTAACCCTAAGCCCCCATTCATTTATGACACTACTTCCATGCAAAGAGTCTCCATCTGAAACTGTGTTGTCCCTCCATAAATTTCCAATCCTCCATGACAACATTGTTGATTTGGTTAAGGTTGACCCAGTCTATGTGTTCCATCCCCTTTTCACACCTAAGGGTGCTCAATTAAGCTTCCAAGATGTCCTCCTTTCACATTGGCATTGATTTTATTCATATTAAGGGTATTTATGGATATCTGTATCCTTTTATTCATCAAATAAGAAAGAAAGAAAAAAATATTCCAACTATCTCATGCCTAATTGGGAATATTACACATGGTTGAGCTACACCCAACACTTTATGTAGAAGTGTGGAGTTTCAGAGGATGGGAAGAGCACAATATTATTCAATACAGTGTTGCACTACGAGTTCAATATTGTGTATGGCCAAGAGACAGCAAGTGTATGACCATGTAGATCTACAATTTTGTCACTGAGCAGTAGTGATGAGATGAACGCCCCATTATTCTTGGAGCAATCTGAAGGCAACTTCACTCATGAAGCACTGGAGGGACAGATGATAGATGGTAGACATCTTATGATGGATATTATTTTCCATTGTCAAGATGGATTTTACTTGATGAGCACCTCACAACTCAAAGAGAAATTTCTACCTATAGCATGCATGTAACCTTATGGGTTCTATTGGGCCACTGATGAGAGGATCTCATAGAGAGAGCTCAAAGAGGGTGCACTTCAACATCTCATGGAGTGAAAAGCTTATCAGATGTATGAGAATGGTATTATACCTTGGGTGGATACCAATATTGAGCATGGTATGATTCATCACCCAAATTGGGATGAATGGATCTAGATGAGGAGCAAGGGGTTTCCAACCTTCTTTCATTTCTATGATACAGGACAACAAGAAGCATGGTTGCACTGGTTGCTTTTGGTGAGTATGGTTACCACCCAACATCTCACATTTGTGTGCTCCATACCATGGATGTTATTGATGTTATGCAATACCAGGAGGCATGGCTGCATTGGTTATTGTTGAGAGAGTTTGGCCATCACATGATATATCTTATGTCCTTGTATTTGGTTTTTTTTGGGATATGTCTCATGTCCATGAATGTACTTTTGTTTAGGATATATCTTATGTTCATGTATGTATTTTGGGTTGGGACATGGCATAACTCTCACATGATGTGGAAACAGGGAGCTTGTTTGTATTGTTCTTATGTGACATTCCACATGTCAATCAGTATGTTGTTGCTCCATGACTTGTATCATGATGACATAAGGTGGAAACAAGAATCCTTGTTTCTTTGGATACTTTTGGGAGAGTATGGGATGATTTTTCTCCATACATTGCATGATGATGACAGAGGATGGAAACATGAGGCCTTACTGCGTTGGCTTATGTTGGGATATTATGGTCATTATACTTGGTATGAAGATGAGGTGGTGTGGCAGCAAGAGGCATCTCTGTGGTGGCTTCTGTTGAGAGATTATGGCTTTCATAATTGGGTTGATGGTGATTTGGCATGGCAGCAAGAGGCATCGTTGCAATGTCTTCTATTGATAGAGTATGGCTCTATTACTTGGTTTAATGATGATTTGGCATGGTAGCAGGAGGATTTGTTGCAGTGGTTCTTATTGGTAGAATATGGCTTGACATTGTACATGTTCATCCATATGTCTCTACTTTTTATTTTTCACATTGTTGGGATGATGCTTGGATCCAACAAGGCCAAAGATGGAAGCATGGAGAGATACAATCTACTTCATGTAGCATGGGATGGAGAGATATTTTATGATGGGATACTTTCCACTTTGGGAATAGACCACTTCACTTTATGTATCTCATGCATAGAGGAGGACCTTGGACAACATATGGTTGCAACTTGGAGACTTATTGATGAGGAGAGGCATCCAACATTTTAGTTGAAGGCCAATCCAGATATTCTAGAGCTGGGCATGCATTACACATTGTAGCAAATGGGGTGGCCTTCCATATGAGGATTCCATTTGGAGGGAGATGGATTTTCGTAGCATCCACTTTTTCAGTTGCTTGAGGACAAGAAACATTTTGGTAGGGAGGACTATAATATTCCCAATTTTCCATCAAATAATTGGAATATAATAGTTCTTACATCTCTTAATTAATTAAGTAAATAAGAGGGTGGAGGGAACCATAAACCCCATAGATGAATAAAATCCACTTTTTTTGTGTGTATATGGATAATTTAGAAGTAAAACAGCATTATAGAGTAGTGGAGCAACTTCTTAAATAAAGGAAGAGTGGAGATCATGCCACATTAAAAATAAAATCATGGAGATCATGGAGGAAGTCAAATGAGATCATGGTGCGTTAAAAGTTAGATCATGGAGAACTAATGATTAAATAGTGGAGGAATTTGTGCATATAATGAACACATGATGGAGAGAGTGGGAATTAAATGCAGAGATGGTGGAGAATAGGGAGAGACAACACAGTCTTCATGGAGGCTAGTGGTCACAGATGAAACATAGCTATGAGGCGGGCTAGGGCTATGGAAGGCTTACAAAGCATATAAGGGAGATGAAGGCAGCAATATAAGGTAGTATTTAGATTATTATTTCTTATCTATTTAGATCTGGATTTTTCATTTGACATTTCTATGCACACTTCAGCTGTTTGTCTAAGTCTGCAGTGTTGTGTAGCACACGGGTGGTTCAGAGTGGAAATCCCACCCTTACCCATGGGGGACTTCAAGTGCCTACTATGGGAAGGTTATTATGAGCTTCCACACATCATCAGGCATTGGTACCACGTTCATCCACTCTCATATGTACATTCAGTCTCAGGAATTTCACATTCTTGCTTGAGTGTTTGAGAGGAGGAGGTTGTTTCTAGCATTTCAACAAGGAAAATGGTGGAGGACTCATCCTTTCACCTTGGGCTTCAATATCGGTCTTAGAGGAGATGGATATTCATATATGGAATTCAAGCCATCATTACACACCTCCATGCAGTAGAAATTCCCCAAGGGATTGCGCAGTCCAGTCCTGTAGATCTATTGGAGGATGGATTTTTCTAGTATTTCAGCTGGAAATCCTATGAGGGACCATTCCTTCACTTTGGGCATACTATTTCCATCATTATTGAGCTGTATTTCAGCATCTAGCATTAAGCTATAGGGGCTTCATCATTGACAGTGTATTTTTCTTCATGTTGTGTAACCAGCTCCAAAAAGAGAAGAAAAGAGATATCAACGCCTTAGAAATGAGCCACTTTGAGGGGGCAACCTCCAATACATTACATAAATGAACAATTCTTGAATGATACAATTTACAAAACCTCCTTTCTATATATATAGGAATCCATGGGGCCATAATGAAATCCTAGTGGGCCACAATGTAATCCTAGCCGACCTAACAATAATAATTTAAGGGCACAATAATAACAAAATGGGGGTTACAAGGGTACAATAATAACAACAAAGGGGTTACACTAATAACAATAAGGGACTATACTAGTAATATAGGGACCTAACATGCCCCTCTCCTTCAAAAAGTGTTATCCTCAACGCTTGAGTAGCTCTGGGTGCTTCTGTATAAAATTCTCATCCTCCCATGTAGAATCTTCAGTGGGTAAGTTCTTCCACTTGATGAGATACTCTGAAATTGATCGATTCCATAATTTTTGAGTTCTTGTTTCCGTGACTGCTTCAGGTTCCAATATCATTTTTCCTTCCTCATCAAGTTCTGGCAATATTGTTTGAACTGGAAGATTTTCACCTATAACCTTCTTTAAGCATGAAACATGGAAAACTGGATGTACTCGCGAAGAAGCAGGAAGCTCCAATTTGTATGCCATAGTACCAATCTTTTGCAACACCTTGTAAGGACCATAGTATTTTGGCGATAATTTACTATCCTTCTTAGCTTGCTTGAGGGACATTTTTTTATATGGTTGTAGTTGTAAAAATACCCAATCTCCTACATCAAAACTTCTCTCGCTGCGATGTTGATCTGCCTGTTGTTTCATTCGATTTTGTGCCAAATTCAGGTTATCCTTTAAGAGTTGGAGAACTTCTTGCTGATGCTCGATGTGATCTTCCATTGCTTGAACTTTCGAATTTTCCCTTAAAGATGATGTGATTGATGGTGG